>CM048916.1:2826287-4090148 GCA_026686955.1 Epinephelus cyanopodus | reverse complement strand
TACATCTCAGTAAAACAGGCTGGAGCCTTTAAAAACACAAATGTTTGTTATTAAGGCCTATGACACAATAAATTCAGTATTATTGACATTAGAAACCTTCTTTGTTGTTTTTCAGCCATTTTTTTTAGCTTATAACACTTACTAGTCCATAGCCACTGGTAGCTTTGTCACCGTCTACCTATGCCAGTCCTCAATGCCTATGTGCAGTTTCACATAGACTGACCACGTCAGTGAGTAGAAAAACGTGGGAATGACTGACTGACAGAATGACACACTGACAGTTTCTGTGATTATGTACAGCAGACCATACCATGACTTAGTCATACCAAACATTAGAAGAAAACAAACACTGGTCCACAGGGGGAGCCACAGCGATCGGTCACATTTTAGCCATTTTGAAACATTTTTCTGTTGTTATAGCGCCACCCAGTTGCCAATTAGAGTTAAATTTCTCCAGTCACCTTGAGGCGTCCTGTTCTACATACCTACCAAGTTTAGTAAAAATCCATATGGCGGTTAGGCCTAGATAAGAAATGAGCTCTCTAGCGCCCCCATTTTGTTTGATGGGGTCAATAATGGAGGGGTCCCCTCAGATTATGTGTGGTCATATGCCTACAAAGTTGCGTGGTGATGGGTGAAACCCTTGAGATGTTATACACCTTTATGTGATGAGCCACGCCCTCCGCAATATTCATTGCCTTATAGAAGCTCAGTTTTAGTAAGTTTTCCAACTTTTGCCAAGAGGGAACTTTAGATATTGGTCCCTAGATTATGTTCACCCAGTTTCATGCAGATCGCTCAAACTTCCTAGGAAGAGATCCATTTGAAGTGTTTTTCAAAACATTCAAAATGGC
Organism: Epinephelus cyanopodus; assembly: GCA_026686955.1. Taxonomy (NCBI): domain Eukaryota; kingdom Metazoa; phylum Chordata; class Actinopteri; order Perciformes; family Serranidae; genus Epinephelus; species Epinephelus cyanopodus. The sequence goes on along the minus strand of CM048916.1, from coordinate 4,089,294 downwards.
AGAAAATCTATATAAGCGGAAGTTATGGGTTCTTGAGGCAAATGTGTTCCTCATGAGGAGAGACATCTCTGTGCAAAGCTTCATGTCTCTACCACATACGGGGCATGAGATATGCCCATTCAAAGTTTGACATTTCAATGGGTTGCTATAGCGCCCCCCTTTGGCCAATTGATGTAATATTGCTTCATTGGCATCCTCCCATGAGCCTCTACCACTGTGCCAAATTTCACATGGATTGACCAAGTCAGTGAGGAGAAAAACCTGGAACACACACTTTGTCATTATATAGTAAGATGATATATAATATATAACACAATGATAAAAAAAGAAGGCTTTTCCTTCCCTCTCCAGCCTGTACTGCTACATATCTCTGTATCATGTTGTTGATTATTATTTCAGGCCCACACAATTCAAGTAACACTTTAATAGGTCTAACTATCAGTAACTATTTTATACATTCATACTTTTTTGTTTGTTTTTTTTGGCGATTGAAAAACGCACCCACAAAGTCCACAAGTCTGCAACTGCGGTAAAGTGCAGACATTTGGATTCAGCTTTAGTCAAGACTGACAAGTCCCAAGTCCTGAACTCTGAGCCCCAAACAAGTCATAACATGCTCTTTCACAAATGTAACCCTGTACCACACAGAGTTTAGTATAAACATGAATCCTGAGTGCTTTTTAAAATTCTTGTTACAGAAGTTACTTAGATGCTAAGCTAACCCTAGCCAAGCAGTAGCTCGCTAACTTTAACAGCGGCCCAACTGACGTGGAAGTTGGGGTGTGTGTGTGTGTGTGTGTGTCTCTCTCTCTCTTCAGAAACATCAGGAAATATTTTAAATTACAAATGCAAAATATCAAAATGGTTAAAAGTCTTTTTGCAAATTTCAGAAAAAGAAAAATCCCACAGTGATATGATTGAAAATGTTTTTTATTTTTACAGATTGTTTGCACAGATACAGTGTTACTGCACAGCTGTGTTAATATTATTTACATTTTTTTGCTAATAAAGTGCATTAAAGAGGAACGGAGGAAAATAAGAGCTGAAAACGGAACAGTTTTTATTTCTTTTAAACTATAAACAGTTCAGCTCAGTCTGGCTGCCATTTTACCCAGGAAGGTTTTTAACAGATTAAATACTGAACTTTACAGCAGTCACATCAGCTCCTGAACTTTTTACAGCAACACAAATGTTGCAACAAACATTCTGCTCAATATCAAATGTTTTTTGTTTTTTTTACCTGGTTACAAAATTAAACTAACTTCTCTGGACAAGGTGTCATTTTGTTCCTCATTTGTCTTGCTCTGTCTCTCGGCCTGAACCGAGAATTTATTGAAAGTCTGCAAACTGAACTCGTCAGCAGCTGATTTCATTCATTAAAACAGCTTCACTAAAGAGACTAAAATGAGCTGCTGTGATGAGTGTATGGAGGCTGCAGAGTGCACTGGGATAATTTAACATTGATTTTTAGAAGTTATTAAATTTCATTTTAGCATTTAGAAATATGAAGATTAAGATTATTATTATTTACCAGGTTCTTTCAGCAGCATCTCATGGTCTTCTTCAACAGCTGGAGTTTGCTCAACACTCGTGCTGCATCTGAATGCTGCGGAGGCGTATTGCATTCACGTGACAAATTTAAAAAAAATCTGTTTTATTGAGTAATTTTTTCAGGGGAATTTTTTTTTTTTTTCTGTTTTCGTGATATTTTTTTCTGTTTTTCGGGTTTTTCCAGTTTTACTTTTTTTTATGTTTTACAGTTTGAGACTAGGTGCCTGCGTAAAGTCGACAAACTAATGATAACACCATCTACATGACTGAAAGACGAGAGTATCTCTCAGTGTCTCAAACCCAAAACAAAGTAAAAAACTAAACTAAACAAGCGGGTCATGTTTGCTTCCATTATATCGAGCTCTCAAGAAAGGAATGAAAGCGCCTGTTGTTCTATTGCTCTCTTAACTCAGGAAAAAATACCTTGAAACAGAAAAAAAATTACTCAATAAAACAGATTTTTTTTTTTATTTGTCAAGTGAATGAAATACGCTTCCATAGAATTCACATACATTTTTTTTTTTTAAATTACATTATAAACTTGCAGTCGACAGAAAATATCGGAGCCACAAACTCACCCTCTTTGTCTAAAAGCCACCACACTAGTGAATGAACAGGTGAAATAATGTGAAAACACACCTGTGCCAATTACAACTACCGCAGGTGAAAGTGACCAAAAGAGTGTGTTACTGTTCCACGTACTTTTGTGTACAGAAACAGGAGCCTGTCCCAGCTGACACTGGGCGAGAGGCAGGGTTCACCCTGGACAGGTCACCAGACTATCACAGGGCTGACACATAGAGACAGACAACCATTCACACTCACACTCACACCTACGGACAATTTAGAGTCACCAGTTAACCTGCATGTCTTTGGACTGTGGGAGGAAGCTGGAGCACCTGGAGGAAACTCACACAGGGTTTGAACCGGGAACTCTCTTGCTGTGAGGCAATAATGCTAACCACTGCACCACCGTGCCGTCCAAGCACAGTATCTAGTGTTTAATGCTCAAATATTTTACAGAAACAGCCATTTACATACTGCTGTTTTCAGGTTTTGGACATATTAAGAAAGTCAAACCTGCTGTTATAGCTCACTAAATGTCATATTAATGTGTGATTTCAGATGCAGTCATAGAGATTACTGTTTCAAGATACATAAATCACATGATAAAAACTTTGCCATCTCCATGACAAGTGAGTGAACTCTATCTACTGATGAAGACAATGAGAAACACACGTTTAAAACAAACTCAACTCAGAGAACGTCGCTCTGTCCTTACATCTTAACTTTAAATAGAGTTTGAAGTGCTAATTGTGATTTATAAATCATTTAAATCAAATGAAGCATCTGGGAATTTGGGAATCAGGCAGCTTGTAGCGACACAATTAATTAAAATGTTTTAATCGGATCAAATTAAACTCAATAAAAGTCTTTAAATAAAAGTATTTTAGTGGCACTCTGCACACTCCATACAGCCCGACTGAAAAGTGCTGTGTTCACATCAGAGAGAAGAAGTGTGACTTTCATCGCTGTCACTGTCCTCGTCCTCCGTCTGTCTGTCACCACCTGTCTTCACTGATCCACCGTCGTCTGTCCGTCTGTCCCACCGGGTTGTGTCTTTGTCCGTCCTCTGCTGCTTGTCCTCTTGTGACTGCTTCTGCTCATACGACATATTTAACTGATTAAATTTTTCATTGTGACATTTTAAATGAGATCTAAATGATTTCTTTCTCTTTTTTTTTACCTGCTCAGTGGTTTCAGGACTCGTCTGTGTCCAGTTCCTGGAACATAACGGGGGGATAGCCGTTAAAAACAGAGAACTGTGATGACATTTGAACACGAGGAGCTGCTCAGAGGACTTACGTGTAACCTTCAGCATGTCGGCCGATGTCAAAACTCTCTTTGTCAGTGTCCTGATGGTTCTGTGTCACCTTGAACCTGAGAGAGTAAACACATGTTGACATATCCTGACATCATAATCATTTGATTCATATGTTGAGACGCTGATTTTTCAGCATATAAATATTCCAAACATGCCCAACCTCCATGTCTGAGACTCCTTTTATTACCACTTTATTTAACTTGAAAAAAAAAATGCATTAAAAATGTAGATTCAGGATACACACTGTCAAACTTTACATTTTTTGTTTAACCTTTTGAATCGATTTTAAAACAGTGATGGAAATTAATTCTGCATTCTGACCTTTAATTTTCCAATAAGTAACAACTGGATTGCTCCTTCTATTTATTGTCTTCAAAATGCAATGTCTTTCTAATCTTTATCTATGTCTTTGCTTGTTCTTGTGTTTTGTTTTTATTGTTCATTAAATGCAGTTCAATGAAAAGTGTTTGATATCTTATGTTTATGTGTATCTCTATGCCCCTATAAAGCACTTTGAATCACCCTGTGTCTGAATGCTGCTGTATGAAAAAGCTTTAATCTCAAAATTGACATGTTTCAGAATTCTGAGATCATTTACAAGTAGTGCTGAAATTATTACTCCTTTCACCGATCAACACAATGGTTTTGGTCCACGTGGAGGTGGCGGTAACAGGCTGTGAACTCAGTACTGACATACTTAACGTTAATGTGAGAAACTTGTTGCTAATGTACCATAACCAGTCTGAAGCAGGTGAGTTTCTACTGTGATGTTTCCAGTCTCACCTGATGATCAGGGCAACAGAAACGATCAATCCCAGCATGCTCAGAGCCAACAGGACGCCCAGAGCGATGACCACAGCCTGGTTGGGGGCGGGGCTTTGAGGCATCTCCACATCAAAATGAAGACCTTCTCCGAACACTTGGGTCAGCTCTGCCGTCACAGCAGCTGATTTGCTCTTCAGCTTCCTGATAGAGCCGACAGAAGAAATCAGGAGGTTAAAGAAGGCGACAGCTCCGCCACCATTGGTCAGATCTGAGAACTGTCACGTGACTGTGTGAAAAATCATCTCATAAACCTGAGAGCTGCAGGATAAATATTCAGTGATAAAATAATGGGTTTCTTTTGCACGTTGTTTCAATGCTTATGATGTTTTATGTAAAACACTTTGACTGCCTTGTTTCCAAAATGTGCTGTCTGAATAAACTTGCTTTGCCTCTCTTTTTTTGACAAGACAAACAAACTATAAATATACATACAATATACAATACTGTCATTATTTTAATGACATACTATTTTATGACGTTTTCATGACATACTGCACCATGATTTCTATTTAAATACCACACGATTACTTCTAGGACATATTGTAGTATGACTTTTTTCGACATGCTATACTATGACTTTTTTAACATGCTATACTATGACTTTTTTCGACATACTATACTATGACTTTTTTTTCAACATGCTATACTATGACTTTTTTTTCAACATGCTATACTATGACTTTTTTTTCAGCATGCTATACTATGACTTTTTTTTCGACATGCTATACTATGACTTTTTTCGACATACTATACTATGACTTTTTTTTCAACATGCTATACTATGACTTTTTTTTCAGCATGCTATACTATGACTTTTTTTTCGACATGCTATACTATGACTTTTTTCGACATGCTATACTATGATTTTTTTGACATGCTATACTATGATTTTTTTAACATGCTATACTATGACTTTTTTAACATGCTATACTATGACTTTTTTCGACATACTATACTATGACTTTTTTCGACATGCTATACTATGACTTTTTTCAACATGCTATACTATGACTTTTTTCAACATGCTACACTATGACTTTTTTTCAACATGCTATATTATGACTTTTTTTCAACATGCTATATTATGACTTTTTTTTCGACATGCTATACTATGACTTTTTTCGACATGCTATACTATGATTTTTTTGACATGCTATACTATGATTTTTTTAACATGCTATACTATGACTTTTTTAACATGCTATACTATGACTTTTTTCGACATACTATACTATGACTTTTTTCGACATGCTATACTATGACTTTTTTCAACATGCTATACTATGACTTTTTTCAACATGCTACACTATGACTTTTTTTCAACATGCTATATTATGACTTTTTTTTCAGCATGCTATACTATGACTTTTTTTTCGACATGCTATACTATGACTTTTTTCGACATGCTATACTATGACTTTTTTTTCAACATGCTATACTATGACTTTTTTTTCAACATGCTATACTATGACTTTTTTTTCAGCATGCTATACTATGACTTTTTTTTCGACATGCTATACTATGACTTTTTTCGACATACTATACTATGACTTTTTTTTCAACATGCTATACTATGACTTTTTTTTCAGCATGCTATACTATGACTTTTTTTTCGACATGCTATACTATGACTTTTTTCGACATGCTATACTATGATTTTTTTGACATGCTATACTATGACTTTTTTAACATGCTATACTATGACTTTTTTCGACATACTATACTATGACTTTTTTCGACATGCTATACTATGACTTTTTTCAACATGCTATACTATGACTTTTTTCAACATGCTACACTATGACTTTTTTTCAACATGCTATATTATGACTTTTTTTTCAACATGCTATACTACGACATTTTTTCGACATGCTATACTATGATTTTTTTCGACATACTATACTATGACTTTTTTCGACATGCTATACTATGACTTTTTCGACATACTATACTATGACTTTTTTCAACATGCTATACTATGACTTTTTTTTCAACATGCTATACTATGATTTTTTCGACATGCTATACTATGACTTTTTTCAACATGCTATACTATGACTTTTTTGACATACTATACTATGATTTTTTTCAACATGCTACACTATGATTTTTTTCAACATGCTATACTATGACTTTTTTCAACATGCTATACTATGACTTTTTTGACATACTATACTATGATTTTTTTCAACATGCTATACTATGACTTTTTTGACATACTATACTATGATTTTTTTCAACATGCTACACTATGACTTTTTTTTCAGCATGCTATATTATGACTTTTTTTCAACATGCTATATTATGACTTTTTTTCAACATGCTATACTATGACTTTTTTTCGACATACTATACTATGACTTTTTTCGACATGCTATACTATTTTTTTTTCAACATGCTATACTATGATTTTTTTTTCGACATGCTATACTATGATTTTTTCAACATGCTATACTATGACTTTTTTTCGACATGCTATACTATGACTTTTTTCGACATGCTATACTATGATTTTTTTTTCGACATGCTATACTATGATTTTTTTGACATACTATACTATGACTTTTTTCGACATACTACACTATGACTTTTTTCGACGTGCTATACTATGACTTTTTTCAACATGCTATACTATGATTTTTTTCAACATGCTATACTATGACTTTTTTGACATACTATACTATGATTTTTTTCAACATGCTACACTATGACTTTTTTTTCAGCATGCTATATTATGACTTTTTTTCAACATGCTATATTATGACTTTTTTTTCAACATGCTATACTATGACTTTTTTTCGACATACTATACTATGACTTTTTTCGACATGCTATACTATTTTTTTTTCGACATGCTATACTATGATTTTTTTTTCGACATGCTATACTATGATTTTTTTTCGACATGCTATACTATGATTTTTTTGACATACTATACTATGACTTTTTTCGACATACTACACTATGACTTTTTTCGACGTGCTATACTATGACTTTTTTCGACATACTATACTATGACTTTTTTCGACATACTATACTATGACTTTTTTTGACATACTATACTATAACTTTTTTTCGACATGCTATACTATGAATTTTTTCGACATACTATACTATGACTTTTTTCGACATACTATACTATGACTTTTTTCAACATGCTATACTATGACTTTTTTCGACGTGCTATAGTATGACTTTTTTTCGACATGCTATACTATGACTTTTTTTGACATACTATACTATGACTTTTTTTCGACATGCTATACTATGACTTTTTTTAACATGCTATACTATGATTTTTTCAACATATTATACTATGACTTTTTTTGACATACTATACTGTGACTTTTTTTTCGACGTGCTATACTATGACTTTTTTTCAACATGCTATATTATGACTTTTTTTCAACATGCTATATTATGACTTTTTTTTCAACATGCTATACTATGACTTTTTTTTTTCGACATACTATACTATGACTTTTTTCGACATGCTATACTATGATTTTTTTTCGACATGCTATACTATGATTTTTTTTGACATACTATACTATGACTTTTGTTAACATGCTATACTATGACTTTTTTTCGACATGCTATACTATGACTTTTTTAACATGCTATACTATGACTTTTTTGACATACTATACTCATCATCATCGTCATAGTATAGCATGTTGAAAAAAAAGTCATAGTATAGTATGTCGAAAAAAAGTCATAATATAGCATGTTGAAAAAAAAATCATAGTATAGCATGTTGAAAAAAAAGTCATAGTATAGCATGTTGAAAAAAAAAATCATAGTATAGCATGTTGAAAAAAAAAGTCATAATATAGTATGTCGAAAAAAGTCATAGTATAGCATGTCGAAAAAAGTCATAGTATAGCATGTCGGGAAAAAAAAGTCATAATATGGCATATCAAAAAAAGTCATAGTATAGCATGTTGAAAAAAGTCATAGTATAGCATGTTGAAAAAAAGTCAAGGTATAGCATGTCGGGAAAAAAAAGTCATAATATGGCATGTCGAAAAAAGTCATAGTATAGCATGTTGAAAAAAGTCATAGTATAGCATGTTGAAAAAAAAGTCATAGTATAATATGTCAAAAAAGTCATAGTATAGCATGTTGAAAAAAGTCATAGTATAGTATGTCAAAAAAGTCATAGTATAGCATGTTGAAAAAAGTCATAGTATAGCATGTTGATAAAAGTCATAGTTTAGTATGTTGAAAAAATCATAGTATAGTATGTCGAAAAAAGTCATAGTTTAGCATGTCGAAAAAATCATAGTATAGTATGTTGAAAAAAGTCATAGTATAGCATGTCGAAAAAAGTCACAGTGTGGCATGTCGAAAAAAATCATAGTATAGCATGTCGAAAAAAGTCATAGTTTAGCATGTCGAAAAAATCATAGTATAGTATGTTGAAAAAAGTCATAGTGTAGCATGTTGAAAAAAATCATAGTATAGTATGTCGAAAAAAGTTATAGTATAGCATGTTGAAAAAAGTCATAGTATAGCATGTTGATAAAAGTCATAGTTTAGTATGTTGAAAAAATCATAGTATAGTATGTCGAAAAAAGTCATAGTTTAGCATGTCGAAAAAATCATAGTATAGTATGTTGAAAAAAGTCATAGTATAGCATGTCGAAAAAAGTCACAGTGTGGCATGTCGAAAAAAATCATAGTATAGCATGTTGAAAAAAGTCATAGTATAGCATGTTGAAAAAAAAGTCATAGTATAATATGTCAAAAAAGTCATAGTATAGCATGTTGAAAAAAGTCATAGTATAATATGTCAAAAAAGTCATAGTATAGCATGTTGAAAAAAGTCATAGTATAGCATGTTGATAAAAGTCATAGTTTAGTATGTTGAAAAAATCATAGTATAGTATGTTGAAAAAAGTCATAGTTTAGCATGTCGAAAAAATCATAGTATAGTATGTTGAAAAAAGTCATAGTATAGCATGTCGAAAAAAGTCACAGTGTGGCATGTCGAAAAAAATCATAGTATAGCATGTCGAAAAAAGTCATAGTTTAGCATGTCGAAAAAATCATAGTATAGTATGTTGAAAAAAGTCATAGTATAGTATGTCGAAAAAAGTTATAGTATAGCATCTTGAAAGAAGTCATAGTATAGCATGTTGAAAAAAGTCATAGTATAGCATGTTGATAAAAGTCATAGTTTAGTATGTTGAAAAAATCATAGTATAGTATGTCGAAAAAAGTCATAGTTTAGCATGTCGAAAAAATCATAGTATAGTATGTTGAAAAAAGTCATAGTATAGCATGTCGAAAAAAGTCACAGTGTGGCATGTCGAAAAAAATCATAGTATAGCATGTCGAAAAAAGTCATAGTTTAGCATGTCGAAAAAATCATAGTATAGTATGTTGAAAAAAGTCATAGTGTAGCATGTTGAAAAAAATCATAGTATAGCATGTCGAAAAAAGTCATAGTTTAGCATGTCGAAAAAATCATAGTATAGTATGTTGAAAAAAGTCATAGTGTAGCATGTTGAAAAAAATCATAGTATAGCATGTCGAAAAAAGTCATAGTTTAGCATGTCGAAAAAATCATAGTATAGTATGTTGAAAAAAGTCATAGTGTAGCATGTTGAAAAAAATCATAGTATAGCATGTCGAAAAAAGTCATAGTTTAGCATGTCGAAAAAATCATAGTATAGTATGTTGAAAAAAGTCATAGTGTAGCATGTTGAAAAAAAATCATAGTATAGTATGTCGAAAAAAGTTATAGTATAGCATGTCGAAAAAAGTCATAGTATAGCATGTTGAAAAAAGTCATAGTATAGCATGTTGAAAAAAGTCATAGTTTAGCATGTCGAAAAAATCATAGTATAGTATGTTGAAAAAAGTCATAGTGTAGCATGTTGAAAAAAATCATAGTATAGTATGTCGAAAAAAGTTATAGTATAGCATGTCGAAAAAAGTCATAGTATAGCATGTTGAAAAAAGTCATAGTATAGCATGTTGAAAAAAGTCATAGTATAGCATGTTGAAAAAAATCATAGTATAGTATGTCGAAAAAAGTCATAGTGTAGCATGTCGAAAAAAATCATAGTATAGTATGTCGAAAAAAGTCATAGTATAGCATGTTGAAAAAAATCATAGTATAGTATGTCGAAAAAAGTCATAGTTTAGCATGTTGAAAAAATCATAGTATAGTATGTTGAAAAAAGTCATAGTATAGTATGTCAAAAAAAGTCACAGTGTTGCATGTCGAAAAAAGTCATAGTATAGCATGTTGAAAAAATCATAGTATAGCATGTTGAAAAAAGTCATAGTATAGCATGTCGAAAAAAGTCATAGTATAGCATGTTGAAAAAATCATAGTATAGTATGTTGAAAAAAGTCACAGTATAGCATGTTGAAAAAAGTGATAGTATAGCATGTCGAAAAAAGTCATAGTATAGCATGTTGAAAAAATCATAGTATAGTATGTTGAAAAAAGTCATAGTATAGTATGTTGAAAAAAGTCACAGTGTTGCATGTCGAAAAAAGTCATAGTATAGCATGTCGAAAAAAGTCACAGTGTGGCATGTCGAAAAAAATCATAGTATAGCATGTCGAAAAAAGTCATAGTATAGCATGTTGAAAAAAATCATAGTATAGTATGTCGAAAAAAGTCATAGTTTAGCATGTTGAAAAAATCATAGTATAGTATGTTGAAAAAAATCATAGTATAGCATGTCGAAAAAAGTCATAGTTTAGTATGTTGAAAAAAGTCATAGTATAGCATGTCGAAAAAAGTCATAGTTTAGTATGTCCAAAAAAGTCATAGTATAGCATGTTGAAAAAAGTCATAGTATAGCATGTCGAAAAAAGTCATAGTATAGCATGTTGAAAAAAGTCATAGTTTAGTATGTTGAAAAAAGTCATAGTATAGCATGTTGAAAAAAATCATAGTATAGCATGTTGAGAAAAGTCATAGTTTAGTATGTTGAAAAAAGTCATAGTATAGCATGTTGAAAAAAGTCATAGTATAGCATGTCGAAAAAAGTCATAGTATAGCATGTTGAAAAAAGTCATAGTATAGCATGTCGAAAAAAGTCATAGTATAGCATGTTGAAAAAAGTCATAGTATAGCATGTCGAAAAAAGTCATAGTATAGCATGTTGAAAAAAGTCATAGTTTAGTATGTTGAAAAAAGTCATAGTATAGCATGTTGAAAAAAATCATAGTATAGCATGTTGAGAAAAGTCATAGTTTAGTATGTTGAAAAAAGTCATAGTATAGCATGTTGAAAAAAGTCATAGTATAGCATGTCGAAAAAAGTCATAGTATAGCATGTCGAAAAAAGTCATAGTATAGCATGTTGAAAAAAATCATAGTATAGTATGTTGAAAAAAGTCATAGTTTAGCATGTTGAAAAAATCATAGTATAGTATGTTGAAAAAAGTCATAGTATAGTATGTCGAAAAAAGTCACAGTGTTGCATGTCGAAAAAAATCATAGTATAGCATGTCGAAAAAAGTCACAGTGTGGCATGTCGAAAAAAATCATAGTATAGCATGTTGAAAAAAGTCATAGTATAGCATGTCGAAAAAAGTCATAGTATAGCATGTTGAAAAAATCATAGTATAGTATGTCAAAAAAAGTCACAGTGTTGCATGTCGAAAAAAGTCATAGTATAGCATGTTGAAAAAAGTCATAGTATAGTATGTTGAAAAAAGTCATAGTATAGCATGTTGAAAAAAGTCATAGTATAGCATGTCGAAAAAAGTCATAGTATAGCATGTTGAAAAAATCATAGTATAGTATGTTGAAAAAAGTCACAGTATAGCATGTTGAAAAAAGTCATAGTATAGCATGTCGAAAAAAGTCATAGTATAGCATGTTGAAAAAATCATAGTATAGTATGTTGAAAAAAGTCATAGTATAGTATGTTGAAAAAAGTCACAGTGTTGCATGTCGAAAAAAGTCATAGTATAGCATGTCGAAAAAAGTCACAGTGTGGCATGTCGAAAAAAATCATAGTATAGCATGTCGAAAAAAGTCATAGTATAGCATGTTGAAAAAAATCATAGTATGTCGAAAAAAGTCATAGTTTAGCATGTTGAAAAAATCATAGTATAGTATGTTGAAAAAAATCATAGTATAGCATGTCAAAAAAAATCATAGTATAGCATGTCGAAAAAAGTCATAGTTTAGTATGTTGAAAAAAGTCATAGTATAGCATGTCGAAAAAAGTCATAGTTTAGTATGTCCAAAAAAGTCATAGTATAGCATGTTGAAAAAAGTCATAGTATAGCATGTCGAAAAAAGTCATAGTATAGCATGTTGAGAAAAGTCAGTTTAGTATGTTGAAAAAAGTCATAGTATAGCATGTTGAAAAAAGTCATAGTATAGCATGTTGAAAAAAGTCATAGTATAGCATGTCGAAAAAAGTCATAGTATAGCATGTTGAAAAAAGTCATAGTATAGCATGTCGAAAAAAGTCATAGTATAGCATGTTGAAAAAAGTCATAGTATAGCATGTTGAAAAAAGTCATAGTTTAGTATGTTGAAAAAAGTCATAGTATAGCATGTTGAAAAAAATCATAGTATAGCATGTTGAGAAAAGTCATAGTTTAGTATGTTGAAAAAAGTCATAGTATAGCATGTCGAAAAAAGTCATAGTATAGCATGTTGAAAAAATTCCCTACTATGACTCTTTTTTTAGATATGAAAGGATACCATACCAAATAAATTTGTTATTAATATTATTATTATTACTAGTAGTAGTATTTTTTAATAATAATCACAATAATAATAACACGATGATGATGATGATGATGAATATTGTCCTCTGTAGTGGAGTAAAAGTATAAAGTTGCATCAAAAGAAATTCCTCAGTCAAGTATGAGTAACTCATATTGTACATAAATACAGTACTTGAGTAAGTGTACTTGCATATTGCACATGCATATATACTGACTCTTACTTTGTGACCTCTTCAGAGGAAACAACTTCTCCTCCATCTACACTGATGAAGCTGACCAAAGTCTTCACTGCAGCTCTCAGCGATCTGGACTCAGAGGATCCTCCGTTAGCACTCGACACCTCAATGATGTTCACAGTCCATTCCAGAGCTGCACCCAAAGACCTGACAGGAAAAAAATCACGATAACAATAACACCGTAGAGAATGTATCCAAACAATCTTTTCATCATGAGATAAACTTCTTGTCTTACTTCTCCAACTGTGGGATTTTCTGCTCCACTATGTTCGCAGGCTTGTTGAGAGAGATGACTGCTACGTCGTCACTGCTTGCACTTCCCTGCACTTCCACCTGGGGGCAGAAGAGTGTATCTCATTTAAATCAAAACGATCTGAACTACAAACAGACCTGCGAGCATCAAAATACCAAACTGTAGTGAGCAACAGCACGTACACAGGAAGCAGTAAAAACATTTTCCAATCCACTTTGTTATCTTTTGTGAAACGTGTTTTACCAACTCAGTACTTTTCTATTATTTTGACATATTTGGAGGAATGCATTCCAGGTTTCATTTTTATTTTTTAGTTAAGGAAGGATCCATAGGTTATACAGGAGGGCCTAAAAACAGACACAATGTTAAGCCCCACGTGTCCCCTTCCCCCACACCTCTGCTTAAGTTAATTGGGTTTTTCTTATTTTTCCAAAAATGTTGATACATTTTTCTCTGTCTTCATGAACCATGTCATCCAATCCTCCACACTCACCTCAACTTTGGTCGTAGCGTAAAGATCTCCACGGTCTTTGGCCTTCACCTCCACTACAGCTGTCTGTCCAGCCAGACCCACCACTGACACCACGTACACCAGACCCGAGGACGGCTCCACGTCAAAGTAAGGACTGTCCCCTGACAAACTGTAGACGAGCTGACCCTCCTCACCGACGTCAGGGTCTGAAGCCTGGAGGTTTGACAGAGATGACAAGGTAACAGTGTACATTATCTGCTCTTTATTATATGGAAATCTAAAGTCTTCAACTTTCAGAATTTTACACGTTGTGCAAAAATACAAATGTAAAGAATGTTAAGTAATGCAAGTAGCAGAGTCTTTAGGAGACACCAGCAGACTCTTAGTCGATGTATTTAGTCGATGATTTTTTTAGGTGGCTAAAATATGTTTTATTGCTGAACCCTCCACAGCAGTAGATTGCTTTGCATCTATGTATCTCCTGCCTGCTTCTCCAAGCGCTGACTTCTTCTTTAAGTAATATACTGTATACGGATAGGTACCGCATAACCCCACTTGAAAAAATCTTTCCCTTTAAAGTCCCCGACACTGTGGTCTCACTTAGTCACTTGTTGGCAACCACCTTTTTTATGACAGGTAAAAGCATATACATTTTTGAGTGGGGTATTAAATTATTTTTAATTTATTTTACACTACAGAACAAAACCTGGAAATCTCTTAAGCTTGTGTGAACCACTGCCCACAAAATCCCATTGACTTCAACATGATAACTCACCTTTGGGTTTGGGGACTTATTCCTACACTGCTCTATGGCTGTATTAGTTATAAATATTTAAATTTTGGCTCTGAGGAATCACGTTTTTCCTTTATACTGCATAGTTTTATTTTACCACATTATCCATTGACACCAAGCTGATGATGTAGAGAAGAATGACTCAGATCAGAAACAGAGTTCTGGACATTCAAAACACCTGATGGCCACGTATAAATGGACCTGCACTTGTACAGAGCTTCTCTAGTCTTCTGACCACTCAAAGCACTTTCACACTTCATGTCACATTCACCCATTCACACACTGGTGGCTGAGGCTGCCATACAGGGTGTCACCTGCTACTCAGCAATCATTCACACACTGATGGAACAGCCATCATGAGCAAGTATCTTGCCCAAGGACACTTTGACATACAGACTGAAAAAGCCGAGGATCGAAATGCTGATTGCGCTACGCTGACCCTGTAACTGGAGCAGCGACGAGAGGCTGGAAAGCTGAGCTGCAACTGATCGAGGTAGGCTGCAGAGGCTTCGTCACTAGATTCACCACTTGGCTCCTCAAGGAAATCGGGATTCATAAGCAGGCCCAGAGGAAAGTGGTGAAAGTTCAGCCAATACAGCTGAGAGGTGCAGTAATTGGCTATGGCTGATCAGCCTGAGGTGGGCCTCCCTACATGGAGGGTGTCTTGTGAAAGGCCGAATCAACCAATAACGTTTAGGTGCACAACTGATGATGTGTCAGTAGGTGGCTCTGCCAGGTGGTCAAAGGCCGAAACACCTATGCTCTGGCATGAAGCGTGTTGAAACTCCGGGGACTGTAACACCAAATCTTAACTGATGACTCGATTAGTGGACGACCCAATCTACCTCCTGAGCCACACCTGCCCCCATATGGGACCAAAACATCAGATTTTTTTAACCACTACTGACTAGGGATGCATGATGTTGGATGTTTTTGCTAATATCCGATATGCTGATATATAAAAAACTCATTTGGCGGATACTGATTTCAATATATCCCCAATTTAGTGATTCAGTCTCTTCTGTAGTTCTGTAGTAGCATGTTTTAAATCTTTTCAGAGCAGTTTTTCTCTTTTCAGTCAGCTGACTTTATGACTGATCCTCCTCGACTCCTAATGACATGTTTCAGTGCTGCTCATTAACCACTCACAGCGTGAACAGCCTGCTGGGTTTCAGTTCAAAGTACACACTCACCGTTTATCACAACTGCAGTAATTGTGCCATCACACATCAGAGGAGATAAATGTAGCCTCTGGTCTTATCTGACTCGCTGGTGTTTTATTAGATGTGTCTCTTGAGGATGTTTCTGACAAATGGAAACTGACAGAAGATGGGTGTGTTTACCTTGACATAGATGACGGGGGTTTTATACAGGGCGATGCTGAACACAGAGGCACGATAAACCTCAGAGGGAAACTGTGGAGCCTCGTTCACATCCTCCACCTGAACTCGGACCTGAGAGAGAAACACAAGAAACAGGTCAAAAGACTGAGGAGAATTTCTCTGAATCAGTCCAGGCTGCAGAGGACAGACAAAAATACTTTTATTTATTAATATCTATAATTAGAATAATATCTTATGGACGGAAAATTTGATTTAAATGTGATTTAAAACCACACTGACATCCGTAATAATCTCTGCAGAATAAGCTCAACGGTATGTCATGAGTTTCACCGTATTTGTGTAGACAGTCATAAAGGTTCAGTTTTTTGCAGCTGTTAAACACCATTTCCAACAAGACCAAGAGAGAGATGAGAGGTCTTGACAAAAGACACATAAACATGTCGGCAGGATGAACACAATTTAAAAAACAAAACCCAGATCATACCACTGCCACTGCCGTCGTAGGGGGAGTCCTTGTGTCCTCTGCCTCCACATCCAGGAAGTACCACTCCTGCTCTTCTTTGTCCAGCACCGTTCTGGTCAGGACGGCTCCACTGGTATCGACGGAGAACAGGTCAGTGTGTGTTTTTAGCGTGTAGGAGACGTTGTAAAGGTCACTTCCTGAGGAGGCCCAGACCCTCCCCACCACCACCCCCGCCGGCTGGTTCTCAGGTAGGCTGAAGTTGTAGGAGGAGCTTCGGAAGGCCACGCCCTCCACCAGACTGACAACCCTCAGATTCACCACGACACGAGCTGCAGGAATGCGACATTTTACATGTAATGGAGTATTTCTACATCGTGACATCACTACTTTCACTTCAGTTAAGTACTTCTTCCACCAATGTTCAAGCTCTAAAGCGACTGAAAAGAAAAGAAATGTTGCTACACAAAGTTTCCTGCACAAGCGTCCTCTTCATGTTGCTGAATGGTTGGCTGAACTGACAACAGGCCACGTGGACACTCGTGGGTGCCGTCAGACTGACCTGTGGAGTGCAGAGGAGGCTGGCCGTGGTCTTTAGCCATGGCTGTCAGCACTATGGTGGTATCTTCTGTGACATCAGCGAGGTCAGAGGTCAGTGTCACAGCCCCAGTCTCACTGTCTAAGGCCAAATATGGAGAACTTCCTGCAGAGAAACTGCAACAGCAGAGAGCAGAGTAATTAATTACATAAGCTGAGATATACAAATATAATTCAACTGAAATCAGCACAATAAACTGGAATGTAATACATTATGAAAACTGTTTTTGGAAAAAAAAAAAATCTGTTCATGACAGCTGATAAATGATAAACTTTAGAGACAGGAGTTTATGCAGACACAGTTTAAAAGTCTGAATTTAATCAGGATCTAGAACTCTTAATTATTATAGTGTCATGTTTTTCCTTGAAAGTTCCAAAGCCAAACTTGACCGTGAAGTATCCCGAGGTGTAAACGGGCAGTTAAGGTGATATCACAGTCAGCTGAACTGACCTGTAGGTGATGCGTGAGTTGTTCCCTGCGTCTCTGTCGGTGGCAGACAGGTTCAGAAGCAGCTTCCCTTCCTTAGCGTCTTTCAGTAGGATGCTGCTGACGTAGTTGCTGGAGCTGAACTCAGGTCTGTTGTCATTGACATCGATGAGGCGCACTCTGACTGTGGTGACGTTCTGGTGCACAGGAGTCAGGGTAACGGTAAAGGAGGTTTAGATTGCAATATCCAAATAACAACCAAATCTGGTGTTTCCACTATTAAAACATTATTTTGTCAGTTAGCTGTAATGTGATATTGGGCTTTATAAATAAAATTGATTGATTGATTGATTGATAATCTTCCTAAAACATTATCAGCTAAACATCATTTAGTTAAAATATGAGCTTAAACATATTTGACTATGGTGTGTTTACAGGGATTCTCTGCATCCTCTCTGCAGGTGTGTCCTACCTCTCTCTGTGGGCTGCCTTTGTCTGAGGCCCTCACAAGCAGATCATACGTTTCCCTGCTCTCCCGATCCAGAGAGCCAACAGCCAGCAACGTCCCGTCCTGCAACACGACACATGATCTCAGAGCCCATGCAAATACCTTCATATATCATACTTGAACGATCCTCTCTCTTGGCCTCACCTCTCTGAATCTAAAGAGCGGGTGAGGGGAGGAGAGGGACAGGGTGACCTCTCCGTTGGGCCCGAGGTCGGCATCTGTGGGCACGATGGTGAAAATTTCTCCTGGATTTTCCTCCGAGTAGTCGCCTTCAAGGATAGTGAGGGGGTCTGGGATACTCGGGAACTGTGGTGCATTGTCATTGTAGTCCAGGACGGTGATGTTGAGCTGAGCTGTTGAATTGAGACCATCAGTGACCTGATCCACCGCCATGACCTGGATACGGACACAGAGAACATCACAAACTCAGCTGAGCAAACTCACTCCTATGAGATATGTATGGTGCTAATTTTGTTTCATAAAACAAAATGTCAGCTTTTGTGATAGACTGTATAAAAGAGGTGGACGTAGCCTCCGTGTCTGGAAAGTGAAGCCAATGCCAAAGTGCTTTAAACCTCCATTTTTTCCTAATGGCCAGTCGGGGGCGACTCCACTGGTTGCAAAAAGAACTCTATGAGAAAATGACCAGACTTCTCATATGATTTAGAACATTTTCCTAATGAGTTTATGGTCTGAATCCTTGTTTCGAGTCTTCTTCAACACAGCATGATGTTCATTTTGTGAATTATGGTCCTATTTAAAGTAAAATAGACCATAAAGCTGGGGATGCTTTAGGGGTGTGACTACTTTGGGACTGACATGTCACTACCATGATGATGTCCTCGGGTACTCAGTCAGACACACCCCTTGTTTCTCCAGAGCTCCACCCTCTTGTCTAAAGGTGCTAACATCTGGCTCCAAAAAAAACAAAAAAACGCCAAAATGCCAGTTTCAAGGCTTTAAAACAGGAGTCCATAAATCAGTGGGTGACATCCTGTTGGCTACGTCCCTTATTTTTTATACAGCCTTTGAGTCTTGCACAGTAACTGAAGAATAGTGAGTATTACAGTGTGCGCCTTTGTAGGATCTCTGCACTGTAAAGGAATGTTAATGTTTAATATGCTTTTTATTATACCCCCTAGTTTGTTATTTATCTATTTTGACTGTGAAGGCTCATGCACACCTTCAGTTTCTTGAAGACAGGTGTGCAGGAGGAAGAGAGAATTCCTGCAAACTGCCTGATTACGTACAATAAACTTTACTGAGAAATATGTTGTGTTTTTCAATAAGGTTTGTTGCAAGTAATGTGTCACTGAGAGGGAATTCTCTCTCCCCTATATATTTATTTTAAAATGATTTTTTTGTTTCCTTTCCTTTTCCATACTGCAATAATCTTGTGTGCATTGTTGTGACACAAATAAAAATATAATTTGAATATAATTTGTTCAAATGTCACCAGTCACCAGTCATCAGTCCCTGTCATACATTCTCATGTCAGTACAGTGGACGCAGAGCCTCCAAGCATTCCTATGAGACAGCGCTGAGCAGGTTGTTTTCATGCAGCAAAGCGAGACGCTCATTGGATAAATGCGACAAAATCGTCACTTCCAGGGAGGCTCAGGTTCCCTGAGACCTAATAGAGCGGTAGGCGGGAGAGGACGCTCGGTGTCTGCATGATGATTGGAGGAATTGTCTTAAAGGCTGATTGACAGCGCTTCGCATTTCACCGTTTGTACAGCACAGTTCAGGTGTTTAAACCCATCTGAAAATCTTTGAGATGTGTTTTGCTCTGGTTCTATTCAATTAAATGTTCCTTTTATAAGTTACTGCCTCACTACAATATGACAAATTTTATGATGTAAACTTAAAGTGAGCTTCCCCTGTTTGAAAGACCAGCAGCCGCCACTGACAAACACCTATATATAAATATCCTCCTGAGACCTGAACTTTTCCTTTGGTATACATTTTTAATTTCACTTAGCTATTTTGGGATCTTTAATACCTAAGAAGGGGAGCGTATCTATGTTTCCCAGGTTCTGTGTTCCCCACTAAACCCTGCAAAAAAGGTTCTATGTTCCCCACTTAACCTACAAACTACAAACATTTATTGATAAATAAACAAGTTTCAACCATTAAATTTGATCAGCTTTTGTCCACTTTTGTGTCAGGATTGACTGCAGACGCACTTGGCAGAGATGGCTGCCATCTTGTTTTTACATTGATTACAGTACTGTGCTCTTACTGCCACTAGATGGCACAAAAAAGTGTCACTAAACAAGGACAACAGGTCGAAGTTAACATTGGAGATTTTTATCTTTTGGTTTCTAAGGAAATCTTTGACAAACTAAAATTTATGAAACAAAAATAACTCCATGGTTTTCAGCTACAGTATGTACAATAAAGCCATCAATATCAAAATATGCAACCAGTAAATGTTTATGTATGAGATCATGTTTTATTTTGTCTGGTAGCCTAGAGGAGGTAAGCTGACACCTGGACGTATGTAAAGTTTTTCACTGAAACAGGCAAAAAAACGTGAGAAAAGGAAATGTAATCATGTGATGTTTGTACCTGTAATACATAGCTGTCCCTTGTCTCTCTGTCCAAGGTGACGTCCTTCCTCAGTGAGACCACACCTTGTTTGTTGATATCAAAGGTGTCCTTGGTATAGAGGAAGTAACCATCAGAGAATCCACCCTGAAGAAAAGAAAAGGTCAAAGTGTGTAAAATACCTCTGCTGACTTCACAGTCAGAGTTAATCATCAGCACTGTAACAGCAGCAGCAGGTACTTATCAGAGGTAACATAAAGTATGATCTGGGAAGTGACTGAGATCATCTTAATAAATTACTATGATTGTAAATCAGCGGTGCCAAGGTCCAAACTGTTAGATTCATTCATCTGTGTTTTAATCTGATACAAATCTGCCAAGTCTTTCAATGTGTTAGAGAAATCAGTCCAGTGTGGTATATTTATTTTTGTGATAGTTTTACTCTTCGAGGTTGACAGTTTTTGAGGCTGCAAGGAAAATAGTAAATGCTTTGGAATATACTTTGGTAATAAACTGCAGTATATCGCAAGATATGTTATTGTGGTACTAAGCATATCACAAAACACTAAATAAGACGTGACTTGTCTTGACTGAAATAAGTCTCCATAAGTCTTGTATCATGACTTAAGTATTGTGATAATATTGGATTGTGATTTCCACCGCTGGCTAAAACAACCCAGTTAATTAATTCAGAACCAGTTAATATAGTCTACACCTCCAAACCCTGCAAAACACTACCCTGCAATAACTTTATTCACTGGCAAACTTAACAGTGAATCTGGCAGCAACCACAAGCTGCAAAGACAGACTTTATGTAGCTGGTTAAAAAAAACCCTCTCCATCCTTCCTATATAATGAGTCCTGTCTGTGTCCTATGTACTTCAGCTGTAACAGAAAGTAAATAAATTAAATGCAGAAACAGGCGTTAAACTCACCTCATCCCTGTCAGTGACCTCCAGGGTCAGGATGGACGCACCGCTGGCCAGGTTCTCAAGGACGGCCACATCATAGCTTTCCTTACTGAACTCAGGTGGGTTGTTGTTCACGTCCTTCACCTTCACCACCACAGAGCCGTTCCCAACCAGAGAGGGAGTCCCTCCATCAGAGGCCTGAACTTTGAGACTGTACACCTTCACCTCACTGTAGTCCAGAGGCTGGGCCAGCCGCAGAGCCCCGCTGGAAGAGTCCAGCTCAAAGACAGGAAGGTCTGATGACGGACTTTGCTGGAAAATACTGTAAGTAACTCTTCCATTTGCTCCTTCATCAGGGTCCACGGCCGATATAGTGAGCAGGCTTTTACCCACTGACTCTGTCTCTAAGACTTCTACCGGATACTCAGCCTCTGAGAACTTGGGGACGTTATCGTTGATGTCGGACACACGGACCAGCAGGGAGGCTGTGGCTGACCTGACTGGACGACCCTGATCTTCAGCCACCACCAGCAGGTTGTACTCTGCCTTAGTCTCCCTGTCAAGAGCACCAGCCACACTCACCATCCCAGACACGGGATCGACAGAGAACCTCCCCTCTCCTCCTCTCAGAGAGTACCTGATCTCCTTGTTGAAGCTGCTGTCTTTGTCTGTCGCTGGAATGACAGTAACATTGGATCCTATCTCTGCATCCTCTGGGACTGATTCAGTGACAGAACTGGAGGTAAAAACAGGACTGTTGTCATTGATGTCAGTGACTTGAACCTCCACGACCGCACTGTCACTGTAGACCCCGTCAGAGATGGAGATGGTCACAGAGTAGTTGTGTGGAGCCTCATCGTAGTCGAGCTTCACTCTGGTGGTGAACTCACCGCTGGAGGAGATGGAGAACTTGTCGGCTTCTGTAACAACTTGGAGAGTCACAGGAATCTCTCCTGTTGCAAGGAAGTCAACCTGAATAAACACATAAAAAATGCATCAAACAACAAAATTAAACACCTCTGTGCCATCAACAGAGATTTACTCTGTCTGCATTGAAATAGTTAAGTGCGCTAGAAAAATATGATGTGAGGAGCTGAGAAAGAAATACCAATGGTTGAATTTTGTGCCATCAGCTGAAGAGACTAAAGCTGTTTTCAATTACAAACTGGCCAATCACAGCAAAGCATCAGTCAGTTCTGACAAGGATCAAACAAATACACGGCTGTGTGCCATAGACTCATGCGGTGATTTCAGATTTCCTTCATTTCAAGGCTGGTTTTGTGGATTTTAAGTTAAATGTTGTACCTGGATAACAACGTGTTATAATGATACTCGTTACCCGGAGAGGTTGGAAGAAGATATACGTTACTTCTTTGTTCAACACCAAAATCAAACCCTGAAAAGTGTAGAGTTAGCTAGGTACATACTGTACGTACTACATACTGTATATATATAAGCTTTCCTCCTACATCAGGAAAAACTGTTTAACGGCTTTAGACCAGCAAAATCATCAGTATTTATTGTTTAATCAAACTCAAAGTGAAACACTTTCATATAATAGCTTGTCCTCTGTGGACTGCTATCAAAGTTTGGGACTTCTGGTGTTGTTTTAAACCACCTCTCAACACTCAACTGCTACAAAAAAAAAAAAGTAAGGAGAGAAACTCACCTTGAAGATCACTGTTCCTGGGTCTCTCTCTTCTTCTATGGTGCCACTGTAGGTGCTCTGTGTGAACTGTGGTTTTGTATCTCCAACAGCAAGAATCTCCACCTGTGCTGAGGCGGAGTGCGACACTACACCTCCTGGAAGAGAAGGATAATATCATGACTTCACTGTGACTGGCTGAACTAAAATGACTCATCAAAACTGGACATGTGAAAAACAAATACAGTCGACATCTACCATCTCTGGCTGAAATGAACAACAAGAACTCCAAGGTCTGATGTTCTTTCACTGGAATCACTTTCGTCAGAGTGATTGCTCCGGTGTTTTCATCAATGGAGAAGTAGTTGTCCTGATTCCCAAAGTCAATGGAGTATTTGATTTGTCCATTGACACCTGCATCTGGATCTTCAGCCTCAACCTTTGAATTACATCGTAGAGAAAAACAAATCAACACTGATTGTTACCACTGTTCTCTGTTATAAGCCTATCCGTGTGTCTCTGGAATAGTAATATTAAGTGACTTTGCAACTTCCTCCAGGAAACAACTCACACAGTGTCTAACATTATTAAGATGGTCAAAATGTGTCTGATATGTAACATCATCACTCCTGATCTTGTGCACAGTGTTATAGGTGGTTTAACAGTGTAACTGTGAAATGTTTTGCTTCATATTTAAACTGTACATTTCAGGAGGCAAGTCATTTATCAAGAAGCTAACCTACATTGGCTGGAGTCCCCCAAGGAAGTATTATGGGCCCCCTGCTCTTTTTATTATTTGTGAATGACTTCAAATTTGAAAATTGCATTTTCACATGCTAATTACTCAGCCATTTTGTTTCACATAAGAATGAGAATAAGATGATCTTAAAAGAGGAATTCAGTAAGATCGAGAGTTGATTTGAAGACAATAAGTAATATCTACATTTAGACAATCCACAATTACAGAGCTAACTGATAATTTTATTCTTTTGAGTTGCTTTGAAGACCCAGTCTGTTCAGGGTCTGGGAGAATCTAGGGATGAGTGAGTGGACCATTATCTGTATCTGTTCAACAGATTAAATCATCTGTAACTGTATCTGTGCTCGAAATGGGTGGAGTTTAAACTGGAAGTGGGTGGGATTTAACCGGAAGTTGTTTTTTTAAACCTGAAATTAATATTGGTTGATCAGAAGTTGCTAAGGATCAAATTTTGGAAACTATTTACAGACCAATTTCAGAATTAAGCTTCAGATCATTTTTAAATACAAGAGAAGGGATTAAACACAACAACCCAAGTGAGGACTTTCCCTCAACCTGAGTTTAGATACTGACACATTTTACTCGGATGATACTTGTACTCGTGAAAACTGCATTCTTCATACTGGATATCTGACTATTTGGCCCACCTTAGTAGAAATACTTACACATACAGATGCTTATGTTGGGTTTCAATCAAAGAGAACACACTGGCACACACTTTAAATGTTTGCTATTAAAGGGTTTCAAAAATAAAAAAGTTACTGATTAATTGTAAACTATTAAAGTAATCGTCAACTGTTTTAATAATCAATTAATCGGTTTGAGTAATATTCTAAGAAAAATAGTCAAAATTCTCTGATTCTAGCTTCTTAAATGTGGATATTTTCCAGTTTCGTTGCTCAACCATGACTGTAATTCAACTATTTCTTTCGGGGTTGTGGACAAAACAAGACATTTGAGGACATCCACTTGGTCACTGTGAAACTATGATAGACATTTTTCACCATTTTCTGACATTTTATAGACCAAACATCTAATCAGTCAATCAAAAAATGATCAACAGTGAGGATTATTGTTAGTTGCAGGCCTATTGCTGCATACTTCTCACCTTCAGGAGCAACATCCCCTCTGTTTGGTTGATGAAGACTTTACTCTCATACTTGCTGCTGGTGAATTTAGGGCTGTTGTCGTTCTCATCCAGAAGAGTTACATTCAAATTTGCCATAGAAACATGATTTGGTGGCTCTGTCTCCCTTGCCTCAACCTTTATGAGGGACAAGAGAATGTCTCAGAGAAAGTCTCAGGATGTAATCAGCTCTGTTTATGAAACGATTTTGATGACAGCAAATTACAACCTCGGTGCCTAACCTTTTAAACGGAAAATAAAAACAATCACATGTGAAGCATCAAAGTTCATTCTTAACCTTGGAAAAAAATACCAACTAAGGATCCACTGACAAGCTGTTTCAGTAACTTTTATCTGTATTACATTCTTCATCTGTGGTTTGAGTTTGCAAACTCCATCCACATGTGAACATATCCAACTCTGTGACAAATGTGCAAACTCCATCTGCTGATGAAGTCATGTGATATGGTTCAAAGTTCCAGGAAAAGCTAGTAACTGAATCTTGACCTGGAATAATTTAATCAAACTACTATTACCAAAGTCTACAATGGACTTTCAAACTTAATTCTGAGCCAACGCATATCCGAAGTAGCACGAGTGCAATTATTGAAATAAATAAAAAAAGCAATTACTAAGCTAACATGTAACCCATCTCCACAATAAGTGAACTAAAGCTACCCACTGATGACGGCTATGTTACACATTAAAGTTCTTGAAATGGCTAGTAGGGGACCTTGAGTTAGGACATGTATTATATTTTGTTTCTACAGCACTGTATGGCTCTTTTTCTCATACTTCAGGTAGTTTAGATGCTTGTCTGCATGTTATTGCCTTGATGACCCAGCCCCTAAAGGTCCCAGTAAAGGGTTATATGAGGCACAATACATGGAGGGATTAGTCAAGTATGAACCTTCTCTCAACTTAAAGCTTTCCCTTTAAAATAAATGAATCTGTGTCTCAGATTCTACATTACCTGAAACAAGAAGGTCCCAGTGGTCTCTCTGTCCAGAGCTGTAGAGTTCGTCACTCTGATTGTCCCATCAGAACTGATGGAAAAAGGAGCAGATTCTGGAAGGATCCGCAGTGTTCCCACAAACCCTCCCTGTGGAGCATTAATGAAATGATGGTGTAAGAGCCACTTAAACAAAGATTTACATGCTGTAAAACTTCAATTAAAAGCCTCGTTCCAATTAATCACCTAGTCCCTTTTATCAGCCCGGTGTGGCTGCACATTTTGACCAAAAAACGCCTGTCTCATTTAGAAGCCTGGTCTGGTTGCAAAGTTGCCAAATGTAAAACCAGTTTGTTGGCTACCTCAAATTATGTGTCCATTCCTCGTTGTGAGAAATGTTTTAACGGGATACAGTGTTGTTGGGTCGGTAAGCTGAGCGCCGTAATCTTCGAGTGCCATAACTCTCTCTGTCTCTGATGCGCTGTCTGTTGAAGCTAGATCAAATGACTGATAGATTGAATTGATAGATTATCTAGATCATCAAACTAGTTTAAGTAAACAATTTGACTGTATTTCCCATCTACGCTGAGCAACAGTTTTGCATTAAAGGAAATAAAGGCCTGTCCCAAATATAGGCCTGTTGAGTTCATTGATTTAAGCAAATAACAGCCTGGGCTATTTATCAAAGTTTTACGGTTAGGCTAGATAGGTGATATCTGTGTTGATATGACACGAGCTCTTTAGCAGAAACATGATGATTTGTGTTATTGTTCACTCGTGATCAATAAATATACTCTGCACTTAAGACATTGGATTGTGCTGTTAATGTGCTAAGTGGCTAACCAGCATCAAGCTGATCTTCTGGTTTCCTTTTTTGAATGACGAATACAGACTACGGTCATTTCCTCTCACACAGGCCCAGAACGTATGTGCTGGATGGCTGTTAGTCCTTGTGGTGGGTTCATGTGCAACTTTTTGGCCGAGACACAGGCAACAGTCAGCTTTCGTGGCTGCTATTTCTTTGAAGTCGGTTTGGTGTGTCTGGGCCTGTAAAGTACTCTGCTTGTCTTGGGCTGGAAGTGTTGATACTTTTGCTGAGAACTTGAAGCTTCAGAAGTTACTAGTTAGCAGATATTCAAACTGTTGCCTCTGCAACTTTAAATATGAGGATTTATTCACTGTGAGCTGGAAACAAATTACAATCTTAAGAGTTTATATATTAATAATCCTTGCAATTCGCACTGGTGCTTCATGGTTGCAACATGTGACTTAATAGTAGTGGTCTGGAGCCCTGCAGACACAAAGACACACACTTTGCCTCCTCATACACTTGTTACCCAGGAGAGATCATCTGGATGGATGGAGGAGTGTGTGACATAACATTTTTTTGAGTCTTTCTTTGTGAGTGTGAGAGGGAGAGCCGATAGCTTAAAAAAATGACATGACAATTTATACACGATGGTCGCGATAATGTCACCTTATACATCCCACTAGGTAAAGCCAGGGTACATAGAGTATGATCAATATATTGCCCCCCCCACCTCTTAGCCCTCTTGTTTACTGCTGGGTAATGACGCAGACCCTCAACTGTACTATGAATGGAACTGCATCCATGCTGGTGTGACTGCAGCTGTCCGTGCACATTCACTGTGGAATGGAAAGTATGTCTGAGCCTTATGGCAAAATATCCACCTTGACCTCCTTTCTTTAATTGTTTTTGTGATCTATTTTTGATAATTCCCCCTGAAATCATGTTCACCATGTTTTGATAGTGTTATCATTTATCAGAGTAGATGCATGTGATCTAAAGGTTGTATACAACTCACCTCATCCCTGTCAGTGACCTCCAGGGTCAGGATGGACGCACCGCTGGCCAGGTTCTCAAAGATGGCCACATCATAGCTTTCCTTACTGAACTCAGGTGGGTTGTTGTTCACGTCCTTCACCTTCACCACCACAGAGCCGTTCCCAACCAGAGAGGGAGTCCCTCCATCAGAGGCCTGAACTTTGAGACTGTACACCTTCACCTCACTGTAGTCCAGAGGCTGGGCCAGCCGCAGAGCCCCGCTGGAAGAGTCCAGCTCAAAGACAGGAAGGTCTGATGACGGACTTTGCTGGAAAATACTGTAAGTAACTCTTCCATTTGCTCCTTCATCAGGGTCCACGGCGATATAGTGAGCAGGCTTTTACCCACTGACTCTGTCTCTAAGACTTCTACCGGATACTCAGCCTCTGAGAACTTGGGGACGTTATCGTTGATGTCGGACACACGGACCAGCAGGGAGGCTGTGGCTGACCTGACTGGACGACCCTGATCTTCAGCCACCACCAGCAGGTTGTACTCTGCCTTA
Source organism: Epinephelus cyanopodus (assembly GCA_026686955.1). Classification (NCBI taxonomy): domain Eukaryota; kingdom Metazoa; phylum Chordata; class Actinopteri; order Perciformes; family Serranidae; genus Epinephelus; species Epinephelus cyanopodus. The sequence goes on along the minus strand of CM048916.1, from coordinate 4,060,932 downwards.
GTCTCCCTGTCAAGAGCACCAGCCACACTCACCATCCCAGACACGGGATCGACAGAGAACCTCCCCTCTCCTCCTCTCAGAGAGTACCTGATCTCCTTGTTGAAGCTGCTGTCTTTGTCTGTCGCTGGAACGACAGTAACATTGGATCCTATCTCTGCATCCTCTGGGACTGATTCAGTGACAGAACTGGAGGTAAAAACAGGACTGTTGTCATTGATGTCAGTGACTTGAACCTCACGACCGCACTGTCACTGTAGACCCCGTCAGAGATGGAGATGGTCACAGAGTAGTTGTGTGGAGCCTCATCGTAGTCGAGCTTCACTCTGGTGGTGAACTCACCGCTGGAGGAGATGGAGAACTTGTCGGCTTCTGTAACAACTTGGAGAATCCCAGGAATCTCGGCAGGTAGTGAGAGGAAGTTAACCTGAATACAAAAAGATGAGGATGATAAAATGATTTTACTAAACACAAATTTGTGAAGAATCAGAAGTTAATTTTCCCACATTCTAAACAACAGTATCTAAATACAAAGTGACTGGATGTTAGATGAACATGTGGTTTGTAAAAATATCTGACATTTTGATATGGATATGAACATTTATAACAACTTCCTGAGAAACTTACTTTGAGAATCACAACTCCTGGCTCCTGCTCTTCTTCTACAGAACCACGGTACACTTCTTCTAAAAACTGAGGTTTTGAGTTACCAGGAGCGCAAATGTTCACCTGTGCTGCAGAGGAGCGGGGTATGGTGCCCTCTAGAGGAGAGGAGGAGAAGGCTATCATGATGACTTGTTACACTGAGTGTTATAAGTCTGAGCTGTTGTAGTAGGTGCATGCATTCAGGATGAGCAACTGGGGCTGCTGACATAACCCAGCTTCTGTCTAGGGCTGGTATGTGTACAGGGCTTTTTACACTGCTGTATGGCCTCAGTATGCTCCAAACAAACCAGGTTGTATGACGTCTCATGCAACCACGTCAAGTTGACATGTTGATTGTACCTGCGCCACAGTAGATTTCAAGGAAAGGTAGTATCGGCACTGTCTCTACCTGGAGCTCGTATGTACGGAACTTAGGTTTGTTGAAGGTGGCAGTGCTGTTTGGGCTGAGAAAGCCATGTGTCAGTAAGGTAAGGGAGGTTATTGTGTTGGTGTGGAGAGCAGTGAGACCTGGCATTAGGGGAGTGTCTCTGGCACGCCAGAGATCACTGTCTAGCCTCCTGGAGGTGTCGTTTGACCAACTAGACGAAACACTGGTGAAAGGAGGTTCCCACCGATGACCCCAAAGACATGTTAGTTATCACTGCTCACTGGTCTGTATAGTTAAGCCTTGCCATAATAGCTTATCACGGGGCTTAAGAGGTTATTCACTGAGTGCTGATCCTTTCTCTAGAGCACAAACTTCTTGTGTTTATTTGAATTAAAAAAACTAAAATGCTGGGAGTGCTTTGTAACACTTGGATGAAGCACTTGCAGATGCCCTGCCACGGTTTTTCTGCTGAAGAAAAGCAATGGGCACAAGCCCTTAGTAAAGTAAATAAAAACATAGAACTACTGTAGTTTATTTTTTTGGGTATGTTGTCATGTATGAAAAGACCCAAAATGAACACAGTAAGCAGACTTTTTGATTATTATGAGCAAATTATTTAAACAGCATTTGTATTGGAATGATTCTGTCCAAGCTTTTTGCTCCATAAAAGCGGTTGATCACAGTGACTTTGAGCACTACAAGCAGTTTGCACTGTATTTGCACACCTTCTCACACCTGAACAACCACCATGTAAACTGGTGTGAGTGGACTGCTTGTTTCAGAAAGTTACATAAGTTGTCCTATACATTAGCCCCGATTCCACCACTGAAAAGTGTGTCTCTGGAGGCTGTTCGACAACACTTCCTTTGAAGCATACTGAGGCCTTTCTCTTAGCTCAGGACTTTTGTATCGACGGACAAGATTGTAGGGATGTAATGAGTGTTTTATCACTCTGTAAAGGACTTTGAATTGCTGCTGCGTGCAGCTTGTCATCCAGTCGAAATAAAAATGTAAAAAGCCCCTTTGAAAGACTCATCAAAGCATGGAAGATAGTTGGAACAAATAAAGGTATGTGCCTGAGATCACCGATATGTAGAAGGGTGTGATAACAATTTTATGACCACAAAGCATTTTAACTGCCAAAGGTGAAGTGCTAGCTGTGATGCTGAGATACAGTTGTTAAAAGTTACAGCCCACAAAGAGCAACAAAAATATTCTGCCACTAGATGCAGATGCAGACTTTTGTTTAAAAGATATTTACAGTAGGATTAATTCTTTGTGCCATCACATACTAAATAATAATTCTCATGGCATAAAAAAGTTGTGATTTAGTGTTAATTGGCTCTTTTAATATTATAGGCTGACTCATCACAATCAGGATAAGTGATTCTTATCATTGCTGGTAAGCTGTAGGTAGTGCTTGGTGCCGAGAGAGATAATGTTCAGATCTACCATCTCTGGCTGTTATGTAGAGAGGAAACTCCAAAATCGTGTTGTCCACCAGGGGGATCTTTTTAACCAGCGTGATGTCTCCACTGTTTTCATCCATTGAGAAGTAGCCGTCATTGTTCCCGAAGTCAATAGAGTATTTGATCTGTCCATTCTTGCCAGCATCTGGATCCTCTGCCTTAATCTTTGAGTTTAAATGTACAGATAATTATCTTAACAGCACTTCTAAAAGCATCAAAAAAAAATGACATGGCAAAAATAAAATGACAACAGAAATAAACAGCAACAATCTTAAATTATGGTAAAGGATGAAGCAGAGGTAGAATTTCAACATTGTGCAACAATGAGCCCAGCAGACGTGTGTCAAACTACTCAATAAATTATGTGGAGCATTTAGCAATGACATGACTCAATAAGCTATTAAGTTATAAAAATGAGGGTTCAGTGTTAGCTAAAGGAGTGTGTCATCAGCATAGCAGTGGATGGCTGATGTAACGCCACCTAAAGTTCTGCGAATGAAAAGGAGAGCGGGACCTGAAATTGAACCTTGAGGAACTCCACATTTAATTTCTGCTGCAAACAAGCTGAATTAAATTCTAAATTTAGGCCAGTCTGCCCATGGTAAACGTTATTGAACAGATGACCCTGAACAGATTTTTCTCACTCACCTGGACCAGCAACTGTCCCACCGTTTGATTTGCAAACACCTTCCCCTCGTACTTGTTACTGGTGAACACAGGACTGTTGTCATTCTCATCCAGAAGAGTTACATTGACTTGCACCACTGCAACACTGTTGGGTGGATCCGTCTCCCTTGCTTCAATCTTTTCAGTAAAAAAAGAACAGCACCAAAGGTTCAGATACAACACTGCCTGTTGCCCACAAATATAAAATAGTTATATCAAGATAACAGAATAAACACGGTGATATTCAATATTTTTTTTCTTGTCAACAAATCCCTGTGCCATGGAGCTCCACTCGTTGTCATGAACACACACTGTAGTTTATTGTGACTTAATCACACATACACCATCCTGCTGCCAGACATTACCCACTAGAGCACCAAACATGGATTAATCCACCGCTGAAAACAGCCCCAACAATTGCACTATTTCCTTTTGTTTGGGTTTGATAAAAACTCCCTCTTGAAATCAACCTATGTGCCTGTGACCTGTTTTTTAAGATTTGTATTTTCAGTGGGAGCCCAAAAAGCTCAGGGCTCATGTCTAATCCAAATTCAATTTAATATGATTACCTGAAATGTGATACTGTCAGTGGTCTCTCTGTCCAGAGCTGCAGAGTTCTTCACTCTGACCGTCCCATCAGGACTGATTGAGAACGGAGCAGAGTCTGGAAGGATCCTCAAAGTTCCCACAAAACCTCCCTGGGGATAGAGGATCATGGGAAAAATTGCTCAATAATAATTATCACTTAATTTCCTAGTGTGGGTTTAAGTAAAGTCTACTGTACCTCGTCCAGGTCGGTGACCACGGCTTTGAACACAACAGCATCAACAGGAGAATTTTCCAGGAGTGTTGCAGAGTACTTGGGCTGGTCAAACTCTGGAGGGTTATCATTCACATCTTCAATAGTGACAGACACCACAGCATCTGCTGTCTTCAAACTGTCATCTGTCTGTGCCGCCTGCAGAGAAAATATTATCATTCGATAATCACCCGATTTGTGTTGTACATAGGGATGCAGATATTGGATTATTTGCTGATATCTGATATGCTGATATATAACAACTCTGATGGACAACTGATACCAATATCGATATATTCCACCTTTATCCCCCTAGATGGAGACAAAAGATACAATACTTTTCAATGTCTGTAACATTCACTCATTGTGCAAATTCAGAAATAGCATGTTGGCCGATTCTGATCATTTTCATTTTAAAGCCAGTATCGGCTGCTACCAATGACATGCTGATATTTTCTTGCATCCCTAGTAAAAAATCCAGATGAAGGCCAGTTTTGACAGCCTTGAGTGGGTGGTATCCTTAATTATCACCTTACCAAGGAGGTTATGTTTGTTCAGCTTGTTTGTTTGTCTATTTTTCAGCAGGACTACAGAGAAACTGCTGGTCCAATTTTCATGAAACTTGGGTGTAGCCTGGGTCAAGGAAGAACTATTTTAATTTTGAAGCGAATCCGAATCACAAGGTGGATATGCAAATTATTTTTCACTTTCGTTAACATTGTAAGATAGGGCATTTGGCCTTGGCAGAATACATGACATTAATTGAAAATCCAGTAGTTGGTAGTAAAGTTCAGTAGGAAGACAAAACATAGCCAATTGTAGAAATACCATGACTCCAAATCACAGTCCACATTTACAGAAACCTGTGATCCTGCAGCAGCTCAAATTTCACACAGCTGTCACTATCACTCAGGAACAGACAGTAGTTTGATGGGAGAGCTGCTAAAACTGTAACAACGCAGCACTTGTTGCATAACTTTTATCTCAACTAAGCTGTGGCTATGGAAACATAAACAAACACACATTATGCAACTTATTAAACTCTTAACACACATCCAAATGCAAACTGTCTGCAATGATCTCCTCCAGAGATACTAAAGGAAAATTAAACATTTCCAGTTTAGAAGACAGCATTAAATGCACAGTTGAGATGATGAGGCTTCAGCTAGTCACAGACATATTTTGACATAATTCATTTGCATATCATAAAAGGCTGCACTATCAGCCATGGTGGAGGCCTGTGCTCTCTGAGTTGTTGTTGTGTTTGAGCTAAGGAGCTTGCTGCATGCTGATAAACCAGCTAACTAATGTAGCAGGTGAGCCTTTGGTGCTGCCAATGAAAAAACCTACAAGACCAAATTTTGCGCGACATCTATTGCATGTCTGTCCGTCCAAACTGTTCATCTGCACACATGTTGGCAAAGTTTCTCTTTATATTCATTGTCTAGTGGCGATCAGCAGTGATGTGGTGGTTCACTTTTACACTGTGATCTGTAGCCTATAGTTCGGCTTTAGCTTCTAACTATCTTTGTCTTTTTAACCTGTTCGTTCCTGCTGAGTCAGTTTGACATCCTGGATATATCCTTCAAACACAGACTGTAGACCCCTCTGTCTGCTCCTCTCTGACATCACTCTTTCATTTGTCTTCATGCTCACTCCGACAGCTTGACAGTGCATCACAAAGTGGCGGGGCTTAACGAAGGGTCCATTGAGCTGACTGGACTTGAATGTGACCGGCCTGTGACGTACCTTGATGCGGACAGAGATCACACTGCTGTTCATCTCCTCTCTGTCTAGAGCTGTCACCACAGACACAACTCCACTGCTTGAGTCAATGTTGAAGTTTCTCTGATATTTGTCTGGAGACACTAAATAAACAAAGACAATGTTAGATATTTTAGTGTTTCACCTCAAAAGTCTGAGTTTTATTCAAACCTTTTATTTCTTGTTGTTTACCTGCACTGATGCTGTAAGTTAAAGCCACGTTGATCCCAGTGTCTCCATCCTGAGCCTTTATCGCCTCTGGCTCAATGGTACGGAAAGGCCCAGCCTGAGGATCAGGTTACAGCAGGTGAGGTTAGATCAAATTAGATTAACATATATTGACTTTATTGTCAGCCTCAGTGGAAATGTGCCCCTTGCTTCTCCCAAAGTAGAAAAATAGATTATAAAACAAAATTTTTGTCTTGGGTTTGCATGTGCAAAATCTGCTATTAAAAAGGCTGCATTAAACACATGATATCCATCTGGGCAGAACACATTAAAACACCTTTACATAAAAACACAATATGGAAATGACTTTTAAAGGAGCACCAGGCTCTCGATAATGAGGACTGAACCAAGGTTAAATAAACAGATATATCAATATATATAACATATGATATAACATTATGATGTCACAGTGACGTTGACCATATCATTGAGTTATAACTAAAACCATGCTTTGTGAGGTCACCGTGACCTTGACCTTTGACCTCCACAATCTGATTACTTCATACTTGAGTCCAAGTGGACGTTTGTCCCAAATTTAAAATTCTCAAGGCATTCTTGAGACATTGCGTTCACAAGAATGGTTTAGAAAGCGGGACAATCCAAAAACACCCAAGCTGGCTCGAAGGCATAAAAAAGTGTTGGTTGGCATTTTAAAAGCCAAGAAAATCACCTGTGATACACATGTTGCAGTTCTTCCTTTAAGACACTCACCTGATTTCTGAATAAATGCCTGGTACACACTGTGGCTGAAATACGGATTCAAGTTATCGAAGTCGACTACGTTGATCAACACAGTGGCTGTGTCACTGAACCCTCCGTTATCCTGTAGCGAACACAGATGACACAGATCAGTCAGGTGTTCTCTCATCACAGCTCTAAATGATTCTGTATGAGCAGATGTTATGTGTCTTTCACTCACCTGGGCCGTCACAATGAAGCTGTATTTTTGGACTACATTGTAGTTCAAACGTCTCTTCAAAATAAAAGCCCTGAGTTGGTCACAGTAAAGTCCTCTGAAGTTGGTGCCTAATGACAGAAAGTTACTGTCACATTTCCACACAGAATATTATGTATGACTCTCTTTTCACAAGCCATAACCCTGTTTCCTTGGCAACACCCGAGGGTTTACCTAATACCTGGAACAATCATTGCTGCCTGTAAGGTTCTTCTGCAATGGAGACGTTATTCTCTACTCCAGTAAATAGGATGAACTTTAGATATGACCTAGGAACGGGGGAAATCATGCTGCGTTTTGTACTCGGAGGTTGGAAGTCGGAAATGGGAATGACGTGACCTCTGAAAGTTTTTACATTCTAGTTGACAACGGTGGACGAGTCGGAAAAAAACATGGACGCCTGCAAGAAAGCCTCTGTTGCCCTTGCACTTTCAGAGTATAGACAGCTTCAAAACCATCATGCACTCCAACTGATGAACGCCGCAGATGAGGCTGACCTAATGTAAACAAATAAGATAAAATTGCTATAAACAGTACTTTAGCAGAGTGTTTACGCTCTATGTATGTGACCGGCAGCCATCTTGAATTCGTAAGTTGGGGTTGATGCGGTTGCTCCGAGTTTCCGAGTTGGAAATCTGATCTCAGGGTGCGTTTGAGTTTAAACTTCCAACTGGGAACTGGAAATTTCTGACCTCCGAGTACAAAATGAAAGCAACATTAGCTGTGTCTCAATCCAGGGGCTACTTCATAAAATCGCGATTAAGATTTTTTAATACTTTTTAAGGGCCTTAATTTTCCAACATTTGATTTATCAACTTTTAATACTTTTTAAGACCCCGCGGACACCCTGTAATATATAATCGTCACCAGCACAGTGCATCTTGGGATAGGCTGGACCACGAATTCATCTGTTGCATCCTCCAAATTCTGGAGAAGAAGGCTGCAATTTGACGGAGCCTTCGTAATGAGACCCCCCTCGGTCGCACCAATGTGACGCAATCTGTCTTCAAATGCAGCCATCGAAGGCTGCAGCCCCTGACTTGAGACACAGGTGATCCAGTCCGCCCAGCTGCTGGAATCCTTTCGCCCAGCTATTAGCCAGAAAGCTAACATTATGCTAGCAAGATTCAGTCAATAACACTGCATACAGTGGACAAACAGTAAACATAATTTGACAGTGAGTAAGGAGCTCAGCCGTTATCTCAACTATTCAGCTATTTTGGTTGTGTTGGCTTTACAGTATTTCTGTATTCATGCTGTGTTTGTGTTGTCAGATGCTGCTTCTTAAATTGTAGTTTGTCTTGAGCTCTGCAGTATCAGCAACCATGGTAGCTGGTTGTCAGACAGACAAGTCTAGTTTCTACCAGAACAAAATGTGACCGGCTTTAACAAGAACCTAGTTTTCATTGTAAACGCCAAAGTGCCAAAATAATTACATTTTCCTGCAGCTGAGCAGCATGTTCATGTGATCAGGTGTGAAGAAATTCTTTGTAACATAGGTCAACATGCCACAAGAGTCACAGGACTCTGTTTACTGATTGGCTGTGGATAATCTGTGGCTGCAATTTGCCGCTAAAAGTTAAATTATCACCAACTTGTCATTTGGTTGCACTGTGCACACGTCACAGAACCAAACGGCCTCAGCTCGGAACAGCAAGCAGCCTTTGGCAGCTGGTGGCAGGCTGCACCTCACCACTGCTTGGTGTGTTTTGGGTGTAAAACATAACTTCAGGTACTGTCAGTAACTACTCTTTGTATAGGTTTAAGTGAGAACATTCATGGTAGCTCATCCAAATATGGTTATATTATTATTATTATTAATAATATTATTATTACAATGGAGTATGTCACTTGGCTGTTGGCTGGGGTGCTGTCTCCGTCCACAGCTTTCACTCGAAGAACCTCGCTGTTTACTTCTCGTGCCTGAAAGAAGAAAAGGCTGAGTGACCCACAGATACAGAGAAATACACGTGTGTGTCCTGTTGCTCCTGCAGGTCAAACATTGATAACACAACATCTGTTACTACATTTATCCTTTTAACTCATTCTACTGCAGCTCACTTTAGATCATTCTGGATAAGCAGATCCACAACTTGTTCACAGCCAGTTAGAGGTAAAACAAGAATTTCAAAGGTTAATCCAGCTGGCAGTCGGAGCGCATCTCCTAAACATCAGCTGAACTTAAATGAAAATGTTTTTTGCAGGTCTACAGCTCCATTCTGACAGATTTCAGTGACTTACTTCAGAGACAGAAGTGTTGTAAATCTCCTGTTCAAACACCGGGCTGTTGTCATTGAGATCGTTGACCAGCAGTGTCCGAGTGTTGTTGTACTGCAAAGATAAAAACACAACTTTTAATATTCTGTTTTGTGAAATTAGTGTATGCTGCCACTTTAAAAATGTTACTCACCTTAATTGCGCCGTCACACATGACAGAGTAATACAAGCTTCTGTCACTCTGTAAGACAAGAAAAAAGTGTTGAGACGACTTAAAGGACGCTGTGAAAAACTGAAAATGAGCATGTGTTCAACTATCTTTCAAGCTGGAATTGAAAACTACAGTCCTTCAGCTCCAGTTCATTAAAGATGCTGCAAAACACAGAGGGAAATTTGCACTATAAAAACTACTATGCTGTACATAATCACAGAAACTGTCAGTCAGTCATTCTGTCTGTCCCACATTTTTCTCCTCACTGATGTGATCAATCTATGTGAAACTGCATTTAGGCATTGAGGACTGGCATAGGTAGAAGGTGACAAAGCTACCGATGGCTATGGACTAGTTATTATTATTATTACTGTATTTTTTACAATTAATTTAAATTGTGGTGGCAGTAAATTCGGGGCTGTTTCTGGTTAAACAAAAAGAATCTTACTCTTTAATAAAATGTCTATCTCTGTACGGATCCTTTCCATAATCTGAGCCTGTCAGTGGCAAAAACAACCACTTTTATTGGAACTAAACTGACAGTGGCAAATGCAATTTAATGTTGCATTGCAGCTTATTTTGCCGCTGCTCACAATTTCAAAAACTGTTGTTCCTATTAGTCACTTAGACACTTAGACAAAAACATGGGAAAACAGGGTCCAGGTTGAAAAATAACGCAGTTACACTTAAGCATTTTCTGTTTACATTTATAGAAAACATAAACAAAATAGCAGTTTAGAAATTTGATTAGTAGAAGACAGGTTTTCCCAAACTCACCCCAATCAGTGTGTCTGCGTCCAGCGGCTTCTTGGTGCGAACAGTTGCGCTGGTGTCTCCGATTGTGAAGCTCAGTTCCAGATACTCCAGATGGGTTGGGAAGATGTAGGACACCAGCTTCACATTGCTTCCTGCTGTGATCCCCGACACCACCTCCACATTGCCTGCAACATCATGGGAGCATTGTGAGAGGGTCTAAATAAACATCTCATCTGCTGTTCGACGGACACACAGCACCTTTGTAGGAATGGATTTCTTTCCTTCATAACAAAGTCAGCAAAGATAAAAACACTGATCCCTCTCAAAATATCTCGCTATCATGTCAATTTGTTCTCCCCTACTGTACATGATAATACATCACCAACTGTTAATTACTAAAAAAGTATTAGTATCTTGTGAATCTGGCCCTGGTATTACTTGATATCAGATCAAAAAATAGATTTTGGGGCATCACCCAACAGTATTAGCTATCCCTCCTGTCCCTGGAGATTTTGCACACAAAGCATCTTGCAAACAGATAAAATGAAAATAAAAATATGTAGAGGGCAGCAATACAACGTTACTTTTCAAACTTCTCCTGGATTTCATAAAAACTTCTAGGCATGTTTCAGAAATATATCTCAAATAAAAAGCAAGTTTAAATACCAATGAAAATGGCATGAATTTAAGAAGAAGAAGAAGAAGGAAGAGAAGAAGAAGAAGAAGAAGAAGAAGAAGAAGAAACCAACGAAAAAACATGGCAGGTTGCTGTTAGAGTTAAACGGTGCCCGACAGCGTCAGGGGGAAACGCAACGGGACGAGGACGAAAGTTAAAGTGGTGAAAGTTCGTCTTGGGCGGGATGGACTGGTGGGGGATGTGTCCAACAAACACCGACTTTCACCCAAGTGGTGTTCGTGTCCCGTAAGATTATAAAGCCAAACCCTAAAATCAATCTAATTTGGCAACACGCAATTTAAAATAAAAATCATATCTACACTTACCTGTATATCCTTCATCCACTGCACCCACATGCTGACTGCTACCCGCAGCACAATTTATGATTGAAGTACCTTGAGTGACAGAAACAACAGTAGTTAATAGAGAACAGACAGCTCACACACACTACTGTACATTAAAATACTGTTTTTCACTCCTCACAACTGGCATGCAGCATGTTCTGGTTTATGTGCCCAGCGTTCCAGATATCTGTTGCTTCCACAATAGTACTAATGGAGGTGCGTAAAACCACACATGCAGTGGGCACAAGTACTTAAAACTACTTTCCACCACTGGAGGCAGATATTGGAGGCGAATACTGAATCAGATATGCTTTCTAATCTAAAACAGTTTCAAGCACATGAGAATATACTGTGTGTATGTTTGAGCTTTCATCATTGCAAATTTTCTTAAATCTACTATCTGTTGTTGTGGATGATATAAAAATAATAACATGGTTGTGTATCACTGTACGCACCATTAAACTAAACTGTAGACTGTTTATTACATTATATTGTCTGAGACACATTTAAAGATTTGATTAACGATAATAAATCTAACATCAGTAGTGTCTTTTTTCTCCTCTTTTTTTTACACACACACCACAAGTGGCATCCTTTGGATCTTAATAAATAAAACCCACCTGACGCGCCAAATACTGCAGTTGATCGAATGACCACTTGAGGCTGGCCCCAGAAGTGAGTCTATCATGTTAAAATACTCACTTTACAGCAGACATAAACCTGTTTACAGCCTGGTACAAAAAACGGTTTTGGTCTTTATAGGTATTTTCACAACTGTACAGGGGGTGAATTACTTATATAACTCACCCATTAAAATGTAATTAAAGCTAAGGTTAAGTTAGGGGCTGTTCTTTACTTATCAGAGGAGGGGATCGACACCGTTGTTTTTTTTTTTACTCTCCCTGAAACTACAAAGATTTTTTACAAAGATTTTTTTTAAAACTTACCCTTTGACGTTTGACAGTTCAAAGTTAAAAGTTGAAGACGAAATCCTGGGGTTGAGGAAAGCCTTGTTTTTTTTTGCCCTTGTCGTGCATACTGGTTAGTTGGTGCAAATGGTTTATTTTTGGGCCAAACTTTAAATGACACGTTGAATAAGGTGATTTTGATGAAATATCATTATTTTAGGTTTAGATTTGATGTTGTTTTTTCTTCTTTTTTTTTGACAGAAGCATTCATCACATACGGTGTATCCAAGGGCCGCCAGAAATCAAAAAAGCCATCTGTTTTTATAGGTTCTGGCTGCGATTAATGGTGTAATATTGGTGATTTTTAATAATTTAATTTAATTTTTATACAGAATAAAACCATTTTAAGTTGTATGCCCCTCCCCTAAAATGAAAAACAAACAGACATAAAAAAAGAAAACATAAGCCTCTTCCCAGTGCTTAAAAAATTAGCTGACACACCACACCACCCCCTCCAAGTAAGGAATGATCCCTTGAGCATAGTTACGTTGATGGACAGGTGGATGCTGTCGGTTGACAAGTTGCTACCACGGCGGTTAAGGTAACCCCAGCATAAGCCCAGATACACAGAGTGCAGGTGTAGCTGTCACTATTTCCACTTAATGAAAGTTAGTTGTAACATTTTGAGCACCAAAAAAGTCTTATTCAGAGTTTGCTTGTTCGGTTTTTCTGGTAAGTACATTTTGTTTTAATGGTTTTAAGTCTGTTTTTCTCGAGTGAAAAACAACATAAGCATTATCACAGTAAACTACAGCTATAAATGCAACATGCTAACCAATATGTGGCTACTTTGGGCTCCAAAAATCCAAGATGGCAACAGCCAAAATGACAAATTGAGGCTTCAGAACTGGAGTCCACAAACCAGTGGGTGACGTCACGGCAGCTACGTCCATTACTTTAAGCAGTCTATGGTGGAGCACCTGACACTGGACTTTGAAACACTAAAACTTTGGGTGAGGTGTGATCAAACTGATATGGCAACATCATTTCATGCAGATATGAGGCAAGTCAAGCCACCATGGCTGCTTGAGACTTGGTGTAAGACAGGTGTCATGATACCTACCACCAGCCATAATAATCAAAACATCATTTAACATGAACACTGGGCTTCCATAGGAATCCTCACCCAACATGGTTTATATCATGTGTGCCGATAACTGTCGTCATGTATTCCTCTCTCATTTTAAAGTGGATTGAAGTAACAGATTTGGACACAAAAACACTGACACTGACACAATCACCAGTATTAATTTGAATAAAAATTCAGGGCCCTTAACACAAACAGAAATAAGTCAGCCTGGTTTTTCCTGCTGTCTACAGTTTTAAATCAAATCTGATTCTATAATCTAGTAAATCCATCCATTCTGGCTCCACTCACCTATAGAAGTCCCAGTAACAACACACACACAAATGGAGAAAACGAGGAGCAGACCACTCCGAGTCAAACCGCCGGTGTCCATTTCGGCTCAGTTGTGTTTTCCCCAAACCTGAAAACCGACACTGAACTAATCACCTGAATCACAGCTGTTAAGAAGCGTCCGCAGTTCACTTGGCCCCCTTCCCAGCAGTCCTGTTTATGGCTGGTTGTAAAGTGTTGCAGTATCGCTGATGGTGGACTGTGCCCGAGAGCAGTGCCAAGCGTGAGTTTCATTTTCCATGAAACCTTGTGGAAGAACTGTGCGTTAACTTCACGGGAGGAGAAGCTACATTTAGCTATCAATTAAAGCCAGGCCTCTGCTGCTGCACATCTGTATTGAAGAGTGAATTTTGACCCTGTTTGTACCTTTGGTGTGATTTTTATTGTGTTTTCCTTCTCTTGATTGTCATATCTTTGTGGAGCATATAAATGTTTATCATCTGCCAGCAGACTCTTCCTGGTGGAGGACTGGCTGAAACTAATCAAACAGTGTAGTGATTTATGTTTTGTGGTTTTAATGCTACCTCGTGTTATCTCTATTTCTACTTCCTCTTCTCCCCTTCTGACCTGTGACCAGCCCTCTCCCCTGAAATCTCAATCTCTAATTATAATTAATATAATTAAGAGTTGGACTTTTTTTTTTAAATTGAACCTAAAACACCAAACATTTGTAGATGTGATAGGAGCTCTGACAGGACCACTGCAGCTCGGAAACAAAGGTTTCAAAGAGCAGTGAAACAAAACCGTCAGACTGATGGGCTGCCCAGTAGGACCTGCAATAAAAGCAATTTTTAAAATGGCTGACACATTACAAGCCTTTCAAGTTTTCCTAAGATACTGAGCCACATCACATCCAATCAGTTGCTTACCTATAGATTAAGAATGGATTCAAATGTTGTGCACTGTATTTCGATCAGGAGGGGCTCGTGTTTTAGTGAAAAGAATACTGTATTTATTAACTTACATATGAAAAATGTGAAAACTCTTTGGTGATTAGATCCCATCCAGATGGTGTATAACTAAACTGTAAACTGCACGGAAATGTCGGTGCCAGCAGAAAAGTCGTGGAGATGTTGATGGACTCAGACAATTCATGTTGTGATCAACATTCTGAATCTGATTTGGACGAAGAAGCAAACGAGCTTAGTGGGACGAAACAGGATCTCCATGAGTGTGACACACGGACAAGACAACCACAGTGGAGACGGAGACAACAGAACACTGAACACTTTTTACAATCCAGCTGATTTAAAGAGGCAACAGACAGCATCTTTTCCTAAATATATCATGATGAAAATAATGTGTGTTGCACAGGGTAGTGTCCACAGTAAAATCAGACTATCAGCGTTTACGTAGGTTACTTAATGGCTTTGCAATAAGCTTCTGCCACTGGTGCCAAAATTTCTTGGAAAAAATCTGCTTTACGGCAGGAAACGCGTCATGTATTGTGAAACTGGTCGGTCAGCCAATCAGGGCCTGGAGCTGGTCCTTATGAGGAGTTGGGCATGAGATAGTTGAGTCACGAGCACAATGGCAGACGGACAAAGTTTGGAGACAAGTGAAAAACGGCCTAGCAAAAGAAAAGGAGCTCCTCTGTGTGAGGAGGCAAAGAAGAGCAAAAAGGAGAGTGATAAAAGAAGAGGAAAAACAAGAGTAAACCTCAGTCAGGCGTTCAAGAGATGGAGGGAGCTCCGTGACCAAAGAGGCTTCAAAACCCATGTCCAGCTAGCTTTCTTTCTAATGGATCAGTAAGTAACACGGCTAAATGTTAGCTAGACCAGAGAGGACTGTACTGTACTGGCTGCTAGTTCATTCCTAGCTGGCCAGCATCGCAAATCGCCGCAACCAGGGAGCAGGTAGCGAGTGTTGGTCGGCTGACATCCTGGTTGCCATTCTACGGCAGCCCTCGGACAGTGATACCCCCCCCTCCCTTCCTTCTGTTCTCTTCTCATGGAGGCAGCTATCCACGCACATCGCCCAGCTAAGTTACGCCCAGCGAAGTGAACACTGGACTTTGTTTCCCGTTCAATTTGAGCTCCAACTGGCTGCATGGTTTCCATACGGTAGCGTTTATTCTAGAATGGGGACTGTTTACATGCATATTGGTATAATTCACTGTGTCTGCTGTTGTTTGTACTGATACTGTACATTCTGGTATGATTATTTGCATTACTATTTGTTTTTTCTTAAGGTAAATCTGATAATTGTTGCTAAAAAAAAAACCCTGAATCCTATCTGTTGCCTCTTTAAGGAAATATGAAAAAACATAAAATGTAAATGTGAAATTGTACTGTCTTTGACCAAATCCATTTTTCTCAGCTTTTTTTGTAAATAAGTGAAAATGCACAAATTCAAGTGTTAATAAAAAAGGAATGGAATAAGATAGAATCAAATGTTTTCTGCTTTTGAGTTTTTTTAACTCAAGGAATCCTAGAGCACAGAAACGCAAGGCACGTCGCAACGCAAAAACCGCAAGAAAAAAATCTTAATTCTCATTAAAAACAGTTACTAAACCTCCAGGTGATAAAACACTTTCTGTGTGATCAGGGCCTGAGAGGGCCAGCTCTGTACTGGGATGCTCCTCAACATGGTGAGGGCAGGGGGAGAAAGGAGAAGTAAAGCCAAGCTATCGTACCTTATGGACAACATGTCCCACCCCATGCGCACAACTCTGACAGCACTGGGCAGCTCCATCAGTGACAGGCTGCCTCACCCATGGGAAGAGAGACCCCGATGATCCGCTCTGCAGTTCTAAGGATTTGTTGCAGTCTTTCGCTCACACGTTTTGCTGTTTCCATGCCATACTGTGATGCAGCTGGTCAGGACACGCTCCACAGTGCCTCTGTGGAGTGTGGTGAGGACAGGCAGGGGTAAGCTGGCTCTCCTCGGCCTTCAAAGGAAGTGGAGGTGTTGTCGAGCTTTTCTGGCCACACAGTTCGTATTAAGAGACCAGCTGAACTTAGTGCTCCTGACCCTCTCCAATGAGTGATCATATGCCATCCTCCTGAAGTCCACCACATCTCTTTTGTTTTTTCCACATTGAGAGATAGGTTATTTCCTCTCCATCAGCTCGCCAGCTGTCGTACCTCCTCTCTGTATGACATTTCATTATTATTGCTGATGCAGCAAGAAGATGAAATTCAGGAGCCTGATTGAGTGGTTGAAGAAGTCTGCACAACGTCTTCTAACAAATAAGATCTGATGGAAGAGAAGCTTCATACAGAAGGTTCAGAGTGTCTGGATAGGACTGAACTTGAACTGGAAGCTTTGGAGAGTGATAACAAGGTCTCAACAATTCAAAATCATTACCGATTTACCAACAGCTTTGTGTCACTGCAGTGTGGGCACCTTGTGCAGATAAAGGCTATTTAACTTCCCTCTGTGTTGCTTAAGGCTGCCAGTGAAGGGTCAGATAATGCTAATGTTTATGTTCCCTTATCTCTGGTTTGCTCTATTGGCCTCGATGCCTTCTGTATTTACATTGGACAATCTATTGTACTTGGCTAGTTTGGTTTTACAGAAGACGCACAGTACAGAATCTTCATTCTGTTTCAGCTTGAAATGATCCTTAACCTGGGACACTGCTCTTCACTTTCTCTGGCCTGTCTCTTCTTTCAGCCACTTGTTGTTTTTAGCTGTCTTTTGTCATTATGCAATCCACACTGTAAATTACTTCCTATTTTGTGCATGGATGTATGACTTTGAGATGCAAGTGTATTGCGCCACACTATTAAGCAACCATGCCCAACACTGCACTGCAGCAACTGTGTATTACAGCTTTAACTGTTCAGTTATACCCCTCACAATGAAAGCCTCAGATGTACACACTGAACCACTTTGAATGTGCCCAATTAGAAGCAAATTTGAAGGAAATAAACTGCTTACAAGTTTTGATTGTAATTTTTAAACTAAGTGACATGAGCTAATTCTATACATGTCCACATTTGGCAAAAATTACATGAGAGGTGTAATTTTGACCTTCTGACGTTATTGTAGCGTTACATAGCTGAATTTAACGTTACCATGTATAAGTTAAAGTGTGCTAACATCTGTAGTGATGAAGAGTTGTGAAAGGCTCATCCTCACTAAACTGCAGGTAGAGGTGAGTGCGACCTCTGACCCACTACAGTTTGCCTATAGGAGGGACAGAGGGGTTGATGATGCAGTGCTGACTCTGCTGCACCTTTATAGTTCATACCTCTCCCCCAGACGTTGACTGTCTTCCTCTTTCTCCCCTCACAGTTCTTGTACTCATAGAACTGAAATTACACCCAGCAACCACCGTGGCAGCCTGCCTCATCAGGAAGTTAGCAGCAGAAACACTGCTCTAATCTTCCGGCTTCCTAATTTTTGAAAAATATGTTCAAATATGGGCATGGTGCCACTCTATGTGTTTGATCATGATCAACTTCTGCTCTATAAAAACACATCTTCCTTCTGACTGTATTCACTGCAGCAACGCCTTCACAGCAAGCACTGAGAAGAGAGCAGAAGACACGACAACATCCATCAGACATCCTTCTCCAACAAAGACGGTAAAAGAGATTCTCTTGGCTGTTTTTAGTAGAGTTCTAAAGAGGGAGACAGGGCGGAATAACCCAACTTCAGCAGTTACTAGGTTTGTCTCCTGACACCTTGTAAAAAGATGTTTTCATGATGCCACATTAAGCTCAATACAAGCTAAGAGTGGCTGTGTCTGCGATTAGCAAGTTTGTATGAGTATGTAGTGTGTTCACACTGGAAACATAACTTTTCATTTCATTTCATTTTTGAGTGAGCTTTTGTTTGACACTATTGTCCCAAAATGCACTGCATAAAGGAACTGGAGCTAGGCTCAACTCACAGCTGCAACATAAATAAATAAATAAATAAATGAACAAATGACATGCATTGTGTGACATGCACACATATTGCACCATTTCACATTAATATAAACAGCTGAAAGTGCTGGGTGTAACTCAGGAGAAAGATATTTGTTGTTGAGTCTCATTTGCAGGTTGTTAAATATTGACACAACCAAACTTTCTCCCGAGACACGGCTGAGCTGAAAACAGTGCTCAGTCACCAGTGAGGGGATTTCCACTGCTCAAAGCTGCTGACT
This sequence comes from Epinephelus cyanopodus, assembly GCA_026686955.1. Lineage (NCBI taxonomy): Eukaryota > Metazoa > Chordata > Actinopteri > Perciformes > Serranidae > Epinephelus > Epinephelus cyanopodus. The sequence goes on along the minus strand of CM048916.1, from coordinate 4,042,331 downwards.
CGAGCAGTGAAAATAATTCAGTATAATAATAATAAACTTATACAGCACATTTAAAAACACAGTAACAAAGTCCTTTGCTAACAAACACAGAACACATTTAAAATCAGATTTTGAGTCCTACAGGCTTCAACGAACACATTGTGGAACTCATTTGTTCCTCAGTCTGTCAACCTATCAAATGACAGTATGGCTTCTACAGTAAGTCACCTGGGTCAAACGCTGAATGTAGTAGGTAATGAGTAATATTTCGCACAGCATTCACTCTTCGTAATGTCTGTTGGGATTTGTGACCTTTGTTGTATGATCTTTTTGTTTGGTTAAATGGTGTTTAGTATTTTTGTATTTATGTCAAACAGTTGACGACAAATTTCAGATTTTTTTTTTGACAGTGAAACAAAATCAAATTGCTGTAGTCAAGCAAAGAAAATCTTGGTCGACTGAAGTTGTGCATAATCTTCAACGACTCGAATAGTTGTGGGTAAAAAAAATCTGCACGTTATTTTTCCCTCTGCAGTGGTGTGTGTGTGTCACTCTGCAGTTATACCTCCAAAACACTAGTCGGTGGTGGAGGACTGTGTTAAGTGCTGTAAAGTTTAGTTGATTCAAAACACACATTAAACACACATTAAATATGGCTTAATACAGACAATTTCAAACACAAGTACACAAATCAGCTTCACCATAACATTCAATATAGCATTCACAGACAAACACTTGTCTTTATCTGGACACATTTCCCCCACAAATACAACAAGCTACTGTTAATTAAAAATTGAAATATGAAGCCAGGATAAATCCTGAAGTATAGATCCCTAAAGGATAAATCACACACACGACTTAAAATGCTATATTAGTGGAGGCTTTATTGTCTTCACAATGTATTGTTTCTTATCTGTGAAATACAAGTAAATAAAAGCTTCGTTTCCACTGAGGGAAAAGGTTTCAGCTTACAGAGACAGACAGGAAGTCTGCGTCACTGCGACGCTGAGCGTGAGGGTGGGCGAGTTCAACGTTGTGTAAACAAAGGGGATGTTTTGAAAAACCCCCATTTTCACAGGTAACTTAAAGGAGCTATATGTAAGAAATCTAAAGCAAATAGTTGTAAAATCATCCTAATATGTCATCGAGACTAAGGAATAATGTTGATATAACATACTGATCTCACCGACAACAATAGTACAGCCAGAATATTCGTGTATAAATTTTTTTTTTTTTTTACAGTCTGCAAATCATGTTTATGTTTTGAATTTGTGTTTTGGCCTGTTGCGCCACTCACTGCCGTCTACCTGTCACGCAGTCAGTAGAGTCGCAGCGTCAGTTACAGTTACGACTGAGCTGCAGCAGCACGGCAAGCAGCATTCGCAGTGTTCCGGTACATAGCATTAGCAGCCAGCTCCTCCTCAGCTGTATCCCAGCAGCAGCGTTAGCAGCAGAGAAGCCGGACTTGCTCGAACGGTCTGCTGGAAAACCAAAGATTAAGGACGCAGCAACACGGCCCTGCCACAGCAGCCGCCCATGGGCAAACAAATCAGTCTCCGGCTTGCCGCTGTCCAGCAACCTCGAATCTGTAGGGGGGACACGACTCACGGCAGTATTTTGAATTTGAGTGCAGTAACCGTTTTGGCCACATTCTTACATACAGCGCCTTTAACTTGACGCCAGGGGCGCAACTACCTACTTTCTGAGGGGTATGCAGACACATTACAGGCGCCCCCCCCCCGACTGGATTTTGTTCATAATGCTTACCTGTGTATATCTTATTGATTTATGGACTTATAAAATATAAGACTATTAGTACAGACTTTTATTTTAAGTTACATAGTAACATGAAATTATGACATAGGTTGGTCGGCAGAAATTCAAACCAGGCTGGGAATCTAGGTTTTTGTGGCCTCACTAGTTTAATTATTCCTACCTGATGTCATCACTGGTCTGCCATCACTGACCTCATGTCTGTCTCCACCCCTTGCCTGTGTTCTTCTCTGCTAAGTTATATGGTCAAACAAGCATTATTTAATATCTTTGAATAAATTACACATCTTGCTAATGCAATTTTTCAATATAAATAATATTTAGAAATTAATCACTTGGTATCAAGTGGCTGTTCCTACACTTCCACCTAATATTAGACCAACCTGTCGCCTTCCCCTGTCTGTCCTGATTCTTTTTCTGTCTTCTTCTCTTCTTTCTCTCCATCCTCACACCTGAACAACGTCAACTTTGTGTTAAGGAGGTTTCAAAAATACAGTAGTCAAACCACATATAAAAAACATGATTTTTTTTATTTTAAATGATATCATTATTGGATATCAGTTACTGATTGGATGCTGCATCTGATCAGACTTATCAGATACATCACAACAGCACTGTAGTGTTATATCCGAGTGAAGACATTTAAACTCAAGTGTATCACTCCCAAGTTCTATAATTTATCTGTTTTATGATTCACCATCTAGTTAAAAACCCTCAGAGGTCTAAGCCCTTTTTTCTCCCTTTAGGTCCGCCTGCCATCTAAATGCACAAATAAGAATCTACACATTATTGATCTACACTCTTCTATTCTTACTTCAGGTGCCTCAGTAGTTCAGTGAATAGAGTAAATCCACAGATCACGATAAAAAACGTTCAGTATTATGACGGATTTAAAGGCCAAGACTCCAAAAAGTCACTGAACTTCAAGGCTGGATTACAAAGCATCTGAAAGGGCTACGATCATGTCGGACCCTCTTTGAAACGGCGCAGTTGTCAACTTTCCGGATCTTTTTACCATAAGTCTCTATCATGCGCCACTGCCGAGTTATAATCCAATTAGTAAATAGAGTGTTTGGATGACATCCGAGACTTCCGAGGTGAAGGAGCGGAGGGGCGCCTAATCAGTGACGTGCCTCTGTTATTGATCATATCATTTACACATGCACAAACAGCTGTTAAATACAGAAAATGCCGACTGGAAATAATTTTCCCCTCAGCGCTTTGGCTCCCCCTCTAGCGCAGCGCCCCTATGCGCCGCATATAGTGCATACCCACTTTTTGCGCCACTGCTTGACGCAGTCGAGAGTGCGCGAGATTCATGCACCACAAATGATGTAATCGCGCACCTGGCGACAGCCGTGCATGCTGGCGCTTCATGAGGTCGCGCACCTCCAGGGTTTTGAAACTTTTCGCAAGCTGCGCTAGTGTCACTTCAAAATGCACTGGGCAAGGACACTTCTACTGTTTTTTTTGCCTGCTTCTACTACCTCCTATAGTTTTTTTCTCTACCGCCCCATGTCTTACTGCAACGGAGAATGAGCCAAGTATAAATGCCAAAGTGCTCTGTTGATGTGCGCACGCAATCTGCGAATGGAGCCAGGCGAAGGTATAAACGAAGCTTTAGCCTGTCCCTCCTGCCACAGGAAATAATGTGTTAATCTTAGAAGGCTGTTAATGTAGCGCTTTTCTCCTTATGAAAGTAACAGTGATTATTCGCCCAATGAGAATTTGGTTGGAGGAGAGCATATCAACCAAATAATCGACCAGTCGACCAGGAGACTACAGCCCTAAAATCAACAAAACATAGAGAATGAAATGAACTAAAAGCAAAACACTGCGCATGTAATAAAAAACTGGGTAGGATGAATTAAAATGCAATAAAACATAAATAAAATCAACAAAAAACAATTCTATAAAAGCATATTTTTCGAAGGGATTTCAAGGACAAGACTAAGTTTTGCAGCCCTGATCTTCTCATCTCAGGGTGAGAGAAGGGACGTAGGGCAGATAGGCGGTTCACTTTGAAGATTCACTGTTAAATATTTGTTTGTAAATGTACCAAACACCTCTAATTTTAATGTGTTAACTCCAACATGACAACAAGACAATCTTAGCATCAAGCTAAAGGCAGAGCTCAGCATTAAGCATTAAGATTAGATCAATGAAACAACTTGCAGCAGATTATTTCTATGTACACTTTCAGACTGTCATACTTTCACTTGTTGTTATTTCTCATTTGTAAGCTTCCATATGTTGTAATTGAACCTGTGCAGATGGCTGGCCTGTGCTGGATGGCAGTGATGGTGACCTTCTTCCTGTCTGCTGAGAACAGTTTGGCTGTGGACCAGAACAGACTTGCCTCATTTGTAAACGGCATCCTCAGAGAGTGAGTTGACAGAATTTTGATGACTAAGGATGAGTTCAGACAACCACTAAAACTTGGGCAAGACATCTCAAGGGGCAATGAAGTTAGGGGGTGTAGATGTCAGACCAAATACTATCAAAGCAAGGCTGGTTATATCACGCTGGATCCCTGGCATAAAGAGTAAGGCTTTCATTCATGAAACACATTTCTGCATTCATCGATATGTTAGTAGCTCTGACCTCTTCGTAGGTACTAACAAAATCGACACCTGCTTCTGGCTGCTTGTAGTGCTTGTGTAAATAAGATAATGCACATAAATGTTACCTGTCATAATTAGAAATTACAATTTTAATTCATTTTGTGCTGATATGTTCACAATACGCAGATGCCTTTGAAACAGGTCAGTTAAACATGACTAAAGATTAGAAACACCTTTCGTTAAATTAGCTGGTAATAGCAGATTTAAGCTTCAGATTAAGTTTCTTAAAAATGTTAATGAGTTATTTTAATCGACTTAATTCAAAATTGAAAACCGCTGTTCTCTGAATTAATAAAATAAACCAGTGCACTCCTCCTCTGCCCTCTGTACACCCCAAACAGCATGTCATTTTTCTTCACCATGGGGGATGTAAATATTATTTCAAATTGAGTTTTGATTCAAGACTGGTGGACGTGGGAAAGCAGCTGATGAACCCGAATCAGCCTGAGAGTTGAAGGGAGACATTGTGGTTTTACACTTGACTATCTTACTTGTTGTAAACCTTAATGATGGGTCACTGCCTACATTAGACTGCCTGTATTAAGATGTTTTATTAGTGATTTCACAACAGAGACAAAGAATGCAGAGGCTCAGGGCAAACACTACCATTACCTGGCTGTCCATGACGGCAGGTCAAAGAGACGCTGCTACAAGGGAAGCTCAGGAGGGAGGGGCAGGGGCCTGACTCAAATGCCATTGTTGGGCAAACAACACACATTTAATTAAGAACTGATGCCATGGGCCAAATTAAAAAAAACAACTAACTAAAATATAAAATTATTAACATGGGCGGGGATGGATGCTAACTACTAAATAGCAGGAGCGCACTGTCAATTTATGATTGATTGGCATTAATGAACATACACATGTGCCTACGATCAAATCTGAGTTTTCCGCAGCATTTGTGAATCTGGTGTAGGTTTTAAGTAACAAGGTTTTTTATGTGCAAAACAGATTTACAGCATTTCATGAATGAGACCCTAAGAGTGCTAAGACTGTGGCTGGTGTTTATGTGGACCCCCACAAATTAACTCAGAGGAGCACAATATGCAGGTTCAATAACTATGAAAAAACATCAAGCCAGAGGCGTTCAGCCAAACAACCTCTGCTTTTGTCATAAAACTAAAGTAGAGATGCATGGGCACGTCATAGGTATCAGCCAATATCAGCTTTGAATTGAACTTTCAGAATCAAGCTCTGTTAGATGAAGTAGCACCAGACCATTTAAACCTTAAAAACAAGTAATAAAACTTTAAAATCAATCCTAAAACAGACAGCAAGCCAGTGGAGGGGGGCCAATACTGCCGTTATATAATCCCGTTTTATTTTTCCAGTCAGAAGACGAGCAGCTGCATTTTGTACTGACTGCAGATGATGCGGTGACGACTGAGCTACACCCACGTACCATTACAATAGTCAAGCTGAGAGGTAATAAAGGAATAAATAACTCTCTCGAGGTCTTTGGGAGACAGATAGACCTTTACCTTGGCTAAAAGTCTGAACTGGAAGAAGCTCGTTCACCAAATCGTTCAAGGTGAAAAGCTACAGGACCAAGAAAACCAACAGACTCAGCCAATAGTTGAGGTTGTTCAAACATAACAATCTCTCTCATTGTCATTAAGACTGAGAAAATGATGGGATGTTGCCTGTATTTTTTCTTTGACAGGTATGGAACAGGAGGCATGTTCAGTCTGGCAGTGAGCATCCCTGACAACCAGAACCAGAACCAGAACCAGAACCAGAACATTAACACTATCCTTCGGAACATCTTTCAAAGTGATCCTGGTAACAATGTGAAGAATACCATCAACAGAGGCGAGGTGTACAAGGGCACCAGGGTGGTTGCTGCCAAAGTTCTGAAACATCCCAATGGAGGAGCTGATCATGCAGAGTCACGAGTCGTGGACGAATTGGGTCGCTTGTTAAGCAGCAGGACGCAGAATGATCTGTTGCTTTTTTATGTTTATGCCTCCCCATGTGTCGAAAAATGTTCAAGCAACAGACATCAGCAGAGCATCCTCGAAAGGATTAAAAGCATCAGTCATTGGCGCGATTACGCTTTTGTGTTCACTAAAATATTCAAACCCAGGAGTGGTCCTACCAATACTGATGCAGCGCGGCGTGGAGCCCTTCAACGACTCGGGACTTCAATCGGTCTTCAGAACATATTCCGTTGTGACTGGCAGTGCACCAGCTGCTCCAGTGGTGGAAATGTTGCAAATTATTGTGTTTCTGATTAAACATCACCCTCTACTTCAGAGTGACGGCAGCAGGCTCAGTCAAAGTGGCAGACGGTAGAAAGGTTCTTGGGACTGCTGTGATTCAGGTCATATAGATCTGCAGGGACGTTAAGAATATACTGGCTATGTTGGGGGACACCACAGCTCCATTGCTCTCAAACATTATTTTCACTATTGCTGGTGCTGTTACTGTAACAACTACAGCCAAATTACATTATTGTTATTATAAAAAAAAAACACATCAGGTGACTGGGGAACAACAAAGGACAAAATGAGACAAACGGTTTTAGGGGTTAAATGTATTAGTGAAGTTTAGAAGATGATTGGATTGTCATCATGACATGTGATAAAGACATTTAACAGTCCACAGAAGATGGGTCATAAAAACTCACTCTGACCTTCCATTAAGCACCATCTTCAGGTCAATTATCTGTCCAATACTTTGTCACTGTTTCAAAACTACTAACACTCCTATGCTTCAGCTGGACTTTGTGTTTAGTCCTAATTAGCAAATGCTAAGGGCTAACACACCAAACTAAGATTTTAATTATTATACCTGCTACCATAGTTATTGTGACTTGTAGCATGCTCATGTTAGCACAGTAAGAGGAGGAAGAGGCGCCCTTTGTTTGAACTGAGCCTCTGCTCCTTTAACAAAACTCCCACAACATCAGTGCCCTGTGGATTAGTTAGAAACTTGAATGCACAGCAGTCCCATGAACCCACTGTCACTGAGATTTTAAAAAATCCTCAAGCTTAAAATGCACTTTTTTCATACTACAAGATTGTATCTGAAGCATTAATAGCTTCCATTTCAGTGCCGGGTCACAACAGAGAGTGGCACAGATAAATCCATTCGCATGTCAAACGACACTGGAAGCTAGCTGACGTAGTGAATACTCGTGTCTTCAATTGGTAAATGGACAATGAGTTGAGACAGCAAGCATGTACCATCCATCCATGTCTCATGACTGACTATAAACCTTGAAACATCTCTTTAGTGAAGCGGTTTGTTCTCCGGCAGAGCAGGTTGATATAAAATCAGACAGGGCCACAAGATTATTAAGGTATGTCCTATTTGGCCTCTAAAGTTCTCCGTTCCCAGAAAGGTTAACAGTGTCAAAGTGACTTGCAACTGATCAGCGGTGTGAAAAACACACACCAAAACTCACTGAAGTTTAATTTTCTCTTTTGCAAAGTTCCCTGTGATGAGTGGTTTGGTCTCTGTGTATATAAAGAGATGATTTGTTCATTTTGTTTCAAATTTATTCAGTAAAGATGTGAGTAAAGTACAAGACATTTGATGTAAATTAACGTCAGTATTTCTAGTGCTTGTGTCATGGTACTCTGTGCTCCTGGAGAGCATTATTAAATACTCTGTATTTTTTTTTTTCTTGTCTGACTTTTCTGTCTCATTAAAGCTTGGCTCAGCATACATCTGGTCTGTCTGTGTCAGTCATTTACGTGATTCTTGTTGACTTTCTAATCACTTGACCACACACACTTCTACAAACTGGTTATCATGAGATACATTGCCGAAAACAATGCACATCTTATGTCAGCTACTCTTTCTGTTATTTCAGCAGCATCATATACTACATAGAAAAAACTGTGAATAAACCATCTTTATGATCTTTTTTTAACAAAATGTTTTGGGTCAAATAAATTTTGTATATTATGTATTATTCGAACAGCTCAGCACAACATTGGTCTGCACAACCATCAAGAATAAAAATAATAAAACATTAAGATACGAGGTGTTGAAGCCACAGTATAGTTTGTGAAACAGAGCTATGGAGTCCATATTTTCATGAATGGTCCCTCTGTGGAGTGAAACAAACAAGTTACAAGATATTTATCCTCCCGGCATATGCAAGGATGTGCCAAAGAAGAGTTTTCGGGGTCTCGAGATGGTACAGCAGCAGCTCGTGTTCTGACCGGAGCGGGTAAATATGAACATATTACTCCGTTGTCGGCCTCGCTCCATTGGCTTCTGCCAGAAGTGAGAGCAGACTTTGAAGTGCCTTTGCTTGCCAATAAAATTGTGAATGGCATTGCACCACAGTACTTGTCGGACCTGATTAAACCAGACACGCCTGCGTGTGACCCGTGCTCCCATGGGGCTCATCTTCTGAGTGTCCCCAGTGTCTGCAGAAATGAAGCTCAGCGTAAGTTCAATCAGGAAGACCTTCCTGCGCTCATTCATTCACAATTCTCTCTCTCCTACTCCCACTGCTTCCTCCAATCAGCTGCCTCCGGGCATGCATTCTTCTAGCTGTCCTATCATAATTAGCCACGACCTACATCAGGTTGTCACTCCAAGATTTTAAAGGGATAGTGCACCAAGCGGCCAGCACACCTAATGGCTGATGGCGCCCCAGACTAACGTCCAAGAACACAAAATTTAATCCACAAAATATCTCCATGCTGCTCGTCCATAGTGATCCAAGTGTCCTGAAGTCCCGACATAAAAAGTTGTTTCAAAAACGTCATTTGAACTCTGTTTTTAGCCTCACTGTAGCCTGTAGCTCTGCTGCTTCTGCTTCTATGTAACAGTCTACTATGAGTACACACTGACATCCTCCTTAAATGGTTCTATATCACATCCCATTCACTCTCATCAATATTTACACCAAGTTCATTCTGCCATGTTTTGCAGCAGCTGAGACATTCAACATATCAGTCTGGTTTAAAACATTTTCATGTTGGACACTGAAGCAGTAACTGCTCTACTGGTGATATCATGGCATTAATATGAAAAGTGTTTTTTCTGATTTGATGGTATCTAAAGAAGTGGCAGATTATATCTTATCTGGATTTGTTCAAATGATAACAAGGATGTCCCCTTAAATAAATCACACATTTTCTTCATTCCCTGTGACGTCCAAATGCTATATCCAGTGTTAATCATGCCACAACGTAGCCCTGAGCAAGAGTGGGTTTCTAGATGAAACAGCAGAAAGTCAAATAAGGGTGTGCCGACTCTCTTCTATAAAAAATGTCACTTCCTCCTGACTGCATTCAGTGTGACAGCACCGTGCACCGAGAAGGAAAGAGTCAACAGCGTTTGATCGACATCTTCTGCCACCAAAGCAGGTAAAAGATTTCACTTGGCTTAATTTAGTACAAATCAAAAACATAAAGTCAGATGGAAAGATCGAAAAAATGAAGTGGTGTTAAATTCCTGCCTTGACTTTACAATTTAAAAAGTACACTCACTGACTTCAGTGTAGCTCTCAGCACCAAAAGTAATCTTCTCCTTGTTTTTATGATGTTTTGGAAGATGATTTGTCAGAGTTGTGTTCAAAAGTTGCGGTTTGACAAACGATGTGTTTAAAATAGTTGGAAATAAAGACCGTAGTCACAGTAAACACTTGTTTCAAAATGATTCTGGTCTTCTTACAGATTTTTTTTTTTTTTTACTAAACTTAAACATCAGTCTCATTAGTTTTGACATCTTGTGAATATTTGAAAAGCTTTTCAGCTTTAAGAAAAGGGTATTAAGCCCCATCAGGGCGAGGCGACGTAACCTCTCTGCTGAACAGAGGTCTCTGTGGCTGCAAGTGGCAAACACAGAATAATGGCACACTGAATTCCCCTTTGTTTCCAAAGTTTGTCACGAGTCAGCTGCTTCACAGACATCATCTTTAGACAACAGGCGTCTCCAGGTTAGAGACAGAGTGTATATTTACTGGGCTTGACAGTTCATTTTTGCATCAAGTCAGTCATGTACTACAGAAAATTATTACATATTCAAATGTAAAACATTTTGATAATCATTTCTAAGACTGATACTTCCACATTACGGTTTCTTAACTAAATGTTAAAGCACTTTTAATTTCAGCTACATCTTTTTTGGCAAACTTTAAAGGAGCTATATGTAAGAAATCTAAAGCAAATAGTCGTAAAATCATCCTAATATGTCACAGAGACTAAGGAATAATGTTAATATAACATACTGATCTCACAGACAACAATAGTACAGCCAGAATATTCGCATTTAAGAAAAATTTTTACGGTCTGCAAATCATGTTTATGTTTTGAATTTGTGTTTTGGCCTGTTATACGGGGATGGACATTTCGAATACTTTCAACTATTATTCATTTTTGATCATACATTGTAGCCCATGTGCAGGTGGGTCATCGACCTGACTGATTTTTTTGAGAAACAAACGTTAGCAGCACAGCAAGCAGCTTTAGCAGTGTCCCAGTACATAGCATTAGCAGCCGGCTCCTCCTCTGCTGTATCCCGGCAGCAGCGTTAGCAGCAGAGAAGCCGGACTTGCTCGAACGGTCTGCTGGAAAATCGAAGATCAAGGACGCGGCGACGCAGCCCTGCCACAGCAGCCGCCCATGGGTAAAGAAATCAGTCTCCAGCATGCCGCTGTGCAGCAACCTGAATTTGAGTGCAGTAACCGTTTGGCCACATTCTTACATACAGCACCTTTAATATTAAATGAGTAAGTAAGTAAAATGTATCTATATAGCGCTATTGCAACATAGGTCACAAAGTGCTTCACATGAGCAATATCCACCGAGGAAGAAATCACAGAGACAAAGTGACTGCCTGAGCCACGCCGTGTAAAGTGCACAACTAGCGAAACTGTTTGCACACACACCAGAAAAAAGAGAAATGAATTCACATTACATCACAGCAACATAGAGAATCTGAAACAGTACAGCTCTGGTACACACAAGTTACCCAAACACCAGGTGTGTCTTTAGCTGGCTTTGAAAAGAAACCACAGAATCAGCAGATCACTCCAAAATGTAGGTGCTTCAGCTGCAAAAGCTCAATCACCACGTGTCTGAAGGCGAGTGCGAGGGACAGACTACAAATGTATTTCATCGAAGAGTGCCAGCTGAGGAATACGGGTGAAGTATTTCAGCTACATGAGAAGGAGCCTGACCGGGTAATGCTCTGTGAGTGAGAATGAGAATATTTGAACTGGATCCTCAACTCAACAGGGAGCTACTGAAGGGATTATATTATTATATTATATTTAGATATATATGTGCATACAAAATATTAAATGTTGAAACTCTGCAGTTAGCATGTGAGTTAGCATGTGTTGAGCTTGTAATGTAATCTTGTTATTATTATCCCTGATGGTGTTTGTTAAAATCCCTCAGATGGCTGGCCTGTGGTGGATGGCTGTGACGCTGGGCTTGTTGCTGCCTGCTGGAAGTTTGGTTGCTGTGGACCAAAACCAGCTTGCAGGAATTGTAAATGAGATGTTGAACAGGTGAGTCGACTCATCATAAATACCAGGCAGGATGACATCATCATCTTCTTGTTCACTGAATGAATACAGCCAATATTCCCTCAGACCCATCAACACTGTGGACGCCTTTAAAACCAGTTCATTTGTTTAGATGTTTTTTTGCTTATAGTCTTTATTTTTGCATGTGTTATCGCTTGATGTCTGCACTCATGTCTCGCTCTGTCTTATTCACTTCTCTGTCTTTTGCTGTGAGGCAGTTTGTGTGTAGCCTCGGCCACCAGTGTATGAATGTGTGTGAATGGGTGTAAAAAGGCGTTTGAGTGGTCGGATGACTAGAAAGGGTCTATACAGGTGCAGGTCCATTACACCACCCTCCTCTTTTTCCTAACTCCTGTTGGATTAATCATTTCTATAGATAAAAACTCTGCTTAATGTGTTGTTCTATAAAAAAAAATGAACAGTAAACACGACAAATCAAGTTGTGTTCATAATGCTAATTTAGAATTGATTAAAAAAGAAAAGAAGAAGAAGCAGGTGATGAGCATTTGGTTTGGCTAGTTATCGGCCGCATATCGGTATCGTCATCATCAGCCATGTGGCAAATGAGATGACACTTGACGACTGCAGTGGCCGATGTTTTTCTGTTGTGTCACATCAATAGCTATGTTTCCATCCAAAAGTGATTCGAATCATTGGGGAATGCGCATCAAAAGAAATACGAATCCTGTGTGTTTCCACTGAATGTACGGACTTTGGTGAAAACTATGAACTTGTGCGAGTTTTCCGCAGAACCAGAAACAAAACAAGTCTCGCATTCTTCTTCTTCTACGTTTTCTGGTGGTTGGCAACCAGCTTGTAAATGCATTACTGCCTTATTAAAGCTATATTAATGTTCTTATGTCGTCCTCTGTCCACACACGTCTTGTGTTGTTGTTTTCCGCCATGTTGTTGCCTTGTGAGTGAACCGGAAACACTGGAAGCAGTTGGGGTGAAAGTTCGCTACGTCAGACGTAATTCGAACACAACTGTTTCCATCCCCCGTTTTGCGAATCAACATTTTTTCGAATCAACCAAAACCCGGCTAAAGTGAGCGTATTTTAGTTTGTGCGAATCAAGGAATTTTAATTTGAATTTTGGTGTTTCCACATAATTTTCCGATGCAATACTTCTAGATGCGCATCTAAACAGGCTGATGGAAACCAGGCTAATGATGCACAGACTGAAAAGCAGGACTCAAGACTGATCTTCTCGTGTTTGGGACGAGGAGAGATCTTATACGGGATGCCGATGACGAAAGGACGCAGTAAACTTACTACTACTACTATCAGAGGATGCAACCTATAGAGACAAGGCACAACACACCCAACTCTGAAAAACACGTCCACCAGAGGGAAACTGTCGGCAATATGCACAATATGCAATCAAGGGCTTAAACACTTAATGTTGGCTGTTAGCAGGTAGTCAGTACTAACTATCGGCCAAATTTTCGGTGCATCCCTGATTTATTTTGATACATTTGAATATATTAAACTGTTGTGTTGAGTGACTGTAATATTCAGCCTGTTTCTGTACATTCTATGTTCACTGCATCCTTTCATCTGTCAAACTTTCTGAACTTCTGTTCTGTATCAAATGACCAAACACACCAGTAACAATAAGTATCTATTTCCTTTGGCAGGTATTCACCAAGCTACGTGGGTAACAACGGTAGAAGGTCAGTGAATAATGATGTAAACGTTACTTAAACTCAAAATAACAGAAAAGACAGAAAGAGAAACAAATGGACCAGACGAGCATAAAAACAAGATCCAGAGACCAACAGAATAAATTCTACGCTGAACAAATATTCATATGAAGCACTTTGGTGTTTGGTCCCATTTTTCACAGGTTACAGTTCAAGAACTAAAAATGTTTCATGCACACAGAAGACTTTGTTTCAGTTGTGCAAGTCAATTGTTGCGTCAGCTGGCCTCAGACTTACAGGTTGGACGTTGGATGTGCAGGTCCCCTGCCCGTGTGGTTACATGTGGTCTGTGATTGTGAGGCCGGTTACATGTACTGCCACATTCACGTAAATAACATCGGGGACAGCTCACGGTAATGAAATCAACATTCATTCAGAAATTCCTGCAAGCAGCACACCAAAGCGTGCAACATCAGCGGCATTGTGTTGTGTGATCAAACTGCACATTTTAGAGCGGCCTTTCATTGTGACCATCCCAGAGCACAGCTGTGTAGCAGTGATGCTGTGTAAAGAAGTATTTCACTGCTAGAAAGATGGTCTGTCTATGCAACAGAAATATGCAGATCCTAAAACTTGGAGGAGAAATGGAGGAAAAGAAATGAGTCGCTTTTGCGACAGAGGTAGAAAACCTACCAGAATGCACTGTGCCACACCTGACCAATGAACTCTTCTGCTGGTGACTGACATCATGCAGTTTGACCGTTTGGACACAGGAAACATTATGAGTTTTTTGCAAGGAACTTGTGGAGGCAACTGAAAATTGCAAAAATAGTTGTGACGCCGTCTCCAATTTGGAGCCCAATATTACAGGCATTTAGAGTTTCCCACTGAATTAGAATCTGTATGTGATGGTGGTGGGGTGGACGGGAGCATCCATCATGCTAATCTCACGACGACACAGAATCCACTCTGCTGTTGAACCCCTTTATAAACGCAGGGTAACATTAGCCGTGTTAAGCTAACACTTGTGCCTGTCACTGTGTGTGTGACTCTGTCACAGGTGCAGCAGCAGTTTTATGATAAACAGAGAGAGAGAGCAGGCTGAGGAGGAGGAGCAAAGCAGCTGTCCAGTTAGGTCTGAATATAGGGACCTGATAAAAGCCTTCAGTGACTGGAGTCACAAGAACTGTCTCCTCCTGAACACCTCAAAGACCAAGGAAATGATCATAGATGTCCGCAGGTCCAAGCTCCCTCTCCAGCCAGTGAATACCTGTGGGATGGACATCGAGGTGGTGCCAAGCTGCAACTATCTAGGTGTACACCTGGATAATAAGTTGGACTGGTCCCTAAACACAGACGCTCTCTACAAAAAGGTGCAGAGCCGCCTCTTTTTCTTGAGGAAGCTCAGATCTCTCGACATCTGTAGTAAGATGCTGCAGATGTTTTATCGGTCTGTGGTGGCCAGTGTGTTGTTTTATGCTGCAGCCTGCTGGGCAGGAAGCATCAGACACAAAGATGCAAGGCGGCTGGACAAACTAGTCAAAAGAGCTGGCTCTGTGATTGGACTCAGGTTGGACACACTGGAGGAGGTGGTGAAGAGATGCACACTGAAGATGTTCAAGGCCATCATGAATAACCCAGATCATCTCCACAGCACCTTGATGGACCAAAAAAACTGTGGCGTACAGCTGCTTCAATGCAGGACAGAGAGATACAGAAGATCCTATATACCAACAGCCATCAGGCTTTATAATTCTTTGACATATAAATGAGCTGACAGATGATTGAAGTTATTCTTGTTCTTATTCTTATATAATCTCCATTCAGTCTTTAACGGGTTAAAGACGCACCGACAGAGTACATCAGTGATCATAAAGTTGAAAAACCTACAGAAACCTTGCACCGTTTTTGATGCACATGTTGAATTATCACCCCAATATAACATCACCCTAGCATAAGACACTAATGTGGGAATCCTAGGATGGTGAAGGAATGGCCCACCTCACTCTGCCTCACTCTGCCTCTCACTGGCTTACTCTGACAAATTTGTGCACGTGACACAAGAGTAGCCTCACTGCAACATCTGGTCAGGGGCTTTCAAAATAAAATGACCTCTGCACTCCAGCGTGCCAGTTATGATGTATGAAGCTTTCACAGTCAGGCAGGGAATACAGCAGCCTACAAATGGCACAAAACAATGTTAATAACTGGACAGCAACAGCCTGTGCAGCAGTTGCTATGGTGATAGGGAAACTTTTGTATTTCTGCTACCAATTAAAGAGAAGTGTAGGTATATGGCCAATCATCACTGTATTTTTACCTGTTTACAGACCCGGGATTAGATGTTCAATGTAGAGAGGAAAAAACAGAATAGCAGTAGAAGAATCCAGTTTTATTTGGAACGTTCTCAATAAGAAGAACATTTTCACAAAAAAAAGAAAAGAAATACGAACAGTCATTTTTTGGGGCAGTCGCTCAAACAGAGAACAGTTCCTTGGAAGTCCTTAAAGTGTGGCAATCCTCGCCGCTGTCACACGTAACGTCCTGCTGAACCTCGTTCAAACTTAAACACTTTATATGGAAAAAGACCAATCGTGGAATATTCATCTAGAACAGACTGGCTGAAGTTGCGTTAATTGTTGTGATGTAAACATGGCAGCATCCTGGAGGGACGGTTCTATATTTGCTGTTCCAAATGTGATAAAATAGTAGTACCCCAGAAATATGTGACTGAAGTCTACAGTTTAATTTGATTTCAACACTGTATTAATATACTGTTCAAAATGATGTGTCTGTGCGTCTGTTTCCGTTGACAGAAGATTCCCCATGTTCAGTCTGGCTGTAAGCATCCAATGCAACAGTGACGGGACAATGTGCAACACCAGTGGAGTCACTGACGACCCTGTCCGAGTGAAGAATACGATTCTACAATGTGAAGTGTACGCCGGCACAAGGGTGGTGGCAGCCACAGTTCTGAGGTGGCCCAATGTTGTGGATCAGTGTCCTAATGAACGTGTGCAATGGACAGATGTTCTGAGACAGTGTCGTCAAGCGTCTATGACATGGGCTGATGTTGAGAGTCAGTGCCCTCGTGCAGTTAGAGAAGGTAGAGCTGATCATGCAGAGTACCGCACTCTGCAGCGCTTTGACACCTTAACAAGAAATGTTAACACAAAGGATTTGTTGCTTTTCTACGTTCTCTCTTCCCCGTGTGACAAAAGATGTACAGATGAGTCAAATCCATGGAACATTCTCGACCACATAAAACAGATTCTGAGGTGGAAGAATTATGCCTTTGTGTTTTCCAATGTATTCAAGCCCCAAAATGGTCATGTCATACCTGAGAGTAACCGACGTGGAGCCCTTGAGCGGCTCGGGAGATCAGTTGGTCTGAACAATATATTCCGTTGCACCAGAGAAGGTGCGATGCAGTGCACAAGCTGCTCTAGTCATGGTGAAGTCACCCGCTATTGTTATTCATACGACTGACAACCTCCTCAACATGGCAAAAGGTGTTCTTGAGATATCGCATGACGATTAACTTGACCTCTGAACACCAAAATCTAATCAGAAGTAAGAGCGCAGCTAACAACCTTTCCCACACATTCAGTGCCAACTTTCCACACCTGGGAGTTTCTGATACACTGTGATAAATAATTCGGTCTCTGTGTATGTGAAGACATGATTTTGATTTAAATGTATTCACTCGGAAAAAGAAATTTGATGTAAATTAACGTCAGTATTTCTGATCTGCTGGCAGTGATAAAGGAAAAGGTCAGGGTGACAGTGGCAGGGGCAAAGTCAGAAAAGTGGGTGGATGCAAAGTAGGTGAAAAAAAAAGGAGGCAGGGAGAGAGAGCAGAAGAGTGAACAGGCACAGAGTGAGAACAAAACACAGAGAAGGAAAGACATGGAGAAAGAGGAGCAGGTAAACACAACAGGAGCGGAGGAGGAGGGAGGTGTGGAGGATGAGTTTAGAATCTATAATATATGTACATAAACTGCCATAACTCATAAAATGTGCATTTACATCCAAACTGTTCTTAATGCATGTCTATGTGGAAAAAACACGAGTTGCTTTGGAGTAAAGAGTCAAATCAACTTAACACTGGGTTGGGACAGCTAAAAATATGTGAAATATTTTAACTGCTTGTTTTCAATATTAGTACTACTATACTATGCTATTGAGGAAATCTGAGGTAAATATGTTACTAGTAACACGTTACAGTAACAATATTACCTTTTCCAGTAATGAGTAGTGTAACTAATTATGTATTAGTATGAACCTATGAACCTATGAGCATGAGCGCAGCACTTGGTGAGCTTGTGCTGCAGCTGCACTGTGTTCACTGAAACCATCGGCAGTGCAGCTCAAACCACGCTGTGTGTGAGACGGCACTGGGAGAGTTAATGCAACACGTATGGTTATGACTGATGATGCTCGTATTGGGCTGTTCTGGTCAACCCTCAGGCACTGCTGCAAGTATGCACACACACCACTCAATGCAAGATCCCTTTCAGGCTTGTGCCTGTAGTCTTGGGGCGTGAAGATGATGATGATAGTGATGAAGATGGTGATTCCATGTAGATGAAAGTGGGGCAAGGAAAAAGTTGAATGAGGTTTATTGAAAATCCAAAAAAAAAAAAGAAAAGAAAACAAACCTACAGGCCAGGTCCTTCCAAAATTACATCTCGTGTGGTCCTCTACTGACTCCATGTCCTATTTCTATATATTCTCATCGTATTCCCGTAATTATACTTCAACACTGCAAAACACGGTCAAAAACGTATCATAATCCAAGTCAACACAACCTTCACGTCATCTTTACACACGACATTGTCCTCAATCTCCCACCGTCATGCCCACCACACCTGGCGTGAATACCTTGTGCCTGTATTCTGACACATAAATAAAATAAACACAAACATAACTTTAGTGCTGTCCACTGCTATACACTATTCAAAATACACAGAAACTGTTGTGTAAACCTAAAAACCATCATAACCTGTATGATGTATCGTACCAACACAGATATTCTTACTGAATATTAATATGTGCTTCAGTGGCTCTTTCAGTCTCCTCTCAAGCATGCTGACGTCTACATGTGAGCTCATATCTGACACCTCTTTGAAAGCCTCTTTGTCTTCTCTCATTCCTAATTTTAATCTTTGAATTCTGTTGAAAGATTTTGAATGTCCAGATGAGGTAGTGGTGCCACACTTGGGGTGTGGCCATGGTCAGTCTCCTTTATAAGGATGTCAGTTCAGACTGGATTCACTGCAACTTGCAAACTCAAAACACTCAGAGGGAAACTGAAGAAGGCAGCAGCTTGAGAGCATCCACCGGATATCACTCTCCAGCCAACAGGTAAAAGAAACAAGCGAGAAAAGACTGAAGCTGTGTGAGCTTATCCTTTAACCGAGTGCTGTGTAGTAGGTGTGCTTTAGTTGTTTACAGTTGGGTATTAAAAGCGTGGTTATTGTAGGAAAACAAATGACATGTGATGTCAGTGATGTTTTGCTGAAACATTCATTAAAACATTTTTCCTATTAAGATGATTGACCCTCTACGGTACGCATTATCATGTCAGTTGGTACAAAAATGTTTATTTTGTCATAAAATAGACTCAGTAAACATAACTCTAAAAATATTTTTGGGGGCAAACTTTTAGGTATGTTACCTACAAGCGACACTGAACCACGACGGTGAGATAAAAAAAGAGGGTTACTGTTAAAGTTCTATATAAAATGTAATACAATACTGCATTCATGCCACTGAAAACTGAAAAAGATTAAAAATGAAGTCTTTTCAAAAGCTTGTTTTGTCTGAACGTTACCATCAGACAACACTGTACCACTGAGGAACAGCCCAGAGGAATATTCAAGGAGTGTAAGCATATTTCAGCTAACTTTACATTAACAGTTTATCAAACCAAACTATCATAACCCTTTTCAAAATATGACAGTGACTTTCATTTCAGTGTTTGATGATTTATTTTACATTTGCCAACACCTGTTTTCAGTGAATCATCCCTGCTAACATTAACTGGGAGTGCTAATTTGAAGAGTCATATATTATTATTACATTCATTCTGTAAACAGAAGGTGTGTAAAACAGAAGCACAGTGTGATCTGCAGAGAGGACTCAAAGTGTCCCATTAAAGTCGACGCAGCGTCACAGTCTGAACTTAAATTTATTTATTAAATTTAGCGATAACAAAAAAATTATAATGACTGTTATGAAATTGAAAAGTATAAAACCCTTAACACACAAAACCAAAAACTGACATTGTATTTTATAAATGCACTGTGTTGCTTCAAGGCAACATTTGCTTTTAATTATCAAATAAACTAAATTTAAAAAAATGAAACTTGTAAATTTGTAAATCCATTTTCAGACCAGTTTTCTGGAATGAGATGAAGAAGGGGACTCAACATGGACTTTACAATATAAAAAGTGCTACTGGTTTCCTTAGGGCTCTTTTTAAAAGTACTAAAATGGGTATTTTACCTGGAGCTAACACCGTACCATAGAGGGGTAACAAGGTAATTCAGCCAGCATTATGTTGTTATGTTGTTCTCTCAACAAATTTGCTGTTACAGATTAGTAGTTTATAAAATGTCTGTTTAGGGGACAGGGATGCAGCGGTTCAGACTTTCAAGAAGAGCTGTGCAATGCAAATCACTATGACAATACCAATATGGTATTTTACAATATTGATATATCATATCACATTATGGTGAATATATTACGTTCATGACATAAGTCACCGTCTGTGTTCCACTGTTGTGCACTGAAAGACCAAATCTTCATATGTGTAAAACAACTTCAGCAGCTTATTTAGTTGTTGTTTGAATAATTCATCTGCATGGCAGAATTTGGAGAATGAGAACATGATATATTCATGTAATCATATTATTCTGCTGTCATATTGTCTTTAACAATAACACTGACTTCTTGCCCTACTTGTAAGTCTTCATGTTCACAATCAGACAACTCAACACAGCGATGTGCAAATTCAAATTAGTTGGACATTACATTGCTCTGCTCCTGATCAAGTTACTTACTGTTTGTTGGCACATGCAACACATGGCGACTTATTTCAGACATCCTTTGTTAAACACTTTTTGACCTATGACAAAAACTTAATAACTTGGGAGTTAGTCGATCGTATTGACAAACAAAAAAAATAATTATGATGTGAATAAAGTGTATATTTACTTCAGCTCTTTTTGTGTCTTTTCTGTTGTAGTTGTTATTTAGATTGATCGACCCCGTGAGCGACAAGAGTGAAGGTGAGAACTCTGCGTATTATTTTGTCTCCGAAAACTGTTAAACAAGCAGAAGAAACACTTGTGGAAACATAAAGTCTTTGACTTCTCCTCTAACTTGCTGTCCCCTCCTCATCCAGAGCCAGAACAATGATGCACACAGACACACAGAGCTTGATATGCGAACAGTGATCCATTATGAGTGACCTAAAAAAAACCAATGCTAAATGCAGGTAATGGTTGATCCTCATCAGCTATGTATCTAGAAATTAGTTGAATGTTTGGCTTTTTGGCTTCAGATAATCATTATTTAATGGAATGTAGAGTTATTCTAATAGTGTCTGTAGCCTACGTAGGCTTGAAAAATTAGGTAGATCAGGTATTCAATCAATCAATTTTATTTATAAAGCCCAACATCACAAATCACAATTTGCCTCACAGGGCTTTACAGCATAAGACATCCCTCTCTCCTTTAGACCCTCACAGCTCATCAAGAAAAACTCCTCCAAAAAAAAAAAAAAGTAATGAGCCTACAAACACACAAAGGTTTGTTGTAAAAGTTTAAAATCAATTTAATATTTCACAGGTAGCCAGTGTAGCATCGCGAGGGTGGGAGTTTCATGGTCTTGTCTCTTGGAATTAGTTAAGAGTCTGGCAGCTGAGTTTTAAACGAGCTGGCAACGAGAAATGGCCTTTTGGCTGAGCCCTGAATACAGGGCATTACAGTAATGTAGACGTGATGAGATGAAAGCATGGAAGACTTTTTCAAGGTCCGCTTGAGATAAAAAATGTTTTACTTTTGCAGTGTTTCTAATTTGATGACAGCACGATGACACGACTTTGGTTTATTTGTATGTTGAAACAACAAATAACAATTTGGCTGATAGCCACACTACCAATGTTTGTTTTTTTAATTGTTGTTTTTGTTGTTGTTGTTGTTCTCCATACACTCTTTTGTGCCAGGAAAACAGAGAAGTCTTCATTATAACAAATAACTAAAGTGTTTGAAAGTCATTCAGTCCTTCTTTATGCCTTTGTATGAGCACAAACTCAGTTGAACGCATTTATTCAATCACTGATCCCCAGAGCTGCTGCTGAGTTCTGCCTGTGCTGAGTTTAGGGACCTGCTAAAACTACTGAATTTAGAGAGGGGACTCGGAATGATTAAAAAAACAAAGTTTGCATCTATAATCATACACTGATACATGATAACACTTTGTGTGTGTGTGTGTGTGTTTTCTTTGGCAGGATCCGCATGGAAAACGTGCAGGTCTGTTTGGCTGTAAACTTCCCAGTGGATAAGAAAAGGCTCGAGAAGGAGATGGAAGAGACTCCCTATGTGATAACATAGGTGATGTGTACATAGGGACCAATGTGGTTGCAGCAATGCCTCAAGAAAATACATCACCATCTGGAAACCCATAGGGCTGTATCCAAATATTCGGATATTCGAATATTCGTTTCTATGGCTAGGTATTCGTTATGAAAATTTGGTATTCGATATTCGTTTTTTTATTTAGTTTTTAAAAAAAAAAAAAAAATATATATATATATATATATATTTTTTTTTTACAAAAAAAAAATATATATATATATATTTTTTTTTTTTTTACATATTTTTTGGTGCTAAATGTAGTCTTTTGTTGTTGGTAAATGTAGGTTATCAATAAAAATCAAAACTTTTAAATTGCATTGTTAAAAATGTGAAAATACAGTATCGCCTACCAACCGGCAGAACCAGCAGCGCATCGTCTCTACAGTGCACAACACTGCTGATTAACCATTTTATTGCAGCACAGAGTGATCAAAAGAAATCACAGAATAATGTAGTGAAGAAGACTGTTGAGACCAACAACTTTATCAATTCCGCTTCTCGGTCCGATTCTTTATCAATTTCCTAGTCCACACAGACCCGTGTACTTCAGAAACCGTGTATTATTCTATGCAATTTAGCTGTTTGGCCACACGCAACCGCACTTTTGGGCCCCGGAAACCGCCTTTCTTTGAAACCGGAGTCCAGGGTGAAGTTTTTGGAAGACTACGGTGCCAGCAGTTAAGTGTAGATAAGATAACCGCAGTATTTTATTACCTGTCTCCATTGTTTGCCCATTGCCATTGCTGGTTAAAAAGAAAGAAAGAAAGGTAAGATTGTTTCGTGCTATTTTTGTGGATCGGGCTGTTTTTATTTTCCGCACTTCCCTATTCCGGTATTGACTCTTGACTTCTGATTGGTAAAATGGCCTTTCCGTTTGAAGTTACATTGCCACCTACTGCTTTGGCATGTGTATTACATCACTTGGTAGCGGGTTTTACGGTTTCTATGGATATCATATGTTTTTTGGGAAACTGGAGCCCGAACAATTTTTGGACTAGGCCTAAGATTTTATCAGTTTCTGTGTGGAAAAAAGTAGGTCTACACGGGTTTTCAGCATCATGCAACTGTTTTATCATCTCCGAGTCTGAACACAGTGTCATGACATGAGAGAATGTTCATACATACAACATTTATTTTCATTCAGGGTTTTCTTTCTCTCTCACCTGCCCTGTTTGGTTCGGCTCTACCCCCGTCAGTGCGGCTCATTTGGGCAGGTGTGAACCCAGCAATCACACTCAGGTGTCCACCTAAACAACTTGTCCCTGACCTTCTTGAAGAGGTGGTCTCAGTACGGTTACAAGCGGTCTCTGGTGTGGTTTGTTTGTGGTGTGAAAGCAAACAAACTAGCCACAGGGTCTCATGATAGCAGATATGTGATTTTAGCATGTTTTCAAACGCTGAACTACGAATAAATCCATCTGCTGATTGTGAAATCTGTCCGCGATCTTATAATTGATCGTTATGAGGTTTATAACCTAATTATGCACCATGGTAATGTATCAACGTCAGCGAGGGTATTTACACTGGTGTACTTGGTCATGTCATTAAATCCATTAACAAGTGTGTTCGAGCAATCTCACAGTAATAATTCCCAAATCATTACAGTACAAGACGCCTCATTTTCCTGCCGACCTCCTGTTTCTATGTTAGCCAATTTTCATAACATGCAATCTGCAGTCTAATAATAGCCTACTAATAGTGCTGACAACCAGCTATTTCTCTGTGAGCTCTTTGTGACACAAAACATACACATCAAAAGTATTAAGTGCTGCTAAATGTCTGCCAGTCACCACAGTTTGATTTCCCCACCAGTCCTGATGATGCAGGATAACACCAAAACTGTCCAATCAACATGTTACCTGTCAGTCGGTAAAACTTCATGTTTACTCTTCTTGGTTCGTTTGTAAAAAGCAGCGATGTCTTATTTTTCCCCACTGGTTCAGAACAAATGAACCAAACTGCAGGTGTAAAAGCATCCTTAGGGCCTGTATATATAGATTGAGATATTCTTGTAAACAGATAGTTTCCTCAACATTTGGGCCTGCAGACATTACAAGCAGCACTGTTTTCAACTTTTGTTGTGTAATAAAGTTGCATGTTGCATGTTCCCAGCAGTGCAGATGCTTAAGCTTGATGTCATTGTTTTACTATCAAATCAAAGGAATTAATAAGCTCTGAGACATCCAATTCTCACTGATCGGACAGTTTAGAACCTGTTCTCCATTCCTCTCCCCAGTGTGCATCTTCTCTCCACACTTGACATGTTTGATACCCTGTCATAAACAAAATGGTCCCTGTGCATGTGTGTGTTAAGAGATCATTTTCATTTTGTCTCAAATTCACTGAGTATAATAAAGAAGTTTGATGTAAATCAACCTCCAGACCGCAGCCACTCTGGTCTGTCTGTGTATCATTCCCTGCATTACAACTATCATTCCACACTTTGGATCCTGCAGGTCAAACTGTCCAACATATTTTAAAGATAACACACGAACACTAAACACTGAGCTCACACTTTCTTTTTTTTGCATGAATGAATTTGAATGCTTTTGAATTCTCAGATAAAGGCACGCTGCCACACTTTATCTCATGGCTCCGCCTCACAATGTAGTTTCATACTGGTGCTGCAACACTGACAGAGTCTGTATCAATACAGGCACTTAAGGTATGCAAACCCCAAACCAACTATTACTGTGATATCATCAACTGAAATATAATTATGTTTTAGTAATATAATTATATGACAGTAATTCTAACCTACAACAGGGTTTACATATGTCTACAGTGTGTTGACCTGGTTTTGTTGCATGTACTCATGTCCTCTGTTACCCCAGCTGCACTATATGAAAAGCTAACATGAAACACAAACACACTCTCAGACGCTCTCTTTACAGGGCTGAATGAAAACTATTAAACAAGTCAAATACTCAAATGACTGACCAAGCCATTTAAGGGACGAGGGCAGAAACACAGAGGGCCTAGTGTTAAGTAAAAACATGTTAATTTGTGTGTGTAAGGAAACACAACAGCTGCTGGAAAAACAAAGTAAACACTGAACACTGCAGAGGCAGCGTGGGGAGACACACTTATGCATGAGAGCTGCTTGTTGGATTAAACGTCTGAACGATAATCTGTCTGGTGCTGCCGACTGTAACAGGGTCTCGCTTGCTGTTGTCAGGAGGGTCTTGGGAGTGAAGATGATGATGATCGTGATGAAGATGGTGATTCCATGTAGATGAAAGTGGTGGTTACGGCATCATTTATTT
Source organism: Epinephelus cyanopodus (assembly GCA_026686955.1). Classification (NCBI taxonomy): domain Eukaryota; kingdom Metazoa; phylum Chordata; class Actinopteri; order Perciformes; family Serranidae; genus Epinephelus; species Epinephelus cyanopodus. Next base: position 4,016,894 of record CM048916.1, on the reverse strand, counting down.
TTGGTTGATGTGTCAGATGCAGGACTTTCAGCGTGATGTCAGTTACTTTAATTCAACTAAACCTGAAAATCTTTTACTGCCTTCCTCTCGAGCTTCATGCTGACGTTTACATGTGAGTTCATATCTGACACCTCTTTGAAAGCCTCTTTCTCTTGTCCTAATTTTAATGTCTGAAAAACTGTTGAACAAATTTGAATGTTTAGATAAGGTAGTGGTGCCACACCATGGTCACTCACTATAAGGATGTCAGTTCAGACTGGATTCACTGCAACTTGCAAACTTCCAACACTCAGAGGAAAACAGACGACGAAGGCAGCCTGAGAGCATCCACCAGATATCACTCTCCAGAAAACAGGTAAATGAAACAAGCGAGAAAAGACTTGAAAAATCATCAACTTGTTGTGTAACTTAATGCCGTGTATTAGTGGTGCTTTAGTTGTTGACAATTGCGTACTGAAAGTGTGAATGTTGAAGACAGTTGAGTCACATTGTCAGTGATGTTTTGCAGGTGCAGTCATTACAAACATTTTTTCATTAAGCTGATTTGACCAGCATTATGTTTTCCCTTAACACATTTGCTGTTACAAAGTAGTAGTATGTAAAATGCCATCTTTAGGGGACAAGGTTGCAGCAGTTAAGAAAATACACTTAAAATCATGATTACATTACCTGTAAGGGATTTTACAATATTTTTTGCTGGTACATATTTTTTGGTACATGAAAGTTTCACACAACAACTGATTTCAGTCATCCTTTGCTGAATACTTTTCCCTCGTCAGTTATCTCAGACATATGAGAAAAAAAGTAATTACAAGTTGGAAGCTAGTCACAAATAAAAAAAAAAAAGATTATTTCTGTAACTTCCACATAATGTGAATAAGCTTCACCACTCTTGAATGTATATCTAACATATGTTGCACATACATATTTCTTATTATTTCTACTTATGTACATATTGTGTTGTACATTGTACAATTATACACACGTTTTTACATTTCTAAACTTTGTGCCTTTACACATTGTATTGTATTATAAGGCACACATTTTTATATATTTCACATTCTTTACATACTCAGCACATTATGCATATTTTGTATTTTTAAATATTTTGTATACTAGTGTTAACACTGTAGCATAATGCAATTTTTTTTATTGTTTTATTTTTTACATACTTTGTATTTTATACTTCTTATTTCTATAATTCTCTAATTTCATCTGAGTGACTGTAACGTATCGCAGTTCCTCTCGGGGATCAATAAAGTATTTCTAAAAGCAGATATTTATTTTAGCTCTTTTTGTGTCTTTTCTGTTGTAGTTTCTTTTCCAGATCGACTGACTCTGTGAGCAACAAGAGTGAAGGTAAGAGCTCACAAAACTGCTGAGCAAGCAGAGCACAAACTTGCAGAACTGAAAGGCTGAGCGCTCCTCTAACTTGCTGTCCTCTTCTAATCTACAACCATACATACAGGGTGTGTTTTACAATGGTGAATTGTTATGAATGATCTAAAAAACAGCTCTAATTGCAGCTAACAGTTGAGCCTAACCAGCTATGTATCTAAAAATTAGTTGAAATCCTGTAGATCTTAGGCTTGCAACCATCTCAACAGTGAAGTCAGGACTTTAGATAACAATCCCCCACCCCCAACATCCCCGTTCTTATTTCATAAAATACGCTATAAAATTTAAGTGTCATATTTATTAAATGGAGGGGTGCTGACATAGAAGGAGCCCTGTACAGAAGGACAACGTATCAGGGACGAGAATTTAGAGACAAATGTTTTCCCTTTTCACCTACTCGCTTTTATGTTTAAAAACTGCTCTCCCCACCTTAGGCTTTCCACATAGGTGCCTGGAAGGGTGGAGAGATGTGGTCTCTCCGCCTTAGGTTTTCTGCATAGGCCTGAGGAAAGGCAGAGAGGCCCCAGAACAGACTCATAACGCCAAATATAATACGGCAGTAGAAATAATGTTTTCTCTGACAAAAATAATCCTGACTTAACTATTAATAACTTAATCTGTGTGCAGATGGCTGGTCTGTGTTGGATGGCTGTGATGCTGGCCTTCAGCATGTCCGTTGGAAACAGCTTGCCTGTGGATGTGACTTGGGTCACAAATCATGCACACATCCTGGACAAGTGAGTCAATATGGTGCTAGTTGTTAAGGGTACAAAAGAAAGTTCAGCATTCCTTAACTTTTGTGTGAATATAGATGATGAGACTGTAGTTCTTATTAGTTCAACCATTCAGTTTTTGCATGCAGTGAATGTGTTACTTTCGCCTAGTCTAAAAATGGTGTATATGAATATTACTGTGGTTCCAGACAGTCTTGGAATTGCATAAAGTGTGTATGTCTGGAAAACTGAGTCTCCTGAGGATCCAGTGAGCCCAACTGTATTCATGTATGATGATGTTCAGATATGTCTAGGATAATAAAAGCTTCATAAAACCAGTGTGGAGCTCACACTACCGCAGCAGTAGTCTCATGATAAACACAGAGAGAGAAAAGAAAGAAAGTGCAACAGCAGGGCAAGGGAGCACTAATATGCTACACGCAGCCCTAACATAAGATGAGATTTTACCAATTCATATATAGTACACAGATGCATGCAAAAGTTTGGGCACCCTGGTCAGAGTCTGTAGAGCTGCAATTTATGTTCACTGCTTAAGTGTTTAAGTTCATTTCATTTTTTTTATTGAGAAACTCAGAAATCTCATTCAGGGAAAATGTTAGTTCTCACAGAATCTCTTTCGCATCTCGTATCCCTGCTGTAGACTTCTAGTGTTGTTTTATCTAAGTCTGCTGACTTCTTATACCCATTTTCCACCAAATTAACTCTGGTTCTTAAACCGGTTCTGATCAAGTTTTCTCAGGACCTTGGTGCTATCAAGCAAACCAGCCTGCATTTCCACCAGTTTTGATTAGAACCACTGTAATCAACAATATGTTATCTACAGAGGGCATTGCACAATGTCAACAGTAGAGACAAAGTTGTGGATTGGATTAATAACCTGCAAACTTTAGCTCTGCAACTTCAGATATTTATTTTTAACTAAAAAAAACCCAAGCATGAATGAGACCACTGCATGTTTTTTGGTTTTGTTTTTTTGTAATGATTTCCCACTTGACTTCTCCATCCTCTTTCCAACCTGTAAAATATGACACTGATGTTGTCACGGTTCACACTTCAGGTCAAGGAAAACCTGCTATATTTTAATTCCTGCTTCCAACTTTTATGGTTCTGAATGGATATATTTACCTCCGCCATGGAGGTTATGGTTTTGCCAGCATGGTCTGTTTTTCTGTTTGTTTGTCTGCAAAATAACTCAAAAAGTTATGAACAGATTTTGATGAAATTTTCAAGAAAGGTGGATAATGGGACAAGGAACAGATGATAAAATTGCGGTGGTGATCGGTTGAAGCAAAGTGGATAAAATAAGAAAAAAAGTCTATCGTCTGACAGCTTCAGCAGCAATTCCAATTTCTAACTAGAGAAGCACTCGGAGAGCGCAGACCTCCACCAAGCAGCTCGGATTTCCCACCATTTCATCTCTGAGTGCTTTTCTAGTTTGTGATAAAATGCTTTGAAGTGTCCAGCCTGTAAAATATGAAGGAAAACCTGCTATATTTTGATTCCTGCTTCCAACTTTTATGGCTCTGAATGGATATATTTACCTCCAGGGGCAGAAACCAGAACAGAACCGGTTCCATGTTGGTGGAAAAGGGATATTAGTGAAGTCTCCACTATATTTGAATCTAAACATCTTTGGCTGACTGACTAAAGCAGCTGCTATTCATGGCTCCGAATATTGAAAATCAACCACATCCATTCATCCATTTATTTATTTTTCTACTATCCATATGAGCCCATCTCCATCCATCAAACTTTGTATCAATAATCATACTCTGACACAAGGTAACACTGTGTGTGTGTTTTCTTTGGCAGGATCCGCATGGAAAACAAGGAAGTCTGTTTGGCTGTAAACTTCCCCGTGGATGACAACAAGCTCGAGGAGGAAATGAAAGAGACTCCCCGTGTGATAACAGGGTATGGAGGAGGAGATGTGTACAGAGGGACCAATGTGGTTGCAGCAATACCTCAAGAAAATACATCACCATCTGGAAACAAATACACTGATCATGCAGAGGCACGTGTTCTGGACAATATACAACCTTTAGTTGACAACAGTAAGGATCATATTCTGGTCCTCTATTCTTACCTTTCTCCATGTGGTCAAAAGTGTACAAATGAAAACCACAATTACAATATCTTGGACAAGATTAATAGCGCCATTCACAATTCCCAATGGACAGACTGTGCCTTTGTGTTTACTAAAGTATTCGATGGGTACGGTAGAACTAAATTTTCCGTAGATGAGATTAAAGAGACCTTTAATAGGCTCGCAGAGACTCAAATTGGTCAGAACATATTCCGTTGTTACTTCCTACGTACAGGTACCAATTGCATCAAGTGCTTCAACAATGGAGTACTTTTAGACGAGTGTGTTAAAAACTAGGCATAGATGTGTCAAAGCCACAACAGGGACTGTTGTAGAGTTTCCATGGAGGAGAGGAGATCTGGGGACCACAGTGATTCAGGTTCAAGTGGAATTTTAAACAAGTTATTTGGTCCAAATCAGTAACCAGCAGAGCTTACATTTCCTTGCACACATACTGTTGAGGTGTATGGTCATTGTTTACCTGAGTGTTGACTGATCTGGGGTTGTTTCATGGAACTGATGTGAATCATGTTCTGTACTCATGGCAGTTTGGTCTGAAGAGGACCGAGACTCATATATTCTCAGTGTGGTTCTAGGTTCAGAAGCATTTTCTGCCCTGTCCAACTTAATCTACACTAAACTAACTGAAATACAGTAGACTGTGCTTCAGAGTTTAAACAGCCACACAATAAAATGACTAACTGTATTCAATTTGACTTTTACTGATATAAACAAAACAACTTGACAAGATAAAAAGGGAAAATTGAGATTTGATAGAAAAGTAGTCTGACTCCATGAAAACTTAACAGTTACTGTAACTGTGAGAATAAAGCAAAAACATATTGTACCCTATGTCAAAAGTCAAAAGTAATATTTTGCATTTACTTGATGACGCATGTCATTGTACTCAGCATTACCAAACCCTCTGATGTTCTGCTCTTTCTGATTAAAGCCTGGCTCAGCATTGATCTGTCTGTGTGTCAGTCATTTGGGAACTCCTGCATCACAAAACTGTTTCTGATAACAGTGCTAGTTTATAGCTTATGTGCTCACACCTGAAGGGAGGTGTGCTACTACAGTGTGAGCCTTTTCAGGGGTAAAAAGAAGAGAGAAACAGGTGTAGTTGATTCAACAAGATTATTTTGGAGGATGTAGGTTGTGGTGCTGTTGTTTCACTGCATTATACAGAGAGGTGTCTCTGTTATTTATGTTACCCTCATTTATATAAATTAGGTCAGTATAACACTGTATAATTCTAGAGACATGTTCAGCTTTCACAGTTATATATTTTATAATGAAGATAACTTGATAAATTTTAGAAACAAACACATTTCCTTCTTAGACTGACATTTGATAAATACTTTTTAAAACGGTGTTTGTCTGTTCTTCTTCACAGTCAGTGAAAAACACACTGCCCCTTCTTCTCCATTTTGTCAAAAATCACCATCTTCAATCTGCAAGTCATGATGAAGCAGCAGACTTGGTTTTAATCTCTAACATGCAGGACACTTCCTGATAGAGGCAGCACAAGCTCTCTGAGGGCCTTTTTTCAAATGTTCCTACTCAATGCCAGGGCATTATTAGTTACACAACTTACTATATCTGAAGCCTTTTATCCTTTCATACCAGCAACTATTGCACTCGTTCTACAAAACAAGTTCATTTACTGTCCCCCGCACAGAGATAGGTAAAACTGCTTTCTCTTCTTATCCATCCTGGGCATGAAATGAGCTCCAAAAAGTACTCTCAGCCTTAAACACTTTTTAAAGCTTTTTAAAATCTGTCCTGACAGAAACATGTTGACGCTTTATATAGTCCTTAACCTAGGTGGTTTGTGTATGAACGTCACTGGCATGACCTGTTTACCTCTCTTCTCTCATTATTTCCCCTTGTTTTGCTTTTATATAGTGTGTGTGTTTAACTGTGTAACATAGTTAATGTTCTTAAATGAAACAGATGATTCTGATTGTGCTGCCGTCTTGACTAGGACCCCCTTTAAGAAGAGATCTTGTGTATCAACAGGACTTCCCTTCAAAAAGACATTTACTGTCTACTAAAATAGTCAAAATAAATAACAACAAAATACATTTTTAAAGTAAATGTGTGCCTTTAAAAATGTCTTTCTCAGTCAGTGATAAGACCTACTTGTCAGCTGGGGTCGAGAACTATTGGGCAGATAGCCACCAATTTTGCTGTGTGTAATACGTCTTAAGAGGATGATTCTTTTGATTTTGATCTCTCTTCTAGCGCCACCTTTAGGGCAAAAGTCCCCTTGTGTACAAGAAAGGAGAAATTACACACTCAAACATCTCATGGTGGTTCTCAAAGTCGAGGATGCTTCGTGTCATACGGGGGAGGGGGGGCGTTCTGTTCCCTGCGTCCTGACAGTAGCCGTATTTCCCATGCATTTCTGCAATTTTCACCGGGAACGCTCGCAAGTAATTCAGGCAGACAATCATGAACAGGAATAGGCACTAGACTGTGTAGGCATGTGCCAAATGAAATAGACACTCCAAAATAATATGTAGCCTACCGTTGCGTGTCTGGCCATGGTATATCTATATATCTGGTGTGTGTAAATATTAACTCATTCATCAAACCTTTGCATTGACTGAATTCATCTGGTTAAAGGCTATCAGAGCTGTCGTGAAAGCTACATCTGTTCCACATCAAATATCAGTGATCGCCTAGACCTGTGTGTAAAAGGGTGCACAACTGTGTGTCCTCTCACTGCTGCATGCTGTGATTTCATGGTCCGGTACTCATTGTAGCCCACTCTTATAAGACCCAATAATAATAATAATAATAATAATAATGATAACTTACTGTGGGCCTATATGCCATGCTTTTTAATCAAATTGCCAGAGGAGTTCGCTGAAAAACAGGTAATGTCAGCCTGAATAACTCACGTGCGTCCCCGGTGAAAATCGCTGACATGCATGGGAAATACGGCTTCTACAGGCTCGCCATAGCTTACTGTCAGGACTCAGGGACCAGAATTCAGAATGGCGGACCGTCGGAATGGCGATATTTCAGAGTGGCGGCCTGTTGCCGTCATACAGAGGTTATGCCAGACTCTTTCCTTGCATTCAATGCACACATTAAAAACATGCTAGCGTGTGCCCAGGTGAGCAATGAATTGTGGGTACAGTACTTCATGCCCGCTGAGGATACACACATGCATCCCTGAAAATTCTCTGAGAGAAGGACTCTGTTCTTGGTAGAATTTCAGTTGATGCAATGATGTAGCCACCTTGAAATTCAGCCGTTTAAAGATCCTTCCTGACTTTGAGAAGCACCATCAGAATCCACAGGGGAGAAGAAAGATTTAAGGTACGATTGCAGCCACACTGTTGACAAGATGCGCAGCAGGTGTACACGACTAGGTAAGTATGTTTTTATAGTTTTGGTAACAAGAGGCATAAACACATTCTTTTTACACCGCCTGGTGTGCCTATAGTGAAGAAAGAAGCTGGAAGCAAAATGAATACATGAATACAGTTATAGAAGATCAACAGGTGGAGTTTGGTTACACTTCAGTCATTTTGAAATGTCTTTTGTCATACACATTCTCAGATTTTACTGATAACCTCTTAACCTTCCTCATTTCTGATAGGATGCAAAACGGGAAATATTTGTGTTGAAATAAGGTAACAGTACGTTTTTGAGGGTGCTGCAACGTTGTCATGCTCCACTATATAAAAGTTCATCTCTTCTGACTGTATTCCCTGCAGCAACAGCTTGCGTCCTGAAACAGGAGAAGACGTCAGCTACAGAGGTTCAATCAAACATCTCCACCAAGAGAGGTAAAAGTTACACCATAAAGGACACCAAAGATTTTTGTTAAATGTATGCAATTTTTATATGAGATGTGATTTTATCAGGTATGTTTCAATGTGCATACTGTAGTGCAAAGAATGGCAAACAATAAAATACTGTTAATCCTAGAATTGTTAAATCTGCAAAGCATCTATGAACATATACAGTATACATTCAGTATATTAATGTTATATTAGGGGCTGAAATTAGTCAGTGGTATTCATTAATAAAAAAGATATTTTTCTATGTAACTTCCACGTGATGTAAATAAGGTGTATATTTATTTTTGCTCTTTTTGTGTCTTTTCTGTTGAAGTTTTTTTTAATCAGACAGTCCGACCCTGTGAGCAACAAGAGTGAAGGTAAGAACTCTGCAACTTTTGTCTGACATAAAACTCTTCAGTAAGCAGAACCTGAACTTCTAATTGTCTGTCCCCTCCTTCTTAACAGTGGGGTCAAGGCTTTGTTGAGTTATTCTAATAGTTTCTGTAGCCTATACAGGCTTGACAAAAGAGGATCATCAGGTAGTAGATTGCCCACAAATACACTACGGTCGTGAACATATGGTTAAAGTTCTCTAAATACTGTTGTTGTATCAGGAAAATAAACTTGTTGATCCAAAAATTAATTATTGTCCTTTTGACATTTTTGCATTTGTAAGATTAATAATATAGGTTATCGTTAGAGTTGTACCGATACCGATACCAGTATTGGAAATGCCTCCGATACTGCCTAAAATACGGTATCGTGTGTCAGCAAGTACAGCCTATGACCAATCTGATACCACGTGATGCTTCACATCATTACGCATACGCACGCTACAGGCAAACGAAATGAAAACGGAGCGGACAATAACACTGGACAATAATAATAAAAAAACATTTTATGGCATTCATTCTACTATTATGTATTTATTTCTTAATATTTTACACAGAGTTTTAGGAGTGGAGACAGACAACAAGTCATATGCCATCCACTTTTTTGTACGTACTAGCATTGGATTGGTACTCGGTATCGGCAGATACCTAAGGTTCAGGGATCGGAATCAGTATCGGGAAGGAAAAAGTGTCATCGGTACATCTCTAGTTATCATGTTGTTATCGGTGAAAACACACAGATCATTTTCAGCTATTGTTATCTGACCTGAAATTCTATTTCCATTGGAGATGCGCGGATGGCATTTGAGTGCACCCAAATCCTCGTGCACTCATCAATCATCCACCTGCCACCCAACCGACGTAATTATCTTCTGAAATTTAGAGACGTGCACCCGCACCCAAACATTAAGTTATTGTATTTACATTTCCTGATTTTAATGTCTCTCTCACTGTTTTGGCATCCATGGCAAGGAGGTTTGCCGCTGGTTTGATTCAGGACCCCTCACATGGGGCGTTGCCATGGAGGTATTATACAGGGCGTTGCCGATAGTCTGACATCTACAGTAGTTGGTCATTTTGTGCCTGACGGAAAAAACATATAAATACTTTTTTTTTTGAAAAGTGCTATATAAATATAGGTTAATAAAAACGAATATAACTGACAAATCCACCCGCAATCCACCTGACATTAATTACAATGTTTTATTCGCCCACCCATCTGCGGATTGCGGATATCCGCAAGATTTGCATCTCTAATATCCATGCACATCTACACAGAACTGCAACTTTTTCTGTTGTTTCATGATTGTTGATAATTTAAGATTCAGGCAGACGTGCTTATAAGAGGCAGGCAGGATTGGGTGTTATTGTGAACTCTTATCAGACTGCTTTTCAGTGAGCAACAATTTTATGTTTTGCAGGTAATAACAATATCCAAATGAAAATAAAGTCACTGTTTCAACAGCGCTGCAGGGACTTGCACAACATCCCCATTCTCATTTCATTTCATGCGCTATGAACTTTATATGATATTTATTAAAGGGAAAGATGTGTCAAGGACAAGAATTTAGGGACAAATGTTTTCCCTTTTATGTTAACATCTCTTAATAACTTGATTTGTGTGCAGATGGCTGGTCTGTGTTGGATGGCTGTGATGCTGGCCTTCAGCATGTCCATTGGAAACAGCTTGCCTGTGGATGTGACTTGGGTCACAAATCATGCACACATCCTGGACAAGTGAGTCAATATGCTGCTAGTTGTTAAGGGTACAAAAGAGAGTCTGCATTCCTTAACTTTTGTGCGAATATAGATGATGAGACTGTAGTTCTTAGCAACAACGATTCAGTTTTTGCATGCAGTAAATGTGTTACTTTCGCCTAGTCTAAAAATGGTGTATATGAATATTACTGTGGTTCCAGACAGTCTTGGAATTGCATAAAGTGGGTATGTCTGGAAAACTGAGTCTCCTGAGGATCCAGTGAGCCCAACTGTATTCATGTATGATGATGTTTAGATATGTCTAGGATAATAAAAGCTTCATAAAACCAGTGTGGAGCTCACACTACCGCAGCAGTAGTCTCATGATAAACACAGAGAGAGAAAAGAAAGAAAGAGCGACAGCGAGGCAAGGGAGCACTAATATGCTACACGCAGCCCTAACATAAGATGAGATTTTACCAATTCATGTATAGTACACAGATGCATGCAAAAGTTTGGGCACCCCTGGTCAAAATTGTGTGTACTGTGAACAGCTAAGCAAGTAAAAGATGATTTCAATAAGGCAAAATGTTAAAGATGACACATTTCTTCAATATTTTAAGCAACATTACTTTAAAAAAAACAACAACAAAAAAAACAATTTTTTACAGTTTCAAAATAACAAAAAATGAAAAGGGCCTGAAGCAAAAGCTTGGGCACCCTGTATGGTCAGTAATCAGTTAATCTTCACTTAATTCTTCACAATAAAAAATCATGTTTACATGTGGGAGGGGCGGCGGCAGATTCTCTATAAACTGAATGTCAAAATGTGTACTCAAGTACTCATACCCATCCCTCATATAAAGTACATTAATGTATCTACTTTGGGGTCAATTCTTAAGGTTCTTAACTCTTATAGTAAATGTCTTTCATATTTTAATATGAATATTTTTTAATCATGATCCATGTTAGAGGGTTCCTTGTATAATTCACAACAATGGTCTCTCAGAATCTTTTTCATATCTTGTATCCCTGCTGTACAAGAGTGTTGGTGTTTTATCTAAGTCTGCTGACTTTAGTGAAGTCTCTGCTATCTTTGATTCTACATCTCTGGCTGACTGAGAGATAAAGCAGTTGCTACTCATAATTCTGAATCTTTAAAATCAACCACATCCATTCATCCACTTATTTATTCTTTTACTATCCATATGAGCCCATCTCCATCCATCAAACTTTGTATCTATAATCATACTCTGACACAAGGTAACATTGTCTGTGTGTTTTCTTTGGCAGGATCCGCATGGAAAACGTGCAGGTCTGTTTGGCTGTAAACTTCCCAGTGGATGACAAAAAGCTCGACGAGGTCACGAAAGAGACTCCCCGTGTGATAACAGGGTATGGAGGAGGAGATGTGTACAGAGGGACCAATGTGGTTGCAGCAATGCCTCAAGAAAATACATCACCATCTGGAAACAAATACACTGATCATGCAGAGGCACGTGTTCTGGACAATATAAAACCTTTAGTTGACAACAGTAAGGATCATATTCTGGTCCTCTATTCTTACCTTTCTCCATGTGGTCAAAAGTGTACCAGCATAGATCCTAAACACAAAGACACCAATATCTTGGACAAGATTAATCGTGCCTTTCAGAATTCCCAATGGACAGACCGTGCCTTTGTGTTTACTACAGTATTCGATGGGTACGGTAGAACTCAGTTTTCAGTAGATGAGATTAAAGAGACCTTTAACAGGCTCGCAGGGACTCAATTTGGTCAGAACATATTCCGTTGTTACTTCCTACGTAAAGGTACCAATTGCATCAAGTGCTTCAACAATGGAGTACTTTTAGACGAGTGTGTTAAAAACTAGGCATAGATGTGTCAAAGCCACAACAGGGACTGTTGTAGAGTTTCCATGGAGGAGAGGAGATCTGGGGACCACAGTGATTCAGGTTCAAGTGGAATTTATTATTATTTGCTTAAAAATGCTCTTTCCTCTATAAAACTACAAGCTATGTCACTGCTGCTGAAGACCCACACACACTTCAGATGTGTTCTCAGTAACCAGCAGAGCTTACATTTCCTTGCACACATACTGTTGAGGTGTATGGTCATTGTTTACCTGAGTGTTGACTGATCTGGGGTTGTTTCATGGAACTGATGTGAATCATGTTCTGTACTCATGGCAGTTTGGTCTGAAGAGGACCGAGACTCATATTTTCAGGAGTCTCAGTGTGGTTCTAGGTTCAGAGGCATTTTCTGCCCTGTACAAATTAATCTAAACTAAACTAACTGAAATACAGTAGACTGTGCTTCAGAGTTTAAACAGCCACACAATAAAATGACTAACTGTATTCAATTTGACTTTTGCTGATATAAACAAAACAACTTGACAAGATAAAAAGGGAAAATTGAGATTTGGTAGAAAAGTAGTCTGACTCCATGAAACCTTAACAGTTACCGTAACTCTGAGAATAAAGCAAAAACATATTGTACCCTATTTCAAAAGTCAAAAGTAATATTTTGCGTTGACTTGATTACATGTTAAATAATGATAATAATAATAATAGTAGTGAATGTGGATGTTTACTGTATATCAACCTCAGGATTTTCAGGATGCATGTCATTGTACTCAGCATTACCAAACCCTCTGATGTCCTGCTCTTTCTGATTAAAGCCTGGTTCAGCATTGATCTGTCTGTGTGTCAGTCATTTGGGAACTCCTGCATCACAAAACTGTTTCTGATAACAGCGCTAGTTTATAGCTTATGTGCTCACACCTGAAGGGAGGTGTGCTACTACAGTGTGAGCCTTTTCAGGGGTAAAAAGAAGAAAGAAACAGGTGTAGTTGATTCAACAAGATTATTTTGGAGGATGTAGGTTGTGGTGCTGTTGTTTCACTGCATTATACAGAGAGGTGTCTCTGTTATTTATGTTACCCTCATTTATATAAATCAGGTCAGTATAACACTGTATAATTCTACAGCTCCACAAACTCCATCCTCAAAAATGATCATACAGTTAAATTGTTGAGTTGTTTTAAACAGTTGTCTGTTTGTTCTCATGCTCTACTTCACAGGCCGTAAAATAAATACCACACTGCCCTTTCTTCTCCATTTTGTCAAAATTCACCATCTTCAATCTGCAAGTCACGATGAAGCAGCAGACTTGGTTTTAATCTCTAACATGCAGGACACTTTCTGAGAAAGGCGGCACAAGCTCTCAAGGTCTTCTTTTTTTCAAACGCACATTGTTATTCAGTGCCAAGATCTAAATCTTCCTCATTTCTGAGAAAATGCAAAAGAGGAAATCTCTGCGTTCAAATAAGGCCATGGTGCCAGAGTTCAGTCCTTCTGACTGTATTCACTGCAGCAACAGCTTGCATCCTGAAACAGGAGAAGACGTCAGCTTCAGAGGTTCAATCAGACATCTTCTTCACCAAGACAGGTAAAAGCTACACCGTAAAGGAACACCAAAGATCAATGTTTAACGTGTGGATTTTTTAAATAGGAGATATGTTTTTAGTAGCATAAAGAATGAGAAATGATAAAATGCTTTTAATTTTAAAACCGCTAAGGTTCTGTGTACATACAGTACATACATGGTATATTGGCCGTTGGGTGGCTCATGTTGAAGACAAAAAAAAATTTCTTTTGAAGGGTCATTTAAGTCTGTAAAGGTTTGGGAACCACTGGCCTATGTACAACAATATGCCAAGTTGCTTTACGCTTTCCTTTGTGTTAAATAACAGAAAGGAGCAATGTCTGTAAAATAAGTAAAAGCACTCATTTGGCTACTATGGGGTATTAGCTATTACATCTTACTCGAGTTGATGACTAAAATGCTTGATATCCATAAGTGCAACACAACCCACCAGTAAAGGAAACAGTTTGAGCAACTAACTGATTAAACTGTTGACAAACAGAACATAAACTCCAGAAGTGTGACATCTTCACTGTCCCCTCATCATCCACAGTCAGTATGCTGTACAGAGACATACAGAGCTTTTCATGCTATTGGTGAATTGTTATGAATGAGCTTCAAATGAACGCAAATTACAAGTAACAGTTGAGCCTATTTGATGATCGGCTATAAGTGAGGGATGCCAACGCGAAACAATGACAGGACAAATTCATTTGAATTAATCTAATACTAGGGTTGGGTGATAATACGACATTAAAGTATCCCGCGGTATCTTAAAATAGCAACGATATCAGTTTCATTACTGTCATTAAAAAAAAAAAAGGCCTATAGGGGCCTGATATAATATCAAATATAATTTATTTAATGCCTAAATAATGAGTTTTTGTCCAGCACCTATGTATGTGCGGTTGAGTTTTCAATTTAATACTAATTACAATTTAAAACTAATAATAGGCTATAATGTTTCTCTTAACTGTTATCGGGAGATGACATTTGATAAAGTTTTTGGATGTGGCGTCGTCACGTGACAGCTCGGACGTGAGAAAGAGAAGAAAAGATGGCAAGCTGTGCATCAAGCGAGGTGGTCCCAAAAAACCCTACAACTTCACAACTTCTGCAGCAGCAGTAGCAGGTCCAGTGGCCATCAGAGTGGAGGAGGAAGAAGTGCAACCCGAACTACCCAAAAACAGATGACTCTGGGCCGTCTCCTTCGATGAAAAGCTGATGCGGCACCAGGTCCACTCGGCACCATACAGGAGCGAGCAGGAGCAGAGATACGGCCCATTGTCGCAGGCTTGTTATTCAGGGAGACAGAGACCTCCCTCTCAGGTGGAAATGTGATGGAGCCAGGCGCTTCCCTCTGATGTCGACGGCTGCCCCAAAGTACCTGTGCGTTTGTGCCACCATCTCTCCATCAGAACGCATATTCAGCACCGAAGTTGTCAATCCACTACGTGCCCTGCTCCAGCTGGAAAGTAAAGTAAACTGTTCTGACGGACACGACTTGGAGAGGGTCAACTTTTCAAACTAAAGGTAGGCTCTAAAAATGCACCAACGAGCAGTATTTCCCGTTGCATCCTCAGGATAGGATTATATATGCCCATTTTCAGTCATGCCTTGTTATTTATTGTTGTGTTTTTCTCGTTTGATAAGCCCTAGTACTGGATGCTGTAGAGCTGTGCGTTTAATTTATTTGATTTTTATAGGTTCTATAAATAAACCAACGTACTTTACCCGTTGCGGTCTGAGGATACGCTGTATAACACACACTATTGTTACTGCCGTTATTTATTGTTACTTTTTTGGAAGTGGACTGTAGCCCACAGACAATTTGTTGTTATTTCATTCTGTTTGGTTGACTGCTGTATTTGCACTTTTTTAAAATATTTTATTAATAAAAGTTGTTAATGTTGTACATGTTTTGTTGTTATTTTTTCAGTATTCTTAGGCCTATGTAATGTTTGCTATTCTGTTTCTGAACAGTATAGGCGCAAGTGACATTTTGGCGACTCCCTCTGAGCCCTTCAAAGTGATTTTTATTTAGTCATGGTAATACCATATACCCTGGGAAGATGTGGGGAAGGTTTAATTGTAACAAAATTTGGATATCGCCCAACTCTATCTAATATCACTACCACTACTAATAATAATATAAAAGCCTACATGGTTTGGAAAACGAGCCAAATGCCATCTTGAAAATGGCAAAGACATCGCCTATATTAGCGAATGGCACACGCAGGTGAGACTGTAGAGACCAGTGTGTCCCCTCCAGATGATCCTGTACAGTAAATACTGAAACTGGGGCGGCTGTGGCTCAGGAGGTAAAGTGGATCGTCCACAAATTGGAAGACTGGCTGTTTGATCCCCTGCTCTTTCAACCTGCATGTCAAAGTATCCTTGGGCAAGACACTAAACCCTAAACTGCTCCCAAATGAGTGTGTTTAAATTGAGTAGCAGGTGGCACCGTGTAACAGCACTCTCAGTCCCCGTGTGTTAATGTGTGTGTGAATGGGTGAATGTGACTCTCTAATGTAAAAGTGTTTTGAGTGGTCGGAAGATTAGTAAAGTGCTATTAAAGTGCAAGTCCATTTACCATTTATTGTATAGTTCTGGTTTTCTTAATTGTAACATAAATAATGAAAATGCTTTTTTAAAAAAACTTAATTTACATGTTTTGTTTTTTAATAAATATGCTTATACACACAAACATTCAAACACACACCCCACCCTCCCCATACAGAGGAATAATAATGACGATGATGATAAAAATGTCTACATATATGTATGTAATGGAAACTGTAATTAATTATTATATGAAAAAAGAGGGCATTGGATTGTTATTACAGTTAGAACTGCTCATATAGTTTACCATGTACAAAAATAAGCTGCATACTCACATCAATTCTTTTTTAGAGAAGACCGCACTCTGTGTGTGTGTGTGTGTGTGTTAAGCTTGGGGTACCCAAAAGGAGATCTGCAGCACTGTTAAAACACATTTTTTGTGTGTGTGCAGATGGCAGGCCTGTGTTGGATGGCTGTGGTGCTGGTCTTCAGCACGTCCATTGGAAACAGTCTGGCTGTGGATCAAAGAGGGCTCGAAGATATTGTGAGAGAAATCCTGGACAGGTAAATCAATTTGATTCTAGTAATACAAAAAAGTTCAGCATTTGTTGATTCTTTAAAAAAGAGTTACTGATGTGTGAATACAGCTGATGAGACTGCTAGTCACCCGTTCATGTATTCATGACATCATCAGGTCAAAATTGTAATTTGTCCAATATGTTGGTTTATGAACAGATACCTGTTATACTGATGACACTCCCATCAGCCTCAGCTGCACTTTGTGTTTACTACTAATTAGCAAATCTAATCAAAACCCACTAAGGACAGCATTGTTACAGTGAGCATGTTAGCATGTTGATGCTAGCATTTATGCAATGCTGTGATGATGAGACTGCCAGTCACCCATTCATGTAGTGACATCATCCAAAAGGTGCGCTAAAAGCTCGCCAGCTGAAACCAGGTCTACTATCAACGCAGGCGGAGCGCAGCTGGTGTAATGGCAGTTCGGCTGACCGGCGGACAGTGTGCACACGTCATCAAAACCTCACAGGCAGGTTTCCAGAATGTCAGGCACATTAACGATGCAAAAAATACCCACAAAAACCACTATTCAATGCAGGGAGAAGTTTGGCCGTCTGACGCTGCCGCTCTCTTCTGCCATGTTGAATTGAGTAAAGGGCGAGGAGAGGGGCTCATTTGATTGGTTAGGGTTAGGCATGTGAATCGGCTGTGTAAAACCCACTCCACGCCTTCTCTCCTCCCTCTTTCCGACTTGCGCAGGTAGGAGGGACGGAGGTGGGAAAGAGGAGTAGCTGCGCCAGCGCGCACGGTTTGCCAAACTTGCAAAATCCACCTGGCCACACCCAGTTGGCAAAGCGCAGGTGCGCTGCACCGCCGCTACGCCTGGTCTGCGAAACTAGAGGCCAAGGTGTCAACACTGTGTCTGCTTTCTTTGGCAGGTACTTCATGAACAACATGCAGTTCAGTTTGGCCGTAAACATCCCAGTGGGCCAGAAGATTAAGGAGGCCCTCGATAAGGACCCTTCTCTCAATGTGCAAAACAAGGTTCGAAAGGGTGAAGTGTACACAGGGACCAATGTGGTTGCAGCAACATTTCAAAAGAAGGGCACATACACTGATCATGCAGAGGCACGTGTTCTGGACAATATAAAACCTTTAGTTGACAAGAGTAAGGATCATATTCTGGTCCTCTATTCTTACCTTTCTCCATGTGGTCAAAAGTGTACAAATCAAAACCACAATTACAATATCTTGGACAAGATTAATCGCGCCATTAAGAAATCCAAATGGGCAGACCATGCCTTTGTGTTTACTAAAGTATTCAGCAAGCAAGACAATACCCCCATTCCAGAAAAAGAAATTAGAGGGGCCATTAATAATCTTGGAAAGACTCTAATTGGTCAGAACAACATATTCCGTTGTTACTACCCAAAGAAAGGTCAATGCCAATGCATCAAGTGCTTCAACAATGGAGTACTTTCAGACGAGTGTGTTAAAAACTAGGCATAGATGTGTCAAAGCCACAACAGGGACTGTTGCAGAGTTTCCATGGAGGAGATCTGGGGACCACAGTGATTCAGGTTCAAGTGGAATTTATTATTATTTGCTTAAAAATGCTCTTTCCTCTGTAAAACTACAAGCTATGTCACTGCTGCTGAGGACCCACACACACTTCAGATGTGTTCTCAGTAACCAGCAGAGCTTACATTTCCTTGCACACACACTGTTGAGGTGTATGGTCATTGTTTACCTGAGTGTTGACTGATCTGGGGTTGTTTCATGGAACTGATGTGAATCATGTTCTGTACTCATGGCAGTTTGGTCTGAAGAGGACCGAGACTCATATTTTCAGGAGTCTCAGTGTGGTTTTAGGTTCAGAGGCATTTTCCGCCCTGTACAAATTAATCTAAACTAAACTAACTGAAATACAGTAGACTGTGCTTCAGAGTTTAAACAGCCACACAATAAAATGACTAACTGTATTCAATTTGACTTTTGCTGATATAAACAAAACAACTTGACAAGATAAAAAGGGAAAATTGAGATTTGGTAGAAAAGTAGTCTGACTCCATGAAAACTTAACAGTTACCGTAACTCTGAGAATAAAGCAAAAACATATTGTACCCTATTTCAAAAGTCAAAAGTAATATTTTGCATTGAATTGATTACATGTTAAATAATGATAATAATAATAATAGTGAATGTGGATGTTTAATGTATATCAACCTCAGGATTTTCAGGACGCATGTCATTGTACTCAGCATTACCAAACCCTCTGATGTCCTGCTCTTTCTGATTAAAGCCTGGCTCAGCATTGATCTGTCTGTGTGTCAGTCATTTGGGAACTCCTGCATCACAAAACTGTTTCTGATAACAGTGCTAGTTTATAGCTCATGTGCTCACACCTGTAAGTAAAATTGGTCAGTTTGAACATTACATATCTGGTCTCTGTACTGAATTTGACTGAATACAGGTAAAAAACGTAGAAATTATTTAATTCTAGTTTTATTTACCATCTATGTAGTAGTTTCTTTTAAAACACATTTTAGTAACAAACATCTCCTTTGTCTATTGCCACTGCACTAATATTTGAAAGTATCTATTAAAAATGTGTCTTCGCATTTAGCCAATGTTTTTATGCTCTAGAAAATTCTTCCTCTTTTACACAGACAGTAGAAAGCGCACTGTCCTTTCTTCCTTATTTTGGCCAAAACCAAAATCTTGAATGTGCAAGTCACAATGAAGCAGCAAACTTGGCTTTACGCCTTCTGAAAGAGGCAGCACAAGCTCTCTGAGGGTCTCTTTTCAATGTTTATAGAAAAGCTATTTTAACTGCAAATTTACAGTGTCAGAGAAAAGTCAAAACAAATAATTACAAATTTTTTTTTTTAAAACAAATGAGATGAGTTTGGGTGTACAGAGATGAATCTGTGCTTCTTTGGGCTCACTGGTATGATCTACTTGTCAGTTGGTCTCGATAAATACTGGGCAGATTACCATAAATGTTGCTGTATAAAAAATGGTATGATGAATCCAAATGATTTCCATGACAACCAATCTCTCCTCTATCAGGAGACACAGCACCACTATCAGGACAAAAGTTCCCTTGTGCACCAGAAAAGAGAAATTACAAGCTCGGACATCTCAGTGTCTGCAGCAGAGCAGGTAGATTGAGGGTGCAAGTGCAGCCACACTGATAATCTGGTTAAAAGACTGTAGCTGTAGCTGGTGTAGACAACTAGGGGGCACAGAGACTAAATACAAATCTAGGGTGAAAGCACACATATAGTCCTGAAACCAGAGCTTGTGGGAAGCACACCAAGCACTATAATACTGACCTCACCAGCCAGGGAAATTCGCAGGTACACTGTGATTCCAAAGTTTGTAATCTCCTGTCACAAAAGCTTGATCAGGTCCAGTCAGATGTGGTGGGAGGACTACTCTGCCTATGTCTTTGATGCTTTTAGGTTGGAAAAAATCCTCTTTAAGCTGCTTTCACACCACCAGTCATTTCAGTGAGGGGATGGCGGCAGAGGGAAGCGGTTTCCAACATGGCAGTAGGGGTATAAAGTGGTTGTCGCCCACATGCACATTCACTGAGTTTGCTCTGAGTTCACTGTGTTGAACTTGGGCTGCTGCCTGGCTTGGCCAATCAAATGGTGGGCATCATGATAGCAGAAAAAAGACAAGATGGAGGAGCTGATAACGCTGGTGTCTGAATACCCAAAGTTACGCTGCTGGCAACTCATAAAGACAACCAGATAACATTTCCACCGAACTTCAGATGACTGGGAAATTGTCCAAACATCTAGAAATCTTTGGTAATAGGGGTGTGCCATATCATCTTGCCCATGAACCTTTATATGACGACATTAAATGATCTGAAAAATTCCTATCGTGATACTCACAATATTTCGACTTGTTGACATAGTGACGTCATACTGTTACCCCCGGCGACAACAAGCATGGCTGAAAGTGAGATTATTACCAACTCTGAGGTGGTTTTAGAAAGAGGAGCAGCTTCAGTAGTGTGGAATAAACTGTGGCATCCTGAATGTTTTACTTCTCACTCTTTTAGCGACTTACCGCTCAGAGGGAACTCATTCAGCAGCTCCTCTGGCAGCAGCACAGCATCTCTCCCTCTCCTCTCTCGCCATGGGTACATGGGAGTTGGTGTCATCAAGAAAATTTGTCATAAACCTTTGGTAATGTAAACCTATGCGTGGGCACTGGAATGGCCTATTTCACATTTTACACCACTTCCTGTGTCCACTATGTGGCGCTGGAGAAGATGCTAAGTATACGTCATGTTGCTGTGAATCAATTGTAGACCCCTCCACATAAATTTCAGTTAAACTGAAACAGAAGCATCTGAACAGACGTACTTCATGTTGCCAGAAGGCAGCACAATCACTATGACACCTAATGTTCATGTCGTTGGCTTCAGGCCTGGAGCGTCACAAAACAGGTGAAGTTTGGTGCAGAATGAACAAGGTACACGGACGTCACAACAACTTCCTGTCTGGTGGCGACACATGGAAATTTGACGGCTAGCCACGGTCACTTGGTTCGACAAAACCTCAAGCTTTAAGCAACTTTTGATGTTCAGTGTCTTAAGATGGCACAGACAAAATTTGAAGTCAATCAGATTAAATCTGTAGGATGAGTTAGTTAAAGTACAACCTTACAAAATTACACATAACATTCAAAATGGCTGACTTCCTGTTGGGTTTACGGTATTGCCCCAAAGAGACAATTTTGCGCGTTTTGGGATGTTACATGTGCCTACCATATTTTGTACACGTAGGTGAAGCCAGCTTTGGGGGCTGCTTTGTAGAAATTTTGTAGGGGGCACTACTGAGCCATTTTTGGGAACCCAGGTGCAAGACCCCTAAAATATCATTTTTTTTACTAGATGTGATGTGTTTGCAAAGTTTCTTGAGTTTTTCAGTATGTTAAGCCTCTCAAAAATGCGATTAATTTGGAGGAACAATAAAAATCCCTTGGATTTCAATAGGGTCCTTGCATTGCGTGGTGCTCGGGCCCTAAAAATCAAGGAAATATTTCTGGCATTTCTACTTTTTTGCAGTATTAGAAACATACTGAACCTTAATACCACTGAATCGTACTGAACTGTGAATTTCCTGAACAGTAACACCCCCAGTAGATGGGTAGGAAAACACTGTGTTTACTCCATTGTGAATATCGATTACATCTTTTACAATGTGGTACAACAATTGCATGCCTACAATGTAGAAATGAAACATCAGCCTTCAGCTCCTGCATCAGGCAGTAACAGAGGCAGTCATTTCCCTCCTTTGATATAACCTCTGCCCTTTCACAGAGAACATTACATGATCACATGAATGCAAATGACTACCTGAGAACTTTCTAAAGCTATGGCGAGAGCTGAACACTCCCACTGGTAGATTTCATTACTGAAAATGGAGACATGACTTGAGTTTGAGTAAACTGAATGAATCATTCTCAGAGTTCCCCTTTACCTTTTCTAAACATTTATCTCCAAGGCAATCAAGTCTAATATGCTCTTTAAAAAAAATCGCTCCTACTCAAAACTTCTGCTTCGAGGGTGACTGTTGTTCCTGCTGTCTTTGTGCTGAAATCTTCATTACACAAGTCAGAACCAAGAGTTGCAAATTCTTTCATACTGTACAACAGCTTTCTGACTGGTCTCAAGAAGTTAACAAAATACGATATAAACCAACACTGCATATTGTACAAAAGATATTTAGGTTTTCTGCTGAAATGTGAGCTAGAGTCAGAGAACCGGCCCGTCCAAGTAACAATTGAGTGAAGTTTGCAAAACTTTAGGTCCAAATAACTGCTAACCATGTAGTGTCAGTGTGTCACTGTTTTTGTTGTGTGTACAAACAACTGATCAAATACATTTTTCAGTCGTAAGATATTAAAGGTCAATGGAAGACAAATGGGAATGCAAGACATGGCCTCCTGCAATTTAAGGTAATACATCGCTTACACTGGTCTAAACAAATACTCAGTTGGACATTTCCTGAAGCAGATCCTTCATGATGTAAGCTGTGGGTTTGCACCAGCATCATTGGCTCGTGTCTCCTTGTGTTGCCCGAGGAAGTAAAAATACTGGAGCAATATTTCAATAACTTCATCAAGAATTATAAAAAGACCTACGGACTTAGATCCTTTGATGGCGGTTTTAGGAGTTACAGACTCAAACATAGTTAAGAACAGTGTGGAACACATCATGGTGTCATTTGTCAGCCTTCTAGCACGCAGACTGATTTCACTCAACTGGAGACAGAGAACTGCACCAACACATTCAACGAAGGAGGATGAGGTCCACGCTAAAGACAAAAAAAAAAAGAAAAAATTGATTTTGAGAATAAAGTCTTAGATCTACCAGTGTGGATGAATGAAAAATGAAAACAATAAACATTATTTCGGATGATCGGCTGCCTGGGGTTCCTTCTCTTTAAAAAGTTCCGTTGGGTCCCACCTTCTGCCACCGACTCCGGGTCGTGGGGAGGGTGGGAAGTTTGGGAGAAATGCAGCCGCCTTCCTCTCTCTAGGAGCAAGACCCGGGCGAAGCAGGAGTTGGCCTCTTCTAGATGACAAAGACCCAGGTAGAGGAAGCACAACTCGGGGGCACCTGACGGGGGCATGGGCACAGTACAGGTGAGGCCCTGCTTGTTGTCAGTCATATTCTTGAGATAAGCCACAAAGAGAGAAAAATGTGCGACACCAGAGGGTAACAAAACTCACATAAGATCCGTTTCAAGGTGGCTGAATGAAAAAGAGTCAAGCTTTTGTGAGAACTGTAATGGCTTTCGCCCTGTGACATAAGGCTTTCTTATCTTTGTTTCAAGTTTCTCATGAACAGATGAAGAGGCAAGATGAAAAGAGGAAGATCTTGGTTTAGGGTTGAGCGTTCTAGTCATCCACCAAGCAGAAGTCTTCATCTTATCTAAGCCTCTTCATGACTAAGCTATCAGCGAGCTCACACAACTCAGTGTGGGATCGCTGCTACAGTTTGTTCCCACTGAAGGAGTTGAGGGGTGTTGCGCAAAGGCACATCACGGCAAAACTCAGGGCAAAACCCGTCTGCCAGACTTTTAACTAATTCCAAAAGCTAAAACCACGAAACTCCCACCCTTGCAACACTACACTGGCTACCTGTGAAGTGTTGAATTGATTTGAAACTTTTACTTATAACTTTTGAAGCTCTACATGGCCTTGCTCTAACATACATTACAGTTATTCATGAGCCTGGGTGCTGCCAGCACTCCTCAGGTAGCACCCTGGAAATTTTCTGTTAGAGCCCCACAGCTGTGGAACTCCTTATGTGAGGAACTTAGGTTGGCACATTCAGTGTCTTCATTTAAAACACTTCTCAAAACATACTTTTACAGGAAGGCTTTTTTTGTGTGTCTAAAACTGTATCCTTCATCCTATGGGGGATGCTCCGGGATTGTGGGGTTGGTGGCCCCTTGCTAAGGGCCATCTAGTCCCTGTGCCGAAGAGCACGAGTCTGGTTTGCGTGGCCAGCAGTAAGTCGGACCTGTTCCTGGGAAGGGTTAGACTTCGCCAGGGCTGCCCTTTGTCACCGGTTCTGTTCATAACTTTCATGGACAGAATTTCTAGGCGTAGCTGAGTGGTGGATGGTGTCAGGTTCAGTGACGGGAGGATCTCGTCCCTGCTTTTTGCAGATGACGTGGTCCTCCTAGCCTCATTGAACAGTGACCTCCAGCTCTTGCTGGGACAGTTCGCAGCTGAGTGTGAAGCGGCTGGGATGAGAATCAGCACCTCCAAGTCTGAGGCCATGGTCCTCAGCCGGAAAAGGGTGGATTGCCCACTCCAGGTCGGGGGGGAGGTCCTTCCTCAGGTGGAGGAGTTTAAGTATCTCGGGATCTTGGTTATGAGTGAGGGTAGGATGGAGCGGGAGATTGAAAGCCGGATTGAGGCGGCGTCAGCAGTGATGCAGGCGCTTAACTGGTCCGTTGTGGTGAAGAGGGAGCTTAGCCAGAAAGCAAAGCTCTCGATTTACCGGTCGATCTACGTTCCAACCCTCACCTATGGTCACGAGCTCTGGGTAGTGACCGAAAGAATGAGATCGCAAGTACAAGCGGCCGAAATGAGTTTCCTCCACAGGAAGGCTGGCTCAGCCTTAGAGATAGGGTGAGGAGCTCGGACATCTGGGAGGGACTCGGAGTAGAGCCGCTGCTCCTCCACATCGAGAGAAGCCAGTTGAGGTGGTTCGGGCAGCTGGTAAGAATGCCTTCCCAATGCCTCCCCTGGGAGGAGTTTCGGGCATGTCCAACTGGGAGGAGACCTCGGGGCCGCCCCAGGACACGCTGGAGGGATTACATCACCCGGCTGGCCTGGGAATGCCTCGGGGTTGTAACTGTGTTTCGAAATATGGCATACAAATAAAGTTTATCATTATTATTATCTTCTTTGGCATAAAGGTCACATCCAGTTTAAGAACCATTTACATCTTAATGAACATCTCCAGGGATAGATGACAAAACATAAAGCATTGTTTTGTAAATACGATCCTCTCTGGAGATTGAGCTACAGCATGACTGTGCTCACACACTGATGTCACGGAAGGTGCTGTGAGTTTTGCTTTTCGTGCCAAATCACAGGGAAGAAAAAAATATAGCGTGAAAAAATGTCAATCACAATTTCCCACAGCAACAGGTGACGTTCTGCTTGTTTTGTCAGACCTACAGTCACAAAGCCAAAGACGTTCAGTTTGCTTTCACATAACATATGCAGCAATATTTAGCATTTTTGCTTGAAAAATTATAAATAAACGTACCGATAAGTGTTTGCTTGATTAATTAAATGTAACAGATTTTCTGTCAGTCGAGAGATAGTTTGATGTTTTTTTACATGAACTCTCAGGAGAGGAGTTTTTCTGCAAAGGTGTTATTTCCTGCATTTTGTTTTGCTTCCAACACTGATGTCTAAAATCTGACCTGCATTTAGATAGTTTGTTGTTTGGCTCACTCATCCTGTTAATTGTAGGGCTGCACGATTATGGTCAAAATGAGAATCACGATTATTTCTGATTAATACTGAGATCACCATTATTTATCACATTAATTCTTTATTTTTAGTAACAAAATATTTTACTACACTGTCACATTTGAATTAACAGAGCACTGCTTTTACCTCCATGTTGTACTGCATTCCTGTTAATGTACAAATCTTAACATCAAAATAAGTTTTTATTAACAGTGCATCTTTTAGTAACTAAATATGAATAAAACGGTACCAAAACATTTTACCCAAGATTTAATCAACAGAGGACTGCTTGTACTTTATATTGTGCTACATTCCTGCTAAATAACAAATCTTGAAACAAAATAAAGACTTAAAATAAGATTCTTCTTCACCTGGATTCAGTGCATCTTCCACAGATATGTATCCGCTGCATGCATTTTTTTCTTACAGTGGTCACAGCACAGTGACACACCGCAGTGTTGCTGTTAAGACTGTCTGAGTTGACACTGGGCAAGGTCGGGGTTTAATGGTTATGGCACAGCAACATTAGTGACGTTATTCTACTTTGCCTTCATGCGTTCTTCATACTGCAGCAGACTGTGGTGTTTTATCAGGTGGTTTAACAAGTGAGTTGTGTTGCTTTGCGGCGCAAACACATCTCATTCACTCTTTGTGCATGATTTGTTCTCTCCTGTGTCCAAACAACAGATGATAACGGTTGATGACAAATGATTTTCGCTTATCTACTGTTGAAACATTCAGAAAAGTTTCTCACAAGCTGCAGGGTGCGTGTGCAGCAGACAGCTCTTAAAAAGTGCAGACTGCTGTTAGTTAAGGAAGTGCTTGATTTGACATGCAGCAGAGTTTTCTGTGAGCCAAGCTTGCATTTTTAACATCAATATCACAGTCAATCACGTTCATTTAACTGTGGGAAGCCAAAATTGTGATTGTGATTATTATTTGATTAATTGTGCAGCCCGAGCTAACTTTGTATCTTTATCTCTATTGTCCAAGCAGCAACCTCCGAGGTTGAAAGATGAAGCCAGCGCTGAATGCTGAAAATTGCAGTTCTCTTGATGGCTACTTGAGGCTGGCTCCACAAGCAAGTCAATAAAAAATGTATAGCCTGGAACAAAAAACAGGTTTGGTCTCTAATAGCTAATTTCACCCCTTCATGACAACTGTACAGGGCTGAATTTTTATAGAACTCACCAGTTAACATTTTATTAAATGTTAAAGTTATGCATAATTATGTACGAGCCATTTTAAGTGACAGGTTGTCTGCTGATAGTGTCCTTGGCTTCTAAGCCAGATCCACCCCTCACTCCTCTACAGCTCTGGCCTCTTACCCAAATACGGTCTCTTCTGGTTTAAAAAAAAAAAACAGAGATGGCGACAGCTGAAATGCCAAACTGGGTGATGTCAGAGTAGCTTTGTCCATTATCTATACAGTTTTTAGAACATAGCACTCTTAAATATTTGATTCTGATTGGTCAATCAACTAAATTCTGTGGTGTTGATTTCTTGAGGTATCACCGCTGCTCTGCTGCTCCGTTGCTAGGGACGCAATAGCAATGGCTTTAGACTGAGGAGCATCAAAATCAGTTAACATTCGTCCACACAGGCCAAATAGGAAATGCGGAACCAATGAAGGGAAGCAGGGAAACTTTGCTCATATTCAACCAGCTGTGTGTCATCGCAGTGTGCGCAGATGAACACTGTTTGATTTCTTCCGCAGCCCCCCGACAGTCCAGCTGCCAGTCTGGGTGCTGGGAGCGGCACGGGGGTGAAGTGTATAACCTTGATTTCGTTGCTGTGTCAGTCTGACATCCTGAATATATCCTTTAAATGCATATTGTAGAAATCTGAGAGTATTTCTCCAGGGAGTGCAGTTAGCGACAGTGGGAGCGCCATGCCGGTCTAGCTCCGAAACCGAGAGTTTGTCGGACTTAGCAACCGTAACTAAGGGGGGCGGGCTTTAGCGAAGGGTGAATTCAATATTAATTATCATTAGGCTGCCGTTGCCATGGATACAGAGTACAGACACATTTCTTTTTGCAAATTTTAAATCAATAAAACTTGCTTTTATCATTATTTTGTGTCACATCACTGGATGTTTTAGTAGTAAGCCATGTTCTAAGCAGAATAATGTATAGTGAGCCAGTGACAGTTTAAATAACTCTGCTGCGCAGTCACCGGCTCACTATACATTATCCCTTACATGTTTTGGTCCTGTAAATTTGTTCTCTGCGCTGTGTTATGTATGTTGAAAGCGACTGAGAAGAGCCTGACAGTTTATTCTTGAACAGAGGAACTGTAGTCAGACAACAGACGAATCTTGACGCAAAGCTGAATTATCTCATCCTCTTTTAAACCTCTCAAACCACATTGTAGTCATACCATACCTCTTTCTCTGATCTTCCTCTTCCTACATTTTGACAGACATGTATATATTAGGATATAATAAGGGGTGTGGGGTTGGCTATGTTCTCTATAAAGAAAATATGCCTTCCCTCTGACTTCACTGCAGCAGCACCTTCCCTTCCAACACAGGAAAACTTCAGGACATCTCTCTTCACCAAAGAAGGTACATGCAAAAAAGGGTGTACATTTTAATTCTGTCTGCAACTGATGATTATGTTCATTATTGATTAATCTCCTGATATTTTTCATGAATTTTAATTCAATTTATATTGAAAACATCAGAGAATAGTGGCTAAAACCAATCACTATTTCCTACAGCACCAGGTTACATCTTCAACATGATTTTTTTGCTGACTAACAGTCAGAGACTTAATAAGACGGTTTAATGTAAGAAAACAAGAAGTATCAAGTCCTCAAATTTGAGAAGCACTGGGTAACGTATGGGAGCAGAGAGGCGTACAGGTGAGCTCACCAGGACAGGTGGCAGGTGACTGGGAGAGACTGGAGACCAAGATGAGCACAAAGTTTTGATCATGCACATGCTATTGTTTGTTGTATTGTTGGGCGTAGAATGAACTGTCTTGCAAGCTAGAAGTTGTCTGTATTGAGTTCACACGTTCAAACTAGTTTTGCCCTACCTAGCAATGAGTTGCACGAGTCACCAGGATTCAGCAGGATTTCTAAAAAGCCTGTTTAACAGATTATTGACATTTCTAGAAATACACATATCAATGCCTATTTGTGTCATTTCAGTGGGTTTTAGAACCAGCACATCCTGCTGGCAACAGCAGTAAAGGTGAGTTATTTATGTTTATATGAGCTAGTTCTCTTAATATAATTAAACATTGTGTTCAATGGGCTAAGAAGAGCAGCAGCGGACTCGTCTGCCCAACTGCTGGCTGTAAATCATTTCTTTAGAATCCACATTTTAAGTTTGTTGGTTTAGTTCTTTCTATTGTCATTGCTTATAATCAGCTACGTGACAAACCTGCTCTGCTATTTAACCTGACGTGTGTGCAGATGGCTGGCCTGTGCTGGACGGCCGTGGTGCTGGCGTTCTTTCTGTCTACTGGACGAAGTTCGGCTGCTGTGGACCAGAACTGGCTCACCAGTGTCATAGAAGGCATCAAGAATGAGTGAGTCCACAAAGACTGTCACTCTCTGCCTTTACTGATGACTCTTCTACTACTACTTCTGCTACCACTGGTAGTGATTAGTGCTTAACTATAAGTCGTATTTTCATCATCACAGTAGGAACATGCACAATCGACACATCGCAAAAGATTGAAATGCCATGAATAAGAAAAATAATAACAGTAAATAGTAAATCTCATGACAATGTTTGTACCAAAATAGTCGTGTAATAAAAATTATACAGAGTATAAAACGTTTTGGTGTCATTTACGGTCACACTGCGTCTGTCCTCTGCTGCCCTCACACAGGAACAGGGACTTCATGGTGCATTCAGGCGCACCTCGCACACTCTATTAATCTTTCTCTGTAATCTATACTGAAATGGCCACGAAGGTTAAAACAGGAAGGTTTCTATTTGTTTTCTTGTTTTCCCTGTTGAAATATATGGGTCTGCTTCAGTTAATACTTTCTAATTCTTTCATTGGAGCATTTTGAATAATTACATGCAAAAATCATTACAACATCCCATTCATGTCTACACAGGCAAATTAAAAAAAAATGTTTAAAAAAAATCAAACTGTTATTGGCAAACTTCGCACTGTTCTTGTACAGCAGGTCCCCAAGTGTCTCTGTGAACACTTTCAAGTTGTTTTACAGCAGTATTTTCAATAATTTAAAACTAAAGTCTTACCCAATGTGACTATAAGCCGCTCAGTGGTATCCTGGATTCTGTGTGCAGTCACTAAACTTCCTCTCTTTCTGCGAGGCCGGTGTACCACAGGGTCTTTCAAACAAAAATGTTGAGAACTACATCCGATCAGTTTTTTAAAATTCACCAATGTATCAAAACTCTGAATTTATCATCATTTTTCCTGTGTATTAACACTTCAACTATTGAAACCTTCCATCTATACTGCCATCTACAGTATTTTCTTTTTATCACATGAACCATTATATGGTCACTTCACTGTTATGCACTTTTATTACAGTTTTACTACTTGTTGCTTTCATCACCGCAGAACTTCCCCTTACCGATATGCATCATCAGATTTCTTGATTTCATACAGTTTATTCCGTTTGCTATTACCTGTCTTACCAGTGTACTCTTTTATATCTTGAATTCTATTTTTATTTACTTGCGTGATTTTCTGTCTTACACATACTTAATGAGCATTGTTAAAGGGAGCCTGAGACTTAAAGGGATAGTTTGGATATTTTGAAGTGGGGTTGTTTAAGGCACTTATCCATCGTCAAGTGCACTACCTAAAGTACTGTAGATGACAGTCAGCTTGCCCCCAGTTTAGAGAAGTGGGCATGTAAGACACTGAAGTTAAGCAATGTATTGCTGTAAATGGGGGCAGCAACAAAATATTTTTTAGCCACCTAAAGGAAAATCAATATAAGTGTGTGCTATATTGAGAGTTTTTTCCCAGCTTCACCTTTCTGCTAGACAGCTCTTTTCAAGGGGTAAGCCGTGAATGACTTTATTTCCCCATCTATGCTCTCTTCAGAAAAACAGTCATTTTAGCTTGCTGAACACAGGAGCTGCTGGTCTACTGCTGCTTCAATCAGTTAGTTTGTGTTATTGTGTGACTTTGGTGAATCTGAACTAACCATTTTAAACACCAAAGTCACACAACAGCACAAACGAGCTAACTGATCGAGGCAGCAGTAGACCAGCAGCTCCTGTGTTCAGCAATGTAAAATCACTGTTTTTCTCAATGGAGTCTGGCTTTGAAGAGAGCAACAGAACAGCTTCAGATTCCCGTTAGAAATCACAGTCTGACATTACACACAGCATACACTTAAAATGATAATGATGGGACTTTTTTAGGTGGTTAAAATACGTTTTGTTGCTGACCCCTCCACAGCAGTAGATCGCTTAACTTCAGTTTGGGTCCCCAGCCTGCTCCTCCATACTGCGGAGGTGCCAACTGACATCTACTGTTTATTACTGTCTGTGGAGTACCTAGTACAACCCTACTGTCAGATCCAAACTACTATTAAGATTTTTACTGCCAACAACTGCCTCTCTGTAATTGTTGTGAATATTATTATTTTGACACATTAACTTGAAACTGCAATATTCATTCAATGTTTTCCCTTGGCAGGTATGACCTAGGTGACACCTTCAGTCTGGCAGCGAACATCCCACAGGACCAAGACATAAATAATCTTCAGCAGGTCTTTCAGGGAGACCCTGCAGACACAGTGAAACAAACTGTTTCAAAGGGTGAAGTGTACCAAGGCACCAGGGTATTGGCAGCAGCAGATTCAAAGGCACTATCACGTGTTCTAGAAAACTTGCAACCCCTCATCAACAGCAGTCAGGGTAATTTCCTCGTCATCTACTCTGAAGAGTCCCCAAGTGCCAATGAGGACAACATCACTGACAAGATAAATGACATCATTCAGAACTGGAAAGGTTATGCATTTGTGTTTTCTAAAGTAGTTGATGTTCCTACCGTAGACAAGTCTCAACTGGCTGAATCCTTTAAACAACTTGGGGTAGCTAAACTTGGGCTTGACAATATCTTCCGTTGTTATAAACCTGGAAATGATCCTTTTCAGTGCACAAGCTGCTCCTCAGGTGGAGATGTTACGCCCTCATGTGTTGCAAATGATGCCCCATCAAATCAACAAGGCGTAGGTGGGGAACAAATTACAGCCCCACCAACAGGCACAGACACGGGCAAAGAAACAGCACCAGGTGAAGGAACAGCAACAGGTGAAGGAACAGCCCCAGGTGAAGGAACAGCACCAGGTGAAGGTATAGCACCAGGTGAAGGAACAGCCCCAGGTGAAGGAACAGCACCAGGTGAAGGTATAGCACCAGGTGAAGGAACAGCCCCAGGTGAAGGTATAGCACCAGGTGAAGGTATAGCACCAGGTGAAGGAACAGCCCCAGGTGAAGGAACAGCACCAGGTGAAGGAACAGCCCCAGGTGAAGGTATAGCACCAGGTGAAGGGACAGCACCAGGTGAAGGAACAGCCCCAGGTGAAGGAACAGCACCAGGTGAAGGGACAGCACCAGGTGAAGGAACAGCCCCAGGTGAAGGTATAGCACCAGGTGAAGGAACAGCACCAGGTGAAGGTAGCACCAGGTGAAGGACAGCACCAGGTGAAGGAACAGCACCAGGTGAAGGGACAGCACCAGGTGAAGGAACAGCCCCAGGTGAAGGTATAGCACCAGGTGAAGGAACAGCACCAGGTGAAGGAACAGCACCAGGTGAAGGTATAGCACCAGGTGAAGGAACAGCACCAGGAGTCAGCAGACATGGAAAAGGTGGCAAGGTTAGGAGACAATGCAAGCGTAGAGGAGGCTGCAAGCGCAGAGGACGTGGCAGGCGTGGAAAAGGTGGCAAGGTTAGGAGACAACACAAGCGTAAAGGTGGCAAGCACAGAGGAGTCAGAAGGCGTGGAAGAGGTGGCAAGGTTAGGAGACAATGCAAGCGTAGAGGAGGCTGCAAGCGCAGAGGACGTGGCAGGCGTGGAAAGGTGGCAAGGTTAGGAGACAACGCAAGCGTAAAGGTGGCAAGCGCAGAGGAGTTAGAAGGCGTGGAAGAGGTGGCAAGATTAGGAGACAACGCAAGCGTAAAGGTGGCAAGGGCAGAGGAGTCAGAAGGCGTGGAAGAGGTGGCAAGATTAGGAGACAACGCAAGCGTAAAGGTGGCAAGCGCAGAGGAGTCAGAAGGCGTGGAAGAGGTGGCAAGATTAGGAGACAACGCAAGCGTAAAGGTGGCAAGCGCAGAGGAGTCAGAAGGCGTGGAAGAGGTGGCAAGATTAGGAGACAACGCAAGCATAAAGGTGGCAAGCGCAGAGGAGTCAGAAGGCGTGGAAGAGGTGGCAAGATTAGGAGACAACGCAAGCGTAAAGGTGGCAAGGGCAGAGGAGTCAGAAGGCGTGGAAGAGGTGGCAAGATTAGGAGACAACGCAAGCGTAAAGGTGGCAAGGGCAGAGGAGTCAGAAGGCGTGGAAGAGGTGGCAAGATCAGGAGACAACGCAAGCGTAAAGGTGGCAAGCGCAGAGGAGTCAGAAGGCGTGGAAGAGGTGGCAAGATTAGGAGACAACGCAAGCGTAAAGGTGGCAAGCGCAGAGGAGTCAGAAGGCGTGGAAGAGGTGGCAAGATCAGGAGACAACGCAAGCGTAAAGGTGGCAAGCGCAGAGGAGTCAGAAGGCGTGGAAGAGGTGGCAAGATTAGGAGACAACGCAAGCGTAAAGGTGGCAAGCGCAGAGGAGTCAGAAGGCGTGGAAGAGGTGGCAAGATTAGGAGACAACGCAAGCGTAAAGGTGGCAATCGCAGAGGAGTCAGAAGGCGTGGAAGAGGTGGCAAGGTTAGGAGACGAAGTATGCTTAAAAGAGGCAAGCGAAGGCGAGGCGGCAGGCGTGGAAAAGCTGGCAGGGTTAGGACAGGGCGCAAACAAAAAAGAGGAGGCAGAGGCAGAGGATGGGGTAAGTCTCGAGGAGGACGCAGAAGCAAAGGGAAAGGATGGGGAATGGGTAGAAGCCGCGGTAAACGTAGAGGAGGTGGTAGAAGCTGGAGTAAGCGTCGAGGCAGGCGTAGTTGGGGACTGCAATGATACAGGTAACATAACTTGGTACCTGAGAATCTAAGCAGCAGCCCAGTGAAGCTGACGGAGACAAAACAATACCTTACACTTAATAAAATTTTGCTTCTTTTTTTTTTAATCTCTCATAGATTTCATGACTCCGTTATGATATTTTATACTGCCTATGCATCTATATTACACCTGAGTTTTGGCACTGATACTGAATACCATGAACACACACACTGTTGCTTATTTTGACCAAATCCCACAAAAATCATCACGCTGCCACAAATACTAACGAGAGCACCAAATGTGGATTTCAAGCACCAGGGCTGCGGCCAGAGTCAGGTTAAGGAAGTCAGAAAATATTTAGAGTAGAAATGGGCATTTTCAGTAATTTTAATGTTCAAGAATTTGTACTTGAGTATTTGCAAAAAAATAAAATAAATAAATTTTAAAAAGCCATTTATTTAACTAACCATGGATTCAACAATAACATAAACAAATGAGTTTACTGATACTGTCATGCTGACCTTTATTTCATTAAAATTCAACTTGGATCTTTTTTTTTTCACTAGATGCTTCTGTAATTAGTGTACATGATTGCCAGAAAATTGTTTAGATTTTTTGGGGGCTTCTGAAAAGGGGCATGACAGAAACAATTTATGAACCACTCGGTTAGATGCAGCACTGAAAGGCCATCTCCGAGCCACTCTCCTCCTGGTCAGTTCAAAGACTGTCCGGTTAGCATGAGATAACGCTGCAGCAGCTGCTAACATCTGTAACCAAGCCATTTAACACTCCCAACAAACTCACATCAACACTGAACAGTTGGATTAGAACAAGTCGTTTTCAAAAATATTTATCCACTGATTTACAGATGTCTTTTTTTACAATGTAAGTCATTAGGAAAAAAGTCTTATTGGGCCCAATGGCTTCATGTGTTGGACCTGGATGGTGTCATTCCACTTTTGACACAACATAAAATTGGCTTCAAAGCCTGCCGCTGTTCCTGGGGGCTTGTTGTGCTCGGGCAGACTCTCATCAACATTCCCCTGAATGGAGCTCACACTCCTGCAGCAGTAGTCTCCAGTGTGTCATGATAAACAGAGAGAGTGACAGTGGGGCAAAGAGCTGCTGAGCGAAGCAATACGCTGCGTATGGCTCTACGGTGCAATAAGATTTTATCCATGTTAAATATAAAACAGAAAAGTCATGTTCACATTTGGGTGGTTGGGCAGTGATTACTCTATATGTTGAGCTAATACTGATGTCCAAATCTTGTAATAGAGTACTCATGCCCGTCTGTGATTTAGAGATTGACTTACACATAGTTGGTTTTGGTCTTTGCACGGGATTTGTTCACAATAATCAGAATATAGAATATCATCAGCCTATCCCTGAAAGTTCACTGTAGCCCATGAAGTAATCATGGTCAGCAGACTAATGATTGTTTTTGACACCAAACTATTCCACAATAGTACAGCCAGTGTGTTTTAGTTGGGCCAAAGCAAAATGGCAGATGTCTTTTTTCTTTTTTTACTTGTTCTTAATTTGTTTCTTTTAACAACCAAACATCAAGCATCTCTGAGCCGTGATTTCAACATTATGAATTGCTTTTACATGTGCCTAAATTAAGCCAATTAAAATAAGAGACTCTTCTAGGTTTGAAAAGGCTAAAAATGACTTGGGGTGAATATAGAGTTCAAATAATACCATAGTCTGAGCCAATTCCCAGGTTGACATTAATACAAGTAAGTCCCAGCCCATTTGCTGGTACTATGGAGTTATTTGAAATAGTTAAACATGGAAAACAAAAGTAGCTCATTCGCAGTGTCACAATCAAGAAAAAAAAATGCAAAGTGTATTTCTTTGGTTTGTTTTATCTGTAAATTAGGCCCTTGGTCTCAATGTGTTAAAGCTTCAGTTGCAACTAGTTCACCTGAATATGTGACCTCAGTGTCTTTCTATTAGTGACACAGAGCATTGACCACTTACGCCATTTAGCTGATCAGGAAACATTTGCTGAAGGTGAATGGGAGTAATGACTGAGACAAGGAAGAAGAAAGGGAGGGTAAATGTAAAGTAAGCTCAGTATCTTTAGTACTTACAAACTTGTACTTTGTACTTCTGTAAAACCAAGCCTGCTGGTGTTCTGTTCTTTCTGATTAAAGCTTGGCTCAGCATCCATCTGCTCTGTCTGTGTGTCAGTCATTTGGGAATATTACAGTACTGTGTGCCCTTAAGCCTAGTTATAAGTTAACTGGTATTGTAGAGTTAAGTATCAGTATTATTGATGTGGTTACTTGCAGTTTAACATACTTCAAGAATGTTGGTTGAACTGTTTGACACATCCTGTTCTGTGGCTGGAATCAACACTTCATATGCAGCACACTACTGCAGACAATATTACATACTATAAATTTAAGGTGTAGTGGGTAATAGCAGTAATTTCAGGTAGTGAGTGAGTATTGGGTGTGAGGGATGTTGGTGCTTTGGATCCACACTGAAACCCACACACAAAGCAGGTGCAGATTTTATAGGTGTATTCCACTGTCGGTCACATGACATTCAATACTGTTAACAGTTCCCTATAATAAGGAGTCTTCTCCTCTTCCCTCAAGCATGCCATTATTGCACCGCTACTGAAAAAGAACAATTTAGACTCATCTTCAAAATCTCTTTTTTTGGTAAAATTCTTGAAAAGGTTTTCTACGAACAGCTGAATAGATACCTATCACTGCATAATTTGTGTGATGCTCATCAGTCTGGCTTCAGAACAAACCGCAGCACTGAAACAGCTCTAATAAAAGTAGTTAATCATCTAAAGACCAACAGTGCTGCAAACAAACCTTCCTTCCTATTATTACTAGACCTAACAGCAGCATTTGACTCCATCATATACAACATTTTACTCAGCAGACTGACAGATTTAGTTGGCTTACCCGTGTCCTCTGTTCTCTGTTCACTGTATCTCTGGACAACTTCCAATCTAGCAATGTTAACAATTGCTGTGGGGTCCCACAAGGCTCAGTTTTAGGCCCATTATTATTTAACCTACGTATGCTGCTGCTTGAGTGGTACGGTGGTGCAGCGTCACCTCACAGCAAGAGGCTTCCTGGTTCGAACCTGGGGTAGGGGGCTTGAACCCCAGGTTAGGGGGATAAAACCTCAGGGTTGGGGAGCCCTTTTGTGCGAGTTTGCATGTCCTCCCTGTCAGCGTAGGTTTACTCTGAGTACTCCAGCTTCCATGCAGACATGCAAGTTAGGTTAACTGGTGACTCCAAATTGGCTGTATGTGTTCTGAGTGTGAATGGTTGTCTGTCGCTTTGTGTCAGCCCTGTGATAATCTGGCAACGTGAACAGGGTGTACCCTGCCTCTCGCCCAGTGTCAGCTGGGATAGTGGTGGCATCACAACCCCTAACAAGATAGGCAGTCACAGAAAACTAAAGAATAAATGAATGCCCTCTACTTGTCTCCATCATACAGACACATGATAACCTCAGCCCTACCAATGACCAAAGGGCTGTACTACGAAATGAGGAAAGTGTCCTAGTGAGTCCAAACCCAGAGCTTTCTGTCTCATGAACGCCAGTGGCGCATTTCTAAGTTCTTTCTCCGGTGCCTCCATCTTTGTCTTGATGAACCTCTTGCCAAATGCTGCTGGAAAAAAAAACCATCAGCACCATCTAGTGGACCGAAAAACAATTTATTTTATTATTCTAGTACCAAAAGTTGTATTATTGGCAAAATTAACAATGTTATGTATAATAAACAATGGACACTTGGCGTCCGTGTATTGATACAATTACCACACAAAATGTCGCAATGCTATGCTGTATTGATAAGACATGTTAGTTATCACTGCTCACTGGTCTGTATAGTTAAGCCTTGCCATAATAGCTTATCATAGGGCTTAGGAGGTTATTCACTGAGTGCTGATCCTTTCTCTAGAGCACAAACTTCTTGTGTTTATTTGAATTCCCTCCCCTACTATCTGTACCCATGATAAGTTGTGTGAAAGTTAAGGCAAGAGAGTTATAACTTGAAGGGAAAAAATATATCAGAATACGTCTGGGAGAATTAATTACTGTACAAATTTATACTGATGGGGAGCTACATAAATTGACGATTATTACTTAAGGAGAAGGGATGGGAATAAATAAGTTTGTACTTCCTCCCACTTCTTTTTGGACATGTAAGTCAAATCATTATGCTGTCTCCAGTTTTCATGCTTCTTTTAGTAAACTGTTTCTTTATGTCTGTCTATCACTGTACGATTATTTTGTTTATTTGCTACTTACATATTTGAAATAAACTGCTACTAACTAACTAACTAACTAACTAACTAACTAACTAACTAGTTGTAAATCAGGTGGAGGTACATTCAGTTATTATGGGCCTGCTCTCTGGGACAAAGTATTATAATTGATGATGTCCCACAACTGTGTTGTCTTTTAAAAGCAAGCTTAAGACTTACCTGTTCTCTCAGGCCTGTCACTAGCTAGAGCTTTAATTTCTCTGTCTGCGTCTTGTTCCTTCTCTCTTTCTTGGTATGTGTGGGTGTATATGTTACGTTGGTGAGTGGGCAGGGATTGAGCAATTAGTATTTGTGTCTTCTAATTATTTTTAGTTTCTCTTTTTAAAATGTGTATTCATGCCTCATTTATTTTGTTCATATTTGCTGTATGTGAAGCACATTGGGCTTAAATTGTAAGAAATGTGCTATACAAATAAAGATGATTTCACCTGACTTGCAGAGTGAGTGAATACAAACTAAAACTAGTTTAGTAAAGCATTTAGTCAGACACTCACAGTGCAGCTCTCCTTTGTCTGCTCAGTCACTTCTTCAAGTAGAGATCCCTCAGTTGAACCCCATGACCTCACAGCAAACACCAATTCCTCAGCAGGCTGAAGACAAGGCAAACAGTCCAATGGAAGATCTTCATCTACATAAAAGACAAAAAAATAAGTGAAATATGTACATATCTATACTTTGGAAATCCAGGATCATAATTGCATTTTCTAAAGGTTGCAGTGTATCACAAAAAAATTACGTGATAAAAACCTATATATAGGCAGAATAGTAGTAATAATCATACACACTGGATTAGAAAAATAAGTCTCTCTGCCGAAAAATGAACATTACCTTCAAATGCTTTTACAATGAGCATTAATCGTTCAGTTCTTAACTACCTTAAACCTTTTGTTATGTTTGAAAAACACTTCATATGTTAGCTAGTTTCTGCCATAATGATAAAAGTATGTTTAAAAGTTCAGAGTGTAGGACTTAAGGGGATATATTGGCAGAAATTAAATACAACACAGTTTGCCTTCCCAAATACAATAAATGATCCCTGGGATCTATATATGTGAAGAGCGTCACGTAGGTTTACATTTCCAAAGGTTTATGACAAAATCATTCGATGACGCCGACTCCCATGTGCACATGCCGAGAGAGGAGAGGGAGAGACGCTGTGCTGCTGCCAGAGGAGCCGCTGAATGAGTTCCCTAAAAGAGTCTGAGAAGTAAAACATTCAGGACGCCACAGTTTACTTCACACTACTGAAGCTGCTCCTCTTTTGGTAATAATTTCGTTTTGAGCCATGCCTGTAATCGCTGCGCGTAACAGTATTAAGTCAATATGCTAACAAGTCGAAATACTGCAGGTAATATCAGGGATTTGCTGCCTCGGTTCAAACGTGTGTGTGTGTGCATGGGGGGCGTTCAGGTGTAGTGTCTTTTGCACGCACAAACCCATTACTTGCAATGTGCACTCACAACCCAAAGCGACGCCGTAGCGGTGTGCGTTTGGTGCGACACGCTTGTTTTTTCATCCAACACACAGCTCCACGGACCCGCTTCTCCCTCCAGTGTTGTGTGACATCCCAGTTCCCCCTCGGGCTGTGTCTCTCCTACTGTTTCCCACGGAGCTCTGTCCCATTTGAAAGGCAAAGGAAGCCCGTATGTCGCCTCCGAGATGTAGAACGTGTATTATAGAAGAGAAACACACATTTCAGGACCGCTAACTTGTATCATCAGAACAGACATGTCCTGTGATTTTCAGCCTCCTTTCATATTTAATAGAGGGGGGACAATACCTGACAGTAATATTCTAAGCTGTCAGGATGTGCCTGCTGTAAAGGGTAAATATAATCATCATAGAAGGCTAAAAAACACAGGACATGTCTGTTCTGATTATACAAGTCAGCAGTGTGAAGCTCAAGCATGTGGGGGCCTCCTTTCATATTTAATTAGACCGTATCTAAAAGTGCAGCTGTCAAGATGCACAATACTTAAGTCATGATACAATATTATTGTGATTTTAAGCATATTGCAAGTTGAGTATTATGAGAAAATATATTGTGATATATTGCGACTTATGACCCTCTTTTAACTGCATATTATGTCCCCAAAGAAATACTCTACCAACATCTGTATCATTAAATACAACTAAGATTTCAGTCTGTTCATCTCACTTCAGTCACTTTTATTGCAGCAAAATGTATCCAGTGGACTGAAAAGGTAATCAATTATTGAATATTATTCTAGTAGGCTACCACATTTTATTTGTAACATGAATCATGTACATAATAAAAACCTCTATACTATCTGTGTAGTGGCTAAATGTCTACCAACAACAATAAAATCAAAAGCCACTGAGGGCACCGGGCAGCGAATCTTACTCAGAAAGTTAAAGTGCGTGCAGGTACTGAGTCCATTGTCCAGCCAGAAAAGTGCATTTTGAGGCAGGTTTTATTTTCAGCTCTGGAACGGTGGTACAAAAGATGTTAAAACTGCTTGGCCTGCTGCTGCCTAACTCTCAGGTAAAAAACCGTGTGCCCTTCCGGTGCGTACTGTCTCACTGAGCGAGTGCCCATTCATTAAATAACTTCCTCTGTGTGCCCAAATCACCCATGACCTTCAAAATAAGAGTATGTAGCTATAACTCAATATAACGGATATAACTCCAACTAAATAAAGTATTCTAAACAAAATAACATAACAAATAAACGTTGTATACAAAATAACAAATTACTGAGTAGCTTCCACAATCTGTGTAACAATATGATATTGCCACACAAAAATATCATGATACTATGCTGTATCAATTATTTACCCACT
The DNA here is from genome assembly GCA_026686955.1 of Epinephelus cyanopodus. Classification (NCBI taxonomy): domain Eukaryota; kingdom Metazoa; phylum Chordata; class Actinopteri; order Perciformes; family Serranidae; genus Epinephelus; species Epinephelus cyanopodus. The sequence continues at coordinate 3,976,033 of CM048916.1, read as the reverse complement.
TTTTTCCCATGTAATTTTAGTCACCATCGGGTCTCCTCTGCAGTGGGATTAACATATTATGCATGGCACTGTTATCGTAATGGCCCACCAGCAGATGGAGGCATGAAATAAAACGCTTTGTTAATGAATGTAATATTCTTTTTTTTGTGCAAAATAAAAATGATGTTTTCTGATTCTGATGGTTCATTTAAAAGCCAATATCAGCCGATGCTGATGACGTGCCAATATTACAGTGCATATGAATATAAAAGCATTAACGGTGCAGCAAAGTGTTTTTTAAATATATTTTCCTATCTGATGTTTTTTGGATTAATATTTCTGCTGTAGATGTGCTAGCGGTGCTGATTTTAGCTACTTTATACACTGCTGGGTAGTTTGATGTACCTCAAATCTGTGTTTATGTGGTATTTGAGTAAGCTAACTAGCAACATACCACCACTGGTGATGATAAAACGTCCTAACTTTGACGTGAGGCCAGCAGACACAGGTGCTTCTCTCTTGGTGGTAGCTGACGTCGTTTAAAAAATGAGCTCAAAGTTAAGCTACTTCAAACATCACAATAAACCAGCACTTCTCTTAAATACAAAAACAAGACAAACAAAAACAGTCGCAGGTCGCTTGACAACACTCACCGCTGTTTTGACAAACTCCTTGTTCCCCACAATAACCGTTATCCACCGGAAACAAAGATAAACCGCACAGGACTTCCTGTCACCGTCTCCACCGTCACGCTCCAAACAAACATGGCAGCCGGAAGTCTTCACCTACAGTCCGTCTTCTTCGTCGTTTTGTTCTGTGCAAGCAAACAGGTATAAGTTATTATTTATTACATGAAAATAACATTGAAACATTAGATACATTAGAGTTTCTAGCCGTTAAATGTAATATAATAATATGTAAATAAATTAAACTGGATGTTAATTACATTTTGGTGGAAAATAGGTTAAAAAAAATGAAATAAAAAAGGTAATTACATTTGGAAACACCTTCAAAAGACAAGTATTGTCATATAGGTTTTTTTTTTTAAATTTGTCTTCATAAAAGACAGATGACATGAATAATTATGAACAAATTCTTGAATAAAAGAGCAGATCTCCTATTATTAAGCAACATGATTTTTTTTTAAATTGACATATTAGATCACTAAATAATAAATTTGGACTTGTCTTTAAAAAACAGACCGTATGATATTGTATCTGACTGCAATACTAGACAAATGATGAAATTATTTAATAAAATAGTGGATACTACATTATATGAGTTTGTTTGTTTTTAATTGACATATTAAATTAATATAAACAAATTAACCTAACTGTAAATTAAATCTTGATGGACATTTAGTGAAACTTCATAAAAACAGTATTTTTTTTTTAATTCAAGCTTTTAAAAAAAAGTTAAGTAAAATTGGAAATATCTGCAAAACAGAGGTACGCATTGTCAAAGGATCTGTCAGGGTTTTTTTTTTTTTAGTTTAAATTTGGATTTGTCTTTTTAAAAAAAACAGACACGATGATACTGTATCTGACTGCAGTAAAATACTAATTATCAAATTCCTAAATAAAGAAGCAGATTTTACGTGATAATGTATTTTTCTATTGAAATATTAGAGTAACATAAATAGATTAACCATGATGTAAAATCAATTTTGATGGGCATTTAGGGAAACTTGTTAAAAACAGGTTGGAAAATGTAGCTTGTCAAAAAGCTTACATTAGGAAATATCTTTAAAACAGAAGAAAGTGTTGCCAGATGAAAGTTTATGTTTAAATTTGGATTTGTCTATTGAAAAATCAGATACTATGATACTTTATCTAAGTACAATACAATACTAATAATTGAATTCTAAATAAAATAGCAGACATTACATTATTATGTAACATACCAGGCCTATATAATTGTTATTGTTAATTATAATAATACTGATACTAATAATGATAATAATAATAATAATAATAATAATTTATTTACTTGTTCTGTTCTTAAAGCTTGGCTTGGCTTTGTCTTTCGGAAAAAAGCAGCAGAATTGCTGATCACAGAGTAGACATATGAGAGTAGATTTTACAAACCCTGTGAAATAATAAATAATTAAAGTTTCGATTATTGAACCCAACCATTAACTAATAACTCATCTTCGGTTTTGATAAAGTGACATTTGTTGGGAAAAAATCCGAGCAATGAAAGAATAAACGCTCCTGGCTTTTATACAACTACAACTCCCACAATGCCGTGTCAGGCCGGACTTCACGTGATTAGCTCCATCCGCTTCATGTGACCGTGCTGAGAGGAAAACATGGCGGATGTAGATGTAGCAAAGTCTCTGAGCGGACTGTTGAATGGAATCGCTCAGAAAGTGTATTATAACAAGAGTGAGATCACAGAGGAGCTGCTGAAGAACGAGCTGTACCCGGATGTGTCTCCGGAGGAGTTCAAGGCTCTGCATGAGAAGATGAAAGGCCTTCTCAAGGTAATCAAGCACCTTCATCCTGGAAGTAACAGCAGAAAATAGTTCAAATGCAATTTCTAGTGTTTTCTCTGCAGTTTTACAGAAGCTGTAACGTGTAGTTGAGAAATGTAACTAAGTACATCACCTGGAGCATTATACCTCTACTCATTTACTGCACTACATGGGCCTGACAGCTTTAGTTACTCTACAGCCACGTTACAAACATTTGATGATCTTATAGAACATGATGCATCGCTGTAGATTAAACTACCCAACAGGATATAAGGTATTTAAATGAGCACGACCTGAAACATCTGCAGCAGGAAAATGACACATTAATGCAGCAGTGATATTAATCCAAAAACATCAGATAGAATTAAACACTGACTGTGTGTGTGTGTGTGTGTGTGTGTGTGTGTGTGTGTGTCACCTGTGGTCAGCAGGGGGCAGCACTGCCATTCATACCTGTCAGTGCTGCTCACATTTTAGGTGCATTATAAAAGAACAGAATATCAATTATTTTTCTCTTGAATATAATAAAAATAATAATATGTTTATTTGTGTCGCACAGTTCATAAAGCAAGTGCAACTCAAAGTGCTTTACATTAATCAAATGAGAAGATACAGATAAAAGACAATAAGATAAAGTAGATGAGATACACACACACAGACATAAAAAATAAAAATCACTTTGGTGCCAATTAATTAATTAAAAGCTACATGCAGGTCTTATGTTATGTGTTGCTGAAGTCTACATATGAAATGCATATTTAGTGTTCCTTTATTCATCTGAGTAAAAGTATCATTTATACTCAATAAATAAATAAAACAATTTTTGATTTTCAACAAACAACTTTCACAATTCCCTGTCTAAACATTGTTTGACTGATAGATCTTCCCCTCCTTCCACCCACGATAACATTCAGAGGCTGTAAAACAAACTATGCAAGTAAAATATATAAACATGAATATTCACATTTAGTTAAAGTAAATAAATTGAAAAAATAATGCAAAAACGTAGTTAAATATTAGATAAATTGAATCAAAAAGGAGAACAGCCGCACACTGTTTGCACTTGCAGAAACAGGTTAAATTTATTAGACTACAACGTTTCAGTCTCGGACCTTCATCTACCTGCTGAAATGTTGTAGTCTAATAAATTTAACCTGTTTCTGCAAGTGCAAACAGTGTTCGGCTGTTCTCCTTTTTGATTCATTGTTTGCCCCACCTACGCATGAATAATAGATAAATTACAAATAGTGACTTGTTGGGGGTCTGAAGCGGTACAGTGTGTCCTCTGAGGCACCGATATGCATAAAAACAGGCTCAAGAGGGAGACAGAAAAATGTGAGCACCAAGACTTGTCAGGAATCTGTCCAACACCTCATTTGCAGAGCTCCTAGTTACATACGTAAATACTGTAGGTCAAAAAGAATTTGCAAATCTTACACAGTCCCAACTTTTTGGGAATTTGAGGTTAATTATTTCTGTGGGATTTGGTCAGAATGGTCGAGTCTGACACTGATGGAGTTGATGGACAACTGTGACAAACCTGTGTTTATACCTGTGTTTTATTTTATTTTATATTATTTATGTATATTTAACAGTGCTGTGCGTGATATGGAACTTCAGTTTCCTGAGGGAACCTCCCAAAGGGATTAATAAAGTCACGTCTAAGTCTAAGTCTTTATTTCTAAGGATAAATGCTGACAGTGGTGTCTGATAGGGCCGCTGGTCTTTGTGGTGCACCTAAGCTGATCCTCCTCCGTCTCTCAGTCTATCGCCACAGCAGACATGGACCATGCCCAGCTGGAGGCCTTCCTCACAGCGCAGACCAAGAGGCAGGGCAGCGGTGGGGTGACCGCCGAGCAGGCCGCCGCCCTCTCTCGCTTCTGGAAGAGCCAGCGAGTGCGGGTGAGGGAGAGCCTGCTGGCTCAGAGCCGCTGGGAGCCCGGACTCAGGGGCCTCTCCTGGAGGGTGGACCTCCAGACTGCAGCCAGCCGGGGGGATGCAGCCTACAGCGGCCCGGTCGCCCTGATGGAGCTGGAGCTGGGCAGAGCCGGACAGGTGAGACTGACATCCAGTGTTTCTACCAGTGCTCATTCACTCTCACATTTACACTGGGATCTGACCAGTACAACCTCTACTGCTGCCGTGTTTTCAGGGATCGGTGCCTTGCTCGAGAGAACAATGACCAATTAGTCATGCTGTGTTACCTTGAATTCATGAAGACAACATTTTCTTCTCTCATGCCTCCATCGAAAACTGTGAAGATATTGATTTTTTTGATTGATTGAGGATCGTGTGTAACAACAGCAAAACTATATCACAACATCTGTTTATCCAGTGAGCTCTCTCTAACACAACTCATGTCTGGCAACATGCCATTTTATGCTTTGTACGTCACTGATGCTATTTTAAAATCCTCAAGTTCTACAGTTCAGTAACTGCTGCACAAATTAGAAAGTAGTGCAACAAACTTTATATTCAGTGTTAGTAGATCGTATGCAGTGGGGACACATCTTCAGTCTGCACACGATAAACCTTTTATTGTTGCATCAACTAAAATATTTATAACGTATACATGAATTAAAAACCATAGAAACTTAAAGAGTTAATGGACGCGCTGTAATGTAGATGCAACTGCATCAACTTAACATTACTTACGTCCCTGTTTATGAGTGTGTTGACATTTGTGTGGCTGTGACAAACTGTACAACCTGTGGGGTGAGGGGAGGGGAACGTTCTTGAACAAACATGTATTTTCACGCTGTTTAAATACCAGTAAACACTGCCGACAGCGCAGGCGTGAGCTGGTTTGGGTCTAGAGGCCTGGCTGTGGAAGTAGCTGGATTATTGGTGTGTTTTAATAAGCCTTGGTCCCATGAGAAGGCTAAATTTACTCAATCTGGGTCCTGGACTAAAAACAGTATTAGAGCCCCTCCCGGGGTGAACACTGCTGAGGCGTTTACTCTCAATGTGGTGACCTGCATTTCAAAACAAAATCCGTTTTGTTGGGAAAAAGGTTTGAGGGTGTGTCACTGGCATCTTAAAGTCGTTATTGAGCTGACACAGTTGGCAAACAGAGTAGAAAAACTTGTTAGCCACAAACAAGCCCAACCGTTGTGTCTGTTCAGCTCCGCCCCTTTTAGTTTATTTGAGTTGATAATACTGGAAGCGCCTGTTCTGGGTGAGTGTGCTGGAAATGATACCAGGTAAAAAAAATTATAGATAAAATATGCCTTGTAGTGAAATCACATCTGTAGATAAGTCAGAGAATGTGTCATACAACATGGATGCAACATCACCAGAGACATATTTGAAGGCAGTGGTTCCAAACGGGTGCAGCCACAGGGTGCAGATTTCTCCTCAGTGACTCAGAGGTCCACACAGTTTTATACATTAAGCATTACACTTGAGTTTGAACCAACAAAAAGAACCAAAGCAGCAGAGGCAGAGAGATCCTGATTTTCAGTCCCTTATGTGGCCCCAAAAAGCTTCCTACATTTCCCACAATGCAACTCACTGGCATCTTATATTACTTTTATCAACCCTTCCTCTTACTTGATGTGCAGCGTTCCACATCCACTGTAATTTTTGGGCTTCTGTTGACCATTTGTTGCTGCATTAATCCTGTTGTAGAAGAAAATACCCAAATCCATACTGAAGCCTTTACCTGCTACAGTCCTGCTGCTGCACTCTGACGCCATAAACAGTTTAAGACCTGGATTATGCTGATGGATTTTATTATCCAGCTACACTGTGGATGATTGATAGGTCTAAGAATTGTTTACCTTGTGTGCTCCTGCTTCAGTGTTTATGATTGAGCTGAACGTTGCAATTTCATTGGTCAGGAAAAATCAGGGAAAATTACATTTTCATTGTTTAGTTTGTTAGATGGGATAGATGCTACGGTATGTGCCCAGATGTCCACAGTAGATTATCCATTGTTGTTCAAGGGAACGCAAATGCGTGTGTGACCATGAGCAGACCTCCACCACAGGGCTCAGTCCAGTGCAGGTCAGGAATCAGCTTTCCTCACTCCTGCTGTCGCTTTAATCAGCAACGCCCAAATCACCAGGCTGTCTGGAGGCTTTCCTGTCTGCATCCTGTTTGTCATTGGACTGATTTTTACATCTTCCACTGTGGCCACAATGCTTCTACCTGAAGCAATATCAAGACCACCTAAAGCCATGACACAAAAATGTGCCTCTACCTGCTGCCATGACCTTTCTTCTCGTGGCAGTGACGCTTCTATCCAGAGGGTCGAACCTATAAAGATGTGAAACGTAGCCATCATGACGTCACACATTGGTTTGTGGACTTTACTTCTGTTAAGATCTGAAAAGTTGTTGATGGTACCAACAGAAGCGTTCCCATGTTTGGTCCCCCCTCTGTTGGGGCACCTAGCACACAGATCAGGTACTAAAAGGTGGAGCTGTGAACACTGCAGTCTGATTGGTCAGTAGAGGACGGTCACTCTGCTCAGGGCTGAGTTGTGTCTGGTTTTGAGGCTCATGTAACCACTGTTCATACTGTGGAAAGTGTTATTAGTAAACTGTAATTATAAAATGAAAGGATGTTTTGCTGCCTCTCACAGCAGCTGGAGTCTGAGAAACAATAACTTCATTCACTGGGCCGACTGCTGGTGACTTTTAAGGTGGAACGTTAACTTGTAATGTTACTCAATGCATGAGTTGATGACGTGAATCCATCACCACACCTTAAATTTCACTGTGACAACTTTGACCATCACTTTAGTTTTTATATGACACACACTTTTAGTAATGACTTTAAAAATATAGATTAATTTGGAGCGGATTATGTGAAGGTCATATATTCTAATCCTCACTTCCTGTGGGCTCCAGCAACACTAAACCCCTGAGCTTGCCTGAGAAGGACTAAATGCACAAAGCTGCTATTTTTAAATATCCCATGGAGAGAGACTCTCACTGCAGCCTGTTCTATTTTGTTCTGAAAATGTGGGCGTGCAGCCTCGTTCTGTGGACGATAAACCAGGTGCAGACTTCCATCTGTGTCACCGCTGATGAGGAAATACAGCGAGTGCTGGACGGAGCAGTGAGTGACAACAACCCCGCCCACATTTAAGAGACTGTCTGAACACACCGAGGGTCTAGGTACCATGTCTGAAGGCTCACTGCTGGTTCCAAAGGTGCTGGACTGAAGGGCTTTAGTGTTATCTATAAGGTTTTTAATGTCATGGCTGAATATTTAGCAGATTTCAACAATGTGGAAAAGTTTGCAAGATTTCAGAATGACACTTCTCCTTGAGCGAGACCTGGTCACGATGACAAACAGACGAGATCAGTGAAGGGAAGGAGGAAGTATTTTAAGTAGTATTTTAACATGCAGGTTTGGGCACTTTGGCATTGGCTTCTTTTTCAGCTCTTCAAATCTGTCCTTTTTTTATTGTGAGTTTCACTTTTATATTGTTAGGGCACTAATTAGGGAAGGGTTAATGCTGCTTGTGAATATTATAGTACGTTAAACTAGAAGATGGACCGTAACGTTTATGTGGTTCCAAACTGTTCTGTGATTTTGAGGGTTTTTCACTCTGAAAGTTGAAGTGTTGTCCTAGAGAGGAGTTGACATTGTGTGTGATGTTGATGACAGTTTGCGCTTCAGCAGTCTGTCTCGTCCCCGTTCTCTATGAATCTGACCCAATCTGCAGGTCCCACAGCTCAGAGAAAGTGGGTCAGCAGACTGGAGCAGCATGCTGTCACTGACTCTGCTGTGCGACTGCAGGATATACACACACTATTATCTGTCCATTCAATTCATGTCTATTTATAGCCAGCAGAAGTAGGTGGAGGAGGTAACGTGTAACACTAAACATCAAGGTGTCCTTAAACTGCTGAATTTCAGAGGAGGATGAGACGATGCCCTTCATCAAGGTGGAGGAAACTTCAGACTGGAAATTAGGCCAAAATGTTTCCATTTACTCCAGCATGAATTATGTTTTCTGGTTATCATTGTCATGGTTTATCAAGGAACACATGTCAAACTTTCTGTTTACAGCGTCTCAAATTATGATTTGCTATTTTTTATATTTAAGTAAAGTGCAGTCAAAGCTACAATGAATAAATTTGGGTTGCAGATTATTTTAAACAATAAATGTGCCTCAAATCGTATACTTGTGTTGGAACACTTCTCTGTGGTATGTAGTACACTTTGTACCCTGCATACTTCTAGCGTGGTGCACTAATTTCAACGGGGTAGTGTTGTGTTAAATTACGTAATGTCATTTTGCATTTACCGTAAGTGATGACGGCTTGGTTTGTTTGTTTTTTAACCGCCTCCTCTTCTCCTTCATCTTCTTTTCAAACGGCAAATTGCAAACGGACAGTGGAGCATGATCGCCAACATTTGACCGCTGATTAAAATGTGCTGCTGTAGCTAAGAGCAAGTAGCTAGCTATCACACTCGCATTATTGTTATTACACACCCAACAAACATTACTGACAGCTTCGACAACATACACAACATACACTGGGACATTCTCTGACTGGACGTCCATTGAAATGCATTACAGAAAGTCTCTAGGCATGTGTTTTCTTATGTTGCAGTCCGTTGAGATCTTGTTGCCACCGTAGTGTTGGAATCCAAAACCAAAGATACTCTGTGATATGGGTGTCACTAAATGGGTGCACAGGTGGCACAGACAAAGCCCTGTAGCATGGTTTCCATTTCTTACAGTCATTGGCAGCTTCTCGCCTCCTGATTCGGCCTGTCAGGAGAACATGTCACTGTACAGGTTTCTACAAATGTTTTTATATTAGCGCCTGATCACGGCGTCTCAGGCTCTAACTGAACAATAGATGACAGATAGAGACAATAGCTGTATCCATGGAAACCAGGAGAGGGATCATCGCGGTGTGACGTCCATTCTTGAGAACAATTGGAGGACACAATGATGGAGGCAGATGGGATACCCTGGTATCATAGCTGAAGAAGGCTTCATTAAATTTTAAGTAGCGTGTAATGAGCACAGTGCAGGTCAGAGAGAAGAGTTCATGTTACTGTTTCAAACTATCCGGAGACTTCCTGGTCTGTATGTCCGCAGGTTTACAACACAGACAACAGTGTCAGTGTTCCAGGAATAAAGTACATGTTCTCCCCGTGTCAGCGTGGGTTTCCTCCAGGTGCTCCAGCTTCCTCCCACAGTCACATTGAAGGAAAAAAAAAATTCGGAGATTTCAAGAATAAAGTCATAACGGCTCACTTTAGATCACAACCTATTAGTTGGAGATGTATGCGTAGTCAGATGCAGCTGCTGAGCTCCGTGGAGCCGTTGTCTCGACCTCGGGGGCCGCAGGGACTACGGCGTTCTCTGTCCACTCTTCTGATGAGGAGGCGTGTTGGTGGTCGATTCCACAAATCGTTGGAGCTGTGCACGTAATCAGACCGCCGCTGCACAGTCCCGTGGAGCCCGTGTCTCCACCTCACCAGTTCAGCTACTGCAGAGACTTCACCTTTATATGCACGCTTTGTTAATGAAGAGGCGTGTCGGTAAATGACTCCAAAATTCATCCCCCGAGCTCCGCGTGCAATCAGAGTGCAACTCGCACAGCCACCAGTGAAGGTGGCCCAGGGATAGCAGTAGCAGCATATGTGATGCCCAGTGCCATGACTGAACACCAGCCCGATGAAAAGATTAACTCAAGACCGGCCCTCGCGGCCCAAACGTCAGACCGGCCCAGTGAGAATTGTCCCGGTCCTCCCGATTAGCCACTCTAGGCCTGCGTAATATTACAAGTTTTTTCTTGTAATATTATGACTTTATTTGTGTAATATTATGACTTTTTTTCTCATTAAATTACGACTTTATTCGCGTAATATTATGACTTTTTTCTCATTAAATTATGACTTTATTCGCGTAATATTATGACTTTTTCTCGGGATGACTTTATTCTCATAATATTACAAGTTTTTTTCTTGTAATATTACAACTTTATTCTTGAATATTATGACTTTTTCTCATTAAATTACAACTTTATTTGTGTAATATTATGGCTTTTTTCTCATTAAATTACGACTTTATTTGTGTAATATTATGACTTTTTCTCAGGACGACTTTATTCTCGTAATCTCTGAATTTTTTTTTCTTATACTCCGTCGTACATATCCATTATGTAATTCTGGCTGCAGTTCTAATCAGTGATATCTACAACTCAGTTTTCACTAGTTAAAATGTTAATTCTAACTGATGGAAATGTGTATTGTAGATACAGGTGTTCCAACATGACAGTTATCATAAATGTAATCTTAGATATCTCAAATTCAGCTCTGACTAGTCAAAATGAAATTATTGATATGTCACCTAGGTATTGTAACTATTAAGAATGTAATTTCAGATATTAGAAATACAGTTGTAACTAGTGGAAATAATGTTTGTACTAGTCACAGTTATGTTTGCGTTAACATATCCAAATTACATTATGGATATGTAACTTGGAATTATAACACAAAACTGAAGGAAACTTAAAAACAGGATGGTTCTCAGACAAGTTCTGCAGTTCTAAGGATGTGGGGCGTCTTTTTTGTCGATGATTTGAAGAGGCTGCATGGGCGTTCACGTTCTGTGTGTTCAGACTTGACTGAGTTATGACTCAGAAGAAGTACTAAGTGTGGGAACCTTTGAGCTCTTTGGGTTTTAAAGTACCTTAATATCCCCCAGCAGCTGTGTGTCACAGTCACTGCTGCATCTCCAACACACACGTGAAAAAGTAAATACATTTTAGAGCACCGGCATGTTCCTGTTCCCTACCTTTATTTGTCCAGGCTTGTTGTCCTTGTTCTTAACTGTTGCGTCTTTGTTTTGTGTAAGTACATTGAGAGCAATGCAAGTCAAATTCCTTTTGTGTGCACACAGACTTGGCTAATAAAGATTATTCTCATTCTGATATATATAAAAAATAAAATAAGTTTTGCAGGTTTACCCAAATAAAATATCGCAGGTGTTTTACAGCTCTACATTCGAAGATTTACATCTGGAAAGTACTAACAAAAAGGTTATTTAGTTGCAATCGATAACCCAAATCTACAGTTTGAGAGTTTAAATTTGGTAGTTTGGTGTTTGACAGAGAAAGCTGCTGTGTATGGAGACAGATTAATATGGTGCAGAAGAACCACAGCGCTGCATCAAAAAGCCTTGAGAGGCTGGACGAGAGTGTGATGACACTGACGTCAAAATACAGCAATCAAAGCTAATAAGTTACTGAAGCATTCTGAATGTCTGCGGTATAAATCAGAGTTTATAATGTGTCGTAATATCTTGTCCTCCTTCTGTCTCTGTCTCAGGACTCAGAGTTTGTGTGTCTGGAGTTTGACGAAGCTAAAGTCAACCAGGTGCTGAAGAAGATGTCCGATATCCAGGAGAGCATTGACAGAATCGTTCAGCGCACCTGAAGCTCTGCGCCAGAGTTTTTTCTTCAGACGGCAGAGAGACAGTGAGGTGGAGAGACGACGTCTGAAGAACTGTTTGTTCCTCGCAGATCTGTGTTTGTCAGAATGGATCCATCGTGGCTTTTGCAGCTGCCATCAGCTGATCAACACAGCCGCGCATTTCAAGGCAAAACTTGGCATTTAGACATGTTCACGTATGATTATTATTAAGACTTTGTTTGATGGACCAAAAGTTTTGTTTACTTTCGTAACCTACTGTAACTCAAAGTGCTGTTTTATTGTTATGTTTCTTACATCATATCTACAGCCTCCTCTGGTTGGACGATGCTTCCTCTATGGTTCCCCTGCAGCACTGTCCTTTTTTAACCACCAGTTTGAAGCAGTGAATAATTTCTGGATGATGCAGTGAAGCTGTAAGCGGAGTATAGAGCAGAGTGCTGTATACTCTGAAATGTCTGAAGGTATGAAAAACAGATACCGCCGAAGCCTAATACCTACTGTATTATTAAAATGCCAGCACATTAACAAAGTAACATCAACATTAATCTCAAAGCACAGCTGACAAAGTCCAGGTCAGACTGATGAAAGTTGGCCTCTTGTTGCCGTTAACATTGTCAGGCAGCTGAAAAGAGTTCAGAGCGTCCTGGCCCTTTAAGACGGTGGTGTCACCTGTTCCTTAGCCCACCTGATGTCAGGAGGACACAGGTACAGAGCACGTGTGGCTCCTCAGGACGTCAGGACAGGGTTTAACACCACAGCTCTGAGAATCATTACACAGCTCGATCCACCAGTTCAGTTACAGAGTTTCAATCTAAATACAGGTCGTAAACTCTCCACACAGATCCAGCGGGTCACACGACTCCCTTTAATTTAAACGTTAATGAGCAAGTTGTATTTTTTCATCTTGTTTTTCTGTTGCTGTGTTCAGGCGGCAGACTGAATCACTTCACCTAATGCAATAAAAGGCCGATGTCAGCTTGACAATAAACTCGTCAGTAAAATCTGAACCATATAAACCTGCTTCAGGTCACAGCTCTACTTTGAATCCACAGGATTGCACTTTTGACCCAACTCAACTTTATGCTCCGACAGTATGGTGACAGACTGTATAGAAAATGTTCTTACGCAGGTTTGTGCCAATGAAGATTAAACGTTGTGTTGTGTTGGACTCATAATGCAAAAGAGAAGTTTCCAGTGACTTTTTTTATTGATGTGTTTATCAGTTCTTTATCGTGTCTCAAATACTGAAACAAATGTCAGATTTATTGTCTGATGGCCTTCAATACAACAATGATATAATCTTAACAGTGAAGCTGTTACAGGTTCAGTTCCCTGTCTGTGGTTTCCTCTCAGTCACCAGACTGCACTGAGAAAAGCAGTAATTTCAGCTCGGTGAACACGGCAGCTGCTGGTCTACCACTGCCTCAGTTGGTTAGCTAGTTTGTGTTATTGGGTGACATTGGTGAATCCAAACTAACCCTTCATAGTGCCAAAGTCGTGCAATAAGACTAAGTAAGTGTTAAAGGCAGCACCAGACCAGCAGCTCCTGCTTTAGGTACTGTTAAATCAGTTGGCCCGTTTCCACCGCAGGAACTTCAGGCTAATTTTACGGGGCCGGGGCCGATGATGCGTTTCCACCGCAGGAACCACCCTCGAAGGACAGAGTTCCAGAACTTTTACAGGGGCTAAAAAAGGCCCTGCCTCGGAGTAGGTACTCAGAACAGCCCGATAAACTCCTGGGTGCTGATTGGATATACTCAAGACGGGATGTGATGTCAACAGAAAGCGACAAAATAGCCAGGATTTTTAAAACTCAGCAGACAAGGAGTCGCATCTTTATAGCTTCCACCGCCATGTGAACGAAGAGTCGCACCAGAAACCCAGCAACCACCTCAGCTCCTTCCATGTTGATAATCATCTTTCTTGTGTCTTCTAACCTCTGCTTCTTCTTCTTCTTTGTTGTTGTTCTACTTTGTTTGTTTCTTTGCCGCGTCGCCCTGGTCAAAATGGTTGCGCAACGATTACATCACATCCAGAGCCCGGTAACTTTACAACTCTCAGTGGAGACGCGGTGGTTGAGAGGGCCGAGTGAGAGGATGTTCCTGTAAAGTTCCCGCCCCCCAAATAGTACCAGGAACTTCTTCAGTGGAGACGGGCCTAGTGTTTTTCTCAGTGGAGTCTGGCTTTGAAGAGAGCAATACAAAAGCTTAATTTCCCTTTTAGAAGTGGCTGCCTGACAGCAAAATAAAGCAGTGAAATATTCTAAATAAAGCATACGCTGATTTTTCTTAGGTGCTTAAAGTGTGTTTTGTTGCTGACCCCGTCCACAACAGTAGATCGCTTCCATATCGGACTCTGCCTGCTTCTCCAAACTGGAGCTGATTGATATCTAATGTTTGTGATATACTGTCTGTGGATTAGTATGTGACTCAACTTCAAAAGATCCGAACTTTGCCTTTAATCCTTATGATGTAGGAAGGTTTTTGAAGCACTTGCAGGGTGGAGTTCAGAGATGTTTTTTGTCTGATGCTTCATTAATCCTGTAGAAAAACAGCTCAGTGTAAATATGTCTTTGTCTTTGTCATAATTGCTTTGTAAATAAACCTCAGTGATATCTTATCACTTTCATTACTGCTCATCAGCTTATGGCGTCTGTTAACCTTGACCAGCGCGGTGAGATCTGCGATGATGAGACAGCAGAGTTTCCACCATGAACCAAAGTCCTCGTGATTTGTTTTTCTGCTAGTTTCAGTTGTATTGTACTTTTTACTGCACTACATTTATCTGACAGCTTTAGTCATTTTGTCAGTTTTTCTTCCCCTCCTGTCCAGTAAAAAACACACATATCCAGATGTTGAATGTTTGTGATAAACTGAAGATTATGGATTTAGAAAAATCTCCTGCTTCTTTCCTCTCGGATCATCTCGAAAATGCATCGTCACAAAGCTGAAGATGACTGTTTTTCTGACACCGTGTATAGTTGACTTTTTAGAGGTGGGTGGTTCTCAGGACAGCCATGCTACAAACATGATGATCTTACAGAATATGATGCATTACTGTAGATTAAACCAACCAACAGGATATAAAGGAGTTAGAATAAGCACAACCTGAAACATCTACAGCAGGAAAATGACACATTAATGCCGCAGTCATACGCTCAAAAGGATTAAGCCAACACTTCCATCACACATCAGATCTTGATGACTAAATAATTCAAGTTGAAAATCTTTACTGATGTACCTCGCATAATTTGTTGAGAACAAAATGACAACAGTCAGTAGAAACCAAAATGATCAGCCTGAGGGCTGGATTCAAAATCACACCGAAAATCAAAGATAAACATTAAAATCACAGGCTGATCATACACACCAGCAGCCTGCTGGAGGTCATGTTGTAGGCTCAGTGCTCCTCCTGTTCCTCCTCACACAAAGGAGCAGATAGCGGTCCTGCTGCTGGGTTGATGCCCTTCTACGGCCCTGTCCAGCTCTCCTGGTGTAACGGCCGGTCTCCTGGTGTCTCCTTCATGCTTGAGCTGGGCCACCTGTGCCACCTGACTGGGCTGCAGGTAGCGCCTCATGCTACCAGCAGTGACAAAGACACTAGCAGAAGACCAAACTAGAGAAGAATCAGTCAGGAAGGATCAGGAGAGAGCAGCTGTCTGTGGACACCACATGTAAAACCATTTCGTGTTGCCTCTCCATTGCACCTGTCGTCACTTTGATTTGCACCAAAGCAGCTGAAACTGATTCACAATCACTTGTGTTTCCTACATGGACACATTGATATTGCTGAAGTTTAACTGACTTCCTGTTAGACTGTGATGAAGAAGTGATCCCTTAATTTTTTTTGAGCAGTGTATTAATCCAAAAGCATCAGATAGAAGAGAAGAACACTGAGATTTTACTGCACAATGAGTACTTTTACTTTTCAAACTTAAAGTATTATTTACTGACACATACTAAAGTAAGGTTGGACTTTTACTTGTTCATTAGAGGATGTGAACACTTGTTCCGCCACTGCAGTCAGACCAGACTTGAAGATGTTAAATGTTGAGGATGGAGTAAAGAGGCTGGGTGGCACTCAGGCTGTTCAGCCCCTCAGTATCGCAGCAGCTCAGCTGAGACTGCTGTCAGCTCCCATTCAACCTGAGGGAGGAGTCACAGCGCGCGCAAGGCGCAGGAGAGACGCACGTCTGTCCACTACCTTCCACCTTTGTCCACTCAGTGAACGGAGGATGTGACCTTTATGTGCATGTCGGACATTTGAGGATCAGCGTGGAGTCTGGTTTTTATTTTTAATTCATACTTGAATGAGGATCAGTGCGCGTCCACGTCTCCAAAACGCGCCGCCTGAAGGATGAGGAAGGAGCTTCAGTTCAGGTGACACAAGCTGCAGCCTGTTGATCAGACTTGTCTTTTATTTCACAACGAGGGCGTGAGGAGCCAGTCTGAAAGGTTTGTTTGTCTGGGAATTAACTGACTTTATGCGGAATGTTGTAATAGCGCTTAAGAAATGGAAAAACCCACGTCTCATCTGAAAGTACTCAACATTAGTTTGACTTTGTGCCCGTGGACACCGTGCATTATAACCTGAATGACAGCTGTTCAATAGTTTAAGCGTTTATTCATAATTAACCTTTAATACACTGTACAGTGCTCCCACTTAGAGGAACATCACAGAAACACCCAGTGCTGGAAGAATTACTCTGATGTTTTACTTAAAGGACAACTTCTGTTTTTTCAACCTGGACCCTATTTCCCCATGTTTTTGTGTCTAAGTGACTAATGTGAACAGCAAGTTTTGAAACTGGTCCAGTATTGAGTCAGAGTGCTGCAGACAGCAGCGGCAAAAAAGCGGCAATGTAGTCAAGCGGGGCAATTATGCACCATCAATTTACATCCACTTAAAGTGCTCAAACCATTGTACCAGCTGCCTGATAATAGAAAGGATCAGTACAAGGATTAAGATCTTTTTTGTTCAACTAGAAACAGCACCCAAATTGCTACGGACAAACCAACCAGACTCCATTTTAAAAAGCTGCAATTTTATTATCGGAAAAAAATCAAGCTTCATCCAAATTTGACAGGAGCAAAATAAACTTGCAGAAGCCAAATTGGTTTGTCTGTTCCACTGTTTCAAAGGTCACCAACTCTGGTTTGGCAGAAATAAACCATTGATTCACCCAGTTAGGTGTGAAAATGTGCTGGCTCTGTACATGCTAAAATTGATGTTTATTTAAATGGAGTCTGGTGGGTTTGCTGATCGTGATTTTGGGGCTGTTTCTGGTTAAACAAATAGGATCTTACTGTCTTACAGACAGGTCTATCTCTGTAGGGATCTTTTCTATCATGTTGTCAGACACTCGAAATAACAATCTGAGCCTGTCAGTGGCAAAAACGTTAAGTTTTGTTGGACGTAAATTGATGGTGCTCATTTGCCCCAAGTGGTGACACTGTGAGCCTGTTTCGCTGCTGCTGCTGCATGCAGCAATGTTCCATTTGTCACTCAGACACAAAAATGTGGCTAAAATAGGATCCATGTTTAAAAAATACTAACGTTACCCATTAAATTTTATGTATTTTTATTTAACCCATATTTTAGCAGGTAAGTCTCGTTGAGATCAACAATCTCTTTGACAAGGGAGACCTGGCTAAGACAGCAGCACACGAGAAGTTACAGCCAAACAAATACCCAATAAAAACATAAAAGATCTACAGTAACACGTAGAAATATTAAAACACCTACACACAATGACAAGTACCAACCCACTCATTCATTCATGTACGAATGACAGCTTTAAAGTCAGGCAGAGAGACCAGTTCATGTAGTTTCAGCGAGAAGAGAGCTGGTGTTTGGTTTGTCCATTTCTGTAGAAACATGGTGGTGCAACGTGGCGATCTCTGTAGACGAGGACCAACTCCTCGTGTAGGGATAAACAGCTCATTCTAAGGTAAAGAAAACGCAACAATTCTTATTTTCAGGTGATTATACACGAAAGAAAACACACTTATTACAGTATATTCCGTTCCTGCCTATATATCCTCCTAAATCCAACACTCTGGAGCTTTAACTTACCATATAATTAAAACACAGTTGGAGCAATATAACTTTTCATTTGTTAGAATATGCTGCAGCGATCGTGGGTTAGACTCCAGCTCACGACCATTTGCTGCGTGTCATCCCCCCACTCTCTCTCTCTCTCTCTCACTCCCCCATTTCACTCTCTCCTGTCAATTAAAGGCAAAAGCCCGAAAAAATAATCTAAAAAAACTCATAATCTGTCTGCAGATTATGACCCTGCACACAGGGTTGGACAGTTTATTACATTTGCCCTGAATTTAAGTTTAATTGTCCCTTTGACATTTTGCATGTGTTACTCCAGCTCTGTGCGATTAGATCGCATTAGTGTATCAGTCTAACAGCATGTCAAGTAATCATCATCATCATCATCATCATCATCATCATCATCATCACCAGCTTTGGACGCATAATCATAACGTACAGCCCAAATAGTTCCAGCACCTCACTGAGTTTCCTCCTGGTTAACCTGTCTTTGTGTTAAACTGCAGATGACTTGGTTCTTCTTGCTGACGTCCTTCTCCACCCTGCAGCTCATCCACACGAGGCCGGCAGAGATCTGGCTCTCCACCGGACTGAACAACTGACCAACCATCTCCACACCTGTCAGGTAATATACGAGTGAGGACACATGACAAGGTGTCACTGACCTAAACTTGTTCCTAAAAACTCAATAAGAAGCTACACTTGATTTTGTCCATGTATTTATGTCAATGAGGGGTTAAATTTTAGAAACACTGCGATAAAGTTTACCAGCACAACAAACTACCAGCAGCGGAGGAAGTGCTCAGATCTTTTACCCAAGTTAAAATAGCAGAACCACAGTGTAGAAATACTGTGTTACTAATGAGAGTCACGCATTCTTAATTGTATTTTGGTAAAAGTACAAAAGCACTTGAATCAACATATCTGTTATATTACTGAATTATAGGGGTGGAAGGAAAATTTGATACAGCTTAGTATTATGATATTTTTGTGTGGCAACATGGCAACATCACACAGTGCCAAGTATCATTTTTTTTAATTATATAAATTATTAATATGACAAATACAAATTAAACTTCACATAGCATACTAGAATAATATAATCAGTCGCTTTTTCAGCCCACTAGATATATTTTTTCCTGAAAAAAAATGGCTTAAGTGAGATGGACAGACTGAAAATTTTATCTTTTTAGATAAAAAGTTTCCTTCGGGGACATAATACAGTTGAAAAAAAGTAATGCATTGCAGTATATTTTATGGCATATCGCAACATATAAAATGGCGATAATATTGTATTGTGGATCCTCCACTGATTCCCACCCATACTGAATTATAGATACTATTAATGCACCACAATTAAAGAAGATACAAAACGACCTCAAAGAGACACAAACAACAAAAAAACCCAACATAAAGTCTAAGAGTTCAGTCATGGATGACAGTTAGAATAAAAAAAATACACACACACACAAAAAAAATTCTCTCTGCCAGTTCTATTTACTATATTTTTACTACCTCAGTGAAAATGGATAAACGCTGGAAATTTATCTCAACCAAAAAGTAAGTGCGTTACTCAGATAGTGCCAACAGTGACATCAGGTGGTAAATGTGTTGATGTCAACAGTGTAAAGTTTCTGCATGTGTTTGAGTGACTGAAAAACATCGTCAACGTCATGTCTAAAAACAGTGTTACTCATGTGTGTGTGCTCGTCCTCTGTGTGCAGTCAGCACGCTGTGACAAAGACTGCTGCCAGTTAACTGGCGTCATGTGCGCGGCTGAATTGGAAACGTGTGATTCCTGTCTGAAGGAGGAGGAGGAGGGAGGAAGGAGGGGATGAGGGAAACAATGTTCATGGGTCCATTCTTGCAGGATTAGAGTTAAACATGTGGGCTTGTTTGCAGCCGGTCTGAGCTCTGAAATCCAGCTTCCCATTGAACTGCTGTACCAGGTTCTGGCAGGCTTGTTTGCTGAAGGCTTCAGGGTCGACTGAGCTGTCTCTATGTTTCCAAATGTCCCGTTATATCCCGGCTTTGTTGTGAGTCCTGACTCTGCAGATTGATGGCTTGTTGATTTTCAGTGATTTATCTTTGTTTGTGTCCTTTGTGTAGACACAGAGGGGAGGCAACATGCCGGTGGCCCGCAAGAAGAGGGTGCTCTGCGTGATGATGATGCTCAACATCTTCATCTGCGTCCTGGTGGGCGTGTGGAACCTTGGGCGTGACAAAAGTGGCCACCAGAAGGTTCAAATCCCACTCAAGAGGTTCTGGCACCAGCCGGTTCTGAGCAAATCCTTCTGGAACAGGGAGCAGCAGCGTCTGGACTTTATTTACAACCCTATCGTCAATTTTTTGCTCTCCAGCGACCCTCTCATCGAGCTCCCTGATTGGCTGAACGACACCAGGCCGCTCAACCCCTGCGAACCAGACCAGAGTCTCCACACAAATCTCTGACTACAACACTCTGCCGCAGCGCTTCCAGGATTTTCTTTTGCACATGCGCTGCAGGACGTACCCCATGCTGATAAATCAGCCCCATATTTGTGGTGAGAAACTTCCTGCTGCTGGCGGTCAAGTCGCTGATCCCACATTTTGACCGGCGGCAAGCTATCCGTGAAACGTGGGGTCGAGCAGGCCTAGTAAGCAATCGGACCGTGGTGACGGTGTTCCTGCTGGGCAACACCTTGTCAGTAGACCACTTCCCAGACATGCTGGGGATGCTGAGCCACGAGGCAAAGCTTCACAGTGACATCCTCCAATGGGACTACAGGGACACCTTCTACAACCTTACCCTGAAAGAGGTCCTCTTCCTGGAGTGGTTCAGCCAAAACTGTCCCCACGCCCAGTACGTCCTCAAGGGTGACGATGATGTCTTCGTCAACACCTTACGAATTATTGACCTCCTGGAAGGTCTGTCAGACAAGAAGGCCAAGGATTTGTTCATAGGGGATGTTATCAGTAACGCCGGTCCACACCGAGACAAAAAACTCAAGTACTTTGTCCCAGAGAGTGTGTTTGTGGGGCGGTACCCACCTTACGCAGGAGGCGGAGGATATCTGTACTCTGGGGAGTTAGCGCTACGTCTTTACAATGTATCCCAGCAGCTAGTTTTATATCCCATTGATGATGTTTACACAGGGATGTGTCTGGAAAAGCTGGGCCTGGTTCCTGAGGATCACAGCGGCTTCAGGACTTTTGACATTGAGGAGAAGCAAAGGACCAACCCCTGCGTCCACAGGGGCCTGATCCTGGTTCACAGCCGGACGCCACAGGAGATGTTAACGATCTGGCGTGGATCATCCATCCTGAGCTCAACTGCCAATGAACACGCTCATCTTTGTTTCATCTTTTTATTATGTGAAATCCTCACGTCCTCTGAGTTTTATTCTAAAGTCACCAAAGTAATTTACTGACTGTTTTCAAGGCCACTTTGTCTGCTTTTTTCTTTTCCACCAGCTGAATTATATTCATGTTAAAGAAAACATTTGATGAATGAGCTCTCTGAAACAAATTCTTGCATGCATGCTAACTGCACACAGACAAATGCAATGTGATCACATAGAAATACCTGACGAGCCGTGAACACAGGAGAGTTCAGGGATACAGGGAACTAGCATCATCAGAGGGCTGTCAGAGCAGTTCTTATCTAGTCATGATCTTGGTCATCAAGTAAAGCACTCGCAGTTTGTCACACACTGACAGAGAGTAAACGTTAGTAGGGCACTTGTGCTTGTGATATCCTGACAAGACACAAAAGAGTACTTCACATTCTTTCTGCTTAGTGGCACATAGAACAGAACAGGGGCCGAAAAGTTTGTTGATAAAATAAATGAAATGAACCTGTATTAAAACCCAGATTAAAAAGATAGGTTTTTAATTTCTTTTTAAAAATAGCTAGTGAGACTGCCATTCTCAGATCCAAAGGGAGAGTGTTCCATAGTTCAGGGCCAGTTCTCTTGTGGGACACTTTAGGAACAGCTAAACGACAGGTAGTGGAAGATCTGAGAGTTCTTGTTGGGGCATAAGAAGAAAGGCAATCACTGATATAAGATGGTGCTAGATTATTAAAGGCTTTATACATGAGTAAAAGAACTTTAAAATCAATTCCAAAAGAAACAGGCGACCAGTGCAATGATGCAAGCTGAGCGCTAATGTGATCTCTGTTTTTGCGTATTTGTTGAAATCCTGGCTGCAGCGTTCTGAATAACTCGTAGTTTCTTCAAAGACTTTTTAGGGAGACCAGTAAAAAGGAAGTTGCAGATAAAAGCACATATTAATTTCTCAGCATCGTTCTGAGTTTTTAAAAAAAAGGTCTAATTTTGGCAATGTTTCTGAGGTGAAAAAAGTATGTTTTTGCAACTCTGATCTTAATTTTATTAGCCATTTTAACAGAGTCTAAAATCACACCCAGGTGATTTAATCTGCTGGGACAGACTGCCAAACTTTGACTGAAGTTTCTGCCTTTCTTCTAGTGGACCAACAAGTAGAATCTTTGTTTTCTGCTCATTTAGTTTAAAAAAAAAAAAAAGTATTCATCCAAATGTTAGAAGGTGCAGACACACCAAACTGACATCAGGGAACTAGCGGCGACGAAAGCCAACTGTTGCGTCGTCTACATCACCTCACGTCGCCCTGTGTCAGTTGCATTTGAACACACTACACAGACTACATCCGACAGCCAAGTAGCACGTACGTTCTGCGCCTGCGTGAGAGAGAGCGGAGTGAGAGAGTGGTACATCCTGTCAGCCGAGGGGTTTCCTATCTGTGCAGCCGAGCACCGCAGCACCTCCACGGACTATTACATCCAGACGGTCCCGGTGTTTCCTCCGCAGGCTCCACTTCACTCAGCTGCCCGATAAAATCATTTTGGTAATTACAAGTCTTTCCCCATTTGTAAGAATAAAGTAAATATCCCGTGTTTGTGTTTTGAATGTATCTTTGTGTTTTATAAATAAAGTTTTGATAAAGATTAAATAGATTTGATCCTATTTTCTTATTCTTGTGTTTTTAATACAAATGACAGGTAAGCATTTATGTAATTTTTATTTTAATGTTAATAAACTTTAGTTGTATTTCTTGCATGAAATGTCGTCTTCTTAGTATTCTTATTATTAACTCCTCTGGCCTGGGAACACTTTGGAGTCCTCCAGGAGGAGCTGGAAAGCGTTACAGGGGAGAAGGACGTCTGGGGTGCTTTGCTTGACCTGCTGCCCCCGACCCGGCCCAGGAGCAGATGAAAATAGATGGATTGTTATGATTACTATTATTTATTGTAATTATTATTAGTAGCAGTAGAAGTAGTATTTTGATTTGTAGTGCTAGATAGAGACTTTTGATATAATACTTTTTGATATCCATCATCTTATCCATGCCCCTCTCTACAACACTGGATATTTTTCTTTCTGTGGACAGTTTCTGAAACAAACAGCTGGTGCTACTACTGTGTGTTTTATAAGTGTAAAGTGCGTTTTCTGCTGCTGCGTGAACTGTACCGAAAGCTTGAAGCTTTTACCTGAGGTGCACATGGAAACACTGGATGTAAAACACATCAGGGACCTCTGGTGGACGAATCTGATACTAACATCCACCGACAGGAAACTCAATCAGCTAACTGATGAATTTCAGCTGCTCACACAGGAAAGGAAAACAGCAGTTTAACAGAAGCTGTGACACTCAACTTCATCTTTTCACACGTTTAAGAAGTTTAACAGACAAAGCTGTAGTTGGTGGTAAAATGCCACAAAAGAATAGCTTCAGCTTTAAAAGTACGCTGCTCATATTTCTGCTGATATTTGGCATATTGTGGAAACACTGTGACTCACAGGTAAGGCTGGGAAATCAGCTTGTTGTGTGTCAAGACTTTGAAACTGGTGCAACATAAGTGTGTGTGTGTGTGTGTGTTTTGCTTTCTTGTGTTTGTAGGTGAACAGAGAAGACGCCAACAAGCCTCCAGGTGAGAATTAAGCATCAGGTGTTTTTCTTGTGATTTTAAATGTGAATATCTTTACTCTTCTTCTCCGTACATTTAAAAAAAGCTCAGGATTATTAGCAGACCTGTGAAGGTAAAATAAACAGACTCTGTAAAAAAGGATCTGTAGAGACTATGTTAATACAACTTGTTTATTTTTTAAAAAGCATCAACTAAAGTTAAATGTCCCCAACGCTAGTGCAGATTTCACTATATACCATGCTCATGTTAACCATAAACTGACACTGTTGATCTCTTCCCTTTGTATATTTGTCACCTGTTTTTAAAATTAACATCTAAAAAACACAATGAACATGTGAAAATATTGACTACAGAAGAATGAAGGGTAACAGCAGCCTCAACTCTTAATAAATAAAACTGCTTTTCCTAACTTTAGAGGCCAAACTCATTAACACCAAAGCATTATTGACAAGTAAACGACAGGAACACTACAAGCATTCCTTTAAGTTTCAACTTTTCCTCTTGTTTCCACACACACCTGTAAACCTGCACTTTGGCTTTTACATTCACTTGTTGTCCTCACATTCAAAAACTAGTTCCTCTTTTGTTGCATCGAGTCAGATCAGGGGTGTTACACATACGGCCTGTGGGCCAGAACCGGCCCATCAAAGCATCCAGTCCAGCCCACTGGATGACTTTACACACCTTGTATTGATGCACCTGTGAAGGCTAAAAGGATTCAGGTTTCAAGAAAGGGTTAAACAGTGCCTGTGTTTACATGCACCAAATATTCTGTTTCTGCCCTTATTCCGAAAAAAGACAATTTTCCTACTAAGCTGTTTACACGGCTAACAAAAATGATTACTCCACTAATATTCCCGTTGACATGCAGCCGTGCGTACTCTGATTAACATGTCGTTTATTATGTGAAAACAGAGAAAGGTGCACAGCCTCCGTCTTTCATTCCTTCAACCACTTTCTTGACATGTGTGCTTTCCTTTGGGCATCTCGACCCACAGCCTTGCAAACTGTTAGTGAGTTAGTGTGTGCACAACACATTCATGACAATGTGCAGCACCAACCAGAAACAGACGAGAAACTGCAGTAAAAACCCACAGGTGAGACGCATATTCTGTGTGGGCTGTATAAATAATGCAGCTATAACCCGAATAATAGCAGCATGTCCCACGTCTCTTTATCAGAAAATGCTAAAGTCAGAATATCTAAATGGAACACGCTGCTAACATGACCCGTGTCATATTCAGAATAAGAGTGATATTTAGTGAGCAACTTCATGTGAAATGTATTTACTTTCTCAGGAGGCTGAGGTCATTCAAAGCAAACAAACTGATCCTGCTGTTGTTTTTTCCAATCTCTGATTTGCAGCATGGAGTCAGTGCAGGGAGCAGCTGTCTCTCTGTTCATCTTGGCGTATTTGCTCAAAGACTGTGGCTCAAGAGCTTGAGTCAAGTTTCCAAGCTGCGTATACTAAAAGAACGTTGTCTCTGGCTGGTAATATTACGTCTGACCCCTGAACAGGTTGAGGAGCTCGTTTGTTTCTCAGTCTGTCAACTTGTGAAATTGGTGTGTGGCTTCAAAGTAGCCTGAGTCAAACACTGAATGTAATGAGCAATATGTTTGCACTGCATTCACTTTTTGTAATGTCTGTGATGATTGTAGTGTTTGTTGTAGGATTTTGTTAAATTTTGTGTTGTATTTATGTGCGTCCTGGGACACAAGACAAATTTCAGATTTTTTTTCTGACAGTATAGCAGAGTTTTTCCACCCTGACCACAATGCAGTTCTCCAAAACAACAAAACAATGAATACTTAATGTGGTTATGTTTAAAACTGTTGAACATTGTGCAAAATATTAGTTTTAAATATTTATATTTTCAGTAGGAACCATCGACTTTGGAGCTGAACAGAAAGTGCTGAGAGACAGGCTGACATGTTGGTTTTGTTGTTTTCTTTTTGGGATTTGTTGACAATGAGAATGTTGACTCATAAAAGCATTATATTTTACATGATTCACAAACTTAAAGAACAAAAGACTGAGCAGAAATTCCTGCATATAATATGTTGCTGTTCATGCAACTTTCACACTTGGGAATTTCCTTAAGTTTGCAAAAGATTTTTTAAACCAGTCCTCCACATGTTGACTGTCCATGAACAGTCTCTCCAAGTTTTTAATCAGAATCAGAACTACTTTCGCTCCGATGTAAAAAGATAGAGAATAAGAAAGTAAAATAATAGTATGAAATTAAGAAGTGTATGAATAAGTAAATAAAATAAAAATAAAAATGTGCATTATGCTACAATACAATGTGTAAACTAGTATGTTACATTTCAGAAATATAAAACTATGTATTATGGTACAATTCTGTATTTCATGGCTGTCAACTCATTTCAGTTCACGGGCCACACGCAGCCAAATTTGATCTCCAGTGCGCCGGACCAGCAAAACCATCGCAAAATAAACTAGAATTTTTTCCTTTTCGCGCACATTCTGAAAGCATCAATCCATTTCCAAAACAGATAATGAACAGTCTGAGATGTCTTAAGACAAACAGGTGCAATTTCAATAATATGTCTCATTTTTCCACATTCAGACAGTCAACTACTCGCTGTCATTACATGTGCATTTTTCCATACATTTCCCCTCCTGTGTTTTACTGCTGGCATCGCCACACTAAACTAAAGTGGAAGCTGTTGAGGAAGCAGGTTCAGTTATCTCCTGCCCTACAAACCATTTATTAATCTAAAGCTTTAGCAGTTCCTTAGCAACAGGTTCTACCAATATTGTTTTAAGTTTAAAGTCAATACAGATTTTTTGCACTAAAGCTGCTGGTTTATGTTGCACAATGCTTAATATCTTAACATGTGACCACAACAAATATTCTCAGCCTGCTGTAAACTATAAGATAAAGTGAAACCTGTGACCTTGAACACGTGGAACCACTGGTGTTTTGTCTACAGTTGCTCTGTCTCTTCCTCAGATGGACACGGAGATGACGGCAGCGCCTTCTTCGCCCTGCGGAGCTGCCACCAGCTGCTGCACGGCGACACCGGCGAGTTCTTCTCCCCGGACTACCTGTGCTCCAACCCGCCTCTGTGGTGCAACTGGACCATCCAGGTGGATCCTGGAAAGAGAGTCCATCTCCACCTGGAGGACCTGACCCCTGACGACGCCTGCCACCTCAAAGAGGACCAGGTCCACGTGGACGAGCCCGTCGGACACTTCAGGGGTCACAAGGTCCTGCAGAAGTGCTGGCGGGAGGCCAAGTACACCTCCTCCTCCAACACTCTGTATGTGGTGCTGCTGATCGGCGGCTGGCCCAGTCCGCCCTACAGGGGCTTCTACGGCCGCTACCAGGCCTTTGGACCGCTGGTGGTTTACAACCCACAGGAGGGACTGACAGAGACAAACAGGAAGTCAGAGCCATCTGCTGGACTCGTGGACTTCAATGAACTTGTTATGAATGAACAGATGGAGTCAGAGCATCCGTCACCTGTAGACTCTGATCTCATGTATGATTATTATGGTCAATCGTCAGGCAGGATGGCAGAGCGGCCCTGGGAGTCCGAGGAGGCTGCAGACACAGACTCTGAGGTGGGAGTAAAGACGCTGTTTATGCTGCACTAATCAATATTAACAACATATAACAGCAAGTCAAGTGATGTGTGATGTGAAAGTTCTTTTTAGTATTTATCTGTACTTTGTTTTGGTAAACACCAGAGAGCATTTAGAAAGTCTTCCATCCTCTGTCTTCTCAGGTGGGTGAAAGCCACCAGGAGAACCACAGCCACGTCCTCCCATCCACAGCCACGCCCACAGTGCCAGCATCCACACAGGGAACCTCTCGATCAGGAAGAGGTGCCACTCAATCCCCTTCAGGCCGGACTGACTCAGCCGTCCCTCCAGAGTCTCTACAGCAGCAACACCATGGTCAGAACCAGCAGCTCGAAGCCACCACAGGCAGCCCAACAGCTAATGTAGAGGAAGCTTCAACACATCCAGAGGAAGCTGTTACAGAGGAGGAGAGCCTGTCAGAGGAGGAGAGGTCTGCAGATGGTGAGGACAGGACAAAGGTCAGCGAGGCCTCAGATGACCTTCCTGTCCCCTCTGAGACACCAGAACCAGATGAGACTGAGCAGACTCATCCTCACCCCAACATGGTGGAGCCACTGTCGGACCACAGAGGGAACTGTGAGTACATTTGTTTGTGAATTCACTCTGTCATCTAGATGTTTCACATGAGCTTCTGATGGACGCTCAAACTTACCGTCACACTTTTGGTCTCACTCCCAACTTGTCAAACACAGCTGATGCTTGGTCGGTGGCCCTTGGCGTCAGAGACTAATGTACAGAGACACCTGTAGTGCCTGCTATCAGACACATCGGGTGGCTGCATTTTTTGATGCTCGGTCAAACTACTGTGGAGTAAAGAGAGAGAAAGTCTGCATAGGATGGGCAGACAGGGAGGTTGATGGGTCAAACAAACCACCATAAAATCCCAGTGTGAATCAACTTATTTTAATTGCAAACTGGAAAATGGTCGCTGTGTCACCAAACTTTGCACAAAGGTCCAGTCTCATGCCAGATATCCTCAGCTGTAAACTCAAGCCAATAGTCCTGATGGTGGCGCTACAGCAAGCGTCTACAGTTCAAAACTTTGAAAATTCATAACAAATCAACCATACGTGCTACAACTTCACAACTTTCATCAAACTGTAGCCCCAATACTGAAGAAACTTTTGTACATTTAAACCTATTACAAATTATGAAGTTCATCACTCTGTTTTTTTTCAAAAACTGTAAAACTTCTTAAACCTATCTCCTCCCACAATTTTTGCTCAATTGACACCAAACTTGCTACAGAGCAGTTTCACACTGTCCTAAACAAACTATGTTTCTCAGATTTTTGATTTATCAAAAGTTGAGCCTACAGTGCATCAAAATGTTTGACTGTAAACGGTACTGTAAACATATACATGCAAATTCTTGCTAAATAAATCTTCAATGTTCATGAAAAAAAGACAAAATTCTAGAGTCATGGTAGATGATGTGTGGCAAATTTCAGAATTTTATCTCAAAACTGAATTTTTGACAGCATTTTGAATTTTGCTCTAATGTGAACAATTGGAGTCAATGTAAAAATGGCAATTTTAAACATCATTTTTTTTCACTTATGAAGCAAATCAATCATTGTTACAAACAAATTACCAACATCTCCATGCTGTCTAGATGCAATATGTGTATTTTCAGATTTTTGTTTTGATAGCTGAATTTTTTACAGTGGTTTGAAATCTGCTTTTCCATGCATGGACGGCTGCTAAACCTGCACGTCTGGCTGAGTCAATCTGTGAAGCTACACATGAATTGTCACTGACTAATTAGCTCAGTGAGATAGAAATTGATCCTTAGTTTCAGAGGTTGTGAGTTCAAGCCTCAGCTGATGCAAAAGCCAGATTGTGTTGCTAAATTCTTAAATGTCTTCCAATTCTTCTGCTTGTTGCTCAGAACTGCCTAAAAATTCCCAGCAGCTATAATTATTATTTTTAATTTCCATTTGTCATTGTTGAAGGCCTAAAGTGATTCTCACATCCTCCAACTGTAAAAATACGTGGCCCGATGACTAAATCAAAAAAAATGTTTGAACATTTCGTCAGCTGAAATGTGCGTCATACGTCTACGGCCTGACGCCTTTTCCTCTAAATAGCGATGGCTAGTCTTGAGTCTTGCTGCCTGTCTTTGCAAAAACATATTGCACATGTCATGTATCATTTACATCTTAAATCTTTTTGACTTTGTGTCCTTTCTTGAAGTCAACATTCGAAATCACTCTGAAATTCCACATCTTCCTGGCGGTGAGTATCAGACTGATAATGTACAACCTCACAAGAATGTATAACTATAAAAATGTCTTCTTTTTCCAGGACAGTGCATGATATGCAACGTATTCTGTGCTAAAACTGAAAAAATCTGTGGTATCCGAATTAGACTGATGATGCTCAGATGTTCAGATGAATTTACCTGCACAGTGTCGAGGTTTTCGTCAGACTGTATTGAAACACTGTGCAGCGTGCTTTAGCATTATTGTGCTATTGCTGCTTTGTTTTGGTACTTTGATTTCGGTCTCTTACAGATCACCTGTTTGAGGTGACAGTTGAAGGTGAACTTCAGTCCGGATTTGAAGGAGTCCTGGGACAACCAGGCCTGGTCACTGCTGCTCTCAGTGCAGGCGTTGGTACGTTGATGACAGCAAAGCAAAGACACTGAACCTGCTTAATGTAGAGGAGAATTAAGATTATTACAAAGAACTGAGGGCGTCACTGATGCCTGAAGATGCAGTGAAGCTGTTGTGTTTCTGCAGATCAGTAAGCATCTGGAGGCTCTGCAGACGCCGCTGTTCATGACTCCAAAAAGAATCAAAAGGTAACAGACCCACAACACTGCTGAGACTTAAATACATTTGAATCAGAGAGAGAAGCACACAGAGTCTAAGCTGTGCAGTGAAAAGAAATCAAAGTCCACCAAAACAAATATCAGTCAGGTTGTACGACTCTGCTCACGTTAAATTGTTTGTTTGTTTCCTTCACTTGCTTCCTCTCCTTGCATCTTAGTATCTCAAAGATGTGATGAGAGGAGCAAGAAAAGAGGAATCAAGGAAATGAAGCTCCATCTTCTCAGTAATTACTTCACATCTAAAGCAGTGTGCAAAGCAACCTGAACTCGAGGTCTGGTCTTATGTATGTGTTGACATGTGAGCTGTTCTGAGCTCATCCTGGATCTGTGTGTGTGTGTGTGTGTGTGTGTGTGTGTGTGCAGGCTGAGTGCAGGAGTGCTGTACATCATCTGGCTGCAGATTGGACAGGGGCCCGGAGGTCTGCAGGTCCACAAGAGCGTCCACTACGCCCTGAAGGGCCTCACTGCCACAGGTGTTGGCACCAGAGGAAACAACAGGGAAGCTTTCATCATGTCCCTGTCGACTGCAGGTACAGCAGGGCTCAAACCCTCAGTCTGAAACAAGACACTTAGTATTAATCTTGTACCTGTTTTTGAGTGAAAATTTACACCATGAATCAGTTTTTCCTCAGCACACAGTAAACTTTCCTCCCAGTTTTATCAGGATTCGTTGAGTAATTCTGAGAAAGCACTAATGAACAGACAAAAAGACAAATGGAACTGAGCAGGTTAACATGATCTGCACTAGAGGAGCGTGCTCAGTCGAGTGGTTTCATTTATGAAACAATGCAGCCATACAATCAGTCTTCCACAACACCACTTGTGTTGCCAATTTCCCATCTCCTACCTCGTAAGCAAGGGTCAAAGTGTCTCCCATCAAGTCTGTTTTTATAGGTCACAACTACTGCGTGGGAAATAGCATACGCCTCTTTCTGGCCTTGTTTTGTTTGTTCGCAGTGTTTATAAATGAGACCGCAGATCTCTTCCAGGAGGTCGCGTGAGCCAATTGGGGCCACTTTAGATGATTCCAGCAGATGCGCAACGCATTTCAAAAGCGTCCCAGAAAAATACACACCTCATCTATTTTTGACGTAGTCACAGTGCATTGCAGAAAGCAGATCAAGTTCTGGGTGGAGCAAAAGGTCGCAGACATGGGCAGCTAGATTGCGAGCTGGTGGCGAAGATAAACAGGGACTCATTCTTTTCATATCATGCTTAACTTTGTCAGTGGAAAATAACTCAGGGATGGAAATAATCTGCAGATTCTCCAGTTAAGAAACTTTACTATGAACGTCAGTTTCTGAGCAACGACGAAGGCCAAAATGTGTCCGACAACAGGCAGTAAAGCTCGTTGTTTTTAGCTGAGACTATATCGGAAAACGTGCGCCTCTAGCGACCAGTTAAGAGGAGGGAGGAGTCAGCAATCAATAGCCCCTTTCACACTGCCAGATTTTCCGTGAATGTTGGGCTGCTTTACCGGCGAGCTGCGAGCGTTTAGACACACAGAGCTGGATTGGTGAGTTGATCCAAGGTGCCCAATTTTCCGCCTGGTAGGGTAGACATATTGGTGGAACCCTTTTAAACAGACCGAGGTGGCCTTCTGCAACAGCAGATGTTGATGACTTGTGGGAGGGGCTGTTGATGACGCCGCACGTGCGAGCCACTAGCGGTGGATAAACAGGAAACAGCTGATAGCAGGAATTAGCGAGCAGCTAGTAGCAAGAGGGAAACACAAACCTGACAGACACTGTAAAGATGAGCAACTGGGGAGACAAGGAATTGTGCGCCCTCCTTGTCCTCGCAGACGAAGAGGCCATTAACCGTCAGATGACGAGGACGGTGAAGGACGGGCCGACTTATGAGAGAAACGCAGAAGGACTGACCAGCTGTGGTTTCCTTCAGCAAGGCGCAAGTCATTAGTAAATTAAAGAATGTGAAGAAAAAATGAACGACCACAACAGCAGGAGCGGCAGGGGACTGCTCGACTGGCCGAATTTCGATTTGTGTCAGAGCATTTGGGGCTCAACAGCCAGAACGGCGACATACGTCACTGTTTACGTCACACGCTGAGCTACACATTTTGTTACTTGCTCACGCCCCCATTGCCCCGAAAAAGGCACATTCTGTATAAAGAAAAGTAGGTAGGCGCATTTTGCTGCACTCCCCGATTTTGTTTTTATACTGCCAATGCTGAAAAACACTGATTGGGCTTCCTGCAGATTTGCACAATCCTATTTAAAAAGGGCTAGTGACAGATAAAACAGGTTTTTTCAATAATTGTGACCAGCCGGCGCCCTCTGTGTGGAGTCTGCATGTTCTCCTGTGTCAGCGTGGGTTTCCTCCAGGTGCTCCAGCTTCCTCCCACAGTCCAAAGACATGCAGGTTAACTGGTGACTCTAAACTGTCCGTAGGTGTGAATGTGAGTGTGAATGGTTGTCTGTCTCTATGTGTCAGCCCTGTGATAGTCTGGTGACCTGTCCAGGGTGAACCCTGCCTCTCACCCAGTGTCAGCTGGGAGAGGCTCCAGCCCCTGGGAGCACTAACAGGATAAGCGGCTGGATGTGAATATTAACTAACGGACTGTCATGTTATCAGGAGTCATCTCTGTCTCTGTCTGTGTGTTTCAGATGTAAACGAGTGTGGCACTCAGCTGGTGCTGTGTGACGTTAACGCAGACTGTGTGAACTGGTTCGGTTCGTACTCGTGTCGCTGCAGGCCGGGCTTCCAGGATAAGTCGCGCCTGGGGTCAGGAGGGACTGTGTGTGTGGACGTGAAGCCTGCAGGTTAATGAACTCTCAGCCGCACTGCTTTGTTCAAGCTCAACACATGTAAAGAAGTCCAGAGGTGAACAGCTGCTCACTTCCTGTTGTTTGCCTGCAGGTTGCAGCTCAGGCCTGTCTGCTGAGACTAAAGGCGTCTACGTGCTTTTCTTCCTGCTCAGCTCCCTCATCCTGATGCTGCTGGCGGCCGGCCTGCTGTACCACCGTCACCACCGGGGGGCCTTCCTGGTTCGGTGCCACAGCAGCGACAGCATGTCTCCTTCGGACGGCAACAACAACAGCAACCAGCATCATGATGATGACGGCTACTCCAACCCCGCTGACCCTGACCTGCCCCCCCCCCCTCCACCTGTCCGCGGCTTCAGGGAAGGTGGCCTCAGGTGAAGGAGCGCTGCCCGGCCGTGGAGCTGCCACTGCTGCGCTTCAGCTCGCTGCTGCCGCCGGACAGCTACATGGAGCCACAGGAGGGCGGGAAGGTGTGAACAGCTGACACATTAACTCATAACCTCTTTTCATTAAGTTTACTTTCTCTTTGTCTGATACTGTTGTTTGTAATCTGTTGAATTAAAGTCACAACTAAACTGCATGTCTTCTGCTGTCTTGGCTTTCTTTTTTTGCCCTTTACTGTACCAGAAGACAAAAGTTCCTTTTACACTGAGACACACAGAGCCGGATTGGCGAGTTGATCCGAGGTGCCGTCTCGTAGGGTAGACATATTGGGAACCTCAGCTGAGGATGACAAAAACAAACGACCACTGAGGCTGCATCTCATGACAAGGTTTTTTTTTTAATTTTTATGTATACAATTACTGGCCACTTATTAGGTACACCTTGCTGGTACCATTGGACCCCCTTTTTAATTCTTGGTGTGTCAGACTCAATAAGGTGCTGGAAACAGCATATTGGTCCATATGACATGATGACATCACACAGTTGATCCATGATGAGAATCTCCCTTCCAGCACATCCCAAAGCTGCTCTTGGACTGAGATCTGTGACTGTGGAGGCCATTGGAGTACAGTGAACTCATTGTCATGTTTGAGATGATGTGAGCTTTGTGACATGGTGCGTTATCCTGCTGGAAGTAGCCATCAGAAGATGGTACACTGTGGTCATAAAGGGATGGACACGCTCAGCAGCAATACTCAGGTAGGCTGTGGTTAGGGCTGCTCGATTATGGAAAAAATAATAATCACGATTATTTTGGTCAAAATTGAAATCACGATCATGCGGCGCACGTGATGACTTACATTGTTTACATGACGGTATGTCATTTCTGTCTCTACATGTGCGTTTTCAAATTCTCCTCTGCTCTCTGTATCGCGCACGCCGGAGTTCAGGCCCGATGCGCACACACACACAGACCAACCTCTCTCGCTCTCCCGCTGCCATTTTCCGCATACTGTTTTTGAAATCTTCCACAATCACCTGCCCCTCACATTACTCGTAGCTCACCTACTTGACTGGCTCGTGCATGAGAAGAGGAGAGAGGGAGGGGGCAGTATTGTGCATACGTGTCTCCCGGGCGCGTTTGATTTGCAACGCAAGACAACGAAAGTAAACTGACAAGAAGCGCATAATCGTTTTATGTCGATTACTTTGTTCTCATAATCGTTGAAAGCCCAAATCGTAATCTAGATTAAAATTCGATTAATCGAGCTGCCCTAGCTGTGGTGTTTAAACCATGCTCAGTTGGTACGAAGAAGAACTAAGATTTTGTGTACAGCCTCTGGTGGTGTTGATGAACCAGCAGAGAATTTTCACCTCACAAAGACACAGTTAAAAACCTGGACCATTTTAGACTCTCTACTCTATCTTCTCTTCCAAAGAGTAAATGTCCCATATATGATGAAGGCAGCTGGAGACAGCAGTGTGGGTGTTGAGAGATGGGAAATAATAAGTTTTCTTCTGTTTGAATATCTGACTCCATGATGTCACATTTAAATTCAGGAGTGTCCCTGATTACACAGAGTGTCTCTCTGGCTCAAGGACACTCCAGCAGGACACACAGCCTGTTGTGGACCTGTGACCTCCCAGTTTCAAACTGGCCACCCTGCACGGCTGTGTGCAGGGAGTGAAGTGTAGTGTGTGCTGGCCCACCTAGTCCAAACCACTTTAATAGGCTTACAGCAGCTAATCCAGGGCGCTGTGCTGTCACATGGGGAGTCTGCTGACCTTACTCTGCTTTATTACAGGGTGCTTGTTCCTTCAGCCGCACTCTGCTCAAAAAAAGGCTTCCTCTTTACCACCTTTGGTTCCTTAATGCTGCCACCCATGAGCGTTTTATAGCTCAGAGAATTAACCACACATTGATGGATAATAGAAAACATCTTTTGTTTTTTATGTTAAGTTAAAGTTCATTTTCACTCACAGTGTTTTCTGATGACCCCACTGGACGCGATCTGCTCAATCATTCAGGAGAGACTCGTTCTGAGAGAAAGAATATTTATTTACACGTGCACATCAGCATGAGAAATGTGAAAAGTCTTTGGCGATTAGACCCATCGTG
The DNA here is from genome assembly GCA_026686955.1 of Epinephelus cyanopodus. Classification (NCBI taxonomy): domain Eukaryota; kingdom Metazoa; phylum Chordata; class Actinopteri; order Perciformes; family Serranidae; genus Epinephelus; species Epinephelus cyanopodus. Next base: position 3,940,417 of record CM048916.1, on the reverse strand, counting down.
ATGGGTGCAACAAACACCGACTTTCACCCGAGAGAGCGCTGTTCACGTCCCTGAAAGACTCTAAAACCAAACCCTGTGTTCTGTCCCTAAACCCAACCATGTGTGTTTGTTGCTGAAGGAGAAAAAATGGTGTTGCGTGTTGTACTGACGTAGTGCTTTTATTTTGAAAGACTGCATGTACACATGTGCAAATGGAAGTGTATGTTGAAAGAAGGCAATGGATATAACAGGCTGGAAACGCAGCCATGATTCGCTTCATAACAGCTGTTTTGTTTTTAGTCTTGAACAGTGGTCTGCAGCTTGGCAGGTGTCTCTCTTTGTGTCAGGCCATCCACCAACCTCTTCACCTCCAAAGGACAGAGTCAGCTCATATATTACGTCACCTTAGAAACATTAATATGATAAATATGACACGTGCAAATGTAAGCTTGTTACGTGTGTATGTGTCCTGTGCTGCTGTCCCTTTTCCCTCCGTTGTAGATCTGCCCAGATGTGCTGCATTACGTAACGAGGTGCAGCACACCTGGCATGGAGGAGGTGCCTTGGAGCTGCTGTGCCAGCAGCAGAGGAGAGAGGCCTCTGGTGTGGGGACTGCTGGTCCTGCTGCCGCTCAGCCTCTTTGTTGTCTTGCTTGTTTTATTTGTTAATAAATCCCATGGATCTGAGTGCAGGAAGAATCACCAATAATGGGACTGAGGAGGAGGAGGAGGAAGAGCATCAGTAACAATAAAAATATGATAGTGATGACAGTTGATGCTTTAGGCAACATTTTTAATGCAGTGTGGCGACTTTACATTTTCAAGGAAAATAATTATAATATTTGCGTTTCCACTGCACCTGTCTGCATTAATCAGAATAAAACAAAATAAAATAAAAATATTGATATAAAGTTTTAAGACCTCAATGAGGCAACATAAGATCCAGTGGTGACAATAATACAAAAATAAAGTTGAATAAAATACCAATAATATGTAACAATAAAACACTATAAGAAAACATCAATAATAATGACAATAATCATATAAAATTTGGATTGCAAAAATAAAATGGAATACAATAGTGTGCTACAATTTATACAAAAACTTTAAAGATGTGTGATGCGTGAGGAGGAGGTGTTGGTGTTGGTGTTGGTGTTGGGGAACCACCCTACACCCTCCGTCTCGTCCCTCTGCTGGCAGCCTGAGGTCGAGGAGGGCGCTCCTCCCTCAATGCTCCCCATGCTGAGCTTCACCTGCCAGGCAGAATCCTCCACCCATAATCCCCAGCTCCTCCCAGCTCTTGTTACTGTAGTCATTTAGGATGATGTGTGTATGTGTGTGTGTGTGTGTGTGTGTGTGTGTGTGTGTGTGTGTGTAGTGGAGTCACTTGGAGCATCCTGTCTTATACATTAAAAACAGTGATGAAACTTACAGCCACAGAATAAAAAATAAAAAGAGTAATTAAATCCATAAGGAGCGATAACGAGCGGACTAAATCTTAATGTCTAAGCGGGCTCTACAGATAAGAGGTGGCAAAAAGAGAAGAGTTTGAACCCCACCTTCAGTTACTGCCAGATTGTCTGTTCTGTAATTTCCATACATTTTGGATGCAGCTCCTTCGATTCCCCATCAAACACATTGTTTCAGACGCTGTTCAACAAAATAATAAACACTGAATTTTAAGCCTACTTTAGGAATGCTTCAAGAACTACGGGTCAGATTTCCATAAACTACTGCTGTTATTCATGGTTCCCAGAGGAAGTGTATTTGAATTATTCTGGAGGCCCCTGGATCTTTGGTCTTGTGCACCTGTCAGGCCAAAAAATGTCATCTTTGCCCACAGGATATGAGCTCAGATTTAGATTTTAATGATCCTATGAACGTTTTCTTCCTGTCAAAAACTGGAGCTTCTAATTGCAAAACACTTAATTGTTATATGTGATATAATGGAAACTCAAAGTGGCATTCAGAGACCTGATGGTTGTTGTGTTTGTCCCGTGTGTCGCTCTCTGCGTGCAGTCTGAGGCCACCAGGCAGCGTGTTGTGGACCACAGTGGCAGAGAGCAGTGATCTGCTCCGTTAGAGCCACATGAAGGAACGTTCCTCACAGTGTCAGAGCCTAATGAGGAGCTGCTGAACCTGCAGCAGCAGCAGCAGTGTGGGTGGCCTACAGGCCTCTGCTCGGGTTTATGTTAGCCACTTAACGGGTACTCTTATCCAGCAGCTGAATATGTAATCCAACATCACAGGCAGGGATGTGGCACATCTGGGTGGTCACATATGAATATTCACTATCAGAAAGAACCCTCTGATTAAAGACCCTGAAAATATGTTCTCTCAGTCAGCGTGTGACTGACGGAGTTTGACATGAACTTGTACTTGTGTTTGGTGGTTTAAAGTGGGTCATGATGCCTGATGAAGCAGGTTAGTTGAGTATTTAACCTCATAATAAATAAATAATATTTAAATATGTTGTTAAGTCATTAATATTCAGTGTTATAAGAAAACAATGCAAAGATTTAAAACCAAGTTTTCAGGAGCTTTCTCCTGAAATGTAACAGGACTAAAGTTTGTCGCCCTAAAGTACAGTTGCATCTCTGTGTAGCTGCACTCAGCTATCGTGTAGCGCGCAGCATCCTCACACAACATTTGTTTAAAAAGATTATCTGTATACATGTGGACAAGGCCTGAGATCTGTGATGAAACTTCAAAACATATTCAGCTTTTAAGTTGGATAAAAGTTTATTTCACAACATTAGATTTGTTTTGTTTTGTAAAGGAATTACATGTCATAATGTTGCACCCATCCCTGGTGGTTTTCACTGGTGAACTGATTTGAGGAGTCGAGGGTCAACTTGGAAATACATTATTTTATTTCATTTTGTTTTAAAGAATAAGGACTTTTTAATGTTTTTGGTCTGATGCCCTGATTAAAGAAAACGACATGGCTGTTCACAGGTGGCTTACAGTGTGTTACCTCTGTGTGTGTGTGTGTGTGTGTGTGTGTGTGTGTGTGTGTGTGTGCCTACATTTGGCCTGGACCAAACAGCTGAGGAACGCTGACCTTGCATCTCCCATCAGGATGAGCTGCCGGTCAGTAATCCCATCAGTGTTTAATAACCTGATCCGAGTGTTATGGGCTTCATTATATCAGAAGAATCGGCCTCCCGTTTTTCTTCTCATGGCACACCGTGTTGGAATTGGCTCCCCGGCAATTTATTTTTCTATTAGCGGGGCCGTGTGAAGTGTGATTGGTGGAGGAGCTGCTCGGCCTGATAAGAGGACAGTCAGAGATCCCGCTCAGCTCACCGACTCTCTGCGCTGATTGGGTGAAGATATGAAGCAGAGACTGACCGGTGCACCAACCTGCAGCTGCTCACAGCCCCTCAGACAGACTGACGCCCAGCACGAAAATGTCAACACAAATAAAAAAGAAAACAATTATTTTAAGATACATGCTCTGATTTTTGTCACAAAACCTGTAATTAAACAAAACTATTCATGCAGGCGTTTTGATAAATGTGATTTGGTGGCGCTGTAACAAACTTTGGGATGATGTCAAGTAACACTGGCTGCACCTGCAGCTAATTAATCCAGCTGAATGTGATCAACCTAACGCTCTGACACTCATTAGTTCACACATGCACATATACATACAGGAGCAGGCATATAACAGACAATCTGTGTTTAAACTTCAAACTCAAAGTTTCATTTTTCTGTTTGAAGTACTTTTAAATTAACACTAAGTTTGTTTTAACTGGCTGTGTGTAATGTGACTAATGTGATGTTTTGATGTAGTTTTGCTGCTGTTGAACACGAACCCTTATGACTTCAATTCATCACAAATTTTCATTCACCGTGGAGGCATGCCAGAAATACATTTCAACACAGGGTGAGTAATTGATGTACAAATGTTTATTTATGAGTCCTAAAATCCAGAAATGACTTAGCATTTTTGTTTTTACTCCCAGTTCCCTCGTCTCAGAGTCAGTGGGTTTTTGGTTAGATGTTTGAAATAAGGTCTGTGGTTCACACAAGCTGAACAGACTTTCATGTTTTGTTCTACAGCATAAACTACATCAGTAAATACACCACTTATGAACTTTAAAGCTTCTGTGTGTCTTATAAAAGGTGGCTGCTGACGAGTGGCCAGATGAGACAGTTGAGGCTTGTTAAAGGGGCAATAAGCGGAAGTCAAGCCTTGCCATAATAGCTTGTCATAGGAGGCTTAGGAGGTTATTCACTGAGTGCTGATCCTTCTCTAGAGCACAAACTTCTTGTGTTTATTTGAATTTGCAGTAACGAGTAACCTAACGCGTTAGTTTGCTGTTTGAGTAATCACATACTTGTATATACGTATATTTTCAAACAAGACATCAGTTACTTCCGTTACTTTTAGAGCGCTGGTCCTTCAGCTCCGAAACAGCAACGGCTGTCGTTTGGTTCTAATAACAGAGATAACGTTAAACCTATCAGTCAGAAAGAAGCCACGAAGAAATGCTGCCGTTGTCTACGGTGGAGTCTAAAAAAGGTGGAGGAGGACTCGCTGACAGACAGGTCAGACTCAGGACTTGCATTAGGCCTGGTACACGCTACACCACTTTTCTGCCCATTCTAGAGTCAACACCATGCCGTGACTTGGCCGAAAGACAAGACACCACGCGATGGTACTGACCAATTATCCCTGGTCGTCTTTCACGACGTGTGTTGTTGTCAGGTTGTTCTTGTCCTATTTTTATTACTTTCACTATTATTTGAGTCACTGTGTGTGTTCATGTGCCAGCCGACATGTTGTAGTCACCTAAAAGCGTCAGCAGATGGCAGGAGCTACATTTGAAGTACCGTACGTAAACATTCAAGCTACTGTATCCTCCACAGGAAGTTCCAGCAAACGTTTCACAATAAAAGCCTATTTAGAAAATGGAGGCATTCTCTCAGCTGAGGTTAAAAGGGGCTTTTAATTTGAAAGAAATTCAGGAATTGTTGAGTTTGAAATGACGGTGCGATATGTTAACTTTACGAAGACAATGGAGCGGATAAAAAGTAAATATATAAACACACAGAGGGATTAATAAATAATGGAGCGTCTATAATGTAGTTTGTTTCAAATGAAGCTGGCCTCTGCAGTTGTGGTGAGTATTTGTTAATGTTATTACTTTATGTCCGACCGTGAGGATGTACCATTGTTTGCTAGCTTGGTGCTAATGACAGTAACGTTAACTCAGCGGGTTGACAAAGTGCCTCTACTGTTTCACACCATCATTTCCCCCTTTTACTCTGTGTGGTAACATCCCTCGAGGAAATATTAAAAACGCTGCGGTGTTGTTGTCATACAGTGTCTACGGCAGCAGATCGTTCTGTGTTTTACTGGTCACAGTGACGGCTGTGATGGGAGAACTGGATCTCAGTGAAGGGCAAGTGGTCCATAACTTTAATTCTGGAGACAAAGATGTGAAGGCAAACACTGATTGACTGATTGTATGATCGATTAGAGTCTGAACTTGTGTTTGGCTTCATCACAGTCACAGTGACAGTAGCCTGAGCTCAAACCTCGAACAGTAAACCCATTCAGCTCAGCAGTCATCCTTCACTTCATCACATAAAGCATGTCATAGTGAGCAGCACCACCACTCAGAGACGCTGCCAGAAAAAAGAAAGAGCCGAGCTGCAGTGAGCAGGATTATCCTACAGGGGGCAGTGCGTAGCCTCCACCTCCCTCTCTGCATCTCTCAGGCTTTAATCATTCGTCAGGCATAATAAGAGCAGCATTTATAGTCATATCCCTGTAATAAAGGAGGTGTCTCTTTGTCCTTTTTCATTCAACACATTGTCACAACCCAGAGCCTTAATCCTGCAAACTGACGGACAGTTGCATCCTGGGAAAAGAGCCGCGTGCTATTGTTTGAGTGAGTCAAATCTGTTAAGCCCTAATTCTTTTGTGGGCATTTGCATACTCGGAAGTATTCTTTTACTGAGGGGCCAAATCCTCCTTGTGTGTGATGCGAGGCATTTTTAGTATCATTTGTGAAGTATCTACATGCACTATTAGCGCTGCATAATACCCACATATAATACGGAGGCATAATCTTGCAGATAAGAAGGGTTTTTCTAAGTGTAGCTTTACGTCGGGATGAAACGCTGCAATTTCAAGCAGATTCAAACGGGCTCAAATGTCATCAGAAATGTCAAGTGGCTCTGCAGTGGCAGGATACCAGAATGCCTTTTTTTATCGTTTTCATCACCCGCCTGATTCCTCAAATTTACCTCCCAGTTGAAAGGCCCGGCTCGGCTCAGACCGCTGCGATGTAATGGGTCTGGTGCTGTAATAAAGACGGTTACCTCTGACTCACCTGGCCTCTCTCTTCCTGCCTCTTTTCGTCTTGCTCTTTCCATTTCTTCCCCCTCTTCACCTCCACCTCCGTCTCTCCCACTCATCATCCTCTGATTATTGTTGGATGGCCTTCCTACTTCCAACAGAGTTTCTCCGGCTCACTGATAAACTGTTTATCTGTCCGTGGCGTTCGGCACAGTGTGGTTCACACGTTCACATCCTCTGCAGGCCTTTTCTCCGCTGCTCTCTGGAGTCCCTTCTGCAAAAGCTCTGATAAGATTGTTGGGCTGAGATGGCAGATGGAGAATCGAGGAGTGATGGTGTATTCTGTTAAAGCAAAAACTGTGACAAACCTTTAGCTTTTAAAAAAATACTACAAAACATATTACACTGACTTTTATTATCAGAAGTTGTACACAAAGTGATATAAATCTACATGATGGTTCAAGTTTAATCATCAGAAATCAGAAACAAAAATAAGTTTATTGCCAAGTAGATTTTTACAAAGACTTCGTCTTGGTATTTTGGTGTTCAAGATCAAGTACAGGGTTTGATTTTCTGTAAAATAGCATGTGACTAAATCAGTACATTTACATGGACAGCGAAGTGGAGCTATGGTTACAGCTGGACGAGGACATTTAGCTGGCCTGCTGTTCTTGTCCCAGTACACAAGCACGGAGGGGAATCCATTTATTGAGCCAAGTATGTGCGACTCCTCTACGATAGGTGGAGATATGCCTCCTTTCAGCTTGTTAGTATTGAACCTTTTTCCTGTTGACCTATTACGTCACAGACCAAAACAATGGACAAACAAGTTAGCTACAGTTAGCTAGCTGCTAACTGCTACCATGGTGGACAACTTTACAGCTCTGTACATTTGGTCCGTCCAAAAAGTCACGGCTCTGGATGTAGATTTCTCCATGTTGTTTACCGGCTTCTTCTCTTACACATTTAATGCTATTGGACGTCTGGGTCAAAGCCGGGGCGGAAACTGTGGAGCATGCTCAGAGCGCCTCGGCCAGTTTGGGTCTGATTGACTGTATACATGCAGGAGTCACATGATCTGGGTGTGTTAGTCCCACTGTGAGAAATTCAATTTTGTACAATTTGAGTCAACATGTTTACATGTATTTTAAAAGTTCACGCTGCATCGGCTTCTCTGTCCAGACCTGGATGCTACAGTACGTCCACTCCTTTTATACAGTCGACGCTTCAAAAACAAAGTGCTTGTTGGAATAAAAAAAGGCGATGTTCAGTACATGTGTCATATTCTAACGTCTAAATCACTATTATCAAGCTGCAGTTCCTTTTATTTTGAAAGTCAATGACACAAATGTAACCTTTGACCTGTGGTCACATTGGTCACCGACGTGGGACTCCAGCCATGAAACTTTGCAGCCCGAGGATGAGGTGGCAGCCTACATGGAAGATCCTTTGGAGGTTTGATGGTGGTGGAAGCAGCATGCTAACATGTTTCCTAACCTGGCAGAGATTGTGCAAAATGTTTTCACCATTCGTGGCATCGAACACAGTGAAAGAGACTTTTCCTCTGCTGGATTTGTAACTCAAGAACATAGAATCCAGCTTAATGTGAGGACGTAGCCTGTGTGTGTTTAATCACAAGTGGACTTTTATTAACGAGTGTGAGTTGGTGCGGTCTTTACTTAGACATAATGACGGGCAGCACGTCGGTTCTGGTACTTTGCTTTACAGGTGTGGGTTTGATTCGAACACTGGTGAGGTTATGGCAGTCGGCTTTTCACTCCACCTTTAGTGTGGCTGTGTGGATGGGGTTGGATGACACATCTTACAACCTAGTTTATCTGAAGCATACTGAAGCCTTTCCTTTACTGACCAAGTTGAATTCCAGCAGCCCAACAAACACAAGCAGCACCTTCCAAACAAAACCCCAGTTAGCCAAACTTATTTGGAAGAGAAAGCCAAAAAATTGTCACCCAAATGTTCTGTTGTGAGAACGGCTAACGCTATAACAATATGACCTAAGCTGTAATAAACTGGAATTATCCTTCAGGATTTAAAAGCAGGGTGTGAGAGAGCCTTTATCCATCTCTCATGTAAAGCTCATGTAGAGTATGTATGCAGCCTTGGCTCTGCCTTCAGAGTCAGAGTCTTTGTTGTTTGGATGTTTCATCGTGTTGCACCATCACTTTCCTCTCCGATCTTGCCAATGTCACAGTTAGAGAGAGAGACGCAGCCGCTCTGCATCTGTTCTCTGGCTGCTGTTTGTCTGTTTGTTTTGTTCTCTCCTCCTGTGTATTTAAGCGTCAATTTCTGCCGGCGAGGGACACATGAAAAGAGCCATGGCACGAACAGAAAACAAGCCCTCAGAGACGGGGAGGAGGAGGAGGATGAAATGACAACACGAGGAAGGAAACAAGGCTCGGGAATAAGCTGCGATTAAACCGAAAAACAATCAAACTGCAGAGATGAGAGGAAGAAGAGAGAAAAAACCACACACACAACAATGAAAGCAAATAAACAGGCAAACAGGGAATGCGGTGTTTTGTGAAAAGACCCTGGCGAGGGCAAATTACACCGAGTGCCAGTTCTGGATGCCTGGCATCAAAGGAAGGCAGAAGAGTTTTGTTGGAAGTGTTTTTCTGTCTAAATGACACCATTGGATATCACTGTATGAGACGGAAACTGGGAGCAGGGGAAGCAGCAGTGACGTTAATGCTCAATATCACATTCAGCCCAGTCGCCAGAAGAAAACGTTGGCAGTGTAGGTTTCTGCAAAGCACAGATACGTTACATGTGTACGTTTCATACAACCAGCTGTGTTTTTAACAACACGCTGTGACATTTCCAGCAATGATTGGGCGACAATAGCGGCTATTTTAAGCCCAAATATAACCTTTCGCTAACCCAAGTAGTTTTTGTGCACATGTTTTCCACAGCGCTGGCACAACTTCAAGTTGAAAATCAAAGTGTAAAGGATGGAAAAGTTTGTACATATTTGCTACATAAAAATGTACAAATGTCACACATCCCTGGGAGTGAAGACTGAACTGATGCAAAGTACAGAGTTTTCTAGTTCTCCTGACATGAGCCTAAAGGTCCAGTATGTGGGATTAGTGATATCTCGCTGTGAGGATGGCAGATTGCAACCAGCTGAAACTTCTCCCAATTGAAATTCTGCCAGTTTTCATTGTTCAGGAGGTTTTTACCAGGAGCTGAATTACCCGCAGACGTCTCTTCATCTCCGAAACAAAAAGACCAGCTGATTACAATGACTAAAGCAGTTTCATGTTAAAAATCAGTGTTTTTCCTACACTGTTTGGCATGTCAGAGACAGGTGACTCGCCCACCACATGCTAATCTGTGCTCACTCTTTCTCTCTGACAGCTCAATGTGTGCTCACCATATTTCTAATCCAGATGTTCAGGAGGTTTTTACCAGGAGCTGAATTATCCGCAGACGTCTCTTCTCCGAAACAAACCGACCAGGTGATTTAACCGGTGAAAACACTGAATAAAGCAGTTTCACTTCAAAAACTAGAAAAGCACTCACAGAGTGCAGACCTCCGCCAAGTAGGTGATATTCCCTCCCCCTCTGCATCAGATTTTGCAGCCTGCATCACAATTAGGTTATTTGCATCACTATCATTATTAGGTATATATGCCCTCACCGTGGAGACACTGTGGTGGATTTATTTCGTTTTTTAATTTTGTACCAACTTTCTTTTTTCCAACACAGAACATTAATTTCAACTTTAGAATTACAACAATATTTAGCAAGTAGAACAAGACGTGCTTTCCGGCCACCAGATGGCGCTATTTTCACCGTCTTTAGAAATTGGAATTGCTGCTGAGGCTGTCAGAAGATACTTTTCATTATTTAATCCACCTTGCTTCAACCAATCACCACCAAAATTTTATCATGTGTTCCTTGTGCCATTATCCACCTTCCCTGAAAATGTCATCAAAATCCGTTCATAACTTTTTGAGTTATTTTGCAGACAAACAGACAAACAGACAAACGCTGGTGAAACATAACCTCCTTGGCGGAAGTAAAAATCTGTTTGTCTGACGCTGTATATCAGGGCTTCTGTCATTTCTAGAACCCGTGTGGTTTGTCCAATTTGGGTTTCTGTAGAATCATGGTGGTGCAACATGACGATCTCTGTAGGCCAGGGGTCTTATTTATAAACATTGTGTGACACTTTCAGATGGTGGTAAAAGCCTGATTGTGGAAACTGTCGAATATTTTGTGATGCACGCCATTTTTGTTTTTTGTCTTTACGTCCATTTATAGCATGGGTCCTACGCATTGTTTTATAAATGACACCCTGCTGCCTATGTAGATATAAGTGGCTCATTGTAAGGCAACAAAAACACAACGATTCTTATTTTCAGGTGATTATATACTGCCAATATATTCTCCACACACTTAACTTTTAAGACTCCTGTATTAGTTAGTTTGCCTTTGTTTTCTCTCTGTTGCTTTATTATTTAGAAGACTGTGTTTTCTGTGTTTTTACCTTTCTGTTTACTGTGTTCTTCCTCACCTGTGTTTCTGTGCTGCCCTTCCCTCATTAACCCATCGACACCTGCTCTGCATCAGCCTCATTAGTCCTTCCATGCTCCTGCTTTCCCCAGTCAGTCAGCTCCCTGCACGTTCTTCAGCCTCATCACCTCATTCCCCTCACCTGAGTTTGTCCTCCTCTCCACCTGCCCTTCATCCCCTCGTCAGACTAGTTTGTTTTTGAGTCCTGGTTTTCAGTCTGTATATGGTTCCTTGATTTTGTTATGTGATCTTTAGTTTTGCTTTTATTTTCCTGAGGTCCTGTTCTCAGGTCCTGCTCCTGCGTTTGGGTCTGAGTGCTTCGCACCACATAATAATATTTAAACAATAAACTTTATTTATAAAGAGCTTTTCAAAACAAAGTTTCAAAGGGCTATACATGGTTGATCCCGCATTTAAAACAAAGCAGTATTCAAGCAAATCAAATGAAGCAATTTCGAGAAATACAAACAAAATAGATAAATAAAATGACCCTGTAGATTAAACTGAGGTATATCACATCAAACAAAACAATACAAAAACAAAAGAATACAATAACTCATGACAATACATAAATAATAAATAATAATAAATAATAATAATAATAATAATAATAAGACATATATAGAGTAAACAGTGTGCTAAAATGAATAAAATGCTTTTATAAACACATAAGTTTTAAGGTCTCACTCCAAAGTCGCGGAAATCCGGCGCTTGGGCAGTGACTCAGAAACCAACAAAAAAAGGCTTCTTCAGCGTCAGCATGATATGTAGCTAGGCGCTGTTATAGTTTAACAGCACCCAGTGGCGTCAGGGAAAACGTGGCGGGACAAGGATGAAAGTTAAGGCGGCACAAGTGCGACTAGGTTGGGCAGGAGTGGTGGTGGATGGGTCAAACAAACACAGACTTTTACCAGAGAGAGTGGTGTTCCTGTCCTGTAGAATTCTGAAGGCAACCCTGTTCTTTTTTCCTAAACCTAACCATGTGTGTTTGCTGTTGAAAAGAAAAGTTGAAAGAGTATGTAGACGTTAAATTTCTGGAATTCTGGAATTCCAACCAGGAGAAGTCTCAGCTGGTTGCAATTTGCAATCCTCACCACTAGGTGCCACTAAATCCCCCAGAAGCTCACACACTGGACCTTTAAATTGTTGTTTTTTTTTCCTCAGTGTAATGGTTTTCTTCTGGCTGCTTAATGTAAAGAGCACCAACTGTGGGTTTGAAGAAAGACATTTTTAGGTTGGAAAAAAAACCTGGATTGAATGACGAAGTCTCAAGGTTCATGAGCTGTAATTCTGCTACATGGGTTATGCTTTGTACAACTTCTGTAAAGTTCAGTGATGTGCAAAGTTCTGCAGTTACAGCATTTTTGTTCATCTTGGAGGAAAGTTACCTAATAAGCTCGTTACATTAGCTTAAAATGAACTAATGTTATTAAGGCCATGCTAGAGCAGTGAAAAGGCCGTGATTTATCTACATGTGTAGCTTATGAATAAATTTGACAGCAGTGTGTCGCCTCTCTCGTACCTCGCCTGTCCCTGCGGCGCAGCAGCTCTGTGGTTTTTGTGTTGTTCCAGTTCAGCGGCTCTCTGACGTCCCGACACCGAGGCTTTTATGACAGATGAAGACTTTTTAACCGCCTCTGTGTGGAGGCAGTGGACTGGCTCCTCTTAATTAGCACTTTGTCTCTGCTCAGAAGTGACCTTTTCTCTTTTGCACTTTGGTTAAATTGACTCCCTTCTCTTGCTGTGTGTTTCCTCTGCTTTACATGGCTGCTGGTGCGTGGCTCTCCGGTGCCGCACGACTTCATGCAGTTAAGGGTTCAACTGATGTATTGGCACAGAGGGAGAGCCAGAGGATGTCGGGATTGCTTTTCCCTTTTATTCAATATTAAATAGTGACCAATCAGTTGTGTCCACAGCTAACCTCCATCCTACCCTCTTTACCTTGATAGCAACAAAAAACAAAGTGAAAAAAAAAGTACCTTTGAAATGTTTTTTTAAACGACTGAACCAACTAAATTATTATTAAAGACAGTGAAAAAGTTTGCTAGTTCAGTCTCCAATTTGACAAAACATGACTGCAAATTGAGACAGTGCAAAAAGCACCACACAACAGAAACTGTTTCCAGGGGACACTTAAAAGCGATGCACAAGGTTTGGATACGCTCTTTTATTGCCTGAAGAAAATGCTGGCACTCTCTGTCTCTGCACTTTGCATGTTTCATATGAATCAACGTCAAGTGTTAGAGGGGATGGTGGATGGTGTCACCTCAGCGAGATGCCTGCCAAGATGCAGAACACTGTTTGAGACAAACAAAATACTTTTTTAGTCATCCCTGCATTTCCAGCGTCATCAAAGCCACCAAATATGGATGTTTTCTTGCACCCTGACGCTGTGTTTTCACCAGAGATTATGCCACGAAATGTAGTTGTTTTATCACTGAGACTGTATGCAAATCGTTGCGCTGTTGTGAATCAGTTTCTATTTTGACAGTGGAGGTTTAATTAAAATGGATGTTGCAGCTAATGTAACAGCTTCCTCTGTTTGGACTGAAAAACTATGCTGGAAATAAAGATTAACAAACAAGTAAACAATCAAACCAACAGCCAGAGCAGGGTTTACCTGAGCTGGACGTTGCTGTGTGAAACAGCACTCTTTCTCCCTGAAGTTTAATGTCTTGTTTAATGAAAGTGTTTGAGTCTCTATGTCAGTGACAGCACTCTTTGCGCCCGGTGAGGTGACCCTCCCGTGTTTTAAAACACCGCAGCCCAAACTCCAAGGTGTGTTTCATTTGTCCACAGTGACAGCAGCATGTGGACAGGGGGAAACAGATGCACTCCAGGTGCACTGAATTCCCTCTCTGATTTGGGGTTTGTGCCCAAATGCATCAGCAGACTGTCAGTCAGATCAGCTGTTAATAAAGCAATCACAAAATGATCTGGACACGAGGTGACGCTTTCCTCCTGACAGGTTTTGGGGAACACGGTGACAGCGGTAACTTTCCAGGAAGAGGCAGCGATCTCTGAGGCCACATGCTTCATCGGTGAGTAACGATCCTGCACCACTGACTAATGCATCCAACACACACACACACACACACACACACACACACACACACACACACACACACACACACACACACAATGGCCCTACCATTGCTCTCCAGCTCAGAGACCCTCCACCACCATAGCTCCTCCATTCCCAGAATCAGAGATGACCTTTGCATGAATAAAGTCAAAGAGGATTAAGGCAGACGAGACCTTCGCAATGTCGGCCGAGGGGAGAAGCGGGTGCATCCTCCTTTGAAACGTGGCTTGAGTGTCGATGTCTCCACCTGCCTGAAGGCCACGCTGTGTTGCTGTGCGATGCATTTGCATGGAAGCTGCACAAAAACAAAAGAAAACACACCTCTAGGAAATGGGAGGAAAACATGGCATGAAGACTGTTTCTAATCACATTAACATTAAGTTACTGTCAAAGTCATTCATCCGCTTCACTGGAGGTGATAATATCCGGTTTATATTCTTATCTGATTTATACTGAGCCTAATCCATACATTACAAGATGTATAAACACAGAGTCTATTTGCTTAAGTGTCCATCAAACCTCCAGATTACAACAATTTAGATTAGCCGCCCTTCTTTACTGCCTCAGTACAGCGTGATGTCAGCTGTGCGCACCTCCCATCAGGATTACCGGAATCCATTTTGTCATTATGATCTGTATAATACCTGTCACAATCATCTGCAGCTGAGTACACATTAAAATATCAAAAGTGTTGTAATGTCATGTCCTCTAAATCCAGCCAAGATGTAGCCAACTCAGGCTGCATAGCTCGTCTGTGTTTGGAGGAGCACTGAAATGTCAACGCCAGTGACTCGTAACTTCACTTGGACTCAAGCCTTTTGACTTTCCCCAAACCCAAAGATTGAAAATTGTGTCAGGTCAGTGAGTTGAAATTCGCAACAAGTTCTCACTGCGACCTCGTCACATATCACCATTTGCTCATGGACTTTCCACGTCCACATATGGCGTCCAAGGTACCCTGGGTGTGTTGGTGGTTGACGTTTCTGGGACGCCGTGTCAACTTCAGCCTGTTACATGCATTGTCTGTTTTCAAAATACACTTCTGTTTTCACAGGAAATGTACAGTTTGTACAGTCTCTTTCAAAATAAAAGCACTACGTCAGTACAACACTGCAAATTGACATTTTTTTCCCCTCAATAACAAAAGCGTGGTTACGTTTAGGTAACAAAAGCATGTGGCTGGGTTTCAGCAAAGGAACAGGTTTGGGCTTTACAATCACACAGGAAGTGAACACCGGCCTCCTGAGGCAAAGTCGGTGGTTGTTGGACCCATCCAACACCACTCCCACCCACCCCACTAAGACTTTTCACCAAATTAATTTTACGCTGTAGTCCCACTGCATTACCCCCTGACGCTGCCGGGGGGCTTACACAACAACAGCAACTAGCCACGTATCATGCTGAGGTGAAGGACAGATTTTTCGTCTGTGTCTGACGCCGTAAGTCACTGCCCGAGAGTTGGTATTCAATGACTTCGATGTGAGACCAGGTTGAAATTCATTACATTTGACAAAGAGGGCATTACGACCTATTTAGGACTCGAAACTCAAAGTTTAAAGCCCAGTTCAGACCAAAGATTCATGATGAGATGAAACCATTTTAGAACTTTGCAGAGAAAAGTTGCAGCAGTGTGAATTGGCCGGTCTGAGCTCGACTCAACTCGGCTGATGGTGACACCTTGACTAGAGATGATATACCGTCTCATGATGGTCACTTCCTGTCAACGTTACAGCTTTTTAGAACGTTGCAGAACGGGGCATTACAGCAGTAGCTGTCTGTTTAAACTCGTCTTGCTGGAATCTTTGGTCTGAACTGGGCCTAAGACTTAGGACTTGACATGAGACTTGCTTGTGACTTCCAAAAGAATGACTTGATCCCAGCCCTGCCTCCAAGATATCTGAAAACATTCTGAATAAAGCACGGTGGATCAAATGTGCGACATGTGTCTTTAATGGACTTCATTGAAAGGCTGGTCTGCACCTCACTGTGTGTTTGTATGTTTTCAAAATAAGATAATACTGAAAATCACCAAAGCCACGCTGGCTGGGGAGAAACGTAACTGATCCACTTTTCCTTCCTTCACGAGCTCTCTGTGTTTCCTTGATGTTTCCTGAACCACTGGTGCTGCCTGAGGAGAAAACAACACGACCCACAAATTAGTAAAAAACACGATTGTCTTCGGACCCCCGCTCCTCTGTCTGCAGACTGGGGGCCATCGCTGAAACATTTTCCAAGATCACTTACCAGAAAAACAAAAGGGGGAAAAGAAAACTGTAGAGCAGGCAGGCCACAGCCCCGAGGATTATTCTCCTAGTGTTACATGGATTAGCTGCAGCCCAACCTTTGACTCCTGTTAGGGACGACTTGACTTATGGCTCTGTTCAGGTGGGAGGGGGCTCCACTCATTATCATAGCATGTGCACTTGATTCTGTTCAGAGCAGGGAAATAACCTATAGGTGACCTCATGGTGTCTGTTTGGGCCCTAAAGCTGACGCCATATTGGGAGATATAGCGACAGAGCTCTTGTTGTTTGGGAATTTACATTAACGTGAAAAGTCTCCAAAATGTTTTCTCAAATGTTGGAACGTCCATCCTGCATCAAGAAGTAGTCTGGCACATAATCACAACAGTAGAACTTCAATGTTTTTGCTCTTTGGTTTTTATAAGATTAAACTGGCAAAATATAAAGTTAATTAGTGGTTTATACGGATGCTTTTCGGTGCATTTGTTGCCTTTGGGTTTGTTGTTTCTCCCTGTTTTCAGTCTTTGTGCTAAGCTAAGCTAAGCTAAGCTACGCTAAGCTAGCCACATTAGTCTTCTTATCTCAGACAATTTGCATAATTCCACTAATGTTTAACTCTTTCTTTAAAGAGGTACTTCACCCACAAAATGACCGTTTGTAAATCAGTTACTCGCAGACCTCCACAGAAAACAGTGAACATATTGTTTTATTGATTGATTGGGGATCATGTTTAAAGATATACTATGTGGGATTTTCCCCAAACCAGCTCTCCATCATCACATATAACCTGCTCTTAGTGTGGCCAAACGCCAAACGAGAGTGATTCCAGATTGGCTTTCACTTTCACTGGTGAGCATGTTGACAAACTGTAACTGACAGTCCAGTTGTATGATCAGTACTTCCCAAACACATGCATTTTCGCTAAAACTTTACAATTTGAAACTGAACTGACAGTGAGAAAAAACAAACAAAAAAGTATTATTGGGGTCTTTGAAGAGAGCATAGAAAAGTTTCACTGTCAGTTCAGTTTTAAATAATTATGTGTTTGGAAGTGCTGATCACGTGACTGGATAAATGAGACTTTTACTGCACGAGTTTGTAAATGAATAATTTAGTAGTTTTGCTGGTTTTAAATGCAGTCCCAAATATATTTGCTGTTTCCCGTGGAGGCATGTGAGGAAAACAGTTTTCTTCACAAATTTAAGGAAACACCACATAACATAGATAAATAGATAAAAATAAAATTATTGAAAGAAATCCTCAGTTGTAATAAAATACACATCAACTTTATATTAAAAATGAATGTAATTTATGGTGCTGTTAGTTTGCTGGCAGACTGCCCTGAAAATGATGTTTTTGAAAGGTGTAACACCAACGAATATGAACTGAAGCAGATTATTCTGTTAATTAAAAACATGAGAATTTCAGAAATGATTACACCTATCTATCTTTTCAGTAAGTTTTGACTTTTGGACTTTACAACGCTCTGGAGTTACTGTAAATGTCAGGATCAAACGAGTCTGTGCAGCCACCACTGGAATCTAATTCTACAAATAGTGTAATACTAATAACATCAGTGAGGCCTAATCTTGGGAAATAAATATTGGGTTTAAACAAAGGGAAGAGACATGAAAATATTTATATTTATTATGTCTTATCATGCAAATATGTTAACTACATGCTTGTCCACAGTGTATAGTATATATTCTTTTTTTATTCTATATATTTCATATTTCATGCCTATATTTTTTAATTGCTGCACCATACTTCTTCTGAGATACTCATTTTTTGTCTTGCTCAGTTTTCTCTTGTTTGACATATTTAATGAGCACTGTTAAACCTGACAACTACTTCACTGTAACTGTTGTGTGCATGTTGCATGTAGACATCTACATAAACTTTACGTTTATCCACGACCTACAAATAATCAGTCAGCCACATTAATGTTCACTGGATCTCCTCAGCACAGTTCTGGTTTCTCCTGGTTCAGAAAAGCAGCAGACGTCACTCATCACACTTCTTTGTTTCTGGTTTTCATTTTTTTTTAATCCACTTCTTGACTTCAGTTTCTGCAGGGCTGAACTCCTTCATGGTTTCTGTCAACAGAAGAACAGCACACAGAAATGATACCCAGCTTGTATGTGTGTGTGTGTGTGTGTGTGTGTGTTGTGTGTGTTCAGTTCTCGTGTTAAGTCTCCACAGATCTCCCAAATACCCATGCACATGTGTATAGAAACAATTTACAAAGCCCTGTGTAATCTTCCTTTTTACTGCGCTCTTAGTTTCATCTGCAGGGGATTACTGTACCACTTTTTTTGTGTGGAATCTGCAAAAGGAGGAGGGACATACAAAATGGCGGAAAAAGGAAAACAAATTGTAGCGTAATCTCTGCAGAGAAAGGACGGCTGAGCGAGGGAGTCCCCCAGACCCTCCATCTTTTTCGGGCCAGAAAATCCCATAATCCTCCATGTTTGATGTCTCAAAGCTAATGGCGTTTATTAGGACAGCCCAAAAGGCGCTTTGTCCACGGCGCGGCTGCCGTTGAGGTTTTGAATGACATTGCAGGGAGAGAGCTGGTAACTTTAGCTTAATCTGGGCTTATCCGGCCCCGATGCATGCACAGGTGTGTGGCCCTTAAGCCCAGAGGAGGCTGGGCTCTCCTGTGCCAGCCAAAGATCAATCCTGCTCCAGGGGCCGAAGACGTCCACAGGAACACACACTGCACCTTTAACCCACCGGGCTTTAGCCTCCTCATGAACCTAACCGCCTATTATCACATTTTAATTAAACGACTGCCCCCCCCTCTAAGATATGGAATGACCTTTTCCTGTTGAATCAGTTTACATTTCATGGAGCGACTCGTGCAGGTTGAGTTGCATATGTTCATCTGGAGGATTTTAGTTTTGGCCCCGGTGTTCAACCCAGAGTGGAACACCGATTTATGTGCAGCTGAATTATTCAGCACATATGGGAGAATAAAATCACTTAACTTTTAAAGCTGCATTCTTAGATTTATGGCAAACCTCAAAACAAGCAGAAACAAACACAATCTTGACAAAGAAGTCGTCGAAATGTGGTGTTTTGGCAGTGACTTGTGGCGTCCTTTAACATCTGCACGATACGTGGCCAGTTGCCCTTATAGTTTAATGGCACCCGGCGTCATCAGGGGAAAACACGGCAGGACAGGGACGAAAGTTAAGTCAGCAAAAGTCCAGTTGGGGCGGCTGGGATGGGTGTTGGATGGGTCCAACACACACTGACCTTCACCCGAGAGAGCAGTGTTTATGTCCCGTAAGATTCTAAAGCCAAACCCTGTTCTTTTCTCCTAAACCTAACCATGTGTGGGTCAATTCGCAGTGTTGTACTTAAGTAGTGCATTTATTTTGAAAGAGACTGTATGTAAACATTCAATTTCCTTGTGAAAACTGAAGTGCATTTTGAAAACAGACAATGCATGTAACAGGCTGAAGTTGACACGGCCTCCCAGAACATCAACAACCAACACACCCAGGCAGGGCATAAAATGAAAAAATGAGTTTGCCCTGTAAAACAAAAACACACACCCGCCAGTGGCTGAATGAAAATTTTGAATTGCAGGTGGGTTTTTTATGTGCTTCAACCATTTCTGCCAGCTGTGTCAGACTATTTTGACCCTCGCAGCTTATTGTACGTGTACCAGGAACGCATGACGTCAGCTACCAGAACCCCGGGCATTCTATGGTAACCTCTGAGCAAGATGTGACGACACATTCCTGCCGTGAAGCCATCCCAGAAAAGAAGAAAACGAAGATGAAAATGTCCGACTTGGAAAAGAACACGATGAGCTGCAGCCTTTGCCACAAGCACGCCAAAGAAACACAGAGGACAGGGTATGATTTTCCAAAAGTTGGATTTTCATACTAAAAACGTAAGGTAATTATTTTTTATTTGGCTGGTGAAAAATATGTTTGGCCGGTAAATTTGTGGAGGTCGCTAGCCAATGGCAGATGAGGTAAAAATTTAATTTTACGCCCTGCACCCAGGGTACCTTGGACGTCACATGTGGACGTGGAAAGTAAATGTCCAAATGTCGATATGTGACGAGATCAGAGTGAGGATGTGTTATACAAAGTCTTTCTAGCTAACATGTTAGCAAGTATTTACACATCCAGCAGACACAGAGTGACATCATTAACACAATAGAGTCGTGTATTCACTCTCCTTTTAGCTCTGGTTTGGTCTCCACCAACTCCTGAGAGAAACATCTGGCTCTTTAGCTGCTAAATGTTCCACTTTCTTCACCAGCTGGAGTTTATATAGGCTCGAGTACACAGTGTTTGATACCAGTGACACCTAAGACTGTAAAATAATAGACGTAGCTACTGTGATGTCACTCCTGTATTTGCAGTTAGGTTAGGCAAAAATGGTGCCATGTGCTTTATATGCCTTTGAGAAGGCAAACCTATCTCCATCGCATATCGACGTTTCGTTGTGGACTTTGCACGCTGACATATGACGTGCAAGGTTCCCTGGGTGTGTTGGTTGTTGACTTTCTGGGAAGTCATGTCCACTTCAGCCACATTAACTACATGTATTGTCTGTTTTCAAAATACACGTCCGTTTTCACAGGAAATGTACAGTTTGCATACAGTCTCTTTCAAAATAAAAGCACTACGTCTGTACAACACTGCAATTTTTTTTTTTCCTTCAACAAACACACATGGTTATGTTTAGCCAACATACTCACGTGGTTGGGTTTAGAAAAAAATAACAGTGTTTGGCTTTACATGTGACCCGGCCTCCCTGGTGAACGTTGGTGGTTTGGAGCGATCCACATTGCCTCCAGCTCACCCTACTTTTACCCCCTTAACTGACGATATTGTCCGGCCGTGTTTCCCCCCGACGCTGCTGAATACCTTTAAACAGTAACGCTGATCAGCCGCGTATCATGCCAACCTGAAAGTACAGCTTTTTTCATCTAGCGTGCCTTATGGCCCATCATGAAAGCGTGCACTGTGACCCGCTGTTACACCACAGGACTGGATTGAACCTCAACCAGAGAAACACTTATTTAAATCATTTTTTTAATGGTGATAAATTTTGTTAGGGCACTGTCGAACAGTGTTGCCCTGCCAGTAGAGTCATTACATCAGAATATTTTTTTATTTCTTTGTTTTGGTCAAATCAGATGTTTTACAGAGGTAGATCCCTGCAGCACATTTGCCTCGTCTGCAACACTTAATATTCTGTCTGGTTATTAAAGTGTGAAGTTGGAGGCAGATGAGCCTCTGTAGGTGGTTCAATATGAACATGAAACATGTCCGACAAGGAAAACATAAAACCAGGCATCATCACACTTTAATCAAAACAACACTGATGTTGCCAATATTTAATATTTAGTTTTATTATACATTAATGTGAACACTATTTGTGTGAGATAAAGTTGGATACTGGCTGACAGGTTGTAGTAGTGGAAACCCCTGAGAGAGAGTTTGTGACCAAGCAGTTGTCAAATCCCACAAAAATCAGCTTCTAATCTCTGATCTTTTTTTTTGTTGTTGTCAATTTTTAGTAGCAAAAGTCGCCCCCTTCACACCTCCTCCATGCCTCGGACCAACATAATCGCAGGAGAATGACATTGCTGCTGCTTCTGAATGGTGAGGGCTTCCTGACCAAGGACTGCTGACTGTCTTATTGGATTTGGAAGCCACTCCTTCAATAAAAAGAATGAATTTCCCATAATTCAATAACAGAAATCAAGGCCAGCGGCCCAGTGATCCATAAACACTACGATGATGAGGTCATCTCCCCCCGCACGCCAGCACATGATGCAATATCATCATCATCGGCATCAAAGCGGCTGCTGTGTGAGCACAGAGACAAAATCTTGTCTTGTGTTTGATTTCCAGATTTAAATATGTTGGAGTAATGTGAGACACCTGAGGGCGATCAAAGACGTTCAGTTACAGGTTGTTGTTGTTTGTTTTTTTTTTATCTCTGTTTAGTCCAAGGCCACTGAGATGTTCTCTCGTTTTCACACCTTTGGACGTCCCCTGCCTTTTCACCAAAACCCATCATGATGTGTCCAAACCCTGCATTTCTTCAATTGCTACCATCATCCTTCAAATAACATGCTTCATGGTTTTATTTTCCTGCAGGGGGGGATTGTGCCCCCTCGGCCCCGCGGTCACACTCCCTGCGGATTTACACAACCCTCATTTTCTTCTTCTTTTCCCACAGAAGGAGCCGTCTGCATGGACTGAAGCCAAACGCATCACTTCCTGTCAGGTAGAGAAATGTATCAGCATCATCAATGTTTCACTGTTGATGTTTAAACTGTCTCACCTTTCGCCTCTCAGAACCAGTCTCTTGACTCAAAGCACCATTTTTGGGCAAAGCAGGACGATTTCCCATCCGTTCATCACACACACAGTTCTTAACACGTGTGGGGGCGACCAACAGGGGGCGTCAGCCGGCAGCTTAACTGCTGTCAGAGCTGCTGCTTTAACCCTTACTTCACTGAGGAAGCTCAAACAGTGCTGCTCAGTTCAGACACAGTCTCTCAGCGTCACCAAACTGAAACACAGTCAGACGGTGATCATGATTCTCTGCAGCAGATTCAAACCAGCCTCCACAGGCCAGATTTTCAATACATACATATATTTGACTCCACACGGTCAGATTCACAACATACACAGACATAATGCAAATGAAATATAACCAAACTGATGTGAAACACGACACAGGGAAAAACGTCAGAGCCCTGGAAAGAAATTGTGTAAAACTTTCTATGAAGTCTGTGTCTATAATGCATTATAAACATACTTATGATGCAATATAATCCTGTTGTAACAGTTTATAATTACTCACAAGTATTTAATAATCAATAATCATAACACACTACAAAGCATTTTATAGTCACTTGCAAGGTCAGATATCAAAACACTTAATAATCACTCACTGATATGTTTTGCTGTTGCCAGGATCGTAATGTAATATAACTTTCACACGTGTTCAAAATGTTATAATGCATTATAATTAGGGATGCACTGATTTTGAAATTCTGGGTCAACATTTCTCTTTAAATAAGCAATACAGCCAATACCAATGGTTGTTTTGTTGTTTATTTTGTTATTTATTCCCTCTTTTGTGCCAGGGAAAACAAAGAAATTTACACTATATTAAAAAATAAATAAAGAAACTGAACTTTTCATTCAGTCCTTCATTATAATACATTTGAATGAGCACTAATTTAATTATACAACCTTTAAAATAACCTTCTTTCACATGAAAAACATTTTCAAAAATAACTGCTTCAAACACTTTTAGTACAGTGTATATATATATAAAAATTATTCCTTCTCTAATATCTAATTTATATTGCTGCGGAAACATCAACAAATTTGTCTATCAAGTTCGTTGACAAAAAAATGCATTTGACAAGATTACAATTGAACACATCATGGGAACTATAATTTTCTTTTGTCAATATTCATTTTTACTGAGTAGAGCTTGAACGCATCATAATGTAACTCAGTGCAGCCTCCGTTAGCTGTTAGTTAAGGTCACTGGCTGCTAACAGCTAATGCTAATCAGCTCTCCTGCTGATCTCAAGAGATTTGTCACTCACAATGGGGCATTATGAGGGAAACAACAGGGTGACACATCTATAGTGACTTTACTGTGTCCTTTCTTCCTGACGACGTCCCAGGAAAAATTTAGCGAAGGAATAGCCTGCCTTACTCTGCCTCTAACTGGCTTACCGTCACATTCTTACCCAAACCGCAACCAATCCCACTCCTCTAGCCTAAACCAAAACAATCCAACCAAGGCAGCGAGTGCTAACCAGTCACAGGGAGCGAGGGACGGGTCATTACTTCGCTATCGTAGGATTTGCAGATCTGCTCCTGGTGAAGATCTCTGCTCATCCCAAACACGTTTTCTGTTGTCTGTTGGGCTGATACCAACATTCAGCGTTAAATATTGCATCCCTAATTAAAATGTGACTGTAAGTTAAGCCCAGTTCACATTACACGATTTTCACCGCGATTTTGACGTCACAGAGGTTCTTGAGAGCGACCTAGATAGTCTGCCACAGCGAGTGTGTGAACAAGCCTACGAGCAAGTCGCCCCCTTGTCTGTGTCTGGGACTGGATATTTGGCATGCTGGAAAACTGGAGAAGTGTTTGGGCTTGTTTCTAAAGTGGAGTTGCTTATTCAGGCTCTCTAAACGTCACCTTCTTCTATATATATCCGTCTAATAAGTTATTTAAACGCATGACAGTTGCTTCTTTTGGGCTTGTTTCCAGAGCCCTGGTTGCTTGTTTGTCTCAAGCAACAACAACAACAATGGCGGCGTCCACAGGATCACGGGGAGCGCGTTGTGTTTGGACTCAGGCCCTGGAGGCAGATCTGATTCAACACTGGGAAGAATATACATGCCTTTATGATGTGTCGTCTCCGTTTGGTGATGTCACCGTGTTATCTGGGGCTCTGTCGGCGAGGGATCGGTGGAGAAATTTTGTGGTGTGCACACAAAGGTCGTAATGCAGTTGGCGAGACTCCCGCTGAAAGAAACACACGTCGCCAGGTATGAACACTCAAAAGATTACGATAAAATCGTGTAATGTGAACTAGGCTTTACTC
Organism: Epinephelus cyanopodus; assembly: GCA_026686955.1. NCBI lineage: Eukaryota > Metazoa > Chordata > Actinopteri > Perciformes > Serranidae > Epinephelus > Epinephelus cyanopodus. Next base: position 3,915,628 of record CM048916.1, on the reverse strand, counting down.
TTAGTGGTCACTGTTTGGATGTTTGAGTAATGTTTCCCCAAAAATCTCACTTTAAAGACTCAACTGACTCCAATTAAAGATGATATCTGAAATAATCTCCTCGTGAAGCAAAAGGAAACTTAGTAGCCATTATAAAATGATTTATCATGTGTTGTGATTTTTGTATAGTATGTTTTGTACAGAAAAATACAGTTTTCCTGTAATTTTGAAGGGATACAAAAAATAAAAAAAATACTGTGTTAAATAAAGAAATCCTTAAAGGGAAACTAGCCCTATTTTCCGATCTACTTTTGTCTAAATGAGTGATAGGATGTTCAATATATGGCATTTCTCCAGTATGAAGCTAGGGCTGACCTGCCTGCAGCCAGTGAACGCGCGCTATATTAAATAATAGGGCACTCAGACAGTGTCAAACAACGTCAAAATACGTCCACTAAAAGTGCATTTTTTTCACACAGATAGGCTCGGATTGTTTTTATAATTATCCGACGACATAACAGAAAGGAGAAATGAACGTCTGTGTTTACCTTCAGCTGGATTCAGACATGTTCCTCTGCCTGTTGCTGCTCCCTCTCTCTCCTCGTCTGCTCTTCAGTTTCAGTGAGCTCTGCGTCCGTGTACTCCGTGTTCAAATAAATACGGGCGCTCATCAAATTCAAATGGCTCATCCAGATCCAGTTGGTCAAAATCGGGTAAAATTTCGGACATGTTTGTTGTGGCAAGTCAAAACATTCACTCAGAGAGTGAAAGTCTGGCTCTGAAATCTCACGTCTCGCAAGATCTGAGTTGTTGCAGGAAGTTACCGCAGGAGTGACCTTAAAAATGCCAGGTGTTACTCTGTTTGGAGGAGTCATGGCTGAATTTTTACATGTCAGTGTGTGGTCCTTTAAAATTGACATTCTTGTTAAGCTGAAGGTGAAAAACACGGCACAGCTTTCAGCAGTGGGAAAGAAGTTCAAACAGTTATTTCATATATCGACAAAAATATGACCAGAAAACATTTCTGCTTAACACTTCCTAGTGTGTGTGTGTGTGTGTGTGTGTGTGTGTGTGTGTGTTTCCTTAGAGAAGAACAAAATGAGCGGGAGCATCATAGATGTTTCTCCATCATAACCAGATTACTCTCCTGAATCCCGATGTCCTCAACCTGCTGATACGTTCTCTAATCCACCACTCGATAAGGCTTCAAAGCAACATGCCATTAATGATGTCGATGGCATTATCCACGGCGACGAGCAAATGACCCGTTATTACAAGAGTCATTACTCTACTCAACATTCTGCTCTTTAGACTGAGCATGCCTGCAGGGCTTTACTGTTTCATTAAGGAGAACAGAAGCAGCTCTGCCTCGCACGGACGGAGATGTTGGCGTCTGATCCGACGTAACACGCTGCAGCGATGTTACTTTAATGTTCAGTTACAGGAATAAAACCTGAGAGAAGGTGTGTTACTGCTGTTTAGAGGTGATGTAATGAAGTACTGAGGCTGGTGACATCATCAGAGTCCCTGTAATCTCAGAGGACAGTGTCCTCTTACTGTATACAGACGGGACACTTTGGTCCGTAGCGCATGGAGACAAGAATTTAAAGGGCCTCATCTGTATATTCACATGATTTAATCCCTTTCAGTGTGTATACTTATACTACTGTCCCTACTGAATACACTGAACTATCGAGTACTTATATTCCAACTACTGTCTACTGTACATATTGGCTCTAAAGTGCACACTCAACACATTCTCAGTCCCAACTTGTCAAATACTGACACTTGGTCAGCTGTCCCACACGTGACAGTCTTGGTACCTTCCAGCACAGTGTTAATTCTGACAGCTACTGTAGATTTAGTCTTAGTCTTGGGACAAAAATGCTTATTAGTTTTAGTCACAATGTTGTCATATTTTTCCTTCATAGTTTTAGTGTAGTTTTTACGACGGAGTGTTAGGGCCACATCAAAGAAAAAAAAATTCAGAGATTTAGAAAATCAAGTCGTAATATTATGAGAAAAAAGTCATAATATTACGAGAATAAAGTCGTAATGTTACGAGAATAAAGTCGTAACTGAGAAAAAAATCATAATATTACGAGAATAAAGTCGTAATATTATGAGAATAAAGTCGTAATATTACAAGAATAAAGTCGTAACTGAGAAAAAGTCATAATATCACGAGAATAAAGTCATAATATTATGAGAATAAAGTCGTAGTTTTTAAGAAATAACCAACAACAAACAATGGGTTAGGGGATGAACCTGCTTGTGGCAGCTGCTCTTTGTCTCAGGTGTGTTGCCTCAATACACACGGTAATATTACAAGTTTTTTTCTCATTAAATTATGACTTTATTCGCGTAATATTATGACTTTTTCTCAGTTACGACTTTATTCTTGTAATATTACGACTTTAATTCTGAAGAGCAAAGTCATAATTGTACAAGAATAAATCTTGTAATATTATGACTTTTTCTCAGTTCCGACTTTATTCTCATAATATTACAACTTTATTCTCGTAATATTATGAGAATAAAGTCGTAATATTATGACTTTTTCTCGGGATGACTTTTCTCGTAATATTACGACTTTATTCTCGAAATCTTTTTTTTCTTCAATATGGCCCTAATACTCCTTTGTCGTTTTAGTTGATGGAAATTCTGAAAGTTTTTGTCAACTTTAGTCATTATGTTTTCTATAGGTTTTTTATCTTCAAATTAATTAGATTAATATTCACCATATAGCACACGTCTCCTGGATGTAGTGCCATTACATTTTTTTACAGACATTCTTGGTGCCTAGAGAACGAAGCCTACTGACTTTTCCTCTTGAGGTTTCTATTTGAAGTTTTCAGTGCAACCTGTGCGTCTCAGTCTTGATGATGTCACTTGTAAATAACAGCTCATTGGAAATCCAGGAGTCAACTGAGCCGGCTTTGATACTGGTCATCCAGCGTGCACATACCCAAAGAATGCATTTGTGATCCAGGCCCCAGTCGATGACACTGAGGATGTTTTCGTCCATACGTGGAGCATCAGGCGGACTCAGGTCTTGTGTGTCCCATACAGGCGCAGTGAGGGAGTCGCTCCGCCATGTGCTCCTAATGTGCTGTACTAATTGCAGCCCTTTGTACTAAATCAGACTCCTGCTCCGCTGCTTTTTGATGTGACTACACTCATTTCTCTCTCCGTCGAGCTCTCGCTCCAGCCATGCGTGGCTCACTGTTTTCTCTGCGAGCCTTTGATAGCGGCGCAGTAGCGTTAATTGTTTTGTACTGTTTGGCGGCCACTCCCTGTAGGTGGGCTCCATAATCTATACCGACACCAGAGATAGACTCCTGTGTGATGTCAGGCCCCCCGCTCTGAGAAAATTGGTAATTAGGGGACTGACGTTTGGAGCAAAAGATGACTCTTATTTGTGTTTCTGTTTGATGGAATGAAGGAATTTCAGAGACGTTTGATTCATCAATAACTGGTGCATCTCCTGTCAGAGCTCTGCTCCTCATTATGTTGGTGAGAGACAGACTTTATTGATATTAGAATTTCAAAATGATTGAAATACCTTCTTTTGTCTGCTTTGTCTTCTGTCTTTGGGTTTCTTCATGATGCAGTTTGAGTTTCTTTAGGTGGCCCTTTCTTTGATCTACTCAGTTCTTTTCATTGATGTATTGGGTCCCACTCTGGCTCCTTCCTGCTGACACATGACTTGCACAAAAATAAATGACTAAAAACCAACTTTTCAAATCTTTATAGCCTTTATAGGCCCTAATGTCTCAAATTGAGATAATTCAAAGAGTCATGCTGAACTGTTTGTGCCAATCTGAAACGTTTTACAGGAAACTGTTTGTCATGTGGCCTGCAGCAGCGAGCATGGCCACTGCATCAACATCTCGTCACAGCCGCACACTGTTTCTGGTGGCTCCAATTTATCTCTATAGTACACTGTAAAAAAAAAAAAAAAAAAAAAAAAAGTTCCCTGCAGTCTTCTACCACCAGTGGCGCTGTGAAGCAGGGCTGCAACTACACTGATTACTTTTAATTATTTCCTCTGATGATGATTTTCTCAATAAATTACTTGTTTAATTGACAAAATGCCAGAAAACAAGGGAAAAATGCTCATTAAATTTCTCTAAAGCCCAAAGTGACCGTCAGCCAATTAACAGACCAACAGTTTCAGTTCTACTGTGTTTACTGAGCTTCTCCTCATTTTGTTGTAGCTTGTGCCTGTGCGCGATATTCCTGCCGACAGCTTCCCGATATTCCACCAGTCAGCAGGTGTGAGTAGTAACGCACATTGGGGATGCATTATGAGACCTTGGACCATTCATTCCAAGGAAAGTTGTTCAGTGGCGCAAGAAGCAAAAAAAGCTTTTATTTCTGCGGTATGAAATTACCAGCATGATCGACTCTGCTTCCTCATCGCTGGGCCCATAGAGCAGGTGCACTAGAGACTTCCCTGGCAGAGCTGCCCGCTTCTGGTTTAGCTCTCCACTAACGTGACTGGAGATGAAAAGATTTGATCCAGCAGCTTTCCTGGACTTTTCAAATCTTATCAGACCGAACTGATCAAATCCTGATGGCTGAATGAATCATTGCGTGGCGGCTGTGAGCAGGGATGCATGTTATATATCGGTCTGTTAAATTACTGGATGATAATGGAACATTTTTATAATTATGCAATATTCTGATGATTAAGATTGTAGCCAATAAACAGCACAGATAATATGAAGCCATACTGCTTTCAGTGACTTCACAGGGTCAGCATCTATACACCCGACACAGTGGATGGTACATGTACCTTTCTGTTCTGTTCTGAGAATACGCTGAAAATGTAGTTAGCTAGCTTTTAAAAATTCTAACTTGAGTAGGTTTGTTAGAAATTTTCACTTTAACTTGAGTCAGGCTGCTCTCAGTATGTAACATTTGCAGGTTTACAAGTGTTTCAAATATAAATTTTGCAAATGACAAAGAGAATGAATTCAACATAGTGAGGAACACTGACTGTAAACACAACACTGTTTCACAATAAACTCCACAGGGTACCTTATATTACTGCTGGTAGCTCTGGAGGAAAGTATAATATCTACAAAGTCTCACTTTGTGCTCCTTCCTCAATTAAATGCTAAACAGTGAAATAAGTTTTGTTTTTTGAGCAGTCACTGAAACAGGAATTTGTCCTCAACAGGCCGTTAGCACATCGAAGCGGCAGATTCCCAAGCCTTCATGGTCGGGGCAATTAGCGTCCCAGGAGTCACGGAGGCAGAGGCATGTCTTCGAACAGAGGAGAGTCCAGGTGAGCCTCCTCCTCGTGATCACTGGCATGTTAGAATCAGTTTAATTGGGCTCTGTTTGATTTTCACCGACGACAGCCACAGCGCCCCTCCACCGCCTCCAAACACTCCCACACACCAGCAGACAGAAGAAACACTCCTCCTCCTCCTCCCCCCTGAACTTAATGGCAGAGCAGTGACTCGTCAGAGTTGACAGTGACCTCGCTGTTGGAGGGAGGCGAACAGCTCAGAAACTCCTTTGAAGTGTCAGCGACTCCCCTTCAGTCTGCTTCTTTAGAGAGCCACATTTTTGTCTTTCTGGACGAGCAGCTTCAAAACAGATTGACACCTGCAGGCCTCGCTCTGCTTTAAACACCGCAAGGTGCTTTACGGGTGCCTTCAGTGGGATTATTATTCTCTGTTAACAGAACAGGAACATTTTCATCATCTCATTGCTCTTTGCTGCTTTTATTTGAGACATGGACAGGGTCATGAAGAAGAGCAGAAAAAGTTAAACTCCTGGAGTTTAGCTGATTGTCAATCAAAGACTCTTTAGATTTAAGCAGAGGTGGAAGAAGTACTCAGAGCTTTTACATGAATACAGTAGTAATACCACAGCATAAAAATGTAGAAGTAGAAGTCCTGCATCTCAGAATCATCTCTTTTATATTACTGGATTATATTTACTGATGCATTAATGCCTTCATTACTTGATTGCTGCAGCTGGTAAAAGTGGAGCTGATTCCTACTTTATGCTGCTGAGTACATTAATTTATAAATATACAACATCATTTGTTGACAGTGGACAGTGGAGATGTGCTGCTCAATATTATGAGGAGAAGCAAAAAATATTTATTTAAATTGTGTTTCTTCAGTTGTCATCATTTTGAAATGTAATATCCTAGATTTACATGTATGAAATGTCCCAGAATGATCTTAAGTGCTATATCACAGGCAACTGGACTTGCTTGAGTTTCTTGAAGATGTTTCACCTCTCATCCAAGACGCTTCTTCAGTTGGATGCGGATGAGACCTGGATGAGAATCTTCACCAATATGTACCAAAAATGATATCTTTATCTTTAAAATGTGCTGTGTAACCACATTATTTGAAGAGCGGGTGGTTATTATAGGAGTTATGGTTTTGGGTTGGGCTACAGATCTTTTGTTGGCAGTGCGGGTCAGGTTTTGGAACTAATTGGTCACATGCAGGTGGCGGGGCAGGAGCAGTATTGCACATCACTGTTCTGGTTCAGAGGCGAGTCTTAACAATCAGGACTTTGGGACAGACGAGGCTAGTAAACGTTACAATGTTCTGCGCTGCAGTCATGGCGGTTGGTGGCGTTTGTCATGTTGCAAGTGATGCAAAAAACACAATTTGAGATCCAATTTCAGCGTCCAGAACCTTCAGACTGTAGAAATTGCATTTCAAACCTTCACCTCCAAATGTGGTTTAGATTCAATTTGCAAAAACGGCATTTATGTGTTTTTGTGCTCTTCACACTTTTTAGAATACAACAGAAAGCCTTTATTGTCATTGTACAACAATATACAGTGAGATTAGGAGTGCTACATCTGATCAGGTGCAAACTAGTAAATAAAACAAGCCAGGAAAAAAACCAAGGAATTCATAAAATCAGAAATAAACTGTGTAAAAAATAGGCCGTACCAAGCTGTACTTAATAAAGTGAGTAAGAAGAAGTGGACTGCACTGAAATCAATCTGGATACAATCTGGATTTGCCATAAAACAGATCTGGGCTGGCAGTCTGAACGAGACCAAAGTGTCAGCTGTGAAAAAGGCCCATGTGAGTGAATTTCATCAGGACTGCAGCTCCACACACCTCACAGGTGCTTTCACTTGTCTAATCAAACCTTTGTCTCAGGACTGTGTGAAGACTTTGTTTGTTTGACTTTTCCCTCACTGTCCTCTTAGTGCTGCAGCACGTGTGTGACAACTTTAACATTTATCGTTCTTATTGGTGCGTGAACTTATGACTTCACACAATAATTCCAGCACAGCCAGAACAGGTGAAATCACCTGTGTGAGAGCGCAGGACCTTTAAACCTCTAAATCAAGTATTAAAGACAGTGAACAATGAGCAGTACGAACTTTTTTAAATGTAAGATCACTGATGTTTAATATTTTTATAAAAGTCTCTCATTTGATTCCTTCTCATTTCTTGCACAGACACTCTGTGTATCTTCTGATCCATCGTGTATTAAGTCATTTCTTTCACAAGATTCTAAAGTTCTTATTACGTTACTGAAACACTGCAGCAACAAAGTGCAAAGCTCCGGAGATTTAAATTACTTTTAAAGTACATCACATACTTTGACTTCAACTTTTTAAATCCATCCAATGACCATCCAATTTATGGTCATTATTATTTCCATGGCTGCTCTGCCGCTAATTGGAGTGGTTTGTTTCCATAAAGCGATGATAAAAAAGAGCTGGAGGTTGTGGCGGGGTGCTACCAGCTCATCGATGCGTCATGCTCGCTGGACATTTTTCCATTTAAAGAGGCCAATTAGGCCGGCAGACCTTCCCCGCTCATCACATGCCGATCAGGTCGAGGGCACAAACAAACACACCCAGGACCCTATTATCCTCCTGCACTCTCCAAAGGCAGTCAAGCAGTTTCTTTTCTTAAAGTGAGACTCCACCCAAAATCTATTCAGTTTCACTTGGAAGGTGGCTATAAAAGGCTGCTATGCAGCTTGATATAGAATTGCAACTGTGGGGACAGTTTGGAGTTTTAACTCTGGAGAGGCATGAAGAAACTTCTCAGGGAACTCATGCTATATAATCCACTTCTTCGCAGTCTCCAGCTCACAAAAATATTGCGAACTCCACCTATTGTGTCTCATGAACAACTCTGTTGAGCTCTCTAGCAGACGCCTTTTGCTTTAGACAGAACTGCTCTTTCTCTTGCTCGCTCACAGATTGGTGCACGAATAAGTCCTAAAACCCCAAAATGAGTTAGCGTATTAACAATCCCTGTCTGCTCCATAGACTGTAAAAATAATGCACGTAGCTGTCTTGATGTCACCCACTCCTGTGTTGATGCCTGGAGTTTGGTATTTCGACCGACGCCGTCTTAGTTTGAGCCAGTTGTCACCATATTTGGGTGAGTTATGCAAAATTCTCCCTGCACAGTTGTTGCAAACAGGGAAATTAGATACAGAGACCAAAACTGTTTGTTGTACCAGGCTGTAAACAAATTTATTTCTGCTGTAAAGTTAGATGTTTTAACATCAGGGTTTATACGGATTGACTGGCTTCTGTCGCCAGCCTCAGGTAGCCATTCAAAGAACTGCAGTTTTTGGAACGTCCGTGTTGGCTTCAGATTTCAGCCACAGAGGTTGGCGCTTCGTTCCCTCATCTCAGAGTCAGTGGGGATTTGGTTAGATGCCTGAAATGAGGTCAGTAGTTAACACAAGCCAGAGAGACTCTGACATTTTGTCCTCCAACATAAAATGCTTCAATAAATATCCCACTTGTAAAATATTTGAGGCCTTTCGGTGTCTTCAAAAAGTGGCTTCAAGTGGCTACGTGAGAGCCTTATTGTGGTGGCCGTGTTAAGCCATGTGACCGTGGTGTAGTTCATTTCTGGCCTAATAATAGCGTTGTTGTTTTTTTTCATCAAGTTTTGTTTGACGCAGAGTTTATTTTCTGCAATAATCCAAAGAAAACATCCCACAGGCTTTTTGTTGGGGGAAACCACAGCGATGCTTACTTCTGAATCGGCCTACAAAAAACTGTAGTCCTTGCAGCGCTCTATTGGCTAACCTGACAAACCTTCTTCCAACTCATTCTTCATTTAAAGGATCAGACTCAAGCCCCTATTCTCACATCTCAGTTTGTACATCCTTATGTTCTGCCCTCGCCTCCTCTCCTTGCATTTATGTAACTTCATTTAACATAAAGTTACTTAGTTATTTGCTTATTTAGCTTGGAGTCAGGTGTCGTCTTGTTATGTACCCAGCATAATGTGACAACGAGATGTTTTACCTTAATAACTCAAGTTCATTTGCATTCACGTGGTTCTGAACATCGTCTCCCGGGGCAGAGTCCTGCATGGGTTCCCTTCTGAAAACCTGCCCATACCTGTAAACTTCAATTCCAGAACTGACCCGTCATTATGTCTAAGTCAAAGCTGCACCTGTTAATAAATGTCGTGCGACCCGACCCACACCTGTGATCAAACCCCCCCAGGCTCCAGTTCCTCACATGAAGCTGGTTCTCCGTTCTTGAATTGGACGTCTCTTTGACTGGACGGTGAAAAACATTCGATCACTGCCAGGTTAGGAAACATGTTAGCATGCTCCTTCCACCACCATCAGACCTCCAAAGGAAGGTGACAACACATCTGCACAACCTTCGTTATCACAGATGGATGTTGCTGTTAATGTAGAGAATTCAGAGAAAAGACGACAGTGTTGTGATGAAATACAAAATGTAATGTGGTGGAATGACTGCGAAGGAATGCCAAAAAAAATTCATTGGGCACAAGACTGATGCAGAAACCAGAGGCTATGTTGGTTATGTTGGAATTTCAGGCTTTAACCCCCTCCTTCTCTCCTCTCTGTCTCTCTGTTGTGGAATCTGCACTAAATGAAAGCACATAGTTTAGGCGGGGACCTGCGGGGCCGTGCAGGCTGCATCGGGGTGTTTCGTGCCGCCCCATCAGTTGGTGTTCATGAATCAGTTTGAAGGCAGATCAAAGGGGTTTCTCTCCCAGAGCTGGAGTTTGGTCAGTCGGGCTCCTTCGCCTCAGCTGACGATCGAACCGTCAGGCGGAGCCGAGCGTCCTGTCTGTCCGCTACACCGCAGGGATAACTGCTGGACGTGGACATGGGAACGATTTCTCACTTTGACCTTTTCCTCATGGTGGGTGATGGCTGCGTGGCTGGACACAACACATTTGGACAAATTATATTGTTTGAAGGAGTAACCCTTGAGATGCAGCAACAGGGTTCTGACAAGAAGACTTTGTTTTTCAATGCAAAGAAACAAGCTGAGAGTAAAAAGGGAAAAAAACAAACAGAAAACAAAAACAGTAACACCATCAGTGTCATCATGCTACATGGTAGGTATAAGAAAAAAGGATGCAAGAGGAACTTGACTTTATAGATAAAAAGCGTCTTTTAATACACATTTATGGCTATTTTTTGAGTTTCAGTTTGACTTTACTTTGAATGCTCAGAGACCTGGGCTTAGACTTGTTTCAATTTATTTTGGACTTGGACTTGTCTCAACTGGACTTTTCTTGAATGACCTCATAATAATATTCACTCAGTTTGTGCCCTTTGAGTAAATTCATTTTTTCATTCTGTTGTTATTTTTCTTGATTTACACAAACATGCATCGACAACACGTTCTCATACACATTCGTCAAATACCGCCACTTTGTCAGTGGACCTGCACGTCAAAATGTGACGCACTGGGTTCCCTCCTGCGTCAGTTTTGGACATTCAGGGATGGCGTGTAAATTCACACTCATTACATTCATTGTGTCCTCTCGAAATACGCCCACATTGTCACAAGACATGTATAGTTCCTGCTCATTGGCTGCATGCAGTGTTTTTCAAAAATAAATTTATAATGTTGATAAATCTTTTTCAGTTTACTTTTTTAGGTTTGTGCAACAAAAGCTTGTGATTAGATTTAGAGAGAAACATTGTGGTTTGGCTTAAAATAACTGCAGTTTTTATACTTGATTGACTTTTAAAAAGTCTGGACTTTGCCTCCCCTCTCACCTGCCCTATACAGACTTTCTTGCTGTTAATACTATGATAGTTGCTGGCCCCCGGTGGGTTCATGCCGCCATGAAGGGTGCCTCTGGGTGAAGTCCACTGATAACACGGCAGTATTTGAGGAGCTGGGAGTGAGGAGGGGCTGGCATCAGTGTGGAGAGATGCCAGAATGAGTCGTAACCACAACACACCCCGAGCAGTTGAGAGGTTACGACTTCCTTACCTGGTTTGTGCAGCACTTGAAGTGACTACTCTCTGGTTCCCAAACCAAGACCCTTCGGACTGAGCTACTGCTGACCCTTGAGACCTGGACTTGGACTGGGACTTTGAATGACTTCAGATGCTGCTTGGTTTAAAATGGACGTGGACTTCACATCAGTCACTTGAGACTTGGACTTGTTTTAAACATTTTAATGATTTGAGACTTGACTTGGCTTTTCTGACTTTAATAAGACTCAATTTTTGGACTTTCCAAATAACTCTGATATTACATGCGAGTTAAGAGTTGCTGTTACACACTGAATAAAAACACACGTCACGCTTTTGTTTTTCCTCCAATTTTTCACAGGTTACAAGATTTTTTTATGTGCACAAAAGACATCTTTCTCAAATTTGTGTCTCAAATTTGTTAAAAGCCGTGTTAATGAGCAACCGCAGGCCACATGTAACCACATCAGCTCAGGACCTCCACAGACAGCTTCTTTGCCGACAAGATTGTCTGAGATGAACATGCTGCGTGCAGTTTCCTGGCGTCAGCATTCAGGAATCCTGGGTATTGTAGTTCACATTTTCTCCCTCTTGCTGCCATTAGGGGCCACCAGGATGCAAACCACCCCTGCTCAGATTTAACATGAACCCCCTCCCTCCCCTCTGCAGCCTCGCACCACTCCAGTCCCGCCGTATCATCCTCTCACACACACGCCGCATCATAATTAGGCCATGTACCGAGTTCCCCGATAACGCGTACAGTTTATTTTCTGTCTTAATTCCTTATCAGATGCATCGATCGCGCAGTGCGTTGACTGATCTGGGGCGGCTGTCTGGAGAGCAGCGATAAGCCACGTTATGTGTGTGTCTCTCTGCAGCTCGCCCTGTGTGTTCAGCCTCTGTAGGGTGGAGGAGGGTGTGTGTGTGAGTGTGTGTGTGTGCGCAGCAGCAGCAGCTTGGGATTAGCACCTTATTAGCGCCGCAGCCTCGGCCTTTTTTAACAAGGCTGACACCTCAATGGCTGACAGACTGAAAACCAACAAATACTCCAAAAGAAGAGCTGAAGAGGTGAAATCTACCCTCTAACATTTGGACAGGACATTTGGACGAGCTCTGCACAGAACTGGATTTTTTAAATTATTATTATCAGTATATACGATAGCCCAGTTTGGTACCAAAGTTATGCTTTTTTTGACATCTTACTTTTAAAACTGAAAAGTCATTCTGCTACAAAACCCTCTTTAAATTTAACATAAGTTTAGTTTAGTAGCTGTGTCGTGGCTTTTATCACGTCTCACGTTCTGCAGTAGCAGATGGAGTTTGCTTCACAGAATTTAGTCTGAGCACTTTGAAGTTTTCTCGTCCACGTTGGCTTAAAAGTTGAGTTCCATTTTTTATTGTTGAGCTTCATTTGCTGATGAAGATCCTGTGATGTCATCAAAAGCTATGTTACATTTGCATGTTTCATACGTATCATATCAACATCCTTAAAGGACGTACGCAGTATATGAGCTTACTTTGTCATCTGGAGGTTGAGGGGATGGTGGATGCGTCATACCTGGGCGAGACGCCTGCCAAACTGCAGACCACTGTTCAAGACCAACAAACAACAAAACCATTTGTTTTTTAGGAAGTAATCGCTGCACTTCCAGCTGCTTTTTAAGCATCACATATGGGTGTTTTGTAACACATGCTTTTTCACTCAAGCATTACAATATGAAACACTTACACCTGTGAGTAGCACGCCCTGAGCGCACCTGATCACTCACCTGATCACTCACCTGATCACGCACGTACACATGACCTCCACTTGAGCAGAGTTTAAGTGCAAGCACATCCCCAGGCCATGCATGAGACTGTTTCTGCTGACAAATATGCATGTGTGTGGGAAGTACTGAGAATAAGACTTGATGGATGAGACTTGCAGGAATATACTGCACAAGTTGTGTGAGAGTTTGTAAACAGATGTTTTGATAAAGTTTTGCTGTTACACACAGTTTTCTTTCCAGATTCAAGGTGATATACAAATAGTCATTTTGCTGGTGAAGTGTTCCTTCAATGTTTAAAATCATTCTAAAAATTCTCTCTCTGTCTTTCATACTGCTGCAGCTGAGATGGAGTAACACACAGTGACAGGGATAACTGTTAGCATCAAATGGCTAATGTTACCGAACGTTCATTGAAAAGCTTTAATGATTGAGTCCAGCCATTTTGGTGTCGGTGTGAACAGCACCAAAATGCAAACACGTGAATCCCCCCTGCTGCTAACCCGGAGAGGAGCCCTTTCCTGCAGCAACATCTTTCATAATGAGGACAATTATAACTTCAAATTCTATTTTACTGCTTATTGACCTTAGTGCTGCATTTGACACTGTCGATCATAACATTCTTATCAATAGACTTAATCAATTGATAATCTTGTTTCATCTGCACTGACATGTGGGGTGCCACAGGGATCTATTCTTGGTCCTATTTTGTTTTCACTTTACATGCTTCCATAAGGACGCATTAGGCCCGTTTCCACCGCAGGAACTTCGGGGTAGATTTACGGGGCCAGGGCCGTTGGTGCGTGTCTCCACCGCAGGAACCCCCCCGAAGGACAGAGTTCCGGAACTTTTACAGGGGCTAAACAAGTCCCTGCTTCGGGGTAGGTACTCAGAACGGCCCCGAAAGACTCCTGGCTGGGGCTTGGGGTTTACTTGATGCTGATTGGATATACTAAAGACGGGATGTGACGACAACAGAAAGCAACAAAATAGCTGGCATTATTAAAACTCAGCAGACGAAGGTTAGCATGTTCATATAGCTTTCGCCGCCATGTAAAAAAAAACTCACTAAATGGCCCGTGAAAAAAATATTCTTTCCAGCGGATATCTTAGTTAAAACATGATTGAGATAGCAAAGCAGTTTTGTGTTGATATGTGTGGTATTTATTCAGTTTTGGGAAATCACGATGTCTAGAAAGCATCAGCTGACAGGGACGGCAAACAGCAGCAGCAAGCTAACATCAGGACGTCATCTGTTAAAAGCCTCCCGTTGTCGGATACGACATGAAACTACTCCAGTTAGCTCAATCATGTTGTAACTAAGACATATTTTTTTCACGGGCCATTTAGTGAATTATTACAGACACCGCTATCTAACCTACGTCGCCCCGGTCAAAATAGTCGAGCAACGATTACGTCACATCCAGAGCCCGTAACTTTACAGGAACCTTCCTCGTACTTCGCTCTCTCAGTGGAGACACTGCGGTTGAGAGGGCCGAATGAGAGGACGTTCCTGTAGTAGTTCCTGTCCCCCAAATAGTACCAGGAACTTCTTCAGTGGAAACGGGCCTATTATCGGTCATTTCAATGGAGTTCTACTACTATCACTACCACTGTTAAGCCTAGCTCACATTACATGATTTTCACCCTGATTTTGCGTCGCAGAATCTTTTGAGTGTTCATACCTGGTGAAGTGTGTTTCTGTCAGCAGGAGTTTTGCCAACTGCATTCCGACCTGTGTGTGCACACCACAAGATTTCTCCACCGAGCCCTCGCTGACAGAGCCCCAGATAACGCGGTGACGTCACCAAACTTGGAGACAACACATTGTAAAAGCATGGATATTTTTTATTATCCTGGGTCCAAACACAATGCGCTCCCCGTGATCCTGTGGATGCCGCCATTGTTGTTGTTGCTTGCCGGCTTGTCAGTGTTGCCAGATCTTGGGAGAGAAACAAGCAACCAGGGCTATGGAAACAAGCCCAGAAGAAGCGACTGCAGGCCGACATACTATCATGAGTTTAAATAACTTATTAGACGGATATATATAGAAGAAGGTGATGTTTAGAGAGCCCAGATAAGCAACTCTACTTTAGAAACAAGCCCAAAGTCACGTCTAATAAGCGGACCTGGCAAGTGGCAACCCTGCGGCTTGTCCTCCTCACATTTCTTCTGTCCTCCTGCGTGCTGACGTGGGACGTATCCCGTCTCTCATTGGATGATGCTCTTTGTCAGTCGTGTCACACTTCTCCAGTTTTCTAGCATGCCAAATATCCAGTCCCAGTCACAGGCAAGGGGGTGACTTGCTATTAGGCTTGTTCACACATAAGGACTCAAGATCCTCTGCGGCGTCAAAATCGCAGTGAAAATCATGTAATGTGAACTCGGCTTTACCCTGATGATACCCAAATCTACTTGTCCTTTAAGCCTTTACTTTGTAACCTTGTTTAGATAGGTGCTATACAAATATCTTTTAGAAAAACTGCCATGAAAGCCGGCATTTCAGGCCTGCGAAATCCTGGAAGGACTGACAAACTAGCCGCTCTTAAGCAACTGGACTGGCAGACGTCAGCACTGAAAGCAGTTGTAGCTGGATTAGCTGTGTCGTTACTATCACCATGTTTGACCTCAGTAAGTGATACAGACGCACCTCTACTATCAACATTGGCCTTTACTGCAGCTCTCAGTCATACTACATGGTCTTCATGTGACCTCGGAAACTGCCATTACTCTCCACAATAATTTAACGCCTTTACAACAAACAACAAACATTAATAAAGACAGTGTTGTAGGATGGAAAACAAAACAATTGAGAGGACCTGGATGGTCGTGTAAAATGATTACATCCTCCTGTTTTTGTGTTCCGACCCACGTCTGTGTTACAGAGATGGACGGGGGTTAATTGAAGTTCAGGTTTTAAATGAAGCTCACATGCACAGGTGCAGCTAACCGTGGGAGCCTGCTGCTTTAACTTTATCCTTATCCTAATGACAAAAGCAAACAGCATCTGTAAATACAAACCTAGACCTGTTGGCGCCCTGTTATTTGTATACAGTATGTACGTATGGTAATGACTTTACTTTTAAAATAACAATGTAATGATGATTGAAATGTTCAGGTGGATATTTATCAGTTCCTTTCTTTGTGTTTTGCAAGAAAGCAGACGAGTGTTTGAGTAACTGATCATCACAAAAAATACTTCTATACAGAAACACAAAAGTCAGAATCACACTAGTATATGAGCTGAGACCAACTTCATTAAAGTTAGAGGATTATTGTCATGGTTACAATAACAGGGAGGACGATGAAGAGAAAACAGGAGGCGAACATCCGCCACGGCCGAAACCCTCTGTGTGCAGAGGAAAGAGCCTCTTTGTGGCCAGCGCTGAAAGAAGTCTTCAGATCCTTTATTCACTTCAGTAAAAGTACTAATACCACTTGTTTCAAAGTTGTATAATTGCCTAGAGTTGGTTCGTTATCTCACTGCAGCATTTACAGGCAGATCAGATAAAATACCTTGTGCGAGAAAGCTGCTCTTGATTGGTCAGAATTTCCATGTGGGAAAAATCCAGGAAGTAAACAAGATTTTTCCAGCTGATCCAAGAGGGGTTTTAAAGAGTTTATTTAGCTCAGGAAGGAGGAGAATTTCATTTTCAACCACTGTTTGTGGCTCTATACTGAAGTCACCTCACAAAGACGAGGTAATTACTTTGCTCACTCATGGGCTTTGTAAAGGCTCATTTATATTTCCTTCATGAATGGAAATAGATGCATCTGTTTCAAACGCTGTAATCGTCACTGCCCTCATGAATCCATGCATCCTCATGTTGACATAGATACAGCCAATAGGTGGCGCTAGATGTTGCAGTTAAGGTTTCACACAGCAACAAAACTGATAACAGTGGACGAGGCTGTGATAATGTGGCATATTGTAGATGTCATTGGTCTGTGCGGTCACTACAGCCCCGTTGGATGTGCTTTTTTTCTGTCTCCACAGTGTAAAGTTGTGGATGGTCCCAACAGCAGCGTCCTTAGCGTCCCCATGTTTGGTCCCCCCTCTGTTGGCACCTAGCACACAGATCTGGTACTAAAAGGTGAAGCTGTGAACCCTGCAGTCTGATTGGTCAGTAGAGGACGTTCACTCTGCTCAGGGCTGAGTTGTGTCTGGTTTTGAGGCTCATGTAACCACTGTTCATACTGTGGAGAGTTTTATTAGTGAACTGTAACTATAAAATGAAAGGATGTTCTGCTGCCTCTCACAGCAGCTGGAGTCTGAGAGAAAATAACTTCATTCACTGGGCCGACTGCCGGCAACTTTTAAGGTGGAACGTTAACTTGTAATGTTACTAAATGCATGAGTTGATGACGTGAATCCATCAGCACACCTTAAATTTCACTGTGACAACTTTGACCATCACTTTAGTTTTTATATGACACACACTTTTAGTAATGACTTTAAAGATATAGATTAATTTGAAGCGGATTATGTGAAGGTCATATATTCTAATCCTCACTTCCTGTGGGCTCCAGCAACACTAAACTCCTGAGCTTGCCTGAGAAGGACTAAATGCACAAAGCTGCTATATATTTTTTTAAAGATATTTTTGGGGCATTTTCAGCTTGGACAGGACAGACAAGTGTAAAAGGGGGAGAGAGAGAGGGAGTGACATGCAGCAAAGGGCCACAGGCTGGAGTTGTACATGGGGCGCCTGCTCTACCACTAAGCCACTGACGCCCCAAAAGCGGCAATTTTTAAATATCCCAGCGAGAGAGACTCTCACTGCAGCCTGTTCTATTTTGTTCTGAAAATATGGGCGTGCATATGGGACTTAACATCGTAACATATATAATTATGCTAAACAGATCTCCACTCGCACTGTTTCATTTTGTTGGTATCAGTAAGGTTTTAGAAAACATGCACAAATGCAGACGAAATGTACGCAGAAGGCTCCGTCTATCTTTGTGTCTGTATTGAAATTTAGCCTCTACAGGAACATATTAACATTGCTGAAATGACGAAGATGCTCTTGTTCCTCTCGGGAGCACAGACGTGAAATCTGATGCTGAACTATAATTAAAACTTGCATATCAGCATGGGAGGAACTGTTTTAATCTCAAGTTCGAATCTATTTTATAAGTGCACACACTTGCACTGAAACTGAAATGCACAGTCAGCCCTGTGTGATGCAGAGAAGCTAAATCTTCTGTGAGGCTGAAGCTGTGTTTACTCACTGAGTCTTGAGTCATATGTTGTAACCTGCCTTTTTACAGGCCTCAGAATCCCTCCATCCCTGAGGGAGACGGGGGAGGTGGGGGAGGTGAGGGGTGAATCACCGCGGCCTCTGGGCTAACGGCTGTGAATGGACTCCCATTAGGACACTGTTATTGGGACTCCTTCATTAGCATCTCTGCCCATTGTCCCGTTAAACAATGGCAACAAACAAAACATTAACATGGAAATGGGTGAAATGTACCTAATTAGTTTTCTCTGCTGGTATTGTTAAGCAAAAAAGATGAGGTTAGATTGCTTTCAGGATCCGCCTGTGTGAGCTCTGCAGTGGCTTCTGGGAATTCAGCTGGAAAAAAACAATTTATTGTCACGAGTCCACGTTGACATCTCAATCAGGGAAACAACAACAAGAGTCGTCCAGGTGCTGAAGTGTCTCAGGACCCTGAAGAAGGAGTTAAAGTCACCACAGCTGGAGGTTAGAGTTGAGAAAGGTAAAGGTCAGAGCCACAGCGTCTGGGATTAACATGAATGATTTGTTTTAATATTTTTAACCTCAGTGTGTCAATTCCTGTCCGATCCTACCTATGACCGACAGGTTGCTGCTCAGCTCTGCAGAATGTTAGCAGTATGACAAGATCAAACTCAGTCACCAGAGTTTCTGCAAACCACGGATGTTACATTTGTTCACTAGCGTATTTATGTAGTTCTTGTTACAGTTTAATATTGTAACATTGCTGTGGAGAATGTGGAGTTAGGATTAGTTTAGTTTAGTTTAGTCATTTTACAATTAATAAAACGCAAACACACTGGCAGACAGACAATAAGTAAACATTAAGATATTTTAACATTAAAAAAAAAGTAAACCAAAAAACAGGCCTCAGCTAATTACACCTACCATTTCATATAAATTCTGTCAGCTCCCTTTAAACTATACACAGCAATAAAAAATAGTAACAGAAAAATTGCGGCATTGTTATGTAATTTTTTTGCAGGAAATTGTGGCTAATGACAAAAGGAGAAAAAAAGTGATTTCTTTAAACTACTACCTCCAAAAAAACAAGTCATTTAATCACTTGCAATAATAATCATACTGAATATTACATAAATAGCTGCAAATGTTTTTAATAGTTCTCTTTTATAGTTTTGCTTAATTAGTTTCAAAACATGGACTCCAATAATGTTACAAAAAAATCCTGAGTGAATATCGTAGCTCTCGAACCAGACAATGTGACTGTAAAACAACATGTCAGCTGCATCTTCTGTAAACACAACATTTTAATACATTCAACACATATTGTATGTAGTTAAACAATGTAAGTTCTTATGTCAATACAGAGCATTTCTCCATACTGCAATGCCATTAGCGTATTCGATGATGTGTCTGTTGACGTTTCAAATGACGTCGCATGTGCGATGACTTCTGGTCAGTTGGAAAACGTGGGACTTTTCAAAAATTGCAAGCCCCCGCAAATATTGCAGACTTTCATTGAATTTTGCGTTAATTATTGCAATTGCAAGACTTCCGGCATCAGACACTGACGAAAACAGCCGTCCTTTCACATCGGTGTGATACGCAGCCGGTCGCCATTATTGTGTAACGGCACCTGGCAGTGTCAGAGGGAAACACGGCGGGACAACAATGTAAGTTAAGGGGCTAAAAGTGACTGTAATGCCAAACCCTGTTCTTTTTTCCAAACAAAACCACATGCCTTTGCTGCCTAAACCAAACCACATGCATGTATTGGCTAAATGTGACCACATGCATTTATTTTTGAAGAAAAACATGTCAGTTTACATTGTTCTATTGACGTAGTGGTTTTATTTTGAAAGAGACTGTATGCAAATGTTAAATTTCCTGTAAAAACGGAAGGGTATTCATGAAAACAGACAATGCATGTAACAGACTGAAGTTGACAAGTGTCCCAGAACATAAACAACCAACACGCCCAGGGTACCTTGCACGTCATATGTCTTCAGAAAGTCCATGAGCAAACGATATGTGACGAGGTCGGAGTGAGAGTGTGTCTGCAGCTGCCTGTAGTGGAGAGCAGTGTAGAAGCGAGGAGCTCTCATTCGAAACATCTCAAAAGTACACTGCACAAGACCTGACACATAAAATAAATATTTTAAAAAAGCTGTTAACTTAAAGAATCTCAGTCGATTGAAGGGTCTCTGACTGATGAGTCACATATTTGACCTTCAGAGGGCATCCCTACAAAAAACACTTGGTTATGGTTAGGAAAAGGTCATGTTTGGGTTTTAAATACTCGTACTGTCGACACAACTCCTGCTGGAAATGTTGTGATGTGTCACTAAAAAATATGGCTGGTCTGGAATAGTGGTGTCCTGCTTAGCCTCTTGGCAGCTGCCACAGCTCGGTGTCACACCATCCACAGTCCACGCTGTTCTAACAAACTTTTTGTATGCACACAAAGTCGTACATATCCCACAGATTTTGAAAAGGCTGCAATCCCGTGACCAATGCGCTGACAACAGTAAACTGTCCAGAGAGTAAGGCTGCAGGTTGAGATGATGGATGGTCACAAAAACACAGAGTTTTGTCTGAGACTTTCACCTGGAGCTGCGTGTTCGGAACCATGTGAACTCTGAGTGAACTTTGAGTCATTTTAAGGTTTGTCCGCACCAGGGGCGATTGCTCTGAGACAACAAGGGAGGCTGAACTTCCTAAAATTTCATAGAAGAAATGGTCAAATATGCACTATTGAATTTACATTAAAATAAGAATTTACATTGCATTAAACGTGCGGCAGGATGCGTTTAACATCAAGACTATGATCTTCAAATGTCAGCTGTTTATAACCAGTTTTCAAATGTGACCTCCCTGTCATACATTCTCATGTCTGCACAGTAGACGCGGAGCCTCCAAGCATGAGCAGGTTTTATTCATGCAGCAAAGCGAGACAGTCATTGGATAAATGCGGCAAAATCGTCACTTCCAGGGAGGCTCAGCTTCCCTGCGACCTGATGGAGCGGTAGGCGGGAGACAACGCTCAGTGTCTGCATGATGATTGGAGGAATTGTCTAAAAGGCTGGACCCCTTTGTGATTGACAGCGCTTTGGAAATACACACCGGCATCGTCGCATTTCGAGCTCAGTCCCATGCGGATATTTGCCAGTGGAGTCTTCTGACAGAGTTCCTTATTTCCATAAGCGATATAGCTCATTTTCAAACCCATCTGAAAATCGTTAAGGTGTGTGTTGCTGTGGTTCTATGGCATGAGCGTGGTTGAAAAACGGCTTTGATTAAATGTTCTTTTTATAAGTTACTGTCTCGCTACAATATGACAGATCTTATGATGTGAACTTAAAATGAGCTTCCCCTGTTTGAAAGACCAGCAGCCACCACTGGTCCGCACTATGTTTCTTTTTAAACCTACCACAGTAACTTTTATTGCCTAACCCTAACCTCTGTAACTCTGTGGTAACTGACATCATTCATTGGGTCCAATGGCAGGATATTATACAAACTGTTGTGCATGCGTGTTTCACAGGACATCATATGAACCAATCTATGAGAAGACGTTGCACAATCCCTTCAGCCTCCCAGTGAGAAGTTCAGCTCATACATGTAATCAGATCTACATCCCATTAGAAATGTTGATACGCTATACAGAAAATAATTTAACATATCTGTGGTTTGCAGAAACGTACGATATCAACGTTCCCTCCTGGCCACTAGGCTTCGAGATCAATACAGTGCGACACAGTGAGCTAACGTCATTAACAGATTATTGGACTATTTTTTTTAAACCCATACATTTCTCTACTGCAGGTGAGGAGGTGTGTACTTCAGGGAACTCACACCATTAAATGTTTTTACAGTGTGGTTTCTGTGGTTGCCATGGTTATGTGACAGGCAGCTGAAAAAGTTGAAGCATCGTCAACTAAAATGTCCCAATGAAATGACTTGAAGTGGAGTTGTTGACCACCATGAGCACTTACGGAGCAACATGATTATGAGTGTTTTGTTTGTAATGTGCATGAGCTCGGGCATATGGGCGTTAACACACCAAAAAACAACGTGGCAAGATAGCAAACATGGATGTAAACAATGCTTTGCAAATATTTATGAGGAAGTAAATAAATTCATACAGCCTCAAGGATACGCACAATGTTATTTGGTGAAAAACATTGAGAGTAAACAAGTGTTTGTTTACAAGGAAACCCCAAAGGGCAGCTTTTGTTTGTTGTCCAAGTCCCAATGTAAATGATGAAGTTGTGCTTTAAAATTAGTCCTTCACATGTCCAGAATTTGACTCCTGATCCCAAATATGGAAAACTGAAAATATGATCCTCACATTGTTGACATTCATTCGTTTAATTTCTCTTTAAAGGAGAGAGCGACCTGAGGACAGTCAAAAAAGATTTCAATAATATAAATGAAATCAGAGGTGGTCCAAGAGATTGAGATCTGGATTTCCAGTTTACTGGGTTTACACAGTGTTTAACATTTTACTTTAAATCTGTCAGTGTTGTTAACTGAGACCCTGCACTATTTGTGACCTCAGCACTCTGTACGTTCCACAGACATTCAGTCACATAATGCTCCCAACGCACACCTTTGTATCTCTGCAGCAGATTGCCAAAAATATTGGATTTAAATGCTGGTTTTGCAGCTTGCAAACGTTTTGGAACTGTGGGCAGAGAGTGGACATGTGTGGCATCAAAATAATACATGTGAAGACAAAATCAGCTGCTTGATAACATGTTAAAAATAATGTTTGCACAGGGGGACACTTTGTGACCAAATCACAGCCCTTCCTCTGATTATGTCATTTTTATTTATAGTCATCCCGTGTTTATACGTCTGTGGAGCTCTGCAACAGGTTTTTTTTTCTGCTCCTGATGTTGAACATTAGAAAAATAAGCTGATCGTGGATCAGCGCCTGCGGTGCCCACTGCTGAGCTGCACTGAAGAGCAGGATTAGGCCTGTTCATAGGCTTTACTGGGCTTTAATCTTTAATCCAAAACCATAATATAGACCGCACCTTCAGTGGCTGTCGCTCATTGCAACATAAGATAAAACCATCGCACAAACACTTGAGTGTCAGAGGCCACTCAAACAAAAGCCGTTTGTTTTAAGTCCCCAGAGCCCGGCGGAGGTTTGATTGTGTGAAGTGACCACACAGATATGAAGCCTGCAGGGATCTGAGGGGTTAAGTTTAAACAAATGTTGGAAACTGGTTTCTGCAGGACAGAGACTCACAATCTTTTCTAATGAAGTCAGTCTGAGAACAGAAATACAGCTGAAGATTTAATTTCTGCTCTGTGAGGTGATGTCAGCACTTCAGGACCAAACTTTCACCTGGACAGTTTCAACATTTTATCTCAGATTCACGGTGACTCTAGCTCATATGCTGGCCTTGTCATTTAGAAAATACATTCATGTATTTATCAACTGTTTTGCCGGTTTTGTTTTGGAGGAAATGCATCATCAGCAGGATGAGTCTGTTCCTCACCCCGGAGGCAGTGCAGGTTCTGGTCCTGCTGCAACTCCCTCATTAGCTGGTTAACTTCTTCTTCTGTTCTGTTAACTTTCCACGCCGCCCTTTGCACCCTGCACTAGCTGATTCAAGACACTGGACTTTGAATAACTATTGCTACCTTGCTAGATATCAGGGAAGCTAGCTCGCTAAATATTTCTGATATGTGACCTGAGACAGAGCATGGCTATATAAAACTGGGTGGTGTGGCTCAGCTAATTTTAAAGGTTATGTTATGTTTCTTATGTAACATATTTGCTCATGTTAATTAATCATATATGTACATAATATTTAATATAATATTTGATATTTATGACTAGATTTGTTTATATAATATTCACCAAGCAGAGATCAGTGGATACAAACTGATAAAGTGTTCAAAACATATGAGGAACTGCAGCTTTTTTATCACACAAATGCACTGATTTTGTGATTTGTGTTTCCAAACTACAAATTGTCTGCTACAAAAACACAAAGTCAACTGGTTTACAGTGTTTGGTTTAATTGTTTTTTACTTCACACATCAAACTGGACTCATGACATCATAAAGTAGATGACGAAGTGATGCTGCAGCTCCACAATCAGCCGCTCAAACATCATCAAAAGTTAACATGCAGCGTGGAAACGAGCCAAACTGCCTCTGGTAGAGAAAGTCATCAAACTCAAGTGGAGTCCTTCCTTCACTCTCTTGTTGTTTTTCGACTTCACATTTACAATAGTAACAATCACAGATTGAAAGAAGCTGTGAAGAGCCACACAGGACAGATAAAGGAGACTGATGGGAAGTTAACGATGAGCGTCCGCCACGTTGAAGTCGCTGTGTAACAATGGAGGGAGGTGACAGAGGTGACAGGCCGGTGTTTCCCTGTCAACAACTGATTAGCAGCCTGATAGCATCAATGAACTGTCAGCTGGATAAAAAAACAAAAGCGGCTGCTGGTCTCAGGACAGCAGGTAAACAGGACAGCAGGTAAACAGGACAGCAGGTAAACAGGACAGCAGTGATGGTGGACATTACTGTCAACACACAGTTTCACAATGACACATAGTCTGGACATGAAAACATCTGGCTATTGTATTTAATGGAACGGTACAATCGTCATTGCTGTCGGCCGGGCAGGCAAATTCATGCTGAGAGACTCAAAGGTCTGTTGGTGACAGCTGTTTTGCTTTTGTTTATACTGTATGATTGTGGCATTTTTAAAAATGTTTATTTGTGTATTTATTAGACTGAAAGAGCTCAGAGAACTTTTTGAAGGTAGCAAACTTGCCAGAGCCGAACGTTGATACGTTAAAAGTAACATAGCTTTTTTATAGTAGGAGAGAGGTTATGTAGAAGATGGTGCCATAGAGCCATGATTTTAGACCCGCCCAAAATGTCCTGAAAAGAGAAAAGGTGAAAAACAATTCAACAGTCTAACTTTAAACTTAACTTTAAATTTTAAATCTAAATTCTAAATCTAAATATTAAATCTAAATCTAAATGTTAAATATAAATGCTAAATCTAAATCTAAATGTTAAATCTAAACATTAAATCTAAATCTAAATGTTAAATATAAATGATAAATCTAAATATAAATGCTAAATCTAAATCTAAATGTTAAATATAAATGCTAAATCTAAATATAAATGCTCAATCTAAATGTTAAATATAAATGCTAAATCTAAATCTAAATGCTAAATCTAAATCTAAATGTTAAATCTAAATGCTAAATCTAAATCTAAATGTTAAATATAAATGCTAAATCTAAATCTAAATGCTAAATCTAAATCTAAATATTAAATCTAAATGCTGAATCTAAATCTAAATGTTAAATCTAAATCTAAATGTTAAATGTTAAATCTAAATCTAAATGTTAAATGTTAAATCTAAATGTTCTGGGTGAAACTAAATATTTAGCTAATATGCAAATTCACACTGCCGGTCACCAGAAGTACCAAAATAAAAGCTTGAGATGGTCAGACTGTGTTTATAGAATCAAATAACGAATTAAAACCAACTTATCGGGGGAAATGAACACTTGAACACACATTAGTGTGATAATAACTACACAAAATAACAAGAAACATGTTTGGAGAAAGTTTATTTGACGTCTACTTTGAGTTGTTAGTGTCCCTTTCGGGAATTGCTGTGTTGTTTACAAATACTTCCGTGTAGAAAACCAGCGTTTAGCTACACACACACACATATATATATATATATATATATATATATATATATATATATATACACATATATATATATCACATTTTTCACGTCACTATATCACCGTTTAGACTAATCTGGTGTTTGCAAAGTCTATAAAAACAGTGACTGAACACACATTACTATTTCTGTGTGCACGTTTGTAATTAATAACATGGTTATCGTAGATTAGCTGGGCTAACCGTTAGCTGTTAGCCCCGTTAGTGGTGTCTGTAATGACTCATTAACTCAAAACAGTCCGCACACACACACACACACACACACACACACACACACACCTAACACGGTTTAACAGAGTGACACCATTTCACTTCCTCCATCAACAGTCTCTCCGTGCTCATCAAAGCCTCCTCGTCGTCTCCACCTCCTCGCTCTCAGACTCGCAGCTCCTCGGGGAGAAGGTTGAGGGAGTTTCCCAGCCTGCCTCTGTGCTGCGGCCCCGGGGTTAATAGGTGTTCAACCCTCCTATTATCCAGGAGCGTTTGTGAATTACCAGCCGAGTGATGTTTACCACTGATATCATATATATGCTAATGTGAATGCTTAATTGGAGGGGAGGGGCCAGTGGGCAGGAGGGCGCGGGGCTGCGATCATGTGTAAAATTGATTTGTGAGGGTTGATATTTGATGGACGGCGGGGGGGCGGAGGCTGCAGGGGGTGGTGCCACAGACTTCTTCTCTTACTGATACCTGTTCTTCTCTCTGAATGTTCAGTGTCACTGTACAGTTAAAACATGTCTCATCGTTTGCATGAAACAAAGCAAAGAGTTTGACGGGTTAATTGTCCCCCACTTTGCATAATTCCAGTATTTACACGTGATTGTTTCTGCAGTGTCTCACTTGTATTAATTAGTAATGGGTAGTAGTTACAATTGCGAACTGACGGTGAGAGAACTCCCCGAACAAATTTAGTTAATTACCACAAAAACCCCAGTGACAGTCACCAGAGAGCCGAGGGACACAGCTGAGTGTTTGCAGAAAAATAACACTGTTGAATTGTCACTAAAAGGTGGTCGTGCAAAATACACAGTTTATAAATCTTCACATACTGAGTTTGAATATGATTTAGATGCACAAACGGATGCAGAGGCCATGAGCTCCATCAGGTTTACATGCAGAAATTACAACAGTTCAAAATGCTTCACAAAAGACAGAAAAATGCGTTAAGACAAGAAATAAAAGAACAAAAAAATCTCAGAAAAAAACATGAAATGGACACAATTTGTTTTTTTTAAAGGGGAACTAATGTTTTTTTCAACCTGGGCCCTATTTTCCAATCTACATTTGTCCAATCTGGAAATCCATTGGTAAAAAAAAAAACAAAAAACCTTTTGTCTTCCTTACCTCAGGAGGCACAGCCTGGAGTTTTTCGACTAACGGAAGTGCCGGGGCCTCGGGGATCACTCACGCCCTTCACTTCCGGTGGTGCCCCCAGGGAATCGTCGTGTTGTTTACAAATACCTCGGGTAGAAAACCAGTTTAGCAATATATCACATTTTTCACGTCACTATATCACCATGTAGACTAATCTGATGTTTGTTAAGTCTATAAACACAATGACTGAACAAACGTTACTATTTCTGTGTGCACGTTTTGTAATGAATAACATGGTTATCGTAGATTAGCTGGGCTAACCGTTAGCTGTTAACGTTAGCCGTGAGCGGTGTCTGTAATAACCATAGACTGTATAAAAATAAGGTAACAACTCAATAAACGGTCCGTGAATAAAATATTTTTCCAGTGGATGTTTTAGTTACAACATGATTGAGCTAGCAAAGCAGTTTTGTGTTGCAATGTGTGGTATTTATTCAGTTTTGGGAAATCACGATGTCTAGAAAGCATCAGATGCTGCAGCTGACAGGGACAGTTAGCAAAGCTAACATCAGGACGTCATCCGTTAAAAGCCTCTCGTTGTCGGATACGACATGAAACTACTCCAGTTAGCTCAATCATGTTGTAACTCAGACATCCGCTGGAAAAAAAAAAAAAAATTCACGTTGACGAGACGGCGTTTTGGGTGGAGCGGTCGCTATGGACGCAGCTTGCTGTTTCCGTAGGTACACATTTCCTGGGGACACCTGCATGTCTCTGCCAATTTTGATTGGCTAAAGTGCAGCATCGTTCAAGCTTTAAGCGTTACCCGATTTTGACCATCTGGATCTGGATGAGCCATTTGAATTTGATGAGCGCCCGTATTTATTTGAACACAGAGTACACGGACGCAGAGCTCATTGAAACTGAAGAGCGGACGAGGAGAGAGAGGGAGCAGCAACAGGCAGAGGAACATGTCTGAATCCAGCTAAAGGTAAACACAGACGTTCATTTCTCCTTTCCGTTATGTTGTCAGATAATTATACTAACAATCTGAGCCTATCTGTGTGGAAAAAATGCACTTTTAGTGGACGTATTTTGACGTTGCTTGATGCTGTCTGAGTGCCCTATTATTTAATATAGCGGCCGCTCACGGGCTGCAGGCAGGTCAGCTCTAGCTTCATACTGGAGAAATGCCACATATTAGGTTAGGTTTTAGGTTGAAAAAAAATTTAGCTCCCTTTTAACAACACATCATTGTTATTCCAATGCAAAGTCTATTAGTCGTGGCTTGGTTACGTTTAGGAAAAGACTGTGGTTTCGGTTAAAATAATATATGAGCTAACTTTGTCATCAGGAGGTGGAGGGGATGATGGATGGACTTCTGTCGTTAGACACCAACGAAAAAAAGCCGTCCTTACATGTCGGCATGATGTGCAGCTGGTTGCTGTTATTGTGTAACAGCAACCAGCCGCGTCAGGGGGAAACATGGTGGGACGACTATGTAAGTTACCGTTGCAAAAGCGTGAGTAAGGCAGGTGGGAGTGGTGGTGGATGTGTCTAACAACAACACATTCTCACTCCGACCTCGTCACATGTCCACGTTTGGTCATGGACTTTCCACGTCCCCACACGATGTGCAAGGGTGTTGGGTGTTTTGGCTGGTGATGTTCTGGGACACTGTGTCTTCTTTGAAGATACACCTCTGATTTTACAGGAAGCTTAATGTCTACACACAGCCTCTTTCAAAATAAGATCACTACATCAGTACAACACTGTGAATTGACTGTTTTTTTCCCTTCAATAAAAAACACTCATGGTTGAATTTAGGAAGAAAAAAAACAGGGTTTCATTTTAGAATCTTACGGGACACAAACACTGCTCTCTCAAGTGAAAGTCTTAATTTCGTCCTTGCCCGACCACCACCACCTTTCCCCCCCCGACACCACCAGGTGCCATTAAACTATAACAGCAACTGGCTGTGTATCATGTCGACGTTAAAGGACACCTTTTTTCTTTGACTTTGAACTGAGACTGGGCTCCTAACAACCACCGCCTTCCACCTGGGAGGCCAGGGTTTGCTTCCTGCAAGATTGTAAAGCAAAACCTTATTCTTTTTTCCTAAACCCAACCACGTGTGTGTGTTGTTGACCAGAAAAACCTCAATCCACCGTGTTGTATTGACGTAGTGCTTTTATTTTGAAAGAGACTGTATATAAACGATACATTTCCTGAGAAAACAGAAGTGTATTTTGAAAGAACAACAACCAACACACCCAGGGTACCTTGGCCATCATATGTGAGAATGTGTTGCAAAAGTAATTGTTTTTTAAGCGAGTCATTTATAAGTGTCTGACGGCTTTTTAGCCTCCAAATGTGATTGTTTTGTGGCGACCCACTTCCAGCGGGGATTGTGCGATAAAAGCGTTAATTTTAAGCCAAAACATAAACTTTTCTGAACCATGACCAAGCGTTTTTTTTTTGTGCTGGTTGAAATGTAAAATTTTATCTGCTACGTAATAACATGCAAATGTAATGCACGGTTTGCAGAAATGTACAGTTGCAACATTTATTTTTTGGTGACTGGGTTGTTCAGTTTGTACAGGTAAGTCAGTTTTATATGATATACTGGTGCAGCAGCATTTAGAGATAAATATATATGGCTGGGTCTGAAAGGGCTGAAAAATGAACGTGCTTGACTCATTCTGCATTTTTTAAAATAGCATTTATTAAGGTAAATCAGAAAACATTATCAGTTCACTGCTGATGAAGCTGTTTATTAGTTCTTAGGTGTGCTGTTCAGGTTCAGGTCTCTGTTTACACAGAATGCATGTGGATGCAAAAGTGTGAGACTGCGCCCAGCTTTCTGACTTGTTTTGAGGTTTTAAATGACAGGAATTGAAGATTATCTTCACCCTGTCTTGTCTGTTTTCACAACATCCACTTTTTATAAGCTGAGAAAGAAAACTTTTTCAGCTTTGTGACATTTGTCAGAAAATCAGTTTAAAATGTTTATTTGGGTTATGAAGTTACGCAGAACTTCCTCAATCCCTAAGTTTATCAAAAAAAAAAGTAAATAAATAAATCAACAAATTTGATTATGTGGTTTTCACTCGACAGTGACAGTCAAAGTAAGAGCAGAACAGAGAGCTCAACATGCAACACTTAAGGAGGTGATCAGTGGTTGTGTTTTTTCATTTCCACACTGAATGAGATCCTGATTTAAAAAAAATCTGGATCACAAACTTTTCTCTTCCTCTTCCAGCTCGGCAGATCCAAACCAAAAATCCCAACCAAAGTTCTCCACATTTCCAGAGACTCAAACTGCGAGTCTTAATGTGCAAATCGAGCATACTGAGACAAATATGTTTTACTTTGATAAGTTGAATTTCACTTGTGCTGCCAGCCGCTGCTCGCTCATTGTGGCTCCAGCTGAAGGTTTTAAGCCGGCGTACGTGAGCCGCATGGCTAAACGTCTGCTGGCTTTGAAACAAACAGCCAGCAAACGCTTTAAGTATATTATCAGCCAAGTTCTTTTAGGAACGTATTGCTAAAGGAGCTTACCATTTAATTAATGTAACTTCAGCGAGATTACACCCGGCCCAGCCTTGTAAGCAGAGGCAGAGTCTTATTGACCTCCTATGCAAGAGCTTAAAGACACAAGAATGGCGTTTTTACTCAACTTTGATGGGATAACTAGTATAATCTTTCACAGGGTAGGGAGGAATAAAGTGTTTTAAACATAATACCCTTCCAAACTCTGAGTGGGCCTGTGTGTCGCTTGAGTGCCGCACTGACACAGCAACTCTGTCGATTTATCAACCTTGACTTTTTAAAATCTCCTGTTTTCTGTCTTTCATCAGCGTCGACTCAAAGATTCTTCAGGCCTGTTTAGCTGTGAAATGATGCAGAAAACACAGAAACATATGGGGACAAAACCTGGAGCAAATTGTCATGACTTTTAGGTTTGTGTTCACTAAATACATCAGTTTAAATATGCAAATCTCAAACATAATTTTCACCCTGGTATTTAGCATTTATAAACGGTATATAAACATTTAATGTATGGTTTATATTTGATAAACCAACAACTCCTCCTGTGGACACACATCAGTGGAGGAGAAGTTATACTTATCAATAAATACTGTACATTAGAAATACTTCAAAATATTCTTAGATCTGCTTTTCTTTACATTATACTGTGTTATAAAACATTTAATAAATATTAATATACTGCCTATTAATGCTGAATAATAAAGGTGAGGTAAAGATGGTGGATGCATATTTTAAAAAAATAGTGTTAATGTGTTGAATTTGGAATTTAATTCACAGTAAGCAAAAAATAATAGAATAAAGTGATTTTTATTCACATGCATGAACAAATACAACAATATGAAATACCCAAAAATGTGAGCTGAATTAAATCTGTGTTATAATTGTCGTCTTGTTTTGTCTTTGTCCTTCCCTACATTTATTTTTTCTAAATTAAAACTCCAATAAGTCTTATATGTTTGTTGGTATTTATTTCTTTTTCCACTATATCAGTCGTCCACCCCCCCGTTACCTCCCATATACCGTCCCAGATGTTACTGACCCCCCCTCCAACCTCCCGTTGGTCTCTCCCCCCTTCTTTTTTTTTTTTTTTTTTTTGAGTTTTCGGTGTCGCCCTTTCAAACATTCTTTAACAGTGGGATAAAGGGACGGGGGTTGGGGGGGGGGGATTGGGGAGATTAGGCTACGGGATCCTCCAGGCATTGTCTGAGAAATCTGCAGATAAAAAAAGCATTGCTTTGGTTTGGATTTGGTGGGGTGGGGGCAGGGAGGGAGGAGGAGGGTGGAGTTAACAGATTCGGGGGGCAGGTGGTGTTGTTGGTTGGTCGGCTGCTGTTTGGGGTTTCAGAATAAAAGGCTCTGGATATTTGGATGTGATGCCCAGAGGAGACGCAGCAGCTTCCTGTTTACTGTCGGAGAAAGATTAGTTTCCTGTTTTTATTTTGTGAAGGATTTCCAAAAGTGTGATCTCCGATCAAGATCTCTGATCACACTTTTTAACACAGTTATTAATCTCTGTGCTTGAAGGAGCATAAAATAATGAGTTAATACACATGTGGCTCATTCAGTATCATAACATTTGCAGAGAGTAGCAGTGGAAATAGTAGTTTCCCTTCCATGAAGGGTTATGTCCCTGTTTGTAACGGTTTTAGCTCCTCAAAGGAAAGAGTTTGGCATTTTGGGAAATATTGTTCAGGCTACTAGCAGAGTTCAGTGAAAGTATTGACCCTAAATTCATTCAATGCATTGGTGTTACGGTGAACTCTAAAGCCCCGTCTCCACCAAACCCTTTCAGTCCAGCACCTGTGGAGCCAGCAGTGAGCCTTCAGACATGGTACCTAGACCCTCGGTGTGTTCAGACAGTCTCTTAAATGTGGGCGGGGTTGTTGTCACTCACTGCTCCGTCCAGCACTCGCTGTATTTCCTCATCAGCGGTGACACAGATGGAAGTCTGCACCTGGTTTATCGTCCACAGAACGAGGCTGCACGCCCACATTTTCAGAACAAAATAGAACAGGCTGCAGTGAGAGTCTCTCTCCATGGGATATTTAAAAATAGCAGCTTTGTGCATTTAGTCCTTCTCAGGCAAGCTCAGGGGTTTAGTGTTGCTGTAGCCCACAGGCCGACGCTCTGCAGCGCTTTTTGTTTTTCTCAAATTGAGATCGAAATTACAACACTTGAAGATCCACTTGTTACTAAAAGTGTCTGTCAGTTAAAAACTAAAGTGATGGTCAAAGTCTGACACGTCTCATTCAGGAAGATCTTTGTTAAAACAGAGTGTGTGTATGTGTGTGTGTGTGTGTGTGTGTGTGTGTGTATTGATCCATCTGCGTACAGCTCAGTGTGTTTGTATTGATGAACCTATTAACACTGATCAGAGATGGAGGACAGTAAAGTGGTGATTGATCAGCTCCTCAGAATTCACCAGGAGATAATCTACTTCTTTCTTTCTTAGTTTTTCTTTCTGTGATAGTCGTCCTTCTTTGAAAAGAAGCGTGTGCACAAACTAACACCATGACACTGCTCTTAAAATCATTTTAAATCAGTGTCTGTCACACTCTGCAGTATGGCATGACTACTATTAATACTACGGTGATCACATGGGACAGAACTGTGTATAAATAAGAATAATAATTCCTGATCGTATGAAGTGATCACCTGTGAGATGTGTTGTTGTGTTTTTTCAGCCTGATGGATCAGCAGGTGGTTATCAGCTGCTCGTCAGCAGCCTGTTTCAGGCTCCATTCAGATGCTCCTATGAGTTAATTAGCACCGTCTGAATCCCTCCCAATAATCTGCCTCCATTCACGTGCTAAAGCGGCCGTCCCTTTACTTAAGGAGTTGTTATTTCCTTTTGTCTTTAATGCCTCTTAGTTGCAAAACATCCACATGCCAGGAATTGTGATGCATCTGACAAACTTTCGGTCGGATTAAACAGGAAAAGGAATTTGTTTTTTTTAATTGGTGTCACTTAACAGAAGATATTGTTCCTTTGCTTGTATTTATCAGAGCTGATTTGTTTTAACTTCTTTAGTTTAAAGTTACACTTTGTGTTTAAACAAATTCCATTATAATGAGTTTTAAATAAATTCAGTCGCTGGATCAAAAGTCCTCAAGATCTTTTAGCCAAAGACAGTGAGGTTGCATGTTATATATTATTGGTGGTTGTCACATTTATATGGCATTACCGACTGTAATCATTACACTGCTCTCCAAAAAGTATAATCTTAAATAATAATAAATAACAGATTTTACTTTAAAAGAAATGCAAGAAATCGCTCATTTGTCACGTTTTGGGGCTTTTATTGTGAAATCACAACCCTGTTTTCTTTCATTCTTCACCTGACTGATGAAACAGCCATTATTCAGAGGCCTCGGAATATAAAATCAGCCTGTTTTCATTTTATTTGAATATTTACTTTATTATACTTATTATTATATTTTATGATCTGTATGATGAGCTGAGCTGTTTCCTCCCTGCAGGAATCCTTCTCCTCAGACGCCTGCGTGTCCTAATGGAGTTAGTTCAACCATTAGCCGAGCAGATTGATTCATTACGCTAATGTGAGTCTAACCCTGTTGGCCCTGTTGAAATGCGTGCAATATGACACTCCTCAAATTTGTTCTAACACATGCCCTGGGGAGCCAAACAGAGCCGCTGCTAATGGGGGAGGTGGAGCCAATTATGCAGAGAAGAGCTGACTGTCAACAGATATTAGGACAATATCTGCTCTGTGTGCTATCAGCCTGCCCGCCTCCTCAAACACAACTAACTCTCAGCTCCTCCTGAAGCTGCTCCGCGAGAGAAGATCGACTGAAGGAGGAGTGTGAAAATATTTCACAGCTGAAAAACACAAGTTTCCTTTTAGAAGAGGCTTAAATCCCATCATTCAGTGTCTTTAAGATAAAGATGGTTCTGTCTGTAAAATGAGCAGCGGGGGAACTTGTAACTAAGTATAATTACTCAGCTTAAGTACTTTATACCTCCACTTTATTTAATCCACAGCTATTTTTCAGATTTAGATTTTACATAAAAATCAGTTTATCAAATATGATGCATTATTATTGACTTAACTACCCAACAGTCTGTGAAGTAGTTTGAAGTATTTACCTCATTATTGACCAAAGTGTTGCTCACAGCCCACACATTCATTTATCAATAATAATCCAATAACATAATAAAACAATGCCAGGGTCCATTTTGCATAATGAGTACTTTTACTTTTTATACTTTAAGTACACTTTGTTGCTAAAAAAAAATCTGTACTTTTACTTGATGTTTGTCACTTTCTAACAGTAGTCTACAGACCCTTTTAGTGTTGATGTCGTGATAATGCCATTTTATTACTTGTTGTGTTATTGGAGCCAGAATAGAAGGAGTCATGGCTCAAAACCAGCCGCCACTGCCCGTCAACAAAAGCAAAGACAACTATGGTTAAATGTGATAAGACCAAAGGACTGGACGGAGGCCATCATCAAAAATGCTCACATGTGCAGCGCACACTTCATATCAGGTTAGGGAAAAAGTATTTCCTGTTGTAGGGATGAATAACGTTATGTGTATTAAGAGTTATCATGTCCACCTCATCAGAAACTGGGGAGGGATTAAGAGGAATATTGGATTTCTCTGCAACGCTAACTTTTTAGCACATTAGCTAATTAGTAAATTCAGTCTGACGCTCTACACTAAAATGAGAGCCCTGTCGGTGGAAAAAACGCAGCGTTATATTTCTACATGAATGAACCAACGGTTAAGTTAATCACACATTCACTCCGCTCGGCGCTCTGCTGCTCCGTCTCCACAGACAGAGTGTCCAGAGTGCGCTCTGCCACTCTGAGAGTGCGCTGCTCTGGATAACACAACGCTACATTCAGACAGCGCTCCCAATTTATCAACGCTCCAGTCTGTGTCAGAGTCGCTCCCACACTCACAATGAGTGTTTCTGAACGCACCCTATTCAGAGAGACAGCATCATCATCATCATCATCGACTTTATGTTTTTAACTTCACTGAGTTTAGAGTTATTGTACTGCTTGAAACAATGGCAGAGACGACTAATTTAAGATCCACGATACAATAAATCATAATGACCTGCTAATATCTGAGACTGAAAATGGCTATAATGTCTGAAAAGGAGAAACAATATAAATGTTGTATAACTGAAATCAACATGTGCTCCATGATATAAAAGCTCACCACCTTCCAACAGAAGGTTCTTCTTCCCTGACGGTGTAGCTGCTGTTCTTTTGGTGTTGCTACAGGCGTTTCCACACACCCATACACGCACACATGACTGATCACTGACTTTCACCTTTGTTTGGTTATCTACCGTTCATTTGTAAATAAATAAGCTGTGAACATTTGTTCACTCGTCTCGTCTCCCATCATTGTTGCACCTCAAGAGTCGGGTTGTAACAACATGAATCCCAGAATCTGACGTGGTTTGAATTCACACAGCAGTTCACATGTTGTGATTTGTAATCAGTGGGTTTAAGTCCTCGGCCTCAGGGTGGAGACACTGGTGGTCATTTCCCCTTCGAGTGACGGGAGCAGAGGCACAAAGAGGAAACATATCTGAACACAAATAATAAGCTACAGACATTTAAAGTGTTGCTGTCCGTGGTCACTCTGAAGGAGTGGAGGGTTATTCATGTGAGGAAACCTTTGAGTTTGAGGTAAACCGCAGATTGCTCTTTATTTATCCCTCCTCTCCTGGTTTTTATCTCCCATCTGAGGGTGTGCTGGTGCGCAGAGAGGAGGGAAGCGGCGTCTGCGGCGGGCCGAGATAAGGCCCGTTGTTGTGGATGTGGGGGTGGGTGGTCTTATTTACCTGTAGCTGAAGGGGCTTTCAGCTCCCTGCAGGCCGCCGCTTTACATTGTGTCCCCCCGCTGCTCTGTCAACACTTGCCCTGAGCACCGCAGAGTCAACGGCCTCGTGCATGAGGACATGAGGAACATATGGTCACTGGCTCAACGTGCACGCGCCCACACAGACAACGGCACAGTTAGTTGTAAAAACGTGGTAAAGTGAGCTCAGACTCTGGCATGTAGATTGTGTGTTGACATGTGACAGTCGAGCACGACACTCGCAGTGTCACGTTGATGTTATGATGAAACATCTGTCAACCAATCCCATGAACACATCAGGACTAACTACTTTTCTGTTTGGTTTGTTTCTAACTTAGAGACAGCAAACTAAATATATTGTTTTGTGTTTTAAAAAGACAGAAATTTTCTTTTAACAGCTGGTCAGTGAATATTTATCAAACAGGAAATTTGGTTGGGGACTATTTTCAGCAGCGGATTAATCCACATTTAGTGCACTAGGGAGAATTTTGGCAGCAGGACGGTGTATGTTGGATTAAATTAAAATCAAAATACAGTTTGTCTGTGTGTTTCAGTACCCATACTACCACACTGTATAATAAGCCTCAAAAGGATTTGTCCCAACACATATGTCACGTGCAGTAATCAGAGGTTCTCAAAGTTTTGGTGACTGAGTGCCATTTTAGAGAGACGGCCACACAGAAAAAAATACACACATTGACTTTCATATGACATAATAAACTCTGACATTTTCAGTGACGTTTATGACACACTTTATGACTTTTTTATGTCCTCTTTCATGACACTTTACAAAAACTACAGCAGCTGACAGCAGTTTAGCCTAAATACATGTCACTCATGTTTTATTCTAGTTTTGCATGTTTTAATACATTTGAATGTAAAAAAAGCAGATAGACAGTTCAGTGTTTGACACTGATCGTACCCACAGTAGTTAAGCAATGGCTTCAGCTGGGGTACGGCAAACACCACTTGGACAAACCACATGCAAAAGTGCTAGAACCAGTAGTAATATAATGGCAATTTGTTAAGTTTATGTATGATTATGATTAAATTTGCTGATGATCATTTCGGATAGTAGTGCGTGGCTCTCTGTCATACCAACGCAAATTTTTTTCCTTACATTTTTTTAATCAATATTGTTTTAACATCTACGTTTGTTATATATCAATTTATTTGAGATTTTTTTTTTTTTTTTTTTACATAAAATCATGTTGATTTACTGTGTGTGTGTGTTTTTCAAGCTGGGTCTTCATTACTTGAGGCTGGTTGAGTGTGTTGTGGACTGTTTTTCATTTTTCAAACAAACATTTTTAATCAACTTTTGCAAAACAGGAAGAAAACAAACAACGATACACAGCCAAAATAAACCAATACCAACACAGACAGGTTGGCAAAACAAAAGGCAACAAAACCACTGAGATTTAATATTAGAAATAAATGAATTTAAAAAAGGGATATAATGGAGCCCGATATGGGCGGCCATCTAATACTGACGGGATTTGTATATTTATAATTACTGCCTAGTCAGTCACTGTGTGGCACTCTACAACAGGACAGCAACTTTTAAAGAATCAGAATCAGATTTATTACCAAGTAGGTTTTCACTTACAAAGAATTTACTTGGTGCAAACATGAAACACACAATAAGCATATTAGGAGGAAATTTTAAAAAAGGCAAAGCAATGCAACACTCGAGAACATAAATGTAGAATAGAAAAGATACAATAAAAATAGGATGAAGACACTTAATAAATGAGGTTTTGGTCTTGCTGGACCGCAGCCTTCTGCCTCCTTTTCATCAGTGATTAGTTTGTCTGTTATTAGATAAATATTAGAAGATACACTGATTAATTGTTTGTTTAATAAAAGTTTTTTTTTTTTTTAAAAAAAAGGTGGTCATACAGGGGCGTAAATATAGACAGTGCAGGCAGTGCGGTGGTTGTACTGGGGCCCATGGGGTGGAGGGGCCGACTGCCACCTAGAAAAAAGCCTGTGTTCAAAGACGAACTCAGATTAAAACAAAAATGGTGCTATTTTCCATACATGCCCTAAATAAGGCAAACCCATCTGCATCATGGTTTTCTGGTTTTGTAAAACAGTGTCAGTCTATAACAAATTAATAAACTTATTCTACACAAACTATAATAAAAAACTATCAAGTTAAACTAATATTGTCTTTTGTAGATTTGTCTTACACAGATATGTAATGATGATTGTTGTGAATATGTATTTTAATGTGTCCAGTGTCAAGTATCTGCGAGTGGATGTAACGTAAAAGCAGCAGCGTAAGACACACTGTTGCTAAAATATATATACACCTAAAACTCTGTGTGTGTGTGTGTGTGTGTGTGTGTGTGTGTGTGTGTGTGTGTGTGTGTGCGCCTCATAACTTGTAACCAGGGTGTCATAGGGCCCCTCATAATAGCGTGCACTGGGGCCCAATGTAACTACC
The DNA here is from genome assembly GCA_026686955.1 of Epinephelus cyanopodus. Classification (NCBI taxonomy): domain Eukaryota; kingdom Metazoa; phylum Chordata; class Actinopteri; order Perciformes; family Serranidae; genus Epinephelus; species Epinephelus cyanopodus. The sequence continues at coordinate 3,876,541 of CM048916.1, read as the reverse complement.
TTACGCCATTGTTGTCATAATCATATTTCCCAGAGTCCAAACTACAAAGTGGTTTGAAACAGAGGAAAAAAAGCCAAATTCTCACGTGAATGTTTGACATTTCTTCTTGAAAACATTCCCCCAAATGATTAATCAATAATCACAGTTGTTGATTCATTTTTTAGTGGTCGACTGATCGATTAATCCACTGCTTATTTCAGCCCTACTTTAAACCCTGAATAATTATCAGAGCATTTGCTGCAGCTGTTGAAACCTTTGTTGAGAGACTATTTGCCTGATTTCAGGAGGAAACGTCCTGTTTTTGTTCCCAGGACTGAAAACGACCATCAAGCTGCTCGATAAGTGCCGGCTAAGTGCAGCAGGTAAACCAGTTGAGCAGGTGGGCCCTGATCTCTGAGGCTCCACGCTTCTCTGAAAACCCGTTTGTGAATTTTTGGCCGAGCGTTTCCTGCCCTGTTTGCTCATTTGTGTGAACGAGGTGGGGGGAAGGAGTCAGTGTCCAGATTGCGGTACATCTGCTGTTTTTCGGCGGCGTGGCGAGGCCTGGCCGCCACGCCACGCAGGTGCTGCTCCTTCCCCCCTGAAGGCCACATTCTTCTATAGCCATGTGCTGCCTGAGCAAACTGCGCTTCTGAGCAGGCCTGTCCCACCGCTGACTGGCCACTGCCCCGGCAACATGCATTGTTGCTCTATGCAAATCCGCTCACACTGGGACAGAGGCTCGGGGAGGGGGTATCCTGAGCTCAGTAGCCGGGATAGAGAACGGAGGCCGGCCAATAAATGAAAGTTTGCCTTAAATCCTCGGGATAATAGAGGCAGGTTGGGGCCGAGCCTCGAAGCCGAGATAAACAGAGGGATTACTTCTCGGTTTTGCATCACTCACTCTCCTCTGGGTGGCCCTTAACCGTCAGGAAAGCAAAGAGGGGAGAGGGGGTGGCGAGAGAAGAAAAAAAAACGTTTAACGCATGGACATTCACACAGCACATAGGGGGAAAGAAGTGAGCCTAATTCCATCAAAGACTGAGAAATTAGCAATTAATTTATTCCAACCTCCCCGCCCCTGCTCCTTTTCTATTTTCAGCCCAATTGTTGGTTAGTTCTGCAACATCTGGTCCAGAACAGTCACTGTGCCTGATGACTGATGCTCCCTCCATTAAAGGAGAATGGCAGAGAAAATCTTCCCTTTTTCATTCATTTCTTGTCCATGGGAGATTAGTTTGGTACGATGTGAAAAGTAATCATTAAAAATGTTGCTCTTTTTGCAGGCCATGCATAACCACCGCGGGCAGCGCCTTTATTTGCAATTGTAATTTAAAGAATAATTAAAGAAGTTAATGATTCTGTAAATGTAGAACAACTTGAGTCTTTGTGCTCAAGGGTGCATGAACCTGCGCCTTATGGCTGGTTGCTCCGATAAACTCGGTAATGAAAGAATGTAGCGCCGCACTAATGACAAATTTTGAAGTGTTTTGGATTTGCTCACTCTCCTGTCCTCGGCTCGCTCCCTCTGATGCCTGACCTTAATCTGGGCGGGCGCTGAGGAACAGGAGCCACAGTGAAGCGTTTTCACTGTGTTAGCAAAAACATCGATTGAATGATTCACTGATTGACTTTGTTTAATCGTTTGGAGAAGAACAAAATGACAGAAGCAACGCTCAAACATGTTAACAAACACATCAGGGATATGATGCAAGATAAAAACGGTATCACACACACAACGTGCACCGACAAACTGGTACAATAAACATTTACAGAGTCAAAGTTGACTTTAACCAGCACAGACGTCCATTTCAAGTAGAGCTTCAGTGATTATTTTCAAATTTGATTCATCAGTTAATTTATTTGAGTAACAATATAAGATTTGTTTTATAAAATGTCAGAAACAGTGTTATTCAGTTTACTATCATGTAAGAGAGGGAAGAGCAACACTGGAGAAGCTGGAGTCAAGAATTTTTTTGGCATTATTGCTGAAAATCTTGAAAAATGACTTGACCTGTGCAGAGCCCAGGTATGTTCCAAACACACAAACACAAAAAATAATTAGATGAATAATTTTAGAAATAAATTGTAATGGTGGCTTTCTACTTTAGATGCACTCATAAATCATTAGGGAAAAAAAATCGTAACACACACAAAAAAATCACCTAATAGGATAAAATGACAATAAATGGTCTTAATAAACCTTTCAACAACAAACATGAGATTATTTATTTGTCAGGAATTTTAAACTCATATCACTTAATAAAGTGATGCTTTAAAACACCAGGAAGACATATTTTGCATCATATTTGTCATCACAACTCAAACTATTCTTCATTTCTGAAGAATCTGAGATGAATAATCTGCCTACGTAACCGATAAAACGCTGATTGTTGCAGTAGAGAATTAAATCAGAACTGTGATCCCTATTTAAACAGCATTTCATGTTTTTTGGTCACACTCACTGTTCCTTCTGATGGACAGATATTTTAGAAAAAAAAAAAGTCCTGAGTAAAAGCTATTAAGATTTCATAATTTTTTTGACATGCATAAGTCATATAACATCTCATGTTTACTTTAAACACGAATAAACACAGATTATGCACTTTAACAATATGATTATAGATTAAAACTTGCGTCTGTGCCTCATGGTCGGTCAGTGTTGATTAAAAGTGGGTGTGGCTCTACTGCAGTCCACTTTAGATGATGTGGAGCACTGTGATTGGCTTATAAACCCTCCATTTAAATAAGTGCATTTGGGTGGAGTCAGATGAGAGTAATCACAAATCTGAATAGGGTCGATACGATGTAAGATTTGTCTCAGAAAATATCATGGTTTCACGGTATCATTGTATTACAGAGTTTATATTATCAGTCAGAACGAGTCTTTAAGGAATGAAAACAGAAGGGTTATCTTCAGTTGAACAAACATTTTATTGCTATAACTGAAGCATGAAACCATTTTGTTAAAGGAGGTGTGTATGAAAAGTCTACGCTTTGAAAATAACTGAAATAAAAAGGTGAGATTCAATATCGTATATAAACATAATACACAGTAAAATAACTTCTATATCACAGTATACCTTGAAAACGGTGTATCACTGCAACCCTAGATCTGAACATTTAATCAATTAACAAAATAATTGCTGATTAATTTTTTGTCAGTAGACTGATGGATGAATTAACACATCATTTACTAGTGATTTTTGTTTGTGAAAAGAAAATGTTGATGAAGATAATATGGATACAACATACACGTAATTCCCATTGTTTCACATTGTGTTTTAACATTTGCTCAGAATCTGCCAGTGATGGCGTGTTAATATTTTTAGATTTTTTTTCCTGTAATGGAGGAAATAAAATTGAAAATAAATGTACACTGAGAGCATGTCGAAGCTCTCGGATCAATCTAACAGAGGAACTCACTGACTCAGCATCTTCAAAATCTTCTCGAGCCACTGCTTTGTCTGACATAAAGAAATGGCCTCGTATCAATCACATCACTTCTGAGCTGCTGCACCAGGAGCAGCTTATATACAGCATACACACACACACACACACACACACACACACACACACACACACACACACACACACACACAGCCCGAGCTCTGGTGGAAATGAGCTGTTGACATTATTTAGGGTCATTGTCCACGATATCGAGGCCAACTGCTGGGGTTTAGCAGATAAATCCTTCCACCTACATCCACCACACATTTCACTACATTGGTTAATGTTGGCGTCCTGTATCCTTCATAACACACACCTGGACGAGTTTGGTTCCTTTTGCATTTGTTTGTAATAGATTTGTTTTTAAAAAAGAAGTCATCACAGCAGTTGTTTGAAAATCCTCCTGACTGGGAGATGAGGAAGATGTCGAGGGCGAGGGATGGGAGTGATGACGGCAGCTCCTGTGGAGGTGACCTTGAAGGCTGTGGTTGTTCTGGGCAGGTCCAAGGTGTCACTGTGGGTAACTGCATCAGGCTGGATGGAGCTGAGCGCAGGAGCACAGCGCTGACGCAAACTCCCCTGGAGGAATCAAAAGAATATATATATATATATCCATCAGCAGGTCCCTCTGTGCAACAGCCTTCAACAAATATCCTTATTTCACTCTAGAATAATCACCGAAATGCACAAGCAGGCAAACATCAAGTTAGAGTGCAGGTTGTATTATCAGTTATATCCAATGTGTGAGGGAGAAATTCCGGTCGAGTCAAACCTCTGTGAGAATACATATTTAAATTAAGCTGTAGCAAAAGAGACGATGAAGCATTTTATTTTGAAGCCCAGCGCTCTGTGATTAACTGTAAATAAGCAGCTAATGTTAGCTAGGTTAGCTTGATTTTGTGTAGCCACACTACAGCTCTCCAACTGGAATTATATATATTGGCTAATAAACCAAAAAGTGCTTATAGAATTGGTTTCTTCAAGATCTGTCAAAAGAATGTGTTCATTTTGATTAATTAATCATAGAGCCAATAACCTGTTAGAAACATTAAGACCATGGTGCCCTTTGACCCGGTGCGTCATCGAAGGCCACACTGGCTCTGTCACATGATGCAGGCAGATGAGACGACGCTGCTCGGCCCCGTGAAGGAAACATCTACATTTAAAAATGCAAAGTATTTAGCAGTGAAGCTACAACAGCTTCTGATGCTAGCGCCAGCAGCCAGCCTCGTCAACTGAGTCAGTCTGACGAACTAACTCGCTTGCAAAATGGGTAGCAATGGACTGCTGACCAGTTTCAGTGGTAGAGGACAGGGGACAATTGTGTCCAAAATCCAGCAGCTTGAAATTTTTAAAACACTTTTAATGCAAAAACAGATGTATGCAAATAAAGTTAAATATGGAAATGAGGAGTTCAGCCTCTGGATGAAGGACGAGTTAAGTTAGTTAGCCTAGCTGACCTTTAAGAGCAAATGCACAGGTGATGTAAGCCACACAAACTGGCACATAACCTGATCTAAGTATGAATTTATCTTAAATCTTAACTCAGCCGTTGTTATGGAGCGACGCAGCTCTGCCCACCTCAGTGCAGACTGGCCACTTAGCCTACACATGGACATATAAAGAGACCTGGATACAGCGCTGGAGACAGAGTCCTGTTTATTTTTATGACAGCTGCTCAGTGCGTAGGCTGCTCTGCTTTCCTGTGATCACATGACCAATGCACTGACAGCAGCAAACAAGCAAACAATCTTTTTTCCATTTTCTTTGCCATTAAAATTGTTGGTTAGCTAACTCCAACCAAAACTAGCCAAACAATTAAACACCAAAATGCCTCAGCGTCTGTTAATAATGTAATAAATAAAAAAGTCTGTGGGCATTTTGGGCAACACCGAAAACCAAACAGAAGTTACGGTAAGTTTGGACTGTTCACTGTGCGGGCGGCTGCAGAGCACAGAATGTGCACAGCCCCATATTTGAGATTAGATCTGAGACACAAAGCAAGCTTTCTGCCTTTTGTAATTTTTATTTATTTTAATAATTTTCATTAAATCACCATGCTAACGCAACACGTCCGCTAATGTCTAGTCTTAGGTATTGCATATTTACATTACATATGACATGTCACGCAGACGATGGGCACAATTTAAATTTCAATTTCAACCTGTCTGGTAACCAACAGGTTCAGACCAGGTCGCAAAACTCTCGTATAGTTCATTACTTTTGCTTTAGAACAAACAATAACACGTCTTCATTGAGTTTCATTGTGTAACTTCACCTTTATTTTGACGTGAACTTGTCCAGCTGCTGTCAAACTACCGGACAGCCATGATATTGTCTTTTCCCATGATCCTCTTGGCAACGTCCCGCCTAGGAAAGCAGCCCGACATGACAAAAAAATCTTGAAAGAACACAAAGGCACAAAGAGGCGGAGGGCGCAGCGGCGGAGGCGGCCGTCTCGGGCCCGACAGAGGACTCGGCCTCGCCATACAGCCACTCCAATTCTGAGCGAATGCTAATGAGATTGCTCTGATCCCTCCGGTGCTTCCCATGTTTTCAACACCTTCAAGGACCACATGGCGCTCGCAGCATAAAGACAACTAAATGAGAAATCTGAACGTTTTTTTGTGACGCCGGGGGCCTCTTCGCTTTTCAACCTGGCCGCCCATTCAGTGTACCTCCCCGAAAAGAAAAGATAAGAAAGAGTGTGCTACAGGGGGTGTGGATGAGTAAACTTTTCAGGAAAATGGCATATTTGCGAACCTGAAGTAATAATCAATTTATGGCCACGCAAGGGCGAAGCCTTTGACGTGGGGAGAATCGCCGGGTTGTGGAAATTGAAAAGGAGTGAGGAGAAAGAGAAGGGAGATGCTCAAATTTTGGAGGCTGTTTCTCACAACCGCTGTAATGAGATCACTAACATCTTGAGCCGGCCTCCACTATAGCCGCCAAACAACAGGCTCCCAGATGAAAGGTGAATGGGCCTGGGTTCCCGCTGGCTGGTTCAGAAGCACTTTAATAGCACAGCGCCCTATGAAAGGTTCCTGGGCAGTAGCTCATATTAGCGGCGGAGCACACTGCTTAATAGGATGATGCCTTTTGGCTTTTGTCATGAGATGATTAAGGGCTTCGTTGTCACCGGTGCCTGTTGAGCACAAGGCACTAGAATCCACTCGGCCGGGGTTATTGTCTGCGTCTACATGGTAGAAAGGGGCCCTTTTGATGAAAACACCTCTCAGGGATCTATCAGGTGAGCTCTGCTTTGGAGTCTACGCCCCCTTCAAAATATCTCGAGTGCTTTGTTTTCCTCTAAAGACCCTTGAATCTGTCGTCGTGTTCGGACAAAGACAAACGCCGCTGAGGGGAGCAGCAGAGACATGAAACTTGCTGATAATGGTCCTTGAATAAAGAAAATATGTACGCACGTCTGTAATTAATTTGCCCTTTTGTATCGACTGTGCAGGAAGCAGCGTGCTTACTGCAGCAGGTTTTAAATATTTAACGCAATCAAAGGAAAAGCAAAGAATCTCCTTCCAATACAAATATTTTCTAATTATCTTCTGGATAGTGCAGTTATGTTTTGTACATGATCTTGTTTCAAGATACTGACACTCAGTGAATTATGTAGCAGTTTCTTCTTGAGACTTACGAGACTAAATGACTTGTTAAGATGAACATTTTCAGCTGCATCAAAGCAGCGTCTCCTTCGGTCACTCTGACATTCAAGAAATCTCAAAACGCTCAGTTAATCGAAAGCATTTCTGTCAGTTTCAGCTCTGACCTCAGGCGAAAACTACCAATGAAAAGGCATTAAATTAGCTCCTTTTTATCTTTTCAATAAAAGAAAGATTGCGTGTTATACGATCGCCACAGTTTTCCACACAGAGAAGGTGACTGAACACGATGAATGTTGGCCAGATTGACGTTAAACAGAGAATGCACTTTGTCCATTTTTTTGCAATCAATGCAGGTCCTTTCAATCAGGAGAGCTTTATACTCGGGATTAGTTTTGGTGACTTAAGAAGCTAGACTACCTCCGTACCCCCACCATCTGCAACTGCAGCCCCCCCTCCCACCTCCACTCTCCTTTGCCCCCTCCAAACCCCCCTCACAAAAATAGCACAAGGATACTGCCAGCCTTTTCACTCCCTCCTAACAAGACGGCTCCAAAGCACAGGCCCACTCCAAGTAATTAAATCAATCCCTTTGTGTTCCCCAATATTCCCCTTCAGTGGGTGACTGCCCAAGATCTGATTATGGCTCTTCATGCATATTCAGGCTGAAGCTACAACTTGTCTCGAACAACCTCTTACTTTTTATTCTCGCGTCATGAGCAGCCAACATGCACCAATTTCCTCCTTTTTTCTTTTTTTAATATAAATATATATATATATATATATATATATATATATATATATATATATATATATATATATATACATCCCAGAATCCATATTGTGCTGCCGCAGGACTGTGAAATGAGGTGCGGTCACTGACTCTGACGGCTCCGGCATATTTAAGAGAAAGCCGTAAGATGAGGAGAAGTTAGGGCGGGAGCCCGAAAGACAAATTGGATTAGCAAGTATTGGATTAAAGGTAAAACGGAGGGATAACAAACAAGAAAAGCTGCCTGTGATCACAGGGTTTAATATATTTCTTTTCCTCTCCGATCCCTTTCTTCTCTCCCTCCCCCTTTTCTTTCTTTCTTTTCGAGTAAAGATCCCAGGCTTAAGACAGACTTATTAAAACTGGGATTAATTTGTAATGCTCCCCTAACCCTCGGGGTCAACCAAAGATTTGTTATCTAAAGCAAACAGGAAAAAATGTACTATAACAACACAACGAGGGCTTTAAATCCATGTCTGTGGGGCTTCGGGAGATTTTAGCTTTGTACGAAAGGTGTTATCCCTGAGATATTTATTTGAGCAGGGAAGGAAAACCCTTTTAGGACAATCTGGATGTGGGTAAATATAATAACTGCAGAAAATCTTTGCAAATCTGGAGCTTTTTCTTAATAAAAAAAGCAATATAAACTGATAGAATGAATGTAAACTAAATGCAAAAGGTGTCCAGTAAATCAAGATAATATATCTGTAATCTTGATAACAAAAAATGGAGCATGAAAAAAGAGGAGCGACAAATACACTCCTCTTCCTTTATTAGAAAATGTCCTGTTTTTAATCAGCGGATGATGAGAGGTAACAGTGTTGAGAGAGCAGGCCACTCTCATTAGCCTTATCTTTTTAATGTAGCACCGACTCAGATTGCGATCTTAATCTTATTTGGTTATGGAGGCTTCGTTCACTCCAACACGCACAAAGACCTTTAGGGAACAAATCCAGAGCCTCGGCAAAATATCAGCGCCTCATTCTCGGCGATGGCTTTTGCGTTGTTCCTCGGGGGTCGCGGTTCAAGGAGCTGAGTTGACTGGCCTCCGAGCCGAGCGGCCTAAATCTCTTGGCCGGTCGCCTGCTCCTGTTTTGTTCCATAAAATCTCCAGTCTTTGTTTCCTCCTGCACGTCTTTACCCAGCACTGCTGTGTCTCAGGGTCGCTGCTGGACCACAGATTTAATAAAACATGATAGAAAAAGAAAAAAAAAACATGATTTTGTTAAAAACAAAAATACTGTCTAACTGTCTGTCATTGATTTAAGATGAATTGTTCATATAAAACATGTTGAACACTGAGCAAACTCCACTCACTGAGGAAGGCTGGAGCTGCTGTGGACTCTGGAAAAAACAGATCTTGATTTCAGATTTCTTCACTTAAATCTTCATTTCTCGCTCCTGTTTTTTTGCACTTTACTTTCTTGTAAATGCTGCTAATTAATTATTATTATTGGTCTATTTAACTGCTCCATCTAAGTATTAAAAGTCTAAGCTAAAAGTCTTTTTTCACATTAATTTGACACACAAACAGTCTGACACATTAGCAGTCGAACTGCAGTTTCAGAGCCATGTCTGACTGACGGGAGAAAAACTTGAGAGTAAATAAATAATGCTTTTATTTATGGCTTTGAAATGGTTTGATTTAAAGGTTCAATATGAGCACAAAATATTACATAAATTAGATATGACATCATAAGTATAATGTAACATTGAGTTGACTTCTCAGACTTAAAATGTCTTCTCTGCAAAAACATTTGTGCCTTACGTCTTAAAACAAATAGGACTTTGAGAATGGTTGATGCTGCATTAAAGCTGCTCTCTGTCCCGCCCTGACAGCCGCCGCCCTGCAAGAGCATCCCCAAAAACCAAAGCATTTTTAAAGAGGCTGTTGCAACTACAGTCCACGGCTACGATGACGGGCAGGTGCTTCAATGAACGCTGCCGGAGGTGCAGGCTAGCTTGTAGCTGCAATTAAAGCTTTATCTATATATATATAGATATAGATATAGATAATATATAGTATAATATATAGATATATTAGTTTGGAGGCTGTTATGATGTTGGAAACTGCCTCGCCTCTGCTGCCTTCCCCTCACTGAAATGACTGGAGGCAGCAAATTACTGCGCTGCAGTGTGAAAGTAGTTTAAGGTTTAAAGAGTAGTTTGTCCGGGGTGGTGTTTGTTTTTCTCGTCAGCCGTGGTTATTGCTGCTTGTTGGTCACTTTCCAGCCTAACTCATCCTCTGCCACCTGTAACCACATGTAGATTTTTTGCTCTACAGACGGACAGAGTTTGAGCATCAGTGGTTAAATTTTGCACCTGAATCAGTCCAACTATAAGAGTCTGAATCAGGATGTCAAACCAACTCTCCAGGAGCTGGGCTGTGCAGAAATGAAACAAAGGTTACCACAGATTGGACTGCGGGTTACATGACGTGTGAACAGCTGGCTAGCTTCAGCCAGAGATATTTACTATTTGATGAGTGAAATGCACTGCAGACAACAAGTCACAGCTGTTTCACCATCACTGAATTTCTACAACTTGCTGTTTCACCTCTGGGTGGACCTCGCTGCAACGCAGCACAGAAGCTGACGCTGTGGTTTGCAGCGTGCAACACATTTTATCTATATTTTCATGCAGCTCTTTTCACCAGAGAAGAACAATAGCTATGTTTCCATCCAAAAGTGATTCGAATCATTGGGAAATGAGTTTTCTGCAGAACCGGAAACAAAACAAGTCTCGCATTCTTCTTCTTCTACATTTTCTGGCAGTTGGCAACCAGCTTGTAAATGCATTACTGCCTCCCCGACCCAGAGTGTGGATATCACCATGGAGAGAGGTGCGCTATGTCAGATTTAATTCAAACGGGGCGTTGGTGGTGTAGTGGATAGAGCAGGCGCCCCATGTACAAGGCTGCGGCTGCAGCGGCCAGGGCTCAACTCCAGCCTGTGGCCCTTTGCTGCATGTTATTCCCCCTCTCTCTCTCTCCCCCTTCACACTAAACTGCCGTATCAATTAAAGGCAAAAACACCCAAAAAATATCTTAAAAAAAAGACTTAATTCAAACATAACTGTTTCCATCCCCCTTTTTGCGAATTAACATTTTTTCAAATCAACCAAAACCTGGCTAAAGCTACACATGTTTGACCCCTGACCTCCTCAGTGAAGATTTGTCTTTGATAAACTTTTCTTGGTGTTTTATGTTTTTCTCTGCGACTGAGTTTCAGTTTTGTAACAAATCGTTTCAGTGTCAAAATGTTTATAGCCTGCAGAGACAAGTGAAAATTGCAAAAATAGTTGCAATGTTGTCTCAGATTCAGAGCTTATTATTAATATTTATTTGTGATGGTAAGGGTTTGTGGTTAAAACAAAAACATATCAGATATAACATGACAGATATCTGCATATGAAAGCAGAATCTGAAGGCAACAGACAGATTTTGGTATCAGAGGCACTGTGGTTCAATTTGTAGTATTGACTGGTGAGGTTTGTATGAATGCATTGGCCGAAATCCAATCTTGGAACTCATCAGCTATGTCTGAAGATTATTTAGCTTTTTATCAGCTTTTTAAAAATGTATCTGCATTCATGTGTAGATATCTGTTCATAGAAATTAGCTGAAATGACCGACACATGGAGGAGGAAGTCCTGACCTGAATATCCACTTGCTACACTGGTCCTCTGACGAGGCTTATCATTGTCAGACCGACACCCAGTGGGTTCCAACACTGGCCACATGCTCATCCACAGCCCTGCCCTTCACACCATTAGTTTATGCTTTGCTATGTAAAGGGCGCACAGTTTGCTGTTTTGAGACTGAATGTTGGAATAGGATGTAAATCCTGAGGTGAAGAATCAGGACGTATTTCTCACAAGCCCCTTTTACACAGTCTGTTGAAGGCAGGAATTTCGCTCCACTGTATCGCTCTGTATGTAAGGTACAATCGTAGATCAGGGGGTCAGAGTTGTCTCGCCTTTAACAGCAGAGGTGTTAACAGTGCCAAATCAACATCTGCGTAAAAGGGACAGCTAGCAGGATGGGACCGAGGATGGAACAGGTGTGTGTGACCCAGCGCCAGGAAATTCAAAAAGGAGTTGCAGAAGCAGGATTAGCAGTTAGCAGCTAACTCAAGGAAGAAAAACATTAGCTGAAAATCTCTGCAAAGTGGGAAAAACAAAGAGGCCCAGGAGCTCCTTGTCGTCTGAGCAGAGGATGAGACCAACTGCCATATAGCAGAGATGGTATATGATTGTTACTGCCATGTTATGTTACTGTTACTGTTTATGAAATGCTGCGGCTGCGTATGTTGTATGTCACGTTAGAGCTGACGATGTTGTGTTACATGTCACGTCTGTCATGCTCCTTTAGCTTCCAGGATGCTGGCATGCTGTCTGAATTCCTAAACGAGGGCGACATGATGCTGCTGTTGTTTGGTTCTATTTAAAAATGCAAAGACGGCGTAAAGAAGAGACTTTATAACGTTATCTCTGTGTAAAAAGCGCTACAGATCCTGGGCTGATTCAGGTGTAATGAGCACCTGTGTATAAAGGGAGCAGCAGAAACTTACGTCACACATCTCCAGAACCTTAGAACAAAACCTGGCTGCCATGTGTGACCCATAGCTTGCTCACATATGGTCATCTTGTGCCTGACAGACAGCCGTAATCAGCCTGATTCATTCGGCTCCCTGTGAGGTGAGCGTGAACTCAAGGTTGAACTGCACTTGATGATCTTGAAAAGAAAAACTTAAGTTCTTAAGTGTTTAGTAAAAGCTTCTACAGTCTACATATAAATGTACTGAGTAGCGCCTGCTCGGGTTCACCTGCTCCTGTGAGGTCTGTAATCTAATCTGCAGCCTGACAAAGACAATCCTACATCTGTGTATTACTGTGGGTATTGTCTTCAGTCACTTGTGTTTTCTGTTTAATAGACGTTTGGCTGAAGGCCCGGCGCTGACAGTCACTGAGTTACAAACTGAATTCTTCTTCATTCTCTCAGACTCATATTTCTGCCTCTGCTTGCACACATTCCCGGCAGGTTTGCTTTGTGCCAAGACAAATATTTTATCTACAAAATGACTGTTAATAAAAAAAAGATGTAAGTCGGTATACTGAAGATGGGCCCTGAGATTGAGGACATCATTATCCTACACTGCCAGCTAGCTGCATCCATGGAAGGCAGCAACACAAAAATGGCAACAAGCACTGATTAGATTGATGCAGAGGCAAAGAAAATTCCTCATGAATTTCAGTCACAGCAGCCACGTCTCACTCCGAAGTTGTCTAGCGTCACACGTCAACCAAAAGAAGAGCTGTCCTTTCATATCGGCGTGATATGCAGCCAGTCGCCGTAATTTTTTATTCAGGGAAACGCAGTGGGACAGCATGGAAAGTCCAAGAAGGGCAGATGGCAGCGGTGTCCAACAACCACCAACTTTCCCAACCCAACTTTGTGCGAGTGTAGGCGAAACATAACCACATGGAAAAAGAACATCACTTTGCTGTGTTGTACCGACGTAGTGTGTTCATTTTGAAAGCGACTGTATGCAACCTGTGCATTTCCTGTGAAAACGGAAGTGTATTTTAAAACCTGCAATGCACGTAACAGGCCGAAGATGACCCTGCGGCCCAGAACACCAACAACTAACACACCCAGGATTGAAACGCTGATATGTGACGAGGTCAGAGTGAGAATGTGTTGGAAAATGAGGGGACGTCACTTGCAGAAATCATGAGACAAACAAACATCAAAAATTCCAGTCTGTGAGGCCAAGAGAGAAAAAACAAGACTTTTCTACCTAAAGCAGCACAACTGAAGCTGAGGACACACACACACACACACACACGTTATTGTAAAGCATTATTTATCATCTTTATTTAGCGGCGACTCGGCTGATGGTGTTTGTCCTCTTGTTCTTTCCTCTGTGACAGATGTGTTGGTGTGTGTGCAGATCACAGGGATAAAATAACATTTAATTGCTGTTTAATTCACTGCAGCTTTTACAGCCGAGCCCAAATGTGTGTGTGTGTGTGTGTGTGTGTGTGTGTGTTGACTGTGGGTGGCCTCAGTGAGAATGAAACTTTGGCAGTGTCACTGAATTCTTCAATAATATCATTTTGGGGAGTTCTCCCTTTTAAAAAGCTTGTTGACCTCAACAACAGAGGAAAGGTTGACTCATCCTCCGACAGCGTGAATCAGCCTCGTTTCATCCCCGTCACTGAAAGCGTGATCAATGTCTCTCGTGTCCATTTTCTATTGGTAATCCTCCACAAATTGCCCCTCCGTTGCAGTTTGTGTATCAGCTATTTGCACTGGATTAATGTGAGTCACTGGTGGCAAGTGTTCAAATCAATGTTTATTAATGGTTTCTTTAAGTGTTTAAAGATTAAGTCATTAACATATTGATGAAGTTTTCGAAGTTGCCCAGGGAGAGAAAAGGAGCCAGAGCTGGAGAGGGTTTGACGAGCTGCTGAACTGACGCCAGCCGCCGAGAAACAAGAGGCTGAAGAAGAAAAAAGAGAAGAAGAAGAGGAGCTGAGGGTTTCCTGAGAGGAAGGCATCAGGCGCTCCACTCACCGATGCAAAGTTTAACAAGTTGCCAGGAGAATTTCACTCAGCACGATACGCACTCGTCAGCTACACCTAGTTTAAATTCATATTTAATTTCACATGTAAAAAGGTGAATGACGACCTGACTTCGAATGTTGAAGGAGCAGGTTTTTTGTGTCGCTCTCGTTGGGATGCGGCGCAGTCATCTCAGATTGATTTTACCATTCAGCAGCGACCTGCCGCAGCCCTTTGGCTCACCATGGTAATTCTCTCCCTCACCTGATAAGGTACCTGATCCATAATAAATCAATTCTAATTAGTTTTATGTTTGGAGGGAGGAGGGGACTCTGTGCTGCTCAGCCTCCCTCCTCCCGTCAGCCTTAGCTGTTTTCAGCCGCCAGTCATCTGCACACCTGATATCAGTTAATCTCCTGATTATTAAGTGCGGATTATTGATGGGAGGGAAGCGGCTGTATTTGGCGCTGCCTCTTGTATCAAGGACACGCAGCTTTTGTTTGTTTTTAGGGTGATTTTTGTGTGTGAGAGTAAAGCAGTGTGTTTTTTTTGGGGGGGGGGGGGGTCAAGCATGTCGTCAAACTTCTCCTGATAAAGGTTTCCTGCCAGCCTGAAGTGTAACAGTGATGGAATCGCTTTCAGGAGCCACCGGCCGTCCCTCAGCAGGACGTTTAATCGGTTAACAGGTGGACGAGCAGGTAAAGACGACGTCTCGTATCTGAAGAGTCACCAGTTTGTCTCCTGCAGCAAACAGGCTGCAGTCATGTGACTCGCCCAGCTCCTTTCTTCTACCTAGATAAAGATAGTAATTACGTTTCCATTTAACTGTGGCTCAAGTTTAATTCCTCAACGCCCAAGTGATAATTTGTATAATTACTCACTCTGATGTAGCGCTACATCAAGCTCATGATGAAAACTTTATCTTGCATGTCTCCACAGTGAACGATGAATGCAATGAATTTAAGTCATAGCAATCCAGTCTCACTCTTAAGTTGACACAAAACTGGTCCTAGTCAGTGACTTCACGCGTCAGACACCATTGATAAAAACTGTCCTTTCATGTCATCATGATCTGCAGCCAGTTGCCATTTTCGGTCAACAGTGACTGGTGGCATCTGGGAAAGTAAAGGCACAGCAGCAAAGGTTAATGTGACAAAAGTCCAAGAAGGGTAGGTGGGAGTGGAGGTGGACGGGTCCTACAACCATTAACTTTCACCCACAAGGTCGGTGTTCACTTCCCGTCAGATTTTAAAGTTATTTTTTCCAAACACAATCACGTGCATGTGTTAGCAAAACATAACCACTTGCATTTGTTGTTGAAATTAAAAAAAACATCAATTGAGGCAGCGGTTGATGAGCAGCTCCCATATTCAGCCAGGTAAAATTACTGTATTTGTCAATGGGGTCTGGCCTTGATGACGACATACATAAGTTTCACTTTCAGCCCAGTCCCCCGTCAGAAAGCACTGTCTGTTTGGGAAGCGCTGAGCATATGGCTGAAAAAATGAGACTTGGATTATACTGCACGATCTGTGTGACAGTAAACAGATGTTTTGATATAGTTTACTGTTGTTAAACACGGTCTCCTGTGACTTCAATACAGACAATACAGAATTTTCTCTGTTTTTGGATTTGTCACTCGCTGTGGAGGCGGAACGTAAAAACCAAACACTGGCTCTAAAATGGGGCATATGTGTTTTCATGTTATTTGTCAGCCACTGTAGTGAGCAGCCCCTCCACGATAAGCAGTGCCAGGAAAACACCATTTCTTCACCGTGAAGCTGCTTTATTCAGTGATTTTACAGGTTTAAATCACCAGGCCCATTTGTTTTGGAGAGGAAGAGACCTCTGAAGATAATTCGGTTCATGACTAAAAACCCCAGAACGTCTGGATCTGAAGTTATCAGAGAAAAAAGCTGAGCACACATTAGCAGGCGGGCAGCCCATCTCCAAGATGCCAAACAGCGTTGGAGAAACACTCATTTGTGACATGAAGCTGTTTTATTCAGTGATTTTACTGTTTTAAATCAGCTGCTCTGTTTGTTTTGGGGAGAAAGAGGCCGCAGATAATTCAGTTCCTGGTAAAAACCTCCTGAACAACAAACACTGAAGGGATTCTAACCAGGAGAAGTTTGAGCTGGCGGCAATCTAACACACTGAACCTTTAAACCAGCACAGACACTAAAGGAAGATGACAAAACAACAACAAACTAAACGAAAAAGACATTTAAAACATATCAAACACATCATCTTTATAAGAGTGAAAGCCATGTGAGAAGAATTTTAAGGCTAAAGATAAACAAATCAACACAATACCAAGAAGCAAACATGCAGCAGCCCCCATCCCCCACCGCAGAGACGCAGGGTCGAGTTGTGATTCCCCGGTTAACAATGTGCCACCACACCTCATCCCTGCCATTGATTTCTCCACCATTTATTTCTGTTTTGGTTCATGCTCGGGGTCTCTGTATTTGAAAGTTGATGCTCCTCTCTAAAAGACGGATTCATGCATAGACTCCGCTACTTTTGTAGTCTGTGGCGGTTTTATATGATAAGCTTTTTTAGACGTTCAAAATCAATATGTAATCCTGTGCAGGGGCTTATCCCCAGGACTAGGCCATTTGTGAGGCTCTTTGAGCTTTGTTACAGGTCTTCTGGCAGCTCTGTGCTGCAGATTGATTAGCTGCAGTGCCAGAATCCTATCAAATGGCCGGCTCTGATGATGGAGCAAACTCTCTCGCCGCCTCTAGTCGACTGGACCTGGAGATAAGGCCGGATGGCAATTCCCTCCCTCCTGCACACTGAGGGGCAGGGAGGGAGCGCTCGTTTCTGCCCTCTGCTCCTCTGTGGCTCAGAACAGGATCAGCGGCTGTTTGGAAGGTGTTGGTTCACATTTTAGGACATTTAGCTGAGACTTAATCCAAAGTGACGCACAGTGAGAGAGAGCCACACTTACTGCAGCACCGACTTCAGCAGCTCTGTGTCAATTATATTTTTTATGTTGGTGTTAGAGCTGAGAAGTCAGTCACACATTATGATGAACACCAGGGTGAATCAGTCCATCGATCTGGATCCATATGTATCAATTCAACACATTCTCACTCCGACCTCGTCACGTGTCCACGTTTGGTCATGGACTGTCCACGTCCACATATGATATGCAAGGTACCCTGGTGTTGGTTGTTGATTATCTGGGACGCTGTGTCAACATCAGCCTGTTACATGCATTGTCTTCTTTCAAAATACACTCTTGCTTTCACAGGAAATGTACAGTTTGCATACAGTCTCTTTCAAAATAAAGACGTTTCTTTCCTTCAACAACAAACACGTGCAGGTGAAAGATGGTTGTTAGACCCTTCTACCTGTTTTTTGTTTATCCACCACCAGTGGGTTGCACGTGCGGCGTCAACAACAGCTCCTCCCGTGGCGGAAGGCCGCCTTGGTCTGTTTAAACTAAAAAGGTTCTGCCAATATATCTACCCTACGAGGCGGAAAATTGGGCACCTCGGATCAACTCGCCAATCCAGCTCTGTGTGTCTAAACGCTCACAGCATGCCGGTAAAACGGCCCAACATTCGCGAAAAATCTGGCAGTGTGGAAGAGGCTACTGTTGGCTTCAGTGATCAATGATTCAATATTATCAATGCAAAGAGAAAACATCGATACATATCGCCAGCTTTATGACATGCCTTTATTTTGAAAGTCCCATGCCATGTCTGTGTCACCATTTGCTGGCAGCTGGTCTTGACCCAACTCATCAAATACTGCCACTTTGTCAGTGGACTTAGGCGTCAAAATACAACATGCTTGGCACCCTCCTGCGTCTGTTTTGGATGTTTACGGGTGGCGTGTTAATTTACGCTCCTTAAATGTGTATGTGTATGTATATTTTCAAAACATACTTTAGTTTTCACAGGAAACTGAAACTGCTCGTCACACGTTAAGAAACTAACAAGATAGATACTCATCTCCTACCAAAATTAGTGTCTGTATGCAGTTTTTTTTTTCTTCACAGAGAAACCTGTTAAAATTAGCACGTCCACCCAGCTGTTGGATTTCCATCACTGCCAATCGCAGCTGGAGACAGTAAATACCCAAGACTGCTGCAAAGCCATTTATCCCAGGAGTGAATGCCAATTGTAAACTTTCCCGTTAAATACAAAACCCAGGCGTTAGTGGGTGTTTTGTGCGGTGGGAGAGGGGGTACAGTCCAGAGGGGCTAACCCCCATGTTCCTGAAAACAGGCGAGGAGCAGCAAGCTAATGTTAGTGAAAGGCCTGTGATGTTACATTAGTGTCACCAAAAACCACCTGCAGCTCCCGCCACCACTAGTGATGAGCGACACTCTGTTGTGATTGTTTGAGACCAAATAACGACCCATTACAAACATTAATAAGGCCGACATCAGACTAAATAACGAAGGTTAAAATGTAACTTTCCTCTGAGAAACTTTAAATTTAACATGTCTACACATAAAAACAAACACATGTTCAATGATCACATGAGCTTTGAATTCATGTGACTTTTTCCCCACAAAGAACTGCTTTGCTAATTGTCCTTTTAAAAGCAGCCATTTTGCTCCAAGACATCTGGGAAATGCTTTATCGCCTTCAATATTTTCCTTCTGTCAGTCCAGGGAGGGTGACGGGGAACAGAATCTGTGCATTCCTGCGTGCCTTGCCAGCGCTCACATGGTTACCGCTGCTACGCATTGTTAGAGATATCTGAATGAGCGCTGGCCATGCAAGTTTTAACGTGATTGCCCGAGGGGCAGCAGAGTGAAAGAGCGAAGAACAGAGCCAGAGAGAGAAGAGGAGAGGAGGGGGGGCATAATCCTAAAAGGATTGGAAGTTAACCCCCCCCCCCACACACACACACATCGAAGTAATTTCCTCCACACACACACACACACACACACACACACACACCTCTGTGTTTCAGGGGGTGATGGGTACTGGATGGGGTCAGTTGGTTTCGTGGCTCTGGTGTCTGATTTCTCCCTCCTTCTTCTTCTTCATTGTTTGCCTTCTTAATGAGAGGGGCGGTGCCACAGGGCCTGTGATTGACAGCTCCATGCTCCTCTCTCAGCGCTCCTCGCTGTGAGTCTCTGTGAGGACTCACTGCTGTCTGTACTGTACTTGACACTGAATGACGAGTCGTTTCTCATTTCCTGTCTCTGCTGCGGCTCCTCAGGTGTCTGTCAGTCGCTCAGTCAGAGCAGCTGATGATGACGATGATAGAGTTTCACTCTGCTCAGTCACATTGAAACACACAACTGGATCTACTGTATAAATAAACCCACATGGATTTGAATCTGAGACAATAAAGCTACGAAATGTGGGTGACAGTCAGGCAACACATTTCAGCAAGAGGAGACCAGCTCTTTTCTTTTTGTACTGTAAATGAAGAGTTTCAGTTTTTCGGTGGCGAACGTGTCACAGAACTGAGGAAACTGGAAAGCGTGTGGACTGTCTCTGACGCTTGTGTGCCTGAGGACATTCACAAACACTTAACATGACCTGCCAGCTATTTTGGTTTTTGAAATACTCTGTGGCTTCATGAACTTCACCTCAGCCGACAGGGGAACCCGCAGTGCCCCGAGGTAAACTTGTTGTCATATCTCACAGGTACATGCTTCTGTTATTCAGATCTTTCATGCCTTTGTGGATCAGTTTGTTCCTAATGACTTCGTGTCCTTGTTTTTTAAGTTTCTGTCATAATTATTGTTTTTTAGAATACCAGTGTGTTGGGCTCAAAAGCAGCCAATCACACCTATGGAATAATAACAGTAGACTGAACTATTTAAGCTGTAAACACACCAGCGCCGCCGCCATCGGTGCGTGTCATGCGATGCAAGTCAAGTGCTGCCCCTAGCACACACTGGACACTTTGCGCTTCAGCTCGTCAACAGGCGACCATGCAAAGTTAGCTTAAAATCATGTGTTGACAGCCCCTAATTAAACTTGATTTATCACCTGAAGAGCCAAACTTCAGAGCTATGACTCGCCAGGTAATATCTTTTTGGTCGTTGTCTTTTAAAGGTCGGACTGTGAGTCATTTAGCTTGGGATATTTCTTGACCTCAGCAACGAGTCTCTTCTCATCTTTTCCTACTCACACACAAGACACAACATCAGCTACAGATTTCTCTTTATACATCCATGGTGAGGAGTCAAGCTGCTGTAGGAGCAGAGAGAAAAAGCTGCTACGGGAGCCAGTATGTTCAAGCAGAAAGCGAGTGGGGTAAAAAAGCATTTAATACTGTCTGGAAATAGGACAGTGGTGTGAGGTGCCACAGGGCAGCACATCCAGGAGCGCTGACGTGCATCTGACCGACGCTGGTGTGGGGTTGTACATTGAAAATAATAGGGGCGTATTTACTGCAGGTATGTTTTGTGTTTTATAGGTTGGGGAGTAACAGAATACAAGTGCAAAAGTTATGTATTTAGAATACATAAAAACAACATATGTGTGTGTGTATGTTAAAAATATATATCTAAAAACTTTCTGTTAAAGACAGCGGTGCTCAGGCTTCGTTCAAAATTTGGTCGGCACTGAGCGTGACCTACATGCTGCTTTTTACTGTTCACTCATCTGTTTTCCGGCCTGTCTGTGACATTGAACATAAGGTCCTGTTTACACGACAACGATTTCAACTTAAAACGGTAAACTTTAGTTGCGTTTTGGCCGATCGTGGCCGAACATGCAATATGCAGTGCCTCTGAAAATGGAGACTTTTCGCACATGCGCATTACGGTTACAGTCACTGGGCATGCGCGAGAAATTTGACAATCACAACAACAATCGGGCTTTGTTTGTGCTGCTCACCCTGTTGATTTTATCAACGCTTCTCCAGCAAAGTGTAGATCTACTGTTGCAACTCCACCTCGTCGTGCTCCTTGTCTCTGCTCCTCTCACTCACACTTGAGCACCTGTTCTGGGATACACAGTGTCGGCCTGCCCGGCCTGACCTCCGCGGCCCTCCCTGGATGGACGCTCAAGTGTGGGTGAGAGGAGCGGAGAGGACCAGCGATGACCTGAGCTTCATCAATCAAATTCCGCGTTACTGCCCAACACTGATTATAACCATAATATTATACTTATATATCTATACCCACTATATTGGGTATAGCAAAAAAATAAAAACAAACTTCAGCAGCCTCTGCTTGGAAAATGAAACCATCCTGAAACTGCAGCCTCCTGTACTGCAGCTTTACCTTACTCAATGTTGCGGCTCCATGTGAACGGAGATCATTTAAATAACGTCGTCATATAAACGCGGACTTTTTCTAAAATGCAAAGGACAGACTTTTCCGTTTTTAGAGAAATCGTTGTCGTCTAAACAGGGCCTAAGACACCAGAAGAAAATGTAGTTACTACTGGCATTGGGAGTCCGTTTTTACAAGTTTTCTTGCATTTTAAAAAAAACTGCTTATTTTGGTGAGAAAGGGTAAAAGCCTGTAAACTGCAGCCTGTTTCACCAGCTGAACTTAGATTAGACTGTAAATTAAAGGTGTAAAATCGACACAAACTGCTGCTGCACATTAGAATTGTATAAGATCACTACAGCAGGGAGGCCACTTTTATACAGAGGATATCTGGCAGGTGGCTGCACAGGAAGACTGACTGTCAGACTGATTAAATGGCATTGATGACCTATAATTCAACTCAAAATCTGCTGGCTGAGCACGACTTTCTTATTCATAGCATTTGATTTGTGAGGGAAATTTTATCTCTGCATATTCACTGTTGTTACATCACATAATGTTCTGAACATTATATCGAGAGCATGAAGACACGCTCACGTTTGTTAGTCCTTCTGAGGAAAAAGAGAAAATGGCAATTTCACCTTTTTCCAAACCAAACACTAGTTTTACTTATATCAAAATCTGTTGACAGAGACTGTATTAAACCAAATTCAAAGCTTTGATTCAAATGAGAAAACAGTCAAAAGTCAATTGTCTTTCGATCCAGACCACATAAATAGTCAAATCTGGATTAGAATAACACTGTGATCCCAGAGACTGACTGAAACCTGATTTGGTTTTCGGAAACTGCCAATCAGAAGCCAGCTTTAGCCACTTCAACCTATCTAAAGTCTATAACTGTTTATGGATAAATCTTTATTATTCCTTGAGCCTCCTCTTCTCTTACCTTTCCTTGAATTTCACTATGTTTCTACCGCTGAAGGTTTTTACCCAGTGAGATTATTTTCTGCCTCCTACAAGTGTTTGTTGGACCAGTTTGTGCAGCCGTTACATTTCGTCTGTGTGCAGCAGCCAGGTGAGCAGCTGTTATCTGCTCCACCGAGCCAAGTCCTTCATTACTGAGAGGTCGGATGCAGAGAGACCGTGGCAGCTGGGTCAAGTGACTGTACCATCCACTTCACTATCAGTCTCTGCGTCCACATGCTGAGAGGCTACTCGTCGTACCTGCGGGCCTACGGCTGGTCATCTCAAGATATTTCACATTACCGGCAACCTCTACTGTTGCAGTTATCCTGCTCTCTATGCTCATGTTCCAATAAACAGTGTCTACTACTGAAGCTCAGCCATAAAAAAATAAAAGTCATCCTACAGTTCCATTTTACAGCCGACAGCAACACTCAGAGGTGACGTTTATTTAGTAAACCTGTCTGTAAAGGTGTAAACAAAACAAAACAACAACTAAAATCTATAATATGAAACCTTTTTGAGTCCAACTTCCTGAACAGAGGACTTAACTCTCACTTTGGATTTTATCTAATCAACATTAGACTTTAATTTAAGGACACATCACTGTCTAATCTTATTGCAGCCCTTTTTTGTGTTTGTGTGTTTGTGTGTGGACAAAACACTTGTAAATGTGATGTAATATCTAAATAATCCATCTGTGCATTTTGTGGCTCCCTGCAGGTGAGCCAGGTGACACTGTCACACAGGTGGCATTACCCACAACTCCTTGCAGTCTTTGAGGGGTTGAATATCTAGTGATGGTACAAACACTGAGAGGAGAAAATCTGCCTTGTGTGTGACGTTTATATTTGCAAAATCATCCTGCACGACTCTGTGTCTTATCACAGTGTTTGTTCTCATCAGTGCCGTAAGGAGGTTACGATGGCTCCCAGTGCACGCTATTAGGACGGGCCCTAGTTACTAGTTATGCACACACACACACACACTTGTAGGCAAGTATGTATTGTACCAACAGTGTGTCTTAGTGCCACTTTAATATTATATCTGCCTGCAGATGAGCCCAGTGTGTCAGTCCTGAGAGATTCTGGACCTAAACTAGCTGCTGTAAATTGCAATCATTCCATATCTGGTTATGACAAAAACTGCAAAAGAAAACAGGAAATTATTTGTTTAACTAAATTTTTTAATAGTTAAATTATAGTTTTCATAGTTTATGTAGAATAAGCATCTCATTTTGTTACAGACTGATCCTGTTCTACGAAAACAGAAAATGGGTGTGGGTTTGCTTTTTGAGGGCTTATATAGCAAATCATATGCTCTTGATTTATCATGAGTTCTTCTTTGAACACGGGTGTATTTCCAGGTGGCAATCGGGCCCCTGCACAACCGCACCACCTGCACCATCTATATTTACGCCCCTGGTCCTCATGTGTGAAGAGCAGTGAGGGAAAGCTGTTTAAAGAACATGTGACACCCATGAGCAGACAAACCACACAAGCACAATATAGAGACGGTGGGATGACACTCCGCGTAATTATATATCTTGGTAAAGTTAACAGTCTTTGCTTAGTTTCACCTGAATATTATACAGTTCTGTGAAACCCTGGATTCAGTGCCAGAGTTATAAAAATTTGTTATTTATTAAATATCTGCAGATGCATATGTGCAGGTTTTGGGGGATTTTTGGGGACAAGAAGCAGATGACTTTTATTTTGACAAATTAAACAAAACCAAAGACATACCCCCCAAAACTCCAGGATTGTGTTTTAGTCCCAACGTGTGGAAACGGAGACTTTTGAAAACAGTGCCGCAGACATACTTTGCTTCCTCATAGTATCTGCTTTGCTGCATAAAACACACACTACTTCCTGCAGTGGCGTTGTGAGGCTACAAATATACAAGCTGATATTTTGAGTTCTCATGACAGATACCCACAACAAATCGAGAGCAAATCACCTCCGACCACACACTGACCACAGAGGCATTCTGGGAAATACATCACAGTAGAGTATCGCAGTATATTGAGTGGCGATATCGTATCGATGCACTGACGCCAAGTAACGATTTTTTTTTGTTAGATAAATTATTAATATTACAAATACAAAATAAACTGTTGGTGCCCCACTAAATAAAATAGTTGCTTTTTCAGTCCAGTAGATTCAGTTTGCTGCAATAAAAATGACTGAAATTGTTTTAGATAAAACAGGTGTTGACAGAGTTTTTGTTTGGCAACATAATTAGCAGTTGAAAAGAGGCAATAAATCGCAATTAATCACAACCCAGCATATTGCAAAGTGTTTAAAACCACAACAATATTGTATCGCGACTTAAGTATCATGAAAACACCGTCTCATGGGGCCTCTGGTGAGACCCACCCCTACTGAACATTAAAATGTTTTTTTAAAAAAACATAAAAACATTTTTTTTTACTTTTTTAAATTTACTTTTAAATTTACCTTTTTAAATTTTAATTTTACAACTTCACACTTGCTCCAGAGTGTCCTCCCAGCTCACTGTTAATGTTTATAACCTCAACACAAGTCACACTGTTGGTGTGTTTTGAGGAAACGCTCAGATTCAGGAGCATAAAATCACACAATCTATCTTTTCAGTACATGTGTTAATACTGTTTGTTGATTTTTTTTTTTCTTTTAGATTTTAATAGCGTTTACCAAGATCATTCTGGCAAAAATGATCAAACTATGTATTTTTGTGTTTCTCCTTGTCGATAAAGAGGAAAAGTTGAGTTCAGAAATATGAAAGATGAATAAATTTGACAGTCAAAACCTTTTATAACTTACAGATGCATGCTCTAGGGCAATCCTGCATTAAAAATAATAAATGATTTGAATGATCAAAAAGTTCAGTGCTGTAATGCACAGACCAGTTGTGATGTAGAGAATGTTGCATAATCACACGCAGGCTTATTTCCATCTCTACGTCATCGTCTTGTCACCTTTACTGTCACAGTCAAGCACTCTGAGAATATGTCACTTAAAATCACCTATTGGTTAATTTTACTTTTTAAATATCTTAAAATTGCTGAGACAGTTGGGCCTTT
This sequence comes from Epinephelus cyanopodus, assembly GCA_026686955.1. Lineage (NCBI taxonomy): Eukaryota > Metazoa > Chordata > Actinopteri > Perciformes > Serranidae > Epinephelus > Epinephelus cyanopodus. The sequence continues at coordinate 3,850,924 of CM048916.1, read as the reverse complement.
GGCAATAGGCTCATAACTTGTTTTATTTGTGTCACAAATTTCTTAAAATCTCATAAAAGAAAAACTTACAACATTACACTGTCACCTGTAACAAAGCTCGTGAAATGTAGGTGAATAACTGATCTATTTATTTTAAACGCCTTTTGGCTGCATATCCTCAGTTTGCCAAGTAGTCACCTGCAAGAAACCTCCTCAAGGATCTGAATATTGAGACAATTATAACTTTGTCAAACACTCACAGCAACATTTTCCCACAGATGATCACATAACAAACCCTCCAGGGAAAATCAGTCGCCTATTTGATATTCAGGACTAAATTTGCATCAGCTCAAACATGACAGCTGCACTTTAACCACATTTTAAAACCTACTGGAGACAATTTAGCCCTTTAAAAACCCTTCACACAGATTAGTTTAATCACAAACACTTAAGAAGAAAGATCATGTTTTCTTACCTGGGAGCTTCCACAGAGACAAATCTTCTCCTGATGGATCCAGACAGTAAGTGTTTGGTTCTCCTGGTCCACGTGTTTCCTTCTGTCCCATCCTCACCTGCCTGTTGAGCTGCACTTTTCCCTCAGCCTGCAGCCAAACTCACTGCTGTCAGCTGATTCAAAGGGTTTTCCTGCCCCGATCTGTGTCTGCACGGCAGCTTGTGTGTGTGTATGTGTGTGTGTGTGTTTTTATAAAGTGTTCAGCAGCCTGGCCGCAGCCTCCTGCATCATGCTTCCTGACAACCTGGGATTTTATGCATCATGCTTTTAATAAGCAGCCACAACACAGAGGAGAAGAGAAGCCTCTCCAAACTTAACCCCCACCACCTCCAGCACACACACACACACACACACACACCCACACACACACACACACACACACACACACACACACACACACACACACACACACACACACCTCTTTAGGCTGCCTGATCCCTGGATTTACAGGCTTAGTATTAAGAAAATACTCCTGCAATTTGGGATTAGACCCCAAAAACCCTCACAACAACAACGACTCCGTCCATTTGATATCTTGATACTTGTGATCAATCGCTGGCTTTGTCGCCGTCGGCCACAGACACTCTGAGGACACACAGAGGAAATGACACAACACAGATCTCCAACATATTTCTATTCATGCTCATTTCCAAAGAACATCACCTGACAGTTGTTTTCTTTTGATTCTTTTTGGCTGAGTAATATTCCCAACACAAGGTGACACTTCTCAGCAGGCAGCATATGTTGACTTTAAGCTCTTTGTTCACTTAAAAGTTACTTAAATTATTATTGTGCTTGTTCATGTTACAGCCTGATATTTTGCTCAAAGTTTTGGTAACATTATAAATGCATTTGTTTAATTATATGATAAAATAATGTTGATTTTGAAAATGATTTAGATTTACATTACATTTTATAAATGTGGAATTAAACTTTTTTTCTTCCTGTGTGATCCTTTGAGTGCAGTCATGTTCAATCAAATAACATCTTAATTTGAACCTGCTAGTGTTTGTTGCTGCCAGGTTTCTTTTTCAACAACATTTTTTAATTTATTTGTTGTTGTTTATTTAACTAAAGCAGCTGGTTGAGGTTGTCAGTGACATTCAGGGACATAAAAATAAAATTTTAAAAAAAGCCTTTAGCCTATTATTTGAGGCAAGCATTAAGCTAATATTAAGGCTAATATTTTTATTTTTGTTATTTTTAAGTAGCCTGTCAGTGGCCTCTGTATCTGTTGCAACCCTGCTTAAATTAATTTTGGGATAATTTTGAGGGCCTTAATTGGCAACAAACTCAACAAAGAGTCATTTATGCTATAGCTGTTTTGAGCTAACTTATCGTTTAATTGTCAGTGCAGAAAAAAGAACTCAATTTAGCCGTTTTAATTTGTCTCCTCTCTTCAGAGGTCGAATATAAAGGCGTGTGGTTCAATTTCTGTGCTAGTAATTTTTTAAAAAACATTATTTTAACGTAGACTCAATAATTAATCTTCAATATAAGACTTAGTCCTTAAATTAGCGCCTAAATGAGCCGCCTCGCGCAGTAAATGGCATCCGGCGACTCTCCTTCAACTTTCTGACATTAAACGTTCCATCAGGTCACGTGGTGCGCGTTCCATTCGAAAGGGGCGGGCCTCTGAGCGCCGAGCTCGCGAGCTGATTGGCCGTCCGCGTCGCCCGTAGGGCCGCAGAGCGCCGTGATTGGCTGTGGGGACGCAGAGCCGCGTGCTTCCTTGACTCATAGAGGCGCGGGCCTCGGAGACGAGCGTCAATCTCCATCCGTCAACACCGGCAGCAGAGAGCGCGAGCGCGGAAGAGTCACGGCACGCTTCATTTTTCTTTTTTAATTTGTTCCCCGCGATGAAGTGTTGATGTTGTAGTTCTGCGAGAGTCGCGAGGAGCCGCTGCAGCTGTTTGAGTCTCACCTGAAAACTACAAAGTTTCCTTCATGTGGATATTTGTCGCGCTGTGGATCTGTGAGCTGTGACTGCTGACAGGATTTGTTTTAAAACAGGAGCCTGCAGAAGGTGAGACCGACTGTGTTCATCCTCATTAACGGCTTCATAAATTACACGGACTATTTTTTTTAATGCATTTTCTTTTTTCTTTTTTTAAGTTAACTATCTGAACTTGGCTGAGGTGTTTTGGAAGCTCTCAAAACGAGGCTGGTGTCCATTTTAGAAAACGAAAAAATGAAATTTAAAATAAAATTTAGATTTTAAAATAAGCAGCTGGTTCTGTCTGTGAAACAGTTGTGACAAACACTAAATAACGCGTCATAGCCACTGCGAATTAAACACATTATAATATTTTTCTGAATATAAAATGCTTGTAACTTTTTTAATTAACTGGACTTTATCTTTCTTGAGGTGTGTGTGTGTGTGTGTGTGTGTGTGTGTGTGTGTGTGTGTGTGTGTGTCCTGAGCTGAGCCCGCGGCCTCCTGTCCGCTCCCTGCGCTGATAAGAGCCTCTCTGCTAATTGTCGCCCTGTAGATCTAATCTAAATTGTAATGGACTTCATTTGCACACAGTTTGGACGCATTTACATTGCGTGATTCGGCTCCTTCCTGCGGTGATGGAAATAAGTCCGGCTTTATGCGCAGTGTTAACGCCTCAGCTCAGGTCCATCAGGAGGCCCGCGGCTCCTTTTCACGGCAGAGAAAGAAAAAAGCTGCTGTTAGTCCGAAATGTGCGCATTCACCTGCTGAAAGGAGCCCGCTGGGTTATGGAAATGATCATAAACATTGTCTTAAACTAAAACTAACAGACAATAATTAGAGCTGTTAGCTGCAGACTGTGTGAAGCTCTGCTGCAGGGAAAAAGGAGCAAATCAAAGTTGCAGAGTATTTATTCCACAGGATACAAAAGGTTTTCTCTATTTTTATATATTTATAATCAGTTGCTGCATTTCTGCACCTCAATTTAAAACTCTTACTCAAAGCATTTATTCAGGTTTCCGTGTGGCTCTGCAGGTTAAACATGTTAATGTGGTGGCAAACGTCAGCGAGGCTGTAACATTCAGTTTAGCTCCCACAGCAAAAAAAAGAAATGCAAAAGAGAAAGACTTGTGTTACATTAATGACGTGGCAAAGGGTAGCCCAAAAGTCAGCATGAATATTAAGTGAATAGTGTGAAAAATAAAATAAAATAATCCACATTTAAATTGTCCTCAGCAGAATACAGAATATAAAACCCAGACGTTCAAAATAAATTCCAATAAATGACATTTCAAAGCACCGTAAATCCATTATTAGCCAGAGGGTAAATAAGATTTCAGACTCTGACATTCCAGCAGAGACATTCAGAGGTGAGAAAAGTCTCAAGCGGCCTGTAATTTAAACGTGTGTGTCCACAGGTCGATTTAATTGTGAGCTATTGAATTAATTAAAACGTAATGAAGATCTGAGTGATAACAGGCCTGTCGGAGCGCCGCTCATATTCCGCCTGCAGCGCGCCTCCTCACTCTGAGTTTAAATAAAAGTTTTTCTCACATGAGACATTTTTACACCTGCAATTCTTTCTGTTCCGAGAGTGACAGCAAACTGATGTTATCTCTGCACAGCTCAGAGTCAGAGCCTGGTGTCACTCTGTCTCGCACTTTTATTGAACTGTTGGAGGGTTTTTTTTTCCTCACAAACCTTCACATCGTCACTCATGAAAGCAGCGGTGCTTCAACCTCCTTCAGGCCCCGGTGAAACAGTTAAATGTGCAGTTATTAAAAAAAATAATGCAATAAAATAAAATGCAGCTGCAAATCAGATCTCTGTGACACAATGTATCTGACGTTTAGTTGCTCAGGATATTTTCCATCACATCTGTAAATCCGTAACTTAGTCGCAGGATCATAACCGAGGCCGTCAAATCACATTATTAGTGATTTAGGAATTTATTATTATTTATTATTATTTATTTTAAACGCCCAAAAATTTGAAATACAAACGTTTTGATCCACAGTCAGTGCCATCATTTAACATTTTCTGATTACACAACAGTGTGTGGGTGTTTATAAAAAGCCTGCACACTGTAGATTTACTGAAAGCTCGAATAATATTTAATGTCAGGTCTTTCTATAATATGTGAGGTGAAAATGTGGCTTTAAATATGATTATATGCTGAAGAGTGTTGAGAGAAATTAAAGTTTGCAGATTTAGGTTTTAAGAAGTCTGCATTTAGAGAGTTACCGTGCGCTGCTTCAGGCGCCGTTTGCAGGTTTATACTGAGTCTTGCATGATAACAAACATTAGAAAAAATGTAATGATGTTTCCTACGTCATTCACTCACTGTGCTTCCTTCTCTCGCAGGATCCGACCTTCGCACTTGAACACCGGGAGAGCTGCACCGTTCCGTCCGGCCAGACTCCGGTCTCCCCTCCGTGCTTCTAGCATGATGTCTTATCTCAAACAGGCCCCGTACGGGATGAACGGACTGGGCCTGAGCGGAGCCGCCATGGACCTGCTGCACCCGTCTGTGGGATACCCCGGTACGGACCACACACGTCTCACGAGGGCCAAACACTTACCGACAAAACTCAGCCTCACGGGGAATAATTGGGTTTGCTGTTTGCTCGATAATATTCTTAAAATATCACTGTAAAGTGTGGTTCTCCAAATATTTGGATCTTACCGGAATCTGCTGCGTTATTACCATAATGTTTCTGATGCTAAACTTTTATTTTTAATTCTTTATGTGCCGCTTGAGTTTAGTGATCAATACAGAAATATTCACTTCTATATTATTCTTAATATTTCTACACATATTTTAAAATGTGTCACTCGTGATTTACTGTTGTCTGTTTGGTATAAACAAATAAAATCGAGTATATTTGAGTTTTAAAGTAACTTGAAACTTTTACAGGGTGGAAACAAGTTAGACTCGGGTGTGTGAAGCTGGGTGTGTGCGTGTTGGTAAATGTGTGTGTGTGTGATTTTAAACTTTGATTCTGAGTCTGTGCTGCTTGTGAATTTTGGGGCCAAAATTAAGTTTTAATTTATAATATTTCCACATGCGTAAAGTCCGTCAATCTCCTTTCACGCTCCTATGTCGAAATACATTTTTTTTGAAAGTCTATGAAGAGTCAGGAATAAAAACGTCAAAATACACAGCAGGAAACGGGGCTTCTGTGTGTGAAACATAATAACCACACGCAATGAAACAGAAGTAAAGACACGACACGAATTTTAAAAAAAGTGATATTATCCAAAAAGCATTTACGCACGGACAGATCTCCGAGCGCAGGAACATAAACTCGATCCACTCTCAAACTTTTGTAGGCATATTAAATATTAAAGTGGTGTTTCACAGAGAAACTAATGACACATTTTAATCTTCTTCTTCTTCTTCTTCTTCTTCTTCTTCTTCTTCTTCTTCTTCTTCTTCCAGGCAACCCGCGGAAGCAGCGCCGGGAGCGGACCACCTTCACCCGGACGCAGCTGGACATTCTGGAGTCGCTGTTCGCCAAGACGCGCTACCCGGACATCTTCATGAGGGAGGAGGTGGCGCTGAAAATCAACCTGCCCGAGTCCAGAGTGCAGGTCAGAGTCACCTCGGCTGGTTTATGTGTGTGTGGGACATTAAATGTGCAAGTTTTAACTTTATTTAGAAGAAAATGTCAACGTAAAGAAATCTGATCTGGATCATTTAGTGCTGTTTCCTCAAACTTTATCAGAGAGCGTCGCATGTGCATCGAGCCTTTTCAGGTCACAACTTTTCAAAGACAGTTTGGCGTTTAGTGCAAGAAATTTGGGGGTTTGGAGCAGGAAGCATCCAGAGCTCTGTTTCCTCGGAGCTGATAGTTTTATGATCTGTTACATGTCTTTACTAAACAACACGCTCAGTGTTTGTCCTCTGGAGACACTTTCTGACGGACTTCCTGTGTTTTACCTCAGGCCTCTGCACGATCAGCTCCAGAGCTGAGCTATTATTGATCAAGTAGAGACAAGTCTTTAATCAGAGGGGAGGCTTTGGCTGAGCTCTGCAGAGTGAAGGACCAGCTTTTGATGCGCTGAGCTGTCTTTAGAAAAGGCAGTGAGAGGGTTTCCATCCCGGCTTTAGCGGCCCTCTGCTGGGCTTAGCTTCAATCATGGCTGCAGCCTCTCTGCTTTCTGCTGCTGCTGACAGGCTGCTTTTACCACCACAGCATTTACTGATCCACCTCTGACAGGCCCACTGATCAGTATTATCAGTGTGATCGTGGCTGATGGTATTTCTGTGGAAGTGCATTTTTTTAAACTTTGCTATAACATGCCTGCTGTGAGTGTCGCTCCCAAACTACAGCCAAAATATTTTGCAATTTTTAAAAATGTTTGGTAGCCTGCACTTCTCAACATGTAGTGTGGCCTTAACTTAGTTCATAAATACTAAAAATAACATTAACAAATTAGCTTTCTGCAAAAGTTTTTGACAAGTGTAAAAAATCAGATGCACATTTCTGTGTGTGTGTGTGTGTGTGTGTGTGTGTGTGTGTGTTGTCCTTTAGTTTGTAAAGTAAACTAATGATCAGTGGATCGACTCGTCCAGGATTATATTTCTACTCCTGAACATGAGAGAAACTGACCCATTTACAACTCCTGAAGGCCTTTAAAAGTAAATTGGGCTTTTCCCAAAACTTTTTATCAAAGACATGATGCTGCTGTGATTTTCAGGTTGTTGATGTTCATTTCATCCAACTTGAGTCTTGTTCAGAAACTCGTGGTCCAGCCTGTGGGGTGCTGCATTTTGGAGACTGAATTGCAGCACTTGTTTGGTGTCATTCCAGTGTATATTTTAAAATTACAATATGCTTTGACAGGGAAATAAAAGCACGTCAAGGTCCTGAACATATTTACTTATTTCCATCTTTGTCCCTGGTGTTTTTGCTTTCATCCAAAATTTACAAAGATGATAAAAAAAATTCTGATCAAATCACAAAAACAGATTGTCAGTAACATTTTTTGGGGGAAAAAACAGAAATGTGAACTATATTTTGTTGCTGCCCGCCATAGGGTGCCAGGTGGCCCGCTGCCATTTTCTAATTCACAATGCAAATAAAATAATTAATTTTTTTGTAGTTTGAATGTAAATAAGGTGCGAAAGTGCATTAAGAAAAGCATCAAAATAGAGTTTGTTTATTAAAAGAAGTGCCAGGGAGGATCATTGAATCCTAGAAACACCTCTGACGTGTGCGGAGCTGCGACTGGCTGTGAAATATGTGATTTATCTGTCATACAAGCCCAGTGTCAATCTTTGTGCCAAGTAAATTTAGGTAAAGAGTTTAGCTAATAAGTCGGTTAATTTGAAAAAAAAATATAAAGAAAGATGAGTAAACAGTAATGGTGATTCATTTTATCGGATCAATAATATCAATGTTAATTAAATTAATGTTTATTAACTGACCTCCTGTCAATTTGCAAAAGTGACCCTCAGGCAAAGCAAGCTGAGTTTTTCTTTTTTAGTATTTGGGTGAAATGACCCTTTAAACTATATTTCTCTGTTGTGCTGGAAACGGTGCGATCATATGGTTTGTCTCAATGAACACACAGGTCCAATCCCAACGTCGACACTCACAGACTTTGAGGCACGTTCCCGTAAAGTCCATGAAGTCTCTCTCGCAGACATTTTGAGCCTTTTATGCACACTTTGCATTTCTGCAGACCCTATCTGACGGAATAATAACCCACAGTTTATAGTGTTAAGACATTTAAACACGGGGTTACCAGGAGAAGCAGAGGAAAAAAAAGTGGAATCATAAAGTTTCATCAGCTATATCAGATCAGGTGGTACATAAAAACACATTTGTCTTAATTTTGCTCAATAATGCTGATTTGACAAAAAAAAAAGTTAAGTGATTATTTGCCTTAGTTGTTAAAAAAAGGGATAAAAGGTAAAATAAAAAAGTCCCAAACCCACAGCTGGACCGTATGTAGCATGTTTTGTCTCGCTTTAAGTTAACATGACATGTTGCTGCAAACTGTCCCAGTCCTGTTTAAACTGTTTCCTCCCTCGCAGCCTCTCACACTCGAGCGCTTACCAGCTGACGTCAGTTACGTCCGTGAGGGTTCAGGGTTTAGGGTTTAGGGTGGAGACGGGCCACAGATTCACTGGTGTGATACTGTAGTCATTTAGCAGAGTCTCAGGATGAACTGCAGCCAGCAGTGAAGGTCAAAGGTCAGCGCTACAGCACCTCAGTAGGATCATGTTAGAGGGAAGGTGTTCAGTTCCTGCCAGCTCCGTCAGGTTTGGCTGTTTTTTGGTTTGTGACCCAGCCGACGTGTGACGTTGACCTTTTGACCTCTCCTCCTTCCTCAGGTCTGGTTTAAGAACAGACGAGCCAAGTGTCGGCAGCAGCAGCAGAGCAGCAACAGCGCCAAGGTGAAACCGATGAAGAAGAAGTCGTCTCCGACGAGAGAGAGCACCGGTTCAGAGAGCAGCGGCCAGTTCACCCCGCCGGCGGTGTCCAGCTCCTCCTCCACCTCCTCCTCTACATCCTCCTCTTCTTCCTCCTCCGTGTCCTCAGGCCTTGGTGGTCCCGGTCTGATCAGCACCTCTACCTCCGTCACCGCCCCGGTGTCCTCCATCTGGAGTCCGGCACCCATCTCCCCTGCCCCGGCTCCAGCCACACTGCCCGACCCCGCCCCCCCCACCAGCGCCTCCTGCATGCAGCGCTCCGTGTCGTCCTCCGGCACTGGGGCAACGCCCTCCTATCCAGTGTCTTACGGCCAAACGGCGGCGGCGTACAGCCAGGGTTACCCAGCCTCGGCATCGGGCTCTTACTTCGGTGGCGTGGACTGCGGCTCATACTTGGCACCCATGCACTCCCACCACCACCCTCACCACCCCCACCAGCTCAGCCCCATGACTGGCAGCTCCATGTCGGGACACCCGCACCACCACATCGGCCAGACGTCAGGGCACCACCACCATCACCACCACCCAACGCACCACCACCAGGCGTACAGTGCGCCCGGCCTCACCTTCAACTCCACAGATTGTCTGGATTACAAAGAGCAGACGGCGGCGTCGGCCTGGAAACTCAACTTCAACGCCTCCGACTGTTTGGACTACAAAGACCAGGCCTCGTGGCGTTTCCAAGTGCTGTGACTTCCTGTGTTTCTCTTCTTCTCTGCTTACAAAGAAGTATTCTTTTTGTTGTTGGTGGTTTATTTTTGAAGATCCTTTAAACTAATAGTAGAGACATTTTAAGAAAGTTTATTTGTGAAAAAACTGAAACGATGCTCCGATATCTGAAACATCGGGGTTCAGGTCTGTCGTCATCAGTGGATCGACTCGTCCAGGATTATTTTTCTACTCCCGAACTTGAGAGAAACTGACCCATTTACAACTCTTGAAGGCCTTTAAAAGTAAAATTTCAGTGGAACCTGCGAGATTGTTCAGTCTGGGATCGTCTCAGTCGATTCACTTCAACTTGATTGGGATTAATCTTTAAAGAAATGACATGAAAAAAATATTATGAATTAGACTCTTGAGTGGGCTTTTCCCAAAACTTTTTATCAAAAACATGATGCTGCTATGATTTTCAGGTTGCTGATGTTCATTTCTATCTGATTTCCAACTTGAATCTTGTTCAGAAACTCGTGGTCCAGCCTGTGGGGTGTTGTATTTTGGAGATTGAATTGCAGCACTTGTTTATAAGGTGAAAGATTTTGCTATTTGTTCTTTGCAGAGGAAACAAAATAAAAAAATGTGAAATTAGACACGCAATGTCAGTATTCCATTGAAATTTGAAAGTTGTACATTCGTGTCTTTATAATAAAGTCTTGTTAAAACGAGAAGTCCACAGAAAAGTTCATTTCTAAGATGATTGATTCAAGTTTCTCAGGTGGAATAATCACAGAACACATCATAATGAACTGGTTTGACTGGTCTGTAAGTGTCAACAGTGCCACATTAACAACTGTGTGATCATTATTGATCATTAACAGTTGCTCTGACCTGCAGGGTTGAGTCAACGGTTTGGACGTGAACCACAAAAGGCAGCGTCATGTGCGATTAGTTACGCTTTGATTTATAAATAAGTGAGTGTTGCTTTTAACCTTTATTTAAACAGTTAGGTTTCACTGGGAGCTCTCTTTGTCTGTTACGCTGTGTTCACACCCACACAGTGACACACATTCTCACCTGGAAGCCTCCCAGAATAAACACAGTCTGATGCGGTGCAGTCTGAACAGCTCCACTGCCGCAGTCGAGGGATTAAATGCTTGAGTCACTCTGAAGTTTAACTGCGAAATCAATTCAGTCCAATAGAATCGTCACAACAGGAGAAAATCTTTGTGTCTTTACAGTGCTGATGTCTGAAGGAAAAGACAGCCGGAGAGTCCAAAGTAGAGGAAGCTATCGTAGCTTATTCGCTGTGTGGTGCAGATATTTAACGTCCTACATCAGGATTTAAACAGCCCTGCAACAGAAACATTTATAAGACAAGAATCAATGACAATGAGAGTAAACTGATAAGCCTTGTTGTGTTTGGGGGTGCTGGGTAACAATAAAGAGTGGAGAAGGTTTCAGGTTTTTCAGTTTCAGAAAACATGCTCAAAGGCGGCTCTAAACTCAGCATCTAAAAGGGGATGATATTTGTGACAGTCTGGGACAAGTTGGGAAACCTGGCAGCCTGGTCGTCATGAACCAATTTGCGTGAAGCATTTTGTGACGCTATCTGTCTCATTTCATTCTCCAGTAAAAAAAAAAAATTAACGACTTATTTGAGGTTGTTGGCATTGTGTCAGTTAGGCTAACGACAGGGAGCTAATTGTTATTGACGACCACAGAATGGTGCAGGAATGAGTCCTAAAGCTTAGAAATGAGTTAGCATCTTAGCACTCCCACTTCCCTCATCGAAGTCGATTGATTTCCTGAATGGGTTTTTTGTAGGGCTGTCAAGCGACTGAAAACAATATTCTAATTAATTATGCTCAGTGATTGATTAATCTAAATTAATCGTATACATCAATTTTTGCTGTGAAAGTATTTAAACATTTTCAGTTCAAATGAATTTTGCCAGATGTGTCGTAGTAAAGCTGCTGGATTTTGGACACAACTGTCCTCTGTCCTCTACCATCGAAACTGCAGTCCAAGGAGTTAGTTAAGGCCTGTACATGCTCCGCAAGAACAGAGAAATTTCTTCTTTTTCTCGAGGTGGCAAGAACAAGAGCAAAGTTCTGTCTGGCCAGGACATTTCATACTTCACGAGAAGCTCAACTGCAGAACTCCTGGAAGTCCTCATAGGCTCCTCCCTCTGTCACTTTTCCACATTAACCACGCCCACTTCCAATTTCTGACCAATCAAACAATAGTTCTTGGACACCGAACAAGACAAAAGTTCTGCCCAGACGATGTGTCGAGAACAAGCTGCAAGAGCTCCCAAACCAGGGCCCTGTGAGGGAGAACAAATTTCTCTGTTCTTGCGGAGCATGTAAAGGCCTTAAGTCTGTCACAGGTGGACTTACTCAGTTTGCGTCTGAACACCTGGTCAGGTGTGGCTTGACGAGGCTGGCTGCTAGCGTGAGCATGACAGGCTGTGCTAGCTCAGACCTCCAGGTTCACTGCTAAATGGCTTGCGTCGAGGTTATATTTCAGGCTTAAAGTACGCCGATGGCACCACAGAACACAATTAATCGCATTTTTTTTTTTAGAAATGCATTAATTTTTCTGTGATTAATTAATCAAAATTAGCCATGTTGTCTTGGCAATGCGGAAATCATGCGATCGACATGTAGTTCGCTTATAGCCTGCCGTTAGTGTTTTACTACTGGTGATTGCATTTACGCTTCAAAAATCATAACAGTGGTGTTAAATTGTGAAGATTATTTTGCTAAAAACAACGTATAAGCATCGTAAACTTTTGTTTGCCACAGAGCTTATTTTGTGCAATAATCCAAAATCCAATGAAAAAAATCCCATCGGCTTTTTGACTGGGAAACTGTGGCGTTGCTAACTTCCACGTCGAGCTACAAAAAAACGTCATCCCTGCAGCACTTTGTTTTATGACACTTTATGTCTCATTTCATTTTTAGCAAACTAAGAAACGACTCATTTGAGGTTGTTGGTGTTGCGTTAGTTAGGCTACGTTAGGCTACTAACATACTGTCAAGCAATGAAGCTGGCTTAAATTAATTATGCTATGTTCATGTTGCAGGAACAAAATTACAAAATGGCAACAAAGTACAAAGTAAACAAAGCAGAGGTCAGACCAGCTGAGTTTAGCTACATATCTTCAAACGTTACAGTTACAGCTGAAAATGATGACAGAAATAAATAAGTTTGCCAATTTCACATATCTCTGCAATTCACATCAATTGCCAGGAAGTGATTGCTGTTGTTAGCATGACAGCGTTTTACTTAAGTCTATACTCTCAGTGAACTTATTGTCCCGGTAGCAACCGAGCTAACGAACTTGCTCGGTGAGTATTAGCTGAATACAGCTGAAATTTTAAGTCGTTTCGATTATTTGGTCAACAGAACATAAAAAACTTCGAGTATAAATCAAGGAAAAATATCAATTTGTTGGTTGCAGCTGTCAATACACGAGGGCTTTACTGAATTGTCCTTCAAACTAAGCCACAAAATATAGAATAATAATATACAAAAATTGTTTTGTAAAAGCCTTACAGAAATTACGCCTATGAGCGTTTCTGATCTGACATGATTATGGTTTCATTCAGCTTCTCTTGGACATGAAAGGCTCCTGTAGATGTCCTTCAAGTTGACTGCCTGGAGAGCTCTGATTGGTAACACCTGTCCTAGTTAGTATAAATAGCAGTCACCTGTGTGTCTTGTTAAGTCAGTCTTTAAAACGTGTCTCTCAAAGCCGAAGCGCAGTTTTTCCCATCTTTCTTTGGTTAGATTTAGGTGCAAAAATGACTCGATTCAGGTAGAAACTGTGGTTCATTTTTACAGCGATTAATTAAAAGACAAATGATGCAGTGTCAAAAAGCAACAATCAGAATCAGGTGTATTTGTCACTTCTATCACACACACTCAGAGTACATGGGAGCGACCACAGATCAGGGTATGATTTAGAAATAGAAAAGACACATTCAAAAACATTAAATCATGAAATAAAGTGCTGATGCATTTATATGTGCAATGTAGAGTAAAAAACAGGCAGAGCAGATTTAAAGTGCTGGTGCAACATGTATCATCGTTTTTAAAGCCTCTTCCACACTGTCTGCACTAAAAATGTGATTCAAAATTAAATCAAAACAGACCTAAATTTCAATTATGATTTAGATAAATCGCAAAATGAAATTTTCTTGATCTGTGAATGGGAATCACACCTCAAGTCACTGCTTGTGATTTTAACTCACTTACAAAACTCATAGTGTTTTAAAAAACTATTAGCTGTAGAAAACACGCTGCGGCTCCCAGAGCATGAAGCATATAAATGTTATCTCTGGCACCCGGAGGAACATCCAAACAGCGTGTCAATAATCAAACCCCTCCTCCCTGCAGAGGTGGACTCACAGCCGGGCAGGTTAGCAAACATGTACACTGGCATCCCCCGCTGTTTGTTTGGCCGTGTCGACAGTAATGTACAACTCATTTGATCCAAGGAAAAAAGGCACGAATCACGATTTTAATTAACAACCGTCCTGCTTCCTCACGACGTCCCTCCGGCAGCTGGACAAACAGTTTTTCAGTAAACATGGCGCCCGGGACGTGTGTTTGCCCGCTCTGCGTCCTGCTGGGCTTTACCAGCGTGCACCGCTGCCTCGTGCAAACACGAGCCGGGATTTACCACATTAGGACAAACTAATCTTTAGGCCATGTTCAGGCAATCTCTGCTGCTTATTCTAGAAAAAGGACGTCCCTCTCAGAACAGCTGTTCCGGATGTCTTATTATCCCGCCGGCCTCTCCCCGGGGGCCTGAACCTTTATTCTCCGTCTTTGTAGTGACAAAGTGACTCGGCTTTTTGGCTTCTTACTTTTCCAGAAGGCCACTGACAGAAACACTTTGTCTTCTCAGAGGATCACCTCACGTTTCCTGACGAGGCTGTGCTTCAGAGGACATCAAAGTGTCCTCTCGAGTGCACCTGAAGAAGCAGCGCTGTGGCCTCTCTTCCTCAGAATAAATGCTTCACACAGGATGTGGCTTTTGGGAACAAAGCAGCTTCCTGGACTGCATGTGGACCTGCTGATGGAGCTGAACCATGGCAGGAGTCTGGAAGATTGTGTCAACTTCATCTCCTGGGCTGGAGGGCAAGATCAACGTCCAGTTAGCAGTTTATAAAAGAAAAGGTTGCTCTTTAATCTTTACTGTGTTGAATTAAAAGAAAGAAAAATGTGTTCTCATGATAAAAAGACAGCTCACATTAAGGGAGGCTTATTTATTTGCTGTCAAACTCAGAATCAGATGAGAAAATGGATATGAGTTTCTGTCTCCAATACAGAGATCATCCAAGTCATTTTCAGCGTAGCTTAGCACAAAGACTTGGGGCTTTAGGAAACTGCTAGCATAGCTCCATCAAGAGAGAGAGATAATCCAACTTAAACTCCAAATCTGTCTGACTTGTGTAAGTTAGAGGTGCATAAAAAAACTGGTAACCCCACAACGAGGACAACCGGTAGCTCCAATGCAAAATTTCTGTTTCTGTCAGCACCTATTAAGTAGATAGCTTTGGAGTTGACGGTTAAGCACTTAACAACAACTATTTTATTTCTACCCAACTACACCCACCAACCATATCACTGTGCAGAAGGAAACGTGCATCTGCTCATGGACCAGAGGCTCATGCTCGTGATAGTGCTCGATGTAAATATTAATGGCTTCCTCCTCGGTTGAGCTGTAACATTAGCTAGCTCAGTGGTGCTAGGTGAGCTAGCAGTAGACGCACGCTTCCTTCTGCATGGTGATACGGTTGGCAGGTGTTGTTTGGTGGAAAGAAAATAGTTCCTACATGAATCTGCTCACAATACGGTCTGTGGATTTAAATAACCGGGTCATGATTTCTGTAAAGAGATATTGCTGTTGGGTTTGTCAGATCTTGTTTTGGTGCTTTGAATGCCACAAACCGAGGTTATGTTGGTAAGATCCTGTTTGACCGATTGAGATTGTTTGCAAAAAAATAATCCCCGCGATATCTGTCCTTGGGCTTCCCCGTGATCTTCATCAGCAGTTGTGGTGGAATTGCACATAGTCAGATGCTGTTTTGTTTTGGGTTTTTTTTAGCTTTTTAAATACGTCTACATTGGCGTAAAAGTTGAGTGTTGAAGGTCGAGAATGAACGCTCAGTCTCAGCTTTATTGGGATTGTTGTAGCGACCATTTTAAGCTTACAGTTAGGCGCTAAGGGTGCTGTGCAGTGCTCTGTTTCCAAACAAAGTACACAAGTCCTGATATTTTCTTATCCCACTAAATATATTTTGCCTTATTTCCACAGTTTTGTGTTGTGTCCATATCTACTCCCCTAGTGTTCAGTGTAACAAAATGCATCTCTTTACAGATGGATAGTAACTCCACTGCTAGCTAAACTGTTTGCTAGCTAAACATGACATCGAACTTTGATCGCTGCTCGGTTAGTGGACTTTTACATCTACATACTACGCGCTAGGTATCTCGAGTGCATCTGTTGTTGACGCTCTGGGACGGTGTTTAAACGGTGTTTTTTCTAAACACTCCCATTTTTACAGGAAATGTACACAAGAAATGCATTCAGACTTTTTCAAAATTAACTTACAATGTCGGTAAAACACCTCGTAGTTACGTCTATTTCCTTGCGCAACCAACACCGGGGTTAGGTTTAGAAAAAGAGCATTGTGGTTTGGCTTTACATTCATACAGGAAGCGAACACTGGCCTTTTGGGTGAAAGTCCAAGCCTTGGGTTTGTTGAATCCTTCCACCACCCCTCCTACCTGCCCTGATAGGGACCTTCCAGCCCCTTAAGTGACATTGTTATCCAACAGTGTGTCAAACTGACGCCATCTGGTGTTGTTATACACTGAAGCCGGCTGGCCGTGTGTCATACCGCTGTGAAAGATGCCTTTTGTGTTGGTGTTTGACGCCAAAATCACTGACCAAGCAGCGGTATTTGATGACTTCAGAATGAGAGCGGTTAAATTTTAATCACCCACTACTGCTGCAACCTGCTGACACACACACACACACACACACACACACACACACACACACAATTACAGTGGGTCTCTGAGTGACAGGCATGCAATGCAAATCCATACCTCAACCATTCAGTCGACATAAAAAATACACATTTTAACAAATATAAATGACATATTTTGTCTTTGAATCGAGAGGCTCAATCAGACTCAGTGAAATCCTCAGAGCATGTTTCACATTCTTTATTCAATATGACCATAACAGAGGGACGACAACCAGCAGCAGATATGGGTCACAGTGAAATAACACTGCAGCTCTGCCAAAATTAAATATAATGTTCATTATGAGGAAACAATACAGACAATTTCCGTCTCTCTTTTCTGTCTTAGCCTAAAGCAGTTTATTTGGTTTCATACAGACAAAAAACATTTCAGTTTTAATAGGACATAAAACATGAAAGACATCAAGGCTTTACAGTTTTACTTTTGTTACCATAGATGTCCAGGTGTTTTTTTCTGTTTATGTATCTTCATCTGTCTTTGCTCTTTGCTACTGTGAGTCAAACCAGCAGAGCGATGCTGCATCGGTGGAAGCTAAAAGAAAAAAAAACACTCGGACTGGAGAAGTGGGTAAAAAGCCAAATGATGATTTATGATTTTGAACACTTCCAGCATCTCTGTGTGTATAGTTTCATATGGAAATCCCTTTAGCACGGCGGGTAAATAGATTACGATACAGTGAGGGATTAGGGACAGCCTCGCCGCTGGCCCACTAATCCCGAGCACAGACTGTCAACAGCCCTGACATGTCCGGGACTCCTTCTGCACAAAATGGCTCCTCGGCTGTTTAAGAAGCCAATCAGACACACACCCCCACCACCACCACCCCCACCTCCTCCTCCTCCTCCTCCAACATGAATATTCCTATCAGGGCTGTCAGCGACGGGAAAGACAATGACGTTCGTCTTCAAAGGAGGGAGATTAGATGCTGCACGAGACAAAACGAGACTCTTTGAAGTGATTTCGGTCACATTCCAGAAACTTTTTTGGGCGTACGGAGGAAAAAAAAAAGTTTGTGTGTTTCTGAAACTTCAGTCCGACTTTTAGTTTCAAAGCATGTGATCGCCTGAGCAGTTTTAACCCATGAGGTGACTTTCTACTCCTCGTAGGTCCATTCGCTCTCTTGTTGCTCCTCTAGTATCTTTAGTTTCACGTGCTGAGTTTTGATTTTGACTAAATGAAAGTTGACACCAGCACATATTGTACTGTAGTCTTGTGTTTGGGTCTTATTTTGTAATGTTGAAGCCAAAAATGCAGTTTTCAGTGTTTCCTTTAGAATCAGGATAGAAAATCTATTGAATTCATTTCATCGTGGGACAATAAACCAGACTGATTAACTTCTCATATTTGCAGGGTTTTTTGCTGCAACTCATCATGAAGTAAATGTGAATTGCACTATGTAATGGCTGTAGGAAAATGACACCATCAGCATTTAGATTGGTTCTCTATAAGCCTCACTTTTGCTGTGCAATTCTGTCTGCCACAGCGTACAATCTCCCAGGCAAAGAAAGTGCGTCAACCATTGCACAACCAAACCAAGAGGAGGATCGCAGCTTGTTTTCCCAGTAGCTATTGGTTGCTATCCCAGTTACAGAGGAGTATCAATGTCAGCCCTTTCCAGTTACTATCCCCAGAATAGGAAATAGCAGATAGTGGAACGCTTTAAGTAACTGTGGAAAACCAAATGCAGTTTATCCAGTCTGAACAAAACTTGGTACCTTGGTTTTTCTTCCACCATGGTTTCTATTTCAATAATGTCCAGACCACACAGTATTTCAAGAGTATCTAGTTTTGGTGTGGTGATGTATTTCTAAGTGAAACAGGACAAGGAGGCGGGTGATAATGTTTGGAGAAATTTGATTCAATCCTTGAAAAGTGGGCGTGTCATAACAGTAAAGCACTGATAAAGTAATGCAGACGGGATATTAGCATCCGTAACAACAGTGTCAGGAAAACAAAGACACAGATGTGGCATGCTGTTGCTAGCAAGTAACTTAATGTTAGTGCTGTGCGGCTAAAAGTTGCAGAATGATTGATGGGTGGATGTCATGATATCATTGGTTGAAACTGGTTGGTACTATAGGTCAGCAGTGGTGGTGGGAGTATCCAGGCACCTCACGAGTCGATTACGATTCAGAGGGCAACGATGTGATTATAAAACCACTATCGCTGCATCACGATAAATCAAAAGTCTTTACTTCTGTTCATGATTCTTTTTTGACTTCATGATACTTTTCAAAAATAGCTCATTTAAATAATTAACAGATTCATTTACTTTTCCATTCAACTTCACTGAAGCCAAAATGTTTCCACACCTGAGTTTAACACCAGAAGTTCCAGTCAGATTGTATTTCTCACTTGTCGTGGTTGCTCACACAAACCCACTGTGGGATATTTTTGCTGGCACAGTGTCCCGCATTTGCATGCATGCATTTGCATTATTTATTGAATTAATTTGAAAGCGTCTGCTGTCTGTATGAGAATAACAAAATTAGGGGGACTTCACTGTGTTGTTTTAATATCTCCAGTGTTGGAGAGCTGATTAGCTCTGTGGAAAGCCAACACGCCGGACACAGGGTTTTTGAGGTAAAACAAAAGAGTTGATCTGGACTCTTTTGTTAAGTTTAATGCTGCTCAGCTCCGTTAACGTTAGAAAGTATTGATAATATACTTTATCATTGTCTCGCAAATGTTATTTGATATTAGGTTAAAACATGTTGCAACCGCTGCCTTTTGTGAAGATGAATCACAAGTTAACTTTAGCGTGTCTGCGCTGCAGACTGTCCAGGTGCTGCACTGCCTTCACAGTTGGATCTCACTCCTTTTGTTCCGTCAACATCACATTATTAATTAACAATTAAATAATCCATCACTGACATTTGTAAATCAATGTCAAATCGTCCACCTCTGCATCGCAGTGCATGGAAGAATTGACTATTTCCCCGATCCCCTGGTAATCATGCATCGTATTTTGTTTTGCAGGAAGGAAACATGTTTGGATTTTGCATATTTTGTTAAGTAGGTCATGTGATCTATAATGGTTAATCTCAACTTTAACTTTAATGTAGACCATATATGCAGGTCTATGTCCTTTACTACACCATAAGAACAGCAGGCAGTATTACATGTTTACTGGGGTTTAAATGAGCTGTGTATTTAAATTTTTATCTACATTAGATTTGTGACAAATAGTGTAAAACTTTTTCAAGTGTTTAAACAAAATAAAAACAGACATCAACCAAATCTTAAGTCTCCTTAAATCTCCATGTTTGAAGAACATGAAGAAGTTTTATATGGAGAAAGTAACTAAATACAGTCACTACTGTACTTGAGTTTTGGATGTATCTGTATTTTACTGCAGTATTTACATTTTATGCTACATTTTAGCATATGAGAGTGACATATTGTACTTTTTACTCCACTGTATTTATTATAGACTATGTACTTTAACTTGCCGTCAACACTTTTGATAGCAGGACATTAAATTTTAATTGCAACATTTTTATTGTTATTTTTAGTCAAGTAAAGGATTTGAGTATTTCTTCTACAACACAAATGAATATATGGGAATAAACTGTCATTTATATAGAATAAATAAACACTGTCACATGTGCTTTTTGGGACCCTTATTACAACAATGAGAATGTGTATTCATCATATTAGACATGGAGGGCACTGATCGGCTGATATCTGACGTTAATAAAACATCAATATGACCACACCAATAAATTCAATCTCCTGCTGTTTCCTGTTTCTCTGCTCTCTCAAACTAAACTGCCCTCAGGACACTAATCAGTGCTTTGGTACCGTGTAAACAGCAGATGCCTGAATGCGCTCCTCTAAAATCGGGTGCGCGTACCATAAATCAGACCCTGCAGAACTGGAGTGCATCTTGTTTTTGGGTTCCTACGTTTGATGTATTTGCTTCCTAAGTGCCTCTCACTTCTGAGGCCGTGCTGGCTGAAGCGGGGCCTCTCCTTGAAACAAACGACGATAGGGAATCTCTTTGTCGGGGCGATGCCTAAGCCTAATCTAATGATTCAGATGACTGGGGGCCGTACTTAGTCGGATAGCCACTGGCTCGCTTCAAACAAGCCGCTACGGGTGGAAGTTTCCCAAGGATTAACACTTAAAGAAGCAGCAGAAGAAAAAAAGAAAAGAGAGAGCCGGTGCCTTCCAGGGAATCCCCATTAAGTCGAGTCTTGGAGTGCCAGAGAGGAATGTGTTTCTGCTGAGCTGTGATCCAGGTCTATTTCAGCACTAATGGAAAAACTGGCCTCCAACGTTTGATCTGTGACTTCTTACGAAACAATAGAAACATGGTGGGGATTTAAATTCCCTCTCTGGTGGAATCGGACGGACTGGAGACTCGGCACAGACTCATTTATCTGTGACACTAGTAAAGCCACGAATGGTAGACGTCATTTCACGATGGCTCAAACGACGGAGGAAAAATGATTCTTAAATGCTGGTACCAGTTTTGGTTTGACGTCAGAGTCAGTGTTTCAGAATTAACACATTTTCCCAGCCAGTGTTCCAAAAGATATTGAAAGATTCAAGTTAAACACAACCCTTATTACTCTGTGACAGAAAGCTCTCAGTTAATTAATAATGAAAGTTGAAGTTTAGACAAGAGTGTAGGAATTTTTTCACGTAGCCTAAAGACATCAAAACCTGTCAGAGGAGTGTGTTAACTTAAAGCAGCATTGGTCAAGTATTTGACTTTGATGGGGCTGCGGTGCAATCACTCGGGGCAACAGTTTGTCCAGTAAAAGTGCTTCTTTTTGCCACTGACAGGCTCAGATTGTTATTAGAAGTGTCTGACAACAATATGGAAATGATCCCTACAGAGACATAACATGTTTTTTCTTCCTTACCTCTGGCTTGATCCCATTAGCTAGAGGCAAAACCTGCCTCTCCCCCACACGGCTGTAGGCTCCACAGGAGTGTTAAAATGCGTTTGTCTTGTTGTGTTATTGGAGCCAGAATAGAAGGAGTCATGGCTCAAAACCAGCCGCCAAAGATGGTTAAATGTGATTAGACCAAAGGACTGGACGGAGGCCATCATCAAAAATGCTCACATGTGCAGCGCACACTTCATATCAGGTTAGGGAAAAAGTATTTCTTGTTGTAGGGATGAATAACGTTATGTGTATTAAGGGTTATCATGTCCACCTCATCAGAAACTGGGGAGGGATTAAGAGGAATGTTGGATTTCTCTGCAACGCTAACTTTTTAGCACATTAGCTAACATTAGCTTCCATAGCAAAACAAACAAGTGTGGTCCTCCTTTGTAAGATTGGCTTCCTGTGACATCATCCATCCACTGAGTGAGAGCATACGGGTTGGCCAGTCTGGTCCCGTTGCTCAGTGTTTACTTATTCAAGTAACACTGGCGTCCCGGAGAGTGAGTGACCTGACATGGTGCGTTGGTAAATTCAGTCTGACGCTCTACACTAAAATGAGAACGTGTAAATGTGTGTAACAACAAAACTTGTGAGACCTCAGAGTGAGACTTCGACACAAAATAAAGGCACAGTCACAAATGAGTGAAATCGCCTCATGTTCACTTCCAAGCGAAGGGGTGAATAAACAATCGCTTCCAGTGGCAAAGCAAATTCTCATCTTTGCATAGTGTGGAGATCAACTTTCGTGATCTTTGAGGTCGCAGCCTGAACCAGTAGCAAAGACATACGTGTGGAGGAAAAAAAAAAATTATCCCCTTTTAAACAAGAATTGTGCAAATTTGCAGGAAAGCCCAATCAGTGTTTTTATCAGCATTGGCAGTATAAAAACAAAATCGGGGAGTGCTGCAAAATGCCGCCTACCTACTTTTGTTTATACAGAATGTGCCTTTTTCGGGGCAATGGGGGTGGTGAGCAAGTAACAAAACGTGTAGCTCAGCGTGTGACGTAAACAGTGACGTGGGAGGGAAGCCGCGGCTGGTCAGTCCTTCGGCGATTCTCTCGTAAGTCGGCCCGTCCTTCACCGTCCCCGTCATCTGACGGTTAATGGCCTCTTCATTTGTGAGGACAAGGAGGGCGCGCAATTCCTTGTCTCCCCAGTTGCTCATCTTTACAGTGTCTGTCAGGTTTGTGTTTCCCTCTTGCTACTAGCTGCTCGCTAATTCCTGCTATCAGCTGTTTCCTGTTAACCATCCATTATCCTGTTTATCTGATTTTTTTTGTCACCCTTACATTAGATTTTTTTTTAGGTCATAAGGACAATGCACATTAATCAACATTTCATTTGGCAAGCTGTTTGAAACCAAAGGCGGCACAGAGACATAAAGACAAATACAGCAAATAGAAATGGTCAAGACTGAACAGGAGCCAGTAACAGATCAAGCACAGCTACCCACATGAGGATTTTCCTTTATCACGAGTACAGATAACGACTCATTTCACTTGCATGATACTCAGACTCTTAAAAAGCACATTATTTGTACTAGATACTCGTTTCACCCAAGTATTCGGCACAACACATAAACAACACATAAAGATCCAACGACCTGTTTTTTCTTGCTCACAGATTATTGTGTCGTTATCCGATCACGCTGAAGGTGTTTCACTAATTTGAGCTTCACACAGGGAGAGTCCCTGCTGTTTGTTTGTGTTGGACTTTATTTCTGGAGCTGCAGTAACGAGTCGGTGCATGTGTTTGGGTGCCGGCTGTTTGAGGTGCCCTTCGGTGCTGCTGTCACCGCTTTGACTGACAGGCCTGTGCAACACAAGAAACCCGGGATTAAAAGTTAGCCGAGCGTAAACAAACACTGACGTTTTAAGAGCAGCAGGCAGAGAGACTTCTGACCGACTCCAGACTCCAGAGATGTTGTTTCACTGCTGCAGAGAGATTTAGGTCAAAATACTCAAAATATCCTAAATCTCAGAGTAGTTTCAACCATGTTTGAGACTCAGCAGATACAGGTCTTTGTGTATATGGTGAATGATTGAAAGACTTTTAGTTTTTTACCATTAATTTAGGAAATATGTGCTAATTTGCATATCAGTTGAAATAATATTTAGGCCCAACAAAAAGTTTTTCATGCTTTATTGAGATTTATAACTAAGCAATAGTAATGTTCAGAGGCTTTCGTCACAATAATGTTTTTAAAGTTTTTATGTTTGAAAACATTATGTACTGATAAAAAAACAAGATTTTTGACCATTTTTACAAATAACCATGTTCGTTTGTTGTTAATGGAAAAAAACGTCAATTCGCGTTGTTATACTGACATAGTGCTTTTATTTTGAAATTGACTGTATGTAAACATTAAATTTCCTGTTTAAACAGAAGTGTATTTTAAAAACAGACAATGCATATAACAGGCTGAAGTTGACACTGCGTCCCAGAACGTCAACAACCAACACACCCAGGGTACCTTAGACGTCGTATGTGGACGTGGAAAGTCCATGATCAAACGTCAGTATGTGACGAGGTCAGAGTGAGAATTTTGTTGTCAAATTATCCCTTCAGGTTCTGTAGGAACTGAGATTATCAGAATCTATTGAAAATGTTTCATCTGCCTCACCTGCCTGGTAATCCAGTCTGACCACAAGCAGCGTAATTTGTTCTTGTTCAATAATGCGAACTCCTAACACCAACCTTTTAGTGAGTGTTTGACGCTCAAGCGTGATTTCACTTGACTTGAAAGCTTGATTTCAGCTCAGAGGGTTTCTTGGTGTTAAAGTCCTTAAATTTACCACAGTTGTATTGTCATTGCATTTTTTTGCACTAGGAAGCATCATCAGCTGGTTGGAGAGACGACAAGTCATTGAGTGGGTGTTGACATGCCTGGAAGCCCTAAAAACATCCTGCTAATTAATCTGATGATTTCAGTTTTTGTCAGCTGGTTATTCAAACAGGAAACAGATTGTGGTTCGCCTGAAATGAAAACACTGGCAATAGAAACCCACAAACTAACAGCTGTTAGTTTGTTCTGGTCAAGTTAAAGTCACCCAGAAGCTGCAGGAGGACTGATGGACGGAGACCAGAGGAAGAACAGACAGGGATGATTTGGATAAAGCGGCTCGCACGGCAGATCTGATAGCACTCGTCTTATTCACAAATGTAACACGGGATGTGCTCTAATCTTATTTATTTAAGAGCTTTAGGGGCTCACAATGAGGGGCTTTAGTCTAAGCAGAGCTGCAGCCTTATCATTAGCAGAGAGGGAAGGCGATTAAGAGCAAATTATAAAACAAAGAATTAAGTTCTGAGAGCCAATCTAGATGAGATCTCAGTTAAACGGAATCAATTTGGAAAAGTGGAAACCTCACAACGGGGGAATGTTAATGCTGAGAAAACACACACATATACACTTTCTCTCTTTCATCCCTTCATCCTCATATGTGTTCATACACAGCCCTGGTTCTGTAAATGGGAAACAAACAAAGTAGCTCAGACCACTGTATCCTCGAACAGCGTTTTGCATATAATTCTATGAAGTAGCGCCCCACAAATGACGCTACATACTTAAAGTTACGTAGGTTAGATTGTGGGAAAAGAAACGTAGCGACAGCATGCCTTCAAATGACTCAAAAGGTTCTGAACACTAGTCTCGTGGTGAAAGTCCTGGTGGAGAGTCCTCTGTTTTGTCCACCACCCCAACCTGCCTCTTAACAGGGACCGTCCCCTCTGTTACTCCCGTCAGCACATTGGTCTTGTGATTGCAGTCTTCCCTAATATGTGGGTTATACACATAATACTAGCTCATGATTACATGGGATATGTACTAATTCTGGTGCATTACTTTTCTCGGGGAGCAAAAATCCAGTCAGCAGCTGTCTCAGCTCTAATTCAGCTGTCACTGTGGGCTGGTAGCCTGCAGCAGCGCCAGCTCTAATCTGTGTAACAGCAGCAACAGAAAGTTTGCTGATCTGTCCAGTCCCTGGAGTTGGGGTTTAAACTGGCTGGATTCGTGTGCTGGTTCATCTCCACAGCTGCTGCACACTCTCCTCCCAGAGAGGTGGTCTGTAGCAGCGGTGAGTACACACTGTGCCAACTTAAGCTACATGAATATGAACTTGAAGCTGCAGCTAAGAGCCTTTAGCTCGTCAGCAGAAGGCTCATCTATAAGCAACATTTTCTCACCATCTCTAAAATATTTTACTTATATTGACACGTTTTATTTGGTTTATTGTCAGACCCTCTTGTAGACTCGCTTCCTGTAAGATTGTAAAGCCAAACCCTGTTCACGTCAATTCGCAGTGCTGTACCAACATAGTGCTTTTATTTTGAAAGAGGCTGTATGCAAAGTGTACATTTTCTTTGAAAACGGAAGTGTATTTTGAAAACCGACAATTCATGTAACAGGTAAAAGTTCACACAGCATCCAAATACATTAACAAAGTCTGGTCCGTCCCGTAAACATGCTAAAGGATGCCTTCAGCGTCGTATCACACGCTGAGGGGCGTGACAAAGTGCCGGTAATTGATGCTGATAAAACCCAAATGTACACAGTTCTGCAGACTGTGTGACATGGATCTAATAAACTTGGGTAAGTCATTAAGGTTGATGTGTGCTGACTGTATGACGACAGCGCCTACTGAATCACAGGCTGCAGCGTACATCCATCGAGGTCAATACACAAGGACAAAATGTCACCAGCATGCATCATCCGTCTAAGCGGCTGAAGTGTTGAGAGAAAAATAAAAACAAACGTGAATCGAGCTCTCGATATAGTGGCTATTATGTGTGTCACAAAAGTCAAACGAGGAGGAGGAGGAGAGGGAGAATGTGGCAGTGAGAGAGCTCGAAGAGTATTTTTTAGCATTATTGTACTGACCAGTGTGTGTGTGTGTGTGTGTGTGTGTGTGTGTGTGTTGGGGGGGTAATTTAGTGACTAATTAAAGTAGAGGGTGACCGACTGGGTGAAACGTCAGCACCCCCCCTTCTCTGTTCTTTGTCATCTTTAAAGTGGCCGTAGGAGTGTTAATAATTTGCCCCCCCCCCTAAATGTCTGTTAAGTGATGGGGAGGGGGGGTTCGTTTGAAGACTGACCCTCCCCTCTTGTTTCTTGTGTCTCCCCTCCCTCCTCCTCCTCCTCCTGCTCTGCCCTTTCTTCTTATTCTCTCTTCTTCTGTTGTCTTCTTCTTCTTCTTCTTCGATCCTCTTTCATGCTCCGCAGCCTCGGCTCCTCCTTTTCAATCTGGTCGGCTCTTACAGGACGAGCGGACTGGAACTGTTGCTGTTCCCTCTGATGTGTGGGTGGGAGGGTGACATGAGAGAGAAGTGAAGAGGTGTTTCCTACTTTCCTTCTTTCCTTTCCACTTCTTTCTTCCCTCCTGACCTCCATTTAAATTCTTTCATCTGTCTCTCCAGTTCATTCCATCTTTGCATGGTCCCCCTCCACCCTCCTCCTGTGCTCCACCTGTCATTACAGTGTGTGCTGCTGGAGTGAGTTAATCACAGTCAGGCTGATTGTCAAATAGGTTTTCACGTGACGTAGAAGGCATCAGCTCTGATATTCTGGTGCATATCGCTCACAATAAACAAAGTAAGAAAAATGAAACAAGAACTGAAGTCAAGAATCATAAATTTAAAACAGAAATTTACAATAAATAATTGTTTAAAAACATGATGAGTGTTTAAAACAAATAAGATGGAACGTGCACAATATTGACTGAGTGTGCAGTGTAAAAAATATGTGCCATAAAGATTTCCATCATATCAACACATTTAATTTAACACGTTCAGGAAACCAGATATTTCATTTCTCTCAGGTACAGACACATCAGCAGGAAGTGTCTACTAACCAACGAAACATTTTATTAATAATATATTTTATTTAATATGACATAATGTAAAAAACATTTTCTTCTTGATTTATGTAACAAGTCAGTGTTGTTTTAAACTGACTGTGTTATTAATTATTTCATTTTTGTATTTTATATCCGCATTCAATTCTATAACTGTTAATGTATTTACAAGATCTTTATAAGATAATCCCAGAAACAATTAAATTTTTGTATTAAATACATAAGTTTTATGCTAAAAATTCTCACAAGTGAAAGTACAAAATTATTGTCAATATATCACTGGACCATTATTATCATTGATGCATTAAAGGGATAGTGCACCCAAAAATGAAAATTCCATTATGCCATTAGGAAGGCTCAGGTGACACTTGCAGAGATCCAAGGGGAGAGGAGGTAGCTACACAACTCCACCTAATGGAGGCTGACGGCGCCCCAGATTCAAACGTCCAAAAACACATGATTGAAACCGCAAAATATCTCCATACTGCTCGTCCGTAGTGATCCAAGAGTCCTGAAGCCCCGACATAAGAAGTTGTTTGGAAAAACGTCATTTGAACTCTCAGGCTACAATGAGGCTAAAAACAGAGTTCAAATGATGTTTTATCAGTGGTAGAGGACAGGGGGACAATCCAGCAGCTTTACTACGACACATCTGCCAAAATTTATTAGGGTCCGTGCAGCTAAGCTTCTAGGACACTATTGTAATCCCAGGTATTCTTCTTCTTCTTCTTCTTCTTCTTCTTCTTCTTCTTCTTCTTCTTCTTCTTCTTCCGAGGAAATCCTACTTCCCATGGGTGAAAACTCACCAAACTTTACACAAAGGTCCAGTCTCATGCCAGATATCCTCAGCTGTAAACTCAAGCCAATAGTCCTGATGGTGGCGCTACAGCAAGCGTCTAAAGTTCAAAACTTTGAAAATTCATAACAAATCAACCATACGTGCTACAACTTCACAACTTTCATCAAACTGTAGCCCCAATACTGAAGAAACCTTTGTACATTTAAACCTATTAAAATTATGAAGTTCATCACTCTGTTTTTGTTTTTGTTTTTTTTCAAAAACTGTAAAACTTCTTAAACCTGTCTCCTCCCACAGTTTTTGCTCAATTGACACCAAACTTGCTACAGAGCATCTTCAGACTGTCCTACAAAAACTATGTTTCTCAGATTTTTGATTTATCAAAAATTGAGCCTACAGTGCATCAAAATGTTTGACTGTAAACGGTACTGTAAACATATACATGCAGTTCTTGCTAAATAAATCTTCGATGTTCATGAAAAAAATGACAAAATTCTAGAGTCATGGTAGATGATGTGTGACAAATTTCAGACTTTTATCTCAAAAACTGAATTTTTGACAGCATTTTGAATTTTGCTCTAATGTGAACAATTGGAGTCAATGTAAAAATGGCAATTTTAAACATCAGTTTTTCACTTATGGAGCAAATCAATCATTGTTACAAACAAATTACCAACATCTCCATGCTGTCTAGATGCAATATGTGTATTTCAGATTTTTGTCTTAATAACTGAATTTTTTACAGTGGTTTGAAATCTGCTTTTCTATGCACGGACGGCTGCTTTCCTACACAACAGTGAATGGCTTTCTCAGTTTGTGAAGCCACTGTTGAGTTGCAGTTCCATCGCTGCACAGCAGCTATAATTTGAAGTGAAATTTTAAGATACATTCAGAGCGAAAATTAATGTATGCAATTAATTTAGATGAATTAATCACAGAGCATGTGATTAATTAGATTATTGTTTTCAATTGCTTGACAGCTCTATTTATAATGTAACATTAAAAAGTGTATTATGGCTAGATAGAAAGGAAAAGCCTGGAAGCTCTTCTTATGAACGCCTCATCATTTATCTATGAAGTATTAAGAAATGATTCACTATCAATAAATCTGAGAGTTACAACACTTGTTTCAAGAGCAGCTTTAAAGCATTTGCTCAAAGATTTATACAAAAAAAGATCCCATGAGAGAAAATACTGTTTTTAATTCCTTCTATCCTTCCTTCCTTCCTTTCTGTCTTCCTTCCTTCCTTCCTTCTCTCTAGACAGTTATATATTTTGCTCAGCTCAGGGAGGCTGCAGGCGGTGGAGCAGCAGCAGCAGCAGCAGTCGTCTGGTCGCTCGCTGCCAAAAATGGAATTAAGTCAGTTGCCAGGCTGGATAAGGAATTGGATTCTCTTCCTCTTCTGTTATCCCTCTGGACCAGATCCTGTTTCCCCCCCAAGGGGAGTAGGGGAGAGGGTGGGGGTTAGCGGTGATGGAGTTGTGTTGGGGGGGGGGCAGGTGGTACGGCAGGGTTAGATCTCTGCCAGGTCGCTGTCACCGGAGCACCTCAGTGTGTCCACATCAGGCCACACCTGTCCCCCCAAAAGAAGAATCAGCTGCGTGTGTATCTGGGCAGCAGCTGCAGCCGGCCGGGGGTCTGAGTCTCCGGACAGGGCCGAGGTCTTCTCCACGCCACGCCGGCTTATTTATCTTCACAGGATGCTACACCTGGCCGGGCCTCCACCCAGCTGGACGATAGCACTGCTGACTGATATCAATAGAAGCTTTGGAGTTTCATCACAGATCTCCTAGCAACCGCGGCAGGCGCCATCGTGGAGGAACTCGCTGTGTGGAAATAATGTGCGGCGTGCGAGGCGTCCTGGGTGAAGGAAATCAGAGATAGTGCCACATGACTGTTATTTTGTGCAGTAGGTGTTGGGCTCAGAAACGTCTGAGTTAGAGCTTCAGAAGAATTAGCCCAGGCCTCGAAATAAACACTGATGTGGACTGACGGTCACAAAAGCTGCCTGCGGACTGAAGCTACTCGCTGTTGGTCATTTCTGGGCTGTAAATGTTGTGACGTCTTTGTAGTGAAACATTTTTTTTTGATTGATCTCTTTGACTCTGTGTTTTTGGGTTGTTGCAGCCTGATATTGCCGATTTCACAGCGGCTTCTCGAAAAAATTGCGATGCACGTTGTTATGTTTTAAGGCGTTTTAATGAAAACATTCTTACTGGTCATGGACTTTCCACGTCCACATATGGCGTCTAAGGTACCCTGGGTGTGTTGGTTGTTGACGTTCTGGGACGCCGTGTCAATTTCAGCCTGTTACATGCATTGTCCGTTTTCAAAATACACTTCTGTTTTCACAGGAAATTTAACATTTACAAACAGTTAATTTCAAAATAAAAGCACAACGCGAATTGCCGTTTTTTTTCCTTCAACAACAACAAAAAAAACAGGGTTTGGCTTTAGAATCTTACAGGACATGAACACCACTCCCTCGGGTGAAAGTTGGTGTTTGTTGGACCAATAATCCCCATCCACCTGCCCCGCCTTAACTTTGTCCTTGTGCCACTGTGTTTCCCCCCGATGCGGCCGGGCGCCGTTAAACTAAAACGGCAATGTCAACATTAAAGGACGTCTTTTTTTGTTGGTCTCTGACGCCGGAGTGAGACCAGGCTAATTTTTCTTGTTTGTTTGTTTGTTTTGTAGTTTTTATTTTTTTTAGCTGTTTTTTTGTTTGGTTCTTTTTTTGCAACAAAATTGTGGGAGTCAGTGAAAATTGCAAAAATACCTGTGATGCTGTCACAGGTCTGGAGCCTGTACTATGAGCATTCACTGTTTTCCACCGAACCCTAATTTATTTATTTGTGATTGGTGGGGATGTCGAACGGCGACAACAGGTGATCGCTGACGATTGGCTGTTGCTGCCATTCGACACTCTGTGAAGGACCATCTCCTCCTGCTTTAGCACGAGCTAACACAGCACTTTGTGATCTCCTCACTACTCATCGTATTTGTTGACTTTGGCTGAAGTCCTGCAGAAGCGGTGAACATCCGACACTGAGCTGTTCACCTCACACCACTGGACGTCACAGTCACCATTTGGTAAGGTTGTGTTTAAACACAACAAGTTTTGCGTAGTTGCACCTTAATTGGACCATCTCTGGAATCAGGTCAAAGCTTGCTCAACTTTGTGTTTCGCTCTCTCTCTGTGTCAGTCTGGACTGATGCCGCCCCAAACACTTTCAGTGGGTGGGAGAACTCACTTTGACAGACACACTCCTTCAGCCAATCAGAGTAACAAAACACCAGGGAACATCATCCAGCGTTTTTGATCATATCCACTAATATTTCCAGAATAATTTGTTCTCTGAATATATATAAACAGTTCATAAATGAAACTAAAGACGAGACCTTCTGTTTTTAAACACAATTTTATTTTATCTTATTCGATTCTATTTCTATCAACACCTGAATTTGAGTATTTTCACTGAGAAAAAACAACATTTCTGAGAAACAGCTGAGAAAAATCCATTTTTGTCAAAGAAGTCATTTTAAAGTATAAAATCAATTTCACATTTACATTTTTTATTTTTTTGAAAATAATATTCTCGTCGTCTCCTCTGTGGTCGTGTTGTCTATGTGTTGCTGTCGCCACCATGGAGATTGTTTCGTCCCGCCAAACACATTTGCTTCTTCGTCAAAATTGGATTCACAATGTTGATCAAAACAGGAAGTGTCGTAGTCCATCAGTGTTTCCATGACTTGAGCAACCGTAGACTTTTCTGCTGGCGCCAACAAATTCGTGCAGTTTACAAGCTGCAACTTCTTCTTCCAGTTTCCTGTGATTCTTCTTCTTCTTTGTTTGTTTTTGGACACGACAGTGCTGTTCTATTTCATAAGATGTGTAACAGCGCCGTCTACCTTAAAAGAGTGAAAACACAGATTGCCAGAAACTTGTGTCATAAATAACGGGAAATCTCATCAGTGGTGTTCAGCACTTGTTGCTTCAGGAGCTGCCATTACTGGTCTGCAAGGTGTGGCCTGCGTTTTACGTCATCACCTACAACACAATCCCTGATTGGCTGCTTACATTGTCAACCATAGTGCGGATCCTCGATTGGTCCTCAGGGCGGCACTGAGTCCAGATGGTCCTACCAGGCTACACAATCACCTCCAAGCAGGTTGTGGTGACATCACATGGGCTTCTTCATCATTCAGGGATGATTCAGCGTCAGCATTCAGCAACAATTTTCCTCCTTAATGTGAGTGACTGTAGCCTGTGTGTGTTTGATCACAGGTGCAGGTTGGGTGGCGGGACTTTTATTAACAGATGTAGGCGGGTGCGGTTTTGACTTAGACATATAACCAGTGAAGTGTTGGTTCTGGTACTGAGCATTATGGGTATGGGCGGGTGCAGGTTTTCAAAAAGAGACCCATGCAGGACTCTGCAGCTCCTGCACAAGAACTTCCCTCTGGATATATGAAGTTTTATCTTGTCTTACTTTTCTGACCTACTTGCAAAACTAAAGACATTCCCATGTGTGTCAACTTCTAATTACCAAATGTTAGCATGCTAACACGCTAAACTAAGATGGTGAACATGGTAATACCTGGTAAACATCAGGATGTTAGCACTGTCACTGTCAGCATGTTAGCATGCTGATGTTCGCATTTAGGTCAAAGCACCGCTCTGTACAGCTGCTGTTACTGGGGCCTTCCAGTGTGGCCACCAGTGGCAGGTACATTACACACCAAAAAGCCAGTTTGGTTTGCTGCCGCTGACTTTACCTCCCCTTATGACAGAGCTGCAGGGTGTGTATATTTTCAAATGCTGTAAACATTGAAAGATTTGCAGAAATCAGATGACTCTTGAGGGAGAATCAATGATTGTAATTTTTCATTTTCCCTCCCTGAGCGTCTCTCAGCTCTTTTGGTAAAAGTATTAGCCGAGTCCCTTTGGAGAACAGAGGGGGTGCTGGGGGTGAGGGGGGTTGGCTTGTGAAACAGACCATCGGACCTCAAAATACATCTCCTCCTCTACTTTTCCATTAAAATTATTTTTTCCATTCTCCCAAGAATGATTTGGAATTTAAAGTCCTCTATAATTGGGCCTATATTTTCCTGGCCTGCCGCGGCTGTGCTTATCAGCGAGGGGTAAGAATTAAGACCACATAGGGAACCAAATAACATTTTTTAAAAGCTGGGAGACTTAAGTAGAAAATTGGCTTAGCATGCAGATAGCAAAGTCAACAATGGGAACATATATCCCAGCTCGGAGTGATTGAAGTCGCTGTCTTTCTGAATAACAAAGTGTTTGATTTCCACCACGGCTCTTACATAAACTGCTAACTTGATTTCACACCCCGGATCTGAGGGTGACAACAAACACTTTAATTAGAGGAAGATGATGCAGGGAAGGGGAGGGAGGAAGAGGTGATAGACGGTAACAAATCCCCAGCACACTCCAGACAGCCTGAATATACAGCCAGCAAAGCGAAATATAATAATTTTTTCTCCTACTTTTCATATCTTATTATTTTTCTCTTCATTCTCCAGCTTGGAATTGTGAATATTTTTGCATAGCTTATAGCCCGGGTGCTATCTCGCCCAAACCTACGTGGTTCATTTGCATTGTGGAGGGTTTGCACGGGAGGTTACGGGGTCTGAAGGGGGTTGTTTGCGCCATAATTAGGCCTTTGTGGTTGAAATTTGGACCGGACAGTGTACCTGCCGTCCTGGCTTGTAGCTGCCGTGGCGCCGCAGCCTGAGTGGCACCTTGTAGGCCTTTGAACCCGAGCCTCTCCACACCACGAGATTAGCTCCTTTCAGAACGCCTCCACCCTCTAAGTAGTTGTTTTTACGCTGATAGAAGAGAAGAAAGAGAAAGGGAATGAAAAACAGCTGAACAAAAAGCACAGACCCCTTTCACTTGATCCTGCGGACGTTATTAAGCGGCCGGCGAGATCACCAGAACTGATAAACGCTGTCCAATGAGCGTGCCAATCAAGGCCTCCACCTTTCTCTACGACCCCAGAACCAAAAGCCACCTCTGCGCTCAGTTTGGGCTTTATTGGTCAGCAAATAATCAAAGCACTTTTCTTCCTCCTCTGGAGGGGATTAGAAAGGCGAAGCTTAGCCCGCTGGACCAGACACTAGCGGGGAGGCCAGGGGGTCTCCTTATCAGGGCTCGGCTGCTGGATGCAGCTCCGCTACAGGACAGATTGCTTTCACTGTCGCCCGTCTGTGGGGGAAGAACAAAGACGCACCACCGCCGCCGCCACTATAATGCCCCGGCTCTGGTGGGACACCGAGGGCTCGGAAAGACGCCTTTATGTATTCATTAGGATGAGCAGTGAGATCATACATGCCTCCACCTCCCCTGCCCCCATCCTTTCTTCTCCTCTTCTTTTCATCCATCAATCTGGCCTCCATTAAACGGGGTTAATTTCTTACTCGTAACCTGCTCTCTGTGATTGTGAGGATATGTATACAGATACATAGAGAGAGTGTGTGTGAGTGTTATAGTACGCTGATGTAGATGACTTCTGTCTGAACCCTCACAGGATCTGTTTGAACAAAACTCTGATGTTTCATTGTTTAAAAAAAGTCATGTTCACACTCAGACGCCTGTCTCACAGCTAGCACACACTTTCGCGTTTAAAAAGCATCTACAGCATATGACAACAGTCACAAACATTTTATGGCCTCAGCGAAGTCACACCCCTTGCTGTGTAGGCATCCTTTAGCATCTCTATGTCAAAAAATGACCCAACCTGGTGCGTCACATACAGCTGCTATAGGGTGCCTCCGTGCATCAGTATGTGACGCTGAGGGCCGGGATGCACAGACTCTTTCCATTTTAGTAAGATTAAATTAATATGATGAGTGAGTATTTCAGGTCTTTGCCAGGAGTCGTCTCAGCATCAAAGCTGCAAAAACATAGGACTGATGTGATATTAGATACTAATCATATGTACTTTACTACAGCAGTTGTGTGATAGTGTACAAAACTTATTAAGAAGAACACTCAAATTTGTCTGAGCTTCAGTGGAAGGGAAGGAGAGACGCAGCAGATATAAGTAAAAAGAGACGGAGGTGTGACGCAAGTGTCCTGAACTCAACAAACACCAAGACTGTCACATTTGCATGACAAAAGAAACTGAAATTCCCCTGTGTTGTAGATTAAAGTGTGTTCAGTCTCCTGCATGTGTATGTGTGTGTGTGTGTGTGTGTGTGTGTGTGTGTGTGTGTGTGTGCTCTCTGGTTGCATGTCTTTATGTAACACAGTTTGTACAAAAAGAGCTGACAGGAAATCTCTCTAAACAGTGGGACTATAAATGCTCTCGCTGGCGGCCATGTTGTTGCTCTCCTGACATCTAACCCCAATTTGCGTCACACTAATTCCAAGTTTTAAGTTACACCTCTTTCTCTTTCTCTCTGTCTTATTCTCTCTCCATCTCCTCATCAGTCCTTCACTCTCTCGCTCTGTCTCTCTCTGCGCTTTAGCCCCTCAGGGCTTTGGCTCGGTTCTCGGAGGAGAAGAAAGGCGAAATAAAAGCGACATAAAGGAGCAAGGAGCCAGAGGAGGCGACGCGGCGTTTGGCGGACAGAGCGGCGCCAGGCCTCCGCCGCCGACACACACCGCAACAATCCAGCAGACTGCCTCAGATTCCCCGAGAGCAGACTGAGACATGTGACAAGGTGGGTGAGCGTAACCGCGGTTTGACCCACGATGAAAGTGTCATGGCCGACACACATTGGACTGAAGGTGCTGCATTTAACAGTTTATCAGAACTCACTAACTGGACTAATAATTACACTTAATCATCTTTTTAACTTCTAACTTATAATTACATTCATTTTGCACAACTTACTGTAATCTCCTCTTGTATGTATGTTTTTATGTTTTTGTTTTTGCATTATCCTTTGTGCCGAATGGTTTGGTCACGTGCTGCTGCTATGACATGAGAATACCTGAAGTACCTACTGATCTGTCCATGTGTTCTTCTTTTAAATTTTTAATTGGACTAGTCCCAGGAGTTTGTAGCCATATAGTTTTGGTTTTGAGCAGATCGATACCAAAATATTGATACTCAGGATGCTGTCATACCTGCCCTGTTTGGTTTGGTTCAGTTGAACTCAAGTTCGTTTGCTCCCTTAGACCCCGATCACACAGAAAGCGTTTTAAAGGTTGCAAAAAAAAAAAAAATTTCAATTAAGTGCTACTAGAGGGAAAAAAACGCTAACTGCGCCTTTTTCTTTTTGCCAGGCAACCACAGACTCACCTCCTTACTCTAACCTTTTCCTATAATCAATCTACAATCTTATTTTTTAGTTATTTGACAGCAATCTCTAGCCCCTTTTACACTGACAGATTTTCCGTGAATGTTGGGCCGTTTTGACGCCATTTGCAAGCGTTTAGACACACAGAGCCGGATTGGCGAGTTGATCCGAGGTGCCCAATGTTCCGCCTCGTAGGGTAGACGTATTGGTGGAACCTTTTCGGTTTAAAAAGAACGAGGTGCCCTTCCACCACGGGAGGGGCTGTTGATAAATTTTGGGAGGAGCTGTTGATGACGGCGCACGTGCGAGCCACTGGTGGTGGATAAACAGGAAACAGCTGATAGCAGGAATTAGCGAGCAGCTAGTAGCAAGAGGGAAACACAAACCTGACAGACACTGTAAAGATGAGCAACTGGGGAGACAAGGAATTGCGCGCCCTCCTTGTCCTCGCAAACGAAGAGGCCATTAACCGTCAGATGACGGGGACGGTGAGGGACGGGCCGACTTACGAGAGAATCGCCGAAGGACTGACCAGCCGCAGCTTCCCTCCCACGTCACTGTTTACGTCACACGCTGAGCTACACGTTTTGTTACTTGCTCACGCCCCCCAAAAAGGCACATTCTGTATAAACAAAAGTAGGCAGGCGGCATTTTGCTGCACTCCCCGATTTTGTTTTTATGCTGCCAATGCAAATTTGCACAATTCCTAGCAGAACAGAACAAACTAACAAAAAGATGATTAAAACTCCACAGAATAAAAAGAGAGTAAAGAAATGAAATAGTATAGAAATGAGCAGGAGAGATAAAAGAAAGTAAAAATCAATGGTTAAAACTTAAAAATCAAGACTGTATTGTTACCCATGTTTAAAGATTAAATTTACATTTAAAAATACCAAGAGGGCGTTATCCACTCTGATATCCAGAGG
Source organism: Epinephelus cyanopodus (assembly GCA_026686955.1). Taxonomy (NCBI): domain Eukaryota; kingdom Metazoa; phylum Chordata; class Actinopteri; order Perciformes; family Serranidae; genus Epinephelus; species Epinephelus cyanopodus. The sequence goes on along the minus strand of CM048916.1, from coordinate 3,813,568 downwards.
TAACGAATTCCACAGTTTAGGGGCGTAAAAACATAAAGCGCTCTCACCAGTATGTTTGTGGCACACATGAAGAACATTTAAAAATAAAGCAGTGAAGGACCTCAGTGATCTGACTGGAACATTAAATAATAGAAAATCTCTGATGTATGGAGCGACAAGGTCATTTATTAAAGCTTTACAAACAAGTAAAAGAACTTTAAAATGAGTTTAAAAATGACAGGTAGCCATTGTAGTGACTCCAGCAGTGGGGTAATGTGTCCAGCTTCATGTGAGCTGACATAGCTGACTATGTGAAGCTTAAAAAGATGTAAGTGCAGTGAATCAACTGACAAAATGGCATTCGACATGTCAGCTGCTTATGGAAGTCAGTGGGGACACCGCACCCTGTGTGATGTTACATTTAAATAGACAGAAGTTCTCTAACGTTTAGCATCAGTTGGCTCCATTATTGGTTTCAATGTTGTGCTCTTAGAGAAAGTGACCTGCATGTGTAGCTCCTGAAACTGTCTGAAGATGCATTTACACAAAATATTTACTTCTATTGAACGTATTTATACCACCTACGATTAGAAAAACCAGTATGTTTATTATCTAGTACATACCATTCTGTTTGACTGAGACATTTGTATTTTGCTTTTCAGTGGAACGTACTTGTAAAGCTTCAGATAAGCTTAACTATATCCAAATAGATGCTGCACCAGTACAGTCCATACTGGGGATAATGATCCATACCTGGTGTTTTGGATGACAGATGTCGTGTCACTGCACGTGCCTGGAATGTGTATTTTCAGCAGACAGATGGTTGAACCCTCTCAGCTTCTTCTCTGAGGAAGAGAGCACATCTGTCGGTGTCCTCGTCAGGCCGCCTCTCCTCACGTCTGGGTAAATCCAACATGGCCGCAGGACTCGCAGCCAGGCAAGAGGTGACACGACGGCGTGGGCGTGTCGGCACGTATTTGAGACGACAGACTTTAAAAAGGTCACACGCAGACAGAAGAAGACTTGAAGCCCTTCGGGACTCGGCCTCCCGTCCCCGAGGACGAGGGCAGAGTTGAAGGGTTGAAAAGTTCATCCGCAGGGGAGAAGAAAGGTGGGCGAGGCAGTCATGCAAAAATCTGACATGAGGACAGGACGGGAGGCGGGGGCAGGATTAGCCCGGGCTAAGGTGACAGAGGACAAATAATAGGTGGAACAGAAGTGAGTGTTTTACAGCGTAAACTGAGACGGTTTATGTTTCCTTTGGCTTGAGTACTAATCGTTTCCAGCTGCTGAGTTTTCTACATTCTTAAAGGACGACGTTTGAGCAGTTTGGTGACTTTGGACATATTGTGCACCAAAATCTCTTTGGTTTGGTCAAATTTTGCCAAAGCTCAAGCTCAAATGCTTTTAAAGGTAAACCATGCAGGACTGTAGGTCTCTTTATTAACAGGCTTGGTGGTGAAAGTGAAAGTAAAGATTCACTCTTATTGGGCATTTTGCCTCGCTGGAGTTGCAGTTTTTCTGCGCGGTGTCTCTCGGCCTGCTGTCGCTTTCAGTCTGGCAGCTGGTTGCTACCGTCTTATAAAGCCCCGACCTCACCTGCGCACTGTGTCCATTAAAGTCCCGAACTCAGAAAAAAGGAAATAAGACAATCCAGACAGAGAGCAGAGTTTCTGCAGAAATATACCACGCCTCACACTGGGAGTGGAGAGAATATCTTCTGTGTGAGACTATACGTTTCTTTTTCCTTTTCTTTTCTTTTTTAAATAAAAATCATGCACGGTATATCTTTTAACATGTAGACAAGGTACAAAGCTTCACATTGAGGTCTCGAGCATTAATAGACAACAAGTGCACAGTTGCCCACGTACAGTTTCACATGGTGTGTGTTTGGGATACAGGTCATAGGAAACTGCAGATTAAAGGGTCAACTGAACCCATTAAGAAGAGCAATGTATTCAGACAGAGTGTTTGTGAATTTGAGAGTACGATCGCTTTATTGAAAGTACAGTAGCACTATTGCCAATAGTGGGTTAGTTAGTGGGCTAAAGCTGTACATTAGTAGTTGAGGTAGCACGTTGAAAGGCAGATAGTTAAAGTGTTTATATGTTGTATTGACTTAAAAGTGGGGCGCAATGATAGTTCACATGGGAAAGGTGCAGCTGGCCCTTGTTGCAGCAGCAGACCATACCATGACTTAGTCATACCAAACATTAGAAAACACCAACATTGGTCCGCAGGGGGAGCCACAGCCATCGGTCGCATTTTAGCCATTTTGAAGCATTTTTCTGTTGTTATAGCGCCACCCAGTTGCCAATTAGAGTTAAATTTCTCCAGTCACCTTGAGGCGTCCTGTTCTACATATCTACCAAGTTTAGTAAAAATCCATATGGCGGTTAGGCCTAGATAAGAAATGAGCTCTCTAGCGCCCCCATTTTGTTTGATGGGGTCAATAATGGAGGGGTCCCCTCAGATTATGTGTGGTCATATGCCTACAAAGTTGCGTGGTGATGGGTGAAACCCTTGAGATGTTATACACCTTTATGTGATGAGCCACGCCCTCCGCAATATTCATTGCCTTATAGAAGCTCAGTTTTAGGAAGTTTTCCAACTTTTGCCAAGAGTGAACTTTAGATATTGGTCCCTAGATTATGTTCACCCAGTTTCATGCAGATCGCTCAAACTTCCTAGGAAGAGATCCATTTGAAGTGTTTTTCAAAAACTTCAAAATGGCGGAAAATCTATATAAGTTTGCCATTTCAATGGGTTGCTATAGCGCCCCCTTTGGCCAATTGATGTAATATTGCTTCATTGGCATCCTCCCATGAGCCTCTACCACTGTGCCAAATTTCACATGGATTGACCAAGTCAGTGAGGAGAAAAACGTGGAACAGACACACACACACAGTTATCATCATTATATAGTAAGATTTAAAAAAAAATTACTTGTTTATGTTATGGAACAACTGACTTTTCTTCTAAAAGCTGTGAAAAATATTGGAAACAACTGAAATCATGTTTGATTTGAATTGATCTTTTATTTTATGGATTGTTTTTTGTTTTTGTTTTTTGGTGAATTTTGATTTATTCCCCTCAGTATTAAGACTATGGCCGTTTATATGAACGAGTGGAGGACTTGAAAACACCCTGGCTTTCCAGGAATCAAAGTCAAGGATCATAAGGACCTTTGTGACCTTACGTAAAGGATCCATTATCTGTCATGCTACATCTTAACCTTTTCATTTTCTGTTTTGCACAATATTAAGCATCTCACCTTCACCTGTGATGTCACTGCTGGTTGTCCTTAGTTTTGTCTGGGGTTTTTTCTTGTCATAAAAAAATATTAAAATTGAAGTAGAAAAAAAAATACTTCCTATGTTTGCATGTCCTTAAAAGAGTCCTCCACATAATTATTCTTCTTCCTCTTCTTCTTATTGTCATTCCTCAGCCTCACGATGGCCACTTTAAAACATTTATAAAAATCGATGCAGCATATTCACATATTTACACACATACTCTTATCATTTGTCAGAACACTCGTGGGAGAAGTTTGGTTGCTGAGGACTTTGTGTAATGGTCTAAGGATTCCTTAATTATGAGACCAGGACAAGCAGAAAACCATAAATACTTAAGTGAACATTTTAAGGAAACTTTAGGGAGAAGACTTAAGGGTGCTTTGTGCAACCAGTTTTATTCTGAGGAAGCCTTAGGTAGGACATGTAGGAAAATCTTAAGGTGCTTTGTGTGACCAGCCCCTGGTGCCTACATTACCCATAATGCACCACTGAGGAATCAGCCAGATTCAGGTGTGTCAGTCCCAGCAGCTAGCAGCTAATGCAGCCTGCAGCACAGATGACACAAATGAACCACAGGTAGGTTTTCTCTGACTTTAATCGCTGCTCTGCAGAAATGAGAAACATCATGAGAAACATCATGAGAAAACATGAGTACATGCTGCTGACGATGGAAATGTGAATTTAAGTTGTCGTGTTTTAACTCCATGTGATGTCTGTCTGCTTTTTACATGTCCTGCTTTGCACGGTGCTGCCTCACTCCCCTGAGCTCTTTATCTGTTTAACTCCTCATGTTTTGCTGTTTTGTTTTATTCTTTGTTTTAATGGCCAGTTTAACATTATTAGCCTTTTGGCTAACACAGGCACTGAGTCACAATTCAAACATTCCTTCCAGTCAAAAGTTTTCTGTTTGGGGGTTTATGAGTTGCAGCTCTATAGATGTAGTGATGAGTACCTGCTCCTGCAGAAGGAACGTTCTATATAAAGCCTGTATTTCCAACAAAATTCAGGAAGTTTATTCATATATACAAAGTAAAAACACAGCGGTTTACACCACATAATGAAATCCTGAATTTTGCTGTTGTACTCAATGGGAGAAGGCCTCGTGTTTATATGGTCATAACTGATGGAGGATTTTGTTTTTACCTCTTGCTGTCAGAGTTGTCAGGATTAAACGGAGATCGCCTCCAAAGATATCCACAGTCTGGGCCTCTTTATATCAACACAATGCAGACAACACTAGAGTTACAGCTGCACATCAGTAAAAGTTGCTGAGGACGTTGGTTGGCATGCCAAATCTTCTGTTTTCTTAAGAGGTACAGTCACTGCTGGGATTTCTTGATGATCCGTCATGTGTTGTGCGACCAGGTGAGATTCTCGCTGATGCAGGTGCCAAGAAACTTAAAAGTTTCAACTCTCTCTGTCTCTGTCTCACTGATGCGTAGTGTCATGTGCTGCCCTCTCCTCCCAGGATCAATAATCAAGTGAAATATCTTTGATAGCAGACTCAACACTCTGGTCCCCACAGGCCGTGATGACAGTTTTACAATTAGTGCAAACATTTCATTGACCACAGGTTGAGATGGAAATCTAAAAGGAAGGTTCAGGATCAGGATCTTAGGAGGCCCATATAATACAGAAGGCATAGTTTTTATTATCCAAGCGAAGCTCTTTATTCTGATCAGACGCTGAGCTGCAGCGCTCTGACCCAGACTGACACAGCGACGTGATCCGAGGTGACAGACTGAGAATTCCTCACATTGTTGTGTTTTCATCAAACAGCTTTCTCGTCTCTGAGGAGAGGAAACACCTCTCCGGCCTCCAGAGGCAGGAGGACTCGACACTTTCACTCTGTAACCATTAACCATTAATCAGCGTATAGACAGCCGGCTCTGGCCCCGCACCAGCACTTTAGGGCGTTTTCTATCAGCGCCATTCCAGGCAGATGGTGGAGTAAGTGTGATTGGCAGGAGAAGTGGAAGAAACAGCGACAGAGCGGATACTGTTGCCAGGGAGTGTGGAGAGGGGAGGATAAGAGGGTACGGTGAACGGGGGGGCGTGACCAGTCTTAATTATCCCAAAGGGTTGCCAAGTGTTGGCGCCCTGACAGGGTTCAGAGCCGAGTGACGGGTTGGTGGCTCCACTGAGGAGCCCAGAGATGAGTTTAGATTTGAGGGTAGCGACATGTAAGTGACTAATGTGTTTCTGTTTGTTGCCATCAGCAGTTCTGACAGTCGTTCCCATGAAACACAAAACAACAGCAAAGAGAGGAGGCCAGTGGTTTGCTATCAGAGCATCTGAACAGGCTCCGAGTTTTAATCCTCGGTTTAGATGAGTTTCCCCGATCCGCCATGCAAATCCCCGCTGGAATGTGGCCGCGCGCTTGTCGCCTTCACTGAGATACGGATCGGCTGATGCGGCCTGCAGAGCGGCCTCGTGGAGGACATGAACAAAGCCAATCGCCTCCAGGTCGAGATACCGCAGGTGCGGCGTAACTGCCTGGAGAGGCACCAAAATGGCGGACTGGTGTTGGGTTCATAGGGGCGAAGAGGAGGAGAGCGGCGGCATGGAGCCACCAGGCTGCACGTCCCTCCCTTTGCCTCTGCTATCTGAGTCACGCAAGGAGGAGGAGATAACCAGCCATCACAGGTGAGATCACCAGCAGCGGGTTCACCCTGAGGTCAGGAGAAGCTCCCACAATGTCCCTTGTTTCCACAGAACACACCAGCATTGACCACGCCACCGAAGAAAACCGACGCTTCGATGCAATCGCGTTTCCTCTGTACTGTCTGTGTTGTTGTTGTGGCGGCGCGGCAAAATATTCATAATCCCCACATTGTTGGTTCGCCAGTCATAACACGCGAGCGACGGGCTTTGGCGCCAACGCCGGCCGCGCTCCGAAATGGTCACAGTCGTCTCAGACGGGCGAATGGAATTGTTTGTCGCTGTAAGTTCAGCGGAGGAGCGATGAAAGCTGGAGCTCATATCCAGCTCAGAGGTCAGAAAACTGCATTCCCCACATTCCTCCTCCGTCAACAACCTGAGCTGCTGAAAGACGGCGTCACTGACGGCTCTAATTACTGCCAATGCACACTCATGGGAAATATCACCAAACTTTCCTCTGACAAGTGTGTGTGACAAATATCTGGATGCTTTTATGAGTGTGATGTGTGACGTCCCTGTTCCATTTTGACATGCAGCAAAACTACATTAAAAAAAAAAGTATTATGGGCTGTTAGAAAAATAAAACTGGATTCCGACCTTGAGATTTCCCCACAAGGCGTCCTGAAGGCCCCACAAACCTGTTTCCTCAATTACTTTCTTACTCTGAGCGAAGGGGTCACAAGATGTTAAGAAATAATTCTGAATTGTCTGAATTCCTTTGCAGCACATCTACACGCATTATAACGTGTGATACAGCCACATCCATGCAGCAGTTTCACTACGTTCATCCAAAGTCTGGCCCGGGGACCAACTGTGGCCTTTGGATCCATTTTAAACAGCCCCTGTATTGTCTTTCAAAATATACTACATGTGGCCCACCACACAATATTAGTTAATTGAGAAAGTTCATTCTCCTTTTTTTCCAGTTTCCTCACAGAACAATAAGACAGTTTGTAGACATGCACCAAGAAAGAACTATGCAGGCAGAACTCAGAGACCCTTTTTGTGTTTATTATCAGTGATGACGTTTTTTGTGGGCGGAGCCAAACTAGTGGCAGAAGGGACAGTAGTGGAGTCTGTGACAGCACCATATAAAAACCTAAAAAACACTATAACGTTTATATTTCTAAACCAATTGCAATGACTCATTTTTTTATCCATGAGTTTATGATGTATGTGTCGTGGAAAAAAACGTGCAATATGTAATTTTCTGCCTCTAGGGGTCTCAAACCAAAACAATAACAGAAGACGGAAGACGGTTGACCCGTACGTTTCCATTTTACTGGCTTGTTTACCGGGACAGCTTCAGTGTCAGAAGGTGCAGCAACCGTCAGTGCATGACCATGATCCATGACGAGTTAGCTTAGCCTAGCAACAGTAACGTTCATTCTCTGACGTCTCAGCCGGTCTGCTTCTTCTTCTTCTCCTCCATTTAATGTCTATGGTAACTGGAGTTACGTCGCCATTGCGACCTAATGACACGGTCCGTTACTGTTATTAATATTTCATATTTATCTGGGTTTAAAAAATTGTTGGAAACATTTCTGATAATCAAAGTACACAACTAAACAGAATATATAATATTGGTTTAGTCGTTTTTAGACATTTTTATGTGGAAAAACTACATATTCTACCTTAAAGTAGAATTTGTATTGTTGGGCTGTAATCACTGCTCAGTGCTCAGTAGAGGAGTGTGTGTTCAGCTTATTTGAATTATTCACTTATTAACGTGGTGAAAAATAAATCATCGTAAGAATTGTAAAATGTATTTGTTTTTTTGTCAAACATGGACTTGTCTTATTGACCTTGATTAATATTTGTGGTGACGTCTTCATGTAGTGTATGTAGAAGTACAACTTATCAACGTGCTAGCATGCTAGCTAGCTAACGCTGTCTGCTTATTAACACCTTGATCATAACAAAGTATATTAACTTTCACAGCGGCTCACTTTAGAAAGGCCACCGCAAGAAATCCCGTAAGCCACATGGCTGATGGCTGACAGCTAGAGACAAACTATGATCCATCATCTGTTTGATCATCTAAACAAAGAAGTTGTTTTCTTGTGGTGTTCTTTCTCAAAACTATATTCTGTTACGATCAAGGAGTTAATAAACAGACAATGTTAGCTAGGCAGTAATATTTGACGAGTTCAGAATGGTCATTTTGCTAAGAAGGGGGATGGCGTCCTCCTCAAACTGCCCACTGACTGTCCGTATTACTGCATGTGTTTACAACTGTGTGTATGACCAACACATTCTCATCCCAATTCGTCACATATCGCCGCTTTGTCAGTGGACTTTCACATCTACACGTCGCTGGCTAGGTATCCTCATGCATCTGCTGTTGACTCCAGGACACCAAGCCACTGCTGGGAAGTCAACAAAAGCAAAACAAAATGGTTTGGCTCTACATTCATACAGGAAACAAACACCAGGCTTCTGGGTAAAGTCCAGGGTTTGTTGACCCATCCACCGCTGTACCCATCCACCCTATAAGAACTTTTCGGCTTCTTATATGACATTGTTACCAGCAGCGTTGTACCATCACGAAGGGAGGCTTTTGCTCTCTGTGTCTGACGCTGAAATCACTGACCCGGCGTTGGTATCTGGCGAGTTCAGAAGGTCATTTTGCTAAGAAGGGGGATGGCGACCCTCCTGAAATTGCCTGCTGACTGAATATGTGACTACTTGTGTTCACTTTTGGCAGTATGGCAGAAGAAACAATTTTTGGATGTATTTCAGAGTTAGTATTTAAAATAAAAATCAAGGAAACAATTTATTTATTTCAGTTTAGTGTGTCAGTATGTTGACTGTGTACTTTGATGTTTTATTGATACACCCCCCCAGAAGAATTTGTGATTTCTAAATACTGCAGCTGCCATTTTTTTAGATTATTTTAAGGATGTTTTTTGTAACTGCAAATTACACCAACTACAAAATCATTCTGAATTCTCTCATAATTTAGCAGAAAGGTTGAGTTTTTGTCATCATATTTTACTGTCAGAAGTGTTTCTAATCCTCTTACAGTATCTTCATTAGAGAGTGTCTGTCAGCAGAGGAAGTACTCATGAACTCCTCTACGTGTGTGTGTGTCTTGTACATGTATGTGCATGTGTGTGTGTGTGTGGGAGTGATTTGGTGGTGTGGGCAGGTGAGCGCAGCAGTCATCCCCGTCCTCAGGCGTTTGTCGGTGACTGACAGCTAAAGCGGAGGGCAGGGAGGACAGACAATACAGAGTAAGGAGAGATGTGGTAAACAGGCTCGGCCATGTCTCCGTCACTGCCGCCGCCGCCGTGACATGTCAGCTCCGCGCTGCAGCGCTTTGTTTACGCGTCACCTGTCAAACCTTGAGAGGCGGCTGAAGTGGAAAGAGGCTCTCATTAATACCAGCTGATGATTAATATTTCCAACATGCAGCTGAGTGATTCATGTGACGAGCTGTCATGTGTACAAAACACACAGCCGAGGCTGCAAGCGCCTCTTCCATTAACGTTTTCTTGTTTGCAAAGTTGTCTGGAAGCTGGAAAAAAATGTTTCCAGGTTAAACTGAAGCTCAGTGAGCGTAGTTACCTACCATGATTAGCTCTGATGCCAAAGCACTAAGTCAGCCATTTTTTCATAAACATTTTGTGTGACTTAGGTCAGAAAACCTAAAAATCTTCGCTATATGTTACAATCATTCACATCATTTTCAAAACCAGAGGAGAACATCTAATTCCAGCTTTTAAACAACAATAAGCATCTTTATCTGAGTGTTTATTATCCACACATAGTGTATTAGTCGCTTAGTTTTTTTCTTTTTCATTCCCTTTTTTAAATCTGATCCACCTACAGTACGTATATAAAAACACACAAATCCAAACTTAATTTAGACAAAATCACATTTAGCGCAAGTTAACGAGTTAGCAGTTTAACGCTAAACTGTGTCACTACAGATGAGTTCAGACTATCGACTGTAAAAATAATGGATGTAGCTACAGTGATGTCACCCACTGGCTTTTGGAAACCTCAAGTTTGGCATTTCGTTCATCGCCATCTTGGTTTTTTGGAGTGACCATATTTTGGCGAGACGCCAGAGCTGTGGAGGAGTGAGAGGTGGATCTGAGAACCTGAGGACTCCATCAGCAGACAACCTGTCAGTCAAAGCAATGTAACTTTAAGCCTTAATAAAATGTGAGTTATAAAAAAGTTGTCATGAATGATGAAATTAGCTATAACAGTTGTTTGTACCAGGCTGTAAACATGTTAACTTCTGCTGTAAAGTTGGACATTTTAACATGGTGGTCAATGGGGATTGACTCACTCTTGAGCCAGCCTCAAGTGGCCGTTAGAGGAACTGCAGTTTTGGCGCTTTCATGTCTTTCAGCCCTGGAGGTTGCTGTATGATTTTAGAAATGTTGCTTAATTTCAACTCCAACTCTACCAGTAAATTGTCCGCATTGTAAAGCAAGAAAGAATTTATATGCTCAAGATGTCCGATCATCAAGCCGCACCCTGAGTGCACACGCTGTATGTGTAAAATTAAAAACTAAAACTCTGACTATTGACAATTGTCAATAACGATCCTTTTGATTTATGACAATACCTAGATACCAGATGCCAAGATGCCGCCTAGTCATTTCAATGGAGTTGCTCACCTGCCACATATTCCATATTGAAGTATTTTAGCTTCCGGTTTTACTTCCATGATATGCAGCCTACTGAATATGTGCAGTAGTGTTTCCCCCTGCGGCCCTGCCCACGAGTTCCCGCTTGTCTCATAGATTTTACATTGTGATGACATCCCGGATTTTTAAAACTTTTCTCTGTTTGAGGTAAGTTTTACAAATTTAAACCTCCATATATTAAAAACATGCAATAGAAAGATTCATAATTGACCTTGTTTGCAGTTGGAGGTGTCCGGTCAGCAGGTTTACATGTGGTCTATGAGGATCAGCTGATTTTTTTCGCTGCAATACTGCGAGTTGCCACTGGGAAGAAATGGCTCCAAGGCTGAGCAGCGTTCTCACAATGACGTAACCAAGGCAGAAATGTGTTGCCTTGATCATCTGTGTCTACCTGCGCAAAGAGGCGCAGGTGTATGTGGACTCACAGGTTACTTGGGAGACATGGACAGGATGCCTTGTCCATTTTGCAGACAGAATTGGGAGGTCAGCTCGCTGCATTTTACTGTGCTGTTTGTCACTTTGTGCAGGCGAAGTGAGAAAAGAGGCAGTGACTTGAGGAATCGATCAGGCTGTTCTCATGCACTGTTCACACAGTTTCCTACAAAGAGTAAAGTGCCAAAATTCATAATTATCCCGTAATAATGAGCAAGTACTTTGTGCATAGCCTAAGTATTTTGGAAGGCTGCGATCATGTGACCGATGTGCTGACAGGAGTTGAGAAGAAGACAGGTCGGGCTGGTGGATGCGTCACTTTCTGCGGGAGACACTTTGAGACAGAGCTGTGTGAACTTTGACTCATTTACAGCTACGTCCTAACCATGTTTCTTTCCCTGAACCTAACCACTGTAACTTTATGTGAAGGGTGCAGTGTCAACCAGTGAGCTGCTAATTCGTAGGATATCACACAAACTGTAATGTGCACATTTTCAAAGGATATCACACAAACTGCTGCATGAGGATACGTTGTTCTTCTTCAACTGTGCAAAGCCTGGCAACAGGCGACCAAAATTTCTGATACGTTAGAAATTCCTCCGAACATCGCTGGCTGGTCGGGAGCAGCTGATCAGGCCATGATCGCTCTCCTCCTATGAACTGCACACTAAATTGAAAGAATATTAGTAGTAGTCTCTTTCCCAGAACAATGTCCTGCTTATTCTGTTATTACTGCCCACAAGCTTGACATGGTTGTACATGTGAAATGAAAAACAAAATTCCATTTTGCTCATGTCAGTTTTTCACAATGGAAAGTCCACTGTACATGGAAACACAACCCTGATTCCAAAAAAAGTTGGGACGTTGTATAAAACCTAAATAAATACTCAATGCTATGTTTTGCAAATCCTTTTTGACCTATGTTCAATTGAATCCAGTACAAAAACAAGATATTTAATGTTCAAACAGATAAACTTTATTGTGTTTTGTAAACATACACTCATTCTGAATTTGATGCCTGCAACACGTTACAAAAAAGTCGGGACAGGGGCAACAAAGCACTGAGGCCCCGATCACACAGAGAGCGCTTTGCAGGTTGCAAACACACGAGGCGCACCGCACTGCCTTTAATTTTTTAATTTAATCTTACTAGTATAAAAACTTTTGTCTCGCCTTACCTTCCTTACCCTAACCTTCCCATTCAATCAATCTACTGTTTGTTTTTTTAATTTCACAGTAACCAGTGTGTAGTTGCTGCCATGTTGAGGCAGAGGGTGTGTGTGTAGCTCTGGTTGAGGGTGAGAGGCTGTCAGCAGATAAACAGAGATCTGTGTGGGTACATGAGACCCTAAAAAAGAGGCTGGATCATGGGGAGAACCACCAGTTGGTCCAGGAGCTTCTCCTCCATCATGGACGTTTACAGGCAGATTTTAGGACGACTCAGGGGCAGTTTGACAACCTGCTGTCTAGCTCTGGGTATCCAGCAACCGCTACCACCAGTTTCTCCTCCATTAGTTGTTGTCGTGACCACCACAGAAGGCCCGCCTCTCAAATCATCCCATTGGACAATGGGGGAAAAGCGTAGATGACGTGGGGCGCTTTTCCACTCTGAGTTGAAGTATTTTCAACTCAAGTTCAGAGCGCTCCGGCAAAAACACCAGGCGCCAAGAGCACACAAGGCGCGTAGCAACGTGAAAACAGTGAGCAAAAAGCTTAATTCTCATTAAAAACAATTTAAAAAGCCGCCTCCAGCTGCTGAAATGTTTCCTTTGTGATTGGGGCCTGGGAAAGATGTTGAATGCTCAAAAAACACCTGTTTGGAACATTCGACAGGTAAACAGGTTAACTGCTAGCAGCTTAAAGTATCATCATTGGGTATAAAAGAGACATCCTCAAGCAAGCAAGGACGTCAGTGTGTAAAAAAACTGGGGACAAACAGTCCAACAGTTCCAGCTCGACAGTCCATAATATCATCAAAACGTAAGGGCCATGACTGGAAACCTGCATTAAAAACCATTATGACTGTATAAAGGACAGTACGACATGGGCTCAGGAACACTTTAGAGAACCATTGTCAGTAAACACATCGCTGCATTTACAAATGACAGTTCAGACTCTACCATGCAAAGTGAAAGCCAGATATCAGCAACATCCAGGAACAGCGCTGCAGACTTGTCTCCATCTCAGATGAGTCTGCGCTCATCTGACCAGTCCATCATGAACGTCGTGTCCTCCGGGCTGAAGAGGAAAATGACCATCCACATTGTTACCAGCTCAAGGTTCAAAGCCAGAATCTATGAAGGTGTGAACGTGTGTTAGAGCCCATGGCATCATGGGTAACTTCACATCTGTGAAGCACCATGAATGCTGAAAGGTTCGTACAGGTTTTGAAGCAACATATGCTGCCATCCAGTCTTTTTCAGGGACGTCCCTGCTTATTCCAGCGAGACAATGAGACACATTCTGCACGTGTTCCAACAGTGTGGCTTCGTAGTGACAGAGTGCAGGTACCAGACTGACCTGTCTGCAGTCCACACCTGACTCCCAGTGATGACGTGTGCACATTATAAAAATGCAAAATACAGAGACCCCACGCTGTGTCTCGTGCAAGAATGGGGAAAAATTCCCTTACAAAACCTCAACAATCAGTGTCCTCAGTCCCCAAACGTTTACAGAGTATTAAAAGAAAAGGTGATGTCACACAGTGGTGAACATGCTCCTGTCCCAACTTTTTTGCAATGTGTTGCAGGCATCAAATTCAGAATGAGTCTATGTTTAAAAAACACAATAAAGTTTATCAATTTGAACTTTAAATATGTTGTCTTTGTACTGTATTCAATTGAACATGGGTCAAAAAGAAATTGCAAAATTTTCATTTTTTTCCTACAGGTTTTACACAGTGTCGTGTATAAAAACCACAAACTGCTACCGACCAATATTTAAGTTTGCTGGGGAAGATTTTTTTGATACAGACGAGTCATATTTTGGGTTGAGAATCACTTTAACACCTTCACATCCTCACAGCAACAACAACATGACAGTAACATGAAAAACTGGTTCCTCGTTTCAACACCAGAGAGGATTTCTGCCTCCAACTATAATTACAACTACAGTCAAATCTGTGTGTGTGTGTGTGTGTGTGTGTGTGTGTGTGTGTGTGTGTGTGTGTGTGTGTGTGTGTGAGCGTCACAGTGCCTGATGTGTGCTCTAATTGACCGACTGACTGACTGGCTGTTATTTGGCGGGTTAGGACCTGCTGTGCAAATCACTCAAGGCTGCCTAATCACGCATTGTCTGTGCCAGTGATGGCTGCGTGAAGGAATGCCAGACTTCACCTCGCGGTCAGGGGAGTCACCGCCGGGCCTCGTGGATTCAAGCAGGGACAGGCCGCCCCGGTCAGGGTCAGGACTACGGGAGTCGCACTTCCCCTGTACCTCGACTCTGTCATCACTGACGTTGTTGGGTTTTTTTCTGTTTACATGCTGCTTGACTAACTCACTAGTGTGCTGAGGAGTTAAAGTGGTGGAGCCAGGCGCTGTCACATGGCAGGGTTACGGGTTTGATTCCCGCTGAGACCACCCATGTTGGAGAAGTCCTGCAGGTTGCATCTAACCATGCAGTTGAATCCCAGTGGTGGAAAGTTACTAATTACATTTACTGGTGTACTCTACTGAAGCGTAAGTGAGGAACTTTTGTCTCCCCTCTGGCAGTGAGAGGAATCACATTAACACGTTTGACATGTACGTACAACATATCAGGCCACAAATGTTTGGATGTTTGTTAGCTACCTGCCTCTGTTCTCCCACCAGGGCGACAGCGCCACGAAAAGCAGCTGTTTACCGAGACATTGCTGCGTTTCCTGTCAAACTGGGCCCCCAAAACATGATCTTTTCCTAAACTTAACCAAGTGGTTTTTGTGCCTATAACCACACATTAATCACAGCGTTGTTAAAACCTATACAACATATCTGCTACAAAATAATGTGCAAATGTATCCGTAGTTTTCAGAATTGGACATTACCAATACTTTTCTGGTGACTGGGTTGAACGTATGCCTGCAGGCGATCTTGCTGCGTCTCTTCACCCTCGAGAGAACTCTCCTCAGGTACTTCTTGGACCTAAACCCTTCCTCTGGACACCGAGTTTCTTTTTCATCAGGAGCATCCACTCCAGAAGATTATCTTGGATGCTTCTTGGGATTTTGGGCAATAGATTCGGCCATATTCCCGGCTGTTGCTCTGTCACTACGGCCCCTTGTACATTCCTTTTTTTAAATCTTTATTTCAAACTGTAGCAAAACATAGTGTTAGAAAACATCAGAATCATGCACATACAGATGAAGCATTAAGGAAAATGAAATTTGTCTTTATGTTTTCAAAAACGAAACAATCATAAAATAAATATTTAAAAGTATACCATGCAGGATTGTCAGTTACTGTTTTTTTACAAGCTTGCTGGTGGAAGTCAAAGCGACAGCTAACCTCAGATTCACTCTCCTTTGACATTTCAGCTCACTGTATTTGTGTTTTTTGGCGTTGTCTCTCTCTCCTGCTTAAGGTCTGGCAGCCGGTCGCTACCTTTTTATATAGCCCTGACCTCACCTGAGCGCTGTGGGGAGACACGCCCATAAACATCCAGAACACAGACAATAAGAAGAAAATGATAAAAATCAGACAGGGGGCAGAGTCTCTCCCGCCACACTGAGAGTGGGTCATAAGTGACGATGGAGAGGAATTATTTCCGTAAGAGACTATATGTTTTTTAGGGAAATCCTGCATAGTATACCTTTAATGTCCCTCCTCGTTAACTCTGTGATATACAGAGAGCTTTCCCTGGCAGTGATACCCTTAATTAGCATTATGTTAAATCATTTAGCGAGAGACAGACATTCATTTATGTATAAACGTCCCACACTCCAGCTTCAATAATGGTGATATTTCAGTAATACAGGAAAACTTAAATCAAACGCCGAGTCCCTTTTACTAGCCTGGTGTCACTACACATTTTGAACTCCTGTCTTAATTGGATGCCTGGTCTGGTTGACAAGCAGTTCATTTCTATAGAAGTTCTTTGGATGGCCCGTACACATGCAGCGTCTTTAACCGCCTAGAAAACACAAGGTTGGGCGCTGCTTTCAAGAGCGCGGTGGCAGGTTGCATCTCAAGAAGCACTGTGTAGCTTATTTACCTGAAACCCTGAGAGCAGAGCTGATCTTCTTCCAGGAGCTGTTTATAAGTGTGTAGGCCTGTCGTCTGTGGGACAGATGTAAAGCTCTGACAGCTCTGCACTAACATGATCAACTTCTTCTCCATATTTATCGCACACTGATATTTCAAGAAGGGACAGATGTCTGTCGGCTGTGAGTGATTGGTCTTCATCACGACATGTGGTGTGCGCTGCTGCGTTTCAAAGGTTGAACTTGGTTAATCTCGGGGTGCAGCCATCGTGCCCTGAAAAATAGGTGCTCGCGAACACGTGCACACCGCGATGGCGTCACTCTGGTCTTTGCGTGCGCCTGCCTGGTGTTTCCATTGAAAACAATGAATTTGAGGGCACAAAAAACGCAGCATGTGTACTGTCCCTAAACCAGGTTGTTTGCTACCCACCTCAGCTAACGTTAGAAAGCTGTATCGATTGCACAAACAAATATGAATGTTTAAACTTTTGTCAGCATTGACATTATAGTCATTAGCTCAGTTAGATTATCCACAATTCAATCATTCAGTTACTTTTACTAAAACCATGAGCACCAAAAAATAATTCGTTCAGATTTACCGGCATGGTAAACAATAAAAAGTGGTGACTCCCTACATTATCTCTGAAGCTGTGATAAGGTCTGAATATGTGTCCGTTCCTCAGTTACCCAGTAAGTTATTTATAGTTCTTTAGTCCGTAAGTGTCCATACAAAAAAAAATACAAAAAAATCAAAAGGGTTTTTCTTAAAAAGTAATCCAAGTTGTGAATATTGTTTTAACAGGATAAAGTCCTGTTGTGTCAGTATGCCGGGTCCCGTAACCCTCGAGTACCGTAACTCTCACTCTCTCTGATGCTCTGTCGGAGTTGGATCAAATGAATGACACATAATTAATACGTCATTCAAAATGTAATTTCTAAACAAGTAATATTTGTACTAGTTCAAACAATTTGATCGTATTTTCCGACACATTCTCACTCCGATCTCGTCACATAATGAAGTTGGTACAACACTACAAATTAGCGAAGATTTTTTCCTTCAACAATAACTCGGGGTTGAGTTAAAAAAGAACAGGTTTGGCTGTAGAATCTTACGGGACGTAAACACTGCTCTCTCGGGTGAAGGTGGTGTTTGTTGGACCCATCCCACCACCCCTACCACCCGGCCCACTCAGACTTTCACCACCTTAACTTTCGTACTTGTCCCGCCATGTTTCCGTCTGACGTTGCCTTGCTCTGTAAAACTATAACAGCAATTGGCCGCGTATCATGCCGACGTTAAAGGACACTTTTTTCATTGGTTCCTGACGCCGCAAGTCACTGCCCAAGCGCCGACTTCAGAGAGAGGCAGGGCTCTATTTTCCCATCTTTGCTGAGCAAAAGTTTTGTTTGAAATGAGTTAAAAGGCCTGTCCCAAATATAGGCCTATTGAGTTCTGTGATTTAAGCAAATAATTATAAATAATAATTATTAATAGAAAATTTACAATAGTTATCCACTCCTTTAAAAGGCCATCCAGAAAACACCGTATGGCCACTGGCATATACTACTCAGTGCATAAACACTACACAGACCATGAAAATTGTGAAATAAATCATTACCGGAAACCAATATAAACCAAATAAAGATGGAGGAAAGTTCACTCCTCTCACATGATCAGATAACCATAAACTGTATCTAAGGGTTTAATAAAATGACAATAAGTCATAGTCAAAATAATGTGAGTTACAATTAACCCTTACCAGTAACTGCTTACTATCTGGCATGTGTATATTTTTAATTGCCGTTCAACAGTTTGTATTTATGACAATTTACTAAATAACCTGCTTACATTTCAAGCATTTTGTACATTTGGTTTTTGCACCTTATCAATAACCGTTATTGTTTATATTTTATTCTGTTTGTACCCTATTATTTGCACTCTTTAATACCACTGCTGCAAAATGATTTCCCTCTGGATAAAATTTGTCCAATCTATTTCAAAGCTGCTCACCTTTATACTTGTGGGTCGTTTAAAACCAGTTCTACTTTAGAGGATGTCATTATGTATTCTGAAACTGGCATGATATTTAACTCGGAAGCCCTTTTGTAAACTTTTGGCCTCAAACAGCCGGCGACACAAACCCTCAAACATCCAGACAGCAGCCTCTATTCTTAAAATCAGTTCCTCATGCAGGCAGCGTCCTCTGCTGGCAGCTGGCAGGAGTGACACGTCCAGGTCTGTCAGCAGTTACAGACCAGTGGTTCTCAACCAGGACCCCCAGTGATCCTTGAAGGAGTTCCAGGGTGTCCCTGGAAAATTGGGGAATGTTTATTTTCACTATTTAATTAACTATAGAGGTCGGGCCAATGTGAGTGTGAGTATTATGATCATAAGTTTCACCTCCTCCACAGTTGGGCCACTATTATTTTCATTATTGATTCATCTGCCCCTTATTCTGTCAGTTAATTCATTTATAATTTTGTTAATAAAATGTCAGAAAATAGTGAAACATGCCCCATGTAGTCTCCCAGAGTCATCCACCTCATCACCTTTCGAGACATTGCTCCTCAGATTGACTTGAGTTCGCTTTATCTGTGAACGGAGCTCCATGTTGTGTCTGAAATGCTGTCAACACGTTCATGTATAATTGCCAACACAGCCTTCATAATTCTGGACTAGGAAATAAACAAGGTGCAGAGAAAACAGAAAATCTAGATATGACCCCAAGTCACAGAGATGCTGATTCACACAGCATAAATACTATTTGGTGGAATACGGCAGATTCACATGGGATAAAGATCACAGATGACTTCTGCAATTATTACAAACTACCAGAGGTCCCTATGTAAAACTGGTCCCCTGCAAATAAGGCTTAACAATCCAAAAATTCAAAGTAATTCAGTTTATTATCACGTATGAAGTAAGGCATAAAATTTTCACATTTGAGAAAGATGAAACCAGCAAATTTTGGGCCTTCCAAATTCCATAAACGATTACGTGATCATCGAAATATTTTCTGCCAAATTATTTTCAATCAATTAATTGACTACTTAGAAGCAAAAGGAAGCAAATTCTTATCCAGTTTGTATCAAGTTAGGGGTTCTTGACACAAAAAAGGTTGAGACCGACAGTCTATAGCCCCTTTTGCACAGCTTCTCTAAGGCAGAAATTTCACGCCGTTATGCCGCCTCTCCTTTCTGTATAAAAGGTACCTTTGAGCCAGTGGAGATAGTAACAGCCCCGAAATGGCCTCTGCGTAAAAGGGACAGCTGGCAGGAAAGGACCATCGACAGGACTGTTGTGACGTTTTGACCACGTGTTGTGTCAGCGACCCACTACTGAATACTTAAAAAGCAGCTGATAGCAGTTAGCAGCTAACTCAAAGAAGAGAGAAACAGCGGCCGAAAATGTCCATAAATGAGAAAAAACAATGAGGCCCAGGAACTCCAACTCTCCGAGCAGAGGATGAGATCAGCCGCCACATAACAGGGATGGTAAAGTTAGCCAAAGTGGCCTAGACTTAAAATGTAAGATGAAATTAGCCAGGTCGCCTCCAGCTGCCCGACTTTGCTGACACTTGGCATGAATGACGCCTCAGATTCGGGCCAAATCAGCTGGCGTGGTTCCGGCTGCCGACACTGCCATCACTTGGCATTGTTCATAAAGCGCTACTGAGGCCTATGTTAGCGTCACGCTAGGGGGCAAGCTGTTGTGCTACATGTCACGCAGATGCACCTCTGCTTCAACAGTGTCAGCATGCTGTCTAAAATCACAAACTGGAGCGACACGCTGGCGCCGTTCTTTGGGTTCTGGGTAAAAAACAAAAGCATAACGAAGGGACTCTGTACCGGCCCTATGGCACAACCTCAGTGTAAAAAGGGCAATCGACAACCAAAGTGGTTTACTCAGAGAATTACACCGTGTCCTAGCAACAAGCTAACTCCATGCTATCGCACCACACTGTGTTTCACTGGACGCTCTCTGTCCACACTGGATCTGTTCGATATGAATCTGTCATGTCATGTAAACAAACCACACACCTGGCAGCTGTGGTCTCAGAGTAACCACTGAGAAGATGATTAGTGAGCACTTCCTTATCATTCATAACAACACTATGAGAAATAGAAACAGGGCGTCTGACAAGTTTCAAAACGATGCGCCACCAATAGAAAACAGTGCAGTCAAATGGATGTAGTCCCTAATGCTCACTTGCATCTCATCCAGTTAGGACACAGGGTTACACAGTGCTGGAATATACATTTATTTACTCAGATACCGGAATACTATTTTGAGTTACTAAAGGAATTTCAATTTTGTGCTGCTTTTTTCTTTTAGTCCACCACAGCTCAGAAGGAAACATTGCACTGTTTAAGGCCTAACATTGTGTCGTTCACTTTTGCACACTGACTTTGAAACTTTAGTTCGTCATTAAAGTTTTCAAAACAGGTACGTTTCATTTCTGCATCCATCAGAAGCCTCAGAGAGCTGTTTGACCAAGAATCAGTCAAGAAAACGTGGCAGCAGGACACATGCAAAACGGATTTATCTGGTGACCTTTTGGAGCGGCCCGACTCCCAAGTTTGGAACCACTGAACTAGCCAGCTTTATATAAAATATTTCAAACTGGCTCGACCTGGAGCAGCTACACCAGGAACATGCTGCTCTAACATTGATGCTTCAGTATCAACATCAGTCACAGGGCCTGACAAGTACTTTTACTTTCAGTATTATATTTAGCTCTTTACTTAAGTGGGATTTTAAATGCAGGACGTTTACTTGTAATGAGTATTTTTACACTGTAGTATTGGTATGTTTACAAGTGAATAATCCTCCTCAACTGGAGACTTAATTCACATTTTTAATTTTAGTCCAGAAATTTCATCTTTACAAATCAGCTACAAGGGTCAAAGGTCAAATACACACGTGAGTATCTGACAACTTATTATTTTACCTCTCATACTTCTTCAGGCTGCAGTTTATCTTTATTTTTATTTCATAAAATGTTATTAGTAACTTGTAAACAAACCTGTTTCTGATTAAAAAAAAACAAACACTCGTGGTTATGTCACAAAAAATATTAACAAAAGATATTAGGTCAACAGGGTGACATTTTGTTTCTGCTCCTCACTCACAGAATTCATATGTGTGTACTGGACTGACCCTGAGACCTGCATGGACCCGTCACCTCTGACTGTATCAGACGTTTTGGCGCCGTGACTCGTTCATCCATGTAGATTTCACAGAATGGTCCTGAGAGCAGCAGCGGGTCCCCGTCATCCAGCGTCCCGCCTGTATTTTCATGTCTTCCAGGACTCGGTTGATAACGCTGCTGGTCAGTAATGACAAAATAAACACACGACCACGGATCAGTCCACAATGTAAACACAGTTAATATGCACAGCTGCTGCTGACGTGAGCACGTTTAATTATTGGAACTTGCATTAGCGTTAATGTGGAGGGTCATTCATAGAAAGCTGAGGTGCTTTTACAGGTGACTTGGTGCTTGGTGGTACTTTGCACTTTCAGAGAAACGTGTTTGACCTGCAGCTACTGTAAGGAAAACTTCAAATTATTAAAGTTCTGCATGTTTCAGTGTATTTCATTGATTGTTTCAGTAAAACAGTGAGTGCAAGACTTTCACATCAAGGCGTTATTAGACTTGACTTCACTTCATCCACGTTGATCCCTGTGGGTCATATGGCTGCAATAACTTTGCTCCATGCACCACTCTCTTGTGCCTTGGCTGATGCTTCAGCCCATGACAGACTCATCTCCTGGCTCAGCCATCACTCTTCACCTTGACTTGACTGTAGTCTATTTGATCTCAGTGACTTGTATTTGACCCCAGTGACTCGGACGCGCAAAAAACATGGCATATTCAATCTGCAAGTTGCGAAACTTTAAAGGGACAGTTCACCCCTGAATCAAAATACATATTTTTCCTCTCACCTGTAGTGCTGTTTATCAGTCTAGATTGTTTTGGGATGAGTTGCAGAGTGTTGGAGATATCAGCCGTAGAGATGTTTGCCTTTTCTCTACTGTATGGAGCTGGACAGCGACAACTCGGCTTGTGGTGCTCAAAGGGCCAAAAAAATACACTTGAAAAATTCAACAGCAATGTCTCTCTCCAGAAATCAGCAGCAGTTTCATGTATGAACTATTTTCTTTCTATCAAACTGCACCTGCCAACCGTATCGCCACGCAGATGAACCATGCATCCAGTGCCACGTTACAGCTCAGGCGGGGAGGATACCAGCAATGCTTACATCTCATGTTGTCACAAGCATGAGCCTCTTGTCCGTGACTAGCGACATGCAGAGATGGGACCAAGTCATTGTTTTGCAAGTCACAAGTAAGCATCAGGTCTTTGCACTCAAGTCAAGATGGGCAAGTCCAGAGTCAAGTCCCAAGTTATAGGCCCCGACACTCTAAGCCAAAGGTCGGCCGTTGTTGGGCCTATGGTGAGCGTCTGTCGCCCTAGTTGATAAACAAACAGCTTAAGTCAAGAAAGAGTGAGATCAAAACAAACTTGTTTCATAAAGTACGATTATTTTCTTTAGCCATTGAGCTCTTTAGCAGAAATGTTTCATTACTGTTTGCATTTTTGTTCACTGGTGCATCGTCATGACTTCTGGAAAAAGACATTGCTGTTGAGTTTTTCAAATGTATTTATTTATTTATTTATTTTGGCACTTTGAGCTGAGTACCATTCCAGTGGCAACCTTATAACCTACAACTCATTTACGTTTTATTAAGGCCCAACTGTTGGATGTCACAACAGGAACACAGATTTAAGGTTACCTTCATTTTTATAGAAAATAGTCACAGAGGACGCCGTAGTAGAAAATAAAATTTTGTCTCCAGTTCAGACAGAATTACTGATGTGATGAAAGATAATTCATCATCATAAGGAACTGTAACAACTCCCATCTGTCAAACATGGATTTGTCTTCTTGTGTTGTGGAGACATCCACATATAATATAATTTAATATGGAAGCAACTTTTTAGCTAACTGGCTAACGCTACACTCCTTGATCATAACAGAATACACTGCTCATTTTTAGAAAGGACACCACAATAAAACATGTTCTTTGTTTAGATTAATAAACAGACGATGGATCATTGTTTGTTTCTGGCTGATTGATCAGCCATAGGTAGCACGCTTGCTACGTTTGCTACATTGCTAATGTCAGGGTGCCCTTTACTTTCCCTGCCTGGATGCAGATGGGATCAAAACATACATTAAATGCCTTCTTGCAGTGTCCTTTCTAAAGTGAGCAGTTAATAAGTTAATATACTTTGTTATGATCAAGGTGTTAATAAGCTGACTGTTAGCTGGCTAGCATGCTAGTACTTCCACATTAAATTATCTGTAGATGTTTGGAAAGAAGCCGAACACACAGTCCTAAAGTCCTAATTAACTGAGACAAACCTTTTTTCCACTACACATAGATCATAAACTCATATAGGAACGAGTCATTGCAATTGGTTAAGAAATATAAACATTATAGTGCTTTTTACAGTTTATTTGGCGCTCACACCAACACCACTACTGTCCCTTTCTGCCACCAGTTCGGCACTGCCTTAGTGACTTGTATTTGTTAATAAAGTGCTTAAACGATTAATCAATTATTTGATTAGTGAATTTAACCTGAAAGGTCCCATTGGGTTTTGATATTAAGAGGCCCAGGCCGTGGATATCTTCTGTAAAATAAAGCAGCACAAGATTGTGTTAGCATAAAATATCTTAGCTTATCTTAACTGCACTAAAACACAGAAATTACCACAAGAGGGATGTGGCTTACCTCTCCCAGGGAGCACAACAGCAAAAAGGGAGAGGTAAGGCGGGAGACACCTCTTTATAGGTGGGGTAACCCTAAAGGTGAACGTAGGGGTACAGAAACTGGGTATCAAACGTTCCACATTGTCTAGGAGGACGAACGATGTCAGGTAATAACAACTGAACCAAATTTTGAGGAATTATAATACTCAACATGACAAATTCGACTTGTCACACATATTACTGCTGTATAACTGACCCTGTCACACATATATGTAATTAATAAATAATCTGCAGATTAATTGATGATGAAAATGATCATTAGGAGCAGGTGTGAACCACTGAGGATTTGCTGTGAGCCCAGACAGGAAATAAATACATTAAGGGGGAATGTTGAGCCTTTTCATTTCACCTTGTGTCACTATTTTGATCATTTTGAGGCAAACACTCTCCACACACACACACACACACACACACACACACACACACACACGTCCAGTATCCCTCCCTCACTGGTGCTGTCACAGCCCAGTTCCCAGTGACTGTGCAGCGCAGTCGCGTCTGTCCTCATGTGACCCTGAAACATGCATTTTGAGTTGGAGCAGCCATAATATCCAGTTCCCCTGCAGTGACGTCACGCACTCCTACATACCGAGCTGCCTTTTTGTGTTTGTGTGTGTGTTTTGTGTTTTAGCTCCAGTCCTTTAATTTACACCTGTGATCACACCTGAAAAGCTTTAGCAGTCCGGTCAGCAGCTATTTACGTCCTCAAAATCTTATTAAGGGACTAGACTAACTGCAGCGTGTGTGTGTGTGTGTGTGTGTGTGTGTGTGTGTGTGTGTGTGTGTAGAGTTGGCGGGTGGAGGTGTGAGTGAGTCCCGAGGCAAACGAGGCACAAGAAGCCGTGAAAGTCGAACTGCAGCGCGGTGTAAGGTCGCCTCCGGTGCCGCTGCCTGTCGCACCTGCCTGCCTGCCTGCCTGTCTGTCTCTCTCCACCGTCCTCTGTGGGTGTCTACCTGTCTCTCTAGCTGTCTTTCTCCCGGTACCGTGTCGGGTCGAGCCGCCATTTCTGCTTCAGAGGACCGTCAGTTTGTCAGAGAAACGACACCCAGACACCGGCGGGACCATGCTGACCATGCTGACCTCCATGTATCTGGTGGTTCGGGCGTTTTCCTCGCAGGTGAGTTGAAACGCAGCCGTGTGACGGCCGCTCCGCCGCCGCCGCCGCCGCCGCGGCCGGGGACGGAGCTGCCCGGCTGCGCGTCCGGTCTGAAACTTGACCGGTACAAACCGTCTGGACTCCGTTTAGCCTCCCAAACTAACGCGTCGGGTTAGTAAGTGCATCTCATCGTCTTTAATGAACAGATGGGCGACTTAACGGGGAGAACAGCCCCGGTGTTTCTGTACCCGGGGCCTTTTCCCGTTACACTTCAGGTGTGAAAATGGCCGCCGGAAACCAAACACCACCTTCGTGTAGGTGAAGCACCTCGACAGGTTGCGTCTTTTTCTGACCGCGTCATTATTAATTCAGTGAGAGTCGCCTTCACTTGGCAGCTTTGGCGAAGTTTAGTGAAGTCCGCCATGTTTAACAACAGGACATCCGGTGCGAGCCTTCAAAATAAAAGCTCTAAATTCCAACGCTGAGTACATCTGATAATATTTAGGTCAGATTTAAATAAAAATCAATAACAAAAACGAAGTGTTTACTACAAACTCTTAATAGTAGGGAAGCATGTTTACCCACAGAAAATATTCTTGAAATAAAAAAAGGACCAATAAAAGTACTTGATGTAAGTAAAATAATAACTTACAAAACAAAAAGAAGTGTTTACTACAAACTTGCAATAGCAGGGAAGCCTGTTTACTCCCAGAAAATATTCCTAAAATTAGTAAAGGTCCCATAAAATTACTTAATGAAAGTAAAATAATAACTTATAAAACAAAAAGAAGTGTTTACTACAAACTCACCATAGTAAGGATCACTGTTTACCCCCAGAAAATATTCTTGAAATTAAAAAGGGACCAATAAAATTACTGAATGTAAGTAAAATAATAACTTATTAAACAAAAAGTGTTAACTACAAACTTTAAAGTGATCATCAAAATTCTTGTAGGGCTGTTAACGCAATATCATGCATGCTCTTATCGTGAAGGCCCACCAGCAGATGGAAACATGAAGTACAATAGTTTTCAATGTATGTTATATATATTCATTGTGCAAAAATAATAAAAAACATGTTTCCCAACTCCAATAGTTCATTTTAAAGTCAATATCAGCCGATACCGATGATGTGCTGATATTATTGTGCATCCCTAGTATGCAGTCTACCCTGACAGCTGCAACAGGACAGCATTTGAATAGTTTCATTATTTGTCTTTATGTCAATGTATTTTTAATTGAAAGGCATTAATCGATCCTTGGTTTTAACCTCTTACTGATTTTTTTTTAAATAAGAGAAAAGTCTGAAAAAGTATTGACCTATTTAATAACTGAGTAATTGAGTCATCATAATGTAATCTGTTATCTGATAATCAATGTTGGGGAGGTCACTTTTGAAACTGAATAGATTACAGATTACTCGTTAAAAATGTAACAAGTAATGTAACAATTTTTATTACTTCATCAAAGTAATGTAACTCATTACAAGTGGTTACTGCTTGATAACTTCTTCAAAAAGTGTTTAAAACTGGGCCATCAAGCTGAAAAATGTCCAGAAATAGGCGATGTCAAAAGAAGACGTTCCTGCACAGTGAAAAGATGCGAAGCAACAGAAGGAATGTTATTTTCTACATGTAGATTTTTTTTAGCAAAAAGAATCAGGTGTTATCCAATTATAGTCTCCAACGTTTTGATTACCTCTTACACTACCTGCACAGATAGTTTTACTATTTTAGAATAATTTTATAGTTGTACCTAAATGTTTCTCAACATCATCATTAATTAATTTGTAGGACGTAATATGCAAGAAAATAATATACAAAATAGTTTTTTGAGAGGTTAGGTGAGATTAGATTTTCTACTAAAGAAATACTCCATAAAGGGTACATCTAAGATAAGCATCAATAAAACAAAAGGCACAATAGAAAACTATATACATGGTGAGCAAAACAAAGCACTTAATATGATATTTCACTTAGAATTTCTTTATATATCTTATTATAAAGCAACAATATCTGCGCTTTTATTTCGAAGGCTCAGTTACCAGACTTCCGGGGCTGAGTTCCCTGTTTTGCCGCCACCTTGATGCAGCAGTCCCGGCTGCAGATTATCAGCACCACGGTCAGTTCCTGCCAGAAGCCCAGAACCGCAGCCTGTTCAGCTTCAGGCAGCTTTACAGAAACTGAGCCCAGCACGCAGCTCACAGATCCAACATGGCCGCCGGTGTCCTTGATGGTCTGAAGGATGGACGGAAGTCTGACTGTAATTTAAAACCTCACCTGGCTGAAACTTAAACTCTCTCTGAAACAACATCCACTTTCATTCTGAGCTCTTTCCTTTAAGGTAGCAGTTGGGTGACAAAAGTATGTGGACACCTGAACCTTCCAGCCTCACAGGATAGATGCAGATCTGCTGCTCCAGCCTCTGTCACAGCTGCCTGCACGTGTTGGCTGCAGGGTGTTGGACGGTGGTCAGGGCAAGTTCTTCCACATCAGCCTGAGACAATCATTTCTTTATCACTCTGTGCACAGGGACACTGTCATTTTTAAGTAAAGGGCTTTACACAAACTGTAGCCGATGTTAGAAGAACACAAAATATTACTGTGCGCTGGAACGTTAACGTTTCCCTTTATTGGAACTAAAGGGTCCAGACAAGGAAAAACAGCCCCAGACCAGAATTACATCTGTCCACATACTCCTGGCAGTTTTGAAAATGTCACATATACTGAGCAGCCAGTGTTGTACACTTCTACACAGTCATTTCCTCCAGTTTGTATGTACCATAAAACTTCTATTAGTGGCCTGGGCTACTAAAAATCACTGAGCTCATCAGGCTTATATTTGGGACCAACACATTCTCACTGCGACCTCGTCGTAACTTGGATTAATTTTCATAAAAACACTTTTGATTCTTTTGATTGGTGGACACTTACAGACTAATGAAATATCTATAACTTACTGGAGGAAAGGACACATACTCTGACTTTATGACAGCTTCAGAGGGAACAGAGGGAGTCACCACTTGATTTCCCATCATGCCATTAAATCTGAATGACTTAAGGTCTTCTCTGGTGCTCATGGTTTCAGTAAATTAAGATGAACCAAGCTAGTGATGTATAGCATCTCCATATTGACGGAAGTTTAAACATTTATATTTATGTGCGCGATCTGATCTGAGCAGGCAGCTAACCTTAGCGTTAGGTAGTCAACCACCTGGTTTTATACATCCAAAGAACTGCTTGGCAACCAGACCAGGCGTCTAATTGAGACGGGCCTTTATTTGTCTACACCAGGCTAGTAAGGCAAGGCAGTTTTATTTATATAGCATCATTCATACACAAGGCAATTCAAGAAAGAAGAATACATTAAAATAAAATATTAAAGGAACAATAAAATTGTGCATTAAAAACAAAAGCTAAAAGCCAGACAATAAATAGTTAAAAACAGTGCAGAAAATGCATTTAAAAAGCAAACATAAAGCAAAAGCAACAGCAGACACATATAAAAACAATAGCTACAGATTATCCTAACAATAAGTTACATATCTAGTTCACTGGTAAGCTGCAGTAAATAGTAATGTTTTAAGCCCTGATTTAAATGAGCTGACAGTTTCAGCCGACCTCAGATATTCTGGAAGTTTGTTCCACAGGCGGGGAGCATAGAAACTAAAGGCTGCTTCACCGTGTTTGGTTTTGATCCTGGGAACACTGAGTAAACCTGTTCCAGATGATCTGAGGGGTCTGGATGCTTCATAACGTACAAGTAAATCAGAGATGTATTTAGGCCCAAGACCATTTAGTGCTTTATAGGCAAGTAACAAGATTTTAAAGTCTATCCTTTGACACACAGGAAGCCAGTGCAGTGACTTAAGCACTGGTGTGATGTGCTCCACTCTCTTGGTGTTGGTGAGGACTCTGGCAGCAGCGTTCTGGACGAGCTGCAGTTGTCTGATTGATTTTTTTACTCAGGCCTGTGAAGGCACCGTTACAATAGTCCAGCCTGCTGAAAATGAAAGCATGAACCAGTTTTTCTGTATCTGGTTTAGACAGAAATTATTTTATTCTTGCTATGTTTTTAAGGTGGTAGTAGGCTGATTTAGTAATTGTCTTAATGTGACTATTGAAGTTTAGGTCTGAGTCCAGAACTACACCAAGATTTCTGTCTTGATTTGTAGGTTTTAGTGTCAAGGCGTCAAGGTGAGCACTGACTATTGATCTTTGTTCTTTGGGGCCAAAAACAATTATCTCAGTTTTGTCTGTGTTCACGTCCACGTACTGATTTCGTCAATGCACTTATTTAGCAGATGTAGAGGACTTTAGTCATCTGGTGACACTGTTATGTAAAGTTGTGTGTCATCTGCATAAGTATGGTAGGAGATGTTATGATATTCCATAATCTGAGCAAAAGGGAGCATATAGATGTTGAACAGAAGAGGCCCAAGAATGGACCCTTGAGGAACTCCACATGTAATCTTTGTTCGCACAGATTCATAATTGCCAAGTGACACAAAGAAATCCCTGTCTTGTAAATAAGATTTAAACCAATTTAGCACAGTGCCAGAAAGTCCCACAAACTTTTCTAGCCTGTCGAGCAGTATCTGATGGTCAATTGTGTCGAATGCAGCACTGAGGTCCAGTAATACCAGAACCGAAATCGTTGATGCATCACTGCTCAGATGAATGTCATTTAAAACTTTTACAAGTGCAGTCTCAGTGCTGTGATGTGCTCAAAATCCAGACTGAAAGGCATCAAAGGAATTGTTTTGCTCCAAGAAGGTGTTAAGTTGCTGAAAAACAACCTTTTCAATGATCTTTCCTAAAAATGGTAGGTTTGATATGGGCCTGTAGTTATTTATCACTGAGGCATCCAGATTAGGTTTTTTTTAAGAGAGGTTTAATGACTGCAGTCTTCAGGGCTGTTGGGAAAAGGCCTGACTGAAGAGAACAATTGACTATCTGTAGTATATCTGATGTTATGTGCTTAAAAACATCTTTAAAAAAGCTTGTAGGCAGAGTGTCAAGGCAGCAGGTAGTGGACCTAAGGTTTCTAACTATGTCTGTCAAAGTAGCATAATTTAATGGGTGAAAAAGTGCCAAATTAACAGGAGTAGTCTTATGAGGCACAGGTGAAATAGCCGCTGTGTTGGAGTTACAGACTGTCTGTCTTATCTTTAAGACGGACAGTAAAAGAGACTGTGAATTTACTTGGGGCTAGGCTTTTAATTGAAGTCACATTTCAAAAGTAATTTTCAGCGAAAAAGGTTCTTGTACTTTACTTGAGTATTTCCATTTTCTGGAACTTTACACTTCCGCTCCAAGATATTTCAGTGGGAAATATTGTACTTGTAACTCATTACAACATGTGATGAGTTTTTCCTTGTTAGGAAGTATTTTTATGTTGTTGTACTTTCACTTAAATGATCCGAGTACTTCTTCCACCACTGGTGATGTCTGAACTTTCTGCTGTTCTGCTCTATAATTGTCAGCAGATCAGACAGCTCGACTCGGCTCAGATTTACCTCCTGCAAGGCCGCAGATAACAGGCTGAACAACTTAACAAGCTGGCAACAGAACTTAATGACTTCCTGTAGTCTGGTCAGTGAACTTGACCTCAAAAGACCTTTTACCTTTGACCCTGGTCATCCAGAATAATCCACAGACCTCACTGTGAACTGTGAGCTGTGTGGATCTTCCAGAGGTCCAAATTAAATGTCATTTGCCTCCATCGTATTGGGGTGCATGGAATTGTTATGTGTGTTCCCATGTTCCAGGATTTATCAGTGAAAAACTTTAAAATGAAGAGAAAAGGTTCGATTTAGGCCCCCAGGAAGTGCCGTGGACTTTGAAGCCATTTTTCCTAGTGACCAAACAGTGGTACTGCACTGGGCTCCGTCATGTGATGCCCTGCGCCTAAGAAGACTTTGCAACATGGACTTATATGGCGAACGAGACATCTGTAAATCTGTGGATACACATTTCTGAGCGTCACAACCCCCCACAAAATGATTTGTTACACTATCAGGATTTAGTCCATTTAGTCTTGATATCATTTGGAAAATCTAGAGGAGCCGCACGATGAAATCATGTCATGCCCTTTCAAGTTAGCAGAGCGTTAAACTGGAAGTTAGCTGTTCAGACGGCAGAAGTAAGACTTTTGGCCGCTGTAAGTCTCTAGTGCATCTGCTCTATGGGCTGCACAGTGTGAAAGCAGTTCCAGCAATCCCAGAATCATCCGGGTAATTTCTTTTGCGGCAGTTGAACCATTTTGGCTTCGTATGCCACTGAACAAATTTCATAGAAGTGGACAGAACATTGTGTTCAATGCTGTATCCAGTTCTCCTAATACATCCATGGTTTGATTTTGTCATTTAACCGCATGAAATTCATATTACGGGTGTATAATGAGAACTGGATACAGTGTTGGAGGCCTGGCCCAGTTCATTGCTTTCAAAGATGCTCAGTGGCACAAAAAACTTCAGCTTCCCAGGTATAAAATTACCTGGATCTTTTGAATCGCTGGCCCATAGAGCAGGTTCACTAAACACTGCGCTGGCCAAGCAGCTAACTTCCAGTTTGACCCTCTGCTTACTTGAATGGAGATAAAAAAGTTCCAATTGTGCAGCTTTACTAGGCTTTTGAAACGCTGTCAGACCAAATGGATCAAATCCCAACAGAGAAACGAGTCATTTTGCAGGAGTTGTGATGCTCAGAAATATGTATCCACTGATTTACAGACATCTCTTTCACAGTGTAAGGTCTTTGGCCACATGGTGTCACAGAAGGACCCTGAAGTTGTGATTCCACAGTTTGGCTACTGTAGATTGTCCTCAGTGTCAGGCGCTGTTCCTGGGGGCTTGGTAACAACATGGAAAAAGCACTGTCCATTTTTATGGGACCTTTAAGTCACTTAAAGGATCATTACGTGAAGCTGCTTAACTCCCTGCAGGCAACAGAGGAATGTTGTTAGTGCACGGTGGTAGTCAGTGTTCTCCTTTCCCTGGCTGTAACCTGGTGACTCACTTCACACGCTTGTTTGATGAATGAAAACTTGATCGGAGAAGTAACTAGTAACTATATCTGTCAGATAAATGTGGTGGAGTCAAAGTATAATATTTCCCTCTGAGATGTAGTGGAGCAGAAGTTTAAAGCAGCATGTAATGGAAATACTCAAGAAAAGTACAGGTACCTTAAATTGTTTTACCTTAAACTTGATGGTACTTCAGTATAATACTTGAGTAAATGTAGGAGATCTTGATAGAGATCTAGAAGTTGATGGGGCTCAAAGGGTCCTTGAGATTTTTTTCAAGTTGTTCTTGAGGACACCTGGGGATCATTGAGGGGGACATTTGTGAGATCCTTTATGAGTTCAAAGGATTCTTCTGTGGTTTTACTGGTCTTCGGGAGATACAGGGCAATATACACTGTACGAATCATCACACCTCATGAAAATGCTCTTTGTTGTTTTTCAGGGGGGTCAGGGACACACGAGGCGCCGATGTTTCCAGAATTCAAGGGTCTTTGCGAAGATCTAAGGGGTGGCTGTGGCTCAGAGGTAGAGCGGGTCGTCCACTAATGGGAAGATTGGTGGTTCGACCCCTGGGTCCTCCAGTCCGTGTGTTGAGGTATCCTTTAGCAAGATACTGGACCCCAAATTTCTCCCAGTGGCTGTTCGATTGGTGTGTGAATGGGTGTAAAAATGCCTTGAGTGGTCAGAAGACGCTATGCAAGTGCAGTCCATTGACCATTTACCATTCTAGGTTCCTGAGGATGTCCCTGTGTTTCAGGGGCTTGAAGTGGATGCCATGGATCCTTAAGCAGCCTTGGGAGGGTCCTTGTGGGATTACAGTTGTTTCTTCAGGTGGCTCCAGGGGTGCCTGAGAACCTCCAGTGTTTCCAGGGTTTAAAGGTCCTAAAGGGGTTTCGGTTCCTGAGGATGTTCCTGGTGTTGTTTATGTGTTTTAGGGAATTTCAAGTGGGTTCCGTGGGTTCCTGATGGGTTCCCTCAAAGCGGCCCAGGAGTGAGTGAGGGGACTCCTGGTTGATAAGGTACCCAAGGAGTCTTTGTGGGAGTTGCAGGAGTTCTTGAGGAGACTCAAAGGATCCAAGGAATCCTGGGGTTAATAACACGCACTGTCAAATGTGTATGTGGAAGCTCTTGAGAGGGTTTTTAGAGGGTTACACAAGCGCCTTACACAATCACTGACCTATATTTTTTTAATATGAGAAGTCATACACAGGTAATGATGAATAAAAACAGTAACAGACAAGATCACTATCAACGCAAAACTATTCTGCAGGACATGGTGCAGTTCCGCTGCCAGCCACGAGGTGTCGCCAAAGCACAGTCTCCTGAGGTCCAGTTAAAAAAGGAGCCTTTTCAGAAAATCCTCTGCCGTGTACGGAGCGGGTGGGTGTGGCGTGACTATTGCGGTGCATCATGGGAGAGTGTGTTCCTCTTGTCAAATCGGCTCGGTTGCAAGACCTGTTTGTGCCATAAAACGACTACAAGTCCCGAAGTGAGTGAAGCACGAGTCGTTTCACCGCCTGACTTTACAACACAGGGATAGAGGTGACCCTTCCGTCTAGAGCGACTCTGAGCAGGGAGCACAGGCAGCGCAGACCGCAAGCATCTCCACCCGATAGCTGAAATGGTAAGATGGCACATGAGCTGTTTATTGTCCTGATCTGATCGGAAAACTCTGACATGATAACTGAAGTCCTTCATGAGTGCACGAGATGCTTTTAACGGTGTGATGAACGATGCATCAGCAGTTGACATTGACAGGGCGGCAGCGTCATCACTGATACTTCACTTCATGCTCCCATTATTTGATCTGCTGTAATGGAGGTTTTGATTGTGCTGAGCTCCCGATTGATCCAAAGGCGCAGCTGCACGCAGTTTGTGGCGCAGTTGCAACGCGCACTTTACAGATGATGTTTGAAGGCAAGCGTCAAAGATGCGCCGTTAGTGCTGCAGCTTCATTTCCGCTGTTTTAACACACTGTACTCTGAAGCATCTGCCTCCATTTTCATGAGCAGGCTGTAGCGTCCGCGTCATGTTACATCATCGGCCTGTTCTTTTATTGAGTCCGGTGGCAGGAGGCTGAACCTCGCTTCTCAAATCTCGCAAATTAAAGATTTCTTGCTGATGAGACCAGTTAAAATATGATGCAAGGCGATTTATGAATGTCCCGGAAACACCCTTCATTCCGGCTCATGTTTAATCACTGTATGATTTAGAGTTATTAAATTCTCCTGGCTTGCCCTTTCATTCATTACCTCGCACAGTGACGCTCATTAGAAAGTTGTGTAAAGCTGACGGGTTTTTAAAAAGTGTGTCTGCTGATAATATGCATGCCGAATTAAAGAGTGACATCAGCTATTACAGATAAAGCTTAACATTAAAGTGAAAATCGTACTCAGTCCTGCCAGCACCAAGGTCATTCTGTATTACGCGATTTTGTTAATGGAGTTTGGTGGCGAGTCCTGTTGATACAAAGGGCAGAGTTTCACAGGAGGAGGAGGAGCCACTGATGAAGGCCCTGTGAGCCAGAAGCCTCACTGTGAGGATTCAGTCTGTTTAAATATAGACCTTGTGACAATGCATGTGCTGCTGTTTGTCTCGGTCAGTGACACACATGAACCAGATCTGTTTTTTGTTTTTACCTCCAGGCCGAACCAATCCGTGTTGTGGTGACCGGCGCTGCTGGACAGATTGCCTACTCCCTGCTGTACAGCATCGCCAAGGGAGATGTGTTCGGAAAGGACCAGGTAAGACTGAGCCTGATCTCTTGATTACATAACCTGCAGCAGCAGCAGCAGCATCACTGCACAGACAGCTGGGCGACGGCGCACTGTGTGTGGCATGGCTGTTACATAAAGTACTTACCATGAATAATACATGCTTTAATGTAGGGATGCCATCAGCACATTGGAGTCCTGATCAGATACAGAAGGAAGAAACCATCGTATTGTCTCTAAATATTCTGCTTTTTAAGTCAGCACGAAGATATCGTACCTCCCCATCAAGCCCCATAAGATGACTGACCCATCGGAGGCACCGTGAAATGGATCAGACTCATCAAGCCATATGAAACTTTGTACCAATATACATCTCTGGTAGCATTTGCATTATCCTTGGAACTGGAAAGTGTCCTGTTGATGCAGTGCATGCTGAATTAACCCTTTGAGACCTGCGCAAATTGGCTTGATTTTACAAAACATGAGAAGAAGGCAACAAGCAACGACGGATGAGATGACCCAAAAAATTAGCCAAAAAATTGAAAACAAGAATATTTGTTTTAAAAAGAGGAAAAAATATAAAGGTGGAAAACTACAAATTTAAATAATTAGTCTAAAAAAAGAAGTAAAAACGAACAAACAAGGATGTCTTGTTCGCCAAAAAAGGGCGTAAAAAATTATAATAATTCTGTAACATAATTTTAAACATGTAGTAATCACAACTGTAGTTTTTCCCCAAGCTTTTTTTCTTTTTTTTCCACCTAAAATAATAATTAAAATAATTTTCTAAATCTTCAAGATCTGCAAGAAATACATTCTCATCATTTTGGAAGTTTGAAAACAAATATTGGTCACAAAGACACGCGGAGCATTAACTTATTTTAGGCCTTGGTTTGTCTCCATGTTGTGAATTGAAACATGACCTTTATGAGGCCGGATGAAAGTCATTTAAAGGTTTTCAGGCAACTTGTTAGCGACTGTTCTGTGTTGCTCTTTCATTTAATATACAGGTATCGTTTCCAGGTGACACCTTTTTGTTGTCCTTCTTGTTTTCCAGCCAATCATCTTGATCCTCCTGGACATCCCTCCCATGCTGCCGGTGTTGGACGGAGTCGTCATGGAGCTGCAGGACTGCGCCCTCCCACTGCTGAGGGGTGAGCCAGCTGTGTGTGTGTGTGTGTGTGTGTGTGTGTGTGTGTGTGTTTAAACCAAAACACTGATCTGACCTTTTAATACAAAATAAAATGCGTTGCGCTTCATTAACGCTTTTGGTGTCGAGGTTTGACCCGGTGTTTTTCAAGGTGAGACAGTATGTTTATACAGCATGTATCACACACACAGGCAGCTCAAGGTGCTTTACATAATGAAGCTTTAAAAAGACAGGAAATAAAAGTGCAAAATAACTTTATGTTTTTAGTTTAAAGAAACAGTGGTAGCAGCTGTAAAGTAATCTAACATTTAAAGAAAGGTTAAAAGAGTGTCATGTTAAATTAAAGTTAGTAATGAGCGTTGCAGTCTTCAGCCTGTTTTGAAAACCAGTTGCAGTTGGTGCAAATCTGAGACTCCAACAATAATATTTTTGATGTTGGAGGAATGTTTCCTCTGGAGTTATTCCAGTACTGAAACCTGCATCAGAAATGTCTTCCATACTACCTAAAGGCGAGACCTGGTATGAGTTCATGACTCTGTGCACTGATTCAGTACCACAATTATTAATTAACTTCACAGTGGTTTAATATCTGGATATAACAGCAGCAACTAAATAAAATTGACCACATATTACACATTTAAACAGCTCCCACATACAACAAATGTCCCCTGGGATATATATATATATATATATATATATATCAACAGCTTATTTCCTTCTTTTAGTAAAATCCTAAATGATTGAGTTGGGCTTTATGCTCTGCCATTTCTCCTCTAATCATCACGCTGTAACCTGTGACAGGCTGTTATGATACCACGACTAACACACAGTCACATATATGGAGTTTATTGTCGAGCTGCGAGCTGTAGGTTTACATCACTGAAGGGTTATGAC
Organism: Epinephelus cyanopodus; assembly: GCA_026686955.1. Lineage (NCBI taxonomy): Eukaryota > Metazoa > Chordata > Actinopteri > Perciformes > Serranidae > Epinephelus > Epinephelus cyanopodus. The sequence continues at coordinate 3,776,631 of CM048916.1, read as the reverse complement.
AGAATCACTTAACGACACTGACTCCTGTGTGTGAGAGAGGAGAGTGAGAGACGCTGTGCTGCTGCCAGAGGAATAAAGAGAGTAAGAGAAGTAAAACATTCAGGACGCTGCAGTTTATTGCGCACCACTGACGCTGCTCCTCTTTTAGGAACCACCACGGAGTCGCTAATAATTTTGCTTTCAGCCACGCTTGTTGTTGCCGTGGGTAACAGTATGACGTCAATATGTCAACAAGTAGAAATATCACAAGTATCATGATGTAAATTTTTCATATGACATCAAAAATGATGCTGGTATTACCATGAACGAGATGATATGACACAGTAATCTGCGCCACACACAAGCAGGAGCCATAGTGAAGGTCAGAGGTGGAGATTCGGGGAGCGAATGTGATGATGTTGCGTTAGTGCTCGGAACAGGACAGCGTGGTGTCGACCTCACTGACGTCCAGACTCCGGTCGACTTACATAGAAAACAAAGGCGTGGATTAAATGACGTGTGTCGGCTGGCGGAAGGTCACACCACTGGCGTGTTTCACCCTGTGAAACAAATCTGTTGCAACTTTTTGTAACCTGTGGACCAGTGTGTGTCTGCAGGTCCTGAAAAGTCTTACAGTGTCTTGGATTCAATGTCTTAAATTTGAATTACAAACCTTAAAACACTATAACACTGTCACTTTACTTCATACCTGCACTTACCTGTTGGCAAATGTAGATTAACTTAACTCACTCTAATAACCATATTCCTACATAACACTTCTGTCTGCACACACAGGACCACATACATACTATTTGCCTGCAGTGCTTGAATAAGTAAAACGTGATTTGTCCAAAAATCTGTCCTAAACATGGTTAAAGTGTCTCGAACAGGTTTTAAAAAGCATTAAATTTACCTGTCTGATACCTGTAGATGTGCTGGCTCCTTCCAGCAAGAAATACATGTACGAAATGATCAATGAAATGAATCATAGTGCCTGTGGTCTCTGCACCCATGGGCACAGCTAGCGCTATTTACCCCCCGACAAGAACAAAATGTTAAACTGGCGTTATCTACAGGAGCCTCTGCAGTCCAAACCACAGCTGCTCGTTGTGTGCTCGACCACAGCGTCTCAGCTGCTGTTGTTCAATGTGGAGCATCTGCAAAGTTTTTTTTAGCAGTACACACTGTGTGATTTTTGAGTGTGAGGTATTTGTCCTTCATAACCTCTTCTCTGTGCTGCTGCTGTGAGGAGGAGGAGGAGGAGGAGGAAGGAGTGTCTAAAATAAGGCCTCTGGTTGGCTGCTGGTGAAAGCACCACAGGAGCCAATCAGATCAGTGGTGTGACAACAATGAACGCAGGAGAAGTGAACTCTGACTGAAGTCCAGTCTGATAGCAGCAGCGGACACCAAACACATCTTATCGTCGGGATCAGACGAGCAGCAGGAAATAATCACGGAGGCTCTGAAAAAACTGAGGTCAACACTTTAAATAATCAGAGTCTGAGGACTTTAATTATCAAATGAGAGTCTCCTGTCTGAGGACGTTCAATGACAGCGGGAACGTGAACCGAGACTCAGAGCGAATTAAGTTGAGAAAGTACATAAAGTCGAGGCAGAGTGAGTGAAAAATATCGTGATACAGAGAAGGGTGACATATGCACATGTCGTCTAAAACAAATCAATGTGCCGTATCAGTCCCAATACATCATCTTATCGTTATCAAAGTGTTCTGCCTCCTGTCCTGTTCTTATCTGCACCAGCAAATAAGATATCCCTCATTGCAACAGGCTCTCAATACATATCAATAAATTAATGTGTCTCAGGGTGAAATGATTGAAGTCTTGAAAGAAGTATTGAAATCTTGCCGACTAATGACCTTTCTGGTCGACTAACGCTTGGTCGACTCTTCGGGGGCGGCCCTACACATTTATCTAATAATCTTAATCTTAATAATAATACAGCTGTGCGTTGCCCTTGATAAAGTAAGAAAGTGAGCCCATGCTGAACACGTCCCTCTCCTCCCCCCACAGAGGTGATCCCCACTGACAAGGTGGAGGTCGGCTTCAAGGACATCGACGCCGCCATCCTGGTGGGCTCCATGCCCAGGAAGGAGGGGATGGAGAGGAAGGACCTGCTGAAGGCCAACGTGGCCATCTTCAAGACCCAGGGAGCCGCCCTGGACAAGTACGCCAAGAAGACCGTCAAGGTGACGTTTAATCCTCCATTATATGTATTATCATGTTATGTATTCCTTCACTTCCCACAGCCTCCTCATTCACTCAGCGTGGATCCATCACTCATTGAACTCTGTCTCAGGGTTTTCTGGGAGTTTTAGCTGTGTTGTTCAAACAGGTGGAAATGAAAGTGCTTATCCAAACGTTTTTCCTCTAACTAAGCTGAATGTTTCTCTTACTGCGGCTTTATGTTCCTGCACAAGTTCCTCTGTGCGTTTAGAGCCGCTTGTGCTGTATTGTGTAAGTCCCATAGCTCGTGGATCAGCAGGAGGGCCCCTAATGACCCTGAGTCCACTGTGAGGCCCAGCATCAGAGTCTCTGCTGAGGTCAAAGGTCAAAGCTTCACATGTCAGGAATCTGTGGAGAAAAGAAAACAGCCTGACGTTCAAGGTTCATTTATTGTCATTCTGCACCACCACGTGCAAGCTGTCGTCCCTTCATGCCACGCGTCCGATTCTGTCGGACAGTGTTTTAATTTGCAAGAGGAAATGTGTGCAACTGTTTTTACACCAGAGACCTTCAGAGAAAACAGATTTGTCTCTTTATTTTTAACTTTTAACTGTGAAACGGCGAAAAAGTTAATGTAGAAATAAACATCTAGGCAGTAAAATATAATATTCTCCCTCTAAAGTTTACTTTTAATAATGGTACTAAATGGATTCACTTTCAGCTGTGGTTGTACACAAGAATCTGTTTCTTTAACTAATAACTATTTTCCACAAGGAGACTTTGGGAAGACGTTTTAAAAGACTGACACTCTCTTACATGTAAAGACAGTTTGTGTTTTTAGTCACACAGTTTAAGACTGCAGGGTCACTATTTGCAAAACTACAACTAGCTTCCTTTTGATTATTTCTCATCCTGCTCTTGGTGGAAAATATTACGCCGGAGTCCTTTTTAAGAAATATGTCATTAACAATTCCTTACGTGTCACAAAAAACGCATAACGCCACAGCTGCTGACAGCCTCTCACCCTCAACCCAGAGCTACAGACGGCACCCTCTGCCAGCCTGTGTTGGTGAGCTGTGCTGTTTAGTCGGAGGAGAAGACAGTCATTTCAAAACTTAAGATTTCTCTCTAAAATAAGTGCTGGTTGGTGGATCAGGTACTCGCTGAATTAGACACTGACTATTGTTCACTCCACAACTCCAGCAGTTTCTCTTCCTTTTCCACAGTACAAGAGAAACAAGACTTGTTCACGTTCTTGTGCCTCTCCAGAGTCCTCTCCATCCAGCTGCTTCCTGTTTGGTGTTAGAGAGAGCGCAGCTATTGGTTGTTGGCAACATTCACATCATTGATTGAGCCAAGACTGAAAACTTACACCAAACAACTGAGATTTTCACATTTCAGTGTTCTATAAATAGTGTGATGATTCCATATTTTCACTCATCTGTGTGTCACCGTCAGTCTGATGAAGGTGTTTCATGTTTCTCAGGTTCTGGTTGTTGGAAACCCAGCAAACACCAACTGTCTGATCGCCTCCAAGTCTGCTCCATCCATCCCCAAAGAGAACTTCTCCTGCCTGACCCGACTGGACCACAACAGAGCCAGCTCCCAGGTATACACACACACACACACACACACATGTCATTATATTATTTATCTGATCTTATCCATTCATGCAGGCTCATCTGATTCTTTGTAAGTTCAATCAATTTGCACATTTCTTTGTGATGTTGACGGGTTACTCGAACTTTTCACCCCACAGTTAAACAACTTAAATTGTGTCACCATTGTCTCTAAAGCTCAGTTCAGACCAAAGATTCACGACGAGACGAAACTGTTTTACAACGTTGCTGGTCAAATCACTGGCTGCTCACTATCACTATCCTCATTCATATTTTGAGAAGCTACAAATTATATTCAGCCACAAAACAAGTCTGAAATCAGAAATAAAAGGTACAGAGAGTTATTGCACAGAGATGACACTCCGTCTCATCTAGTTGCAGACCAAACATTGATCATCAGGTGAAAGTCACGTCTCATTTGATTTATTTCTGATTAATGGAATAACTGCTGAGTGACACTGTTGCTGTACCTGTCCCTCACCTGCAGGTGGCGATGCGTTGCGGCGTGTCCTCCGACAAAGTGAAGAACGTCATCATCTGGGGGAACCACTCCTCCACCCAGTACCCCGACGTCCACCACGCCAAGGTCAACCTGAATGGCAGCGAGAAGGCCGCCTACGACGCCATCAAGGACGACGCCTGGCTCAGAGGAGACTTCATCTCTGTGAGCGCTCGCCGTTTTGATCTGATTTGATTCTGAAGAGATTTAAGACAGATTTTCCTTCATTAAACAGTAGAGCTTGTTTCTGTCCTCTTTTCAAACCTCTTCATCTTCATCTTCCTCCTGCAGACAGTGCAGCAGCGCGGTGCAGCCGTCATCAAAGCCAGGAAGCTGTCCAGCGCCATGTCTGCTGCCAAGGCCATCTGCGACCACATGAGGGACATCTGGTTCGGCACCAAGGAGGTCAGTGTGGACGGAGAAACAAACAGAGGAGACGGAGCTGAATGTTTCAGTCTGACAGTGATGAAAGACACATTTTAGCACATTTTCCAGGTCTGGGAAAAGTTTAATATTCAGTCAAACAAAGTTTTATTCACTTAAACTGATTTTAAGTCATCAGTCATGAGTTACTTTCAAGTCAGTTGCCAACATTAAGAAAAGATTTTCCTGTTTGTAAGAGGATATAGAGGGATAAACATCTTCACATCACAGGTGGTATTTTTTTTATGGCTGCAGCTTTACGTCAAGGAAAGATTCTCAGTGTTTCTGCAGCATTGTGTCCACAGTTCAGTTTTTCAGAAACTTAAAAGTCTTTGTCTACAGATTAGGGCTGAAACCATGCGTGAATGTGTCCAGTACCGTCACATATGATGCTGTACGATGACAGCGCCTACTGAATCACAGGCTACGACATACAATGCAATAGTTTCCAGTAATGACACCTACGGACAATTTAGAGTCTCCAATTAACCTGCATGTCTTTGGACTGTGGGAGGAAGCTGGAGCACCTGGAGGAAACCCACGCTGACACAGGGAGAACATGCACAGAAGGGCTCCCTGTTATTTATTTATTTATTTTAATTAAATAAGAAAACAATCTGACAACAGGCTGCACAGTGTCTGATATTTGTTGTTGCAGCAGGACGTGTTGTTGTTGTTTACTGACTGAAGCTGTTGTGTTTCCTCCCGACAGGGTGAGTTCATCTCCATGGGCGTGTACGCTGCTGGAAACTCCTACGGCATCCCAGAGGACCTCATCTACTCCTTCCCCGTCGAGATCAAGGTGAGTTGCCGGCAGTTTTTTTTTCCCACTTTCATCCATGTACAGAAATACAATAGATATATAGACTTAAGAAAATGAAATACATAAATATTCTTAACATTAAATAACAGTAGAAAGTCATTATTAAAGATCAGGAAAGACAGTTTGTTTCAGACGAATATGGAATTTTCCAAAAATAATAAAGACTTGTATGTATGATGAACAACATCTTATCTGGACTAAAATAGAGCATTAAATAAACTTATTTATTCCAACATTTATCTCAAGTTTCTTTTTTAGAAAGTTGGAAACATCAATCCAGAACACTCTGGAGAGCACAGGGAAAAGAAATACATGACAAATACAATGTTTTTCTAGTCCACAGAAATCACACTAATAAATATTCAACTTGAATCTTTTTAACACAAGCAGGTAAATTATATAATATCTTTATTTATCACACATTTCCATTATTTCTCCCACCATATATCATTAAATAAGGAAGACCAAGAACACACTGTAGTTGGACTGACACAATAAATTAATAAACACATTGAGTGAACATCACAGACAGGCTGTACTTGTAAAACCAGTCCACAGTGTGTGTGGAAGGTGTGTTCAGTAACCAGGCTTGGCTGTTGCGATGACACGACGCCATTCTGGTCAATTATTTCTCATAGTATCAAAACAAGAACCTGAGAGACACAATTGGGCATTGGCCATGTTTGAAGTCCAAACAGAACCGGTTAAAATACCACCAAATGAAAATCTTGACCTCTGACCTTCCCTCTGTTTTCCCCCACAGAACAAGACCTGGAAAATGGTTGACGGACTCTCCATCAACGACTTCTCCCGCGCCAAGATGGACGCCACAGCGGCCGAGCTGGTGGAGGAGCGAGACACCGCCCTGGACTTCCTGTCCCAGTGACTGTCGCCTCCTGCTGGCCAAGAGCAGCACATAGCTCCCCTGAAGGCTCGCTGCTCACGGCTCTGAAGAAGAAGAAACCCTCCACTCTTATTTACCGTCCCAGCTGGTGTCTGTGTGTCACCTCTGTGTGTGTGTGTGCGTGTGTCAGCGTGTGTGAGAGTGTGTGCGTGTGTCAACTGGCCACTTCTTCAGGTTTTCAGAAAACCTGTTTAACGACCACAACCTGGCCTCCTCTGTCTGCAAGACACTGAGAGAATGTCTCCGTTGGTAGATGATAACACACACTAGCTGTCCAGAAACTGTAACGGAACATGTTGTCACCAATAAAACAACAAGGAAACTGACAGAACACAATCACGCTCTCTTTCTTGCTTCTTTGATGCTCACAAGTCTCAGTATTTTACTGTATAGGCAGTTAAAGGAGATGTTCTTACCTGAAAAATACACTCTTAAACTTCAATTTGGGGGATTAGGGCTTCCAAATGTGTTAAAAAATGGCCGCCCACAGACGCCATAACAGATCTGATGCCCTCACTGTCTTTGGTTTAGTTTTACTCACTGTTCAATGACCCAGGTGTTTTAGAGGGGACTGATTTTCAGGATGTGTGAAGGGTTGCAAGATGAGGCAATGAGCTGAATGTCTCGACTGTCTCGTTCAAAAGAAATAAAAACTAAAAGAGGCCTTAACAAAACAAAGTTCAAATCAATGACGTATTAAACGACTTCATCAAACAAGACAAGACGAACCTAACAGGCAGCGGTTAGAGACCGTCTGCAACGCCATCCAAACATCACAAAATAAAACTCTTCCATAAATATTCTTGTGCAGATTTTGCCTTTGATATAAAGAATACAGCATGTTGGTTATTTGACAGATTTGGACACCAAGAAATCAAACTTCAAACAAGTGCCATTAATAAGATAAATCTAAGTGACTTTTGTTATTTGGATATTTTGTTGATGTGTTTACAGTATGAAGGAGATTATTATTAGCTCCACTAGCTTCTCAGTTCTACATTAAGCTTTAGAAACTCATCTTCATCATCTGTAAAGTTTAGCATCCTCACAGGGGAGACAAGTTTATCTGTTCGTGCAGCACCTTTAACAGACAATACAAAGTATATTAAAACCAAAAATACAGTGATATAAAATGACACAAAGAGGATTTTGAAGGAATAAAAGATTTTTTGCTCATATTAGATGAATGAAATTTTCTGCTGCATTCTAATTGTTATAAAATAATAAGATCATAACATGCTAAAATTGAGTCAAACAATAAAACTGAAAAATGTCAGTGGAGGTAGGGATGGGAGGAAATAGCATGTGATTTAATTTAATAAAAGAGACAGTTGGAGTTTAAGTTTTGGGGGCGTTCTGCTGTAGATATGTTTTTACATAGAAACTTGAGGCTTCTTCAAGTTCATATTTGATGCTCAGGTAATTTGTTTAAAAGCTTTTAAAACACAAGGACAATATGTGGCAGTGTTTCAGCAGCCAAGAGACATGACATCACTTTCAAACTCCCTCCTGGGAAATCTCTACCAGTACAAATAAACAAAGTTTGTATGATGAGAATTTTCTTTTATTCAACAGTTTAAAAAGCGTAAATTTGAGATTTGAATCTAATATAATATATAAAGTGAAATCTAACAGTAAACTGATGAGAGTGATTTCTGTCAGCCTCAGTTTTTATCCACCTGTAAATGACTTACATGGAGTCCTCCAGTGTTTTGCAGTGGATCATTTTAACCACACGAGGGCAGCATTGAATTAAACTGAACATAAATTGTGTGATTCTTCCTCAACTATTTATTTATTTATTTACTTATTCAGCTACTTATTTATTATCTCAGGAGCTTGAACATTCATTTTCTTTATATTTGGAAAAAATACTGTAACAAGAAACTATGTTCTCTACAAAACAAAATGTGTGAACTGAAAATAAAGTCAGTAAGCCAACTGTTTAAAAGACTTTTTTATGCAGTAAAAGACTGCTGAGGGACCCTAAAAGGTTCACAGTGTGTGTTTTTGGTAATTTGATTAATGTAATACTGAATTTCATATGAGTGAACAAGATCATATATATAATATCAATATATATTAATTAATATATATTAATATAATATAATATAATATAATATATTTTAATTTAATTTAATTTAATATAATGTGTGGTAGGCTGGTAGTTGCCTCATATTGAAACAATATGTTACTGCATTTTAACGTGAAATAACAAGATAAAAAAGTACATTGTTTTAACTCTTTTTTTTTACAAGAACAGTTTCTTGTTATAACGTGAAAATATGTTGTAAAAATGTAAAAAAAAAAAAGAAAAAAAAGAAAAAAAAGCCATCTTTTTATAACAAAAACTTTTCATGTCATTACCTGATACTGATTTTATTTTTATTTGATTTCATTTTTTATTTTATTTCATTTTATTTCACTTTATTTTATTTCATTTCTTTTTTTTAATTTTCATGTCATTTTACCTAATTTTATTTTATCTTATTTTTGTTTATAAATCATACTGATACTCTAGTGATAAAATAAACTGTAATATAAACAGAAACAAATAAATACATATGTAAAGTGCAGTGTGTTCCGATGTAAACATATAGTAATAGTAGTATGAAGGTTAGGTTTACAGGGGACAATAAAGAAAAAAATAAGTTAAATTATTTCTTATGTTTAAATTTGCAGTACAATAAACAGGAATTGAGTCAAAATTGAACTAAAAATAAATAAAATGGGCATAAAACCGAATAAAACTGATTCTAAATGTGACGAAATATTAGTTAACTGTATGAAAACCTTAATATATTTAAATAACATTGAAATAAAGACGTTATTTTAATAAAATAAAATCATTTTTTGTAGTAAAGTTAGACCATCCTGGGTGGACGGGGCATGTCGGCAACATCCTCTGATTTACAGATTACTTCCACCAATCACCGTTCTTCTTTATTGTTGTGCGTGCTACGTCACCGCGTTGAGCAGCGTGTGTGCGGCGGACTGTGAGCTACAGAAGCTAATAGCTGCAGCAGCAGGATGAATCTGTGACATTTAACCGTTTAATCGACTTTTGTTTTATAACACCGAGTCGTGCGGGTGTGTTGGTGGTCTGTCCCCGTCTCAGGCTGTCCCTGGTGTCCTCGGCTGTGTCTTTGAGGCTGTCCACTGTGTCCAGGTGGGTGAAGCTCCGTCTGACAGACATATTGACATGTTGATGCGTCTGCACCAAAAGTTTGTCATGAACAAGTTGGTGTCTGCAGTCTGCGGGCTTTATATGGGAGTCTAACGCATTTAAACTGTGACTTAAACATGTCTGACATGTCTGCTGCTGTCAGGGACCTGTGTGTGTGTGTCTGTGTGTGTGTGTGTGTGTGTGTCTGTGTGTGTGTGTGTGTGTGTGTGTCTGTGTGTGTGTGTGTGTCTGTGTGTGTGTGTGTGTGTGTCTGTGTGTGTGTGTGTGTGTGATTTAGAGGCGTGTCACCAGTGAGCTGCTTGAGATATGCATCAAAATATGTGAAGATACACTGTATAAAAACATTAAATATTCATATCTGAAATTGCATGTGTTGTTAAAATAATAAAATTAACTTTATTTTTGTTGTAAACAAGGTTCAGCAAGGCATTATATGGAAGAAACCCAAGGCTGTGTTAAAAGACATATTTTAAAATGTGTTATATAATACGTCATATAAATTAGTAAACTGTAACTAAAGTAGTAAAATCAAAATTAAAAACAGTAGTAAGTAGTTAAAGGAAACAAACCTGACAGACATGTTGCTTTAGAGGTGAATTAAAATGCATTCAACTCAAAACGATCCTCATTTGAACGCTCATTAATCACACTGATAACTCTGAACACACTGTAAAAGACTCTGAATAATAATAATACTAAGTTGACCTTTAAGGTGTAGAAGTCAAGATAAAGGTCACCATTACAACCTCACAGATGTGAGCCGTTAAAGCAGCAGACATAACTGACAGCTGCACCTGACCGTGACACGTATCACATGCAACAACTACAAGACTATAAATTTCAGGTTAGAGCCGAGGTGTCAAACATACGGCACAAGATCCAGAACCGACTGCCAAACGGTCCAACGCGGCCCTTTAAATGACTTGAAGCAGTTGTGACGGCTACGACGCACAGCTGTCTGGAGCAAGTTCTCATACTCAGTGTGTCAGACTTCTGTTTGAAAACACATTTGTTGGAGCCGTGCAGCTGAGGCACCGCTGAAGATGGTGGTGCAGATACAGCATAGTATGGCAGTATTTTGCATGGCAATAATGTTTCAGTGCACAGACTCCAAGGATACATTTTTAGATTATGTAGATAATTAATATTTCAAATTCAAATTAAACCTGTGGTAGGATACTTAAATCATCCATCCATCCATTTTCATCCGCTTATCTGGGGCCGGGTCGCAGGGCAGCAGGCCGAGCAAAGCACCCCAGACATCCCTCTCCCCAGCAACACTTTCTATATAATTTTTATATAATCCCTCCAGTGTGTTCTGGGTCTGCCCCGGAGCCTCCTACCAGTGGGACGTGCCCAGAACACCTCCAAGGCCCAGGAGGATCCTGATCAGATGTTGAACCACCTCAACAGACTCCTTTTGACACAAAACGCCCCAGGTCATGCTGGAGGTCACGGTGTGATGAAGCTAACAGAACCGCATCATCTGCTAAAGGCAGAGGTGCAATTCTGAGGTCACTAAAACCGGATCCCCCCAGCTGTGCCTCGACATCCTGTCTAAGTTACCCCGGGGATCAGTAACTCCTTATCTAACCTGTAATAATAGTTGAGCTTAGAGGTCTACAGTCCCTAAAGGTGCAGACACACCAAACTGACATCAAAGAACTAGCGGCGACGAAAGCCAACTGTTGCGTCATCTACGTCGCCTCACGTCGCCCTGTGTCAGTTGCATTTGAACACGCTACACGGACTACATCTGACGGCCAAGTAGCACGTACGTTCTGCGCCTGCGTGAGAGAGAGCAGAGTGAGAGAGTGGTACATCCTGTCAGCCGAGGGGTTTCCTATCTGTGCAGCCGAGCACCGCAGCACCTCCACGGACTATTACATCCAGACGGTCCCGGTGTTTCCTCCGCAGGCTCCACTTCACTCAGCTGCCCGATAAACCCGCTGCTTCTTCCCACTTTAACCTGAATAACAAACCAGGGCTCGGTGCTCCGGTTGGATCCAAACGGAGAGCCGGGGCTAGCTCAGAGACTTTCCTCCCATCATGCAGCTGTATTTCTGCATCATCTGTCGCGGAGTAGAAATATAACGTAGCAGAAAATGGAAAGACTTAAGTAAAGTACAAGTACCTCAACATTGTAATTAAGTAAATGTACTTACAATCCAGCACTGATCTTCACCAACGTGTTGGTTCAGCACTAATTGTTTTATTGTGTCTCAGGATGTAAAAACACTAAACTGACTGAACTTTAAAAGCACTCAGGAGTGTGTGACGTGGAGTGGGTTGCACTGTCACACACCCACACACACACCCACACACACACACACACACACACCACACACACACACACACACACACACTCTCACCCTGTCTGGCTGTGTGTGATTGGTGTGTGTGGCTGTGGGCAGGCCTTGTGTTGAGCTCAGGGTCGGAGCTGCAGATCTGTGGGCTTCCTCTGAGCTGAGGATGAGGAGGACGTCTGTTGTTCTCTGACAGCTGCTGACTCTTTTTCTCTCTGGGACCATTTTTTTAAAAAACTTTTTAACAAACACATGGACTCACTGTGAGCGACGCGCCTGCTGCCAGAAACCTTCAGACAGTATCTTTGTTGTGACTTGGTTTTAAGTAGACTGTGATAAAATGTCTCTGACTGTAGCTGGTAAGTTTATATCCACATTGTTCAACCAGATTTTGGGACTGAGTGTGTGTGTGGGGGTGTGATTAGACTTTTGTCCTTTCACAGAAGTTAATAAGTAGTAAGTAGCAGAGTCTGACATGGTGTGTTAGATAAACAATACTTCAGAGTATAAAATATTTTGTTTTTTATGATTTATCATAAATTATACGAAAACAGTTTAATCTTCAAAACTCTGAATAACGTTGTTATTTTCCTCCAGACACTGACAGACAGTGAATTTTACTTTTCACCAGCTGATCAGTTTAATACAATAACAGCAACAACAACAATAATAATAATAATAATGATAATGATAATAATAATAATAGTCTGGGTCTTGTTGGACAGCGTGACGTGTCTGTCTCTGAATTAATTGAAAACTGTAACTTCAGCGTTTGTGATCTTTACATTTTAGATTAAATTGGAAAATTTCTCATCAAAGTTTGCAACACATGAACCTTGAAAAGCCTCCAAATTATATGAGATCATTTAAAAAAAAAAAAAAGTATGGTATCTTAGTTTCAGCTGTGACTTTACGGAGCAGTTGAAGTGAGGAACTGAATAAAGAGTTACAGTAAAGATACAAAAATGCTCCTTTTTCAAATGTTGTATAAAGACTATAAATCAGAACCTCTCCCAGAAAAATTACAACCTAAAATTGGGGAAATTCTGAGTTATACCAGGAACTAGCTGGTCAGACAACGAGGAAAATAGACTCAAAACCTGACCAGATATTTAACGCCAGTTTTGGTACTTGACAGTTTTTGATATTTGGTGCTTCAGACTTGATTTATAGCCCAACCAATACTGACTCTGTTTTTTTTGTTAGCCAGATACTGATATTGATATTTGAGAGTTTAAAAAATCAGATAAGGATATATCGATCAAGAACTGGGGCACCGAAAAGGGGGCGGGAAAGGAGAAGGATTCCAGGGGCCCATGATTAAGAGAGGCCCCTAATAAAATTCTAATACTGACAAAAAATTATATGACACTAAGTTATTAACTAACTTCTAATCACAAATATATTTTATTTACAATGTACTGGTAACAATAACTTTATTTGTTTTGGATAGATGTTAAACTGTCCTGAGCTGTTCTGTGTAAGTTGAGTCTTCGTTGTAAGGGCCACTCCGTCTTTAAGTTGATTGTTTTATCAGCAGTGTGTGACCTCAAACACGCAGATAAACAGATTGTTCTCAGGGTTTGGTCTCTGATGAAAAGTAAAACTTAAGGATCTGTGCGTCCTTACAGACCTGACGAGAGGAGCGATGACAGAGTTCCAGGAGAAGCTCCGTCAGCAGCATGAGGAGTCGATGCACCGCGAGTTGGAGGCGCTGCTCAGCACAGCCAACAAGGCGGAGGCAGAGGTGAGAAGAACTACAGATGTTCCCCAAATCTCCTCAGACACTCTCAGTCTATACCCGCACCACCTCACAGCCACAGCTGCGTAATGTTTTCACAGAATAAGCTCTCAACTACTGAACATGTTTCTGTGGAAGTTTTCAACTCTTGAGTTTCTTTTAAGGTTTACGTCAGGCATCATCAAACTGTCACTGAGTCGACTGAACGTTGTAATAACTTGTGTAGGGAACGGACTGATATGTTGTTGTTTGTTAAGCTGATAGAACCATCTTTAGAGGTCCAAGCAGCTGCTGTTCTTATTCATTGTCGTTTCCTTCTCTATCTTCTTATTTTTCGTCATCCCCCTTGTCGTCCTCGATGTCATCTGCTTTGTCGTCATCTGCTTCCACATCTTTGTCTTCTTTGCTGTCTTCTTCGTCATCCTTTTCTTCTTCTTTGTCATTGTTGTCTTATTTTTTGTCATCATCTTTGTCATCTGTTTCTACTTCTTCGTCTTCTTTGTTGTTGTCTACTTCTTTGTCATGTTTTCTTTATCTTCTTTGTAGTCTTCCTCATCATCTTCATCTTTGTCTTCTTTGTTGTCTTCTTCGTAATATTTTCCTACTTCTTTGACCTTCTTTGTTGTTGTTGTTGTCTTTGTCTTCATGCCATTTTCTTCTTTATCTTCTGTCATTGTCGTCACGGTCATCGTCTTCATCTCCGTCTTCTTTGCTGTCTTCATCATTATCTGTTTCTACTTCTTCGTCTTCTTTGTCTTATTCATTGTCATTTTCGTCTTATTCTCTGCAGTCTTCTTAATCGTCTTCTTCGACATTGTCTTCTTCTTCCTCTTTGTCTTTGCTATCTTTTTTGTCTGTCTACTTCTTTGTTTTCTCATCACACAGTCTTAGTCATTGTCTTCTACATCTTTGTCTTCTTTAGTGTCGTCTTTGTCATCTTTGTCTTTTTCATTGTCATTTTCTTCTTTGTCTTATTCTTTGTCATCTTCTACATCTTCGTCTTCTTTGCTGTCTTCATCTTTTTCTACTTCGTCTTCTTCATTGTCGTCGTCTTTTTCTGCTGTGCAAAAATCCTAAGACCTAGAAACACCAAAATTGGCAGGTGGGTCACAAATTCCACCCACTATTCAGGCCCATCTAATGACACTAAATCCAAAAGGACAAAGGTGATGCTAGTTTTTTTTCTGTTCATTTGGCTTTAGTGCTGCATCAAAGTCTACTTATGGTCAGGAATACGCTGCTGTTTATTCTAGGCATCATGTTGGCTAAAATGTTGGCGGCATTGTCACGGAGCAGGAAACATCGTACAAGAAATAGACATGACCTTTATCATTTGCACTGACTTCAATAAGTCGACAGCTAATAATTGTAGCAGACCTACATAAATCCAAATGTTCACAATTTCCTGCCTTGTTTTTGTGTTTTTATCCTTGTTAAATGGAGTGAATTCAGTCTGGTGCAGCATCAAAACATTTTAAAAATGTGAGTTTGTGAACCACAGATTGCAGTTACAGTGGCACACGAGGTAACGAGTGTCATCATAGGTTAATGTTTCTGTTACAAATATTTGTAAAGTGTTGCATACAGAGAGTCCACTTGGTCATCTTATCATACAGATAAAACACAGTCTGCTGGGAGAGTTTTGGCCTTCTGGTTGAACATGAGGTGAACAACCCTGAGTTTACACACACACATTCTGCACACTCGTTCGCTGCTGCAGTGAATACTTTGAGGACAAACTGGAGACTTTAAATGTGTTAGAGCTGCAGCAATTTATCAAAGTGAATCTGGAAAAACTTTTTAACAGACTGAAAATGGGAAGACTGACAAGTGTAGTGTGTGTATCTGTCGTGCTCTGTGCCACGGAGCTCCATTGTTGTTTAAATCACATCAGTGAGCCACACTGTTGCACTGCGCGACATGTCCCTTCATTTCCATGAACACACACTCTGTAGTTTATTTTGACTCACACACACCATCCTGCTGCCATGAATACTCATGCGGCATGGCAAGTTTATTTATGTCACACAGTTCGGCAACAAGGCAGCTCCAAGTGCTTTACATAAAACATCAAAAGCATCGAGACAAAGCAAAAGAAAGACATTACAAAAGGACAGAGATAGAGAACAGAAAATAAAAGCAAGCTTAAACATACGAAGATGGTTATAAAATATAAGAATGAAAGTTACAGGCAGCAGCAGAAAAGTCTTCAGCCTTGATTTAAAAGAGGTGAGAGTTGGTGCAGACCTGCCGTTCTCTGGGAGTTTGTTCCTGATATGTGGAGCATGAAAACTAAACGCTGCCTCTCCATGTTTAGTTTTGCCTCTGGGGACACAAAGCAGACCTGTCCCAGCAGACCGGAGAGGTCTGGGTGGTAGCAGAACGTCAGAGATGTATTTGGGCCCTAAATCAGCCAGTGTTTGATAAACCAACAGTAGTGTTGTGAAGTTGATTCTCTGAGAGACAAGAAGTCAGTGTAAGGACCTCAGAACTGGAGTGATGTGATTCACTGTCTTGGTCTTAGCGAGGACTCGAGCAGCAGCGCTCTGAATCAGCTGCAATTGTCTGGCTGATATTTAAGTGAGACCTGTAAAGACACTGTTATGATGGTCGAGTCCATTGAAGATGAATGCATGGAAGAGTTTTTCCACATCCTGTTGAGACATCACTCCTTTTATTCTCTATGTTCTCAAGGTGATGGCAGGCTGAGTCTGTATTTGTCTTAATGTGACTGGCAAGTTGTTAGCGGTCATCAGAAGCATGGGGCGTAGTACACCTTAAAGGTGTGAACAGGTGCTTCCAAATGTTCTTGTTTTTTTGTAAATCACCAGCTTTACTTTTTGGGCTTTGTCCTCTGTGTCTCTGCTGATTAACACGGGAAATATGTATTTATTGGTTAATTGAATGGGGCTGTGTACATTAGTAAACATTCCTCTAAATGTGCCAGAGTTTTATCTGCTTAAAGAAATACCCAAAAACAAATATTGACTCTGCAGACTTTCAGCTGAATAGATTTTTGTTCTTACTGTCACTGCCATTCAGTTTATTAGAAGTATTTGTGGTTTGTTCTGTTTCAGATCTCCAGAAAAGATTTCGATGGCTTCGAGAAGCTCTTCCACAGATTCCTGCAGGTCAAAGGTCCTTCAGTCGAATGGGCCAAGATCAACCGTCCGCCAGAGGACTCGGTAAGCTCCAGATACCGCCGGTCACACTGTTTCCCAGAGGCCAGGGTCTCATGTTGCAATCCTGTGTGATGTAATCCAAGGTCATACAGAGGCCCAGCTCAGACACCAGAACGACAAAGTGTTAACTGACTGCACAGATCATCAGGAGTCGAGCTGGATAATTGTAGCAGACCTCCTCCCTCAGCTCTCTACGCTCCCAGAAAATGTCTCCTATCAAATGGTGTTAAAGAGAGCAGAGTGCACCTGAAAAATTGAAGCATACCTGCAAACCATGGATGGAATATAGATACAGGAACCTAAGACAGCATCTATTCGCTCAAATGAGAATTACTCGCCTGGTGCATACCCCAAAAACTTCTAGCTTCCTACTTTACTTCCCTAGTTTGCAGCCCACTGAATATGTGCAGTACGCTTGTAAGATCTCCCCCGGCTCGTAGTCTTTACATTGTGATGATGTCACAGGTTTTTAATTTGTGTTTCTTAGCTTGAAGAATGTTTTCTAAATATTAAACCTCCATGGATCAGACATTCAGATTAAAAAGAGTTATTGTGCTTGTTTGCAGTTTGACGTGTCCTGTCAAAAAAAAAAAAAATTGGGTTGTGGGGTTGTAATACCGCAAGTGGCCACTGCGGAAAATTGAAAGCGAGGCTGAGCTGCGTTCATGGGAACCTGGTGCAGACAGACTGCAACAAACAGACAATGAACGACAGGAAAAGTTCGTAAAACATCCGAAACTCTTTCTGAGAATTCCTGTGCAGCATAATAAAAGTGTCGTGTGTCTAGGTTTGCAACGGTAACTACAACTGATTATTTTTAAGTATGTAGGGCTGAGCGATGCGACAAAAAATATTAGCATGATAATTTTCCCCTTATTGATTGATATTGATATTTATCACGATATATTTTGATAATGCTGAGAGTTTGAAAGGTATCCTGATAATGTCTGACACTTGAAGAAACCAAATGGTTTTCCAGCTTCTCAGAGCACTTGTTGTAAAGCTGGGCAGAGCAGTTTGACAAAAATATTTCCTGCCTGTGAGCTCGTACCTGCAGTCTCGCACTTTAATTAATTTGTTGAACCCGTCTTTTTCCGCAGTGCTCATGGGCATAACATCTTTGGCTAGAAAGTATGACACTGCGTCTGTTATATCTCTGCTCCTTTTCGATCACTTCATACGGGGTTACAGCGGCAAAAGTGGACACAATTGATTGCTGCTTTGGTGAGGCAACATTAGCGCTGCCCACAGTAGCTGAGGTGCTCAGCCATTGGCCAACACTTGTTGGTGGACTGATTGTAGTTGGGGCCGGACTTCCATGCCACCTTTTCAGGTGATGGAAAAGGTTTGTTGTGTGTCCCGTCCTGGTTGGCACCAACCAGCGACATATTTTGCAGACCGTCAAGTAGCCAAGTTTGGATATATCTAGGTCCGTCCATATCGAGCAAAAGTAACTTTAGTTTATTATCGTCATCAACATTTCATTGTGATCTTGTTTCGAGATAGTTTTATCTCCCAACCCTGTAAGTATGAATTAAGTTTCACCTTTGAAAAAAACTTAAATAAAGGTGAGATTCTCCATCCAGCTGCATCTTCTTCAACACTGTAGATGAAGAAATGGTCATAGTGCAATAACCGTCAATGTTCTTACAGAGGTGTCGGTGAAGATTCTCAGTCATCCAGGTCAGAGTGCTATATCGTAGGCAACTGGACTTGCTTGCATTTCTTGAAGACACTTCACCTTCATCCAAGAAGCTTCTTCAGTTCTGACTGGTGCAGAGTTTCAGGCTTTAAACCCTGTGTGGGAGTGAACTTTGACTTAGAATCGTTGGTGTCACAATGTGACCTACGTCCCACCTGGCCATCAGGTGGGACGTAGACCACCTCCTCTGTTTAACGATGGTCGTTCCAGTTTGACGTAGATGGCTTCTTTCACGCCTCTTTCAAACCCACCTCAGTTTAAAGCCTGCAACTCTGCACCAGTCACTGAGAACTGAAGAAGTTTCTTGGGTGAGAGGTGAAACGTCTTCAAGAAACGCAAGCAAGTCCAGTTGCCTACAATATAGCACTTACGATTCATACAGCGGTATACCTTGAAACCAGTATACTGCTAAAACCCTATGTGTATCCATTTGTCGGCTTGTGGAAATCTAAACACAAGGAGAAAACACAGAGAGCCTTTGCTGCGTATCTAAAGACGTATCTGTTCCCACCATCGCTCGTAAAACGGAGTGTAGTGAATGAAAGGAAAGAACGCAGCTGTTGTAGAAATGTAATTAAAGCAGTTCATCTGGAGCTGTGCTGTCAGTGAGCTGAGCTATGAATCAAAATGTGCACTGCAGAGATCAAGACAGCCGTTGACTCTCCACATCAAGTATAACTCTGACAGGAGTAGGATGGTCAAACATGTCCTGGATCTCTCTCTGTGTCGGACGCACAGAGATGAAGATGATCCATTTTATCATCTGACTGAACGTGGGACTGTTCCTGCTTCAGAAACAAGCTCACGTAACCAGATCTGAGTACAGAGAACATTGAGGCTAAAGCCAGCTACTCATCAGCATGCTGACATTTCACTCACTCACACACACACACACACACACACACACACACACACACACACATGCGCACACACACGCATGCTTTCCACCCCTCAGTGTTCCCAAAATACCCGAGCTGAGTGAAGGTTAGGACTAAGAATAGTCTGACCGCCGCAGCATTCGAAAGTCTGATTTTAGAGCGGTGAGGTCGGCAGACGGTGGGGCCTTTCTAAAACCGGACCCTGCACACTCCCACTCAGGGTGTCACACGGAGTGTACGTTTGTAGTCACCTTCACAGCTGATTGAAGCTACGTTAAGGTGCAGCGTGTAAACACAGCGGCAGGCTTTGACACAGAGCAGACAGACTGACCAACACTGTCATAACACCTGTCAGAAATGCTGCATACCCCTGACAGACTGAACTGTGGGCAAATTTAACATCCTCTGAGGACAGATGAAGCACCATGCAGGTGTCCTGCTGACTGATAGTGACAACACACATGTCAGAAGTGTCGTCTGTTACAGGAGGTCTGCAGTGGTCTGTCAGATAATGTCCCGCTCTAGTATGGAGAACGTGAGACAGTCAATCAATCAATCAATTCAATCAATTTTATTTATAAAGCCCAATATCACAAATACAATTTGCCTCACAGGGCTTTACAGCATACGACATCCCTCTGTCCTTTAGACCCTCACAGCTGATCAGGAAAAACTCCCCAAAAAAACCCTTTACCGGGGAAAAAAAATGGTAGAAAGCTCAGGAAGAGCAACTGAGGAGGGATCCCTCTTCCAGGACGGACAGACGTGCAATAGATGTCGTACAGAACAGATCAGCATAACAAATTAACAGTAATCTGTATGACACAATACAGTAATCTGTGTGACATCCTCGGTAATGACAGTAGCTTACAACAACATTCATGAAAGTAATAATATTGTCGTTATAGTTCTGGCTACTGTGGTACAATATGTTGAAAGTATATATTAGTATCTGGCAGTATACATGTATGATAATAATCATATGTGTATAATAACAGTAGAAGTATGACTAATGACTAATGATGGCAGCAGTCAGATAATGTCCCGCTCTAGTATGGAGGACGTGGGACAGCAGTTGTGGTTTCTAATGTAGTGCAGCCTGAAGGTGAGTCTCTTACACAGACGCCGATGACGTCAGCACGCTGACTCTGTCGTCTGTGGACATTCCCACAGGAAAGTTGTAATAGAACTAGCGTGTTCAGTGCATTGCAGGAAGAGATTAAAATAGATATGATTTCATTTGATTCAGCTCTATTGCAGAGCTGCAACGTCTCTCTTACATGTAACACATGTGCCGCACCTATGGCAACGCCGTCACGTGGTCTGGATATCTCTGTTCATTTCTATTACAAAACGAAAGACGAATGTCCTCAGACTGCCATCTGAAGTAAGGGAGGCTGGTCACACGAGAGTATCTGAGGGGTCAAAGGTCACGGAGGTTTAGTGTTGGTTTTCAGCCATAGTGTAACATAGTGTCCCAACTGTCTGGACTTTGGGTCAGTATGTGTTGAAGACGGATTTCCATCTGTCCCTTCTGTTTCTTTTCTTTTTATTGTAACATCTGTGCCACTGTCCTCCACGCTGTGTTAACGCTGGTTGGTTATCAGGGTAAAATAAGGTTGTGTCGTTGCCTAACAGTCTGCTGCCTGCTCTGTAAAGCAAACTGTTTGCTCTCAGTCTGACCTCGACCTCAGTCTGTTCCTGTTTACCTGCAGATTTCCTCAGTGCATAATGTCAGTTACCCCCTGAGGACTCGGTTAAACATATATTTTCTCTTTTATTTGTCAACGTTTCTTTAGTGTAAATGTGTTTGGCAGGCAGGAAGAGAATATCCCGACATCATTCAATTCACTAAAGGGCTTCTGCTCTCGTGGCTTCAATAGATAAAGTTTAGCTTATGTTCAGGTCTAACTTCTGATGTCAAAGCTGTGCTGCATCATTCATTTGGATTCAAACTGTCAGGCCGAAGCAGGAAACTAATATTCATCTTGTAAAACTGCAGCAGTTTTAAATCTATGCATGTGTTTGCAGGTGTGAATGAGTGCAGTGACTTTGTGTGCATTGATTAGTAATACAAAAACATTTTGGGGAACAAGTTGGTAAAAAAGACAGGCTCAGATATGGTCAGCGATGCAGGCACAGCAGACAGAGGACAAGTCTTTAAAGTGAAACCTCATCATTTTACCTGTTTAGATAGGTAAACATGTTACACTACATCCAAACATGACGTGCACATTAAGAAGATAACTTGAAATTGAGCAGTAACGTGTGCAGGTGGAAACGTTCTCTGTAACAAAGTGTGAATCTGTACTGAATTAGGGGCCGTAATTCATTGTTTTCAATATAGATGTGCAGGCGAGCTGAAACACCAGAGCGACCCCAGAGTGATGTTGTCGCGGTGTGCACGCATTCCCAAGCGCCTGTTTTTCAGGGTGCCACCACGGCTGCACTCCAACTTTTGGAACACAGCAGTGCACAAAGCATGTCATGTGACGAGGAACAACCAATCACAGCTGACAGATATCTTTCCCTTCTTCCGTAAATATCCAGTCTGTGATAAATATGGAGGAGTTGATCATGTTAGTGCAGAGCTGTCAGAGCTTTACATCTGTCCCACAGATTTTGATGCGGTGCTTGTTAAGGTTGCTTAGCAACCTTAGACACAACCGCTGCTGTGCTCTTGAAACTCTGCAGTTTTTGCCAAAAACAGCACAGGACCATAAAACGGGTATGTCTGTAGACATAGAGGGCACCGGTGGGTATCTATAGAAACCATTTTAATTTCACATATCTTGAGGTGAGAGGTTCAGGGACCTCTGTGAAAGTGACCACGTCAGTTCTTCCCTCGACAAAGTTTAGCCCACCTTTTGAGCATTATTTAACCACCTTCCCAATAAGATAGCAGGACATGGTAGGTACCAGTGGATGGCTTTTGTTTGTTTGTTTATTTAGATCCCTATTAGCTTTGGCAACGCCGCAGCTATTCTTCCTGGGGTCAACTCAATATCATGTGACAATACAAAACATCAATGTCACTGTAACAAAATATGAAGGACATACACATTACAACACACACACTATACAATACAATACATACACGTAACAACACACACTCCTGCACCAGTTCATTTTTAGCTCGATTTCATCACTTCATAAGTCTATACAAGCACGAGTATACGTATACAAAACACAATACATTAAAGCCCCTCCATTTAGATCTGTCAGTTTCTAGAAATGTCATTACAACCAAAAGACAATGATACACTTTCAGAACTTGTAGTTAATGAAGTTTTTTGTTCGGTAGTAATCTTTTAGTTTCATTTTAAAATTTGTCATATTTTTCTGTTGAGTGATATAGTCTGGGAGTGAGTTCCATTCTTTCATTGGCTGAGTTCCTCTTAACTTATGCTACCTATGAAAGACTGTAGTGTCAGCTGAGGACGCCGGTGTCCGAGTGTACTCAAAGAGGTGAAGGCACAGGCATGTTACCTGTCAACACACACGTTGTGACACTCTGTTCTACCCAGGCAAAACTTTACGTAATGTCCCTTTAATTATGTCTCTGCTCAGATCCAGCCATACGAGAAGATCAAGACGAAGGGTCTTCCTGATAACATCACCGCCAGCCTCAACAAGCTCGCTGTGGTCAAACTGAACGGCGGTCTGGGAACTAGTATGGGCTGTAAGGGTCCCAAGAGTCTGATCAGTGTCCGCAATGAGAACACCTTCCTGGACCTGACCGTCCAGCAGATCGAGGTAGACACTCACAAAAAGGTCACAACAAGCAGCTCTGAACCTTCGCACCAGGCTGAACTGAACTCTGTGTCTCTGTTGTTGTTTTCAGCATCTGAACAAAACCTTTAATGCAGAAGTGCCGCTCGTTCTCATGAACTCCTTCAACACTGACGAAGACACAAACAAGATCCTGCAGAAATACAAACACCACCGCGTCAAGATCCACACCTTCAACCAGAGCAGGTACAGCACACACACACACACACACTCACACACACACACACACACGCACACGCACACACACACACACACACACACACACACAAAGGTCAAATGTCAGGTCATCCTTGACCTTGTAGTCGTCTCTTTCTCATTAACACAATAACTCAAGAATACCTGAAGGAAATGTCTTCAAATTTGGCACAAACATCTACTTGGACTCAAGAATTGAATTTTTCAACATGCTATACTATGACTTTTTTCGACATGCTATACTATGACTTTTTTTTTCGACATGCTATACTATGACTTTTTTTTTCGACATGCTATACTATGACTTTTTTTTCCGACATGCTATACTATGACTTTTTTCGACATACTATATTATGACTTTTTTTCGACATACTATACTGTGACTTTTTTTCGACATGCTATACTATGACTTTTTTTCAACATGCTATACTATGACTTTTTTTCGACATACTATATTACGACTTTTTTTTTCAACATGCTATACTATGACTTTTTTTCGACATGCTATACTATGACTTTTTTAACATGCTATACTATGACTTTTTCGACATACTATACTATGACTTTTTCTCGACATACTATACTATGACTTTTTTCGACATGCTATATTATGACTTTTTTTCGACATGCTATACTATGACTTTTTTTCGACATACTATATTGACTTTTTTTTTCAACATGCTATACTATGACTTTTTTTCGACATGCTATACTATGACTTTTTTAACATGCTATACTATGACTTTTTTTCGACATGCTATACTATGACTTTTTTAACATGCTATACTATGACTTTTTTGACATACTATACTATGACTTTTTTCGACATACTATACTATGACTTTTTCTCGACATGCTATACTATGACTTTTTTCGACATGCTATATTATGACTTTTTTTCGACATGCTATACTATGACTTTTTTCGACATGCTATACTATGACTTTTTTTCAACATGCTATACTATGACTTTTTTTCGACATACTATATTACGACTTTTTTTTTCAACATGCTATACTATGACTTTTTTTCGACATGCTATACTATGACTTTTTTAACATGCTATACTATGACTTTTTCGACATACTATACTATGACTTTTTCTTGACATACTATACTATGACTTTTTTCGACATGCTATATTATGACTTTTTTTCGACATGCTATACTATGACTTTTTTTCGACATACTATATTGACTTTTTTTTTCAACATGCTATACTATATTGACTTTTTTTTTCAACATGCTATACTATGACTTTTTTAACATGCTATACTATGACTTTTTTTCGACATGCTATACTATGACTTTTTTAACATGCTATACTATGACTTTTTGACATACTATACTATGACTTTTTCTCGACATGCTATACTATGACTTTTTTCGACATGCTATATTATGACTTTTTTCGACATGCTATACTATGACTTTTTTCGACATGCTATACCATGACTTTTTTTCGACATGCTATACTATGACTTTTTTTCAACATGCTATACTATGACTTTTTTTTCAACATGCTATACTATGACTTTTTTTCGACGTGCTATACTATGACTTTTTTTCCGGCATGCTATACTGAGACTTTTTTTCAACATGCTATACTATGACTTTTTTTTGGACGTGCTATACTATGACTTTTTTTCAACATACTATATTATGACTTTTTTTTTCAACATGCTATACTATGACTTTTTTTCGACATGCTATACTATGACTTTTTTAACATGCTATACTATGACTTTTTTTCAACATACTATATTATGACTTTTTTTTCAACATGCTATACTATGACTTTTTTTTGACATGCTATACTATGACTTTTTTTGACATACTATACTATGACTTTTTCGACATACTATACTATGACTTTTTCTCGACATACTATACTATGACTTTTTTCGACATGCTATATTATGACTTTTTTTCGACATGCTATACTATGACTTTTTTTCGACATACTATATTATGACTTTTTTTTCAACATGCTATACTATGACTTTTTTTCGACATGCTATACTATGACTTTTTTTTCGACATGCTATACTATGACTTTTTTTCGACATACTATATTATGACTTTTTTTTTCAACATGCTATACTATGACTTTTTCGACATGCTATACTATGACTTTTTTTCCGACATGCTATACTATGACTTTTTTTCCGACATATTATACTATGACTTTTTTTCAACATACTATGACTTTTTTTTTTAACATGCTATACTATGACTTTTTTTGACATACTATACTATGACTTTTTCTCAACATACTATATTATGACTTTTTTTTTCAACATACTATATTATGACTTTTTTTTCGACATGCTATACTATGACTTTTTTAACATGCTATACTATGACTTTTTCGACATACTATACCATGACTTTTTTTCGACATACTATATTGACTTTTTTTTTCAACATGCTATACTATGACTTTTTTTCGACATGCTATACTATGACTTTTTTAACATGCTATACTATGACTTTTTTCGACATACTATA
The DNA here is from genome assembly GCA_026686955.1 of Epinephelus cyanopodus. Taxonomy (NCBI): domain Eukaryota; kingdom Metazoa; phylum Chordata; class Actinopteri; order Perciformes; family Serranidae; genus Epinephelus; species Epinephelus cyanopodus. The sequence continues at coordinate 3,750,707 of CM048916.1, read as the reverse complement.
CTATGACTTTTTCTCGACATACTATACTATGACTTTTTTCGACGTGCTATACTATGACTTTTTTCGACATGCTATACTATGACTTTTTTTCGACATACTATATTATGACTTTTTTTTTCAACATGCTATACTATGACTTTTTTTTCGACATGCTATACTATGACTTTTTTTGACATACTATACTATGACTTTTTTCGACATACTATACTATGACTTTTTTTCAACATCCTATACTGTGACTTTTTTTTTCGACATGCTATACTATGATTTTTTTGACATGCTATATTGACTTTTTTTTCAACATGCTATACTATGACTTTTTTTCGACATGCTATACTATGACTTTTTTGACATGCTATACTATGACTTTTTTTGACATACTATACTATGACTTTTTTTAACATGCTATACTATGACTTTTTTTGACATGCTATACTATGACTTTTTTTCGACATGCTATATACTATGACTTTTTTTCGACATACTATATTATGACATTTTTTCAACATACTATGACTTTTTTTTCGACATGCTATACTATGACTTTTTTCGACATGCTATACTATGACTTTTTTAACATGCTATACTATGACTTTTTTTGACATACTATGACTTTTTTCGACATACTATACTATGACTTTTTCTCGACATGCTATACTATGACTTTTTTCGACATGCTATACTATGACTTTTTCTCGACATGCTATACTATGACTTTTTTCGACATGCTACTATACTATTTTTTCGACATGCATACTATGACTTTTTTCGACATACTATATTATGACATTTTTTCCGACATGCTATACTATGACTTTTTTTCAACATGCTATACTATGACTTTTTTTCATCATGCTATACTATGACTTTTATTTCGACATGCTATACTATGACTTTTTTCGACATGCTATATTATGACTTTTTTTCGACATACTATATTATGACATTTTTTCCAACATGCTATACTATGACTTTTTTTCAACATGCTATACTATGACTTTTTTTTCCAACATGCTATGCTATGACTTTTTTTTCGACGTGCTATACTATGACTTTTTTTCAACATGCTATACTATGACTTTTTTTTCGACGTGCTATACTATGACTTTTTTCGACATGCTATACTATGACTTTTTTTTCAACATGCTATGCTATGACTTTTTTTTCGACGTGCTATACTATGACTTTTTTTCAACATGCTATACTATGACTTTTTTTTCAACATGCTATGCTATGACTTTTTTTTCGATGTGCTATACTATGACTTTTTTTCAACATGCTATACTATGACTTTTTTTTCGACGTGCTATACTATGACTTTTTTCGACATGCTATACTATGACTTTTTTTCGACATACTATATTATGACTTTTTTTTTCAACATGCTATACTATGACTTTTTTTTCGACATGCTATACTATGACTTTTTTTTCAACATGCTATGCTATGACTTTTTTTTCGACGTGCTATACTATGACTTTTTTTCAACATGCTATACTATGACTTTTTTTTCGACGTGCTATACTATGACTTTTTTCGACATGCTATACTATGACTTTTTTTCGACATACTATATTATGACTTTTTTTTTCAACATGCTATACTATGACTTTTTTTTCGACATGCTATACTATGACTTTTTTTGACATACTATACTATGACTTTTTTCGACATACTATGACTTTTTTTCAACATCCTATACTGTGACTTTTTTTTTCGACATGCTATACTATGATTTTTTTGACATGCTATATTGACTTTTTTTTCAACATGCTATACTATGACTTTTTTCGACATGCTATACTATGACTTTTTTGACATGCTATACTATGACTTTTTTTGACATACTATACTATGACTTTTAACATGCTATACTATGACTTTTATTTCGACATGCTATACTATGACTTTTTTCAACATGCTATATTATGACTTTTTTTCGACATGCTATACTATGACTTTTTTTCAACATACTATACTATGACTTTTTTTGACGTGCTATACTATGACTTTTTTTTCAACATGCTATGCTATGACTTTTTTTTCGACGTGCTATACTATGACTTTTTTTCAACATGCTATACTATGACTTTTTTTTCAACATGCTATGCTATGACTTTTTTTTCGACGTGCTATACTATGACTTTTTTTCAACATGCTATACTATGACTTTTTTTCGACGTGCTATACTATGACTTTTTTTCAACATGCTATACTATGACTTTTTTTTCAACATGCTATGCTATGACTTTTTTTTCGACGTGCTATACTATGACTTTTTTTCAACATGCTATACTATGACTTTTTTTTCGACGTGCTATACTATGACTTTTTTCGACATGCTATACTATGACTTTTTTCGACATACTATATTATGACTTTTTTTTTCAACATGCTATACTATGACTTTTTTTTCGACATGCTATACTATGACTTTTTTTTCAACATGCTATGCTATGACTTTTTTTTCGACGTGCTATACTATGACTTTTTTTCAACATGCTATACTATGACTTTTTTTTTCGACGTGCTATACTATGACTTTTTTCGACATGCTATACTATGACTTTTTTTCGACATACTATATTATGACTTTTTTTTTCAACATGCTATACTATGACTTTTTTTTCGACATGCTATACTATGACTTTTTTTTGACATACTATACTATGACTTTTTTCGACATACTATGACTTTTTTTCAACATCCTATACTGTGACTTTTTTTTTCGACATGCTATACTATGATTTTTTTGACATGCTATATTGACTTTTTTTTCAACATGCTATACTATGACTTTTTTCGACATGCTATACTATGACTTTTTTGACATGCTATACTATGACTTTTTTTGACATACTATACTATGACTTTTTTTAACATGCTATACTATGACTTTTATTTCGACATGCTATACTATGACTTTTTTCAACATGCTATACTATGACTTTTTTTCGACATGCTATACTATGACTTTTTTTCGACATGCTATACTATGACTTTTTTCAACATGCTATACTATGACTTTTTTCAACATGCTATATTATGACTTTTTTTCGACATGCTATACTATGACTTTTTTTCAACATACTATACTATGACTTTTTTTGACATGCTATACTATGACTTTTTTTCGACATGCTATATTATGACATTTTTTCAACATACTATACTATGACTTTTTTTTCGACATGCTATACTATGACTTTTTTAACATGCTATACTATGACTTTTTTCGACATGCTATACTATGACTTTTTTAACATGCTATACTATGACTTTTTTGACATACTATGACTTTTTCTCGACATGCTATATTATGACTTTTTTCGACATGCTATACTATGACTTTTTTCGACATGCTATACCATGACTTTTTTTCGACATACTATATTATGACATTTTTTCCAACATGCTATACTATGACTTTTTTTCAACATGCTATACTATGACTTTTTTTCAACATGCTATACTATGACTTTTTTTTCAACATGCTATGCTATGACTTTTTTTTCGACGTGCTATACTATGACTTTTTTTCAACATGCTATACTATGACTTTTTTTCAACTGCTATGCTATGACTTTTTTTTCGACGTGCTATACTATGACTTTTTTTCAACATGCTATACTATGACTTTTTTTCGACGTGCTATACTATGACTTTTTTCGACATGCTATACTATGACTTTTTTTCGACATACTATATTATGACTTTTTTTTTCAACATGCTATACTATGACTTTTTTTTCGACATGCTATACTATGACTTTTTTTCAACATGCTATGCTATGACTTTTTTTTCGACGTGCTATACTATGACTTTTTTTCAACTTATACTATGACTTTTTTTTCGACGTGCTATACTATGACTTTTTTCGACATGCTATACTATGACTTTTTTTCGACATACTATATTATGACTTTTTTTTTCAACATGCTATACTATGACTTTTTTTTCGACATGCTATACTATGACTTTTTTTTGACATACTATACTATGACTTTTTTCGACATACTATGACTTTTTTTCAACATCCTATACTGTGACTTTTTTTTTCGACATGCTATACTATGATTTTTTTGACATGCTATATTGACTTTTTTTTCAACATGCTATACTATGACTTTTTTCGACATGCTATACTATGACTTTTTTTAACATGCTATACTATGACTTTTATTTCGACATGCTATACTATGACTTTTTTCAACATGCTATACTATGACTTTTTTGACATGCTATACTGTGACTTTTTTGACATGCTATACTGACTTTTTTTGACATACTATACTATGACTTTTTTTAACATGCTATACTATGACTTTTATTTCGACATGCTATACTATGACTTTTTTCAACATGCTATACTATGACTTTTTTTCGACATGCTATACTATGACTTTTTTTCGACATGCTATACTATGACTTTTTTCAACATGCTATACTATGACTTTTTTCAACATGCTATATTATGACTTTTTTTCGACATGCTATACTATGACTTTTTTTCAACATACTATACTATGACTTTTTTTGACATGCTATACTATGACTTTTTTTCGACATGCTATATTATGACATTTTTTCAACATACTATACTATGACTTTTTTTTCGACATGCTATACTATGACTTTTTTAACATGCTATACTATGACTTTTTTCGACATGCTATACTATGACTTTTTTAACATGCTATACTATGACTTTTTTGACATACTATGACTTTTTTCGACATACTATACTATGACTTTTTCTCGACATGCTATATTATGACTTTTTTCGACATGCTATACTATGACTTTTTTCGACATGCTATACCATGACTTTTTTTCGACATACTATATTATGACATTTTTTCCAACATGCTATACTATGACTTTTTTTCAACATGCTATACTATGACTTTTTTTCAACATGCTATACTATGACTTTTATTTCGACATGCTATACTATGACTTTTTCTCGACATACTATACTATGACTTTTTTCGACATGCTATACTATGACTTTTTTCGACATGCTATACTATGACTTTTTTTCGACATACTATATTATGACATTTTTTCCAACATGCTATACTATGACTTTTTTTCAACATGCTATACTATGACTTTTTTTTCAACATGCTATACTTTGACTTTTTTTTCGACGTGCTATACTATGACTTTTTTTCCGGCATGCTATACTGAGACTTTTTTTCAACATGCTATACTATGACTTTTTTTTCGACATGCTATACTATGACTTTTTTTCCGGTATGCTATACTATGATTTTTTTGACATGCTATATTATGACTTTTTTTTCGACGTGCTATACTATGACTTTTTTTCCGGTATGCTATACTATGATTTTTTTGACATGCTATACTATGACTTTTTTTCGACATACTATATTATGACTTTTTTTTTCAACATGCTATACTATGACTTTTTTTCGACATGCTATACTATGACTTTTTTTTGACATACTATACTATGACTTTTTTAACATGCTATACTATGACTTTTTTTGACATACTATACTATGACTTTTTTAACATGCTATACTATGACTTTTTTTTTTTTACATACTATACTATGACTTTTTTCCGACATACTATAGTATGACCCTTTCTCGACATACTGTACTATGACCCTCTACATACTGAGTTTTTACAGTTACCAGTATTTCTCATCTTGTGTCTTAAATTGTAACGACACTGATTTGAAAAGGCGTGAACATGTCTGTGTTCACCGTTTTAGTATGAAGTACGAGCAAGTCATCTTTTTGAACAGTAATTTTATGATTAACACATACACAACGACACAGTCAGCTTCAACATCACCAACACACTGGCCACAAGAACTTAACATCTGATTTGGATCAATGGTATATGATGATACACAGAGTACACGGTGAACTCAAAGAGAGAAGTGCAAACTCGCCTAAATATATTGTGGAAGTATAAATGGTAAAATATTATAACATCGATGTTTGTATGTCCATATTTAAAGAAACAGTCAGTCCCATTACATTGAAAAAACAGGAAGCAGTGGTGAAGTGCGGCTCATTACAATAACTATATTTGACTGCAGCCAGGAGGTGTTCATTTGTTTCAGGTGAAGTATTTTACCGTTAGAATTACCATTGCTCTTCCAGTAACTGTCAGTGGCCTCCTGGGAAATACATATTTGTTACAGAGGAAGGTGGAGCAGTGTTTTGATGACAGAACAGTGGACATTATTTCATTTTAATGTTGAAACCCTGTAGAAACAGCAGTAACAGTGCATTTCATCTTAATCCAGAAAACATTGACAAAGTGTTTTGTTAAATGATATATTGTATCTAAAATCTTCACAAACCGAGAGTAGTAACCAGGGTTCAATACAGTATAACATCTTTCCACACAGTGTCTTAAGTACTGATACTAAAATGATACTTTTTATGGCATTATGTTTTCAGGCTGTCCGTCCGTACATCCATACGTCTCATCCTTGTGAACGTGATATCTCAAGAACGCCTCAAGGGATTTTCTTAAGATTTCAAGTTCTAGTTTTATAGGTAGCTCACTTTGATAAACAAACATCTTTTTCTTTTTCAGAACTATGTGATGAAAGAAAAAGATGATTCTGAATCTGACCAGACATTTATGATCAAGAATATTTGACAGTTTTTTGATACTTCCATTAAGTTTGGTACCATGAAAATTTTGGGTTTGAGACTTAGCTCTGTTAGTGATTTTAGAATATAAATCTTCTGGAATCTGGGCTAAAATTGTAAAATTCTACAAAAGTTCCTTTTGCAAACACACATATGTACATTCCCGTTAAATTATATTTTGGTGCAACATAAAACAATTGTCTTTTTAAGTATCTTAATTCTTCTTGTGCAACATCTGTGCCTTTTTGGGGTTTTTTTAATCACAATGATCAATTAATTTCCTCGCAGGTATCCGAGGATCAACAAGGAGTCTCTGTTGCCGATTGCCAAAAACATGGGGATGAGCGGAGAGAACGGGGAGGCCTGGTACCCGCCGGGTCACGGAGACATTTATGCGAGCTTCGCCAACAGTGGCGTGCTGGACAAACTCCTCGCTGAGGGGAAGGAATACATCTTCGTGTCCAACATCGACAACCTGGGCGCCACCGTCGACCTCTTCATCCTCCACCACCTGATGAGCCAGCCGGCCGACAGACGCTGCGAGTTCATCATGGAGGTCACAGACAAGACCAGAGCTGACGTCAAGGTCAGCGCAGGTTTTCATTTACGTGGTGATCTTGGCGAGATGAGATGAGATGAGATGAGATGAGGTGAGATGAGGTTCTGCTCAATCTCTGTGCTGTCTGTGTCCTCCTCTCCTCTCTGCAGGGCGGTACGCTGATCCAGTACGAGGATCACCTGAGGCTGCTGGAGATCGCGCAGGTGCCGAAGGCCCACGTCGATGAGTTCAAGTCCGTCACTAAGTTTAAGATCTTCAACACCAACAACCTGTGGATCTCTCTGCCCGCCATCAAGAGGCTGCACGAGAAGAACGCCATGGACCTGGAGATCATTGTCAACCCAAAGGTGACGAACATGAATAATTAACTTTTCTTTCTTTACAGCCTTGAGGCCTTCAGAATTTCTCACTGCACGGTACAGATGCTGCCTTTTCCTACTCTTAACCCCAAACCCCTGAATGTCTCTGCAGACACTGGACGGTGGTTTGAACGTCATTCAGCTGGAGACAGCCGTAGGCGCTGCCATCAAGAGTTTCAACAACGCCATGGGTGTGAACGTCCCCCGTAGCCGCTTCCTGCCGGTGAAGACGTCGTCCGACCTGCTGCTGGTGATGTCCAACCTGTACAGCCTGGACGCCGGCTCGCTCACCATGAGCAAGAAGAGAGAGTTCCCCACCACACCGCACGTCAAGCTGGGCAGCTCCTTCACCAAGGTCAGCGACGGCTGGAAAACACGAGCAGGGAACATTTAAATATCACTGCTGTTGACTTCACTTCTTTTATCAGTTTCTTTTATACGGAAGCCAAAAGCAGACGTTATCTTTAAATCAGGAGTTCAAGTAATAATTTTCTCGTTATGTTGGAAAACAAAAAGTTAGTTTCTTGAGATAAACATCCTGTTCTCTCTTTCCTGACAATTATCTTGTTATCTTGATGTAGAGATAATGGTTTGTGTCGTTATTTTAGGAAAGCAGAGTTAGTTTTTCATGATAATGGAATAATTTAGTTGTTACCTTAATGATAAGTTCAAAAAATCATTTCAAGAACAGGTTTTGTTTTTTTTTTTTAGATGAGAAAATTATTGTTAATTAATTATCTAAAGATAAAGTTATAACTTCCTGAATTCAAGATAATGAGATAACAGTCATCTTTTAATGAGACCATAATAAATCTTATCATCTAAAAGAAGTTAAAAATATTTCTTTGGGATAAATATCTCAAACCTGATAATTATCATCATCATATCATCATAGAAATCTTTGTTTTCTTGTGATAATGGACTAATTGTCTCGTTATTTTAGGGAAGCAAAGTTACTTTTTAGTGATATTTTCAGAAAAAAAAACATAGTTTTATGTCAAAATAACAAGATAATTATTCTGTAAGATAACAGGATATTTATCTAAAGAAACAAACATTTTGTTTTTTTGCAGTTGGGATAAAGAGATAAACTGAACTCAACATAATGAATTTGATGAAGTCATTTTTCGTGAGATCACAATAATTTTCTTGTTTTCTGGAAAAATGAAATGTCAGTTCCTTCATTCTTTATTAAATTAACCACAAACATTTAACGTATACTTTAATGCTCAAAGTATCGTCACTGTCAAAGGGTTCATGTTGGATTATTTTTTTAATGTGCAGACAATGTTTTTGTCGTAGATCAGTAAGAGGAAGAATATCCAGTGATGATTCTGATGTTGTTTGTTGTGCAGGTTCAGGATTTTCTGACCAGGTTCGAGAGCATCCCAGACATGTTGGAGCTCGACCACCTCACTGTGTCTGGAGACGTCACCTTCGGAAAGAACGTCTCTCTGAAGGTAAACGTTTCAGTGGCCTTTTAAACTTTTCATTGATGCTGCACTACTGATTTTAGGTTTTTTAAAAACTACAATAATTCTTTTTTCTAAAAAAGTTTTCCTAAAGGAAAGATTCAGGCAAGAGGATAAGTTCACAAATGGTAAAGTCTGTTTTTAAAACATGTTTAGTCTCGATTAATGAGCATTAAAGCTAGGGTTGGGTCCCGAGAACCATTTCCAAATTAGATACAGTTCCGAATTTTCAGTTCCCCCTGAATAAGAAATTTTAATTTCGGTTCTGCTTTTCGATTCCTAAAATTCCCCGCCGCACACACTCGTTTCTGTTACAAATGCATGCGCAGCTGCGTCCAGCCCCACTGATATTTTTTTTGTTGAAAACACGATACAGACCTGTATAACCTAAGCTGTTCGCCATCATGCAGCGCAGCAGGCGTTCTAAAGTGTGGCTTCATTTTGTCAAAACGGATGACTGTTGGGCACAGTGCAACACCTGTGACAAACGTACTTCGTGCAATGGAGGATGCACCACCAATATGGCAAAGCATCTTCACCAGCAGCACGGTATACAAATCAAATAATGTACCGTGTTCGACATGTTGCGCCGGCCTCCCTCCTCCTCACAAGCCTCGTCCTCCTCCGTCAGCCTGGCTCAGCCCAACAGCCAGCACCTCCTCGTCGGAGCCCACGCAGTCGGGTAAGTTCGGTGAACTTTTATTGAAGATTTAAATAATGTTTGTTTAGTTTCTAAATTTAATAAGCAACCGCGTCAAATGTGTTTTTGTAGATGAAAGCTCGCAGTCGTAGAGTTTACGGCTTACGTTACTGCTCAGGCTAACAAGCTGGTCCCACAACGTGAAACTCCCTTCACCTTAGCGGCAAAGGGAAAGTTGTCACAGGAGAAAGTTGAGGATGCCACAGAAAAGTCACGGCTCATGTGGTGAAAAGGCTGCATCCCTTCTCAGAAGTTAAAGCACCGACTTTCAGGTAAGAAAATAGTTTAGCTAACTTGTTAGCAACCTGCCCCTGACTCACAGTAACAGTAACGTTGTGTCATGTTTGTTTTTGTGTTTATAGAGACATGCTCAGTGCTTCAAACCCCAAGTACACCCAGAAGATGACTGACTGCCACTGTCTGGGATCAGATCAAGGAGATGCTCCTGGCTGGAAAGTTGACCGACACTGAACAGGTGAAATGTCATTCATGCACAAACACTGTCTCTCCTCAGTCATTATAATGTTTCATCTACATGCCAAATGTTGTCAGTAGTTAACAGTGCATGATTGTGGAGGAGATGGTGAGAGGAGCCAGGGCGACAAGGAAGGAGTGCAGAGTGAGGAAGAGAAGCATGTGATAGCAGAAATTATATTTGATAGATTCTGAATCTTAATTATTATCTATGGATGCTGGAACTTTTTTGGATAAGCTTGTTTGTTATTTGTTTTGCAGCCACCTCCCTGCAACACTGAGGATGACTCACTGGAGGAGCTTTTTGCTGTAAAGATGACATCACTGCAGACCTCCACATCCATCCAGGACGGAGTTGAAAAGGAGTTGCAGATGTACAAGGACATGCCACCCATCGTTAGATCTGATGACCCTGCTGCTTGGCGGTGGAACATGCGAACGACATATCCTTGTTTGTCAGACATGGCCTTTTCATTTTTATGTGCACAGGCCTCACAGGTTCACACCAAGTGAACGAGTTTTCTCCACTGCAAGAAACACAATCTGTGCTGAACGTTCACTTATACTGCCTGAGAAGGCTTGAGATCTTTTTTTCTTCATTTTCATTTTCTTTTCTTGAACTGTTTCTATTCTGTTTTTTTTATATTAGTTCCCTGCAGAATGTGAATGACTGACTGAATGTGAGTCAATTTGTGGAAAGGTGTATAAAATAATTTTTTAAAAAAATTGTGTGAAATAAGCATTTGTCATTTTTTGACCCCGCCCCTCAAAGAATCGGAATCGAGAATCGTTAGAATCCGGAATTTGAAAGCAGAATCGGATTCAGAATCACTAAAATTCAAAGATACCCAACCTTAGCTGTAGTTGGTAACTTTTACAAAAATAATGTACATCTTCTGATTATATTTACATACTTTAACTGAAGTAGCACTTTCAGTACAGGACTTTTACTTGTAGCGGAGTATTTTCACAGGCTGTGTCTGTCTGAAAATATGTCATATCAACATCACGGAGTGGTGAGTGATTTGGGCCACAGTGTGGTGTCAGTCCTTCTACTGAAGTAAAGGATCTGAGCACTTCTCCACTCCACACAAACAATAAACCAGTAAAATGACATCACTGTGTTTATTAATAAAACCTTTCTACCCTCACCAGGGAACCGTCATCATCATAGCCAATCATGGCGACAGGATCGACATCCCTGCCGGAGCGATGCTGGAGAACAAGATCGTTTCAGGAAACCTGCGGATCCTCGACCACTGAGGCCTTCTTCTCACTTTGTGTGTTTGTCTGTTTTCAATGTAAAGCCAACCTGAAAGGGTCAAAGGTCAGCGTCTTCCATGTTCCTCCTAATGCAGACGTGATGAAACTTCCTGTTACTGCCAACAGTCGCTGCAGAGTCTGAGTCCACTGTGTGTCATCTGCTTCTACTGTCAAATAAACAAGTGCAATATGGGTCAGCTGAGTGTCATGTGATGTTTGGACACTTGACAAACTCCTCACAAATTTCATATGAGAGTTTTGGGTTTTTTTTAATGTCATATTTTGAATTAGATTTAAAAGTTTTCAGGACTGTTTACTGGTTTCAAATTAAGAGTCTGGGGATTACAAATACTGATGATCACTGACAAATGAGTTACTAAAGTTCTAAAGAAGAAACTTTGGAGGTTAAAGAGGGGTTAAATGACCTTGACCGTTACTGGCTGGCATCAGGCAGCCATGTTTATTGGCTTCTTTGAGGCACTTCGGGAGGTTCAGTAGGCTCATATATCTGAAAGGAAAAGTTGTAATTATGACTTTTTGGTAGACACACACATATGTATACATGAATATACATATATGTACACATCTATCAATCAATTTAATTTATAAAGCCCAATATCACAAATCACAATTTGCCTCACAGGGCTTTACAGCATACGACATCCCTCTGTCCTTAGGACCCTCTCAGCTGATCAGCCTTTAACAGGGGGAAAAAAATGGTACATAAATCTATTGATTAATTTATCTGTGCATATTTATGGCGTCACAGACATGGAGTTTTCAGTGATATCAGTGAGAGATACTCCAAAGGAAATAACATCACATTTCTGGACAAACTGTTCGGAGGTATCAGAGAGAAGAGACAGAAAGGTCTTCAATGTGCATGTGAGAGCTACATTCACAATATCGTGCTGCTGGCGGAGTATAAATCACGACAACATTAAAATAGAGGGAAAGCTCACCAGTCGCAATGCAAGAAGCATCAGCCACCCCACGTCATTATTGTCATTAATGACCCCCAGTCGAGCCAGCTGCCTCTTCAGGTGCATCTTATAACTGGCATTAATCCTCAGAAACAACATCTGTACAGGAAAACACACATCTGTGCATCTCTGCCTGCAGCAGATTTATGTTCACACATCTGCTCATCAGAGGCCGGTACTACGAAGCCAGTTCATCAACAAGTTCAACAAGTGCTGCCATAGTGGCACGTTCTTTGATTTCTTCGAGGCTAAATTGTCCACCATTATCGACTCCCCGTCACTGTTAAACAAACTCCTGGCTACAGTAGAGTAGTGTTGTGACGTTCACGAACGAACCGATTCTATTGAACGGCTCATTAACATGAACGATGGGAAACGAGTCGTAGCTGGGAACCGTTCTTTTTTTTTTTTTAATATCACTGTGTGCTCCTCCTTTGCTCCTCCCCTGAGCAAAATTCATTGTAGCCTGCTTTGTTTTTTAATGTTTATGTAAGTGTTAAGGTCACAGTGTTGCATTAATAACAAGTCATGGTAGCTTTACACACATACAAACAATTTGTACAAAGGGTAAATCCAAAATAGTGATGTCACTGTCAAAGCAGAGTGATATGGCGCAACCTTGTGAAATATTTACAGTGAATCCAGATCAGACTTTAAAATCTAGTCCACTCATGTCAAATGAGGTTATAATAAATATTTCAGAATAATTCAAACTCAGATATTGGTGGCATATCTAATGTTGTATTCTTTTGTTCAAAATCTCACCCCATCAAACCTCCCAGTGATTATTTCCAAGATAAAATTAGTTGCCACCAGGCTGGCTTCTTAAAACTTAATAAATATAAAAATCAGTCAAATGAGCCAGTTTTTTGAACGGCTCTTTGGAAGGAACGGCTCACCAAGATCCGGCTCCCCTCAAAGAGCCATAAATCCCATCTCTACAGTAGAGGCCTCGGCGCATGCGCACTCGCATCCCCGAGCTCAGTCCCCGCCCCACCCTCCTCTCTCTCCTGCTTGCTGTGTGCTTGGTGAAGAGGCAGACACAGGTGCTCACAGACTCGGGCGTACTATAAGCGGAGCGGACTCCGTGTAAAAATGTCCGTGAAAAATTCCCACGTACGTTCCGCCCGAGTATGCGGTCTGGTTGGTCTCAAAAAAAAAACCAAACAAAAAACCTGGTCCAAGACGGAGTACCGAACTGAATTGGTATTACTGAGAACCAACCCAACCCTACCTCTTGGCAGCCAAAGTGCCCTCTCACAGAACCAGTTTGGATTATCTGCTGCTAATATGGTGTTAAAATGCACTAGAATACAGGAAATGGCATCTACTTAATTGAAAATTTTCTGGGGGAAGACCTCCAGACCCCCACAGGGATTTATTTCTTACATACATCCATGTCTCTGTGTGTTCTTCACAGTCCAATGTTGAATCTACACAGTTCTCGTAGATGCTGATCCTAACTACAAACTAACTTGAGTAGTCTGTCTGGTTAGTCTGTTTTAAGGTTATATAATGTGCCATTTGTATAACATATAATCATGTCTAAAGTGCCCTCGAAAACACATGGAACTTAGTGCCCTCTTCAGTGGCGAGAACGTGCTGTATGTGCCCTTTTTTTTTTCTTTTCGCCCCTGCCCTTCAAAAAGTCTGTGCACGCCATTGAACATATGTTCTCGTTATCTGGCTTCAGTAAGCCTAACACTGACTGTCAGACAACGGGTATCATGTCATGTAAACATACAGACTGATTTATGCTGGTGAAAGTGAATCAGTTTCACAGTAGGTAAAGTTACATTACTAACTTCAAATTCTGCTTCGTTGTACAGGCCTCTGAACGAACACACACACACACACACACACACACACACACACACACACACTCAACAAACAAACCACGATGCATCACAATAACAACAGAGGGGTGAGTTGTGTCAAGTCTTACCTGCGTCTGCTCTTCAGGTAGAAGTTCAGAAATGGCTTTGTGCATCTTTGCCATCTGTTTGCAGACGTTTCTGAAGCAGGCCGAGGGCATGGGAGCCTTCACTTCATACTGAGCACACAACAACAACAACAACAACAAATACTATAATACTATAATAATATTACCTGATTAAATTGACAACAACACACAACTGTTGATCATCAAACATGTCGAGCGCCCTTTCATAAATCACGCTTCATGTTGCGTTGACTGACCGTATATCTCAATATTTTTAGGCCATGTCACAATACACCATATATCTCGATATTTTGCCTTAGCCTTGAATTAACACTTGATGCATATAATCACACCAGTATGATGATTCTATGTGTCTACATGAAAACATTCTTGTTCATACTGCATGAATATGTGCTAATTTTAAACTTTCATGCAAAGAGGGAAATCACAACTAAGTCAATCTACCAAAACTGTATTTATTAAACAGCTATTAAGCAGTGACACAAACATTCATGTAATTTCAAAACAGAAAGTCAGAGACATTTTAAAACAAGATATTAGTGCACTTTAGTGCATGATGTCTAGGGATGCACCGATCCACATTTTTTCACTTCCGATCCGATCCAGATACCTGAATTTGGATATCTGCCGATATCGATACTATTCCGATACCAGAGCTCTGTTTGCTTTAATATTATTATGATCATTGTTGATTTTATATGAGGCTGTAATAAACTCCTCTCTACAGGCAAGTATGTATTGTACGTATTTATTTTCAATATTTATAAAATTCCAAGACAGTGTTAAACTACTAGTGAAATATACACTATCAAAAAACAAAAAGCACCTGTCATATCAATCTGAACAGCACAGATACAAATCAAGTAGACACTAATATGTAGTAGTGTTGTCACAGTACCAAAATTGGGACCCATGGTACGATACCAGTGAAAGTATCACGGTTCTGAGTAGTATCATGACAAGGAAAATGAGGCAGATGTGCCTTTTGTCATCTGTAAAAAGATAAATCACTTTTCTATAACACATCAATGATATTTCAATGTAATAAATTACTTGACTTATTCATACCTAAAAAGCAGCATGGGAGGAGCAGGGGGAATCAAAATAAAATAAATAAATGAAATAAAAATCAACCAGCCAGCCCCCCCCCCCATCATAGTAACGAACAGTCCCTAAAGTGCGGTGAGTTTTGTCGGCTGTTACCTGCCACAAACACAGACATTTGAACGGCTCGTTTCTCCTCTGACACGCCACATACCTGTGTGCCCCCACAGTTCGGCTGTTCAGGTACTTTTAGGCAGTCACGACGCCAAGAAGAGGACATTATTGGACCTGGAGTTGGTAAGCCGTTCTTGCGCCGTGCAGAACTATGAGAGTCCGTATTTGACAGGAATACATTCCCGTCTGTGTCTGTGACCCCCGTTCAACCCACAACCGCAGGATTGCCTTTAGTTTCTGCTGCGGGTTGAAATCTGTACTCACACAGCGTGCTCCTGAATGATTTATTTTGTGCGCACAAAACTATTTTTAGTCGCAAATGCGAGTAAAATGCTCACACCGTAGAGCTCTGTGGAAAACAAATCACTGTAGCATATATAAACAAATCAAACCTACAAGTAAAAATAAATTAATAATTTTCACTGCTTAAAGATACTCAATAGCTCAGTTCATACCTGAAATGTCACTGGATACAAACCACTGCAGCGGCATCGAGTGCCAGGTGGACAGCGCGCACCGTTATTGGACGCTGCATGGACACTCACACTCTTGCGATTGGACTTTGATCTTACCCCACAGTAGTGGAACCTGAGGTACTGTAGTACTACGGTACTCCAACATTATGGTATCATATGTACTGCGGTGTTTCAGTACTGCGGTCAGGGCAACACTACTATGTAGCAATCATCATATAATTCCAGCAGAAAACGTGAAAGCACAGATGCGGCTCGTGGATCGGAAATTTCTGATACGAGAATTATGTTGGTATCGGAACCCGATACCGATACTGGATCGGATGGGCCCCATCCCTGATGATGTCACTAAGATGACATATCAAAAACAACATTAAATTTAAGTGAACTTTTGTACAGAATGCAACTACAATATCTTCAAACAAATAAGCACAACAGATGGCAGAGTGAGAACAAAGACAAAATGAATAGAATTACTTAAATTACTTAATAATTTATTTTGGGAAAAACCGGAGAACCCGGAGGAAACCCAAGAAATTGACATTGCTGCTCGAGCTTCAGTTCTGCTAAGAGGCCCTGGTGTATGCAGGTCAGGTGTTTCAATATTTCCTCAGTGTCTCTCATTTACTTAGTGTGTTTTATCTTTTCTTCTTCTTACCGAGGGTCTCGCTGCGCTAATTACGACGACGCTCAGAGTGTGTTTGGGCTCCTAATGGCACAAACACTTCTGGGGTCGATACATTCAGATCAGGTTCTGCTGCATTGACCAGGGGTGAAACGGAAGGATTACGTCTCCCAGAACACCTGAAAAGTCTACGCGGATGCAGCAACCTGAGTTGTCGGCGTATTCTGATCCCCACGTCTGTTTGGGCTTCTGACGGCACAAACACTTCTGGGGTCGATACATTCAGATCAGGTTCTGCTTCATTAACCAGGCTTGAAACGGAGGGATTACGTCTCCACAACACCTGAAAAGTCTACGCGGATGCAGCAACCTGAGTTGTCGGCGCATTCTAAACCCCAGGTCTGTTGGAGCTGCTGGGGTCAGTGGAGATTCATCTGAGGATGAAGCAGTGAAAAACACTGCATCTGAAGATGATTCACTGTTAACCGAGAGTGAATCGGCTGACAGTGAATCATCTAAAGATGAAGCAGTCAAAAACAGTGGATCATCTAAAGATGATTCACTGTTAACCGAGGGTGTACTGGGGCAAAGAAGTTCCTCCTCGAGTCCCTCATTGGCTGCACAAGGAATGAATGGGGATTCAGTCACTGGTGATGGTGCAGATTCGTCTGAGGAACACTCATCAAGCTCAGGTCCTTCTTGTGAAGCAGCTTCCTTGCTGCAAGGAAAGAGATCAGGTGACTCTGGGTCAAGAGACTCAGTCTCCTCACAGAGTACCTCATTGGTTGGACCATGGCATGGGGATCCAGTCCCTGGTGATGGTGCATCTTCATCTTAGGAACACTCTTCAAGCTCAGGTCCTTCTTGTGAAGCAGCTTCTTTGCTGCAAGGAAAGAGATCAGGTTACTCTGGGTCAGGAGACTCAGTCTCCTCGCAGAGTACCTCATTGGTTGGACCATGGCATGGGGATCCAGTCCCTGGTGATGGTGCATCTTCATCTGAGGAACACTCTTCAAGCTCAGGTCCTTCTTGTGAAGCAGCTTCTTTGCTGCAAGGAAAGAGATCAGGTGACTCTGGGTCAAGAGACTCAGTCTCCTCGCAGAGTACCTCATTGGTTGGACCATGGCATGGGGATCCAGTCCCTGGTGATGGTGCAGATTCGTCTGAGGATGATTCATCAAGCTCAGGTTCTGCTGCATTCTCCAGGGGTGACGTGGCGCGAATAATGTCAACATTATTCCGCTGTGTCCACCACACATGGAAAGAGGAAGCCTTAAATCATTGTTTGTGGCTATATCGCAGCTGCGAATCTCTGCACTGGTCCATAAAGAGGTGCTGTCCAGCTCTTGTGTCCTGTGCTGAGTGTCACCACCCAGACAGTCCAGACCAGAGCTACTGACAGCACCTGATGCAGCAGCCTCACATTATCGAAGCCCTGAACTTCGAGTCTGTTTGAGCTGCTGCATCAACAACAGGTTCATCTGAGGGCAATTCACTGCACTCAGATGAACCTGTGTCAACGGACAGTGAACTGGGCTGGAAAAGTCCCACACCGTACCTGATGAGTCCTCCCTGACGCTGTAACCTGAGGTTACTGTACGTTCTGGCGATATCCCCGCTGTGAATGAACGACATGTCGGCGGTTGAAGTGAACTGAAAGGAGAATGTCAGTATCTTCTGATATCTAAGAGTCGTCAAGTTTCACAAGTCTTCACTAACGTGAGATAATGTGGTCGCTGGCGACTGTAGAGCTCAGAAGGTGAAACTGGGGTCTAGTTACTGACTTTTCTCAGCTGCACCGTGACGTCACAAAGAAATTTACCCGAAGCCCCGCCCCCCTTAGTTACTGTTGCCACGTCCGTCAAGCTTTGGCTCCGCGTCACAGACATGGAGTTTTCAGCGATATCAGTGAGAGAGACTCCAAAGCAAATAACATCACATGTCTGGACAAACTGTTCGGAGGTATGAGAGAGAAGAGACAGAAAGGTCTTCAATGTGCATGTGAGAGCTACATTCACAATATCACGTGCTGCTGGCGGAGTATAAATCACGACGACATTAAAATAGAGGGAAAGCTCACCAGCCGCAATGCAAGAAGCATCAGCCACGACACGTCTTGACACTTGACGTCAAGGACAAATACAGCAACAAAGAAGGTTCTTGTACAGCAGGGTGAGACAATATACGCTTTAAAGTTAAGTTCATGCTGAGTTATGTTCCCTGCTTGGGGCAGACAAAGGGAGAGCAGCTAGCACACAAAGCTAGCGTTAGCTAACGTCAGCTAGTAGCATTAGCCCGACAGCGCGTTTAAAGGTAAAAGACAGTTACTGTCAGACACATTTACTCACCCGGAGAAAAACACGATGGCGCACAGAGTCCACTGGATCCTTGTAGGCTTTTCTCGGCTGGCTGTGTAACAACAGCAGGTCATTTGTAACGACGACCGTGTTCACTGTGGGCACATCACACGGCGCTCAAGTTCGCTTCCGATTCGGTAGTTAACCGTTAACGACGCTGCGGGGCTGCCCGACTTGTCGCACCTCTTACTGTTGTAAAAGTATGTTTGACAGTTTAGGAAAAGTCTCAACTCTGTGTGAGACACAGCTTCACGTGTGTGACATCTTCATTCTGTCTGCGCAGGTGCAAAAGAAGGGGACATTTCACTGCGTGTTTCAGATGGAGACCACATCAACCAGGTCCAGGTCAAAAACACTGTATTTCAACAGGTCAAGTCTGGACTAGATTATCCCAGCGAGTCTCAATATTATGTAAAATACACTCTCACATTTGTGAAACCTATTCAAATGTGGAGATGCAAAAAAATTGACACCTCACTGTGTTTTTCACGCATAGACCACTTTAGACCAGGTCCAGATCAAAAACCAATGTACTTGGTCAATTCTGGACTAGACAGGACTATTTATACTATACGTGTCCCTTTTTGTATTTTCACAAGCAGAATGACTATTTTACAAATCTGAAACTGTGTTTTTATCAACTTTTAGTCTTTGAGATAATCCAGTCCATGTTAGACAGGATTTAGTATCGTGGTTTTCGATCGTTATCTGGACCTGGTCTGACAGGTCTATATGTGAAAAATACAGTGAAATATCTTTTTTAGCTCATTCTCACAAACAGAATAAAGGTTTAACAAATGTGAAAGTGTGTTTTTGAATAATATTTAGACTCTAGAAAAAACTAGTCCAGATCCATAGAAGTGTAGCGCATTTCAAGTAACCTGGTCTAATGTGGTCTACATGAGAAAAACGCCCTCTCCCTGCTTTACGTTTTCACAAATAGAATAAAGAATTCACAAATCTGAAAGTGAGTTTCAGACAGCACTGACACTTTACCTAAAATGTCTAATGTGCTTTTATGACAATAAAAATTACAACAAGTAAAAGACGGGTCTCTCGGCAATATAAATTACTTTTCCTTTAAGTCTCCCCTTAACTGCTGAATCATACGTGAACTTCAGCGTCGTGTAATTAAATATTTGTCAGGAGATGGTTATCAGACCGCGCATAGATGTTTTAGCATTTCCAGACAATTATCTTTTTGAACTGTACCATTTGATGTCACAGTCCATCATCTACATACACCGCCTAATCTGCCTTACATTTGCAACATTTGGAAGTTTTTTGTTCAATGTCGGAGAGGCTGAGCACTTGAGTTACGCCGGATTTCCACTGAATGCATGTACGTTGCGGAACGGCAGCGCTGGTTATCCGCTGCGTGCTCCGCCGTCGTCAATACCCACCGATGTTTGCTGTGCGGAGCAGTGCAGCTCCACCGGAAGACATCTCGGTGCAGCGCCATGATTAATATCTCAATCAATGGGGTGAAATGACATCTGAAAACCTCTGACCTGTTGACTTCAGGCCTGCTTCTGCCCATTATGTAGTTTTCAAGGTGTAGTGCAGGGAAATATGATCCACCGTGAACACTGTGTATTTTGTTTTGAAAATGAACCGGATGTTTTTATTGTGTTTCTGTGCACAACTTCCTGCCCCGCATGATCAGAGGGTTATTCCAGAAAGCAGGTTTAGTGAAAACTCTGAGTATGTTAACCCTGAAATGAGGGAAACTCTGGGTTTTCAGTTCCAGAAAGAGAGGTAAATCAAACTGAGTCAATCACCATGGCAACTGACTCTGTGAACCGTCGAGCAGGTTTTCTTTAAGAAACCCTAGTTTTTCTCTGTCTCCTCCTCTTACACGCTGTTTCATTTCCTCATTCATTCAGTCCGTGGCTGCGTCTGAAAGGCCCACTGGCATACTGCATACTGCATACTACTACGTACTACACTAGATATTGCTCCTACCTACTAAACAAGTTGGGTGCATTCGGACATACTAAAAGATTGGTGGGAAACACTCCATCTGCAGGCAGAGCAGAGGTACTGCACCAAAATCTGAACGCACCTGTGACTATTGAAATTGTCCAAAATGAAGCTGGACACTCTTTACCCACCAGCAACATGTCTGCAAGCTCTCTCATGCTTCTCAATATGCAAAATGCGAGGCGTAGGCGAGCCAGAGCTCTTTTGCACACAATAATTAATTCACTGCCACAGTAAGCAATGACATGACATGCCACACTCAAGAACTTAAACTTTGCACTTTGAAGATCCTTTATAATGTTTTTGAAATAATCCAACCTGTTATGGTGATGACAACCATCATCACTTCTCGTAAGTGTCACAACACTAACATCATGTGTCAATCAAGTGATTAGTTCATTGAATATCAATATGTAGATACAGCATTTCCCCAGCACATTCTGTCATGTGTGTAGGCTGAGTCACTTTGAACACCTGTCACCTCACACAGTACAATGACATCCAATAAAACTGCTCTGCCATGATGTGCTGTCATTATGCCAAACTTAATCATCATTAGTTTTAACAATACTAGTATTTATTATTAACATTACTTATTTTATTATTATTGTTTGTTGTTGTCTTTGAATGTCAAACGAATGTCAATGTCCAATATCAAACTAACTTAATACCGGTATAAAACAGACCACTTTGTTCATAATCATATCAGCAGAAATACATTTTTGACCAATGAAAATCCACATAATGAAGGAGGCGTACAGACCTGTGCAGCCAACAACAATGCAGACATATATATACATATACATACATATATACATACATATACATATATACATACATATATATATATATATATATACATATACATATATATATATACATACATATATATATATATATATATACTATATATTATATATATATATATATACATACATATATATATATATATACACATACATATATATATATATATAATATATATATATATATATACATATACATATATATATATATATATATATACATATATATATATATATATATACATATATATATATACATATACATATATATATATATAATATACATATATATATATATATATATATTATATACATGTATATATACACACACATATATACACAGCGACCCACCGTCTGACACCGACACACCGTGAGGACAGAACCAGAGGTCTCAGAGGGGACGGAGCACCTGCTGCAGCAAGCCAACACGCCGTCTGCGGTCATTCTGACTTGACCAGCAGACTTCACTACAAGCTGATTGGCTGTTGAAACAGGTGACGTGCTTTAAAACCGGCCGCTGGTAATTTGACCAGCTGAGAGTCAGGTGAATACCTCGGTTGGTGAGACTTGAATTCTCCTCTCAGTGGACCAGGAAGTTGTCAGTCATTATCTTTAAGTGTGACTTTAGTTATGAGCTGTGTGTGTGTGTGTGCGTGTGTGTGTGTATGTGTTTTACCCGTGCTGTGGTCCTCCGTCATTAATGACCCCCAGTCGAGCCAGCTGCCTCTTCAGGTGCATCTTATAACTGGCATTAATCCTCAGAAACAACATCTGTACAGGAAAACACGCATCTATGTGAGCCTGCAGCAGATTTATGTTCACACATCTGCACATCAGAGGCCGGTACTATGAAGCCAGTTCATCAACAAGTTCGACAAGTGCTGCCATAGTGGCGCGTTCTTTGATTTCTTCGA
This sequence comes from Epinephelus cyanopodus, assembly GCA_026686955.1. Lineage (NCBI taxonomy): Eukaryota > Metazoa > Chordata > Actinopteri > Perciformes > Serranidae > Epinephelus > Epinephelus cyanopodus. The sequence goes on along the minus strand of CM048916.1, from coordinate 3,727,914 downwards.
GGCTAAATTGTCCACCATTATCGACTCCCCGTCACTGTTAAACAAACTCCTGGCTACAGTAGAGGCCTCGGCGCATGCGCAATCGCATCCCCGAGCTCAGTCCCCGCCCCACCCTCCTCTCTCTCCTGCTTGCTGTGCACTTGGTGAAGAGGCAGACACAGGTGCTCACAAGACTCGGGCGTACTATAAGCGGAGCGGACTCTGTGTAAAAATGTCCGTGAAAAATTCCCACGTACGTTCCGCCCGAGTATGTGGTCTGGTCGGTCTCAAAAAAAGACAAACAAAAAACCTGGTCCAAGACGGAGTACAGAACTGAATTGGTATTACTGAGAACCGACCCAACCCTACCTCTTGGCAGCCAAAGTGCCCTCTCACAGACCCAGTTTGGATTATCTGCTGCTAATATGGTGTTAAAATGCACTAGAATACAGGAAATGGCATCTACTTAATTGAAAATTTTCTGGGGGAAGACCTCCAGACCCCCACAGGGATTTATTTCTTACATACATCCATGTCTCTGTGTGTTCTTCACAGTCCAATGTTGAATCTACACAGTTCTCGTAGATGCTGATCCTAACTACAAACTAACTTGAGTAGTCTGTCTGGTTAGTCTGTTTTAAGGTTATATAATGTGCCATTTGTATAACATATAATCATGTCTAAAGTGCCCTCGAAAACACATGGAACTTAGTGCCCTCTTCAGTGGCGAGAACGTGCTGTATGTGCCCTTTTTTCTTTTCGCCCCTGCCCTTCAAAAAGTCTGTGCACGCCACTGAACATATGTTCTCGTTATCTGGCTTCAGTAAGCCTAACACTGACTGTCAGACAACGGGTATCATGTCATGTAAACATACAGACTGATTTATGCTGGTGAAAGTGAATCAGTTTCACAGTAGGTAAAGTTACATTACTAACTTCAAATTCTGCTTCGTTGTACAGGCCTCTGAACGAACACACACACACACACACACACTCAACAAACAAACCACGATGCATCACAATAACAACAGAGGGGTGAGTTGTGTCAAGTCTCACCTGCGTCTGCTCTTCAGGTAGAAGTTCAGAAATGGCTTTGTGCATCTTTGCCATCTGTTTGCAGACGTTTCTGAAGCAGGCCGAGGGCATGGGAGCCTTCACTTCATACTGAGCACACAACAACAACAACAACAACAAATACTATAATACTATAATAATATTACCTGATTAAATTGACAACAACACACAACTGTTGATCATCAAACATGTCGAGCGCCCTTTCATAAATCACGCTTCATTTTGCATTGACTGACCGTATATCTCAATATTTTTAAGCCATGTCACGATACACCATATATCTCAATATTTTGCCTTAGCCTTGAATTAACACTTGATGCATATAATCACACCAGTATGATGATTCTATGTGTCTACATGAAAACATTCTTGTTCATACTGCATTAATATGTGCTAATTTTAAACTTTCATGCAAAGAGGGAAATCACAGCTAAGTCAATCTACCAAAACTGTATTTATTAAACAGCTATTAAGCAGTGACACAAACATTCATGTAATTTCAAAACAGAAAGTCAGAGACATTTTAAAACAAGATATTAGTGCACTTTAGTGCACGATGTCTAGGGATGCACCGATCCACATTTTTTCACTTCCGATCCGATCCTGATACCTGAATTTGGATATCTGCCGATATCGATACTATTCCGATACCAGAGCTCTGTTTGCTTTAATATTATTATGATCATTATTGTTGATTTTATATGAGGCTGTAATAAACTCCTCTCTACAGGCAAGTATGTATCGTACGTATTTATTGTCAATATTTATAAAATTCCAAGACAGTGTTAAATTACTAGTGAAATATACACTATCAAAAAACAAAAAGCACCTGTCATATCAATCTGAACAGCACAGATACAAATCAAGTAGACACTAATATGTAGTAGTGTTGTCACAGTACCAAAATTGGGACCCATGGTACGATACCAGTGAAAGTATCACGGTTCTGAGTAGTATCATGACAGGGAAAATGAGGCAGATGTGCCTTTTGTCATCTGTAAAAAGATAAATCACTTTTCTATAACACATCAATGATATTTCAATGTAATAAATTACTTGACTTATTCATACCTAAAAAGCAGCATGGGAGGAGCAGGGGGAATCAAAATAAAATAAATAAATGAAATAAAAATCAACCAGCCAGCCCCCCCCCCCTTCATAAGTAACGAACAGTCCCTAAAGTGCGGTGAGTTTTGTCGGCTGTTACCTGCCACAAACACAGACATTTGAACGGCTCGTTTCTCCTCTGACACGCCACATACCTGTGTGCCCCCACAGTTCGGCTGTTCAGGTACTTTTAGGCAGTCACGACGCCAAGAAGAGGACATTATTGGACCTGGAGTTGGTAAGCCGTTCTTGCGCCGTGCAGAACTATGAGAGTCCGTATTTGACAGGAATACATTCCCGTCTGTGTCTGTGACCCCCGTTCAACCCACAACCGGCAGGATTTGCCTTTAGTTTCTGCTGCGGGTTGAAATCTGTACTCACACAGCGTGCTCCTGAATGATTTATTTTGTGCGCACAAAACTATTTTTAGTCGCAAATGCGAGTAAAATGCTCACACCGTAGAGCTCTGTGGAAAACAAATCACTGTAGCATATATAAACAAATCAAACCTACAAGTAAAAATAAATTAATAATTTTCACTGCTTAAAGATACTCAATAGCTCAGTTCATACCTGAAATGTCACTGGATACAAACCACTGCAGCGGCATCGAGTGCCAGGTGGACAGCGCGCACCGTTATTGGACGCTGCATGGACACTCACACTCTTGCGATTGGACTTTGATCTTACCCCACAGTAGTAGAACCTGAGGTACTGTAGTACTACGGTACTCCAACATTATGGTATCATATGTACTGCGGTGTTTCAGTACTGCGGTCAGTGCAACACTACTATGTAGCAATCATCATACAATTCCAGCAGAAAACGTGAAAGCACAGATGCGGCTCGTGGATCGGAAATTTCTGATACGAGAATTATGTTGGTATCGGAACCCGATACCGATACTGGATCGGATGGGCCCCATCCCTGATGATGTCACTAAGATGACATATCAAAACAACATTAAATTTAAGTGAACTTTTTGTACAGAATGCAACTACAATATCTTCAAACAAATAAGCACAACAGATGGCAGAGTGAGAACAAAGACAAAATGAATAGAATTACTTAAATTACTTAATAATTTATTTTGGGAAAAACCGGAGAACCCGGAGGAAACCCAAGAAATTGACATTGCTGCTCGAGCTTCAGTTCTGCTAAGAGGCCCTGGTGTATGCAGGTCAGGTGTTTCAATATTTCCTCAGTGTCTCTCATTTACTTAGTGTGTTTTATCTTTTCTTTCTTCTTACCGAGGGTCTCGCTGCGCTAATTACGACGACGCTCAGAGTGTGTTTGGGCTCCTAATGGCACAAACACTTCTGGGGTCGATACATTCAGATCAGGTTCTGCTGCATTGACCAGGGGTGAAACGGAAGGATTACGTCTCCCAGAACACCTGAAAAGTCTACGCGGATGCAGCAACCTGAGTTGTCGGCGTATTCTGATCCCCACGTCTGTTTGGGCTTCTGACGGCACAAACACTTCTGGGGTCGATACATTCAGATCAGGTTCTGCTTCATTAACCAGGCTTGAAACGGAGGGATTACGTCTCCCACAACACCTGAAAAGTCTACGCGGATGCAGCAACCTGAGTTGTCGGCGCATTCTAAACCCCAGGTCTGTTGGAGCTGCTGGGGTCAGTGGAGATTCATCTGAGGATGAAGCAGTGAAAAACACTGCATCTGAAGATGATTCACTGTTAACCGAGAGTGAATCGGCTGACAGTGAATCATCTAAAGATGAAGCAGTCAAAAACAGTGGATCATCTAAAGATGATTCACTGTTAACCGAGGGTGTACTGGGGCAAAGAAGTTCCTCCTCGAGTCCCTCATTGGCTGCACAAGGAATGAATGGGGATTCAGTCACTGGTGATGGTGCAGATTCGTCTGAGGAACACTCATCAAGCTCAGGTCCTTCTTGTGAAGCAGCTTCCTTGCTGCAAGGAAAGAGATCAGGTGACTCTGGGTCAAGAGACTCAGTCTCCTCACAGAGTACCTCATTGGTTGGACCATGGCATGGGGATCCAGTCCCTGGTGATGGTGCATCTTCATCTGAGGAACACTCTTCAAGCTCAGGTCCTTCTTGTGAAGCAGCTTCTTTGCTGCAAGGAAAGAGATCAGGTTACTCTGGGTCAGGAGACTCAGTCTCCTCGCAGAGTACCTCATTGGTTGGACCATGGCATGGGGATCCAGTCCCTGGTGATGGTGCATCTTCATCTGAGGAACACTCTTCAAGCTCAGGTCCTTCTTGTGAAGCAGCTTCTTTGCTGCAAGGAAAGAGATCAGGTGACTCTGGGTCAAGAGACTCAGTCTCCTCGCAGAGTACCTCATTGGTTGGACCATGGCATGGGGATCCAGTCCCTGGTGATGGTGCAGATTCGTCTGAGGATGATTCATCAAGCTCAGGTTCTGCTGCATTCTCCAGGGGTGACGTGGCGCGAATAATGTCAACATTATTCCCGCTGTGTCCACCACACATGGAAAGAGGAAGCCTTAAATCATTGTTTGTGGCTATATCGCAGCTGCGAATCTCTGCACTGGTCCATAAAGAGGTGCTGTCCAGCTCTTGTGTCCTGTGCTGAGTGTCACCACCCAGACAGTCCAGACCAGAGCTACTGACAGCACGCTGATGCAGCAGCCTCACATTATCGAAGCCCCTGAACTTCGAGTCTGTTTGAGCTGCTGCATCAACAACAGGTTCATCTGAGGGCAATTCACTGCACTCAGATGAACCTGTGTCAACGGACAGTGAACTGGGCTGGAAAAGTCCCACACCGTACCTGATGAGTCCTCCCTGACGCTGTAACCTGAGGTTACTGTACGTTCTGGCGATATCCCCGCTGTGAATGAACGACATGTCGGCGGTTGAAGTGAACTGAAAGGAGAATGTCAGTATCTTCTGATATCTAAGAGTCGTCAAGTTTCACAAGTCTTCACTAACGTGAGATAATGTGGTCGCTGGCGACTGTAGAGCTCAGAAGGTGAAACTGGGGTCTAGTTACTGACTTTTCTCAGCTGCACCGTGACGTCACAAAGAAATTTACCCGAAGCCCCGCCCCCCTTAGTTACTGTTGCCACGTCCGTCAAGCTTTGGCTCCGCGTCACAGACATGGAGTTTTCAGCGATATCAGTGAGAGAGACTCCAAAGCAAATAACATCACATGTCTGGACAAACTGTTCGGAGGTATGAGAGAGAAGAGACAGAAAGGTCTTCAATGTGCATGTGAGAGCTACATTCACAATATCACGTGCTGCTGGCGGAGTATAAATCACGACGACATTAAAATAGAGGGAAAGCTCACCAGCCGCAATGCAAGAAGCATCAGCCACGACACGTCTTGACACTTGACGTCAAGGACAAATACAGCAACAAAGAAGGTTCTTGTACAGCAGGGTGAGACAATATACGCTTTAAAGTTAAGTTCATGCTGAGTTATGTTCCCTGCTTGGGGCAGACAAAGGGAGAGCAGCTAGCACACAAAGCTAGCGTTAGCTAACGTCAGCTAGTAGCATTAGCCCGACAGCGCGTTTAAAGGTAAAAGACAGTTACTGTCAGACACATTTACTCACCCGGAGAAAAACACGATGGCGCACAGAGTCCACTGGATCCTTGTAGGCTTTTCTCGGCTGGCTGTGTAACAACAGCAGGTCATTTGTAACGACGACCGTGTTCACTGTGGGCACATCACACGGCGCTCAAGTTCGCTTCCGATTCGGTAGTTAACCGTTAACGACGCTGCGGGGCTGCCCGACTTGTCGCACCTCTTACTGTTGTAAAAGTATGTTTGACAGTTTAGGAAAAGTCTCAACTCTGTGTGAGACACAGCTTCACGTGTGTGACATCTTCATTCTGTCTGCGCAGGTGCAAAAGAAGGGGACATTTCACTGCGTGTTTCAGATGGAGACCACATCAGACCAGGTCCAGGTCAAAAACACTGTATTTCAACAGGTCAAGTCTGGACTAGATTATCCCAGCGAGTCTCAATATTATGTAAAATACACTCTCACATTTGTGAAACCTATTCAAATGTGGAGATGCAAAAAAATTGACACCTCACTGTGTTTTTTCACGCATAGACCACTTTAGACCAGGTCCAGATCAAAAACCAATGTACTTGGTCAATTCTGGACTAGACAGGACTATTTATACTATACGTGTCCCCTTTTTGTATTTTCACAAGCAGAATGACTATTTTACAAATCTGAAACTGTGTTTTTATCAACTTTTAGTCTTTGAGATAATCCAGTCCATGTTAGACAGGATTTAGTATCGTGGTTTTCGATCGTTATCTGGACCTGGTCTGACATGGTCTATATGTGAAAAATACAGTGAAATATCTTTTTTAGCTCATTCTCACAAACAGAATAAAGGTTTAACAAATGTGAAAGTGTGTTTTTGAATAATATTTAGACTCTAGAAAAAACTAGTCCAGATCCATAGAAGTGTAGCGCATTTCAAGTAACCTGGTCTAATGTGGTCTACATGAGAAAAACGCCTCTCTCCCTGCTTTACGTTTTCACAAATAGAATAAAGAATTCACAAATCTGAAAGTGAGTTTCAGACAGCACTGACACTTTACCTAAAATGTCTAATGTGCTTTTATGACAATAAAAATTACAACAAGTAAAAGACGGGTCTCTCGGCAATATAAATTACTTTTCCTTTAAGTCTCCCCTTAACTGCTGAATCATACGTGAACTTCAGCGTCGTGTAATTAAATATTTGTCAGGAGATGGTTATCAGACCGCGCATAGATGTTTTAGCATTTCCAGACAATTATCTTTTTGAACTGTACCATTTGATGTCACAGTCCATCATCTACATACACCGCCTAATCTGCCTTACATTTGCAACATTTGGAAGTTTTTTGTTCAATGTCGGAGAGGCTGAGCACTTGAGTTACGCCGGATTTCCACTGAATGCATGTACGTTGCGGAACGGCAGCGCTGGTTATCCGCTGCGTGCTCCGCCGTCGTCAATACCCACCGATGTTTGCTGTGCGGAGCAGTGCAGCTCCACCGGAAGACATCTCGGTGCAGCGCCATGATTAATATCTCAATCAATGGGGTGAAATGACATCTGAAAACCTCTGACCTGTTGACTTCAGGCCTGCTTCTGCCCATTATGTAGTTTTCAAGGTGTAGTGCAGGGAAATATGATCCACCGTGAACACTGTGTATTTTGTTTTGAAAATGAACCGGATGTTTTATTGTGTTTCTGTGCACAACTTCCTGCCCCGCATGATCAGAGGGTTATTCCAGAAAGCAGGTTTAGTGAAAACTCTGAGTATGTTAACCCTGAAATGAGGGAAACTCTGGGTTTTCAGTTCCAGAAAGAGAGGTAAATCAAACTGAGTCAATCACCATGGCAACTGACTCTGTGAACCGTCGAGCAGGTTTTCTTTAAGAAACCCTAGTTTTTCTCTGTCTCCTCCCTCTTACACGCTGTTTCATTTCCTCATTCATTCAGTCCGTGGCTGCGTCTGAAAGGCCCACTGGCATACTGCATACTGCATACTACTACGTACTACCACTAGATATTGCTCCTACCTACTAAACAAGTTGGGTGCATTCGGACATACTAAAAGATTGGTGGGAAAACACTCCATCTGCTGGCAGAGCAGAGGTACTGCACCAAAATCTGAACGCACCTGTGACTATTGAAATTGTCCAAAAATGAAGCTGGACACTCTTTACCCACCAGCAACATGTCTGCAAGCTCTCTCATGCTTCTCAATATGCAAAATGCGAGGCGTAGGCGAGCCAGAGCTCTTTTGCACACAATAATTAATTCACTGCCACAGTAAGCAATGACATGACATGCCACACTCAAGAACTTAAACTTTGCACTTTGAAGATCCTTTATAATGTTTTTGAAATAATCCAACCTGTTATGGTGATGACAACCATCATCACTTCTCGTAAGTGTCACAACACTAACATCATGTGTCAATCAAGTGATTAGTTCATTGAATATCAATATGTAGATACAGCATTTCCACCAGCACATTCTGTCATGTGTGTAGGCTGAGTCACTTTGAACACCTGTCACCTCACACAGTACAATGACATCCAATAAAACTGCTCTGCCATGATGTGCTGTCATTATGCCAAACTTAATCATCATTTGTTTTAACAATACTAGTATTTATTATTAACATTACTTATTTTATTATTATTGTTGTTTGTTGTTGTCTTTTGAATGTCAAACGAATGTCAATGTCCAATATCAAACTAACTTAATACCGGTATAAAACAGACCACTTTGTTCATAATCATATCAGCAGAAATACATTTTTGACCAATGAAATCCACATAATGAAGGAGGCGTACAGACCTGTGCAGCCACAACAATGCAGACATATATATACATATATACATACATATATACATACATATACATATATACATACATATATATATATATATATATATACATATACATATATATATATATACATACATATATATATATATATATATAAATATATATATATATATATATATATATATACATATACATATATATATATATACACATACATATATATATATATATATATATATATATATATATATACATATACATATATATATATATATATATATACATATATATATATATATATATACATATATATATATACATATACATATATATATATAATATACATATATATATATATATATATATACATACATATATATGTATATATACACACACATATATACACACAGCGACCCACCGTCTGACACCGACACACCGTGAGGACAGAACCAGAGGTCTCAGAGGGGACGGAGCACCTGCTGCAGCAAGCCAACACGCCGTCTGCGGTCATTCTGACTTGACCAGCAGACTTCACTACAAGCTGATTGGCTGTTGAAACAGGTGACGTGCTTTAAAACCGGCCGCTGGTAATTTGACCAGCTGAGAGTCAGGTGAATACCTCGGTTGGTGAGACTTGAATTCTCCTCTCAGTGGACCAGGAAGTTGTCAGTCATTATCTTTAAGTGTGACTTTAGTTATGAGCTGTGTGTGTGTGTGTGCGTGTGTGTGTATGTGTTTTACCCGTGCTGTGGTCCTCCGTCATTAATGACCCCCAGTCGAGCCAGCTGCCTCTTCAGGTGCATCTTATAACTGGCATTAATCCTCAGAAACAACATCTGTACAGGAAAACACGCATCTATGTGAGCCTGCAGCAGATTTATGTTCACACATCTGCACATCAGAGGCCGGTACTATGAAGCCAGTTCATCAACAAGTTCGACAAGTGCTGCCATAGTGGCGCGTTCTTTGATTTCTTCGAGGCTAAATTGTCCACCATTATCGACTCCCCATCACTGTTAAACAAACTCCTGGCTACAGTAGAGGCCTCGGCGCATGCGCACTCGCATCCCCGAGCTCAGTCCCCGCCCCACCCTCCTCTCTCTCCTGCTTGCTGTGCACTTGGTGAAGAGGCAGACACAGGTGCTCACAGACTCGGGCGTACTATAAGCGGAGCGGACTCTGTGTAAAAATGTCCGTGAAAAATTCCCACGTACGTTCCGCCCGAGTATGTGGTCTGGTCGGTCTCAAAAAAAGACAAACAAAAAACCTGGTCCAAGACGGAGTACAGAACTGAATTGGTATTACTGAGAACCGACCCAACCCTACCTCTTGGCAGCCAAAGTGCCCTCTCACAGACCCAGTTTGGATTATCTGCTGCTAATATGGTGTTAAAATGCACTAGAATACAGGAAATGGCATCTACTTAATTGAAAATTTTCTGGGGGAAGACCTCCAGACCCCCACAGGGATTTATTTCTTACATACATCCATGTCTCTGTGTGTTCTTCACAGTCCAATGTTGAATCTACACAGTTCTCGTAGATGCTGATCCTAACTACAAACTAACTTGAGTAGTCTGTCTGGTTAGTCTGTTTTAAGGTTATATAATGTGCCATTTGTATAACATATAATCATGTCTAAAGTGCCCTCGAAAACACATGGAACTTAGTGCCCTCTTCAGTGGCGAGAACGTGCTGTATGTGCCCTTTTTTCTTTTCGCCCCTGCCCTTCAAAAAGTCTGTGCACGCCACTGAACATATGTTCTCGTTATCTGGCTTCAGTAAGCCTAACACTGACTGTCAGACAACGGGTATCATGTCATGTAAACATACAGACTGATTTATGCTGGTGAAAGTGAATCAGTTTCACAGTAGGTAAAGTTACATTACTAACTTCAAATTCTGCTTCGTTGTACAGGCCTCTGAACGAACACACACACACACACACACACTCAACAAACAAACCACGATGCATCACAATAACAACAGAGGGGTGAGTTGTGTCAAGTCTCACCTGCGTCTGCTCTTCAGGTAGAAGTTCAGAAATGGCTTTGTGCATCTTTGCCATCTGTTTGCAGACGTTTCTGAAGCAGGCCGAGGGCATGGGAGCCTTCACTTCATACTGAGCACACAACAACAACAACAACAACAAATACTATAATACTATAATAATATTACCTGATTAAATTGACAACAACACACAACTGTTGATCATCAAACATGTCGAGCGCCCTTTCATAAATCACGCTTCATTTTGCATTGACTGACCGTATATCTCAATATTTTTAAGCCATGTCACGATACACCATATATCTCAATATTTTGCCTTAGCCTTGAATTAACACTTGATGCATATAATCACACCAGTATGATGATTCTATGTGTCTACATGAAAACATTCTTGTTCATACTGCATTAATATGTGCTAATTTTAAACTTTCATGCAAAGAGGGAAATCACAGCTAAGTCAATCTACCAAAACTGTATTTATTAAACAGCTATTAAGCAGTGACACAAACATTCATGTAATTTCAAAACAGAAAGTCAGAGACATTTTAAAACAAGATATTAGTGCACTTTAGTGCACGATGTCTAGGGATGCACCGATCCACATTTTTTCACTTCCGATCCGATCCTGATACCTGAATTTGGATATCTGCCGATATCGATACTATTCCGATACCAGAGCTCTGTTTGCTTTAATATTATTATGATCATTATTGTTGATTTTATATGAGGCTGTAATAAACTCCTCTCTACAGGCAAGTATGTATCGTACGTATTTATTGTCAATATTTATAAAATTCCAAGACAGTGTTAAATTACTAGTGAAATATACACTATCAAAAAACAAAAAGCACCTGTCATATCAATCTGAACAGCACAGATACAAATCAAGTAGACACTAATATGTAGTAGTGTTGTCACAGTACCAAAATTGGGACCCATGGTACGATACCAGTGAAAGTATCACGGTTCTGAGTAGTATCATGACAGGGAAAATGAGGCAGATGTGCCTTTTGTCATCTGTAAAAAGATAAATCACTTTTCTATAACACATCAATGATATTTCAATGTAATAAATTACTTGACTTATTCATACCTAAAAAGCAGCATGGGAGGAGCAGGGGGAATCAAAATAAAATAAATAAATGAAATAAAAATCAACCAGCCAGCCCCCCCCCCCTTCATAAGTAACGAACAGTCCCTAAAGTGCGGTGAGTTTTGTCGGCTGTTACCTGCCACAAACACAGACATTTGAACGGCTCGTTTCTCCTCTGACACGCCACATACCTGTGTGCCCCCACAGTTCGGCTGTTCAGGTACTTTTAGGCAGTCACGACGCCAAGAAGAGGACATTATTGGACCTGGAGTTGGTAAGCCGTTCTTGCGCCGTGCAGAACTATGAGAGTCCGTATTTGACAGGAATACATTCCCGTCTGTGTCTGTGACCCCCGTTCAACCCACAACCGGCAGGATTTGCCTTTAGTTTCTGCTGCGGGTTGAAATCTGTACTCACACAGCGTGCTCCTGAATGATTTATTTTGTGCGCACAAAACTATTTTTAGTCGCAAATGCGAGTAAAATGCTCACACCGTAGAGCTCTGTGGAAAACAAATCACTGTAGCATATATAAACAAATCAAACCTACAAGTAAAAATAAATTAATAATTTTCACTGCTTAAAGATACTCAATAGCTCAGTTCATACCTGAAATGTCACTGGATACAAACCACTGCAGCGGCATCGAGTGCCAGGTGGACAGCGCGCACCGTTATTGGACGCTGCATGGACACTCACACTCTTGCGATTGGACTTTGATCTTACCCCACAGTAGTAGAACCTGAGGTACTGTAGTACTACGGTACTCCAACATTATGGTATCATATGTACTGCGGTGTTTCAGTACTGCGGTCAGTGCAACACTACTATGTAGCAATCATCATACAATTCCAGCAGAAAACGTGAAAGCACAGATGCGGCTCGTGGATCGGAAATTTCTGATACGAGAATTATGTTGGTATCGGAACCCGATACCGATACTGGATCGGATGGGCCCCATCCCTGATGATGTCACTAAGATGACATATCAAAACAACATTAAATTTAAGTGAACTTTTTGTACAGAATGCAACTACAATATCTTCAAACAAATAAGCACAACAGATGGCAGAGTGAGAACAAAGACAAAATGAATAGAATTACTTAAATTACTTAATAATTTATTTTGGGAAAAACCGGAGAACCCGGAGGAAACCCAAGAAATTGACATTGCTGCTCGAGCTTCAGTTCTGCTAAGAGGCCCTGGTGTATGCAGGTCAGGTGTTTCAATATTTCCTCAGTGTCTCTCATTTACTTAGTGTGTTTTATCTTTTCTTTCTTCTTACCGAGGGTCTCGCTGCGCTAATTACGACGACGCTCAGAGTGTGTTTGGGCTCCTAATGGCACAAACACTTCTGGGGTCGATACATTCAGATCAGGTTCTGCTGCATTGACCAGGGGTGAAACGGAAGGATTACGTCTCCCAGAACACCTGAAAAGTCTACGCGGATGCAGCAACCTGAGTTGTCGGCGTATTCTGATCCCCACGTCTGTTTGGGCTTCTGACGGCACAAACACTTCTGGGGTCGATACATTCAGATCAGGTTCTGCTTCATTAACCAGGCTTGAAACGGAGGGATTACGTCTCCCACAACACCTGAAAAGTCTACGCGGATGCAGCAACCTGAGTTGTCGGCGCATTCTAAACCCCAGGTCTGTTGGAGCTGCTGGGGTCAGTGGAGATTCATCTGAGGATGAAGCAGTGAAAAACACTGCATCTGAAGATGATTCACTGTTAACCGAGAGTGAATCGGCTGACAGTGAATCATCTAAAGATGAAGCAGTGAAAAACACTGCATCTGAAGATGATTCACTGTTAACCGCGAGTGAATCGGCTGACAGTGAATCATCTAAAGATGAAGCAGTGAAAAACACTGCATCTGAAGATGTTTCACTGTTAACCGCGAGTGAATCGGCTGACAGTGAATCATCTAAAGATGAAGCAGTGAAAAACACTGCATCTGAAGATGATTCACTGTTAACCGCGAGTGAATCGGCTGACAGTGAATCATCTAAAGATGAAGCAGTGAAAAACACTGCATCTGAAGATGATTCACTGTTAACGGCGAGTGAATCGGCTGACAGTGAATCATCTAAAGATGAAGCAGTGAAAAACACTGCATCTGAAGATGTTTCACTGTTAACCGCGAGTGAATCGGCTGACAGTGAATCATCTAAAGATGAAGCAGTGAAAAACACTGCATCTGAAGATGATTCACTGTTAACCGAGAGTGAATCGGCTGACAGTGAATCATCTAAAGATGAAGCAGTGAAAAACAGTGGATCATCTAAAGATGATTCACTGTTAACCGAGGGTGTACTGGGGCAAAGAAGTTCCTCCTCGAGTCCCTCATTGGCTGCACAAGGAATGAATGGGGATCCAGTCACTGGTGATGGTGCAGATTCATCTGAGGAACACTCATCAAGCTCAGGTCCTTCTTGTGAAGCAGCTTCTTTGCTGCAAGGAAAGAGATCAGGTGACTCTGGGTCAAGAGACTCAGTCTCCTCGCAGAGTACCTCATTGGTTGGACCATGGCATGGGGATCCAGTCCCTGGTGACGGTGCAGATTCGTCTGAGGATGATTCATCAAGCTCAGGTTCTGCTGCATTCTCCAGGGGTGACGTGGCGCGAATAATGTCAACATTATTCCCGCTGTGTCCACCACACATGGAAAGAGGAAGCCTTAAATCATTGTTTGTGGCTATATCGCAGCTGCGAATCTCTGCACTGGTCCATAAAGAGGTGCTGTCCAACTCTTGTGTCCTGTGCTGAGTGTCACCACCCAGACAGTCCAGACCAGAGCTACTGACAGCACGCTGATGCAGCAGCCTCACATTATCGAAGCCCCTGAACTTCGAGTCTGTTTGAGCTGCTGCATCAACAACAGGTTCATCTGAGGGCAATTCACTGCGCTCAGATGAACCTGTGTCAACGGACAGTGAACTGGGCTGGAAAAGTCCCACACCGTACCTGATGAGTCCTCCCTGACGCTGTAACCTGAGGTTACTGTACGTTCTGGCGATATCCCAGCTGTGAATGATCAACATGTCGGCGGTTGAAGTGAACTGAAAGGAGAATGTCAGTATCTTCTGATAAGAGTAAAGATTCACAGTTCACAAGATAATGTGGTCGCTGGCGACTGTGGAGCTCAGAAGGTGAAACTGGGGTCTAGTTACTGACTTTTCTCAGCTGCACCGTGACGTCACAAAGAAATTTACCCGAAGCCCCGCCCCCCTTAGTTACTGTTGCCACGTCCGTCAAGCTTTGGCTCCGCGTCACAGACATGGAGTTTTCAGCGATATCAGTGAGAGATACTCCAAAGCAAATAACATCACGTCTGGACAAACTGTTCGGAGGTATGAGAGAGAAGAGACAGAAAGGTCTTCAATGTGCATGTGAGAGCTACATTCACAATATCACGTGCTGCTGGCGGAGTATAAATCACGACGACATTAAAATAGAGGGAAAGCTCACCAGCCGCAATGCAAGAAGCATCAGCCACGACACGTCTTGACACTTGACGTCAAGGACAAATACAGCAACAAAGAAGGTTCTTGTACAGCAGGGTGAGACAATATACGCTTTAAAGTTAAGTTCATGCTGAGTTATGTTCCCTGCTTGGGGCAGACAAAGGGAGAGCAGCTAGCACACAAAGCTAGCGTTAGCTAACGTCAGCTAGTAGCATTAGCCCGACAGCGCGTTTAAAGGTAAAAGACAGTTACTGTCAGACACATTTACTCACCCGGAGAAAAACACGATGGCGCACAGAGTCCACTGGATCCTTGTAGGCTTTTATCGGCTGGCTGTGTAACAACAGCAGGTCATTTGAAACGACGACCGTGTTCACTGTGGGCACATCACACGGCGCTCAAGTTCGCTTCCGATTCGGTAGTTATTACCGTTAACGACGCTGCGGGGCTGCCCGACTTGTCGCACCTCTTACTGTTGTAAAAGTATGTTTGACAGTTTAGGAAAAGTCTCAACTCTGTGTGAGACACAGCTTCACGTGTGTGACATCTTCATTCTGTCTGCGCAGGTGCAAAAGAAGGGGACATTTCACTGCGTGTTTCAGATGGAGACCACATCAGACCAGGTCCAGGTCAAAAACACTGTATTTCAACAGGTCAAGTCTGGACACAAGTGCCTCAAAGAAGCCAATAAACACGGCTGCCTGATGCCAGACAATGACGGTCAAGGTAATTTAACTCTTCTTTAACCTCCAAGTTTATTCTTTAGGACTTCAGTTACTCATTTGTCTCAAAGCTCCAACATGTCCGGGATGCTCTTAAACCAGAGGCCTGTACTAAGAAGCAGGATTTGGAGTTAGTGAGGTAACTTCAGGGTTAACTCTGGGTTTTCAATACTGTGAAGCTGGCTCTCTTTTTACTGGGATAAATCACCATGGTAATTGATGCTAAACATTTAACCTGCTCTGGAGTTAACTTCAGATCACAGCCTGTCAACACCCCGACCTCTGACCGGTCAGATCACTGAGGAAGAATGAATCCATGGATGAAAGTCCAGAGTCTCAGTTAAAAAGAGGAGCCTGTGTGCTGTTATAGGTCAGAAGAACATTTAATATTTCCACTGGTTTTAAAACAGAGCTTGTAACAAACATAGAGATCGTTTACACACTAAACACATGATTATAGCAGGATTTACAATGATGCAAAGTTTGTTTGAATCCTCAGTGATGGCTGACAGCGCTGCTACTGTCACACTCTGATTCATCACTGCAGCTCAACATAACATGAGACACCTGTGTGATGAGAACTGGGATAAAACAGATCAGATTTTGTCAGTAAAATCATCCACACACTGTTAATCAGCTCCTGTTATTATAAATGTAACATGTCAGTCAGACAGACCTCATCGGTCATTAACTGCTCTTCCACTCTTTACTTCAGCAGCAGAAACAGTCTGGTGTTACTTTAACGTGTTTTATGTGACATATTCAGAGGAGTTTCATCATCATCCTCATCGAGAGAATGCCAAGAGTGTGCAAAGCAGTAATCAGAACAAAGGGTGGCTATTTTGAAGAAACTAGAATATAAAACATGTTTTCAGTTATTTCACCTTTTTTTGTTAAGTACATAACTCCACGTGTGTTCATTCATAGTTTTGATGCCTTCAGTGAGAATCTACAATGTAAATAGTCATGAAAATAAAGAAAACACATTGAATGAGAAGGTGTGTCCAAACTTTTGGCCTGTACTGTACATATATATATATATATAGGTGTGTGTGTGTGTGTGTGTAGTTTTTTTTTTCCCAGAAGAAAATTATTGTTATTTAATTGTCTTAAGATAAAGGTATAACTTCCTGAATTCAAGATAATGATATAACAGTCATCTTTTAATGAGAACATAATAAATCTTATCATCTAAAAGAAGTTTAAAATATTTCTTTGGGATAAATATCTCAAACCTGATGATGTATATATGTTTACACACAAACACACAATTTTTACAATGCATCAGTTACAATGCGTCACTTCATAAGTTGTGTTTGTAAAATGATTACCACAGCTGGCAAATAATTAGTGGAGTTAAAAGTACAATCTTTGAAATATTATGTAGAAGTATGAAGTGTCTACTGATACTCAAGTGAAGTACAGATACCTCAAATGTGACGTGTATTCAGAAAATGTTTTCCAGTCTTTACCAATACTTTATATCATCATACATTTATTTGTTCATCAGTGTCTGGAGCCGGACAAATGGCCTCAGCCAGTACATAACCCCCCTTGTGGCCTGGTGGGATATTACATTTAAACATGAATGTAATTTATAGCTTCTACATCTCCTTCCTACTGTTTCTTCTCTCAACCAAAGAAAAATAAAACAGAGAATTAGAATTAGCCATGTTAAAAAAAAATAGATTTCAAGAATGAAGTCCAAATATCACCTGAATAAAGTTGGAACTTCAAGAAAAAAAAGTTGTAATATTATGTGATTAAAGCAACTGTTCATCATCCGCATCAAACATGTCAAGTGTTGTCTTGTCAAGGCTACATCACCTCTGCAGTCATTCATTTAATAATAATTATTTATTTAATTTTATTTTAAATATTTTTTTTTATTTAATTATTAATCACAGTTCAGAGTTCCAGATTGACAGTTGAGTGTATTTTATGAGACTGACTTCATTAACTGACAATCATTTTCCCTTTTTCAGGAAACCTGCCCCACGAGGTGATTCAATGTAAATTAAGTCACACTAACATAACTGACAATTATTATTTTATAGTTAGAGTTATTCATTTCAAGTGGGCCGCACCTGCACTGCAGATTTAACCTAAACCTTCATCCTGTTATAAAAAAACAGATGATGAACAGTCTGAGATATCTTCAGAAAAATAAGTGCCATCTCAACAATATTTCTGCTTCTCAACATTCAGTGAGTCCATGTGCAGACATTTCCACTCCTGGGTAGTAAAACCGGCATCACCCACCAAACTAAAGTGTCACCTACTGAGGAAGCAGTTTGATTTACGCTCAGCTTTAGAGACCATTTACACATCAAGCGTTTTGGTGAACCCCACTTCACCTAAAATAACTTCAATTTCAGCGTCAGAAATGTTTTTCTTTTTCTCCCTCTTTCTTAGGTTGCTCCATGTCCACAGGTCGACAGGATGCACCTACCCATCGTAATTATCACCTCCATACATGGTGGTCACTGGATATTCATGGGCGGGATGGATGCTACCTGCTGACTAGCAGGAGCACCACACACGGAACAAGGGAGCCTTAAATTATTGTTGCTTCTGGCTATATCGCAGCTGTGAACCTCGGCGCTGGTCCATAAAGAGGTGCTGTCCAGCTCTTGTGTCCTGTGCTGAGTGTCACCACCCAGACAGTCCAGATCAGAGCTACTGACAGCACGCTGATGCAGCAGCCTCACATTATCGAAGCTTCTGAACTCCGAGTCTGTTTGAGCTGCTGCATCAACTACAGGTTCATCTGAGGGTAATTCACTGCGCTCAGGTTCCCTTGTTAACAGGGAGTGAACTGAGCTGGGAAAGTTCCACATCACACCTGGTGAGTCCTCCCTGACGCTGTAACCTGAGGTTACTGTAGGTTCTGGTTAAATCCCAGCTGTGAATGATCGGCATGTCGGCAGTTGATTCACCAAGCTCAGGTCCTTCTTGTGTAGCAGCTTCTTTGCTGCAAGGGAAAAGATCAGATGACTCTGGGACAAGAGAAGGCTTGAGGATCCAGTCACTGGTGATGGTGCAGATTCGTCTGAGGATGATTGATCAAGCTCAGCATCGACGAGCTTGCCAGGCGGGAAGCTGTCACTTCCAGCGGAGCTTCTAGTCTGCCAGCTAACATCTCCAGCGGGCCTGCTAGCCGAGGTCCCCAGCGGGCAGCAGTGGGCCCCCAGCGGGTATACGCCGACGGCAGTGTGCCTAGCAGCTGGGAGGCCCATACCACCTTCGGCGGGTCTGATCTCCTGCGAGCAACTGTCATCTCCTGCGGGACCGCTAGAAGGGCACCTGTCCTACCGTAGCAGCGGCGGCTCCACCAGCGGGGTCGAGCTCAAAGCATCCAGCTCAGCAGCTTGTGGCTCCGTCCATCCTGCAGCCTTTTTCTCTGGCGGGTCGGCAGGCTCCAGTTGGTCTGTGGACGGAGCTGTCTACTTCTCCAGCAGGTCGGCAGGCTCTGGTCGGTCAGCGGACTGAACTGTCTACCTCTCCGGTGGGTCATCGGACTGAGCAGCCCTTTTCTCCGGTGGTCAGCGGCCCAGCAGCAGAGCCTCGCAGGCCTGGCAAAATGCAGGAATCCAGCTCTAAAGAAATAACGGACACAAATCTTTAGCACTGTAAATCATGCCAAGTTAGAATGGGACCCTCTTTCTCAACCTAAGGGGTTATTATGTGGTCATTTAAATATCTGTAGCATGGTACCCAAAAGTGAACAAATTGAACATCTACTTGGTAACTCAAATTTAGATATCCTTGGTTTATCTGAGACACGGCTGTCCAGCTCCTCACCTGAAGCTGCCATTCTTTTACCCCATTATAATGTATTGAGGCATGACAGGGCCATAGGTAAGGGTGGTGGGATTCTTCTTTATGTTAAAGACACCATGAAATGCAGTCAACTCACTGCTCCTAGTGGAGTTGATATTGAAGCTGTCAGTGTGAAAGTCTCTCTCTCTCTGCTGAAATGTCTTTTGTGTTGATTTGTATGTACTGCCCTCCCTCTGCCAAATCAGATTTTTTTGCCCATCTAAAAGCTCTCCTAAATCACCACGCTAATCATCAGTCTGAAATTTTGGTAACGGGGGACTTCAACATTAACTGGGATGTGAAGAAAGACAGAACAATCTTTAAACAATCGATGGATCATTTCAATCTGTCTCAGTTGGTTGAACGACCGACCAGAATTACTAATTCTTCTAGAACTAGAATAGACCTGCTATTTACAAATAGACCTGAGAGGATAACGGCTACCCACTATCTGTTAACAGGGCTCTCTGACCATAATGAAATCATTTTTTCTTGAAAACTTACAAGATAACATTTCTCTAATGTTCCCTCTATTCCACTTAACTCTACATTTGTGTTTGAGTTTATACCCAAAAACCAGCAACATAACTTAGCCACAGCACTTAGAGTTCACTTGCTCTAAAATCCTTGCACGTGTGAACCTGGAGAGTGGCTGGGATCTATTTGATGGATCAATCAAGGAGGTCTTGGCCCCTCTTACCCGTCGAGGAAAAAATTGGGTCACACTCTGCCATGGGTTGATGAGGAGTGCAGGATGCTCATGTCTGCTAGGGACATCTTATTGAAACGCTCTTTAAGGTCTGGTCTGGTCACTGACAGATTAAAATTCACCACTGCCAGAAATAAAGTCACGCAGGCTTTACGTAAGGCTAAAGCCAAGCCTTCATGGGTATAATCAAGAATGCTCATGGTAATGGTAAAGTTATCGGGCAAAATATTAATAAAGTGCTGGGCCACCAAGGCAAACAGGACAAAGGACTGGAGCTCTGTATAAAAAACTTCTTCTTCTTAAAAATCTTTCTTGAACCTGTGAATGACATAGTCCAGCAGCTTTCCTCTCCTGAGTGTGTTTATTCTCCTGTCGAACACACCTGAACAATCTTCAATTTCATACATATTACTGAATCAGAGGAGGCTGAAATTATCACTAGTATGAGTAGCTCTAGATCCAAGGATGTCTCTGGGCTAAATTGTGTCCAAAATTGCAGAGAAATGGGTTCCCCAACTTCTTGTAGAGCATCTTAACAGTGATCTTCCTCTTCTACATCCTGTGCAGTTCAGTTTCCGCACTCACCACTCCACTGAAACTGCCTTGTGCGTCCTTACTGAAAAAATTAAATGCATGTTAGATAAGAGCGCTTGTTGTGTTGGTGCGGTTTTTCTTGATCTAAAGAGAGCATTCCACACTGTAGACCACAAAGTCCTTTTATCTAGGTTAACCCATTTCAACCTTTCTACACACGCAGTCTCTTGGTTCAAATCGTAGCCAGCCAGGACATTTCTGCATTCTATGATTTCCAGTCACATTGAATACTGTCTGACCAGCTGGTCCCTCACATGTGCTTCCACTCTCAAGCCCCTAGAATCATTACATAAAAGTATTTGCTAAGAAACCGCAATTTTATCATTACTGTAAGATCCTTGAGAAATATGGATTCAACTTTAAAAGAGCCTGTGTAATTTTTCAAATCGCTAAATGGCCACCACCCGAGCATCTGCCCGAGGTGACTGTGTCATTCCACGCAGGCGCACCACCTTCAGTCACATGGTTCTGTCTGTCCAGGGTGGCCACTTCTGGAACACCATACCATCCACTGTTAGGGAGCATCTCACCTTTGGCACTTTTAAAAAACATCTGAAGGGATGGCTGAGGTCCACCCAAAATTGTTTCCACAGCTCTTGAGTGCTCAGTACCATGTGAGGTAGCTTGTATATTATGTGACTGACTGGTTCATGTGTTGTATTTATGTGTTGTGTTTAGGGCTGCCACGACTAGTCGACTAATCGATGACTAATCGACTATTAAAATAATCGGTGACTATTTTAGTAGTTGATGAATCCGTTTGAGTCATTTTTCATAGAAAAGTACTATAAAAGTACCCAAAATACTCTTACTGCAGCTTCTTATGTTCAGATATTGGCAGCTTTACACACTCTCCCATGACGGTGAACTAAAACCCTTTGGCGTGAGTACGAAACAAGACATTAGATGACGTAATTTTGGGGTTTGGGCCAAACAGACCGACATTTTTAACATTTTAACACATTTTTCGATGAAATGATTAGTCGACTAATCGAAGAAATAATCGACAGATTAGTCGACAATGAAAATAATCGTTAGTGGCAGCCCTAGTTGTAATAGTGTTGTGATGGTGTCTCTCAGGTGCAATATACTGTGTGCAATATTGTATGAAGCACTTGACGACCTCTGATGTGTTATCTGTATACTGTAGTAGATGCTGCACACGGGGTGCAGTATGTTATAGGGAGTATCTGAGGGTTTTTGCAATTTGTTGTGATTGTGACAAATGTATGTTTTATATTGTGTACTTACTGAGCCTTGAGATTGAGACTGTTATGATCTCATTACTGTAATTGCTATGCCTTCAGTATGCTTAGTGTTTACACTATTTTTAGGAACTGTCGCCTGTACCATCTGGCAGAGGGACTGGCAATGGAAATCAGCCTTTGGCTGTAATTGGCTGCATTTACGTTTTTAAGTTTATGAAAATGTTCATCAATGTACAGTGTCCCTCTTGACAAAATAAAATAAATTAAAATTAAATTAAATGTAAAAGACAGTTACTGTCAGACACATTTACTCACCCGGAGAAAAACACGATGGCGCACAGAGTCCACTGCATCCTTGTAGGCTTTTATCGGCTGGCTGTGTAACAACAGCAGGTCATTTGAAACGACGACCGTGTTCACTGTGGGCACATCACACGGCGCTCAAGTTCGCTTCCGATTCGGCAGTTAACCGTTAACGACGCTGCGGGGCTGCCCGACTTGTCGCACCTCTTACTGTTGTAAAAGTATGTTTGACAGTTTAGGAAAAGTCTCAACTCTGTGTGAGACACAGCTTCACGTGTGTGACATCTTCATTCTGTCTGCGCAGGTGCAAAAGAAGGGGACATTTCACTGCGTGTTTCAGATGGAGACCACATCAGACCAGGTCCAGGTCAAAAACACTGTATTTCAACAGGTCAAGTCTGGACTAGATTATCCCAGCGAGTCTCAATATTATGTAAAATACACTCTCAGATTTGTGAAACCTATTCAAATGTGGAGATGCAAAAAAATTGACACCTCACTGTGTTTTTCACGCATAGACCACTTTAGACCAGGTCCAGATCAAAAACCAATGTACTTGGTCAATTCTAGACTAGACAGGACTATTTATACTATACGTGTCCCCTTTTTGTATTTTCACAAGCAGAATGACTATTTTACAAATCTGAAACTGTGTTTTTATCAACTTTTAGTCTTTGAGATAATCCAGTCCATGTTAGACAGGATTTAGTATCGTGGTTTTCGATCGTTATCTGGACCTGGTCTGACATGGTCTATATGTGAAAAATACAGTGAAATATCTTTTTTAGCTCATTTTCACAAACAGAATAAAGGGTTAACAAACGTGAAAGTGCGTTTTTGAATAATATTAAGACTCTAGAAAAAACTAGTCCAGATCCATAGAAGTGTAGCGGATTTCAAGTAACCTGGTCTAATGTGGTCTACATGAGAAAAACGCCTCTCTCCCTGCTTTACGTTTTCACAAATAGAATAAAGAATTCACAAATCTGAAAGTGAGTTTCAGACAGCACTGACACTTTACCTAAAATGTCTAATGTGCTTTTATGACAATAAAAATTACAACAAGTAAAAGACGGGTCTCTCAGCAATATAAATTACTTTTCCTTTAAGTCTCCCCTTAACTGCTGAATCATACGTGAACTTCAGCGTCGTGTAATTAAATATTTGTCAGGAGATAGTTATCAGACCGCGCATAGATGTTTTATGTATGTATGTATGTATGTTTTATGTACCGTTTGATGTCACAGTCCATCATCTACATACACCGCCTAATCTGCCTTACATTTGCAACATTACCAATTGTAGTCATGCTCTCACATCCCAGCAGATATTGTGTGTTGCGCTGCGTTTCTTTGCAAATGGAAGTTTTTTTGTTCAATGTCGGAGATGCTGAGCACTTGAGTTACGCCGGATTTCCACTGAATGCATGTACGTTGCGGAATGGCAGCGCTGGTTATCCGCTGCGTGCTCCGCCGTCCGTCAATACCCACCGATGTTTGCTGTGCGGAGCAGTGCAGCTCCGCCGGAAGACATCTCGGTGCAGCGCCATGATTAATATCTCAATCAATGGGGTGAAATGACATCTGAAAACCTCTGACCTGTTGACTTCAGGCCTGCTTCTGCCCATTATGTAGTTTTCAAGGTGTAGTGCAGGGAAATATGATCCACCGTGAACACTGTGTATTTTGTTTTGAAAATGAACCGGATGTTTTATTGTGTTTCTGTGCACAACTTCCTGCCCCGCATGATCAGAGGGTTATTTCAGAAAGCAGGTTTAGTGAAAACTCTGAGTATGTTAACCCTGGCTATCAACGGGTATCATGTCATGTAAACATACAGACTGATTTATGCTGGTGAAAGTGAATCAGTTTCACAGTAGGTAAAGTTACATTACCAACTTCAAATTCTGCTTCGTTGTACAGGCCTCTGAACACACACACACAGACACACACACACACACACACACACACACACTCAACAAACAAACCACGATGCATCACAATAACAACAGAGGGGTGAGTTGTGTCAAGTCTCACCTGCGTCTGCTCTTCAGGTAGAAGTTCAGAAATGGCTTCGTGCATCTTTGCCATCTGTTTGCAGACGTTTCTGAAGCAGGCCGAGGGCATGGGAGCCTTCACTTCATACTGAGCACACAACAACAACAACAACAAATACTATAATACTATAATAATATTACCTGATTAAATTGACAACAACACACAACTGTTGATCATCAAACATGTTGAGCGCCCTTTCATAAATCACGCTTCATTTTGCGTTGACTGACCGTATATCTCAATATTTTTAAGCCATGTCACGATACACCATATATCTCGATATTTTGCCTTAGCCTTGAATTAACACTTGATGCATATAATCACACCAGTATGATGATTCTATGTGTCTACATGAAAACATTCTTGTTCATACTGCATGAATATGTGCTAATTTTAAACTTTCATGCAAAGAGGGAAATCACAACTAAGTCAATCTACCAAAACTGTATTTATCAAACAGCTATTAAGCAGTGACACAAACATTCATGTAATTTCAAAACAGAAAGTCAGAGACATTTTAAAACAAGATATTAGTGCACTTTAGTGCATGATGTCTAGGGATGCACCGATCCACATTTTTTCACTTCCGATCCGATCCCGATACCTGAATTTGGATATCTTCCGATACCAGAGCTCTGTTTGCTTTAATATTATTATGATCATTATTGTTGATTTTATATGAGGCTGTAATAAACTCCTCTCTACAGGCAAGTATGTATCGTACGTATTTATTGTTAATATTTATAAAATTCCAAGACAGTGTTAAACTACTAGTGAAATATACACTATCAAAAAACAAAAAGCACCTGTCATATCAATCTGAACAGCACAGATACAAATCAAGTAGACACTACTATGTAGTAGTGTTGTCGCAGTACCAAAATTGGGACCCATGGTACGATACCAGTGAAAGTATCACGGTTCTGAGTAGTATCATGACAGGGAAAATGAGGCAGATGTGCCTTTTGTCATCTGTAAAAAGATAAATCACTTTTCTATAACACATCAATGATATTTCAATGTAATAAATTACTTATTGACTTATTCATACCTAAAAGCAGCATGGGAGGAGCAGGGGGAATCAAAATAAAATAAATAAATGAAATAAAAATCAACCAAAAATCAACCAGCCAGCCCCCCCCCCCCTTCATAAGTAACGAACAGTCCCTAAAGTGCGGTGAGTTTTGTCGGCTGTTACCTGCCACAAACACAGACATTTGAACGGCTCGTTTCTCCTCTGACGCACCACATACCTGTGTGCCCCCACAGTTCGGCTGTTCAGGTACTTTTGGGCAGTCACGACGCCAAGAAGAGGACATTATTGGACCTGGAGTCGGTAAGCCGTTCTTGCGCCGTACAGAACTATGAGAGTCCGTATTTGACAGGAATACATTCCCGTCTGTGTCTGTGACCCCCGTTCAACCCACAACCGGCAGGATTTGCCTTTAGTTGAAATCTGTACTCACACAGCGTGCTCCTGAATGATTTATTTTGTGCGCACAAAACTGTTTTTAGTTGCAAATGCGAGTAAAATGCTCACACCGTAGAGCTCTGTGGAAAACAAATCACTGTAGCATATATAAACAAATCAAACCTACAAGTAAAAATAAATTAATAATTTTCACTGCTTAAAGATACTCAACAGCTCAGTTCATACCTGAAATGTCACTGGATACAAACCACTGCAGCGGCATCGAGTGCCAGGTGGACAGCGCGCACCGTTATTGGACGCTGCATGGACACTCACACTCTTGCGATTGGACTTTGATCTTACCCCACAGTAGTAGAACCTGAGGTACTGTAGTACTACGGTACTCCAACATTATGGTATCATATGTACTGCGGTGTTTTAGTACTGCGGTCAGTGCAACACTACTATGTAGCAATCATCATACAATTCCAGCAGAAAACGTGAAAGCACAGATGCGGCTCGTGGATTGGAAATTTCTGATACATGAATTACGTTGGTATCGGAACCCGATACCGATACTGGATCGGATGGGCCCCATCCCTGATGATGTCACTAAGATGACATATCAAAACAACATTAAAGTGAACTTTTTGTACAGAATGCAACTACAATATTTTCAAACAAATAAGCACAACAGATGGCAGAGTGAGAACAAAGACAAAATGAATAGAATTACTTAAATTACTTAATAATTTATTTTGGGAAAAACCGGAGAACCCGGAGGAAACCCAAGAAATTGACATTGCTGCTCGAGCTTCAGTTCTGCTAAGAGGCCCTGGTGTATGCAGGTCAGGTGTTTCAATATTTCCTCAGTGTCTCTCATTTACTTAGTGTGTTTTATCTTTTCTTTCTTCTTACCGAGGGTCTCGCTGCCCTTATTACGACGACGCTCAGAGTGTGTTTGGGCTCCTAATGGCATAAACACATCTGGGATCGATACATTTAGCTCAGGTTCTGCTGCATTGACCAGGGGTGAAACGGAAGGATTACGTCTCCCAGAACACCTTAAAAGTCTACGCGGATGCAGCAACCTGAGTTGTCGGCGCATTCTAAACCCCAGGTCTGTTGGAGCTGCTGGGGTCAGTGGAGATTCATTTGAGGATAATTTACTGAGCTCAGGTCTTTCTTGGGAAACAGCAACGTCTTCTCTACCAGATACAAGATCTGGTGACCCTGAGTCAAATGTTTCAATGTTTTCACAGGGTCTCTCATTAGAGCAGCAGGGATGGCATGGGGAGCCAGTGACTGGTGGTTGGGGAGAATCATCTAAAGATGTTTCACTGTTAACCGAGAGTGAATCGGTTAACAGTGAATCATTTAAAGATGTTTCGGTTAACAGTGAATCATTTAAAGATTTTTCACTGTTACTGAGTGTACTGGAGTAAAGAAGTTCCTCATAATACCTGAGGAGTCCATCCAGACACAGAAACCTGAGTTTCTGTTCTGCTGCATTAACTGAGATTGAATTGGGGCGAAAACGTTCCACAGAATACCAAACCAGTCTACGTGGACACAGAAACCTGACTGTACTGTAGGTTCTGAACTCCAGGTATGTTAGAGCTGCTAGTGGTTCAGATTCATCTGAACAGGATTCACTGAGCTCTGGTCCGTATTGAGTGACGGCTTGGTCGCAGCAAGAAAAATGATCAGGTGACTCTGGGTCAAGAGACTCAGTCTCCTCGCAGAGTCCCTCATTGGCTGCATAAGGAATGAATGGGGATCCAGTCACTGGTGATGGTGCATCTTCATCTGAGGAACACTCTTCAAGCTCAGGTCCTTCTTGTGAAGCAGCTTCTTTGCTGCAAGGAAAGAGATCAGGTGACTCTGGGTCAAGAGACTCAGTCTCCTCGCAGAGTACCTCATTGGTTGGACCATGGCATGGGGATCCAGTCCCTGGTGACGGTGCAGATTCGTCTGAGGATGATTCATCAAGCTCAGGTTCTGCTGCATTCTCCAGGGGTGACGTGGCGCGAATAATGTCAACATTATTCCCGCTGTGTCCACCACACATGGAAAGAGGAAGCCTTAAATCATTGTTTGTGGCTATATCGCAGCTGCGAATCTCTGCACTGGTCCATAAGGAGGTGCTGTCCAGCTCTTGTGTCCTGTGCTGAGTGTCACCACCCAGACAGTCCAGACCAGAGCTACTGACAGCACGCTGATGCAGCAGCCTCACATTATCGAAGCCCCTGAACTTCGAGTCTGTTTGAGCTGCTGCATCAACAACAGGTTCATCTGAGGGCAATTCACTGCGCTCAGATGAACCTGTGTCAACGGACAGTGAACTGGGCTGGAAAAGTCCCACACCGTACCTGATGAGTCCTCCCTGACGCTGTAACCTGAGGTTACTGTACGTTCTGGCGATATCCCAGTTGTGAATGAACGACATGTCGGCGGTTGAAGTGAACTGAAAGGAGAATGTCAGTATCTTCTGATAAGAGTAAAGATTCACAGTTCACAAGATAATGTGGTCGCTGGCGACTGTGGAGCTCAGAAGGTGAAACTGGGGTCTAGTTACTGACTTTTCTCAGCTGCACCGTGACGTCACAAAGAAATTTACCCGAAGCCCCGCCCCCCTTAGTTACTGTTGCCACGTCCGTCAAGCTTTGGCTCCGCGTCACAGACATGGAGTTTTCAGCGATATCAGTGAGAGATACTCCAAAGCAAATAACATCACATGTCTGGACAAACTGTTCGGAGGTATGAGAGAGAAGAGACAGAAAGGTCTTCAATGTGCATGTGAGAGCTACATTCACAATATCACGTGCTGCTGGCGGAGTATAAATCACGACGACATTAAAATAGAGGGAAAGCTCACCAGCCGCAATGCAAGAAGCATCAGCCACGACACGTCTTGACACTTGACGTCAAGGACAAATACAGCAACAAAGAAGGTTCTTGTACAGCAGGGTGAGACAATATACGCTTTAAAGTTAAGTTCATGCTGAGTTATGTTCCCTGCTTGGGGCAGACAAAGGGAGAGCAGCTAGCACACAAAGCTAGCGTTAGCTAACGTCAGCTAGTAGCATTAGCCCGACAGCGCGTTTAAAGGTAAAAGACAGTTACTGTCAGACACATTTACTCACCCGGAGAAAAACACGATGGCGCACAGAGTCCACTGGATCCTTGTAGGCTTTTATCGGCTGGCTGTGTAACAACAGCAGGTCATTTGTAACGACGACCGTGTTCACTGTGGGCACATCACACGGCGCTCAAGTTCGCTTCCGATTCGGTAGTTAACCGTTAACGACGCTGCGGGGCTGCCCGACTTGTCGCACCTCTTACTGTTGTAAAAGTATGTTTGACAGTTTAGGAAAGTCTCAACTCTGTGTGAGACACAGCTTCACGTGTGTGACATCTTCATTCTGTCTGCGCAGGTGCAAAAGAAGGGGACATTTCACTGCGTGTTTCAGATGGAGACCACATCAGACCAGGTCCAGGTCAAAAACACTGTATTTCAACAGGTCAAGTCTGGACTAGATTATCCCAGCGAGTCTCAATATTATGTAAAATACACTCTCAGATTTGTGAAACCTATTCAAATGTGGAGATGCAAAAAAATTGACACCTCACTGTGTTTTTCACGTATAGACCACTTTAGACCAGGTCCAGATCAAAAACCAATGTACTTGGTCAATTCTAGACTAGACAGGACTATTTATACTATACGTGTCCCCTTTTTGTATTTTCACAAGCAGAATGACTATTTTACAAATCTGAAACTGTGTTTTTATCAACTTTTAGTCTTTGAGATAATCCAGTCCATGTTAGACAGGATTTAGTATCGTGGTTTTCGATCGTTATCTGGACCTGGTCTGACATGGTCTATATGTGAAAAATACAGTGAAATATCTTTTTTAGCTCATTCTCACAAACAGAATAAAGGTTTAACAAACGTGAAAGTGTGTTTTTGAATAATATTTAGACTCTAGAAAAAACTAGTCCAGTTCCATAGAAGTGTAGCGCATTTCAAGTAACCTGGTCTAATGTGGTCTACATGAGAAAAACGCCTCTCTCCCTGCTTTACGTTTTCACAAATAGAATAAAGAATTCACAAATCTGAAAGTGAGTTTCAGACAGCACTGACACTTTACCTAAAATGTCTAATGTGCTTTTATGACAATAAAAATTACAACAAGTAAAAGACGGGTCTCTCAGCAATATAAATTACTTTTCCTTTAAGTCTCCCCTTAACTGCTGAATCATACGTGAACTTCAGCGTCGTGTAATTAAATATTTGTCAGGAGATGGTTATCAGACCGCGCATAGATGTTTTAGCATTTCCAGACAATTATCTTTTTGAACTGTACCATTTGATGTCACAGTCCATCATCTACATACACCGCCTAATCTGCCTTACATTTGCAACATTTGGAAGTTTTTTGTTCAATGTCGGCGGAACGGCAGCGCTGGTTATCCGCTGCGTGCTCCGCCGTCGTCAATACCCACCGATGTTTGCTGTGCGGAGCAGTGCAGCTCCACCGGAAGACATCTCGGTGCAGCGCCATGATTAATATCTCAATCAATGGGGTGAAATGACATCTGAAAACCTCTGACCTGTTGACTTCAGGCCTGCTTCTGCCCATTATGTAGTTTTCAAGGTGTAGTGCAGGGAAATATGATCCACCGTGAACACTGTGTATTTTGTTTTGAAAATGAACCGGATGTTTTATTGTGTTTCTGTGCACAACTTCCTGCCCCGCATGATCAGAGGGTTATTCCAGAAAGCAGGTTTAGTGAAAACTCTGAGTATGTTAACCCTGAAATGAGGGAAACTCTGGTTTTCAGTTCCAGAAAGAGAGGTAAATCAAACTGAGTCAATCACCATGGCAACTGACTCTGTGAACCGTCGAGCAGGTTTTCTTTAAGAAACCCTAGTTTTTCTCTGTCTCCTCCCTCTTACACGCTGTTTCATTTCCTCATTCATTCAGTCCGTGGCTGCGTCTGAAAGGCCCACTGGCATACTGCATACTGCATACTACTACGTACTACCACTAGATATTGCTCCTACCTACTAAACAAGTTGGGTGCATTCGGACATACTAAAAGATTGGTGGGAAAACACTCCATCTGCTGGCAGAGCAGAGGTACTGCACCAAAATCTGAACGCACCTGTGACTATTGAAATTGTCCAAAAATGAAGCTGGACACTCTTTACCCACCAGCAACATGTCTGCAAGCTCTCTCATGCTTCTCAATATGCAAAATGCGAGGCGTAGGCGAGCCAGAGCTCTTTTGCACACAATAATTAATTCACTGCCACAGTAAGCAATGACATGACATGCCACACTCAAGAACTTAAACTTTGCACTTTGAAGATCCTTTATAATGTTTTTGAAATAATCCAACCTGTTATGGTGATGACAACCATCATCACTTCTCGTAAGTGTCACAACACTAACATCATGTGTCAATCAAGTGATTAGTTCATTGAATATCAATATGTAGATACAGCATTTCCACCAGCACATTCTGTCATGTGTGTAGGCTGAGTCACTTTGAACACCTGTCACCTCACACAGTACAATGACATCCAATAAAACTGCTCTGCCATGATGTGCTGTCATTATGCCAAACTTAAAGCTATAGTGCGTAACTTCTACATGTCCGTAAATGTCCGTTTCACCCAAGCCACTATTAGAGGAGATGACACAATGCTGATTAAGCCGATTGGCTCCTCTAACATCTCGCCGTATTTTTCAATATATATCATTTTTAGTTTGCGTGTCGACCGGCGACATTCCCGCGCTGGCGCACAGGAAATGAAGGGCAGGGGGAGGAAGAGCGGAGAGTCTCATAGCAAGAGGTAGAGCGCAGGTAGAAAGAGAAAGCAACATGGCGGAGGAGCAGCCGAGACACGGTTCAGAAGTGGATCCTACCACAAAGAAAAAGCCTGGCTGTTCGGCTGAAGGTCTGTCGGCAAAGAAGGAAAGTGACCGACGGAGAAGGCAAACAAGGATTTGTATTGGCGTTGCTTTTCGTCGGTGGAGAGCCCTGAAGGAAGAAATTGGGCTGAGGGCAGACACGGATGTTGCCTTGCTGCTGTTGGATAAGTAAGTGACTTGGTTTATAATTACGAGTAGTATGTGTTGCTGTTACATGTACTGGACCTAGTACTTTATTATTTTCTTGGAAATGGTGCCATGAACATAATATAATGTTAGCAGCCTGGTGTTCGCCACGCTGTGTAACGTTGTGTACACGGTGTGAAGCGAGTGTTACTCTGTGTATACGGTGTGAAGCAAGTGTTACTCTGTGTACATGGAAGTGCCGGCTTATTTGTTTTAATAACACCTTATCCGCTGGGGGGCGACAGAAGTTACGCACTATAGCTTTAATCATCATTTGTTTTAACAATACTAGTATTTATTATTAACATTACTTATTTTATTATTGTTGTTTGTTGTTGTCTATATATATATATATATATATATATATACACACATACATACATACATATATACATATACATATACATATATATATATATACATATATACACACACACACATATATATATACACATATACACACACACACACACACATATATAGCGACCCACCGTCTGACACCGACACACCGTGAGGACAGAACCAGAGGTCTCAGAGGGGACGGAGCACCTGCTGCAGCAAGCCAACACGCCGTCTGCGGTCATTCTGACTTGACCAGCAGACTTCACTACAAGCTGATTGGCTGTTGAAACAGGTGACGTGCTTTAAAACCGGCCGCTGGTAATTTGACCAGCTGAGAGTCAGGTGAATACCTCGGTCGGTGAGACTTGAATTCTCCTCTCAGTGGACCAGGAAGTTGTCAGTCATTATCTTTAAGTGTGACTTTAGTTATGAGCTGTGTGTGTGTCTGTGTGGTTTACCCGTGCTGTGGTCCTCCGTCATTAATGACCCCCAGTCGAGCCAGCTGCCTCTTCAGGTGCATCTTATAACTGGCATTAATCCTCAGAAACAACATCTGTACAGGAAAACACACATCTGTGTGAGCCTGCAGCAGATTTATGTTCACACATCTGCTCATCAGAGGCCGGTACTACGAAGCCAGTTCATCAACAAGTTCAACAAGTGCTGCCATAGTGGCGCGTTCTTTGATTTCTTTGAGGCTAAATTGTCCACCATTATCGACTCCCCGTCACTGTTAAACAAACTCCTGGCTACAGTAGAGGCCTCGGTGCATGCGCACTCGCATCCCCGAGCTCAGTCCCCGCCCCACCCTCCTCTCTCTCCTGCTTGCTGTGCGCTTGGTGAAGAGGCAGACACAGGTGCTCACAGACTCGGGCGTACTATAAACGGAGCGGACTCCGTGTAAAAATGTCCGTGAAAAATGTCCCACGTACGTTCCGCCCGAGTATGCGGTCTGGTCGGTCTCAAAAAAAGACAAACAAAAAACCTGGTCCAAGACGGAGTACAGAACTGAATTGGTATTACTGAGAACCGACCCAACCCTACCTCTTGGCAGCCAAAGTGCCCTCTCACAGAACCAGTTTGGATTATCTGTTGCTAATATGGTGTTAAAATGCACTAGAATACAGGAAATGGCATCTACTTAATTGAAAATTTTCTGGGGGAAGACCTCCAGACCCCCACAGGGATTTATTTCTTATATACATCCATGTCTCTGTGTGTTCTTCACAGTCCAACGTTGAATCTACACAGTTCTCGTAGATGCTGATCCTAACTACAAACTAACTTGAGTAGTCTGTCTGGTTAGTCTGTTTTAAGGTTATACAATGTGCCATTTGTAACATAATCATGTCTAAAGTGCCCTCGAAAACACATGGAACTTAGTGCCCTCTTCAGTGGCGAGAACGTGCTGTATGTGCCCTTTTTTTTCTTTTCGCCCCTGCCCTTCAAAAAGTCTGTGCACGCCACTGAACATATGTTCTCGTTATCTGGCTTCAGTAAGCCTAACACTGACTGTCAGACAACGGGTATCATGTCATGTAAACATACAGACTGATTTATGCTGGTGAAAGTGAATCAGTTTCACAGTAGGTAAAGTTACATTACTAACTTCAAATTCTGCTTCGTTGTACAGGCCTCTGAACAAACACACACACACACACACACACTCAACAAACAAACCACGATGCATCACAATAACAACAGAGGGGTGAGTTGTGTCAAGTCTCACCTGCGTCTGCTCTTCAGGTAGAAGTTCAGAAATGGCTTCGTGCATCTTTGCCATCTGTTTGCAGACGTTTCTGAAGCAGGCCGAGGGCATGGGAGCCTTCACTTCATACTGAGCACACAACAACAACAACAACAACAACAAATACTATAATACTATAATAATATTACCTGATTAAATTGACAACAACACACAACTGTTGATCATCAAACATGTCGAGCGCCCTTTCATAAAACACGCTTCATGTTGCGTTGACTGACCGTATATCTCAATATTTTTAGGCCATGTCACGATACACCATATATCTCGATATTTTGCCTTAGCCTTGAATTAACACTTGATGCATATAATCACACCAGTATGATGATTCTATGTGTCTACATGAAAACATTCTTGTTCATACTGCATTAATATGTGCTAATTTTAAACTTTCATGCAAAGAGGGAAATCACAACTAAGTCAATCTACCAAAACTGTATTTATTAAACAGCTATTAAGCAGTGACACAAACATTCATGTAATTTCAAAACAGAAAGTCAGAGACATTTTAAAACAAGATATTAGTGCACTTTAGTGCACGATGTCTAGGGATGCACCGATCCACATTTTTTCACTTCCGATCCGATCCTGATACCTGAATTTGGATATCTGCCGATATCGATACTATTCCGATACCAGAGCTCTGTTTGCTTTAATATTATTATGATCATTGTTGATTTTATATGAGGCTGTAATAAACTCCTCTCTACAGGCAAGTATGTATCGTACGTATTTATTGTCAATATTTATAAAATTCCAAGACAGTGTTAAACTACTAGTGAAATATACACTATCAAAAAACAAAAAGCACCTGTCATATCAATCTGAACAGCACAGATACAAATCAAGTAGACACTAATATGTAGTAGTGTTGTCACAGTACCAAAATTGGGACCCATGGTACGATACCAGTGAAAGTATCACGGTTCTGAGTAGTATCATGACAGGGAAAATGAGGCAGATGTGCCTTTTGTCATCTGTAAAAAGATAAATCACTTTTCTATAACACATCAATGATATTTCAATGTAATAAATTACTTGACTTATTCATACCTAAAAAGCAGCATGGGAGGAGCAGGGGGAATCAAAATAAAATAAATAAATGAAATAAGTCGGTAAGCCGTTCTTGCGCCGTGCAGAATTATGAGAGTCCGTATTTGACAGGAATACATTCCCGTCTGTGTCTGTGACCCCCATTCAACCCACAACCGGCAGGATTTGCCTTTAGTTTCTGCTGCGGGTTGAAATCTGTACTCACACATCGTGCTCCTGAATGATTTATTTTGTGCGCACAAAACTATTTTTAGTCGCAAATGCAAGTAAAATGCTCACACCGTAGAGCTCTGTGGAAAACAAATCACTGTAGCATATATAAACAAATCAAACCTACAAGTAAAAATAAATTAATAATTTTCACTGCTTAAAGATACTCAACAGCTCAGTTCATACCTGAAATGTCACTGGATACAAACCACTGCAGCGGCATCGAGTGCCAGGTGGACAGCGCGCACCGTTATTGGACGCCGCATGGACACTCACACTCTTGCGATTGGACTTTGATCTTACCCCACAGTAGTAGAACCTGAGGTACTGTAGTACTACGGTACTCCAACATTATGGTATCATATGTACTGCGTTGTTTTAGTACTGCGGTCAGTGCAACACTACTATGTAGCAATCATCATACAATTCCAGCAGAAAACGTGAAAGCACAGATGCGGCTCGTGGATCGGAAATTTCTGATACGAGAATTATGTTGGTATCGGAACCCGATACCGATACTGGATCGGATGGGCCCCATCCCTGATGATGTCACTAAGATGACATATCAAAACAACATTAAATTTAAGTGAACTTTTTGTACAGAATGCAACTACAATATTTTCAAACAAATAAGCACAACAGATGGCAGAGTGAGAACAAAGACAAAATGAATAGAATTACTTAAATTACTTAATAATTTATTTTGGGAAAAACCGGAGAACCCGGAGGAAACCCAAGAAATTGACATTGCTGCTCGAGCTTCAGTTCTGCTAAGAGGCCCTGGTGTATGCAGGTCAGGTGTTTCAATATTTCCTCAGTGTCTCTCATTTACTTAGTGTGTTTTATCTTTTCTTTCTTCTTACCGAGGGTCTCGCTGCGCTAATTACGACGACGCTCAGAGTGTGTTTGGGCTCCTAATGGCACAAACACTTCTGGGGTCGATACATTCAGATCAGGTTCTGCTGCATTGACCAGGGGTGAAACGGAAGGATTACGTCTCCCAGAACACCTGAAAAGTCTACGCGGATGCAGCAACCTGAGTTGTCGGCGTATTCTGATCCCCACGTCTGTTTGGGCTTCTGATGGCACAAACACTTCTGGGGTCGATACATTCAGATCAGGTTCTGCTTCATTAACCAGGCTTGAAACGGAGGGATTACGTCTCCCACAACACCTGAAAAGTCTACGCGGATGCAGCAACCTGAGTTGTCGGCGCATTCTAAACCCCAGGTCTGTTGGAGCTGCTGGGGTCAGTGGAGATTCATCTGAGGATAATTCACTGAGCTCAGGTCTTTCTTGGGAAACAGCAACGTCTTCTCTACCAGATACAAGATCTGGTGACCCTGAGTCAAATGTTTCAATGTTTTCACAGGGTCTCTCATTAGAGCAGCAGGGATGGCATGGGGAGCCAGTGACTGGTGGTTGGGGAGAATCATCTAAAGATGAAGCAGTGAAAAACACTGCATCTGAAGATGATTCACTGTTAACCGAGAGTGAATCGGCTGACAGTGAATCATCTAAAGATGAAGCAGTGAAAAACACTGCATCTGAAGATGATTCATTGTTAACCGAGAGTGAATCGGCTGACAGTGAATCATCTAAAGATGAAGCAGTGAAAAACACTGCATCTGAAGATGATTCACTGTTAACCGAGAGTGAATCGGCTGACAGTGAATCATCTGAGGATGAAGCAGTGAAAAACACTGCATCTGAAGATGATTCACTGTTAACCGAGAGTGAATCGGCTGACAGTGAATCATCTAAAGACGAAGCAGTGAAAAACACTGCATCTGAAGATGATTCACTGTTAACCGAGAGTGAATCGGCTGACAGTGAATCATCTAAAGACGAAGCAGTGAAAAACACTGCATCTAAAGATGATTCACTGTTAAGCGAGAGTGAATCGGTTGACAGTGAATCATCTAAAGACGAAGCAGTGAAAAACACTGCATCTGAAGATGATTCACTGTTAACTGAGGGTGTACTGGGGCAAAGAAGTTCCTCCTCGAGTCCCTCATTGGCTGCACAAGGAATGAATGGGGATCCAGTCACTGGTGATGGTGCAGATTCGTCTGAGGAACACTCATCAAGCTCAGGTCCTTCTTGTGAAGCAGCTTCCTTGCTGCAAGGAAAGAGATCAGGTGACTCTGGGTCAAGAGACTCAGTCTCCTCGCAGAGTACCTCATTGGTTGGACCATGGCATGGGGATCCAGTCCCTGGTGACGGTGCAGATTCGTCTGAGGAACACTCATCAAGCTCAGGTCTTTCTTGTGAAGCAGCTTCTTTGCTGCAAGGAAAGAGATCAGGTGACTCTGGGTCAAGAGACTCAGTCTCCTCGCAGAGTACCTCATTGGTTGGACCATGGCATGGGGATCCAGTCCCTGGTGACGGTGCAGATTCGTCTGAGGATGATTCATCAAGCTCAGGTTCTGCTGCATTCTCCAGGGGTGACGTGGTGCGAATAATGTCAACATTATTCCCGCTGTGTCCACCACACAATTCACTGCGCTCAGATGAACCTGAGGGCAATTCACTGCACTCAGATGAACCTGAGGGCAATTCACTGCACTCAGATGAACCTGAGGGCAATTCATTGCGCTCAGATGAACCTGAGGGCAATTCACTGCACTCAGATGAACCTGAGGGCAAATCACTGCACTCAGATGAAACTGTGTCAACGAACAGTAAACTGGGCTGGAAAAGTCCCACAATAAACCAGAAGAGTCCTCCCTGACGCTGTAACCTGAGGTTACTGTACGTTCTGGCGATTTCCCCGCTGTGAATGATCAACATGTCGGCGGTTGAAGTGAACTGAAAGAAGAATGTCAGTATCTTCTGATGTCTAAGAGTCGTCAAGTTTCACAAGTCTTCACTAACGTGAGATAATGTGGTCGCTGGCGACTGTGGAGCTCAGAAGGTGAAACTGGGGTCTAGTTACTGACTTTTCTCAGCTGCACCGTGACGTCACAAAGAAATTTACCCGAAGCCCCGCCCCCCTTAGTTACTGTTGCCACGTCCGTCAAGCTTTGGCTCCGCGTCACAGACATGGAGTTTTCAGCGATATCAGTGAGAGATACTCCAAAGCAAATAACATCACATGTCTGGACAAACTGTTCGGAGGTATGAGAGAGAAGAGACAGAAAGGTCTTCAATGTGCATGTGAGAGCTACATTCACAATATCACGTGCTGCTGGCGGAGTATAAATCACGACGACATTAAAATAGAGGGAAAGCTCACCAGCCGCAATGCAAGAAGCATCAGCCACGACACGTCTTGACACTTGACGTCAAGGACAAATACAGCAACAAAGAAGGTTCTTGTACAGCAGGGTGAGACAATATACGCTTTAAAGTTAAGTTCATGCTGAGTTATGTTCCCTGCTTGGGGCAGACAAAGGGAGAGCAGCTAGCACACAAAGCTAGCGTTAGCTAACGTCAGCTAGTAGCATTAGCCCGACAGCGCGTTTAAAGGTAAAAGACAGTTACTGTCAGACACATTTACTCACCCGGAGAAAAACACGATGGCGCACAGAGTCCACTGGATCCTTGTAGGCTTTTATCGGCTGGCTGTGTAACAACAGCAGGTCATTTGTAACGACGACCGTGTTCACTGTGGGCACATCACACGGCGCTCAGGTTCGCTTCCGATTCGGTAGTTAACCGTTAACGACGCTGCGGGGCTGCCCGACTTGTCGCACCTCTTACTGTTGTAAAAGTATGTTTGACAGTTTAGGAAAAGTCTCAACTCTGTGTGAGACACAGCTTCACGTGTGTGACATCTTCATTCTGTCTGCGCAGGTGCAAAAGAAGGGGACATTTCACTGCGTGTTTCAGATGGAGACCACATCAGACCAGGTCCAGGTCAAAAACACTGTATTTCAACAGGTCAAGTCTGGACTAGATTATCCCAGCGAGTCTCAATATTATGTAAAATACACTCTCACATTTGTGAAACCTATTCAAATGTGGAGATGCAAAAAAATTGACACCTCACTGTGTTTTTCACGCATAGACCACTTTAGACCAGGTCCAGATCAAAAACCAATGTACTTGGTCAATTCTGGACTAGACAGGACTATTTATACTATACGTGTCCCCTTTTTGTATTTTCACAAGCAGAATGACTATTTTACAAATCTGAAACTGTGTTTTATCAACATTTAGTCTCTCTGTGATAATCCAGTCCACGTTTGATCTGTTTCAGTACAGTGGTTTTGATCTGGACCTGGTCTGACATGGTCTATAATTGAAAAACACAGTGAAATGTCTTTTTTAAGCTAATTTTCACAAACAGAATAAAGGTTTAACAAACGTGAAAGTGTGTTTTTGAATAATATTTAGACTCTAGAAAAAACTAGTCCAGATCCATAGAAGTGTAGCGGATTTCAAGTAACCTGGTCTAATGTGGTCTACATGAGAAAAACGCCTCTCTCCCTGCTTTACGTTTACACAAATAGAATAAAGGATTCACAAATCTGAAAGTGAGTTTCAGACAGCACTGACGCTTTACCTAAAATGTCTAATGTGCTTTTATGACAATAAAAATTACAACAAGTAAAAGACGGGTCTCTCAGCAATATAAATTACTTTTCCTTTAAGTCTCCCCTTAACTGCTGAATCAGACGTGAACTTCAGCGTCATGTAAATTGGTGAAGTTGAGGGAAAAATTGCTTCTCAGTTTTGTCTTGATTACATCTAATGCGAGATTCAATTTTTCTGTTACCTGCAGATTCATCCGTCCATTTTATGTAGTCATGTTCCTCTGTATCCACGTCACACAATATATTGATTTATGACTTCCTGACCGTCATCAAGGAAACGTTAGTCTTTTTTTAAAAGTAGCTAAATTAAACTTTGCTGTTAACCCTAATAAACAGCAGAGATGCTGGTCCCACCTGTTTCTGTATGTAATGCACTGACTACAGATCAGTATCTCATACAGCCCCACCTCAGAAAAAAATATATGAACTGTGCCTTTAAAGCTAATGCCTGGTTCACACTACACGACACTTCTGTCCATTCCAATGGTCACCATGTTAGATTACACGATTGTGGAGTCATAACATCGTGCTGTGACTTGGCCGACAGACATGACCCACTACACGTTGGCCCACACCATAAACCCCCGACATGTGTGATGTCATCAGGTTATTCTTGTCCTATTTTTATTGTTGTCACTATTATTTCAGTCACTGTGTCTGTTCATGTGCCAGCTGAAATGTTCCTGCAAATGTTTCACAATAAAAGCCTTTTGAGAAAATGGAGGGATTCACTCAACCCAAGTTACAATGGCCTTTTAATTTGAAACACATACAGGAAGTGTTTGAAATAACAGCACGATGCATTAACTTCATCAAGGCAATGGGAGCAGAAAAAAAGTGAAAATATAAAAGTACAGAGGGAATAATAAATAACGGCCTGTTTATAATGTGGTCCTGTTTCAAATGAGGTGGTGAGGAAAAGCCACTGCTTTTTAATTTTGTTCCTTTATATCCTCCATTATGAAGAAATAACACTGTTTGCTAGCTTGATGCAAACTGTTGATAAAGTGCCTCTGCTGTTTCCTTTTTACTCTGTGTGCTAATGTCACTACAGGAAATATCTAAAAGCCTGGGGTGTTGTCGCACAGTTTCCATGGCAGCAGATCGCTCTGTGTTCCTATTGGTCACAGTGACAGCTGTGACGGGAGCAGTCATGAACTACAAAAAGAAAATCAACTTTCTGTCAGGATGTCATGAGGCGTCCCAGACGCGGCGTGGGTTGACGACTACAATGACACACTACATGAGAAGAAACGAGATTATCGCTTACGACACTCGGTGTCGTTCACGATCCAGCCAACACCGTACGACGCTGCGTCGCGCTGTAATCGGCTGTGATCGTGTAGTGTGAACACGGCATTAAAACGTGCAGCAGATGAACAAACTGAAACACAACAAGTCGCTCCATCATCCTGTTTTATTCACATCAGGTTTGAAGGATTCAAGACATTTTGGATTCTCAGACATGCAACCCAACTCATTCACTCTCACACACACGCACGCACGCAAGCACACACACACAGACACGCACGCACGCACGCACGCGCGCGCACACACACACACACACACACACACACACACACACAGTGGTATGGTAGGCACACTGTAGCGGAGAGCTCAGATGTGTCGTCTCAGATCAAAAGTAGGCACTTCTGAAGCAGACAGTGATGACAGACTGACAGCTGCGGTCACATGATCACACGCTCTGAATTCAGCCTCCTCTGTTTCTAAACCGGGACGGTCCAGATCAGCTGTAGCAGCACATGACCTCGGGAGCTTTCTCATGATAACAGGATATAATCTGGAAACAAACTACTTGTATTAAAGTATGTCAGCTGTTTATGCAGTGAGACAAGAGATATGAGACCCCAGGGTCATTTCATCCTGGATTTTCTGGGAGCCAAACGCTGCCTGTAGTGTTGCCGTCCATTTCAGAGACAGAGGGTGATGTGGCCGCAGCTGGTCAGGTGTGTTTTTTTGGGTTGGAGCTCAGAACGACTGAACTTCACTTAAGAACAGAAAATCTGACGTTTACACTTTTGGTGCCCCGAGTCAGTGCTGCAATAACCTGTACAG
Organism: Epinephelus cyanopodus; assembly: GCA_026686955.1. Lineage (NCBI taxonomy): Eukaryota > Metazoa > Chordata > Actinopteri > Perciformes > Serranidae > Epinephelus > Epinephelus cyanopodus. The sequence goes on along the minus strand of CM048916.1, from coordinate 3,685,912 downwards.
GTGTGGTCAGGTGTTCAGGCTCTGCTCAGGCTGAAGCGTGCTAAGGTTTCAAAGAAGTTTGACGGTACGGAAGCCTCACCTCCTTATTCTAACCTTCCAATGTAATCAATCTACCGTTTATTTATTGTATTTATCCTGCAGTAATCAGTGTGTGGCTGCTGCCATGTTGAGGCAGAGGGTGTGTGTAGCTCTGGTTGAGGGTGAGAGGCTGTCAGCAGATAAACAGAGATCTGTGTGGGTACATGAGACCCTAAAAAAGAGGCTGGATCATGGGGAGAACCACCAGTTGGTCCAGGAGCTTCTCCTCCATCATGGACGTTTACAGGCAGGTTTTAGGACGACTCAGGGGCAGTTTGACAACCTGCTGTCTGTCGTCAGGCCGTATAGCTCTGGGTATCCAGCAACCACTACCACCAGTTTCTCCTCCATTGTTTACCAAGTGTAGACTTCTTGTTGTGACCACCACAGAAGCCCCGCCGCTCAAATCATCCCATTGGAAAATTGGGAAAAAAGAGATGACATGGGACGCTTTTCTGCTCTGAGTTGAAGTTTTCTCAACTCGAGTTGTTGTATGACGAATTTATCTAGAGTCAGTGTGTTACCTTCAGTGGATGACGGTTGCCAGCCTCCAGTTTGTAGAAGCAGCGGGAGTATCACCACCAAAGTTAGACACTGACTGTTGTCGTGTTTGAGCAGCTGATATTGTATGATACCGACCATGAGAGATGCTGCCTGGCCGGCGGAGAGTCGGAGACAGGTAAAGAACGTAAGGACATGGAAAATGTACCAATAGCGTTGTATGTTGCAGCATTTATTAGCCAGCTTGATAAATAGCTAGCAAGCTAGCTTTCTACGTCCTTTAAATCCATCACTGCTCATATTCAACACAGATATCACGTCAGCAGGCTCGTGTGTGATCGTGACCACCTGTAACCAACGCCAGCCTGAACACAAACACCTGGGAGACACAATTTGGTCACTTGATTATTTTCTGACTTTAGGAGCCGATATAGATTTAATTTAATTGAACCGTCTGACATTTGATTTATTTTGGAAAAACAGGACGAACCTACTGCAGAGGCATCGTTTGATTAAAGTGTCTCTTTGTGCAGATTAAATCCTGGTGGTTTGTTTTCTTCATTATAAAACAAGATGGTCTGTTGTAGATTGTTGAGATGGAAATTTAGTCAGATTTTCTGTTCCGTTTTGAGTCATTTGAGCCTCGGAGGAAACAAAAAGCTCACGTTCTGTTCATGCAGATTAAATAAAACTACAGTAGGAGGGAGAACAGTAGTTTGAGTCAACAGCTGATTTGCATGCTTCATGTTCCGCAGTCAAACTCATCCATTTACTACACGTATAAAAATCACCTTCGTCTCTGGATCGTCACGACTGAAGAAAACTTAATGCATAAGTTGAGTGAAGGAAAAGAAAACTGTGTAATTAAAGAGTCTATTTCCTGAATTAGAAAGTGTTTTACTTTGGTAACAACAGGATGTAGCAGAGAGTCGTGATGCTTTCACAGTCTGGATGTTGTTTATTTAAAGTTTTTAAGGAAATTAACTCTTCAATTACACATTTTTGGGTTCCTCCAGGTCTCGAACTGTCTTGATGTCCAGGACTTGACCACAACAAGTCTGGAAAATATTCTTGTTTTGGAGTATAAAAGTTTAAGAATCCATTTTACTGCAGTCACCTCAGCGAATAAAACCAAAACCAGCTGATGAAGGTTGTTTGGAAAAAGTCTGGAAACACCGTGAAGGAACCCTGTTGATTCTTTCAGAGCAGGAAAGAAAGAAATATTCTGTTATCTGAACCCTGAATCCTCGGCTGGGAACTTTGAGCAAACGTCTGTGAAACCAGCGACAGAAAAATTCGGTCTCAGTGTGCATTGGTGATAAAAAACATCCCTTCAGCTCCGACATCTGGAGAAAGAGTCCGCCACAGTATAGAATGTTTTCAAGACGACAGAAAAATAAATTACCCCGCCATTTCTTAAACATTATCTACACCCTTGGCTCCCACTAAAAGTGTCTCTAATAATTTACTAGTATTCCTGTTGGATTGCACACAGTGAGATGAGGTGGCAGCAGTTTTTAAGGAGGCTCTGTGTGTTACTTGATTAAGCCTTTTAAGGTGGAGCAGTTCAGGAAGCCTCCGGCGTGTTGCTGCGCTTCTACTCCCAGTTTTGTATTTTTGGTCCCTCCGGGCCTCCTCCACCCTCAGCAGGCCGCCGTCGGCCCCCAAGGTCGGCCCCCCGTCTCCGGGTCGGTCGGTTGGTCGGTCCTGGACGTCCCGTCTGCGTCCTCCATCACCTCTTCTGCTCCCAGATCTCAGCCATGTTCAGGTCGAGCCGCTCGAGGCTCTTCAGCGCCTGGACGTTCTCCGTGTAGAAGGCAACGTCCACCACCACCAGCCTGCGAACAACCACAGTCAATTCAACTGTTAGATAAGAGCTCAAACTGTTCATTGATTAGCCGAGTGATGGATCAATAATCCCAATCTATTTTGTTGTTTTTTAAAGGAAGTTGAGAACGGTCGTCTGTGCAGTTATTTTGTTAACGCTGGAATTATTATTATTGCTATCGAGGCAACAGCTCATTTTTTAATAACAGGTCAATTTTAAGTTGGTTTTCGGGAAAACAAAAGTCTAATTTCTCAAAGTAACGACATTATTTATCACGAGAAAATATTTTCTCGCAATCACGGAGAACTCAAAAATGAGAGTCTGGTTCATTTGATCACAGCTGATTTCAGCCTTCAAGACCAGCATCAGATGGACTGTATTCATAATCAGTACGCCACAATAATATAAATAACCAGCGCCAAGGCAGCGACCCACCGTCTGACACCAGCACACCATGAGGACAGAACCAGAGGTCTCAGAGGGGACGGAGCACCTGCTGCAGCAAGCCAACACGCCGTCTGCGGTCATTCTGACTTGACCAGCAGACTTCACTACAAGCTGACTGGCTGTTGAAACAGGTGACGTGCTTTAAAACCAGCCGCCGGCCATTTGACCAGCTGAGTGTCAGGTGACACCATCAGCTGACTTGAGTCGAGCTCAGATCGGCCAGTTCACACCGCTGACACCTTTCTCTGCAACGTTCTGAACGGTTTCATCTCATCGTGAATCTTTGGTCTGAACTGGGCTTAAAAACTCCAAAAGCAGTTTACAGAGACAACAAGTGGGACACTGAGTTCATATTTGACGCGACCGTTAAACTATTCGTAGATGTTGGTCAGTTTATCTTCTCCAGCCACAAACAGCTGTGTGTTAACATGAAAACGGGAAGTTGTCACTCATTATCTTAAAGTGTGACTTAGTTATGAGCCGTGTGTGTGTGTGTGTGTGTGTGTGTGTGTGGTTTACCCGTGCTGTGGTCCTCCGTCATTAATGACCCCCAGTCGAGCCAGCTGCCTCTTCAGGTGCATCTTATAACTGGCATTAATCCTCAGAAACAACATCTGTACAGGAAAACACACATCTGTGTGAGCCTGCAGCAGATTTATGTTCACACATCTGCACATCAGAGGCCGGTACTACGAAGCCAGTTCAACATTCCCAACATATGTTCTCGTTATCTGGCTTCAGTAAGCCTAACACTGACTGTCAGACAACGGGTATCATGTCATGTAAACATACAGACTGATTTGTGCTGGTGAAAGTGAATCAGTTTCACAGTAGGTAAAGTTACATTACTAACTTCAAATCCTGCTTCGTCGTACAGGCCTCTGAACACACACACGCACGCACACACACGCACGCACACACACACACTCCAAAAACAAACCACGATGCATCACAATAACAACAGAGGGGTGAGTTGTGTTGAGTCTCACCTGCGTCTGCTCTTCAGGTAGAAGTTCAGAAATGGCTTCGTGCATCTTCGCCATCTGTTTGCAGACGTTTCTGAAGCAGGCCGAGGGCATGGGAGCCTTCACTTCATACTGAGCACACAACAACAACAAATACGTCCTGACAGATCAGCATCAACATGTGTTCCGTGATCAAACTGAAAGCTGATGTGCAGAAAACCTGATCTCACCTTAGATAAAACCTTCTCAAACAGACTGTCCATGATGGCCACCAGCTTAGCAGATATCTCTGCTATGTGATCGTTGTAGTCCTGCAAAATATAACAAACAGCCTCAGCAACACGGACCACAACATTTTAACACAATGACTCAAAGCAGAGACATGAAATGTTCACAACCAAATTTAATTTTCATTTCACGCTACTTAATAGGGCTGGACGATTATGGCAAAAATAATAATCATGATTATTTTGATTGATATTGAAATCATGATTAATAAACACGATTATTCATTAATTTCAAAACTCCACCAAAACTCAACTTTAAATATAACTTAAAAGAACAGCCAGAAATAAATTAGTAACAAGTAAACACGTAAAAAAAAAAAATAATAATAATATTAATAATTAAAATAATAATAGCAATAAAAACAATAAATACAACAACACCTGAACAGAACACACACACACACACACACACATTGGCTGTTTGTTTCTATCGCTCCCCTCGCTGGAAGCCTCGGACCTCCCGCCGCCCGCTCCCGTCTCAAACACGGAGGTCTCCCGCCTGTTAAATAGCCTGTAACCATAACAACTGTGTGACACAAAGTCAGTGCTTTAGTAATTAAATAATGTCGGGCTCGGTCGGGTTCGGACAGAAATATGCGGCCCGTGACGGTTTTTTTTTTGTTTGTTTGTTTTTTACAATCTAGGAACCGTTTGCAGGAAGTATTACTCCAAAGGTGATGGAACCGGTTCCGGAACTGGAACTTTGGACCTGGTTCCAAAAAAAGAACCGGATCCGGATCCCAACCCTACTACTACTTAATACTTAGACTCCTTAGACATCTCAGAGGGAACATGTGTTGAGAAAATTCTCCTCCTTCTTGAGCTAAATAAACTCTCTTGGATCAGCTGGAAAAGTCATCGTCACAAAGCTGATGCGAACACTTTATCTTCTTCTTTTTAATGTTGAATAAAGAGACGTAAGGAAACAGTAAAGTCACCGTGTGTGTAAAGTGTACATCTCTTTCTGTGCTTTACCTTGGTGATGTGGTCGAAGTGTCTGAGGACGCTGAACTGTTTGGGCTGCAGTTTGGTCTCAAAATGAGCTCTGATGATGGGAATGTAGTGAACCACGAGCTGCAGGCAGCGGGAAGCTAACGCTGCAAACACACAGATGGAGTCTGAATATTAGGCAGCAGACGCAACACTTGTGTTTGTGGCTGAGTGACAAACTGAGCATCTTCATTTTCAGATAAACAAGCCTTAAAAGCAACGTGACTGGTGTGTGCAGCTGGTCATACCGAGGTTTTTGGTGGTGATGGTCTTCAGGCCGACGACCTGCAGAGCTCCGGCTCCCAGAACCAGCTGGCAACTCCGAGAGTTGAAGTGCTGCAGAAACACAAATACAAGGTGATTATTTAACCTGACCTGTTACGCTGTCCCTTATTTACTGTCACATATATAATGTTACAGTGTTAGAGGGTCATATTAAACATGGCCACAGTTACAGATAAGAAGGTGAAGGTGAATCCCTGTGAAAACCTCAGGCTTCAACGCTCTGTTTCTAACAGTTTGTTTTCCAACTCTTGCGTCAGTAATGACATCAGCTTATGACAGTTTTGTTGCAAGTGTTAACATCACATACACTGCTACATGTAGCTACATGCTAACGTCACAGAAACATGTAATCTTAGATGCTGATTTTGTAAATTTCTCCCCAACTTCAGATCATATTCCTGCTGGAACATGTCCCGTTGTGTTAAGAAGCTTTTATTGGGTGATTTTTCACAGCAGAAAGTCTCGCTATTTTCCGTTACAGTCCAGCTTGAATGATGGTCCAGAGATTAGAGTTTAGATCGGAGCCAAAAAATCCAGCCCGACCCCACCTGAGCCTGTGCACGCTCTGTCCAAGCCCAGCCCGGCCCTTCGACTGTAATTATGAGCCCGAGCCCGGTTTAAACCCGACATTTTCCTAAGGATACAAACGTGGACATTGAAGACTGACTCTCGTCTTTCTTGTCGAGGTCTTTTTGCTGTCACACACACACGTTGTCTCCTCCTAAACATGTTTACAGCCTGGTACACAAAACTGTTTTGGTCTCTATAGCTAAAGTTACATTTCTGACAACTGTACAGGGTCTGAATTTCTATATAATTCAGCTGTTTACATTTTACTAAGGCTTAAAGTTATGCATAATTAAGTGCAGATTCAGAGTATAGGTGTAGCCGTAGCTTTTTCAGTATGTTTCCTGTTCATGAAAGTTGCATATAATGTTTTGTAGGGCTGTACCCAAATATTCAGATATGTTACATGACGTTGAGAGTTAAACCTGGAAGACTGCTCTAAAAATTGATTTCATTACACACAACATTCCATGAGTTTCCCAAAACTTTCAATGATTTTTATTAATTCCACAACTTGTCCAGGCCTGGAAAATGAGACTGACCTTTCCAGGTTTTCTATGGCCGTGTGAATCCTGCTTCAAAAATCTAAGATGGCGTCAGCCAAGATGAAAAAAACTCATGGCTGTGTCCATTGTTTTGATTCAGGCTGCAGCATTTCTACAGCTTAAACATCAAAATATTAAACTTTAAAAGTGAGAAGTTTATAAACAGCTGCTGATGACGGTGTGGGCGTGTACAGAGGCTACGACCTTGCTGCAGCCGCCGTGGGTTTGAGACGTGTAGCTGCAGACAGTCCGAACACGACATGCCGCTACAAACTGCAGCCTCCTCTGGTACAAGACAAACCCACCAACCTGACTGCTGTCTGAACCCTGCTACAATGCTGTCGTGAGTAAATGAGACCAAATGTAGCATTAATAAACTTTACAATTCACAATATATGACGATGTCATTTACTTTTTAAGCAACAAGATGTCACCCTTCCCATCACCCTCATCCTACCCTTAACCTCCACTCTTTAAGGTAACACTCCATGACCGGCTAACCGCTACCTGAACACCATGTGGTCTGAGGGTTCGAGGTGGTTCTCACCTTGAGGAGGTCCGACAGACGTGTCAGCATGTCGGTGGCGATGGATGGGATGTCGTTAACACACTGACAGTATTCCAGAAAGATCCGGATCAGCAGCAGAACCGTCCTGAAAACAAAAACAAAGAGACGATGGTCACAAACAAACTCCTCACAGGTCAGTGTCCTGCCGTCTTTTATCGTCCTACATTAACAGTAACTGTGTGCTTTGGTTTAACTGCTGTGTGGCTGCAGGAATGTTCAATCTGTGGCTGCAGGAGGTCACGTACCCAACGACGGCGTATTTCTGCCCGTTGACGAGCAGAAACTCGGTGGGCTTCCTGTCCTCTGGACCTGCACACAGGAAGTCAACATGTCACAGCTGAAGTCTTCAAATCTTCACATAAATTAACGGAGCTCTGTTTGCTCTGAGAAGTGACGCCTCTCTGATGATTATCATAAATGATTCCCAAACAGATTATTGATTACAGCTCATATTTCCTGTCTTTTATCAGAGTGAAGGTCAAACGGGAGCTGATCCACACCCACGATGTTGTATTTAGTGTTTATGGAGCACTTTCTGTCCTCTATCTGACAGACGGATACACGTCCATGCCCACAACAACATCTTGCATCCTTCAATGCAGAGTCCCTGTGTGTCAACACAACAAGCAGCCAATCAGAACACCCACATCTAAAACTTTATGTCAGAGCTTTTGAAGATCACCAGTTTCTTTTTGGCTGAATAAAGCTTTATTGAAAAAGGACATGTGCTGTTGCCCTGTGTTTAGTCATCTGTTGAGACATGCAGTCGTGGCTAACTTTGCCCTGAAATGCTTTTGTCCACTGAACAGTAGGGATGGGAATGAGATCCGGTGTGACGGGCCCTGAGGCCGAATTGCTAAAGACCGAAGTATCGATAAGCTCCAACGTTAACAGTTCCGCTAGTTTATAGGAAATATTTCTTGTTCATTTAGTTCACATAAACATTATCTTGTATAGTTTTTATCTCACCAACATGTGTGTAAGTGTTTTGTAGTAAAATAATTATCAGCCAGTTCCAGTAACTTTTGTTATTACAGTTTTGGGAGGTTTTCGGAAGCGTTGTTGATGCATTAGAAACAGTGTGAAGCAGAAGCAGAGGGGCTTTTGAAGCTGGTATTTGTTAAAGGTTTGGTGTTTTTTGGTCACCTGGGATTTTGCGCTCTGGTAGTGTTATTCTTCCATCAGCAATGGAGTTCACAAGATCCTGAAACTCAGCAGGAACCTCCGCCTGCTTCCAGCGCTCGTTATCCAGGAGGAGGCTGCAAATAATCCACAAACAACATCAGGACACACAAACAGAGTCAACACTGCAGAACAAAGAACCAGAAGAGTTTAAAAACTCAACATTATAAAACCAGAACTAAATTTTATGAAGGCACCTCAACCTTTTCATGTTTGATACCGATATAAACTTCAACAATTGAATGTAACTAAGTACATTTACTCAAGCACTGTACTTAAGCACAAATATGCAGGACTTGTACTTGAGTATTTTCTTCTCATGTCACATTCTGATTCTATTTCACAACATTTATCTGACAGCTTTAGTGACTTTACACATTCAGATTGTTGCACGAAGAACAAAAAGTTAATAATACTGGATGTTTTCTTGGGATTGTGCCAAACTGGGTTTGTGTCTCAGGCTGCTGTCAGACCTAGAGTGTCTCCTCTGGTCTGAATCAGGGACTCATGTTGCTCCAAAGTTGTATAATTGCCTGGAGTTGGTTCGTGTTCTCACGGCAGCATTTACAAGAGGACCAGATCAAATGCCTTGTGTGAGAAAGCTGCTCTTGATTGGTCAGAATCTCCATGTGGGAAAAATCCAGGAAGTAAAGCAAACGTTGAAGAAGAGAACACTTGCAAGATAAATGTGACACTTTCTAATGTCACAATGGAGGGACAACTACGCAGGTTGATTTTAGCGCTGCTCATCGTGGACTATATTGCTGTCATTGTTCATTTTAGTCAAACCATACAGTTTGAAAACGAGGCGCGGCTCCAACTAGAAAACAATGTTTTGATGCATTGGATGTGCTGAATGTGCATATTAAGGCAGTACAGGAGGAGGTGCACATTAATAATCCTCCAGGACTGGAACATGCTCATGTTTAACCCAAACAATGTGTCATGTGGCTGCAGTTGCTTCACATCCAGGTCGCAACACCTTCTCACCACAAACCAACCGCACCAGAGTTCCTTTGGAACCGGACTGAGACCACCTCTTCAAGAAGGTCTCAGTCCAGTTGTTTTGGTGTGTTCACACCTGCACAGACGCACCGCACTGAGGGGGCAAACGGACTTGAGTTTGACTGAACCGAACCAAACAGGGCAGGTGAGAGAGCAGCCTTACACTCAAGTGTCCCTGAACTTGGAGACTCTTATCTGGGTCACGTTGTGTTTTTGAAACAGAGGAGAGACACAAAGCTGCTGGAAATAAGTCACTATATAACAGCTAAACGCAGCACCACCCACTTTGGAGGATACATCTGTAATAATTTTAGAAATATTTAAATATTCGATTAAATCTGGAATAAACTGATCAAATTTATGCCCACATTAAGAGCAGACTTTGTATAACTCCACAACTGTTTAGTTCACGCACAGAGTTTAGGCAGATGTGGATGTGTACGAGTATATGTTACATATTTGAGCTGCAGGTAACCTGAGTTTGGTCTTGCGTTCTTCGTGGAAGCGGTGGACAAAGCGGTTGGCCTGGCTCTGCAGCGCCCCCCTCAGGGAGACGCTGCGCCTGCCGCACAGCTCCTCAGTGTCCCTGACGAAACCCTCCACAGCCTGAGAGAGACACACGAACTCCGCCGAGCTGAGACGCTCCAGAGAGCCATCCTGTTGGAGACAGAGACGATACCAGAGGTCAAACCAAATCTTAACATTTACGAAAACATTTCTAGTGTCTGATGTGAGCTGATTACTGAGAGGTGGTTATATCGTACCTTGGCTCTGGCTGTGAGGACTTTGACGCAGCGGTCGTGGCTGACGTCGGACGCGTTGTAAAGCAGCTCCTGGATGTTATTGATCACACGGTTCAGCTCCAGATCAGTGGGCATCATGTTCTCACTGGACCTGAAGAAAAACACACACACACACACACACACATTTACAGACAAGACACTTGAAAACTTCACCTGCCATCTTGAAATGAACACAGGGTTCACCCTGGACAGGTCACCAGACTATCACAGGGCTGACACACAGAGACAGACAACCATCCACACTCACATTCACACCTACGGACAATTTAGAGTCACCAGTTGAACTTGAAAACATTATTTAATCCCAAGCCTCGAGGGAGTTACTGGTCAAAATATAAAAGTTGCTCATAACCACATCATCATCTGAGCAATCTGTGTCAACATGTTTTCTGTCAGAGTTACAGAACGAACTAAACTGAACCCCAACAAAGCTCGTTACTGCTGAAGGGAAAGTAGAGTGACGTACATGAAGCTCTGCTCCCTGCTGACGGAGGTCTCTGATGTCCCGGACGCAGAGTCGCTGCTGGCTGCCTCCACACGACTCTGCTGGACCCTGGAGCCCACAGTGGAGCTCTGATCCTGGAGCTGCTGCTGCTGCTGCTGGGCGTCGTTCAGAGCGTCGCTGATGAACAGACCCTCGTGGGTGAGGTAGGCCAGCTCGGCCTCCCCCTGCAGGAGCGACGGGCCGTGGGGAGCCTCCTGGACTGAAGCTCCTGACCCAACCTCCTCCAGGAGCCGGCTCTTCTGGTTTGATGCCAGAACCTCCAGAACCACGTTTTTAACCACACTCAGAGTGGCCTGGGAGACAGATGGGAAATAAAAGATGCATCCAGTCATGTTTCGATGACACCTGAGTCAGTTAAGAGCTCGGAAAATCTTCTACGTAGACCTCTGATCATTGATTAATCTGCTACATTTACATTTCTTTCATTACCACGTCTATGACACCTGAGCCTTCCTCTGAACACTGACTGAATGAGATGAGTCAATCAGGCGGGATCATTTTCTGTAGCTGAGACATTGAACTCACCTTGATCCTCTGCAGGAAGAGAAGGAAACTCTCAAAGACGGTTTTCAGCAGCTCAAACCACTGAGGGAACGTCATCAGACGCATCTGGTCAGCTAGCCTTAAGACACACACATTTTATATAAAGTCAGAGACATCCTGTTACATGAGAGTCATTTCTATATCATAATTAGGGATGTCCCAGTCACCTTTATTGATAAATGAGTCATTTATCAGCCAATACAGAGTCCTGATCCGATGCTTTTATTTCTAGACCAGTGGTTTTCAAACTTTTTGTCCCTGAGGCGACCAAAGGGCGAGCCAAAATCTCAATGCACCTGTGTTTATATCTGTGCACAACAGCTTCTAGAACACGTGTCATCACTCTCATCACGACATAACACGATAAAAAATAAGAAAAGATAAGACAGCTTTCATGATTCTGTCTACTGACAGTGTTTTCTTTCAGCAGTAGGTCGTCTTCGCTGGTGCTTTGTTATAATTTGCTCCGTCCAATAAAGCGCCCGATCGTCCCACTCACAGCTTTCTCTTTTAAATGTTATCATCCCTCACACTGGCTGCCAATCAGGGCCTGTGATGTGTCACATATTAACAATTCCCACATGCAAATAGCGACAAACAGGTTCCCTGTGAAGGGTTTCTTAAATTAAATTGAATTAAATTCCATTTTTAGCTAGTTTGTGGAAACCAGTACGTGGCCTCCTCAAGCAGCTCCTGGGAACATGATCTACCTCCTATTGATGAGACTCAACAGTTGTGATTCCTCACAAAGTTTAAAGTGCTGACCTTTAATTTCAGTGCTGAATGATTCACCTCTGAATTAATCACACATCTTATCTGTCTGTACAAGAGCTTATTTTCTTCATCTGCTTCATATGAAGATGGGTCTGCTTTTTTTCTGTTAATCACTTTGAGCACTTTTAAAGTTATTACTATTATTATCATAAAAAATAACACAGGATTCCTGTTAAAACAATAAACTCACTAAAAAGAAACAACTGTACTCTAGAGATGGCGATACAGGCGACATGTAACTGTGACTTTAAACCACAATATTGATATATATCATGATATGATACATTTAAAAAGAAGTTTATAGTCTAGTCTGTTTTGGGTAATCCAGCAATACATGATTAATGCAGGTCACACTGATTGTGCAGTGTCACCCTTTGAATCAGTTTACATTCACATTTCTTACTTACTTAGTGACGACTTCAGTGTCAATTTCTTCTATGTGCAAAACATTTTCTGCCACACACTGAAAAACACAAACACGACAGATGAGAAGAGTTATGTCATTACATAATAAACTGAGCTGCCCCCCCGAACAGTCGACCAAACGTTAGTCAACCAATTAGGTCAACAGGAAGCTCTAGGCTGCACCTCATCAACATAAATCCAAACCTATATGACTGGACGATGTGGGACTTTACTTTGAAAGGACAGACACAGGAAGTGTCCACGCTCAGCAGTCAGACAGGAGTCAGGTTAATTTCCAGGGCTGCGGTTATTCCACAGGCTAGTTAATAACATGTCGGGCAGGAAATCCAAAGTGTGGGATCATTTTGAGAAGGTGACGGCAGCCCTAATAACAACTGAATGTTTGATGACTGATCTGCAGGTTAATGTGCTTCACACAGTCGCTGTCAGCTGTTGTACCTGAGAGACGATGGCCTTCGCAGCCATGATCATCTCATCGCTGTAAATGTCCAGAAAGTCCAGCTTCCTCTGCCGCAGCAGGCCGAACACCAGAGACTCCAGACGCTCCTGAAACACACACAGAAATAACAGCAAAAAATAATTATTCCTCAACAACAGATTCCAAATGTATGCAAGTCAAACTCGATCAGCAGCATTTCACACGACAAGAAATTTAATTAGTTTATACATAAATTAAGATTTCTTCCACAAGCTGAGATCAAACAATTAAGACGTTATCACAAACAACAAACCCATAATTGATTTAATTAAGTTCAGGCATAAAACAATCTGATAAAATCAGAGTTATTTTGTAAATACTGACACCATGATTATCTAAAATAACATTTTATCCATTTTAAACAAAAATCTTTATTTGCCTTTAAATCCTCATTTACACTGACAGTATTTTAAACACACAGCATGAATTTTTAAATTGCAAAAGAGACACAAAAACATACTCAGCTGTAAATAATCACACCTGATTAAATTAAGGATTAATTGAGTCGTTTAAAGAACATTCATTTTCCAACATTCATTTTGCACTACAACATTAAAATCCTTATTTTATCACTGTATGATTCGACTAAAAATAAATATTAATATATAGTAAATTTAAAAAAACATGAGAGCTCAACCCAAACTCAAAGATCATCCTTCAGAATTAACCAAAGCAAAACACATTTAACTCACACTCAGAGGGTTTATTTAACCTGCTTGGAGATCAGACGGATTCACCACATGGGTACAAATGTTAACTCGTAATTAGAAACTCTCTGGAAGCCGCAAGTGGAAACGAGGTGTGAAACACGTCCATGGGTGCAGAGGTGGCTGACAATACATTTGCTTCTTACAAAACATGACCACTAGCTGTGAAACTGACGACTGCGACAGTTGCGCTGCCCTTTGTCATTATGACGACTTACAGAATCTTTTGTTTCATCACACTGGCAGAAATCAGCTTCCACAGAATACTCTAAGTTGTTTAATGAGCGTTCTGGAGCTTGATGAGCGACTTGACACCATCTGAATCCTCCTGAAGACGCTAACTCCTCCCACCTGGCGCTCCAAGCACGTTAAAACAAACACTCAATTAATTACTTATAGATAAGATTTGATGGATCACTGACCCACACTGCAACAACGAGACTGATTTCAGCAGCAGGCGTGATTTTGATGGGATTTTCATGTGTGTGTGTGTGTGTGTGTCTGTGTGTGTGTGTCCCACCTTCTGTGAGGCAGCGTTTGGTTGGTGGACCTGTGATGGGCACAGCATCCGTTAAACACACAACAGTTCACATCAGTGCTGTGAGGCGTCTCTATGAGTAGCTGTGATTGTTGGAAATCTGACTTTTTGTCGACAAATTCCGCTCCACATTTACTGATTTTAAATAACTCACTTCCTTTGTGTCACGTGACATAACTCCCCTCAGCTGATTTCTTTCACCTGTGGTTGATCCACGTTTGTCTAGTTGTGTTCTTATATTAATGACAAGCTTCAGAGTTATAGTTCCCATCAGGCATTGGGGTAAATACTGTGTGAAGAGGGTTTAACACATAAAAGGTGACAGACTCAGGGATGAGTGAATGAATGAATGAATGAATGGTTTGGAGGTGATGGAGGAGTGTGTTCAGACCTTCTCGAGGACCTGTGGCTCGTCCCTCAGGCTGCGGTTCAGGTCGCTGCGTGCGTACATGCTGAAATCCTCCACCATCATCTTATCGATCAGCTTCTCCAGCTCGCACAGCTGCGAGCCCAGATGTCTGAGGGACAGGAGGACAGAAACACACACAGACAGACAGGCAGTCAGACAGACAGAGAGTGAGCAGCATTCCTACAACTTCCTGTACGGAGGCTTTAAAGGCTCACATTAAATTACTTGACGATTGTCTTTGATTTATTGTGACTGTGACTAGATCTCTTTTAAAAACCTCGATATTATTTTCATTATTGCTAAACAGCAAACCCGCCTGTCACTGCGCTCCTCATCCTCTGCTGTGAAGAGTCAGCCTCATGATGCTCTCATCCAGCTCATCTGTCTTTGACTAAAAATAGACTTAAATCTTACTGTTGCCATAAAAAGACTGCACAAATTATGACAGCTAAAATGTGACTAAAAATAAAAGCAGACTTGGATCATAGGCTCTGATTGTTCTTTATTTTCCTCCACACTCTGAATTTTTGCATCTGTTTCTGCTCACAAACGTCTCATGTTAAGTTTATTAACTTCTCCAACAAGGTAAAACATTTTCAGGGATGAGAGGAAAACTTGTTGCCTCAATTCGAGGAATGATTTTGTGTTGGAATCATAATTTTAGTTTGCACCGAATCTGAATTCAAATTTGGTTGTTTGAACCCAGGTGTGCTGCTCGTAAGGTGTTGAGTGTGAAGGTGTCTGGATGAACGTCCCCAAGGGAGCGGCCAGCAGCAGCACCACAGGCCGAGAGTGGTTATAGTTCCTGTTCTGATCAGGCAGGATTTCAACGGGCACTGCACTTGTATTTAAAATATTACGACACTCGGTCTTATATTGTCAGGCTCTGCTGAAAGAGCAGCAACTCAGGAAGAGACTTCCTCTTTGTATTTATTTTGCAACAGGCAAATGAATTTCACAGAGCCTTTTCATGGTGTGATCAGGCGGTCGACGGATTTTCAACTTGAATACAAAGTCAGTGGAAACACACAACACACACTCACATAAATGTGAGTATGTTGTAAAGGCTCATTTAGGTTCAACTTTAGATACAGACACAGACACAGACACAGACGGAGCCTCCTGTCCGTAGCCTGCGTTCTTGTCATCCACATTTGCGCATGTTTTCTGAAAGCTCACGGATACAGATGAAACAGAGAGAGACTACAGGAAATCATATGAGCATATGAACAGTTCAAGAGAGACACGACCATATGACATGATTTTAACATCTGATGCCATGCACAGGGGCAAACAGCTGGGAGGAGACTGGACGGCATTAAATGTGAACTGGAGAGGAGCAAAAGAAAAGTGGAGGTCCATGTAAGACCGCTGCCCTCTAGTGGATGGATATATGCCAACGTGAAGAACACATCTGTGGTCAGTCGGGTTGGGACTCGATAGGATTTTAACGATTCCGATTCCTTACCGATTCCTACACTATATTCAGTATACTTGCTATACTTAAATAAGTATAATAAACACAAATGCAATCATACAAATACAAAAACTTTATTCTAACTGCTGCACAGTACAATTAGATGAAAATACACATTTGTGTGTGGTGTGTATTTCAGATTTAGAGCTTATATCATCTCCCTGAGAATATATGACAACAAAAAGTGATTCTCTGATTTCTACAGTAACACTATTACCTCAAATTAACCACAGCAATGTAATAAAAAATGCTTATATGAATTTATGCTTGGGCGCTGTTATTTACATGACAACACCTGAACAGAACACACACACACACACATTGGCTGTCTATCGCTCTCACTGGAAGCATCGGACCTCCCGCCGCCTGCCTCCGCCTTGATTAAACGCTGAAAATTAAATAAAAGAGGGAGACAGATTTTTCCTGTTTTATCTTATTTTGTTATATTTCTCCCTCTCCCCTCACTGGAAGCCTCAGACCTCCCGCCGCCCGCTCCCACCTCAAACACGGAGGTCTCCCGCCTGTTAAATAGCCTGTAACCATAACAACTGTGTGACACAAACTCGGTGCTTTAGTAATTAAATAATGTCGGGCTCGGTCGGGTTCGGACAGAAATATGCGGCGCGTGGCGCACGCTAATGGAAATGCACGTGACGTGGTTTTTTTTTGTTTGGTTGGTTTTTTTTACAATCTAGGAACCGTTTGCAGGAAGCATTACTCCAAATGTGATGGAACCGGTTCCAGAACTGGAACTTTGAACCCGGTTCCAAAAAAGAACCGGATCCGGATCCCAACCCTAGTGGTCAGTGACGGTAACCTGGTTTGAAATTAAAGTGCCTATTTTTGTATGTAAAGGGAGGATAAATGAGCGCTGGGCTGCTTCAGCTGAGGCAAAGACAAATCTGGCTGAAAATGTTCAGGTTACATTAACATCCACACACATTTGGTACAACGGCTGTTTGTAGAGCATGAACACAGACACCTGCCCACTCACCTGAAGCTGTGGATTCCCTGCAGCTCCTGCTGCAGCACCTCCTTGGTGGTGGAGATGAGCTCCAACGCTCCAACGAACTCAGATGTGGAGAGCAGCAGCTGCACGGTGGGCTGCGTCTGATGCACCGCGGCCATTAACTTCAGTTTGTTGTGCAGCTTTACGCAGTTGTTGCGGGTCAGCGCGGTGCGGAGGGCCTGCAGAGGCCCCTGGCACATGACCCTGTCGATGGCGGCAGTTCGGCCCCGCAGGACGGCCACGGCCCGCTGCGTTTCCTGCAGCCGGTCCTGCAGCTCGTGCTGCGAGGACATGGCGTGGAAGAACGCCTCGGAGCGCAGCGAGATCTGCCGGGCGATGCTCACCTCCACCACGTCCAGGTAGTGACTCAACTGCAGGGAGGCAGACACACAGAGTTTAACTTTAAGTTTACGTGTCTTAGAAAAGCCTGTGATGTGTGTTCTGACAGAGTTCACCTTCTCCTGCAGCAGTTTGGAGGACGCCACGTCTCTGCTGCTCTTCCCACCGGCACTGTTGAAGTGCGACCAGGGCAGGACGGTGTTGAAGGTGGCCGGGTCCTCCAGAGCAAACTCAGGCTTCATGAAGATCTGCAAATAAGTTTCAGTTAATAAAAATCAGGTTTCCGAGCAGAAATTTTAGTTTCCTCAACTCTGATCCAATAAAAACAGAATAAAGTAGACGTGTTACCTTCGGGACTTGTTCCAGCTCAGCTCTGGATTTATCTAGGAACAAGAAAAGCTCTGAATCAGTCTCTCATCATCGTTCAATTAGTCAGTTGTGCTTTAGCTCATTTTACATGATAAACAAAGTTGAATGATACATAAATTACAAGAATTATCGCCCTGCAGTTGTTCGCCTTTTTCTCTGACAGTCTCAATCCATGTCAGTGAAAACATGGATGTTTCACTCACAGAAGATCTATACAACCAGCACAGTTTCAAGATTAGAGTCACCAATTCAGTATCTGACCGAATGTCTCCCCTTGTGTTCCTGAGATATGACGCTGAGTAATGGACAGAGAAGTATTTTATGTAGAACATATGATGTCACAGAGAAGCGACAACTACTGGTCAACAAGGAAAACTCCTCATCAGGAGCAGCTCTACCTTGGTCTGGGAAATTACACAGCACGGCATGTTCCATTATTTTCTGACATTTTACTGACTTAAGAAAATAATAAGCAGGTTAATCAACAATGAAACAATTATAGTTGCTGCCCTAAATTAAAGGGAGATAACGAAAGTATCTGTCTGTGAAAAGTGCCATCAGTCAGAAACAACCTACTGTCACATTACTCATATCAAAACCTTGAAACCAAATCATATCTGATGCATAAGTGCCATTTCCTGTCAGGGGTTTCCATGGTAACAACCCAGAGCCATTCAAATGCATCTTTGATTTCTACATCAATCTGTATTTAGCAAACTAATTTGATTATTAATCAGTTTGATTTATTTACTAAAGTAAAAAGTAAAAATTGTCTGATTCCAGCTTCTTAAATGTGAATATTTTCTGGTTTCTGTCCTCTGTGTCAGGAAGTGTGGACAAAATAAGGTATTTGAGGATGTCATCTCGAGCAAAGGAAACACTGATCAACTTTTTTTTTTAACATATTCTGACATTGGTGGTGGGAGGTTTGTGCATGTGTGTGGGTCATTTTATGGACTGGAGCAGAGGCGGTCGGGGAGCGTCCTGCAGCAGCAGCAGCTGGTTAATAATTCATACCGTGGTTGGTGGTGATACTGGAGACAGCATCCACGTCGTCTTTGTTGGGACAGATCGTCTTGCAGCGCTCGTGGATTCTTTCCCTCTAAAAATAAAAACACAGAGAACACAAAAAAGCTTCAGGATCATTCTGGTTGAAACTGAACATCTGCAGCCGCACTCTGGCGTGTTTGGCCCGAGGGTGGCGCTCAGTGACAAAGAGGAAAGTTTGCAAAGGCCACGGTCACAAGCAGCACAACACAGGAATAAGGAAGCAACAGGGGAACGTCTGACAGCTGTTTTTCGGTCTCATTGTTTTATCGTCTCTAACACATCACCCTGAAACCTGAAGGGGGAAATGAACACGATGTGACAATGACATATAGATGGTGACATTACTAAGAACTCGACAGCTCTTACAGGAATGAAAAGAAGTCAGTTCAGGTGACAAAGTCCATAAACAACTCAGCCTGGAGTTTAAAACCACAGTCAGCTTATCTGAAGAGTTTTATTACCGATTTCAAAACGTTTGTTCCCTTTCACAGCTGTAAGGGCATGAAGATAAAGCTGAGGAATAATGTTTCAAAAAAGGAATAAAAAGCTGCTGTATGAGCAGATCTGTGATGAAACTTCATGACCCTACAAACAGGAAGAATGAGGAAAAGGAGACCTGAAAACACACATGCAGCTAAAACAACAAGAAAAGGATGTGACGTGAGGAATGTAAAAAAACCCGAGATATTCTAATACTCTGTCAGGTCTAAAAGTGTCGGCGCAAAGCAAATCAGTACAAGACTCAAACCACAACATGTCAGAAAGGATTCAGATGAAAACACTTTATGTGCTCCTCCAGTTTCTCTTGTGTTGTCGAACACAGCGTTACAACATTAAAAATGCGTCCCAGATTCCACCGTACTACACTGAGGCTTGTTCCACTTCCAGCGTTTGGCGTTTCTAATGATTTGATCTGATAATAAAACAGGAAACAGTCGACACGTTCAGCTGAGCAGCAGGACACCTCCATGTTCGTGGCTCCTCCTTGATGCTTGACTGTGGTCACATATTGTAGGTGTTCCCCATTAAAATCTCCATCTGCGGTGCACCGCTACAGTTTTACAACAACCACAACACAATCATAAATAATAAAGTGCACAAGCAGAGCAACAACACTGCCCTGGCAGATTTCAGTAGAGAGCAGTCTCACCAGTTTTCATACTGTCAATGATAAAAACGTTAAATACTTTTATATGGGATTTAATTTGAACGTTACAGTGGTGTGCTGTAGTTTGGGCAGCCGTTTTGTTTGTGAACAGGAAGATGAACTGATCTCTAAACGGCATGACGTTAAAGGTGAGGATCAGTGTTTTATTTTTGTTTTGAACAATATTAGAGTAAAACAAAAAGGAGCACCGCGCAGAAGTTTGGGCACCTCAAGACATTTGAGGTCTCAGACAACTTTTACCAGCCCTTAATGAGCTCGTTAGGGCTCCGGCTGGTTCACAGTCATCGTAAGGAAAGGACAGACGCCTGTACTACGAAGCAGGAGTTGGAGTTAGCGAGTTAACTTCGGGGTTAACTCTGGGTTTTCAGTACTACGAAGCTGGTTCTCTTTTTACCGGGATAAATCACCGTGGTAACTGATGCTGAGCACCTAACCTGATCACAGCCTGTCAACATCCCGACCTCTGACCAATCAGATCACTCAAGTAAGTATCAGTGAGCAAAAGTCCAGGTAAAAAAGAGGAGCCTGTATGCTTTTATAGGTCGGCAGAATCATTTCATTGCTTCCACTGGTTTTAAAACAGAGCTCCAAACAAACACTAGGGCTGCAACTAACGACACAGAATTAAAGACGGGGAAGAGCCTGAAACTGGTCGATGTGTTTCCATCCTGTGTATTTTAAATCTGAGGATTAAAATATATGAATGGAAACGTTTAAACTGAGCCAAAAATCTCTCCAATCTCAAGAGGCTTCTGTGTTGAGTCTGTTAAAAAAAAAAACAGCAGCAGGAGCTGAAACTGCTTCAACAGGATTCCTGACACACCCACAAACACAACAGATATCACACACGTCACGTATTCAGCATCAATGCTACGCCCTCCAGTCAGTGGGTGTGCCGAGGTCTGAGCCGCAGTGATGCTGAGTGAATCCGTTCTCTGTCTATCACACACACTGTGAATAATTCAGCGTGGTTGTGTTACCTGAGCCATCTCCTGCAGGTAGGGCCCGAAGTGTTCCCTGGTGATGTTGGGGAGGTAGAAGGAGGGCATCACCTCCGTCTCTGCGAAGTCCAGCCCCCATGTTTTGGTGAAAAAGTCGGACTCCCGCTTGGCGAGTCGCGGGTCGTTCAGCGCGGCGGGGAGGTTGACCTTGGAGCTGTACACCGTCCACCTGTCGTGCTCCGCGACCACGGACGGGCCGTCACACAGGCCCCGCCCCTCACCTGCAGGAAAGCAGAGTCAGGTATTAAAGCAAAGTGTAAAGTCTGGACCACTTTGGCATAAAGTGCTGACATGATGACAGAAAATGAATCTTAGACAATTTGTTATCAATCCAAACATATCCTGATTCCAGCTTCTCAGATTTAAATATATAATATTTTCTTTGCTTTATATCACTGTTTTTGGGACAAAATCATTTCAGACGTCACCTCAGACATTTTTCACTACCGTCTGATAATCTATTATCTAACTTAAATGCTGCGACAGACGGACTGCAGCTGCTCCCACCTGTGGGCTCCTTGGGGCAGACGTCAGGCAGGGAGCGGATGGACCGGCAGCGAGGGGGGGAGGCATCCCGCTCCTTGCGATAGATCCCATCTCGGCCTCCACGAGGCACTGGGGAGGAGCTGTGGCTGGAGGCCATGGCATTGGGACTCGCCTCCCAGGAGGCTAGCTGGAGACACACACACACACACACATGAATGATGCTGGCGTTAGATACAGGACAGGAAGATTAAAGGACGGGGCTGTCGGTGTATTTCTCTTGTCAACAAATCCCATTCAAAAAACCAAACCAACAGTGTGTGTATCCTCGGTGCTGCAGAGCTCCACTCTTGTTAAAAACACATCAGTGAGTCACACTGTTCCACCGGGTGACATGTTCCTTCATCACCATGAACACACACACAGTTTAATTTGACTCAATCTCACACACACCGTCCTGCTGCCACAAATATGACAGCACCAAATGTAGATCAGGGCTGCACAATGAACTGAAATCATAATATGGCCGAGTGTAAAATCAACCTGAGGAGCTGCAGTTTTTGATAAAGGTAAAATGTGTCCCGACATATTGTGGTGTTACAGAGATGCCACCGCCTACAAATCATACTCCAGACTTAAGAAAACACGCTCGCCTCAGGGTTTATCCACACATTCATTTATTTGCAGCAACATCTGCCGCCATTACTGACTGCTTATAGCAGTGGTTCCTAACTGGTCCAGCTACAGGGCCCAGATTTCTCCTTAGTCATTAGTTCATGGTCCACACAGTTAAATACATTAACCATCAAACTTGTGTTTGTGGTCGAGGAGTTTGCTGTCTCTGTGAAGTAGCTGTCCATTTTTCACTCACTCTACAACAGGAAACTGCTTTTTAAAATAAAAACTCTGCGCCAGAAATCCACTGCAGTGTGTTTTTTACAAACTTGACTGAGATAATTCTGCATCACGTGCAGCCCTCGTCACAACATCCCATTATTAATAAAGCACTGGGGTGTTGTGGAGATGCCCTGGCCTATAAATCATTTACCAGACTTACACATGCCGCATTTTTGCGCCCTCAAATTCAACGTTTTAAGATGCACTCACACACATTTGTGCCTTTTTTTTAGCCTTAAAGCTAGCTCAGAAAAGGCACAGAAGTAGCCTCGCGCCAGAACTCATGTTTTCCAGGTGGTTAAAGACGCAGCATGTGTGCAGCCTCTTTAGGGAACAGGCTTGTTTCAGGGTGTCTCACACACTTGCCACAATAACAACATCTGCTGCCGCCTATTGATTTTTTATTTTTGGAGCTGGACCGTTCATTAGGAGCGCTGTTGGAATATACTATATACTATGTATACTGTAAAGTTTGCTTTCACTGGCTTCTGCAGCAGCTGCTCCTCTCACCCTCGATCTGATCCGATCAGCTATGATTGATTGATCAATTATCCACCCTGCGACTTAAACTCTGCAAACTGCTGCTGAGGAAGAAAAGGAATCATGAAGAGTTACACGCGGCGTTCATGAACCCTGAATTTAGAGAAGGGACACACACACACACACACACACACACACACACACACACACACACACACACACTCACACACACAAAAAGTTAAGTTTGGCGATTCATCTCCATCACAATGGCAGACCACTTCCACTAGCTTCCACTAAAACTGCAAATATCTGCAGCCCTGATGTGGATTTTTTTCATGTTCAAATGATACAAACGCAAAACAAAACTTATCAGCAATGAAAAACAAAGACAAACAGGATTCTCAGCAACAAATGAGCAACTCAAATTATATCATTCATGTTCAAAAGAGGTGAAGTTAAAACTTTTCTGGTCCTACCCCCTCTTACTGTTATAATTAACTATAGAAAATAAATCTTCAGATTAATTACATTAAAAGATAATTAAAAGATTAATCAGCCACTGAAAATGGTCCCAAACAAATGCACTATTTTCTCCTGTTTGACAATAAACTACAGTGAGCAGCTGTTTTACAAGTCTGAGACTTCTTTTCTTGTTGAGAACATGTTATTGGTTTTGATATTTTCATGGACTTTACAGATGATAATAAACATATACAACACCATCAGGCAGATCCTGCTGAGCAGCGCTGCAACATTTTGTATCGCCTGAATAACAATGAGCATCAGGAGTAAAACATCTCGTCCACACAGACCGATTGATCCAAACTGTCTCTGCTGCTGTCAGTTCTGTCGCTGGTGCAAAGCTCTCCAAAGCACAGGAAGTCACACCTGTTGTACAGTAACGTTGACTTCAGCCAGCTGCAGAAGTTCAATCCAAAACTGAAAGTGTATTTTTGCTTGTTGGGTGCAGCAGGTTCAGGGCGGTGATGCCGACTGAGTCGTAGTTCATCCTCAGAGTCACGTCCGCACCATCTGTACTACGTCTCCATCAGTTCATCAGGTACATACTCTGAAAACGGTTTCTACTCTTAGTCAAACAATGCAGGCGATGAGAAGTGACTTCTTCACACTGAATGAAAATAACGTCACTTGAGTCCGTGTAAATACTACAGGTTGTGACTACAGCCTTATTTGCACAGACATGCAGACGTCTACACGTTCAAACAGGATAAGCAAGTCTGTATTTTTCTCTTGAATTTACTGACATTATCCCGACAATGATGTCATGGCTCTGCAAAGCATCATCACTATAACACGTCCATCTTCTCCTGAATTTGCACCAAAAATGCTGTCAAAACTTGAAATAAGAGCGCATTCACACCAGGATAGTCCAGGGTTCAATTGAGCGGGGAATGCCGAAAAATTTCACACCTTCATTTGGTTCAGTTCACTTTCACACTGCACTTTTTTAATATGGACCAAATCACCTGGACAACGTCACGCAGTTACAACAGCTGCTCGTTTGGGGGCGGTACTGCCCGAAACGACAACTGACCAGGAAGAAAAAAAGAAAAGCCTGCTCACCGATTGGCCAGGACCGATAATGGAAATCCATCCCCTTCAGCCGGCTTGGTCACCACAAAAACAACAGAGCAACACCAGGTTTTTTTCTACCCAAAATGCACTGCGCTCTGCGTCACTTCCTGTCTTTGGTTCACTGGATAGTCCATTTGCATATTCCACTGTAGGGTTCGCTTGCAAGTGAACCCTGGTGCGGTTGACATGTATTTTGGGAGTATCCAGTGATCAGGCCTTTCTAGAAAGAATTTCATACAGCACTAAGAAAGATACTTAACACTGATCTTCCTTTGTAATTTTCTATATTCATTTTAGGAAGTACTGATTTTAAGGCAAAGCTTTCTGACAAATATGTGTTTGGTATTTTGATGTCTGCTTACAAGAAAGTCCTCACAAGGTGCTGGTTGCTTCCTGAACCCCCACATTAGAGGAGTGGATAGATATTGTAAATTATATTTATGTTATGGGAACCATCACTCTCTCTCTTCATCTGCAGAAAAAGGTTTTCATTAAATTCTGGGCAAAGCGCGTAAAATACATAAGACCCTTCCAACGTGATTCAGTGTGACAGTAAACTGAATTTAACTGAATTTATTTGGGGATTTCTACAATTTCCTGAACATGTTGTGTGTATCTTCAGGAAACTGTTATTGCGAAAAATGTTGTTTTTTTGTTAAATTATTTTTGGGATCTCACGGACAGCGACTGATCAATGAAATTATACTCAGATTAATCAACCACAGCCCCAAAAACTGGTACAATACCCTGCACTAATTAAGACTGACTAAAAGTATGTATGACACTAGTACTATGATGTAGTACCTGAGTGCAAATTCAAGGTATTTGTACATTGAAGTCAAAATGCTAAACACGCTCTTGTACCAGCTTCTCCAAACATGAGGATTTGCTGCTTTTTTTGTTCCATGTGACACTAAACTGGATTTATTTGGGTTTTATACTTCTAGTACAGACATGTGAAGATGTCATGTTCATCTTCAGGAAATTGTCATCGTGAAAAATTTCAATTAGTTTGTTAAAATATTTTTGAGATCTTACAGACGGCAATTATTAGATAAAATAACATCAGATAAATTAATCGCAGCCTAAAAACTTCGATATAAAACCAGCACTATTTGTGACTGAGCTTGATCTACTGTGCAGTGCTACATCTACCTCATCTCCAAAAAGCAGTGATGACACAGAAACAGAGCTGTTAAATGAGCGTGGTGGCGCCTGACTGAGCAGCACAGGATGTGAATGTGTTGTTTCAGCTCTAATCTGACTGCTCAGACAGTGGAGGTGTAAGACCCTCTGCTGTTAATCCCATCACACTGACTGACTGAGAGGATTAGAGGAGAGGTCTGCAGCCTCACTCTTACTACCACCACTGTTTTTAGCTCATCCTGTCAACACATGAAAAACTGTCTCGTCGTCACATCTCCAACGACAGAATGAACATCTCAAAGTGTAAAACTTCAGAGTCTCACAGCCGGTCTGGCTGCTCGTCTCCATCGCCCACTGAGACGTCTGTGAGGTAAAAATAGAAATAAATGACCGATTTATTTTTTTGGAGAGACAGGTCTGCTTTGGAGAGTGAGGTGTTGCACATTAAAACAGATAAAATACTTTACTATCTGCCGTCCTAGAAACCTCTAAAACTGATTTAGATCTGTGTTTCAACATGAAAGAGAAAGAGCAGTATTTTACAGCTGTTTACTGTGTTTCCATCGTCATGTGTCCACGCTTGGTAGAAAAAGATGCTTTTCTAAATAATCACTCTGTAATAAAATGATCGCAGCATGTTGTCTGAGCAGAGAAGAATCAGAATTAACCGACAGCCTTTCAGACCAAGTGCCTCCTAACTACTGTTATTGTTTCTGTTTTTTGTCTACCTAAAGTAAATTTATTTTTTATTTTTGTTTTTTTTGGCATGTGGCTGCAAAAAGGGGAGGGGGTGTCAATTTTTTTTAAGCACTGGGGAGGAACTTAGGGACGGGCACACAGCTTTAAATGGTTGTATTTTGTACGTATTTTATAGGGGTGTAACGATACATCGATTCATTGATTAATGATCCAATTACATCGATGCAAAATGAAAATATCAATCAATATCGTCATCTTAAACATACACCTTTATTTTTAAATTCACATAGCACGTCTGTGTCACCATTTTATTGAACAGGTCTATTTTTATTATTTTTTGTTACAGAACAATACTGTTTTTCATTTAAATGCCTGACACCTGGAAGAGCTCAGAAATAAAATGGTCAAATCGTATTCTAGTTGTTTTTGTGAGTTGATGTAAATGATTGTGTTTGATGGGCGTATGATATTGCGTCATATCGATCGCAGGCTCCTGAATCAAATCGAATCGAAACTGTGTCGTGACAGACTTTGTGATATCGGCAAACATCGTATCGTCATCCAAACAAATTGATATAATATTGTTCCGTGATGAAGCTGGAGATTTACACCCCTAGTATTTTGACACAGATTTTTAAAGTTCATATGCCTTCCCAGTCATTTCTCATAACCAGACGATTTAAAAATAGAAATCAGCACTGACTTTTGAAATCTGCGACTGTCTTAGGAGACATCATGTGCGACAAACACGTTCCTCAGAAAAACAAAACAAAACCAAATTTAAGCTTAAAATACTGATGTCATCAAAATCACTTAATTGTAAAACCTGTTTCAAATTCAGCCAAAAATAAATGGTTTGCACAACTAACCAGGACACACGACAAGACTGAAAAACCAAGGGTTTTTTTGTTGTTGTTGTTTTTAACTCCAGGATTTTGTCTTTTCTTTTAGCTTTCAAACATCAAAGAGTAAATTAGGGACGCATGATAATATGAGCACGTCCTTGGCGTTGGCCAACGTCAGCTTTAAAATGAACAATCAGAATCAGCCAATATACTTTTTCTTATCTTACACAATGAATGAATATTACACACATTGAAAAGTATTGCATTTCATGTCTCCATCAGCTGGTGGGCCGTGACGATAAAAGTATGCATGTATAATATGATGTTAATTCCACGACAGAAGAGACGTGATGAACACTGGAGTAAGGTGGGGAAAGAAGTGAATATATTGATATCAGTATCAGTGTTCTGTCAACTGATCTGCATATCAGATACTGTAATAACAATTTGTGGTGAGGGTCAGGCATTTTCAGGCAGTCACTCAGAGGCTCAGGGAAAAATATTTGTTGCTTCAGGGAGGGTCCAAATAAATCACACCCAACTACCCTCCTGTGACAAGTAAAGAACAGTCTCTAACTTAGACTTAGCAGTTAATGAGTTATTCATGAGAATATTCACAGTACATAGTTTTGTCTTTTTAATTTACTGCCTTGATGTTGTTTAATCTTTATTTTATGTAGCTTGTTCCTCTTGGAAAACTGGCCGAAATAAATTCTTACTAACTAACTGGCAAAGTACAATATTAACCTCAGCGGTGTAGAGGAGGAGCAGAATATACAGTGACATGACATGGAAACACTCAAGTTAAGTACAAGTACCTCAAACTTGTACTGAAGTACTTTTACCAGGTTACATTCCTGCACAGCTGCCTCCCAACAGGACAGGCAGCAGTGACTGAAGCTAGCCTGCTAGCGTTAGCTTAGCTCCCGTGCATTCACTGCTGCAGCAGCTCGCGTTAAATCCACCGAGCTGACGGTGAAGTCGACAATAAACGGCAACACAACACACACGACACCAGATTTCACTGTCGATGACAGCGCTGACAAGGCTGTGAATACCTGCGGGCCGTGCCTGAAGCTAGCGCTGAAGCTAATGTTGTCAGCGGGGGTTACACGTAGACTGGCTAATGCTAGCAGGCTAGCCGCGCAGCTAACAGTCTGACAGGCGGCATGAAACGAGACACACACCGGGAGGTTCAGTGACCGCGGGGCTGCGGCCGCGTCCGTACCTGTCGTGTGAAGCACAGCAGCCGGTGTTTCTCCTCTTCACCATCACAGGAGCACCGGAGCAACCGGGAGGAAAACAACAGCACTCACAGCAACAGATACACCGACCATCATGCACCGCGGGAGGAGGGGCAGCTTCTTCTTCGCTCCTCATAAAGCTCGCTGCTGCCACCTGCTGATCCACTGACACCTGGCGAACACACAGTAACAGTGTGGACACCAGTAACAGTATGTGGACAGCAGTGGTGGGATGTAACTGAGTATACTCGCCTCACTGTTGTATTTAAGTACAATTAAGGGTATTTAAACTTTACTTGAGTACATTGGTTTGCTTCCTACCTTTCCTTATCCGCTGTGAGGCTCCAAAGGACAGAGCGATGTCTATGCTGTAAAGCCCTGTGAGGCAAATTGATTGATTGATTGATTGACTGATTGAAAACTGCACTGTCTGTTTCAGCAACAATGTGTCCTCTTCCCCTTTGTACCCATCTCCCGTGGCGTACCACAAGGCTCCATACTAGGCCCCATCTTATTTTCCTTGTAGAAATGATTATGGGCACAACTTCCTGTGAGATAGTAGCAGTAAGCTATAAAGTAATTTGCCTTCAGTTTAGCGAATACTGATTTATCTTTTGACAAATATTTAACTAATGTTAACTTAGCATTTTCTAAAATGTCTTTGCGTAGCTCTGGTACCTGTTGCACTGTCCGTGTCTGTAACGACTAACGACCTGTCTGAGCTAAAGTTTGGTCTTCAGCAACTGCATGTTGAACATGTAACCAGAACAAAAGGGGATTGTTCCTGTTGCCGTGGTTACCATTGATGTGGGACATAAAACCACAAGAGTTTAACCAGACACAGTGAAAAGGTATTAAATCAGAATGATCATATCGTAGACTGACAGGTCCGTCACTCAGCGTCGGTACATGATGTCCCTGTCTTTCCCCGTCTGACTTCATTCTCAACCTACATTAGAAAATAAACTGTGAAATATGTATTTAGTCATCAGGGCTGAGAGTGTGTCACTGATTTACTTCCTTTATATCATATAAAGAATGAATGTCAAAAGTTATTTCTTTTACTCCTACTTTATATTACTGTTACTGAAGTCTGCTGCTAAATTCAGCGTCACGTTTCACTTAGAACAGTTTTCGATAAATCAGAAGACATGCACCACCCACCCAAACAACATGACAGACCAAGTACATACCATAAACCTTAAATTAAATGCCCAGTCCCTTTTAAGGTATGGCTACACATTTTGACAAATCTCAATTAGACGTCTCAAATAGAAGTTCTTTGGATTTATTAACGTGGGTTCTTGGCTACCTTAAATGTTTTGAATGACTGGGCCCAGATCTTTATTTCACAGTGTAAAAACAGTTTGTATAACTAAAAGTCCCGCAGTTCAATTACTACTTAAAAGTTTTAAAAACTATTGGCAACGAAATATACCTAAAGTCTCCAGTGTAAAAGTTCTGATTATTTTGCAGTGTGGCTGATTTCAGAGTGTATTATATTACTGGATTATAATCACTGATGCAGTAATGTGTTGTTCACTCTAATGTTGCAGCTGGTAAACTCATTTTTACAACCTTATGTACTGCTGGGTAGTTTAAACCCTGGTACGTTGCAACCTGGATGTGGTTTATATAAATTGTGTTGTCTTGTCACAAAAGAATAAAAACCTATTTATTTACTATCATTTAAGAAACTTGTCTGTACACAATATTTTCTGAGGGTGTGATTATTATCTGTAAGGTAATATCCCTCCAGCACCAGCAGCTTTCCACCGACACAAACGCACACAGCTGCACAAACATCAGCAGTGTGTGTATTTGCAGTAAAAATAGTCAGCGTGCAGCGCGACCACAAAGCTGCGAGGCAAACAAACATAAATAACACGTTCGGTCTGAATCACATGAAATGAGTCAGTGAACTGGTCAGCTCCTGTTTGTACCCTCCTGCTGGTTTCATCTGTGCTCACTCACACTAAGAACAGCTGAGGTTTTACTGGTTTGACTGAAGAATAGTTCATCGCTAAATTCACTCATTAAAGGTCTGTACTTTTCAACCTGGGCCCTGTTTCCTCGCGGTTTTGTGTCAAAGTGCAAAAGTCTGCAGTGTCATCCCTCGGGGCATTTGTGCACCGTCAACATACGTCCAATTAAAGTGAGCTGACCGGCTCAGACTGTTGTTCTTAGTGTCTGACAACATTATGGAAAGGATCCCTTCAGAGATAGACCTTCTTGTTTAACTAGAAACAGCCCCAAAATCGCCATCGCCAAACACACCAGACTTCATTTAAATATTTTTTAAAAGTAATTTTGTAATTGTAAAACAAACTTAGCATAAAACTTCAATTACAAGCCTAGTGCCAGTTAAACACAGTCTCTTTTACTCGCCCGTGTGACAACACATTTTGACAAATAAAGGCCCGTCCCAATTAGAGGCCTGGTCTGGTTGCCAAGCAGAAGTTGTTTAGATGTATAAACCAGGTTTGTCTATTTCACCAAAGACAGAGGTAAAAATGAAAGTTCTGAGGGTGACACAAGAGGTCATTGGGTCATATAATCAAAAAAGTTCACCCTCTTGGGAACAGGAATGATCAGAGCAAGTTAAACAACATGGCAGATTTGAAATATTTCTTATTTAAAAGTGGCCTCATGGTGGCACTAGAGGTCAGACAGTCACCAGTATCACAGGAAGCCTCCTCTGGGTGCATCACATGCTGATCTGGTCTTCTAAATGTTGGTTTTTCAGTATTAGAAAACCTTTTTATCTGATATGTGGAAAGTGTATGTAAATACATGTGTACAGGAGGGGTGTATCCCTTTAACTGCACCTTGGCAGAATGTGAATCATCTAATGAGTTTATTAAATGTTGACTCGTCATGTAACGACTTGATCACGCTGGTTTATGGACACTTGTGCCTCTAGTGTATTTTTATTTTGTGTAAAAACGACATTGAGTCTGGATGTGTGTGCTTCAAGTCAAGAGACAGCCGTTAAAAAGTTTCCCACGAAATATATTTTTGTCACGTTAAGATACAAAGCTCGTATTAAAATCATAAAATACAGTTATTCTGTGTACAAAGAGGAAACAGCAGTACAGAGGAAGGTCACTTGATTTCAGAGAAAAGGATCAAACACAGAAATATGTTATGGATCACCTGATTCCTTTTTGTTTGTTTTTTTACCATTTCCTGCATAAAAATTCTGCCTTTAAAAAAAAAAAGCACTGGACCACAGTGAGACACTGAAACCAAACTGGTGGTCACGTCTTAGTGTTAATGGCGCTTTAAGGCAGCTGTTGAGTTAAGACATTACTTAGACGACAGGGAATAAATAAAAAGTAAATCACACATCATCACAGTTTTGTCCAGGGAAGAACTTTCACCACTTGGAAAGAGGGCGACGCAGCCTGAATCATATATAATATCAGAAACAGGCAGCAGTCAGCCCAGTACATGTGTCGATATTGGTCAAAATTAAGTTAAATTAAGTTATAAAAATTAAGTTATGTAAAAACTCAAAGCTGTGTCCACCTCTCTCTTGGTTAAGGCTTGACATAAGAAGTCTGAGTGGTTTCAGTCCAGCGGGCTTTGGAAGATGAGTCTGATGCAGCCGGACTCTCCGCTCAGCGGCTGGATGCAGAACGGGCAGGCGGCGTGGAAGGTGTGCGTGCCGTGCGGCAGCGGGATCTGGCTCCAGTACGTCGTCGTCTTCTCTGAGCAGACGTGACCGCAGGGGACGAAGGCGTGGGTGGGGGGCTCTGCGTCCACGTAGAAGCCGGCCTCGCAGCCCAGCCACAGCGGCTTGTAGGGGCCCCGCGCCCGGCACATGGGGCACTCTCTCTCCTGACACTCCGCCTCCACCTCGGGGTCCCGGCGGCTCCCCCAGCCGTGGTAACCGTGCACGTGGCCGCAGTGCAGGTAGGCCCAGGGCTGCTTCTCGTCCAGGACGTCTTTGCGGCGGAGGCTGGGGAAGGCCAGCGTGTTGAAGCCCACGGGGCACTGCGGACGCCCGGCGTTCAGCTCCTGCCGCAGGGCCTCCAGGTGTTTGACGGTGGGTGTGTGCGCCAGGCCCTCAGCTGTCCGCCACAGCAGGGTGGCACCGCACAGGTCGATGAGAGACCCGTCCACCAGCTCGTTAGACTCGGGGTCCACCTGGAAGAGGGACGAGCAGAAAATATTTAACATCCTGTTTAAATTTGTATTATAAGACAGCCAAATTCAAGATGTCACTTCCTGTCTCGCTGCTGTTCTAAGAGATCCTGAAGTGAAAAAGTGAAATGTGTCCCTGGGTTTACTGTCTGTATTCTAAAATAAATGACCACCAACTTGATTTTGGAATTTAAACTTTTGGATTTTAACAAACTTAAAGGAACCCTGTGAAGTTTGTAACTACTTAAGGCCTGATCAAGCGCACGCTCTAGGTGCCTGGTGCTTGTGCTTGTGGTCAAAGGGCTTTCTCCAAGAAACCCCTTTCTGACAGAAACCTATTAATCTTAATCCAAACCACGACTTTTTTCCTAACCCTAACCAAGAGGACTCTTTCTGGTAAAAAGCCCTGGAGGAAAATTTCTCCCAACTGCTCACAAGAACAAGTTAACAGTTGCTAAATGATGAAGCTGGTGGTGCTCAGTTGCTCAGCAGGACCACTGGACTCCCTGTAGTTAGTATTAATTTTAATTATGCTCGGCCCGGCAATAGACAGCAGGTTGTCAAACTGCCCCTGAGTCGTCCTAAAATCTGCCTGTAAACGTCCATGATGGAGGAGAAGCTCCTGGACCAACTGGTGGTTCTCCCCATGATCCAGCCTCTTTTTTAGGGTCTCATGTACCCACACAGATCTCTGTTTATCTGCTGACAGCTTCTGTTTCTCAAGCACGCTCTCTCTGCTGCACTGCCGTCAGTGGCTCCTACAGAGGCCTGTGTGTGTCCAGCTGGAGGAGGAAGAGCTACACGTTCCACTGAATTCCTATAAATCAAATGTTCAGTGACACTTTTCAGCAACAGATTTTTCAAATTAGACAACATGACAAGATGCATGTAATTTGCACAATATGCCGTGCTGCTATAAAGTACACAGGCAGCACGACTAACTTAGGTGCTCGCCTGAAGTGGTGACATGGTTTAAGTGTGGAGACGTCTGCCTTCCCTTCCTCCTCAGATTCAGCTCCTACTAGACCCCAGCAGTACTTCTGTCAGAGACTTTTTTTTGTGCACTACAAAGGACTTGTAAAAAGGCCTGTTTGTAAAAGGGCCAAGTGGTGTTCAGAGGTCAAAAACAAACAACAAGAACAAGATGTTTACTGAGCTGCAGGACAAGAGAAACAAATGTGAAGTAAAATTATTTTTTTAGTTAATTTATGATTTGCTGTTTGCAGGAAAAACTGCATAAAATCAAACTCCATGTTGAATCACACTGCATCAAATTATTTTGCATCACATCAAACTGTGTTGTGTCGAATCGCACTGCGTCACACTGGGGAGAATTATATCGCAGTGGTAGTTGCTTCATATGTATTTTTAATGAAGTGGATCTTTGATGATTCATTGAGATGTTAATCACATTGGCCTCAGTGACAGAGTCGCACATCTGCAGTTTGCATCACGCACATAAGATAAGTTAAAGTAGAACTTTGCTTATCCTTGATCAAGTTGTTGTGCAACAGCTGGAGCACAAAGTAGAAAAGTGCAAATATAACTGAAATATCAGTAAACAAAGATCCAAAATCTGCAAAATTTAAATGCACAATGCCAAAATTATAAAGTCCAGAATGAAGACTACGGCCTCGATCACACAGGAAGTGTTTTAGATGCTGGAGGCACCTTTTCATAACTTTTTTAATGAGAATCAAACTCCTGCGCTCTAGGTGCTTGGCATTTTTGCCACAGAGCTCTGAACTCCTAAAGTTGAAAAACTTCAGCTCGAAGCAGAAAAGCGCCCCACGTCATCTCTTTCTCCATTGTCCAATGAGATGATTTGAGAGGCAACTACTAACTACTAACTACTAACTAATAGCACAGATGAAGGCTGTTAGCAAAGAGACATAAACTGTAAACTACCAAAAATATTTTAAAAATTGTCTTTGCAAATGTTTTGACGAAAGAGTGTACATTCAACTTGTTTGGAAGATTTCAAGGATTCACAGTGAGCTTTGGTGAGAAACACTGAATCTCCACCGAGCAGCTTTAAAGGATTATTTGTGTTTACAGTAATGAAAACAAATTACAGCTCCCATGAGGAGCCAGCGGAGTCACCCACCATCTTGCCCCTCTGCTGAGATGATCTGGTTTCCCGCAGCGTGAAGACGTTGCCGCAGACGGATATTTCCCTCCATAGACCAGGTTTAGAGTCTTGGCTGAAGCCGTGTCGCGGGTGCATCACCAGAACGCCGTTGGTGGTCAGTCCGTCCATCTGACCGTCCTGCATCCTCCACTTGGCTGCTTTTTCCTGCGAACAGGTCGAGATTTCACCTCTTAGTACACAGAACACAAGTGATGAATCGCAGCGTCGTCCGCCTCTGACAGCACCAGCTACTGCAGCCTACCCCGAGGAAGATGTTCTTGGAAGAGTCGAAGCCTGCGGCGTATATCCGTGCAGAGTACGGGGGGTTTCTTTGGCAGATGATGCGGCAGGCAAAGCGGGAGATGGTGCTCTGGACTGTTTGACCATCAGATTGATTCTGACCGCCGGGCAGCGTGTCTGTCACCACAAAGTCGATGGGATTCTCTGTCGAACGACCGATCTGTAACGACACAGGGATAAAATTCATGTTGCCAAAAAGTGTGTGTACACAAGAGCATTTATCTTAGTGTCATGTTCACATGAAGCGGCCTGTACGTCCCACCTGTCTCATAAAAACAGGTGCAAGAAACAGCATGAGAAGTCAAACTGAGAGCTTTGAGAGAAAAAATGTAACCTTCGATATTTTTTTAAAAAATGGGTTCATTTCTGGAATTTTTCTCACAGCAGTTTGTCTGCAGCTGTGTTGATTCTCATTTCTGTTTCCAGTTCCTCAAAATGTGGTTCCTCATTTTTTGTCTTGGCTTTGCCGTCGCTCTTAACTGTCTTTTGTGGGTTGAGGAAATTCTACCAAGCGGCCGGCCCACATTGAGCAACATGCAAAATGTACAGTGGTCAAAAACAAACACACCCAGGAACCAAAATTACTGCCACTCTTCTTAGATGTGATGACGTTTACAGTTTGGATACATTAGTGGACTTTTTTGAGATGCAAGATTGCAACAACAGCGATGAAAAAATAAAATAAAATTAATTGAAAGCAAGAACGGGCACCAAGAATGAAGCTCATACTACTACACCAAGAACTCCTTCTCCTCATCCTGATGTAGCAAACAAAAATAAACCACGAAAAGCTGAATCTGATCTGTGTGTCTGAACTGACATCAGTTAGTGGATGTTACAGACCTGGAACATGTCTGTGTTGCTGTCGTGGGTGTACTCCACCACCACCGTCTGTGCCCGGGACAGTGTGTATGAAATACTGTGCTGCTCCTTGTTGCTTACAGCCTTCAGAAACACACAAGAGATGCACTATTATAACATGTTTAAAGCTTTAATGCTGAAAGACAAACACCACTATTAATGTTCTTTATGTTAGATAATGGCATATTTTATTCATGCTGCAGTGCACGGAAACATAAATATAAATCCACTTATTAATCCAGGTAATGTTACAGACACAGAGCCGATAAAAAGCACAACATACAGGTACATGTAATACGATGTTTCCAAGCCTCATCAGTTTCACTTTCTGTGTTCTTGTGTGCACACAACATTCAAAGCTCTCACTCCTGTGCTTTGTGTCGTAGGGCCTGATGTGCACAGTCACCTGTGTGTTGCGCTCTCACCTTGGCAGCCTGAGGTGTGCAGGATGAGTGGACAGTGCTGGGTTTCACGCCGTTGGCCTTGTTCCTGCGACACAGAGCGAAGCGACTTTTCCGCCTCCCCTTGTCACCGTTGGGCAGAGAGCCGTTACACCTGAACACACAAGACGGGAAATATCTTAGAACATACATATAAAATCTGCACAGGTGACCAGGACACGTCAAACCTGCAGCACTGATTTTAGAAATTCATTTTTATTAAGATCAACACATTCTCACTCTGACTGCGCCACATATTGATGTTTGGTTTCAGTGTCCGCATACGACATTCATGGTACCCTGGGTGTGTTACATGCATTGTCTTCTTTCAAAATACACTTCTGTTTCACAGGAAATTTAAAGTTTACATACAGTCTCTTTCAAAATAAAAGCACTACGTCTGTACAGCAAATAGACGTTTTCTTTCCCTCCAAAAACAAACACATGGTTGTGTTTAGGAAAAAAGAACAGGGTTTGGCTTTAGAATCTTACGGGACACAAACACCACTCTCTCGGGTGAAAGTCGTGCTTTGTTGGACACGTCCACAAACTGTTAGACGGGCGCCATAAAATTAGAACGGCAACAAGCTGCGTATCACGCTGACATTAAAGGATGCCCTTTATCATTGGTTTCTGACGCTGCACGTCACTGCAATCTTCAGATTTCGATGACTGCAGCATAAGGCCAGGCTCTTAACACATATGACGCCTTGAAGACTTATGAGGCAAACATGTAAACGTATTTGATGATAAAAATTTACCAAAAGAAGCCGAGAAACCAAAGCAAATAGTTCTCCCTGAATATGGGATGTCACCAAAGAAATCCTAATTTGATAAAACAGTTTTCATGTTTCGTTCGTTGGGAAGTGCAATGGATTTTTGTTAAACATGTTCCAATGACCGTATAAGAGTAGTAAATAGGAAGTAGTTTCATTGCACATTACTGTACAGGGAACAACACTTTGAAAATATGTCCTTATTTTAAACTCATAGATAAAATTCACAAATGTTTTCCTTTAGAGGATTTGTGGATATTTTCATCATGTTCTGAATGACCCGGACTTTGAGCGAGTCAAGTTTTTACTGTACAGTTTATGGGAACATTAGGGGAAGGGACAGTCAGCTCAAATTACATTACAACATGATTTCTTCATATTTGAACCGCCATAAAAAAGAAAGCGGTCGACACTGGATTTCTTTTAATCAGATCCGGCTGTGGTCAAAGTGCAGAGAAAGAAGAAGTACCCAAATTACATAAATAAATTGGTGCATGCAATTTTAAAAGTTGCAATCACTGATGCATGTACGCAGTGAAGAAAGTATTTTAAGCCCTGCAGTGTGACGGTCCAGGGTCCCAGACAGCTTTAATTCAGCCCTGGATACAATAATACAAAAGCAAACAAAAGGTCTGAGACCACAGCAGCAGACCTCCCTGAACCACAGGCGCTCCTTGTGTCCACAGTGAAAGGCCTTCAGTCAGGAAGTCAGCTGCATTCTTCACTGTGGTGGAGTTTCTCAACACATTGAACAGTGTTCAGGCTGAGTTATGCTGCTGCCAAACAATAAACACTTTCTACCAGAGGTGGGACGAAGTCGTTGTTTGTCAAAACACAAAATAAGTCTCAAGTCATGAAATCCTAAATCAAGACAAACTCGTCTAAAGTCCTGAACTTTGTGTTTTGTGTCTTAAGTAAGTCATTTTGTGCCCTTCACTGAATGTTAACTTACAGAAATAATAATGTTCTTACTACTTTCAAAAACATGTTATAACACCTAACAACATTTTCTAAAACATCCCCTGACTTGCATTATGGATCAGAGGTCGACCGGTTCATCTGTTTGGCCAATAAGGACTTTATACAAGCTATCATAACGAGGGAGGGGGGCTTTGATAGCTGCGACCTCCACTTGTCACGTAGGTACAGACAAAAGGATTCTGCAGGGAGTTCCCCACATGCAAATACAAGGTAATATGTGCTTCAGATAATCTGTATGATTTAACTGAGAGTTCACTAATGTAGGACGGCTTTACTTCTTCATTAGGGGCATAATAAGGTTGTTGGTTATAAAATAGCATTGTGAGTTTTCACAGCACCTGCGCGGGGTGGGAGTATCAGATGGTGTTTTAATGACAATGACATTTATTTTTAATGTAAATACATAAAACTTCCATTGTCAGTGATTTAAGTCCGTAAGTAAATTGTTGTAGATGTTGTAAGGTCTACATATGCCCACGTATCAGCACATATTGCTTCAATAACTAAACTCAACCGGTGTGTATTTGGAACAAGCGTCTAAATGGGACAGGCCTGTAATTCCTTTCACACAAACCTCTTGTTCATCAAAGATGGGAAACAGGCTGCTAAGATATGGAAACAGTTTATTTTATCCATCATGAATATTAGTCTACTTTTGCAAAACAGAGAACGAGAGAGATGGAGGAAGTTAGAGGCTGTATGCACGACCTCAGATTCATTGTTTTTAATGCAGACACGCAGCAGGTGCGCTCAAACACCAGAGTGATGCCTCAGTGCCACACACATGTTCCTGAGCAGGGCACAACGGCTGCACCCTGAGATCAACATCTGGAAAGCAGCAGCGTGTACCGCATGTCATGTAATGAGGAACAACCAATCACAGCTGACAGATATCTTCCCTTCTTCTGTAAATATCAGTCTGTGATAAATATGGAGGAGAAGTTATTTATTTAAGTGCAGGAATGTCAGAGCTTTACATCTGTCCCACGGACAATATTTTTGGCTTAATACTTGTGCTAGGCGTAGTGCACAGCAGCACCTGGAAGAACATCAGCTCTGCACTTAGGATAACTGGTAAACAGACTGATATGATGCTGGATATGGTCACTTAGCAATCTTGAAAGTTGGCAGAGTTAGAAGCAAGAGTAGCACTAGGGCCAGGCGATATGGTATGATATGATACACGATATCGAGGGAGTTTCTATTAAATGGGTGTCATGCTTTCAGCTGCAAGTCAAAGCCACATTTTGAGATGGCACAAGCACTTTAATAAAAACAGACTGCCATCAGAACACAATACAAAGACAGCTGCACAACATTATAAATGATATGAAATAAACAGCAGGGCTGTACGTTTACGTTTTGCACACAGCACTGGAGCTACAGAGGTTTAAAGGTTTGCAGCACAGGACACTAAACTATAACATGAGTATAAAGGTATCAAGTCAGCTTAAATCCATTGTAGTTTAAAACAATTAAAAATCTTTGCTGGAGGAGTAATGTCACCTTCCATGGCCTTTCAAATGAGTCTAGTGCTGGAAAATTATTTAAATATTTTAATTTATTCAGGCTGTTAATCATGTTTATGCACCTAACATGAACAGAGAGGCCGAGGAAGGGACGAAGAAGGATGGCGACGATCCACAAACTAGCAGCGCAGCGCTGTACTGAACGTGTGCAGCAGTAACTCTCTCAGACTGATGTAGCATAGCACATGCAACATATAGAGCCACATCACACTGTAGACTAATGAACAGACAGATTAAACAGAGGAGCAGCTCTGTGTCTCTCTGAGACCCTACATCAATATAAACAGTGTTGTCTAAATTTATATCTTGCTTGAAAATATATTGATATATATCGTACATAGTCGATATATCGCAACAGCTCTACCCAGCGCGCAACCAAGTGTTTTCCAGGGGTTAAACACACATCATGTGCACGGCCCCTTCTGACGGTCCTTTCACAGCATCCAACAACCGATGCAACACACCTTCATCCAGTATTATGAGAAACACTTTTTGAATTGTTCGATCAGCGGATCCTTAGAGACTTAAAGCAAAATGTAATCAAGGAATGGTCCAAAGTCAAGTCAAACATATTTCCCAAATGTTTCTCTCACAGCTTTCACTGGAGACAGGAAGCTCTGTGGGGGAGAGAAGGCTGAAGAGCAACGACTGATTGAGTCCACATTGAAAAGCAGGACGTTGTGGTGAAGTGGTTTATTATTTATCCATCAGGACGCCTGTTAAATTCAACTCAAAGTGAAAACATTCATCTGCAGAACGTTATTCTCGTCATGAGCTGTTGTGCATTTATGAAAGCTGAATGTTATTGGACCTTTAATTTAAAGTTTAGCTGGAGGTTATCTTCAGAGCCAGACTGCTGCCAACCACGGGTCAAGTAAACATTTGAGTTCAGTTAAAAGTGGAGCCATTCTTTGGCTGGATAATGCAAACTTCCTGTGTTTCAGATAAAGAGACGCCCACCTCCTTTTCTTAGACAAACTCAGACCACCCCAGCTCCACTGTGGCTCCACTGCATGACATATAACACAACCTCTGTTTTCACAAACTATATGGCTCTTTAAAATTAAACCTTGTGACCAGTGTAATTGCCAGTTACTGGCTCCCTCAGATTGCTGAGTTCCACATGCGGACACTATGATCCGAAAGCAAACAAAGGGTCTGAAACCACAGCAGCCACAACTCTCCTGACGTCTCTCCACCTCCCTGAACCACAGGCGCTCTCTTGTGTCCACAGTGAACGGCCTTCAGTCAGGAAGTCAGCTGCATTCTTTGCTGTGGTGGAGTTTCTCCACACGTTAAATGGATGAGTTTTGCTCCTGAACATTTTCATACTGCTCATAAAGATGCTACACGGCGCACTGAGCTCAAATGATCTGTTTGATCCTTTTTATCTGGACAAAACTGACAGTGCTCAAATTATTATGTGCATCTAAAGGGTGTTACACACTTAAAGGGACAGTTCTCCCCAAAATCACATATTTTCCTCTCACCTGTCGTGCTATTTATCAGTGTGGATAGATTCGGTGTGAGTTGTTGAGTGTTGAGATGTCTGCCTTCCCTCCAGTGTAATGGGGCTAGATGGTACTCAGCCTGCGGAGCTCAAAGTGCCACAAAATCATTTAAAAAACTCAACATCAACGTCTCTTTCCAGAAATTATTACCAGGTTTCTCAAGACAATCCACAGAGCTTGTTGTGAGCAGCTTCATATAGGAACTATTTTCTTTCTACTGAACTACGCCGGCCAACTGTATCAGAAGAAAGTGTGCACAAGCCTCTCATCTCTGAGCAGATGCACGCTTCCCCGTGTCAACTCAGAAAACTATGACAGCAATGCTGCGGCACGTCACCGTACCATGACAGCTGTAAAAATTAATACAGCGGCAGAGACCTAACCACAGGAGATGTACTGCATTCAGGTGAAAAAGAACTTTATTTTAAGCCTTATTTTGATGAAAAGATTTTTTTATTTAACAGGAATGATGCACAAAGTGAAGTGATTATTTGATTTTGCGTAGAAAGATTTGGCACAAATTTATTATAATTGGCTCCACATTTAACACATCCACACAGATAAAGAGTAACCGGAGTTTTGATAAATCTTCACCTTAGAAGGTGTTTAAAAAAAATATTTGTTCCAGTGGCCTAAAACTCTGTTAGGACGTGGACAAGAGGCCCAAACGTAGAGGATATCTGTTTACAATAACATCTGTGTATGTATAAACAGGGCCTCATTTTTGTAAAATTTAACAAACCTGATCTAAAAACAAATTTTATTCTTCAGAGAATCAAACACTCAGCAGTAACGTGAAGTGCACATATACAAGTAATTAAAAGGCTTTTAGCGCAGCTGTTAATGCTCTTCAGAGAGCTTCTTACCCGAGCACAATGAGCTCTCCATATTTGACTGGTCCTTTGGTGGAAGCAGGGGAGGTGGGGATGTTCTCCTGACCGAGAGAAAACATCTGTGCAGCCTTCGGGGGGGAGGAGGGGGAGGAAGGATGAGGTCTTTCCCACTGTCACCTTCAGAGCGTCTCCATCAGCGCAGGTACAAACATCACCTGCACACACAAACACAAGAAGTCATTTTATAAGTTTGAGTTTTCAGGAAAAACATCACTTTGGAGGTTTCATTTAACACTCTTGAGACATTCACACAAACACACGCACAGAGGCTTCAACACAACAGCATTCATCACTACAATACACCCACACTGTCTTTGTGCTGGGAGCAACACTGAGACAATGTGTGAATTCACTCCAGTACACTGAGCGGGGTTGTTAGGTGTGCGTCTGTGACGGGTGACTCACTGAGCAGCAAACTGGAACTGATGTTATGATCCTTTGTGCCATGAAAATGAAACAGGCCGAGTGTCACTCAGAAACATGACTCTGATGTCAAAAGGCCGAGGACGAACCAAAAACCTCCAGGAGCTTCAAAAATGGTTGTTATGACGAATCATATCTTCTGGTCCTTTCTCAATGGAATAGAGCAGTGATACTCAATTTACTGCCCACAGGCCAAATCGGTATGAAAAATTCTTACCCTGATACTCGTAGTATTTTGACTTTTTGGCATATTGACGTCACACTGTTACCCATGGCAACAACAATCATGGCTGCCAGCGAAATTATTAGCAACTCCACGGTGGTTCCAAAAAGAGGAGCAGCTTCAGTAGTGTGGAATAAACTGTGGCGTCCTGAATGTTTTCCTTCTCTTAGCGCTCAGAGGGAACTCATTCAGCGGCTCCTCTGGCAGCAGCACAGCGTCTCTCCTCTCTCGTGTCGTCGAGTGATGTTGTCATAAACCTTTGGTGATGTAAACCTACTATACGTGACGCTCGCAGCTCGACAACAAACTCCATATATGTGAATAGGTAGAGGAGG
Organism: Epinephelus cyanopodus; assembly: GCA_026686955.1. Lineage (NCBI taxonomy): Eukaryota > Metazoa > Chordata > Actinopteri > Perciformes > Serranidae > Epinephelus > Epinephelus cyanopodus. The sequence continues at coordinate 3,643,126 of CM048916.1, read as the reverse complement.
GTCACTCTGCTCAGGGCTGAGTTGTGGCTGGTTTTGTAACCACTGTTCATACTGTGGAGAGTCTGCAAAATGCTCCCCACCCCTCAATACAGCATAGTTTCGCAATAGTCTGGACTTATTTTGGATTTTTTAACAGTAAGGGACGGAGGACTTGGACATGACACGTTGTCACAATGTGATTTACAAGCAGTGCCATATGAGGATAAAAATACTACAAACACGAGGGCTCACCTCACGCTGTTACATGCTAAAAACATGTGAACCCAGGTATGTGACTCCAACCTCACATTTGTTCACGGACACAGCCGTACCTAAGCTCTACAGAGAAGTGAAGCATAAAGCTGAGGAATCTTTGGGAACAGCAGGAAGAGTGGTGTTAACCTGTGACAGAGGACAGGAGACACTGTCTCAGGACACCAAAGTCACAGCGGAGCAAACACTGCAGACCTCCTGTAACAGACAACACGTCTAACATGTGTGCTGTCATTCAGTAAGCAGGATACCTGCATGACAAGTGTTCAGTCTGTATGCAGCATTTCTGACAGGTGTTATGACGGTGTTGGTCTGTCTGTCTGCTCTGTGTCACATTTAGCTGCAATATATTGTATCGCAACACTCAGCATGTTGCAATATCTCAATAATATCACATCATGGGTTATTTGGCGATTCCCACTCCTATTGGTTAAATGTCTGACATTTAAATTGAGGAGTTTACAGATGTTGGCTCATGATACCATGTTGATAAGTGACAGTTTAGAAGTGATGATATCTCCTGGTGACCTTTTGAGCTAATGATCATGATCATCAGACCCCTCTGCTCATCAGTAGGGGTAAAATACAGCTTTATGTGTTAACATGATAAATAAGGTTACAAACAGCCATCTCGAGGCCTGACTCTGATGCAAGTTTCCTCTTTTAACAGACACTCGAGATAAAATCACAAGAGTCAAATGACAGGAAACAAAAACGGCATCAAGAGTTACTGGTGTTAATGTCAAAGCAAAAAAATATCTGAGGTTAGGATGTTGCACGATGAAGAGATGGTGAAGATGATGATGACTATTCTGTGTTTCCACGAACTGAGATACAGAGCTGCAAAATATATTAACAGCTATCAGCCTGATTTGAAAATATGACATCAGAGCCTTTAGGACACACTGCACCCAGAAACCTTCAGAAGTTTTCTCTGGTAAGCTTCAACGTACCATGTTATAACTCATGTTTTCCAGAAAATATCACTGTTCACTATCACTGTGTTTCACACTATCTCACTGGTCTACAGGTATCACACCAAGAAATGCAGCAATACACCAACAAAGGCAGAGAAGAAGAAGACAGCTGCTGAGTAAACATGAACATAAATAAAACTTGGTCCAAAATTTGAAGGAAAAAAAAAACATCTTTGCAAATTGTTTATGAATAACAAAAACTGTATTCAATACATGTGTACACTTTGTTCTGATGAGCAACACTGGACATAAACAGACACTATGTTTATTTACAAGAAAACTCCACAGGGCAGCTTTAATGAGTGAGATGACTGTTTAGGTCATCAGTTAGCAGCTACACTGATCACAAGACGAGATGTGTCAGAATACGTCTGTCACATGTAAATAAACTGCAGTTATGTAGCTCTTCTTAAACCAAAGTGCTTTATAATGTGACTCTCTTTCAGTTTCCTGCATGTTACATGACGGCAAACTGAATTTATTTGGGTTTTGGAAAGGTTGAATGGACAAAAAAAGACATTTGAAGACGTCAGTGGAACCTTCTGAGATTTACAAGTTGGGAAATGTCAGAGCAAACAGCTCAATTAATCCCAAATTAGTTGGAAAATGTGAAGGAAAACATCACAACTGTTACAGTTTGACTCACCAGCTGGACCTGTAATGACATTTTCTGTAATCTCTGGCAGAGTGAAATACATTTCTTATACTTTTTATTATATAATAACATTTATGCATGTGCTTAACAGAGCGTACTTTCTTCATTTCATTTTCAAATTTGTGTGTGAAAATTTATCTTTGCATTACGGATGCACGATTTTTTTGCCAATATCTAATATGCCAATATGCGACAACTCATTTGGCCGATAACCAGCAAAGACAAGTCCTTATTTTGTGGAAAATTATGCAACTTTATTCCCTGAATCCTCTGACTGAATAAAACGGTTTAGCCTGCTAGCATCTAGCTAGCTACTTAAGCAGCTTTTAACTTTAGCTTGTTAGCCGTTAGTTAGCTTATATGTTGAGTTTACGTCAATCTGATTGACTCCGGGGTTGCAGAGTGACACAGACACACCGCTGCACAAGTAGAAATGCTCACAACAGCGTAGGCAAGGTGTGTAGGCTACGGCGTAGGGTCTGCCACACAAGTATAAATTCCTTAAGTCCTTTTGCACCAAAAAGTTAGTAACAATATCATAAGCACTTAAGACATGTTATCTTTGGTTAATGGCCCTTTAATCATCATTTACAAGCATGCCACAGTTATCTTTTCTGCTCCGTTACTCTGGTGGTAATAACTGCAGTATGAGGCGACTGTGGAAGGGTTACACATATTTATTTCATTGTCTATTTATCCTTCTTTTATTTTTTATCCCTTATATTCTTCATACATACTTATATCTTTCAGATGTGTTGTTTTGTTACTTGTGCCTTATTATTTACCTTTTGTACATAATGACTTACTGACAGCTACTTTTACTGACAGTTAAAAAAAAGAAATTGGTTTGTCACATCGGCAGAAATTGGCATGTTGGCCAATTCTGATATTTCATTTTAAAGCCAATATCGTCCGATACTGATAAAGTGCCAATATTTACATACATCCCTTCTCTGCATTTTTCTTTGTACCATGTGGTTTGTTCGTGTACTGCTGTTGTGACATTTAAGCTTCTCACCCGAAAAAAATAAAGTATCTTTCTATCTTGGTTTAGAGCTAGGTGTTGATCAGCTGAACTTGTATTTTAACCTCTGTAAGTCAGTGATTAATGATTAATTGTATAAATGACTCATCAGGAAGTTATTCTATTTTTGTCTGCAGTAAAACCAGTGGATGAAATCTTCCACACTGCAGGTCAGTGCTCCTCCAGACTGATGCTTCCCACCTCCTCTAACCCATTTCCTGTGGGGAAGCCCTGCAGCCCTGTTGGAAATCTGCTGCACTCAGTGGGTGAAAGACATTTATAGGTCCACGTATCATGAAAAGAGCACCTCACCCCTCCATCAGCTTATTTCAGTGGCCATGAATACAGCCAGTGAACTGCAGGAGGACAGAGACCCATTCACTGCCTGTAACTGGACACCAGATAAAGAGGACGACTTCTAAAGTGACTTCACTCCTCCACAACAACCGCTCTTTTGTGCGTCCCTTTCCTCTCGTGACGGAGACGTAGCGTCCCCCCGAGTCTGACATTGAAGTGAATCTCACGTCGCTCTGTTCACGCCGCGGCTCAAAGCTGATTTTATCCCTCACATGTGACTCAGATCTCATGGTTTCTGATCAACAACACAAAGCTGCATGGGGTCGAGGTTACACAACCTACTTTTGACTACAGTTTGCCGGCATCACCATGGCAACGGGTGATTCTTGACATCTTTCAAGTTAGCTCAAGTTATTTATTTATTTATCTATTTATTATCATATGCACAACAATTACAGAGCGGCAGTAGTTCGCAATAAAACTTGTAGATCTCAGGTAGTGTTGTCACAATACTGGAATTTCTAACTTTGAATTTCTAACATTTTTATTAAAAGATAAATATAACAAGGTTATGACGTGACAACACTGACTTGGTTAGTAGCAGTGAGCAGCAGAGTGACTGAATGAGAAGGCACAGCTGGTACCGATGTATCAAATATCGTACCAATACATATTTTTTTACAACACTAATCTCAGGCTCCCTCCAACAATACTCTTTACATATGTATAAAAAAAATCATGCAAGTAAAAAATGAGAATCTACGACAGGGATGCTCAACTTGTTTGCTCAGGGGCCACTTCCCCGTCACCTGATTTAATAAACAAGATCTCAAGATGGGGAAGGCTGCAGAGGGGAAGCGCTTTTTAACATGGCGGCAGGGGTACGAAACAGTTGCCGCCCATGTGAACGTGCACAGATTTAAAATAGTGCAGACGTTAGAATATGGGGATAACATAAATATAAATGCGCTGAAGTATCTAATGACTGAGTTCATGTCTGTGTCTGTGTTGTAGGGCTGGGCGATGTGGACAAAATCAAATATCACCATATTTTTAACCAAATACCTCGATATTAATATTGCGCTCCCTGAACCCATCGAGCTGAAAACTTCAACTCGGAGTGTTCAGGAAATTACATCACATTACTGCAACACAGCCTTTAAAACCAGGAAAAAGACGACACTGACGTTTATGCAATATCCAAAATCTAAGACGATATCTAGTCTCATATCACAATACTGATATAATATTGATATATTTGCTCGTCCTGCTGTGTTGTTGATTTAATATATTAATCACAGAGTCTGCTCTCATGTTTTATCTTATTATTCTGGTGATTTTACGTTATCTATGTTATTATTGGTTTACATTCTCTTTCCACTGTCATCATAGCATACTGTAGTTTTCTTTCAAGTGTTGTACACTTCATCTAAGAATGCAGCGTTTAAAATATGTAAAATATACAACAATACTAATTTTAGGCGATGACAGAGATCTGCACTCGACTGACTGCTTTCTTCCTCTGTTATGTTTCCCCTTTGTATCACAACGTTCAATGCAACAGAGAAAATAACAGAAATCAGCTGTGGATGTTAAAGAACAGTCTGAGCACGACTTCATGTGACATCTCTAACGGGTAACCACCACCTGACGTCTATTTAAAGGCAGCCTAAGTTTGTCTTCTGTGCTGGCTAACCTGACAGGTGCAGAGTGGCTGTGAATTTAAACTTGTGAATTATTTATCTAGAGAGGAAACAAACAACACAGTTCACAGTGGGGGACTGTACCGCGAGGCCAGATAACTGGGTTAGACCGCTATCTCTGGGCTCCACTCAGGTTTTCCGGTATCACAAAGCTGGTTTGCTTTTAACTGGGGTAGATCACCATGGTAACATACACGCCGTGGCTAACATGCCCAGAAGCAGGTTCACCTGAGAGGATACGATAAAAACATACCATCAGCCCAACTACTGATCAATCAGCTCACTGGAAAAACTGAGTCGTCATTCCTACGGGATCCTGATAAAAGAACTGACTTTACAAGTGACAATAAAGAGCGAAAGATATTTTTACAACAGGTCAACCGATTTATTGGTTTGCCGGATTAACTGGCAGAGGGCAACGCCTGCCGCCGGGTTTGTCTTCACACCAACCCTGAAGAGGAAATACCCCCCTCAGCCCACACACACACACACACACACACAAACTAACCCAGTTCTCAAGGACAACAGACAGAGATAAAGACTGTGGCTGTGAGCAGCCTGTCAACCACATCAACCACAATACCGTCAGTGTGCACCAATAATTCAATTACAAGCAGATCAGGGCAATAGTCTGGTCTCATTACTGCTTCTAACTGAGTTTAAAACATATTATTTCAGATGAGTTAGAATCAAAATTAGGACACATGTAACCAGATTAACAGACAGGTCATTCATCAATCTTTGAATTAAAAGACGTAAAGCATCAGATCAAATCATTATAAAATCAACATAATTAAGTTTTGGAAATCTCTTAACAAGGCTGGGTGATGGTTCAATATAATAATCTGGTGGCCTAAAGGTCCGGTGTGCACGATTTAGGGGGGTATATTGGCAGAAATAGACTATAATATAACAAGCATATTTTCTTTATAGTATAATCACCTAAAAATAAGAATCACTGTGTTTTGTTAGCTCAGAATGAGACGTTTATATCTACACAGGGAGCAGGTCCTTGTTTACAAAGATCCCCATGTTTCTACTTGGGATGTTCCTGGCTAATTTCCCTGTCAACTAAACGTAAATTTGAATTAAGACTAGTCGTTTAGTCTAAAAAAAAAAAAAAAAAAAAGGAAAACACTCAGAAAACAGTGACTGATGTGACTGACTAATGTTTCTGGTGCCGACTACTGAGAGGGCGGATGTTTAATCGCTTAGACGTCTAATTACGCAAATCCCTAGTTTCTACAGTAGCCCACAACTGACAAACCAAACCCTGGCCCCAAAGAGAGATATTCAGGTTTTTGCGTCGGCCATTGTAGTCAGCAGCCCCTCTGCAATGTGTTGTAATCACCTGATCCATTTGTTTTGGAGAGGAAACTTCTGTGGATAATTCAGCTCATGGCAAACTCCTCCTAAACATCTGAATCTTCAGTTACCAGAGGAAAAAAGCTGGGTGCTGGGCTAACAGTCTAGCTCTGTTATGCCAAAGTAAAAGACTAATTTGTAACTTGAAACTACTTTTTTCAATCTCTTTATTGGCTTTAATCACCTAGTCTGTTTGTTTTGAAGAGGAAGAGACCTCTACAATAATTCAGCTCCTGGTTAAAACTCCTTAACAATGAGCACTGAAGGAATTCTAACCGGGAAAAGTTTAAGCTAGCTGATGTCTGTAACCCTCACCGCGAGACGCCACCAAACCCCCCTGAATCTTACACACTGGACCTTTAAAGTTATCAACAGCGCATCAATAACTCAAGGTGTAGTTCAAGAAAATGTTAATTTCAATAAAGATTAAATTAAATTAAATTAAATTAAGGTTCATGTTTTGCACACAAAAAGAATTTGGCTTGTGTTTGATGCATTGTGCACAATTTGTTGTTTCTTGCTTTTAACATAAGGTTGATTATTTTATCTTTTTTTTATTATTTAATATTTGTCATACTGTGACTCAAATTCAGATTATTTCCATATTACAGCGATTCCCACAAGAAATTGTTTAGTCAAAGCTGTAAATAACCCAAATCCTAATGCATCGTGTGGTAGATAACGGCCTAAACAATAGGTACATTATATATGATGTTTTTTTCTGTGAAAAAAGTTTCTCTGTTCCTTTTCGTAGGGGGTTAATGTTATATTTCATAAAGTAAAAGAGGTGGTGATACGGACTTCCACCGTATCGCCCAGCTTTAGGTTGAACATGACAGCTTGAACTGTGACCATCACTTCTGGTCACCCCCTGCTTCAGCGCTGCTTTAATCCACCCACACTAAACTTTCTCCAGGTTTTAGTCAACATATGCTTGTGGAGAAGAGGGTTGACAACGTGTCTGTAAGCTTTAAATGTGAGCGGACAGTTGGACAAAAAGGGCCAACTTTCAAGTTTTACATGGGGAACAAAAGCAGCGTCTGTGGGGACAGATGCTCTGGTAGGATGGTGCATGTTAATCAGTTTGTGTGGCCTGAACAAAAGAGGCCAGCTGGGCCACAAAGAGACGGACAGACCGGCGTGACAACCACAACCGCTGCTGGAGCCCTGCGTAGGACTACATAATACACATACGTACACTATGGTGAAACGCATGTGTATGTGGAGTTGTAATTATAAACGCTAAAAAAGGCAACTTAAAATTCAAACTTATAAACTAATTATACAGAGAAACACAGAAATATCATGAAGTACATGAGTATTTTGGGATAACATACTGTATATACATACACTATGGCAAGAAGTATGTAGAATAATATTCATCATCACTCTCATCACTCTTAAAATTCAGACTAGAAATATAATAGTGTAGGAGTAAGGACTACATACTATAGTATATATAGTATGGCAAAAGGTTTACATGCATGGGGTGATATTTATTACCTTTTTAAAAGACAGCTAACTTAAAATTCATACTGATAAATAACATATACATAAATGTAAAAACATCACAGAGTAAATGAGTACTTTGGGATCACATGCTACATATATACACTATGATCAAAGTACCTGGAGAAGTGTGTAAAATAACTCTTAAGTGGTTACAGTGGTGATTTAAAATCAGACTTCAGTACCACACGCGTTTGAAGAAAACATAAAAACAATACAGTGTGCAGGAGCATTATAGTGCCACTTGAAGAGACAAAGAAACACATTTAAATATTAAATTTATATCATTATAATTACAATATAAGTCACTATAAGAGTAATTAAGTGATGCCTATGGTTGTTATTATTGTATATCACCCAATAAAATAATAAAAAATTACCCAAATATCAACATAAACACACCACCATTAAACATCATGACTTTAACATTGGAACATTCGCATTATTGGATATTTCTGAGAGAGACACAACCTTTATTCCCTACTAATAACTTTTAATTGCGGATTTATATATTATAAAAGCATGTGGAAATACTAGTCTTTAGTATTTAAACGTTTTAAGTTGCAGCAGTTAGCTAGTTAACGTTAACGTGTATGATTTTTGGTCGGTTCAAGTCAAGAACTCACAAAGTGGCTAATTCTTCAGCTAACTAGCTCGTTAGTTAGCACTTAGCATAGTTAGCAGCTGTTAACGTTAGTCAGAATGAACATAAACTACTTTTTAAACAACAAACTTACCGAAGTTACCGGTCGCCCTAAAGCATTTGCTGTTCCCGGATGTGTCCGTCCCGGTTACCGACGGTGTTAACTGTTTCTGAGCAGTGAGCTGAGTTAGCTAGTTACATGTAAACCGGGCAGTTTGACGAGTCCTCTAGTCGCTGGTTGACTCGTTACGTTAAGTCTGAAGCAAGTGAAGTTCCGTCTGACACCGTAGACTGACCTGCACCCGGAACCCGAGCCTTCAAAGTAAACTGCACCTACTTCCGGTGCACATTTCAAAATAAGACCAGCAAATTCAGAACTCGTTAATTTTATATAATTTTATCTTATTTTATTTTATTTTGTTTTAAGATTTTTAATTTTAATTCAATTTCATCTAATTTATTTTAATTTATTTAATTAATTAACAAAATAACTATTTTTAAACACAAGATTTCATTGTTAATATATTGTTATTCGATTTACTATATAAGATATAATATTATATTATCCTATTTTCTTTAATATTATTTTTCAATATTTTTCAAATAACATTTTATAACCATAGACCTGTTCCAGAGCTTATTACTTTAACATTCTGAGGGGAAATTTGGCTGGTGCATCAGCATAAGGACTGCAATAGTACAGAATTTAGTCAAAGTAAAATAAATAAATAAAAAGAAGTGTATAAGGAAACTAAAAGCGGAATGGAATAAAAAAGGCAAGGCAGTTTTATCTGTATAGCACATTTTATACACAAGGTCAATTCAAAGTTCTTGACAAAGCAATAAAATAAAACACATAATAAAGGATACAGAAAAGAGCAAAGAGAAATATATATACTTAATAAATGTCTTTTAAAAAATCCCCATTAAACTAGCAGAGTGCAGACAAGAGGTGCAAAGACAAAAAAGATCATTTAGAATAATTCAAAATTGAGTTGAGGCAGTGTAAAAGAGAAATGTTTTTAGCTTTGACTTAAAATCAGTCAGAGAACAAAAGAATGAATATAATTACAGTATTACAGAATTATTATTCTGTTAGTTTAGAAATAACCCTTAAAGCAACGACAACAGAGGCGTTATTTTACTTGAAACCATTTTGTAAAATGGAAGTTGTGTAAAAAGTCTCCCTTTTGAAAATAACCATCAATCTTAACATCACATTATACCTTAAAACCAGTGTACTGCTGCAGCCTGAATCCCTTTGCCTGATGTTAATAGGTGAACTATAATAATAAAAAGAATACAATATGAAGAATACATATATACAATGGTTTAAATACATACAGTACAGTTAACAAGGAATGAAAATGTGCACACACAAGATTCAAGATTCAAGATTAACTTTATTGTTTGAAGGGGCAAATTTGTCTTGGGCTCTCTTTTTTATGCAGCCATAAAAAATATAATATGCAACAGAATGCATAAATAAATAAACATTATACACCAAACATAACAGTGCAACAAAAGAAAGAAAAGAAGGGAAAAAAATACAAGACATGAATATGAATTGTTGTATATTTTTATCAATACCATTGATAGATAAGTAAATGTACCACGTTGAAACTATGCAACCTGACTGTGTAGGAACTGTTTTCTCTGTTTCGTTAATATTTGCCATCAAGAGGTAAATTTGTACCAAAATTTAACAAGTAACAGGTGTTTTATTGTGAAAGGCCCAAACCAGAACTTCTTGTTTTTACTCTGGTCTTACTGGTCTCTATCTGACTCTGTCTGATAAACTCTGTATTTTACAGTAACTCATTTATAAGGGTTTATAACCTGTAATGAATTTATGAAGGCAGATTAATCGTTAACTTATGCTTCATGGATCGTTATAAGCCAATCAGAGTACATGAGAACAACTTCTATGTTCTGAATTTGTGTTGTTAAACTCTTACAGCAGTGGTTCTTAAACTTTTTACATCGTATTCTACTTTTCCTACTGCCACCACTATCCCCAGTGTTACATCCAGTAACATGAACCTACTGTATTCAGCTACGTAAGGTTCATTCAGCAGGCAGGTTTATTGCTAATCAGATTATCTATTGTTGAATGTTGACAGTCACAGTCATGCTGTACAAAAGCACTGGAACTGGCACCTAAAGGTCCAGTGTGTGAGATTTAGGGCGATTTAGTGGCATCTAGTGGTGAGGACTGCACACTGCAACCTGCTGAAACTCCCCCCGAATTCCTTCAGTGTTCATTGTTCAGGAGGTTTTTTTGGGTTATCTGCAGAGGTCTCTTCTTCACCAGAACAAACAGACCAGCTGATTTAAACTAGTAAAAACACTGATTAAAGCACTTTAAGGTTAAAAAAATCTGTGTTTTTGTCACTCTCAGTGTCATATGGAGGTCAGGTAGAGTGTCTGTGGAGTGGCAGACCTGGGTGGTCCCCAATTTCAAAAAAAGGGGACTGGATAGTGTGCGCCAATCATCGGGGTATCACACTGCTCAGCACCCCAGGGTGCTGGAGAGGAGGCACCGACCGCTTGTCGAACCTCAGATTCAGGGGGAGCAATGCAGCTTCTGCCCTGGCTGTGGAATGAACCCGGTTTCACTCTGAAGTCGTTGAAATCCAGCACTTGGGCCAATGAAAAAAGTCATCCTTTAACATCCGCATGATACATATAGTCATTATAGTGTAAAGGCGCCTGGTGGCATCAGGGGGAAATGTGGCGAGACAAGGATGAAAGTTAAGGCAACAAAAGTCCAACAGGGTTGGGAGGGAGGTGCTGGATGGGTCCAACAAACACCAACTTTCATCCAAAAGACAGGTGTTTGCATCTCGTAAGATTACAGATTTACATCTACGTCCCAACCCTCACCTACGGTCATGAGCTCTGGGTAGTGACCAAATGAACGAGATTGCGGATACAAGCGTCCGAAAAGAGTTTCCTCTGTTGGGTGTCTGGGCTCAGCCTTAGAGATAGAGGGAGGAGCTCGGACATCTGGAGTAGAGCCGCTGCTCCTTCACATTGAAAAGGGGTCAGTTGAGGTGGTTCAACATCTGATCAGGATCCTCCTGGGCGCCTCCTGTTAGAGGTGTTCTGGGCACGTCCCACTGGTAGGAGGCCCCGGGGCAGACCCAGAACACGCTGGAGGGATTATATATCTCATCTGGTCTGGGAACACCTCAGGTCCTCCAGGACGAGCTGGAAAGTGTTGCTGGGGAGAGGGACGTCTGGGGTGTTTTGTTCCGCCTGCTGGATTGATATTTTTCTCACTCTGCTCATTACGAAGGAGCTTCTAACTACTGTGGCCAGTGTGAAAATGTGAATGGCCCTGTCTAGAGTCAGTGTTTCGTTTGTCCTTGCTGGGCTACCGTAGAAACATAGTGACGATCTCTGTAGAGGAGAACCTGCTCCCTGTGGATATACTGAAAACTACTGGATACTGAAAACACAGTGATTCTTATTTTCAGGTGATTGTAAAGTAAACACACAAATATCACAGGAGAAGCAAAACTTATTTAAAATTCCATTTCAGGGATCTCATAGCTAAAGTGTCTTCATTCAAAATATTGTAGTGTCTTTGATAGCATAATACATTTTTAATAATAGAATAATATTTTGTAGATTCCCTTAAATACCACTAGAGGGAGGGAGCATAGTTTGAGAGCCAGTTTTAAATTCAGAAACAAAAGTGGCTCTGCTTTAATCTACAACAACATTTTTTTAAGTTCATTCTATGTTTTAGTGTCCCTCATGGTCTATAGCCAAATGACCTACTCTTAAATAAATGCTGCTGATGCATCTGGAAATATTTTCTCCCCTGGTTATTACCAAAATCTTGTTGGCCTTGGTGAGCACATTTTGTTCAGAAATCTCTAATGTAACACGCCTTATTTCACTTGTGCACCTCTTGGCTATGTTTGGTTCTGTAAGGTGTGCCTGGAGAGCTCTGTGCTAACTACACGTGAAAATCATCAGGAAACATACCTGCAATGCAGCAATTTGCTCAGTCACACACGTAGCACGCAGAACACATTCCTGCAGTGTGTGATGTATAAACATGCAGAGCAGGACCAACCAGCCCGGCAGCTCAAACATATGAAGTAATCTCGTCTCCTGGAACATGAGTCACATCATTTAACACGTATCATGTCCCTGTCTGAGTGTATCCGTCTCAGATCAAATCTACCTGAAAGAAACTGTTAGTGGATTTAGGTTAATGTTTCCCTTTCTGTGAATAAGTTCCCACTGAAACTCAAAGACGAGAAAGGCAAGCTTCACTGCTCTTTCCCGCATCTTTCTCTCTTCTCCCTCTTCCTCTCACATTAAAGCTCATGCTCATTTTGACAGATAATGTCATGTTGACTGACTCTCAGATAACCTGTATTTATAGAGGTTGTAGTGAAGTTGGCAGTGTGTAAGGCCATCTAGTGTTAAAGATGTGAAATCACTAGGAAGAAGGCTACATGTGGTTTTTGGAGACTCAAAATAAAATGTTAACAATAAAAACAAATAGCAATGCTTGAAAGAAAAATTAAATGACATACATACAATCATTTTAAAACCAAAGAATATATTTAAAGACATCTTTCAGTTTCTGCTTCTAAAAGTGTTTGAATGGATGAAAGTAGTTTTGTTTCTTTGTTGTTTTTCATAATTTGTTGAGAAAATATGATTATATTAAATGATTTATTTAAATCATAATTTGGTATTGTAGCCTACAAGCTGAGGAAAACCAGTTTATATAAGTCACAATAAATATCTAAGTAACAGCTTTCTAATAAGCAGGCCTAAGGCTTTGGGTCACACACAAAAAAACCTATACAGACGTTCTTCTTCTTCTTCTTCTCATTATTATTATTATTATTATTTATTTTGACATTTTAATAATGAACTGCATGAACACAATGCAAACACAGGCAGATAATGCCAGGGGATCAGAGCACTAACGAAAATTATACATCTTTATACATTTTGTACATATTTTTCAGACAGAGGCGTTCTTGCACAAGGAGCATCACAAATTTGAAAATTCAACAATAGTTTCTGTCAGCACATCCTCACTGTGACCTTGTCACATGTCCACGTTTGCTCATGGACTTTCCACGTCCACACATGACGTGCAAGGTACCCTGGGTGTGTTGGTTGTTGACGTTCTGGGACACTGTGTCATCTTCAGCCTGTTACATACATTGTCTGTTTTCAAAATACACTTCTGTTTTCACAGGAAATGTACAGTTTGTATACAGTGTCTTTCAAAATAAAAGCACTATGTGGGTACAACACTGTGAATTGATGTTTATTTTCCCCCTCAACAACAAAAACATGTGGTTGGGTTTAGGGGAAAAAACAGGGTTTGGCTTTACAATCTTATGGATGTGAATAGCTTACTGCTCTCTCGGGTGAAAGTTGGTGTTTGTTGGACCCATTCACCTAACTTTTGTCCTAGTCCCACCACGTTTCCCCCTGATGCCACCTGGCACTGCTGAACTATGACGGCAACCAGCCAATTATTATGCAGATGTTAAAGGACGCCTTGTTTTTGCTGGTTTCTGATGCCACAAGTCGCTGCTGCCCAACCGCCAGATTCTGACGACTTTGGAGTGAGACTGGGCTCTTTCTTTTTGAACAGTTTCTGGCTGTGATAAATGGTGTCATTTTTGGTGAATTTAAAAGCCACCGATTTAGAAACCTTCAGGTTTTGAGGGCAAAAACCAGCAGTAGAATAAAAGCAAAATACAACCAATTGAATCTGTATGTCTAAGCTATAATAATATTAATAAAAGTCATTGCCCAGTTCTTAAAAAAATATTTGACATGCTGTTGGCACCGCCCTCCCCCTCATGAGTAAAGAACAATAATAAATGGTGTAACTTTAGCAAATTATAAAAGACATCATGCCTTCTAAACATGTTAAAAATATGCCCCTCAGCTAAGACAATAATAATAATAATAATAATAATAAAAAGGTTCCACTCTAGTGCTTAAAAAGGTATTTGACATGCCTCCACCTTTCTTGCATCACCCCTTAAATCATGAACAGTCCCTGGGCTGATGTATTGTAATTAGGTTCAGCTAAAAAGGAGGGTTTGTGATTGGAAAATTTGTAGAAAAGTAAGTAGCTTAGAAAAGCCAAACTGTACATTAAAGGGAAGATCAGTGTGCTATGCTGGGAAATAAAAGAACAGACATGTTGGCATAAACACGTGAGAGGGATGAGGACCCACACAGATGGTGCAAATCCTCTGTAATCAGTTAACAAATGTTCTTCATGTCTTTATTTTTTTTTAACACTTTGGTGATAAAAACTCTACATAAACTAGTTTCCCTCATTACAGCACGTGTTGGCAACACTCCAACACGACGTCCCGGAAGGAAGCACATGAGGTCCTCCTCTAACCGTCCTCACTGCCCGCTCGCGCCAGCTGCTCCATTCATTTATTCAACCAGAAGCAGGTCCACCTGACGCGCGAGGACGGAGCCAACTGCGACCCTCAGGTGAGCCCCTCTTCTTCATCTTCATCATCACTTCTGCCTGAATGTGACGATTTATTATGAACCTGTGAAACATGTCTCACACGGAGTCTCTCTCCACGTTTTACTATGACTCTCTTAAGGCGCCAGTAAATGAGGAAGACGCGCGAGTTATGTGTCAGGTGGATTCAAAGTTATAACATAATTAATACATGACAAATAGACCTTTCGCCTGCTATAAGCTGACATGTTATTATATATGAGTCCGACATAACCGAGCACGAGAGATAAACGTCTTTACATTTAAGCTGCTTCATAAGTTGCCTTCACAGCTGGAGGAAACATGGGAGATACACTCATGTGCTGCGTTGCCAGATTGGACCGATAATAAGTAGGCTGGTTTTTAAATTTGATTTAGGTTTATAATAAAAATAAAAAGTAAAATGTGGATGTAACCTGTACAGAAGAGTATTGAGTCATGTTGCCTTCAGTCTTCTGTGAATGTAACACATTAAATATGAGTAAAAGAGGTCAAATGGAGAATAAAAATATCTTGTATTTATCTAAAAGTCTTTTATTCAGTTGCATTCAAACACCAAATGAACGGATACACACAGAGGCCTGTTTTTATCACTGTGCTGTGACAGAATAAATATAATATTAACTTTGTAATGAACTGAAATCATAATTAAGTTTTGCAGGTGATCAGTTAACAGTCGTTTATTGATTTATGGAAATATAGCTGAACTTTTTGTTGGTGTCCAAATGGCACAAAAACAAAAACAAAAACAAAGCCCAAGTGATCCCACCCACCCAAAACACGTTTACCCGCCTAGTTAACTCAAAATTAAACGGAAAACCGCGCGAACTGGCAACAACAGCTGATGTGGAAACTACTGTACGTGAGATGACGCAACCACATGAGTCACAACGTGCCTGAATCACTGAGTTCTCGACAGTGTGAACTCAATGTGCAGGCTGAATGACACACACGTCAGTCACTGTTTTGTGTTTTAATGGCAAAATTCAGTTTTAAATATATGAAAATACCAAAAATAATTTGTGACACGTTCCTGTGTGCACAAATAAATAGATTCAAATCCAAATTTCTTAGTGCACACACTGTCATTACAAGTTGTTTTAGTGAAGAGGAGGAATCAAGGTGATAAAATCTTATTGAGGTAGAAGTCCTAAAGCCTGGGTTCTCAACAGGGGGTGTGTGGCCCCGAGGGGCCCTCAGAGTTACTGCAGGGGGTCAGTCAGCCAAGTTATTGTTTGATAATGCGAGTCTGAATCCAACATATTGATAGCGGCCTATTTGTACAATAATAATAATTTACAGGTCACAGTCTTAATGACAGGCTAAAAGTTAATTTAACTACACGCTGTGGTGACACAGACCTGCTGTCTGTCTCTGTGAGCTGAAACCATTTCCCTCAGTGGAAACAAAGCTTTTATTTAATTTCACAGATAAGAAACAATAAATTGTGAAGACAATAAAGCCTCCACTAAAATAAGATTTTAAGTCTTGTGTGTGATTTATCCTTTATGGATATATACTTCGGGATCTACCCTGACTTTATATAGAAGAGGGAAAGATTACTAGCCACTAGGCTAATTTATACAATGTAAAATGCCATAGGCTTGTGCTAATAACGTTAGCATGTTATATTTGTGGGGAAAATGTGTCCAGATAAAGACAAGTGTTTGTCTGTGAATGCTGCGAGTTATAGTGAAGCTGCCCACAATGCACCGTGAAAAGTAAAGAACTATGGATGATCACTCAAGCAATATAACTGTCAGGTTAATGTGTCGTCGTCTGTTAACGAAAAGATAAAAATAAATCGGCAACTTATTCTTCAGTGCTTCACAGTGACTGAGAGTAGTGCTAATGACGCTAGCTACTGTTAGCGAGCTGGTCACCACTAGCTCTGATTTGTGTTGGCTCCGATATTCACTGTTGACTGCTGTCTCAATTTGCTTCAGCTCATCAGTTGTTTGTTTATAAATGATCATAAAAACACAGCGTTGGACCTCTACATGGATTTCTTTCATCGAGTCACAGTTAAGAGCCAGACTCAGCCTCTGCAGCTTTTTTAGTATACATATATTAGTCACTACGATTTATCAGAGCCAACACTCCCTCTCTGTCTAAAGAAACGTCACACCAGCGAAAGAACTGGTCAAATATTGTGAAACCAAAGCCCCACCTGTGCCACTTACCACCAGAAGTGAAAGTGACCAGAAGAGTGTGTGCAGCCTCACAGCAAATAATAAACAACACAGGTTAAATACACATTTTGGCTACTACAGGCGTAATGCAGAACGTCACACATTAAGTTCACAAGTTATTACACGACTGACAGTACTGGATTTTGGGTTATTTCTGAGAATCTGCTATTCAGAGGCTTCTCTTGACTTCATGCAGAAACGTGACAGAAGCAACACATGTGGAACGAGAAGAAACAGATTCCACCTGCTGACCGGTGAGTCTGACGTTTGGTTTTTACAATTTATTTGTACAAACTCTAAGTTCAGGTTACAAGAGTGTTTTGTCTCCACAGCGGTCAGGCTGTAGCCGCCATCATCTTTGTGCTCGGTCTGGGAACTCTGCTGCCCTGGAACTTCTTCATGACGGCCTCTCAGGTTTAACTACCACACCCTCCTCTTCTTCATGATTTTAATTTATTTTACAAGTGTAGTTATTGACTGTTATTCATTTTACAAACATCAAACAGCTCAGCACAACCACTGGGACTAAAAATAATAAAACATTTACATGTAAATACACAACAACAGCACAGTGTAAAGGTGCAGTGTCTATTGTTAGTCATGCAAAATGCAAAGTGTTGAAGCCACAGTATAGTTTGAGAAACAGAGCTATGGGGTCCATATTTTCATGAATTCTCCCTTTGTGGAGTGAAGCAAACAGGAACCCAGAGGAAAACACTCCATGACTATCTTGTGCCAGTTTGCCTCACAAGGTGGTTTGTCACTTATCGCAGCATATGTAAGAATATCGTACAATCTGCTGGAGCAGGGGTGGGCAACCTGCAGCTCTTAACCTCCTCTCCAGTGACTCCCTGTGGCTTTGACATAAGATTATCAGGCCTAGAGTGAACAATGTTTTAATGTTTCATCAGCTAAAATGTGTGTTGTGTGGCCTGGAGCAGGAGTCAGCAACCTTTACTCTTAAAAGATCCATTATTGACCAAAAAAGACAAAATAAAATCTGTCTGGAGCCACAAAGCATATTTGAATAAAGGTAACAGCCTGTTAGGTCTAAAACTAGCTCATCAAAATTTTGAATTGTTCTAAATGAGCATTCATTAAAGGAGAAGTCCGGTATTTTGCACTTTGAGCCCCATGTCTGGGTTGTTTATGATGAAATAGAGTGGTTAAGACTAAAATAGTGGCGATTTGTCTTTCCCCCGCCTGGCTTAACACTGCTGCCTGTGGCATGTGTGAACCTGTCCGAAAACCACCCTAAACGTTCGTTTTCAAAGCCATGAAACTCACCGAGTGGTCAGTGGTGTTCGCTGATTTTCTGACATAAAAATCGTAGTCGCAGGTTGCCGACCCCTGGCCTGGGGTGATTACTGCATTTCACAACTATAAAAATGTGCAACCTGTACATCAAATTAAAAAATTGTTTTAACAGCAACTAAAATGTGCACCATCGACTACGACCTGGTGCCTTTCCCTCTAAATTTTGCTGAACTTCAGGATCGATGTAGCCTGGAGCGTCTCTATCAAGGCTCAAGAGGCAAAAAAACAGGATTTAATAATGTGTGGACAGATTAATTAACTGCTTAATAAACCATAAGATGCTCAGATCGTACACCACAAACATTTCTCATGTCATTTAATATAAAGATGTTGAACAGTTGGTCTTCTTTTTCCCTCCGTGTTAAAGTATTTCAACAAGCGCCTCATGACCCCGAACATCACCTCCAACGGCATGTCAGGCACCACAGCCAAAGACTACAACTACGACAGCTGGATGGCCTTGCTTTCCCAGCTGCCCCTGCTGCTGTTCACACTGCTCAATTCTTTCCTGTATCAGTGGTGAGTTAACGCCGCCGCCGCCGCCGCAGCTGATGTGAAAACACTCGTATTGATCAAAGATGACATGTTGACGATAACACCTCCTGTCTGGTCTGTGTGCAGGGTGAGGGAGCGTCTCCGTGTGGCCTTCAGCATGATCGTCATCTTCATCCTCTTCTGCCTCACTGCCGCTCTGGTCCAGGTCCCCATGCAGCCGGACACCTTCTTCTCCGTCACCATGGCGACCATCTGGTTCATCAACAGTAGGTCCACACACACTCTAATTTAATCATTATTATTAAATTAATAATGAAATATTTGCTTACATTTTATTTGTCATATCGTCAAGATACCCTAAAATATTGTGATTATATTAGGGACATATTGCCCACCTGCCATATGCAAACCTGTGTGTGTGTGTGTGTGTGCAGTGTTCGGTGCGGTGCTGCAGGGCACTCTGTTCGGTGTGGTCAGCCTGTTTCCTCCTCGTTACAGCACTCTGTTCATGAGCGGTCAGGGTCTGGCCGGGATCTTCGCTGCACTCGCGATGCTTCTCTCCATCTTAAGTGAGTGACAACATGAACTAACCAACATAAGTGTGTTTAAACTCAACACCAAAGATACACAAACTCCATGTAGACACCTTCCTCAGTCCTATACATACACTGAGTTACTGGGACAGTGAAAACAGCCGGTGACTTGGTAGGTAGACTTCAGGACATGAATGAATGCAGGCGCAGGGGTGGTGCAATAACTTATAACTTATTCACCAGATTAACTGTAATAAACTGGGAGTTGCACAGTAATAACAACCTGCAGAATGTGTAGTTTGGTCAAATAGTTATAAGAAATAAACCTGTGGTTGTAATTGGAGCTGAAGCGTCTGATTCTCTCGGCAGGTAACGCGGATGAAAGCTCGGCAGCGTTGGGATACTTCATCACTCCGTGTGTGGCCACTCTGGGGACTCTGATGTGTTACCTGCTGCTGCCACACCTGGTGAGGAGGACACGTTACAGGACAACACACACACACACAGGAGGTTAAATAACAATTATCTCCAGTTGCTAAACATTCAGAAGGAGATAATTCCAGCTGTGCACATTGTTTTCGTTTATAATTGCTATGATTTTTAAATCAGTCAAGGTTATGTTGTCTTGTGTATGAACTCTGTCCCTGAAATATGAGATATAATCATTTTATTGAATAACATATCATCTCGGAGCCTGTGTAGAGCTCACAGTATTATGTTCTGACAGTGTCGACTCTCCTCTGCAGGAATTTGCTGGTTTCTACCTGAACAGAAGTCAGTGTGAGAACGTGGAGACGAAACTCCTTGGCAGCACAGGTCGGTTCTTACAAAGGGTTTTCAGTGACACGATAATGTTACGTCAGTGATATGAGGGGGACAGTTTCTTAAAAAATTTTAATCTATAAAATTTAGCTATAATAACGAGAAAATTAATTATGTATTGTTCATTCTTGTGTTCATTCTTGGAGAATTTTGGATTCAGATTTTGGATTTGGATCTTTGAGAGAGAATAAGAGCTCCAATGTTTCTGTCGTATTGTCACAGGGCGCATGTGTCATTTCTTTAAATAATTACACATATTTACACACACATTTGTAAGAAAGAGTGTCACCATCAAGAGTATGGTCTGTCTGTCATATTTAGCAGTTGGTACTGCTATCAGAATACGTGAATATCTAGTTTAAGTATTTTTTTTTTGTCAAAAATGGAGATTCCATCCTCTAATGTTGTAATCAGCTACAGTAATATCGTCATATACATCTGAGTTGCAGCGTGATAAGAACATTAAGCCAGTTGGCAGTGCGTTACCGTGATATTCAACAATGTCACTGTGTATTTTTCTCATCTCATGCTGCTCTAATTTAAGGTTTGTTGAACTATTTAAATGAGATGCAATTCAAACTCCTATTAAATTATTATTTGAGAGAGAGAAGAAGAATAGAAAACCATACAGGACAGAGGAGGAAAAGATTAAACTTCTGGAGGACTACAGTCACAGAGAGCACAAACTACAAAGTAAATTTGATCCCCAAATACCAGAAAACAAAACAATTGTAGGAAAAAACTGAGATAAAAATGAATTCATATCTAAAGTGTAAAATCAAAAACATATCCGCTGGGTTCTCCCGGTCGCAAAACACTCTTCTCAGGGACATGTTGCTGCTGTTAAGATAAAGTCACAGGTACCTTCAGATTTTTTTTGAAATTGGTTTGGTTGCTACGGTCTTTGTGCAGTCTAGGGATTCAAAAGATAAGGAGAAAAAGGACATAAAAGGAAATCTTAACTAAAGGTGTTTTGTTCAACCCAGGTTGGATATGTCGATCATATTCTATATTTTACTTTTTGCATTGGCATGCTAACGTTAGCGTTGTCAGTTAGCTACACAACAGATACACCCAACGGTTCATGAGGTGCTTTAATTTGGTCCTAATCTGAACCTAGGAACAGCAGCTGCAGCTGGCTCCAGGTGAGGTTCTTTTAATCACACTATCAGTGAAGTCACTGATGTATTATTATTTCCTCCCTTTAAAGAGAAGAAAGTCTTGAACAACGAGAAAGAACTTGAGGCCAACGGGAAGTTCATCATGAAGCCAGAGGAGAACCAGGAGCGTTCGTCCGTCCTGAACGTCTTCAAGAAGGTGAACAACTTTACGCACTTTATTCTATTTAATGTTTGTCCAGATGGTTGAAGACATAGAATTTATACAAATGATTTGGACATTATGACTTTTAAAAGGACACTGACTGTTTTTCGTTGGATCCTTGATTATTTTTTTTAGATTTAGTAAAGGACTAATGGACCAAAAGTAGCAAACAAACTGTGATGAGTGAGTGTTCCTGCTGTAGTTTATCATTAATTAAATTCTGACTTTTGTGACTCAAACATTTTGGTCTTTGTCTACTTCCTGTTAGCATCAATAACAGTCTCACTCTGCACTTTAACATGTTGATACTTATGTTAGAAAAAAAATATTATTTTTGTTAGAAATGTTATTTTTAACTTTTCTTTTTACTAATCTTTACTGACAGTGTGAGCGTGTGTTAAACGAGTCCTTGTGTGTCCTGCAGATCTGGCTGATGGCTGCCTGTGTGACGTGTGTGTTTGCCGTCACCCTGGCAGTGTTTCCTGTGATCACAGTGCGAGTTCGGACCGTCTACACGGGCAACGCTGCCTGGGGTGAGACGTCGCACCATCATACTGTGTTCATGTCTTAATAGAGTGATCGTAATTAAGAGTTTACAAGTCATGAAATAGTGTCAGAGTCTTAGTTATGTCTGGCTTGGTGCTCAATAATATTTTGGAAGTACTTGAAAACCAACCAAATGTAAGTCAGATGGTGAAAGTAATTACACACAATTGGTCTCATTCATGAAACGTGAGCAGAATGAATTTGTGTGTAAAGTCTTTGCAGAAAGAAATGTACATGTATTCATAATTCATCGGTATGTTAGTAGCTCTGATCTTTTCGTGGGTACTAACAAAATAAACGAGCTAGGTTGGTACAACACCGTGAATTTAAGGTTTTTTTTTTTTCTTCAACAACCAATGCATGTGGTTATGTTTGGGGGAAAAAGAACAGGGTTTAGCTTTTATAATCTCACGGGACGCGAACACTGCTCTCTTAGGTGAAAGTTGGTGTGTGTTGTTCACCCTGGACAGGTCACCAGACTATCACAGGACTGACACACAGAGACAGACAACCATTCACACTCACATTCACACCTACGGACAATTTAGAGTCACCAGTTAACCTGCATGTCTTTGGACTGTGGGAGGAAGCTGGAGCACCTGGAGGAAACCCACGCTGACACAGGGAGAACATGCAAACTCTGCACAGAAGGGCTCCAGGTTCATACCCTCTATCCGGAGTTCGAACAAAACAAACACACGTGCCTACGATTAAATCTGAGTTTCCCGCGGCGTTCGTGAATCCTGTGTAGGTTTCTTAGCACCAAGGTTTTTTATGTGCAAATCTACTCACAGATTTACTGACATATTTCATGAATGAGACCAACTGGACGCAGTGTTTCATCACCAGGTCACAGTGTGTGTAAGCGTCACTCCACCAGCTCAGTCCTGCTCTCCTTCTCTTACAGAAAAAGTGTTCACCTGCGTTTGCTGCTTCATCGTCTTCAACGTCATGGACTTGGCCGGCCGCAGCGCCCCGTCTCTTGGCCAGTGGGTGAGTCTGCTGCTCAGTGTTGCTTTATATTCTATTCAAATGTTCAGTCATCATAGTAATCGTTCGACTGTGTTGCCGTTTGTGCAGCCCTCAAAGGACAGCTTCCTGTTTCCTGTCGCCGTGTTGTCTCGTCTGGTCTTCATCCCTCTGCTCATGCTGTGTAACGTCCACAACTCCAGACTCACCGTCCTCTTCAGCCACGACTGCACCTTCGTCACCATCATAGCCCTGTTCGCCTTCACCAACGGATACCTGGCGAGCCTCTGCATGGCCTACGCTCCACAGTGAGTCCGCCACAGGAAGTGCAGTCTCTACTGCACAAACCAATTTGAGTTTTAAAGTCACAATGGTGAGAGGTCATGTTGTAACTGTGTGTATGTGTCTGTCAGGTTGGTGCGGTATAAAGACTGTGAGACGGCAGGCTCCCTGATGACCTTCTTCCTCGTGCTGGGTCTGGCAATAGGAGCGTCTTTCTCCTTCCTACTGGAAAAACTGGTTTAGACGACTGGGTTGAGCAGACCATGTGAGACTCAAACAAAACGAAGCACCAACATGTGATGAAATGTTTACTTCATCCTGTCAAGAAAAGAATTTTGTCAGCATGCTGAGGATCTGAATATTTATTTTTCACTGTAGACACATCTTTTATTTTTGGTCCCACCACTGGTTAAATGAAATTACACGGCCCCTCAAGAGTCACATAGTTTAGAAACAAATACCTGTAAATCAACATTTACGGTGTCATTAAATATACCTGGATTATTGAAGGGAAAACTACAATTACAGAGATTATTAGGGATTATGAATTATTGTTATCAAAGAGTGTGGTTGTCTCCGGAGAGGCCAGATTAATAATTTGTCAAAAACAGGAATTTTATTTTTTATTTTTTATTGACTTGTACTTTATCACATGGCGTAATGATCAACCTCAATTATATGTGTATTTTTTTGTTTGTACAATCCTGTTTGTACTTCATTTTTATAACTGAAGACATTTTTTATTACTTGCTATTTATGTTTTTCCTACCTTCATATTTTATTAACTGAAAAGCAATTTTCTGTTCTCTTTTAATAAAATGCACAAAACTATCATTGTTTTTTTGATTTTTTTTTTTTTACAAGTCAGTTGTGTAGGTTTTTACATACAAGGAATTTGAACCTAACCTGGAGCATGAGATGGATCAGCGGTTTGGTGCAGCTTCTGCAGTGATGCAGACACTGCACTGGACCGTCGTGGTGAAGAGGGAGCTGAGCCAGAAGGCGAAGCTTTTGATTTACTGGTCCATCTAGAATCAGTCAAGAATCACAGAAATAAAGAGAAATGTACAATTAAGAATATATGTAAATTTTATGTTGCTGCCCGGACTTTTGCCTCCTTAACTTTCCTCCTTGTCCCGCAGTGTTTCCCCCTGATGCTGCCAGATGCCATTAAACTATAACGGCAACCAGCTGTGTATCATGGTGACGTCAAAGGACGCCTTTTTTCCTCGGTTTCTGGAGCTGGAGTCACCACCCAAGCGCCGGATTTCAATGACTTCTGAGTGAGACCAGGCTCCCTAAATCGTACACACTGGACCTTTAAAATCAAAAGAGCTGTGTAAAATTTAAAACAAAGAGGATGGAATGTGCAAAATATTGACCGAAGAATGTGCAATTGTTCAATTTAATGTACAATTTAAAAAATACGTGCAAAAATAACTCAGACCAGTAACTATGACATCCCATAACCTAGCAGTGACTTCATTTCTAAAATGGCGTGTGGAAGATGAGTTAAACACTTATTGTCAGCTGTAGAAACAGGAGTCGTTCAATGGAGTCAGCAAGCTTCATAAATTATGGTGAAATATTTGAATTTGTTTTTACTGTTCAAGCATGGATCCTCTGTTGCTTCCTCTTCCTCCAGCTCGGCCCTTTCCTTTGACCTCATGTCCTCCTGCTTCCTCCCATTCTTTTACTCTCCACATGGAGAATGAAAAGGAAAGTTGCGACAAGACTTTGAGGTTTTTCAGTGTTTAAAAATGAACCAGCAGAGCCAAAGATAGAGACGCTGTGCTGTTGGTGAAGCTGCAGGCGTGTGAGGTGAGTTCTTTGGCTTGAATTCTGTTCTTGATTTCTCTCTTTATAAATAAACTGTGAGACCAACAACTGTTATATTGTTGCCGAAGTTAACCTCACAACTAGTGTTGGGGAAGCTAAGCTACCAGTTACTTCACACTGGATGAAGTTGAACTACAGCTGAGCTACCTGAGGGAGAGATATACTTTGGTTCATTAAAGCTATGCAGGAAAATTACTTCAAACTACTTACAGTAGGCATACATAACCCCAAAAAGAATAAAATACCCCACTATTCATGGGAAAGTGCAAGAACAAAGCTTTGGTTAATTTTTTTTTTTTATAAAAACATAAAGGTAACTATTTGCATACATCTTTTCGAGTAGTTACAACTCTGGCCTTTGAGAGTAAATCCTATGAGTCCTTTATAATCTGACATGATTTGCTTTCACCTCAAAAAACTTACTTAAGTTTATCAACTTCATATTTATCCAAAAGTTGTAATGATATTTAGCAGTCAGAGCCCAGTCTTACTCTGAAGTCCAGTGCTCTGGCAGTGACTTGCAGCGTCAGAAACGAATACATGAATGATACATGGCCGGCTGCTGTTATTATAGTTCAACACTGGCCGGCAGCGTCAGAAACACGGCAGGACAAGGACAAAAGTGAAGCCACCGAAAGTCCAACCGAGGCAGGCAGGACAGGTGGTGAGTGGCGTTTGCATCCCAGTTGGCACTAAGAAAATCTCCCCCACACCATTACACCAGCAGCAGCAGCCTGAAGTGTTGATACAAGGCAGGATGGATCCATGCTTCCATCTGAATGTGGTGTTTCCAATCTTCTATTGTCCAGTTTTGAACTGTAGCCTCAGTTTGCTGTTGTTAGCTGACAGCAGTGGCACCTGGTGTGGTCTTCTGCTGCTGTAGCCCATCTGCTTCAAGGTTGGACAAGGTGTTGTTGCTTCAGAGATGGTCTTCTGCAGACCTTGGTTGGAACCAGTGCTTATTTGACTTCCTGTTGCCTTTCTATCATCTTGAACCAGTCTGGCCATTCTCCTCTGACCTCTGGCATCAACAAGGCATTTTGGCTCACTGGATATTTGCTCTTTTTGGGACCATCCTCTGTAAACCCTAGAGATGGTTGTGCTGAACATCCCAGTAAATACTCAGAGCAGCCCGTCTGGCACCAACAACCATGTTAACCACGTTCAAAGTCACTTCAATCACCTTTCTTCATCATTCTGATGCTCCGTTAGAACTTCAGCAGCTCGTCTTCAAATCACAGAGTTGGAAAACTATAAATCATGAATTCAAGTGAGATTCTAAAAGAGCTGCAGCAACGTGAGGAGCAAAAAGAAAGAGTGTCAGACCTGTGTGACGAAAGTCAGTTAAAGACGGAAGTCAATATATTTTTAGCTTTCTTTTTAAAATAGTTACCGAGTTAGCTTCCCTGATATCTGTGTGTCGTGTGTTCAACAGCTTTGGGGCATATTTGACAAAGGCTGCATTCCTGCTAATCTTCCGGCTGTTGCTTTAATGTAAATGTAGAGTCAAATATTTGACAGTGCAGCTGTGTGAGCTCGGCTGTCTCTCATCAGACGTACAGGTAAATATAAAGATTCTCTGTTTGTTTTACTGTCAACAATAATGTATTTTTCTGCCATTATTAGAGTAAACAATGAGTCTGAGAAACTTGTTTTCAGGAATAAATAGAAGGTCTAAAGTATTTTCAGTCAGCTGGGAGAGAGACCTGTGGAGGATTTAATATTTGGGGTTTTGCCTGCAGCTACAGCCTCACACAATAAGCTCTCTTGTTATTGACCTGAGAGAGAGAAAGGCATGCAGGGGCAGCTGATTAACACAGCAGTGTGTGAGTGTGTGTGTGTGTGTGTGTGTGTGTGTGTGTGTGTGTGTGGGTGTGTGTGTGTGTGTTGGAGTGTAATGAGGCAGGTTGAAGCTGTTACGTCAGCGTGGACTCAGTCGACAGGAGGCAGACAAACTGGACGTGCAGCTCATTCTCTCTGCTGTTTGTTTCCTTCAGGTCGACTCAACATGGCTGAAACACACAGAGTGACGGCGCAGGGCAGGAAGGTGAGTTCACACGCACGCGCGCACACACACACACACACACACACACACACACACACACCTGAGCAACAGGAAGCAGGTGAGGGAGATTACATAAACCAGCCCAGCAGAGGAGCCTGATCAGTACATGTCTAACCCTACATCACACTGACTTTTCTGATCTGCAGCTTTAATTCTCAGGTGACTGAAAACCTGTTCTGTTAGTTTGGACAGAAACCTGTTGATGTCAAACTACCAAAAATGAAACACGCCAACTTCTGGTTAGAACTTACAAAATAAAAGCTGCATTAAACAAATGTGGCAGCATTTTTTTTAAATGTATTTATGAAGTAATGTAAAACAATTAAACATACTGTATTCAGGAGGCTCATTAGGGAAATATTGACCTTTTTACAGTAATACTTTAAGCACCATGAAGACAGTATAAATACTTTACTTCCGTACAGTTTTGAGATACTTGAATTTTACTTGACTATTTCCATTTCATGTGACTGTACGTTTTACTCCTCTACATTTATGTGATAACTTCAGTTACAAGTTAATAATAAAATAAATATATAATTAACTGATAATTCATGTGGATTAATTTACTCAACAGTATAACAAATAATTTTAAAGAATGAGTTCCACCTTTACGAGCTGCAACATTAAAGTGATGAACACATGCTTGCATCAATAATTTCAATCCTATAATATCAAACATGGTTGTGAAAGAGGCAGTTCTGCATATACTTTTACTTTTGGTGCCTTTTTCATACTTGTACGTAAAATTTTGAATGCATGCGGGGCGTCGTGGCTTAGTGTATAGGGCAGGCGCCCCATATACATGGCTGTTGCCACAGCGGGCCCGGGTTCGACTCCAGCCTGTGGCCCTTTGCTGCATGTCACTCCCTTTCTCTTTCCCCCTTTCACGCTTAACTGTCCTATTGATTAAAGGCAAAATGGCCCAAAAAAAATCTATAAAAAAAAAAATTAAAAAAAAGTGAAATTTGACGTTTAGTTGTAACAGAGTATTTCTACACTGTGGTGTTACTGAGTAGTTCTTCCACCACTGGAGGACACCAGGGTCATGTCTTGTCATGACTTGAGATGGCAGTCACAAATTAGTTATATATAATATGCCCGAGTTTTTGATAATTATATAACTCAGTGCTGCTTTTCAGATAGCTTTATTTTGAAGGTAAGACCTGAACTCATTCAACTTCCTGTTTTACTCACGTGCTGGTCACAGGGCACATGACGTCAAGCTGTGTG
Organism: Epinephelus cyanopodus; assembly: GCA_026686955.1. NCBI lineage: Eukaryota > Metazoa > Chordata > Actinopteri > Perciformes > Serranidae > Epinephelus > Epinephelus cyanopodus. The sequence continues at coordinate 3,614,559 of CM048916.1, read as the reverse complement.
TTGCTTTGACTTCATTCCGTTAAATTAAATATTTTAAATTTCATTGTATTTTCATTTAATTCAATTTTTACTTTATTTTAATGGAATTTTATTTATTTTTTTTCTATTTAATATAATTTTATCTCATTTGATTTTACCCCGAACTCTCTGAAAGGTACGAACTGTCTTCGTATCAGTTTGTTTTCACTTGATACTTTAACTTTTGACGTTTTTATAGACAGAGATAATGCTAAATCAAAAATGTGTTCAACTTTATTTCTGCAAAATATAAATAATAAAACTATCCTGAAAAATATGTAAATATGTAATGTACGTTTTTAGGAAGAAGCTTAAATACAGATACAAGCACTGTGCTCGAGTATAAATTGGACATACTTATAATGATAATAATCGTAATAATAATAATAATAATAATAATAATAATAATAATAATAATAATCATTATTATATTATATGTAAAGCACCTTTGAAAACACCTGTTACAAAGTGCTTCACACATGAAGACAAATAAAAGATAACCGAAAACAATCAAATATAAATTCACAGAGTTCACAAATAAAAGTGCACATAGAACAGAACACAGAACAGATGACACCAGTTAAGAACTAATTAAGAAAAGTGAGGAGAAAGCCAGACAGTTGAAGTGAGTTTTGAGAGATGATTTAAAAGAGGGCAGTGAAAAATCTAATGGCCAAGTGATTTCAAACAATCTAAAAATCCTCAGTGATTTTTGGAAACGCAGCACTGATCCAGTGAAGTTACATTCATGTTTTGTCCTTCAGAAATGGGCCATTCCACAGAGAAGTGCGACTCATGAGAATAAACCGAGTGTTCGTCCTCCTGACAACGAGGCCGAGAGAAATCTGGTAACGTTTTGCTCAAAATTAAAATTTTATTTTCACAATGTTGCAGCATGTTTCTGAAAATATTTTTCCCTCACATTGACCCAAAGACTTGATTGAGATTTAATAATAGTAAACTTGCTGAATCAGTGACATCATTTAAATCTTCTTATAACTCTAAAAACCGAATTATTAATTTCAGCACACTGCTAATTTCATATATGTCTCATTTGATTATCTTTATTGTTTTTATCTTGTGTTGTCAGCAGTTACTCTTTTATTTTGTATTTCTCTAATTGCTGATTTGCCTCAGAGCAATCTACAGGGCAATTAGTTGCTTAACTTCAGTGATGGCATTTTATCTTTTTATTTTTTTGTTGGATGTATTTTCTTAAAATTGCCTCATTTTATTTGCTTGAATTTTAAATCCAGGATCAACCATGTAAAGCACTTTGTGACTTTATTTTAAAAAGCACTCTATAAATAAGGTTTATTATAATATTATATATTACTACTGTTTGTGTTTTTTTTAATTAGATGATGTTAATGACTTTGTATTTTACAGCATTTATCATTTTAATTCCATCGATCAGTTTTTCAATTGCATGTTTTCGTTATTCTTGTCTTTTATCTTTAATCATCGACTCCAGAATAATTCATCACATTTCGTGTTCATCTTTTTGTCGTCATTAAATGTTTATGTGTGTTCAGGCGGTTCCTTTCAGAGGTCACATCACAGGTGGGATGCGGCCGGGGAAGAAGGTTGTGGTGGTGGGTGTTGTGGACTCCTGTCCGGACAGGTAAAATATAACTTCCTCTCTCTTTTATTAATCCGTCCTCCTCCCATCAGTTTCACTGCTCTGCTTCTAACTGGATATTAATGGTCCCCTGGGAGTGAATCATAATGGATATCTTCACGTGCCACCATCACACTAACATTCACAACTGACCTACACTTTGGTTCATAAGGGATTTTGAAAACACGTGACCAGATTTCAAATAATGTGAACTAAAAGTGACTGGGAGAGTTTTTTTAATTTCCTCCTTCAGTAAGCTTTCTTGCTACTAATTGGAGAAAAAGCACAACAAATAAAACTTTTCGATAATACCAAAGATGTTACTGATCCATCTGACGAGGAAACAAAGTCATGTCATATTCAAACGAGATGTGACATGACCTTAAAGTAAACTGACCCCAAATGGCACAGTTTATTTCATACTTTATATAACTTCAGAAGCACATTCAGCATACACATGTTGACACATTACAACGACACATAATTACCTTGTGAGCTGGACTGAAGCTACAGCAGCGGCTATGAATGTAGCATTTAGCTTAGCTTTAGCATCTTAGCATGTTAGCGGCTAAACAGCTTGTTAATATCTGCCACAGGATACATATAGCTTCATTTCACACATAATATCCTGACTAGTTTTTGCTCTATACATCATGAAATAAAATGACATATCACCAAAATGTTAAACAAAGGAATTTTTCCCGGGCTAATGAGCTAACTCACCAGGATATCCACGTCAACAAAACCTCCTTCACACGGTGACTCAGCACTCTGTCACTCTGCCGACTCATCTCAAACCCACTTATCTTGCCTCTCCAGGTGTGACTATGCTTTTCTTAGACACCTGTGCGTTGCCATGGTGGCGGTTACACTTGGGAGGAGTTTTTAGCGCGCAGCCATTTTAGGGCGTCTACCGGAAACTTGCTCACGATGCATTCAAGGAAAAATCAAACCTATGTAAACTCTATAACTACTGAAAATAACCTGGGTTACAACACAAGCACATTTTTTACTGATCTTAGAGCAGTGGGGCGGGCGCAGCTGACCATTCAGCCAGTCGTGCGCGTTATTCTATTCACCCATATCTCTCGCTAAGCTAAGCGCGATTGGTTGGAAACATGTCACGTCTTCAGGGCTCACAAAAAATCTCTGACATACTGATTACAACCACACATTCACGAAATGGTCAAATTATTGTAGATTTGGCCTTTTTTGGGATTATTGATCGTACATCGGACAGAGGGCCAAATTATCGTACAAATACGATTATTATCGTACACCTGCCAACGCTGGTTGAGGTGGTTCGGGCATCTGATCAGGATCCTCCTGTTAGAGAACACGCTGGAGGGATTATATATCTCATCTGGTCTGGGAACAACTCAGGGTCCTCCAGGAGGAGCTGGAAAGCGTTGCTGGGGAGAGGGACGTCTAGGGTGCTTTGCTCGGCCTGCTGGCCCTGCGACCTGACTTTGGATAAGCGGTTGAAAATGGATGGAGGGAAAAAATATAAAAAATCTGACAAAAGGTGAGAAAATAAACAAAACGTAGTTATCCAGTCCCATTGGACCGTATGTCTCCGTCACCTTTAATTCACCCCACACTCGTGTTTCCAAAAGGATGAACCATTTTGATTTTATGACACAATGGCATTTCCTCTAGCGCCACCCTCGAGACAAACTTTACAGTTCTGCCTCTTGTAGTTATGGGTGGGACCATAGACTTCAATTAAACTCGTTGTTCCAAATGGCATTTTAACCATCAGGATATGGTGTGTAATGGACACAGACATTCAGCGGGACAGAGACAAAAGAGAAGGGGGGCTGTAGAGCTCGGGAGGCGGAGGGGGAGATGTGAGGTAAAAAATATCGTATGGGGTAAATTTGGGTCAAAAATCACACTCCTTCTTCGAAATCTTAACACACAGGAATGAAACACACACCAATATCGGTCAGTGTTATGCTCCTGTTTAAAGCCTGGGGGATGATGGGAGTTACAATAAAATGAAACCCTGGTTAAAAGCAGTGCCTAGTCAGTGCCGTTCATATCTACATATCACATGCACAGTATCCTTCTGCGTTTGACGTTCCAGGACGGTGTGTCAGTTCACACTTTGCAACACAACCTTGTGGTTGGGTTTAGAGATAAACATCGTGGTTTGGTTCTACATTCACGTGGGAATCGAACACCGGCCTCCTGGGTGAAAGTTCAGGGTGTGTTGGACCCACCTGCAGCTCCTTATATTATTTTGTTATCGGCAGCTTTTCTAAATGACGCCATCCAGCTCTATACAGTATCATCCTGCCATGAGAGATGCCGTCCGGCCGCATTATGAATTGACGCCTCTTGGTAGCATCTCATTTTACCGGGAAAGGTGGCTTTTGGCGTTGATGTCTGACACCAAAGTCACTGACAAAAGTGGTGGAATTTGACGACTTTGGAATGAGAACAGGCTGGTGTGTATATAGTCAAAATGTTACGGTTTATTTCCAAAAAAAAGATACAGAAAAGACATAAAAGCCAACAAAAAGTCTTCAGAAAACAACCACGAAGAGAGACAAAATAACTACAACAACAAAAGAGGCAAAACCACCATCTGTGTGTCCTGCTCATATGTAGGAGAGGCCTGTCTGTGCCCAGGGGCCCATTGACTCAACCCAGCTCGCTGAGAAACCTCTGTTTGCTCTCTACTGTTAATGTGTCCCCTGAATCCTTTATATAAATCAGTTAAGTGTCAGATTTATAGCTTGTCCCTCCGTTAGGTTCTACATCGCCCTGACATGTGGTCGTGGAACATCCAGGGAGCCTCCGCCTGATGTGGCTCTGGAGCTGTGTGTTCGATTCAGGGACCGACAAGTCCTGCGCAGAGCCTGCGTGTCCGGATCCTGGGGAGACGTCGACAGAGCCGTGCCTTTCTTCCCCTTCATCAGAGACCAGCCGTTCAAGGTACCAACAAATTGTCAATCTGTGTGGCTGAGAGGTGGCAGCAGCCCCTCTGTGTGGAGTTTGCATGTTCTCCCTGTGTCAGCGTGGGTTTCCTCCAGGTGCTCCAGCTTCCTCCCACAGTCCAAAGACATGCAGGTTAACTGGTGACTCTAAATTGTCCGTAGGTGTGAATGTGAGTGTGAATGGTTGTCTGTCTCTATGTGTCAGTCCTGTGATAGTCTGGTGACCTGTCCAGGGTGAACCCTGCCTCTCACCCAGTGTCAGCTGGGATAGGCTCCAGCTCTGGCTCGTACATGGAAAATGACAAATTTACTGACCATAACCAAATGTCAGGTACACCTAAATTTTTGTACTGTGACACAGACTTATTCACGACCCAAAGGTGATGAGCATGACAGTCTGCAGAGCTGAAACCAAAAGAATAACAACCACCGTTTCTTTCCAAACGGCAAGTGGCTGAAAAATGGAGCCAACGTGGAAGTGCCAAAAACTGCAGTTCCCCTAATGTCCACTAGAGGCTGGCTCCAAGAGTGAGTCAATCCCCATAGACTTCCATGTTAAAATGCCCAACTTTACAGCAGAAATAAACATGGCTAATTTCTCCGTTCCTGACGACTGTACAGGGGGTGAATTTTTATCTAATTCACCCCTTTACATTTCATTAAGGCTTAAAGTTATGCATAATAACAGGTGGGCCACTTAGCTGTCTGCAAGGTGTCACCACAGTCTGTCTCGCTCCTCTGTAGCTCCACCCTCTCGTTAAAATACGTTCGAATTTGAGGCATCAAAACCACCGTCCACAACCAGCGGGGTGACCTCACTGTGGCTACGTCCATTATTTTATACAGTCTGTGGTTCCTTCACCAAACTTTAAATTATTTTTTTCCGACACAGGGTTTTAAATTTTTAGAAAACACACGGTCACATGAACCTGTCGCATTTTGTTCTGGTACATAAAATGACATGTTTTAAAGCTGTAATGTGACCGTCATGTTGGCATTAGTGTAATATCTGACAGGGATGATTCATGTTTGAATCTGTTTCACTTTGTCACAAGCATCCACTTGTGTCTCGCCTCTCCTCCCAGATCGAGATTCACTGTGAGCAAAGTCGGTTTCGCGTGTTTGTGGACGGACAGAAGCTGTTTGACTTTCACCACAGATTGACGTCACTCGGCGACATCGACACGTTATGGATCAAAGGAAGCATCACCATCACTAAACTGGCTTGAAATAAAAGACTTCAGTGTTCAATACTCTGCACGTGAGCCTCTTTTTGGAGGATGTGGATCTCAAACTGTTTGGGTCATCACTGTGTTGAGTACAAACCTCCTCGTCTGAACATGCTCTGTATTTACCCTTTATAGTGCCAAATGTTAAACATGAGGAGAAAGTGGTGTAAATATGAAGTATGTGTTTTAAGATCTACTGAAGGAAACTGTGTGGAAACTCTCATTTGTGACTGTGTAGGAACGTTCGCCACCCTCCCCAGAAAGTCACAATAACATTTATAATTTGTAATTGTGATGCTGTTTATTGTTTTGTTGTTTTGTTGTTTGGTTTCTCTTACTGTTTCTAGAGGCACCATTTTTCATAACATTCAGTCCACAGGACACAGCTACTGCAGCTGTATATATTACGTGTCTCCTAAAAATAAAGGCATTGATTGGGATTAACTGAAGGCGACAGAGGCCACGGGTAAGATTGTTTTATTAATATATGTATATTTTTAATCATATTTTGTGATCATGAATAAACACAGCAAAGGCCCATGTGATCTGTACGTGACGACTACCTCAAACCACACAGTGACGTCCTGCTGCCGTTCATATATAAAAGAACATGCACATAATTATCTTTATGAGAAATACATGATTCTGTTTGAACTATTTTTCTATTCAGTGTGTGCCTGTGAGTCTTTAACATCCAATGAAAACTGCTGTAATTTTTTTTGTGTTTTTTCTGTATTTATCGAAATAAAATGATTAATGACATTCAAAAATGTCACATTTCTCTGAAGTAACAGTAAAATAAAGTAGAAATGGTGTAGTCTGATGTGTATGTCTGCAACCAACCATTATTTTCCTAATTTTATTCAGTGTAATGTATTATGTTCATTAATATCATAATTTAGTTTATAAAATGTCAAAGTGGTGTATTTTTTTTCATCTCAGAGCTTTCATGAATTTGTGAGAGGAGGAAAAAATACTTACACTACGGATACAAGCGGCTGAAAAGAGTTTCCTCTGTAGGGTGTCTGGGCTCAGCCTTAGAGATAAAGGGAGGAGTCAGACATGTGGAGGGAGCTCGGAGTAGAGCCGCTGCTCCTTCACATTGAAAGGGGTCAGTTGAGGTGGTTCAACATCTGATCAGGATCCTCCTGGGCGCCTCCTGTTAGAGGTGTTCTGGGCACGTCCCACTGGTAGGAGGCCCCGGGGCAGACCCAGAACACGCTGGAGGGATTACATATCTCATCTGGCCTGGGAACACCTCGGGGTCCTCCAGGAGGAGCTGGAAATTATTGCTTGGGAGAGGGACGTCTGGGGTGCTTTGCTCGGCTGCAACTATGAAAATGCATGGATGGATTTAAAATATATGACAAAAAACAGCAACTTGAAACATTAATTGTTTTGATTATTAAGCAATATCCATTTTTTAATTTCAGATTCAGATTCACTTTATTTGTCATTTCCCTGAGTATTTACATACAAAAAGAAACGAAATACTGTTTCTCATCAGCTACACAGTGCATTAAAAAGACTAGTAATAAATAAGTTAAAAGGACTAAAAAACAAAAAACAAAAACAGACATCAACAAAAGATAAATAAAATAAACAACATTCAGACACACCCAGTTAACAGACAACAGTTTTAGCAGCAATAGACTTTCTTTCTTTCTTATGGAAAGTCTAAATGCAAAACCAAGATAATCTATATCACTAAATAATTTTTACTAAGTTCGATTTTACAAAAAAAATAAAATGAAAAATATATTTTTTAAATATTCTATATTTCAAAAAGATTTTATTGATAATCTTTTGATATTTTCAGACATTTTGCTGATACTTATTCAGCTATTTTAAAAAATATTTTTACAAAAAACATTCAGACACTGTACTGATATCTATAAAACGATATTTTACAAATACATTTGAAACATTTAAAATCAGTGGCTGTCTGAGTGACAGCTGTATGCATAAGGGCTTTATACCCTGTTGTTTTATAGGATATAATATCAAGGCTATTGTAGCCTATTATTGCATCTCTCCACTAGAAGTCCTAAAGGCACCCTAGAGCTGTGGTTCCCAACTGGTGGGTTGTGGTCCAAAAATGGGTCGTGGGTCCATTCTGAATGGACGTAAGTGACTTGAGAACATGTCAAGTTTGTAAAAAACATGTTTTCGTCACTAGAAGAGCACTTTATCCATCTATTTCTAGCCACTTATCCAGGGGCCTGCTAACAAAGGCCGTCAGTGAGCGTCTGTCGGCCTAGTTTTTGTGGTGTGTCCCGCACCGTCGGCACTTCAGTGTCTGCTGCTTTTCGGCCGACTGAGCATGTTGAATCGGTGGTGGAGCTTGTCGGTGAGAGAGATCACTCTGATTGGCTGTTCAGATTTTATTTCCTTGCCCCTGTAGTGAGTGAATCTGCCTGCCACTTCATTCAGCTGCCCCACAGACCCGCTGCTTCTTCCCACTTTAACCTGAATAACAAACCGGAGCTAGTTGGGAGCGGAGGGAAGCACAGCCAGTTAGTCTCTGCTAGTCTCTGAGCTAGCCCCGGCTCTCCGTTTGGATCCAACCGGAGCGGGTCTGTGGGGCAGCTGAGTGAAGTGGAGCCTGAGGAGGAAGCACCGGTTAGCCCCGGTTTCACTACAGGCAGATTCACTCACTACAGGGGCGAGGAAATAAAACCTGAACAGCCAATCAGAGTGATCTCTCTCACCGACAAGCTCCACCACCGATTCAACATGCTCAATCGGCCGAAAAGCCACTGATGCCAAAGTGCTGACGGGCGGGACACACCACAAAAACTAGGCCGACAGACGCTCGCTGACGACCCAACTTTGGTCGACGGCCGACCGTCTGCTTGGTGTGTCAGGGCCTTAAGAGGTCACGTGACCCCTACAACTCTGCGAGGTTTCCCACCCTCACAGAGTTTATAGCCTGCACCTTCGCACCAGTCATTTAGAACTGAAGAAGCTTCTTGGATGAGAGGTGAAACGTCTTCAAGAAACGCAAGCAAGTCCAGTTGCCTACGATGTGGCGCCTACGATCTCCACCAGAGGAGCCTCCCAGTGGGCACCTGGTCATACTCAGGAGCATCCAAGATCAGACATCTTGAGATACAACGTTCTCACTGGACAGGAGGGTGGAAAACTGTAATCTGAAGAGTTACTGATGCTTCAGACAAATGAAGTAGAGTAAAAGGTGCAATACTTACCTCTGAGGTGTAGTGGTGGAGTAGAGCTGTAAATGTGAACAAAATGGAAATACTCAAGTAAAAGTACATCAAATCAGTACTTCAGTATAATACTTGAGTAAATGTACTTGGTTTCACTCCAGCACTGGTTTCTGCTCCACTGTCTAAAGTCATGTACCTGTTTGTTCAACATGGAAAGTTTTGGAAGAAGCAGCAGAGAGCCGAGCTGCCACAGCGGTGCATGCTGGGTGACATTGAGGCAGGGAGCAGCAGCAGCAGCCGGCTGACTCAACCTTCAGTTTGTGCTTCACTTCCAGCCGTCCCGCACTCTGCAGCTGGCTCAATCCGACCACCGATGGAGGACGCCGTCTTCCACTGAGTCATGGACATCAGCGGACCACATCTCACGGTTAGATCACTTGTTTCTTTTTCGGTAACTAAGACACCAAGCCGGATGATGAGGATCGGCTAAAGCTAAAGCTAATGAGGGAAGATGCTTGTTGTTGTCGTTGACGTTCGCTAGCTGCGCAGTTAGCCCAGGTAGTTGCCTTCTCACTTACTTGTACCTGATGATGTTGCTCTGCTAGACTTTATATACACCAGGTATGTTTGTGTTTGACAATATTAAAATCGGCAAAGTGGCGACAAACTAATGAGACGTTAACCGCCACCATCGGTTACAAACTAGCTTCGCTTTTGGTTTTTCTACACAGGCTAACGAAGCTAAGCTAAGTTAGCTCCCGTTACACCCCGTCTCAGCGAAGTGTCTCGGCCTTGTAGTTTAATTAGGTGCCTCCTAGTTAAGGCTAGCCGGTAGCTTCACGTCAGATTAACCCTAATCTAGTCGTTTTTAAGGTCTACACGACTCTACCGAGCTGACAGGTTTCTGCTGAGCTAACGCTAGCACTAGCACAGCCTGTTAGCCTGCTAAGCGAGATGCTTAGCGATGTTAGCAACGTTAGCCTCCTAGCTTCACTAAAACGTCAGACAAGTGAGGAAAATGTGTGAAACTTGGCTTAACTCGAGTCATTCCTTAAACCAGCGGGTCTTGAGTGAGTTCATTGTGAAACAAGCAGCCGTGAGGAGATGCTAACGTGTCGTAAAGGTGACAGCTCGTCTGAATACATGACACGTTGTGTTTGCTGATAAATTAACTTTGGGTTAAAACAGCTGCTTTCTCTGAACAGCAGTTGTGTAAGAAGTACATCAGAGTAGAAATACTCAGTTACAGGTAAAAGTACTGCATTCAATATGTAAGTGAAAGTACAGAAGTAGTAGCACCAGAATATACTTAAAGTAAAAGTACTCATTATGCTGAATTGCCCATTCAAGATGTTACATTAATGAATTATAATTACTGATGCATTCATGTGTTTATCATTGTAATGTTGCAGCTGGTAAAATTGGACGCAGTTTAAAGTACATTACTCTGCAGGGTAGCTGGCGAACACCTCTCTGGGGATGAATACAGTCCTGTTGACACTTTTATATCATCATTTATGTGTCAGTTATATTTTATAATCTCAATCTGTAGCGTAACTCATAACGCAAGGCGCCAAAAAAGTATAGAGGAGTAAAAAGTCCAAGATTTGCCTCCAGTGGTGACGGAAGTATATTGATCTTTAACTTATCAACAGAAGTAGTGATATTATTGTGTAAAATGTTACTGAAGGAGTAAACTTTAAGTGCAGCATTGCAGAATGGTCAATTTTAGAACTGCAAATTATGGGATTATAATTATTGATGCATTGATGTGTTCAGCACTTAAATGTTGCAGCTGGTAAAGCTGGAGGTTCAGTGAGTTCAGCAGACGCGCAAATTAAATGCTTTAATGGGGATGGAGGCACATATCACGGCTTCGTCTCTTTGGGAACAAAGTAGGAAGAGGAAGAACATTTATGTTTTTTTCTCTGTAATGTTACTTTGTCGTTAACTCGTCTTTCTGGACCTGCATGTCTGTAGTCCAAGTCAGTGCTACCTGGGTGTAAACGTACCTGCTCCCAGGTATTCAGTGAGATAAGGCCAACAAAGCAAACACGTATCTGACGCCACCCACTGCTCTGACTGGTGCTTGAGAGTGCAAACAGACCTTTCTTTTTCAGTTAGAAGTCAAAGTGGTGAGAAAGTCCTGTTTGTGCTTCTCGTATAATCAAAGATCTTGAGATCAGAAAGTTTTGTCTCACATGGGGTTGCAATTAAATTCTTAGGAAGGCTTTTAAAAGAGCTGTGGAACTTGGCATGAGCTATGTAGGGCTGCAACTAGTGATCGGTTCAAAACGAATCTCTTGATTATTAACAGTCAATAACTATTTCAACCATAAAAATGTCCAAAAGTTGCCGTAACATCTCATCCCACTTCAAATCGCATTTTCCAAAACCTTAACATAATCATTTTACAGAGACTATGAGACACAGAAAAGCTGCTGGACTGCTTTGTGTTTGTGCTCAACTTACATGATTAATTTTTTGGTGTTGACCTAATGATTAGATTTTGTCCACAGTAAAGCATATGCTTCAACGTGTGTAAAGAGTAAAGTTTCATATGAGAAATGGATGATGATTAAATATTTATTTCAAGGATGTTATTCTGGAAATAAATGATTGTCAACCAAACACGAGATTAGACTTTCCTTCGGTGATTGCATTGCAAGTCACAGAATTCAAGTAAAATCTGAGAAAACTTTCAAGAAACCATTCTGTGGTTTTTTTTTGCAACACATGTCACTGATCCATAAAGAGTCTTTTTTTAGTGCTGGTAAGAGAAATACTTCTTGCATGAGGGTTGTTGTATGCACACAACATCATGATACTCACTGAGATTCAGCCTTTGGAGCACATCCAGGAACCCTGCAGAAGGAAAAAGTGAAGAGAAAATTCATATTTCAGGTTTAGATAAGGAATTCTTTGCTTGTCAGAAACATGCAAGTGAGAATTCAGTGAAGAGGTGAAATACTAGTGGATGTAAAACCAGCAAAAAGTCAAGATTGGTTTGTGTTGACAAGGCAGAGTTAATTTTGATAGACTCCATCAGCAGGCAGTGTTTCTGTGCTTCATGTTGCCCTGAGGTTATTCGTCAGGTCAGTGTAAACATCACATGAATTGAGGAGTTTATAAGCAGAACTTGTCGGGTGAGAAGATGCACACTGATGTGAGTCCTCGTAGTTCGTTTACAGCGCTGTTTCCGTTTTATACATCACAGCACTGTTTTCTCATTACCACTTTATTACTGTCAATTTGGCGCCAATCTGTCCTCTTTTAGTGCTTCAGTAATTCAATTTGTGCTTTGGCTTAAACCACACATCAAGCTAATTGGCCCTGGAGCGCCACGGAGAGCTGCGCTTATTTACTGCTTGTGTTTATGAAGCCTGGATGGGGCTTAAACACATGTGTTTTTATGAGTGTATCCACTGTGGAAGGTGACTTGTCTCTGATGATGTCTCTCACTTTCTCAGGTGTAGCCAGGAGGATTCGTTGATTGAGAGAATCATGGAGCCCGATGTGATCCGTATGTACTCCTCCTCGCCGCCCCCGATGGAGGACGGTGCAGAGGAAGAGGACAACGAGTTTGGAGACTTTGGCACCTTTGCTGGCGTCCCAAACAGCATCAGCTTCACGGAATTCGACACCCCAACCACTTTTAACCAGACCCAGGCTCTCTGACCGCCACTTCGCCGCCTGAGCTCCTCAACACCAGAGGGGTGATGGGATTCAGCCACAGCTCCTCTAATGGCACACACGCCCCCAACAACGAGCTGTCCAAGGCTAATGGCATTGTGCCAGCGAGCCACCTGGGCAGCAGTCCCTCGGAGAGAACTGAAATGAAAAAGGTCCTCTCCAGCTCTCTGGATTTTTCAGTGAGCGACACAGCTGGCAGCGAGCCTGCCGATTGCAACGGCGGAGGCACAGAGGTGCTAACAAACGGGTTTGCAACCTTTGACGTTCAGGGAAGCCCTTCCTCGCAGAATTCTGTCCACTCTCATATAAAAGGAACGTCCACTGAGGACACGGGCAGCGCCCCCGCCGGCAGCCCCGAGGACGATTTTGCAGACTTTGCTGCTTTTTCCAATGCTGAAGGACACCTCAGCCAGACGGCAAACGAGGACTCGGACAATCCCACAGGGGGCAGCCGGCTGGCGGAGGCTGCCTGCCACGAGGAGCACTGTAATATAGAGCAGGGAACGACTTCAGAGGACGATGTCAGGGACACAAACAGAACTGGACCCAGCTCTGATTCCATATCTGTCCCTGCTGAGGCCCCGGACGGCTCGTGCAACACGGACCGGGGCTCTCGCACGGATGCTGACTCTCAACAAAGGGACGTAGCCTTTGCACAGGATCACTTGGCCTCAGAGGCAGTTTGCACTAACAGACCCCTCACTCTGAACGGGGTGGATGTAGCCGACAGGGACGATTCCAAAGACGCCGCGGGCTGCAGTGAAAGCGACCTCTCACCGGACGCAGCTGCAGATGGTGAGGCGGGACAATTGGACGGGAAGGGCTCCGGTAACGAGACTGAGACAGAAACAGAGACGGAGACGTCATTGGGCCGGCCGCTGTCAACAGATGCTCTAGAGGAGTACGGTGACATGAGCACCACGGGGTCCGTGCCCTCTCCGCCCCTCCAAGGGGAGACCGCCACGCCCGCTGACCACAGCCAGCTGGCAGAGGACGACGAGGACGAGGACTTTGGGGACTTTGGAGACGCCGGCTCCTTCAGCTGTCAGGGCTTTACCGACTTTGACCAGCTGGATGTCCAGCAGGAGCAGAGCAGGTCAGACAGCCCTGCTCCTGCACAGGAAGCTGCAGACGCCAAGGACGATGACGACTTTGGCGACTTCAACTCCCCCAAATTTCACAGCAGCGGAACCGAGGGGGAAGATGGATCCAAGTTTGCGGAGTTCCCCGTCAGCGACAGTTTTGGGAATTTCAGCTCAGCCGCCGAAGGCGCAGACAGTGAGGTGGACGTAGGGTGGAGCGCCTTTGGGGAGCAGCAGCACCAGGTGGAGGAGGGGGAGTCCTGGGCGGCGTTCAGCACGGGGCAGAGCGTTGTTCCTCCCGCAGAGAGCCAAGAGGAGGTGGAGAAGGAGGAGGAGGAGGAGGAGTGGCATGAAAGTGAACCACCTGCAGTCATTGAGCAAACCAGCAGGACAGACAGACAGTCGGTAAGAACTGTGGGGAAATAAACTGGTCAGACTGGGAAACTTTGTTGAGATATTCAACCATGAATCCACATTAAGATCCAGCTCATGTTGATTATATTTATGTAGAGCTGAACAGCAGAGAACCAGTCTGGTGAAGAACCTTTATGCAATGTGGAGTTAATAGATTGCAAAACAAGGAGGCTCAGTACGAGCAAAACGCAGAGATCAGTTCATCCAGATTACCCTCAGTGGTGTCTGTAGTCTCGGTTTCATTTGTCCAGATTCTTTACTGTTTCTAAAAACAACCAGCCAGATGCAGTGGAGGTTAATTCAAATTTGTTGTTGTGTTCAAACATTGAAATTTATATTTAAAACATTTATGAGCAAAAACAGTGTCCCTTTTGCTCTGGATCATCACCAGATGTTCTCACAGGGACTATTTCTGTAGCAGTTAGAAGTTTTGATCAAATCAAACTTGTTTCCTATCAGCCGTTAAACATCACACTGGTCACTGACAGTTAAAGTACGTTAAAATGTGACAATAACACACATAGAACTGAAAGTATCTGCGGTCCACAAACCAAAAGAGGAAGTTACTTTCAAAAGACCTTATTCAAATCTGGTGTTTCTTCATATTCAGCTGAGTCACAGCCCTTGCACCAACCTGCACTGTTTGCATTAAACATTAACCGAGCCGTTAATGGTCGGCCTTCTGATGTGGTGAAGTGGAACAGAGACTGAACTTTGCAAACAGGAAAAGCAAATCAGAAGGTGGCGAGTGTCCTTAGACGGTGGGGTGTCCGCTGTCTGTGCAGGTGGATAGGTGTGGATGATGCAGACACACACACACACACACACACACACACACACACACACACACACACACTGATGTTTATTCAGAGTGTAGAGAAGCTCTGCCCTCAGGATGCAACCTGCTCAGGTATTTGAATTGAACCACATTAACACACAGTCTCCCACAGTCTGCAGCCTGGTGCAGGATTCATTCACAGCTGCATCAGTCACGCTGGGAGCTCCTGTCCCATCATGCAGCACTGGTGAATGGCCAGTATAAGTACTGTGACGGCCAGCAAAAAACTGGGTCACAAGTTTGAGTCCGAGGTCACGCTCTCACACAAACAGAAACTTTTCCTCTCTGTTTGGGAGAGAATAGTGCACCAAGATCCTCTTCTCTTCGTCCGCACTAAGCTGCCATCTCCCTCGTCCAAACAGATTTCCTTCCACATGAGATTTATTAAAGAGGGAAAACAAAGCTGTGCTGGCTTTTGAGGGTTGATGGCATTTTCTGTTGTTCCCTTGGTGCCAGCCAACATCACAGCGGGGTGTGGTGAGGAGTGGTCTGTGTTACTGTGAACACACCCAGCTGAAGTGACGTTAGATCCGTGAATGAATCATCCTTTTAGAACGACTCTGAAAGAGAAACAAGTTAACTCAGTCCGCCACAGTGTGCTGCAGGCGCAGTTCTGCGTTAGAGCCAGGTAAACATCCCAGCGCCGCCGCTCCAGACTCTCGTTCATTGTTTGTTCCCAGAGCTGAAGAACGTGGCGTGAAACAGGAGAGCCTGTTTACACCTGGTATTAACATGCAGTTTGTGATCTAAACACAAATGGACAGCGGAGACACATCCCTGTTCGCGCTTCTGTCTATCATGCCTCTGTAGCTGACCACAGATTTAGTTACTGCCTATGTCACTTGCGCAGTTTTTATCTCCGCACTCTTGCTAGCATGTGCGCTAATCACGTTAGTGGTTGTGTCAGTACAGCTGGAGATAACACAGAATTCAACATGTCTTCTCTCATTGGACAAAACAAAGGCAACGCTTCGTCCAATTGGTTGTAAAGTGGGCAAGTTACAGAGTGTTAGTGCGCTGCCACCACGCTCACAGGAAGTGCGCTTGACTTTGAAGCAGATTCGACACAGTGGAGCAACGGTACAACTGTTTGTCATGTGATGCAAAATAACTCAGCTGCACGATTAAATCGTTTTATCCCTCTGTGAGTTAGCAGAGCGCTAAACTAATACAGCCGCCTCCACCAGCGAAGTCTCTGCTGCGTCTGCTCTGTGGGCTCCACGCTGCAGAAGATGCGGGTAATTTTACACCCAGGAAGTTTAACGTTTTGGCCTTCATGCACTGTCACCAAAACAACCACAACATCCTGCTTTGATGACGTATTTTCCTGTTACGTTCTGATCCACTACAAAAAATATGTGGTTAAATGCATCAGAGACCACCTCAGCAAGTGGTTTGAGTGATCGGGTCCCAGTGCGTCTCGGTGGTTGTTTTTATTTAGTGCTGTTCGCTTGTAATTGGATCACCCAAGATGCATGTTAACGCCAAGTGTAAACAGGCTCAGAGTTGTTTATTTATAAGACTAAAGAAAGCAAAGTGAGCTTGTGGAACACAGCGTACTCGCCGCTTCCACACATCCCTGCTAGTGGTGGGTGAGTGACACTGATCTTCTCAACACTACCAGGCTGCACAGAGTCGTCATGTGCTGGTGCGGAGAGCCAGATTATTTGACTGTGTGCAGTTTTAAAATAAATAACCTCAGTGTGTCATTGTTGACTTGTCAAAGCTGATAAAACACTAAACATTAAAAAGACGACCGGCGTGTTCGTCATGACAAACATCCACCCAGCAACACTCCTGTCCTGACCTGATGGTGACGCTACTGAGCCGTTTATTAAAGTAAAACATTAGATTTAATTGTTCTCTATTTCTCAAAGTTTAAGTGTGGCGAACTTTTCAAAATCTCTCTGAAAACGTGTTATCATTCATCACTGTGTCGATATGTCATCAGTGGATGTAAAATGGAGTTGTTCCTGGAGCACAGAGCTCAGCAGCCAACCATGCAGCATATTTCACACCTTCAGTAACATGAACACCTCTCACACTCAGAACTGCCTCACACCAACACAAGGTGAGAAGGTACTGGATGTACAAAAAGATGTAATGAATGAACACAAGTTAAAGCATCCACACCTTTATCTTTGTTGCAAACACACAGTGAAAAGTCGGAGCTTTTGCCTCGCAGACTTTCATCAGACGGTGAGGCATGGCCAGATGATGTGTTTAAGGTCTGTGACAAAAGATGGGACTGCTCTGCTTGTAAGTTCACATCTCTGAGTCCATCCACGGCCTTAAAACAAAACACAGACTCTCATTCAAAGAAGAAATATTCAGCTCTCTGCTTTAAAATGCTGCTCTGTGAAAATGAGTCAACCAAAGATCTAAGCAGAAAAGATCAGACACCTTTTAACATGCTCACCCCAGGAATCTGTACAGCTTCCGTTAATGCCAACAATTTAAATCAAGACTCCCGAGAGTTTAAGGCCTGACAGGAGGAAAACTCCTGGATTAGTTTGTCAGCTGCAGCCTCAGTTTGTTTATGAGCCTGTTACAGACGATTCCTGAGTGGAAAAGGCTCTGTGATAAGTTGCTAAACAAATAAACACAAATGCAAACTGTGGTTTTCTTAACAAATCATTTCCTCACTGCTGCTGTGCTCGCTGCAGGCGTCGCTGTCCAGCCGACTGGAGAAGCTGTTTCAGGGCAGCTTCCCTCAGACCGCCGCCCCCTCTGTGGAGGATAAAGTGGCGTCCCTGAGGATCCTGCTGGGACCTCCAGAGGACAAACCACAGCCAGGAGCCGAGGAGGAGGAGAAGGAGGAGGAGAAGTCGCCATGCAACAGGTGAGTGTGTCCCTCCTCAGTGGGCCACAAATTTAAACATGTCAGCATCTTTTCTGTGTCAAACCCACAAGTTAGTCTGCTGTGCCTAGTTCTCTTTGTTGTTGTCTGCGAGGCAGTGTTGTAAAGATAGACAGATAAACTTTATCATCCCAGAGGAGGAGTTCCTTTCAGGCGCAGTGCTACGGTCTGTTTCTTCACATAAAAAACAACATGAAACATCTTAAAACTTAAAGACTTAAAGGTCCAGTGTAGGATGTGTGTGGGGGGTATATTGGCAGAAGTGGGATATAATATAATGAGTGTGTTTTCTTTAGTGTATAATCAGGTCCTTGTCTATGGAGATTACTGTTTCTACAGTAGCCCAGAATGGACAAACCAAACACTGGCTCTAGACAGGGGTTAGTGTTTTCGTGTCAGCCACCATAGTTAGCGTCCCCTTCACCACAAGCAGGGTCAGAAAAACACAGATTGTTTTTAATGTGAAGCTCAGTATGTTTCACAGTGAAGTGGAGCTACAGTCCCAGCTTGACTAGTCCATCTAACTGGCCTACTGTCCTTGTCCCAGTATACGAGCACAGGATGGTAAATGATTTATTGAGCCCAGTATGTGCGACTCCTCTACGATAGGTGGAGATATGCCCCCTTTCAGCTTGTTAGTATTGGACCTTTTGCCTGTTGACCTATTATGTCACAGACCAAACAATGGACAAACAAGTTAGCTACAGTTAGCTAGCTGCTAACTGCTACCATGGTGGACAACTTTACAGCTCTGTACATTTGGTCCGTCCAAAAAGTCACGGCTCTGGATGTAGATTTCTCCATGTTGTTACCGGCTTCTTCTTCTTCTTCTCTTACACATTTAATTTTAAAAGTCTGGTTTAGTCGGACTGACACATTAAATAGATTTTCTGTAATGTCATGTGAACGCTCTGAGTGATATATTCAGTGTTTTTACTGGTCTAAATCACAGCACAGCTGCATCAGAGACATGATTTTTTTGAACAGACTGTCTCATTTCAGAATACAGTGACAGTTCAGAGAAAGTTATTGTCGTAAAAGTTACCAAGAGTTTCTTAAAGTCAAATGTGTGATGTCGGGCTGTATCACTTCACTTGATTCAGCTTAAATAAACAGTGCAGAGGATTTAAAATATGTTTAAATGTTTTCTGTTTATACTAATAGTCCTCTTCCTGTTTTTGTCACCCGCTGTATGAATGTTTAGTCTCTTCATCCTTTAAACCTGTCAGTACCTTGTCTTTGACTCTGCTGCGTCTCATTGGGCGTTGCAGGTCTGCGCATGGCGGCGTGTGGACGCAGCTTCAGGACATCAACGAGGCGTTCGGCCTCAGATACCAGTGGGGGGGCTCCTACTGCAACAAAGCACTACTCTGCTGCCTGGGCATCGACACCCGGAACATTGTAAGTCCCCCGACAGCTCACCGATCCAGCTGGATAATTATTGTCACAGATGGGAAGGAAAGAAAAGTAAAAACATCAGAATGTGCACTTGAAGATCGTCACAAGTCGTTGGTATTAAATAGGCCGGAGCTTGAGCACAGTTACTCGGCACAGATCACCTCCTGATCTGCACAAAGTGTATTTTTAGAAATGATTTAATGACGCTTCAAGTAATTTGTGACCTTTATTAACCTCTGCTGGCAGCCATCACAGACTGCAACATCAAGATTCATCAGGATTGTGTGTGATGTTTCTAACCTGCTGCTTTAATGTGTTCAGCTGTTCACAGGACAGAAGAAGCAGCCGGTCATCGTGCCCATGTACGCCGCCAGCCTGGTGAGTCCTCTGCCTGCTTTGCCAAGTCAGGATGAACCTTCATTCAGCGCTTCACATGTTCATATGTTTACTGTTAATCATGTATCCACAAACAGCGAGGCTTCTCAGCAACACTGAAGCATCATTAATGTCATTAGTGTCACTCGCCTTGACTGGAAATAGTCACGTTATTGTCACCTTTTTTAATTCAACGTTACGTCATTATAAACTCAGTATCTTTTTGGTTTTTGCTGAACAGAAGCAGCAGTCCGAGGTCGTTTTAAGGAAAGTTTGCAGTTCTGTCTAAATCAGACGACTCAGTCTGAAAACACAAACACATTTTTTAAGCACCACATTCACATGAGACATGAAACAGCTGTGAGATTTCTGTAACCGACCTGCAGCTGTTTGGACCAGAGGAAGAATCTGACAGCAGCTTCCTGAAGGCAGGATAATAAATAAATGAAATAAAAAAAACAAGCTGTACAGCAGACCAGACACAAACCTCTGGATCCAGCTTTTCACGAGGAAACTGCACAAATACAAACTTATACACACGTATAAAAGCATTTTGACCTGATAAACAAGCTCCTCACTGTGTGTTGAAACAACCCTGAGGTCACTGTAAAGTTAACTCGTCCACATCATGGCAGATACAGCATCTAGTTTCTGCTTGTTTCAGTTTTTAATTAAAACCAAGGTCCACATATTCTTTATCATTTCATCTAATGAAAACACTCGGCCTGACGTATCTGTAACATGTTGTCGTGCGTGTGTGTCGTCTGTAGGGGATGCTGGAACCAACCAAAGAGCCTGTGAAGCCCGTTTCTGCAGCAGAGATGATCGCTTCGATAGCCCAGACGCCTCCAGTGGCTCCAGAGAAAAACTCCTGTCCCTCAGACACAGTCCAGGTGGGACCTCAGAGCGTCTGCAGGAGGACATCAAAACACTGAAACACACTGAAAGTTATTGCTGCGCAATTAATCAAATATCACAAGTTTGGCCTCCTACAATTGAATGAAAATGATCAGCTGCGATATTGGTATTTAAAATGTGTGCTCCGCCCATAGAAAACTCAGCTACTCATTTGATCAAGAGCTGCCTAAACTAGGGGTGTCAACTCATTTAAGTTCAGGGCCCAGTTTGATCTCAAGTGGGCCGCATTGATAAAACCACTGCGAAATAACTTTCAATTTTCCCCCTTTTTTAGTGTAAGGAAGTCTGTTCTGAAAGTGTTCATCCATTTACAAAACAGATGATGAACAGCGCTTGATATCCTCAGAAAAATATCTGCAAACGCAACAGTGTGCCTCAGTTTTTCCACATTCGATCAGTTTACCACTCACTTTCATTACATGTGTAGTTTTTTTTTTTAGTTTCCCACTACAGTAGAAGCTACTGAAGAAGGAGGTTAAGTCGTCCCCGGCCTTACAAACCATTTACACTCTGAAGCTTTGTCAGTGCCTTGGCAGCAGGGTTCCTCCCAAATAGTTTAAAGGAGGATTTAAGGGAGACCAAATTATTTGCAGGGAGTGCATTGGGCTTGTGTCTGCACCGCAAAGCAGCACAACTAACTCGTTAAACCAGTACGATGAATACATGAAGGCCAGCAAGGATAATGTTGCTGATGTTACCTTATTGAATCCCTGTTCTTTTCCACCGTCAACTCAGACATCTTTAACAGCGCTGCTGCAGTGATTACGGTAACCAAACAAAAATAAAATCGATTACAGCTGTGGATAATTATCCATCCAGCTCTCAAAGACGGACTGAAATGACCAATGTGAGTCACACTCACATTCACACCTACGGACAATTTAGAGTCACCAATTAACCTGCATGTCTTTGGACTGTGGGAGGAAGTTGGAGCACCTGGAGGAAACTCACGCTGACACAGGGAGAACATGCAAACGCCACACAGAAGGGCTCCTCCAGCCTGGGTTCAAACCAGCAGTGATTATCATTTTGGCCATAATCGTGCAGCCCTACTGAAAGTTCTCACTACTGACACCTGAGGAATGTTCAACATGCTGATTAGCTGATTGTTACATGTTGTTTAAAGGATGAGGCTCCTGCTGAGGGCTGCAGTATTTCGAGAATATTCAAAGCAGAAACTTTCCATGGGAATAAAATGGAAATATAGGGTTTATTCGCTCAGGCTTAAATTTGCAGGTAGAAACAAACCTGTTAACATATTAGCAGCAGACATAACCCTTTAATTTCTTTGGAAAATTTTTAGAAATATATATATTTTTTTAAAGATTATTTTTTGGGGCTTTTTTGCCTTTAATATACAGGACAGTGTGAAATGGGGGGACGACATGCAGCAAAGGGTTGCAAGCTCGAACTCAAACAAGAGTCGAACTCACGACCGTGGCAACAAGGCATCACCTCTATACATGGGGTGCCGACACTATCCACTAAGCTACCGACGCCCCAATTTTCAGAAATATTTATGTAAAATTATTGAGTCTTTGCAGCTCTAATCCCGTTGCTCTGTTCTTCATTTATTTATTTTAAATAAATTTTAATTTGTCTCAGCTCTGAGCACATTGGTTCCTACTGAAAATATAAATCTGTAAAAACACAAATTAATAGTTTCAACAGTAACTTTATAAAACAGCTGCTCAGTTTATTTATTTATTTATTAGAAAATAGTGCACTTGTTGGGGACTGTTTTCAGCAGCGGATTAATCCACATTTGGCTCTCTAGTGAGTGTTTGTGGCAGCAGGACAGTGTGTGTTGGATTGAGTCCGAATAAATCACAGTGTGTGTGTTCATGGTGGTGAAGGAACAGTGACACAGTGATTTGTTTTGAATAACAGTGAAGCTTTACTGCACAGAGTGTGTGTATAAACTGGCTGGCACACATTGACCCCCTTTCTTGCTCCTCCAGCAGGAGGCGCTCCCACCCATCCAGTTCGACTGGAGCAGCAGTGGCCTTACCAACCCTCTGGACGGTAGGTGACCTGTCAGCGCCTCCCTGAACACTTCCTGGCTGCTCTCGTCTTGTCCTCCTCACACTTTTCTAACCCTCCTAGTGTTTCTGAACGTCACATGTTTGTAGACTCTTGAGTCCAAATTTCAGCAGCCGCTCCCAGCCAATCAGACGTCAGGAGGAGAGACAAACATGACAGCAGCATGTGGCTGGTGGTATTCTCACATCCTGACTGAGCATGAAAATAGAAAATGTCACACCATTAACAGTTTTGTAGATGCAGAGAAAACTTTCTTCATTAAAGGAAAAATCCACACTGAACATCGCAACACTGGCGGTGAAACAACGAGCAACATTTTGATTTTAAAACTGTTTTAAGATGAAAATGATCTGCGCACACACAAGTGTTCTAGCACTGCCTCAGATCATCTATATCCATACCAACATGCTAGAAAACACACATGGACCTCTGCAGATAATTCGGCTCTTGGTAAAAACCTCCTGAACATCTGAAACACAAATAAGGTGAGCAGACAATATCAGGAGCTAAGCTAACGTCCTGTCTCCTACGTGCCAAACAGTGCAGGAGAAACACTGATTTGTGATGTTAAACTGCTTTATTCAGTGTTTTTAAGGGTGTTTTCACATATAGTCCTCTTTAAACGAACCAAACTCAGTTCCTCTTAAAGTGCACCAACAAGTGCACCGACAGAAAAGGGGCTCAGCTCTTTTTATGTTCACATTGTCAGCTCATTTTAAAGAGGACTCAGTTCTCTTTCTAGTCTACTTCAGCTCTGATGGGGCCTCAGTTCTCTTCCTGTTCACACTATAGCCTGACATAGGCTAGTTTTGCTTTTACTTTGACATAGTTTTGCTTTTACTTTGACACATCCCTGCAGTGTGTTTCAGATGAACTTTAAATTGTAGGAGAACCTTAATGTCTCTGTACTGTAGACTGTGCTGCTGTCTGATATATTCTGTGTTCCACATTTGGAGACGTGCAGTATCTTCTGTGGACCAAACTACTCCTCGTCCTGCGTCCTTGTAAGCGTCCCAGGTCAGCAGCATGTGATCTAGAGGGCTGAATACCATGAATACCATGTGCAGTCCTCACCACTAGGTGCCACCAAACCCCCCTAAATCTGACACACCTGACATTTAAATCAGGAAATGTCTCACCAAGTCACTTCACTAATGAATCAGTCAAACTTGAGACATGTTGAGTGAGTCGCCACAGTGAGCCGAGGTGATGGTGGATCTTTCCTTTAACCCTGTGAGTGAAACAACATGGCTGCTCTGCATGAAGACATGTGTCATCAAACCTGTCTAACATTTAGCGGACTCTCTGATCACTGACACTGCTGCATGTCTCTGGTTTCTTCTCTCTCTCTCTGTCTCTGTGTTTGTTAACCTCGGCCGCCTCCCCCCCCGGCTCTGCAGCGAGCGGAGGCTCGTCTCTGTTAAACCTGGATTTCTTTGGTCCTGTGGAGGATTCAGGCTCCACCAGCTCACCTTCCATCCCAGGTCAGCAGCTGCTCACTGCCTCCTCCTCCTGCTCTTCTTCCTCCTCTGCTGCTCCTCCTCTTTATATTAACTTCCCATCTCTGCTTCTCGTTCATAACGCTCCTCTGTGGGAGAATACAGGACAGATCTGATGATAGTGAGCAGGTGTACAGGCTGGGCTTTGGATCAGATCACAAGTTTGACTTTGGAATCAGAACCTGTAACGTTGGAGCTCATCAGTACAGCGGGGTTTAGTAATTGAGCCCCGTGGGCCCTTTAACACTGGGGGTTTGGTTCCCATCCACGCCAACAGTACTGTGTTCATATGACAAAATAAAAGATGAAAAGACTTAAGTCATTAACTTTACCGTGGCACATGTTCAAGTTCCAATACAACAACTTGAGCTAATCCATAAAAATCCATATAGAAAATAATTTGACCAACAACAGCTTAAAACATGCAGCTCCCTACAAGCATGAACACTGTTTTCAAAAAGTTTCTGTGAAGTTTAACAAATGTTTACGTACCTCAACATGATCTCTCAGGCCTGCCACGTTTTAGAAAAGAAAACCGATTCATCTGCTGACGTCAAAGCTATCCTTCACAAGCCCCTTTTTATGCCGCCTGTTCAAGGTGGGAATTTTATGCAGTTACGCCGCCTCACTGTTCTGTATGAAGCCCCGTCTCCACCAAACCCTTTCAGTCCAGCACCTTTGGAGCCAGCAGTGACCCTTCAGACATGGTACCTAGACCCTCGGTCTGTTCAGACAGTCCTCTTAGCATATATATCCTTCACATAATCCGCTCCAAATTAATCTATATTTTTAAAGTCATTACTAAAAGTGTGTGTCATATAAAAACTAAAGTGATGGTCAAAGTTGTCACAGTGAAATTTAAGGTGTGCTGATGGATTCACGTCATCAAGAGAGTTGTCTCGCCTTTAATGCAGCATTCGAGGTAGCAACAGCACTGAAATGATGTCTGTATAAACAGGACGGGATGGGTCCTGCAGGAGATTTGATAAGTAGCTAGAAGCAGTTAGCAGCTAACTCAAAGCAGAAGAACAGCAGCTGTAAGTGTCCATCAACTGGGAAATCAAGAGATCCTCACCGTACAAGCAGAATGAGACCAGTGGCCATATGTCAGTGATGGTAAATGACAGTTACTGTCACGTTCATGTTGTTGTTACTGTTTATAAAGCGCTGCTGATGCGGATGTTACGTCACACTAGAGGGCGACGCTGTTGTGTTACACATCATGCCCGTCACACCTGTTTTGCTTCCACGATGCCGACATGCTGTCTGAAATGAAACACTGAAGTGAATGATGCAGCTGTTGTTTGCTTCTGTGTAAAAATGTGAATGCGTCATAAAGAGTAGTGACCCCGCGGTGCGATGTAGTTGAAGGTGAGCGTGTCTGTGACGCTGCCTGGTGAGAATCTGCTGTGACACAAGCTCAACCTGGACACATTTCTGTTTTCCTTCTTCCTTTGTCACTTCTCTTTTTGTTTCTCCTTTTTTTAGGAGTCGACCCGGAGCTTTACGAGCTGACGACGGCCAAGCTGGACCCCGGCAGCTCCGGCAGTCGGGTGGCAGATGCCTTCGCCCGCCTGATGTCCACCATGGAGAAGACCAGCACCTCCACCAGGTCAGAGGTCAAAGAGCAGAGGGGGGGCAGCAGCAGAGTGTCACGAGGGGTCATGTGATGTTCTGTTGAAGCGGGAGAAAAGCTCAGGGATGACATCAGAGTTTTTGTGCATCATCGGTACACAGGTGTGTGTGTGGTGACGCCTCTTGTGTTTGTGTGTGTCTTCCTGTTTGACAGGAAGCCGAGGAAAGAAGAGAATCTGAGCGACGAGGCGGCCAAAGTGATCGCAGGTCTGCCTGATCTTTCCTTCATGCAGGCCAAAGTGCTGATGTTCCCCGCCACGCTGACGCCGCTCGGCTGCCAGGCCACGCCGGACTGAAGCTCCTCCCCCTTCACATGACATCACCCCTCCCTCTCCCATAGCCCCGCCCACGGACTCGGCCCATTTTAACAAGTTGTCTTCTTCTTTTTTTTGTTCTCTCGCTGCGGCTCAGTTCCTCCCTTTCCATACGCTTTTTCTTCTTTTTTTTAAAATTAAATTTGCGCTTTTGTTTTTCACTTTATACTTTTTAAAAAAAAATAAAGCGAAGCATTTATGATCACAGGAAGCAGCTCGGACGTGGAGGAGGGACAAGCGCTCGGCGGACAACCTGCACATTTAACAGAATAGGAGATAAATTAATTTATAGAGTTGATAATTTATAGAGGAAGGTGTAGAAGTGTGTGCTGTTCATATCTAGAAGAATCATCGTGTATATAATCAGGGATTAAATGTTTATTTTCCTTTTTTTTTTTTTAAATTCTGAATGATTTGGGATGATTTTACGTCTCTGTGGTGGGAGTGTGTTCGTGTCTGTCTGTGAAGGAAACACTGGCTGAAGCTCTTTAAATCAAACTGAAGTGGAATATATGTAAGTTTAAATTAATACATTTATATACATATATAAAATCTATATATATATAAATATATATTTATCGACTTGAAACCACACTGCCTGCAAAATCCAGCTGAATGTTTTGTCCCTGCGTTGTGTTTAAAGGCCTTAGTTTTTACCTGCAGTCAGTGTAGATTTTTATCTTTAACCCATTCTGTCTTTTTCCTTTTCGTAACTTAAAGGTTACGTTCAGTATTCTTCAACCTGGTTTTCTCGTGTTCTTGTGTTGACGCGAGCCGCTTTGAAATGAGTCCAGTATTGAAAGAAAGCGCTGCAGCCGTCAGCAGCTGAACAGGCTGCGATGTAACCACTCCGAGCATGTTTGCACCGTCAATGTATGTCGACTAGAAGTGTCTGCTTTCGCCACTGACAGGCTCAGAGTGCGATTTAAAGTCTCTGACAGTATGAAATGATCCCTACAGAGACAGAGCTTTGTGTTGAAGCGTAAGATCCTTCTTGTTTAACCAGAAACAGCCCCGAAATCGCCATCGCCAAACTCACCAGACTCAAAATTAAACTCACAAAACCCGCCGTAGTTCGTCTTTTCACTGTTCCAACAATCACACAATCAGCTCTGGTTTAGCTGCAGTCAGTCAATCAATCATTCAATGTGTGCTTTTGATTTTAAGTTTGGCAAGTGTGTGTTTTACTCACATGGAGAAGACGAGCTTTGTGTACTGCAGCGAGCCACCAGGGGGCGACGGAGATGTTTTGAGCTGTGACATCGTCCATCTTTACGTACAGTCTATGGACCATGGACGAGTCTTGTGGGTTCAGGCTGTTTCTGGTCAAACAAAAATCTTACTCGTCCACATAAAGGTCCGTCTCTGTAGGGATCCTTTCTTAACGTTATCAGACACTCAGGATAACAATCCAGGGTTCCTGCGGTCATGGAAAACCTGGGAAAGTCATGGCATTACTAAAAATCCTTGAAAGTTTTTAGGAAAGCTGTGGAAATGTGTTGCATGTTTCCAGATCAATTGTTACATTAATCTTCCATCAATAACCTTCAGTGTAATTAAAAAACAGTGACATTATTTTTTGTTGATGACGTAACGTAGCTTTAAATGAGTTTTACCATCACGCACACATCTTAATTTTCTCCCAGCGTTCCGTCTCTCTCCCTTCATGTGCCACCACCAGCTGGAGTTAGGTTTGAATAAAATTTGAATCTGATGTGTCTGAATAAGAGAACAGTAATATGACTCTGTCCGTGCAGTGTTTCACAACTTTTCCATGACTATTCAAGGACCCATAGTAACGTTTTTTTCTTGCCCTACTTGCCCGGCGTTTTCAGATTCAGCTTCCATTCAGACATGATTCCAGCCAGCGCGCATACATTTAAAAAGAGACGGAACGCTGGGAGAAACATACGTGATGGTGAATGAAACGTCACACACTGACACATGTTAGAGATCCGTACGTTGCGTCGACAGCTAAAGAAAATAAATCACTGTTATAATGCACTGAAGGTCATCCACATGATTACTGGAGCGATTACACACAAAGAATCCGTGACTTTTCTTAAACTGGCAATTACTTTTTCAAATTCCATTCTCACTCCGACCTCGTCACATGGCGACGTGCTCGGTCATGGACTTCAGCCTGTTACATGCATTGTCTGTTTTCAAAATACACTTCTGTTGTCACAGGTAATTTAACATTTACATACAGTTTCTTTCAAAATAAAAGCACTTAATCGGTACAACGCTGCTAGTTAGTGTATTTTTTTTCCCCCGTTCAACGACAAAATCACGAAGTTGGCTTTAGGAAAAAAGAACAGGGTTCGAGTTTAGAATCTTACGGGACGTGAACACTGCTCTCTTGCGTGATAGTGTTTGTTGGACCCATCCCGCCCGTCCCAGTCAGGCTTTAGCCGCCTTAACTTTTGTCCTTGTGTTGCGTTTTCCCCTGAAACAGTTAAACTGTAACAGCAACCGACTGCGTGTCATGCCGACGTTAAAAGCTGCCTTTTTTTGTTCGTTTCTGACGCCACAAGTCACTGCCAGAGCACCAGATTTTGACAACTTCGGAGTGAGACCCGTGCTCGACTTTCCCCAGTTTTCCTTGACCGTGGGAACATTGTTTGTGTTATACATCAGGAACAGTCATGGAAATGTTACCATGTGTCCTTTGTCCATTTAAATGTGAGGGGAACCAAACAGTCCGAGCCTTTTAGCGCACTGAACGGAGGCTGTGAATGTGCTGAGCGGTGACAATGCAGCTTGTTTCGCTGTCGACTTCAGATCACTTCAAACGCAGGAAAATATGAACACAGAGTCCAGGTTGAAAAAAACTGAACGCAGCCTTTAATGCAGCTTTTTAACATAAATTATATCCGCCCCCCGTCACTGTTGCTGCAGTCCATCCACTGTCTCTACAACACAGGAGGGACTGATATTATTTTATTCTTCAGTTTGGGGAACTTTGTTTTCTCAGTCGTCATTTGGAGGTTTTATTTTTATTCCGTGTTTATTCCAGCTGTTGTGGTCGGTGGATAAAAACAAGTTTCCTTCCTTGTTGGCGTCCTCTCTCTCACACTGTTCCTTCTTGTTGTTCTGGGGGAATGAAAATAGGACTTTGTTTTTTTGTTTGTTGGTTAAAACCACTGAAACTCAAAAGATTCTCGGCAGTGAAGGTGGACTCGCATCAGAAGGGAATTAAGGGACCAATTTCTGCTTCCATGTGTCGGGTTTTGTTCACTGTTCCTCATATGAAGTGCTTTTTGTTGTTGCGGCTCTTATTGGCTCATGTTTTGTTTTTGTTTTCTTTTTGCTCATACTACTGTCAGCCCCGTCTCCCAGGAGGATTTTGCACATTGTAAAGATGAAATGGATGTAATCATAGTTCACTGTGGCTTTAGACTGTGTACAGTTAAACTATGGACTGTAAAATGTACGGGAAAATTCCTATGGAAAAAAACTGAATCACTTGAAGAGCCTGTCAAAAGGTTATTGTGCATGCCCAGGTTCTTTTGAGACTCTAAGTGTGTAAATTTTACTTTTAGTGTACACAAGAAATTAAAATAGTTATCTTCTCTGCTCGTTTCGGTTTCTTTGGGACAGACACAGTCTTCATCAGCTGCGGTCGAGGTGTGTGTTCAGTTCTCTCAGACTTCAGGACATCGAGGACGTTTCTCCAAACTGTCGGCTGCAGATTAAAACAATATTCTGGCGGAATCTCTTGAAACCAGCTGATATAAGTTAAAGTTTCTGGAGGCTGGAGAGTGACACAGAGAAAATACATGAAATAATAATTAAATGAAACTAAATTAACCAGTTTAAATGTTAAATCAATGATGCATTAAAAAAATAAAATAATTAAGACTTGGATTTCAATTGCATCGTAAAGCTAAGAAAAAAATTATAATTACAGAAAATTAATTCTGCCATTCACTAATTATATTCCTAATTCAATCTTGAAATATGAGTAATTTAAAAAATCGTATTTATTTACTGATGGGTCATATTTTTGTCACATCTATATTATTTAACCACAAACATTTAAAGACAATAACCAAGTTGGTGAACAACATATTAATTTTTTATATTTTTTTTGCTCTATAATACAAATTTTCCTCAATTTTTTTAAAAGAATGCAACAGGAACATTACAGACTTTTACGATATTTAATTATATCAAGTCGACTGGTTTCATTTTTAACTTGAATGATGCATTAAAAACAATTGAATAATAATTAAAAACTTTGTCAAGAGGCATTTACATGATTTATTTTAAAACTAATAAAATAAAAAATATTCATGCCATTCACATTTTTTTCCTACTGTCTTTAAATAATAAAATTAATTAAAAAAAATAAAGTGGAATTAATAAACAGTAGATTTAATATTTACACATAACTGAAATACAAATTTTCTTTAACTTTCGAAAACAGTGCCACCAAAAACGTTTAATTATACTACACTGACTAATTTAATTTTAAATATTGCATGAGAAACAAGTCAATAAAAAAATAATAAAAATTTAATTACATGATCTGCAAATTTAATTTAAATGATGCCTTATAAAACTAATAAAAATAAATAATTCATGCTGTTCATTAATTATTTTCCCCCGTTTTATCTATCTGCTTTTAAATGTAACTTTATTTCATAGTGTGATCATATTCATGTCACAATACATTTGTATTATTTGTACTATTAATTTTACATGAAAGACAAAATAAAGTAGAATTACTGAGGGGCATATTTAATATGTATTTTTAATAATTTGCAAAGTAATTTATATCAACATAATATAAACTGAAAAATATGTTTTTAATGTTTTTTTCTAACCCTGTCCCTTCTTTTCTGAATAAAGTTCTGAAAAATAAACCAATTTATTTATTGATTAAACTCAATTACATGAGACAGTTATTCTGGTGACACACTCCAGGCTTCATACATGAAATGTTATTTTGTGGTTAACTGTTCCTTTAACTGCTGCTTTGTCTCAGGGAGTCACAGGTTCAAACAGCTCATGAGACAACTTAAAATATTCCTCCAGAGCTCTGTGAGAAATGCCCACGGAGACAAAAAAGACACGAGAAGACAGAGATGACATCATTTCCTTTTAATGTAGAAAATAAAATTACTAAAGCCCCCCCCCCCATCAGAGCTGAATCCTCATCTGACACATTCAGATTTAATTCTCAGAAGAAACATGTCATATTGCATAAGAGAAGGCACAGAGTCGTGTAATTTCATCCCTCCTGTTAACGTCCAGTAAAAACCTGCAGCAGCCACACAGACGCTACAAACCACAGAAGAAGAAGAAGAAGAAGAAGATTTGGTTTGATGAGAGACGTGTCAGTCTGTCAGTCTCTGGATGGAAACAAACAAAACCAGCAAAGAAGAGTCTGGATAAACAATCTGGAGCCAGTTTCTTTTTTAAATCTGGTCAAATTTTAGTTTGACTTCCTGTTGAGTTTTACAGTCGGTTCAGAGGTGAAGGTCTCAGATATCAGACACTGTGAGACACTGTGAGACACTGTGAGACACTGTAAGACACTGTAAGACACTGTGAGACACTGTGAGACACTCTGGGTGCTGCTGATGATCCAGGTGACGTAGCGTTTCCTCCATCTGACTCTACATCAGAAACAGTTCTTAAAGTGTCTCAGTTCAGCGCCACACACTGATTCACAGCAGCAGTTTGAGTCTGCAGCGTGCTCATGACAAAATTAAATGATTTTTAACAGCTGAAAAAAATAAAATAAATGATAAATCACCTCCAGGAACATCTTAGAAAACTAATAAAATACTAACAAACTAAACTAAAATAAGTACTAAAGCTTAAAAAGGACTCGGGATGGGTATCGTTAAGGATTTATTGCTACTACTACTAATCAATACAGTTATCGGTTATTTTTTATTTCTAAATAACTGCTTTTTAGAAAAATAATTTAAAAAGATATAAATTCAGAACAGCATTAGTGAATGTTTTAAATATATCTAAATGTTATTTGTGGAGCAGCAACAGCAGTTTTTACAACAGCAAAGTCACTAAATAAATAATGTTCCTGACATTAAAATACTTTTTAAAATTCTCCTCTTAAATTCATCGTGTCATTGTAAAGTTTGATAGTATGTTGAATGCAGTGTGCCAAAAGACACCAGGATGTTCTATAATATGCTCTTCTGGTTATTCTGACCCACAATCCTTTGCACAGCGAAGATTTGTCACGCATTTGACGGCTTGCTGACCGCTGCCAGAAGCTGTAACGATGGATGACAGTGCATTCAAGTAACAGACGACCAGTCGAGCAGTAATAATAATAATAATAATAATAATAATACAGTTAACGATGACAGAAATGCAGATTATTTTCACTGAGGTGAATACGTTACAGTCTGCAGTGTTTGCAGTTATAACTTTAAAGTTAACCTACCAACGCTGCAGAGTAACAGCAGCAGAGCTCTGCGGGCTGACCTCCATCTCGAGGTTGGCAAACAGCGTTTGGTTTTATCTCCAAGGTAACAGATTATGAGCAAGAGGGTCAAAGTTCAGGGCGCAAGAAGTAGTACGTCTTGATGGTGTGCATACTGCAGGCAACAGTACAGTGACTACTGACAGCAGAACTACAAAAATGTGGGTGGATCATGTTTTTACATTAATATAAAATATAATAAGACACAGTACGTACTGTTACGTCATCTGACCAGCAGGTGGACACACAGAGCTCCTCACTCAGCCTAAAAGTTGTTCGTAAAGTTCTGAGCGCGGGAGAAACTGAAAGGTTTACCTGAGTGAGAAGGTGTGTTTGACCTCACTGCCAGGTGTGATGCAGTCTTTTAGCAGACGTGATTGGTTGTCACAGACACACCCTATTGTGAGCCTGCAGAGGAAATGAAATCTAATCTGTAGCATTTCCTCTCTGTCGTCCTGCGTTTGGAGAATATTCCTCCAACCTCTTTGTGTTTCCACCAGTTTCTCCTCTGATTCAGGAACTCTTAAAGTCCTCCTCCCTGCTCCCGACACGTTGTCACCTTAGGAGCTCTTTTAATGTCTGACATGCTCTGTGAGTAACTTTTATCTTTACGCGGACCTGGTCTTAACTTTAAGGAGGAATTCTGAGAAAATTGTCACCAGGAGCAGCTCTAAGTACAAGGAAGCTTTGTGAACACGGCCCCTGGATATATTTTAGATTCTAGTGGAAATCGTAATGTCTTCAAAGATCCCAAATGTATCAGGATGAATTCTGGGAAAATGTGTTTAAAATGATGCCTAGTACATCTGGAATATTTCAATCTGACAGACTGGGGTTGAATATTTCTCTCAGTTTGACTGAAACCTGGAGTGACGTCACTTTTCTTGGGCTGCTTTCAGACGCCTTTTGCAAATATTTTTTAACCTTTGAACTCAAATTTAAAAACATGGGGAAAAGGCAGTGAGCAACCTAGTATTAAATTTATTTATTTATTTTAAATAATAATTAAAATAAATAATTAATAATAAAATAACAATAGAAATTTATTTATAATTGTTATTATTACGTATTCCTAATTATGGTACAGAATTCTTGAATTTTTCAGCACATTTTCAGGTCATTTCCTTGTTGGTTTGTTTTTACTTTATTTTTTTAAACTAATTTTCTCTTTTTACAGATTTTTTGGATAATTTTTTCTCTCATCGTTCATTGCCGTCTTCCCATGTTTTTAAAATCAAGCCAGTTTGCTCAGGTTTCAGAGCTTAAATGAGCAACTGGAACTGTAAGACACAATATGAATTTTACAACCTTAAAGCTTCTTAAGGAAAGGAGGGATCCATATGCAATGACTCTATGACCTGACTCAAACTACCTCCAGATCGGAAGCAATTTTGCACATTTGATTAAAACAAAATTCAGATTAAAAGTTTAAAAACTGGCCCAGTGTTTATCCATTTCTATCTTCACACAGACACACACATCAGAGCTGTGGCACAGGCTGACTTGAGGGCGTTTGCATTGCTGATATCCTAAAATATATTACATAGCATTAAAAAAAAAACCTCCGATCATTCATTAAATGACATTTCGTAGAAGAGATTTCCACCAAAAATGACCTCAGAGTTCATCTTTCCCCAAAAAACTTCCTCAGATCAACTCGGAGGTCAGTGTTGGTGGATTTGTCCTTTAAAATAAAACATTTTTATGTTCTGTACAAACAAAATATTAGTGTCCAGAGTTGCAATAAATACACACTGAGAGCTGAGAGATAATAAATAATTCATAGTTCTGCTAAAGGGAACATCTGCATATGGAAGTCTGCATCATCAACACCACTCAGTAAAAATTATTGCAATTTAATTTTGCTTAAACTGAGCCGTCACATGCTGAACTACAGACTCGGACAGGAAGTGTGACGGATCGTTAGCAACAAACTGAAACGAGAAAGTCTGGAGATGTTGCGTTTTTTTCTTATTAACAAATCCAAAGAAAAGAGCAAGAGAAAACTGTCAACTACGCTCTGCGTTTCTTTTCATTGGATTCACTGATAAGAAGAAAAACTTTACATTTTCTTTTTAAAAGCTACGACACAATAAATAGCTCCACATTCACACGTTGCATTTAAACAGACTTTCATGTTCTTTGTTGACAGAGTGAAACCCGCATTGCAGGCTGGATCCTCGGGACTTTAACAGCTGTCGCATGATGAATTTTTAGAAAATGAAACTGCATGTTGGAATAAAACTTCCGTCAGAGTTCGTATTGCTACGTGACGAGCAACAGCAAGACGTGATCCGCGTGATCGAGGTTTAAAAAAGGCACTGGATTGTTTTTCATAAATGCTATTGAGATTTTTCTTCTTATTGGTAGAAACATGCAGCGACGGTAGAAAAGTCTCTAGAGATTTTTTTTGTTTGTTTCTTACAATTTCTCGGACAGCGGTAGAAAACGGGACTTCACACTGGTGTTACTGAGGAAATTATTCACACGCGGGCTCCTCGGCGTGAAGCTCAGTGTGACCGCGTGGCTCCAATACTGTAACTCTGTGATTAAAGCTGCTGTGTGGATTTTTAGAAACATTAGTGAACCTGTATTAGCATGAACAAACTGCACCTCACACATAAAAGGCGCCGCAGTGATGGGAGACGTACTCAGGTCTTAAAGAAAAGTAGTAATACTGCAGGGTAGAAATACTCTGTTACAAGTAAAAGTCCTGCATTTAAACTCTTACTGAGATAAAAGTTTAAAAAAGTATAAAGGCCCTGAAACAATATTTTTATTTCATTTAATGTTTGGTTGGTTCGGGACAGAGCGCATTAATAAATATTGTAGCTCTGCGTGTTCTCACTACGTCACCAAGACATAAGAACCAAACACTTGAGACACAGATGAATGTTTCTGCGCCACTTTCTGCTGTGGCCGGGCCGACATACTGTTTCCTGTTTCTCTCCGCTTTCTGAAAAGCTTCAACAGGTTGAAAGATTATTTTCTGTGGCACTTTTATCATCACCTCCATCTGCCACCTGTGAAACTTTCTACGCTCAATAAAAGGATCCATCAGATTTCTCTCTGTGTGAGACGCAGTTTATGCAGGTGAACTAATGTTGTCATAATTTATCCAGACTTGACACACAGCAGCTTGAACCCTCCAGAATAAAACCTGTGTGAAGTCCGCTGTGATTTTAAAACTGTACAAAATTAACAAAACGTTATAAAAAGCCTTGTCGTCCTCTCAGCTGCCCACCAGCACCTCCATGATGTGGTCCAGCTCCGCCAGGTCCATTTTAAAAGGCTGGTTCTGAGCGCCGCCACCCGCCGCTCCGTAACCGGACATCGACCGGACAAGGTCGTCCGCCATCACAACGGGAGCCATCTTAGACGGCAGCGCTCCTGACGGGGGCGGGCAGGGACCGAGGTCGTACATGGACGTGTCAATGTCTGTGAAGAGGACGTCGTCCAGGGCGAAGTCAGTCAGGAAGGAGGAGCCTGGGGAGGACGGAGGGGGAGGAAGAGGAAGAGGAGGTTTCTCCAACCTGCTCTCCACCTCCTGAAAGCCACGCCCCTCCTCCTTCATGATGACGTCAAATAGAAGCCGAGCAGGAGGGGGCGCCAGCGGGCCGGAGGAAGAGGAAGACGAAGAGGAAGGACAGAGCTCCTCTATCTCCTCAAGGGCGGAGGAGAAGCTGTCTTTGGGTGACGGCGAGGGCGGTGGCAGCGGCCTCGGGGAGTGGTGCAGGTGGTGGTGTTGGGTGGAGGAGGAGGGCGGCAGGGTGAAGAACATGGGCAGGTCCTCCTCCAGCAGCGAGGCGGGAGTCAGGCAGGAGTCCAGCGCTGTCAGTCCTGATAGCGACGACGAGAGGATGCTGAAAGAGGAGGAGGGAGGTGGAGGCTGCCGATAGCTTTCGTCCTCACGGGCAGCGGCAGCAGCGCCAGGAGCGCCAGGCGGCGCAGCAGAGAAGAAGAGCGTGTCAACGCCTCCTTCTTGCCTGAAGTCATCTTGGATGCGGCGGATAATGTTGTTGATGAGGACTCGGCGCTGCAGGCCGAGATCGGCGCCCATCCGCGGACCGTACAGCTTCATGAGCGACATGTTGAGGACCGTCTGACGCTGCAGGGTGTAGGACGCCTGCGACATGCCACCAACTGCCAGAAGACGCTGGTCCTCCTCCAGAACATCTTCATCCTCGTCCAGTTTCCGCTTCACCCCGTTACCCAACATAAATCTGTGGAGCAGAGACACAAACAGCTCAGAGACAAACCACAAGAATGGCATCAAAAGATAAACTTTACTGATCACACGAAACAAACTGAAGCATCAGAAGTACAAAACCAGACGCCATCATCGTGCAAATATCCCATAATAACCTTTGAGCACACTGTCATTCAAGTGCACTGAGAGAAAACCAGACTTCTGCACCTTCTCTTGGCTCTATTTTCAGGCTGCAGAAAATCTAGCTCAGGATGGGAGACTTTAGCCAATCACAGGTCATTTCAGGGAGACCGAGATCCTATTGGCTGATCTACAAATGCAGATGCACGTGCGCGTCGCTTCAGATGGTGAAAGTCAGTAAAAACACGTCAGTATCAGCAATGTGTTTCAGAGATGGAAAGAAAATGTTGCTGATAGTTTAGCCTTCCGCTAACCAAGGCTAAAGGCTCACAGCTATACGTTTACCTAGCTAACGTTAGCTACAGCCTCAAATCAGTGTGTGACCCCCAGTCAGCGGCTGCAGCAACTCAAATCCAGCCAGTCCCTGCTGGATCAGCAAACTTTCTGTTGCTGCTGTGACACAAGTTAGACCCAGCCCGCTGTGACATGCGGTGCTGGCTGTAGCCGCTACAGCCAGCATCTACAGGGCGTCTCCAGAGCTGCTGCCTGCTCTTCTCCTCAGCGGAGGGACTGTGAGGTGGCGAGCAGCTAATTTTTGTTTTATTTGTTGTCTGGTAAACAGAGAGAGAAAGCGGGGCAACGAGGGGCTGAGTGAATGTGCTGAATGCAACTGTGCAATGAAATAAGATTAAATAAATCAATGTCCAAGAAACACTGTGTTAGTGAAGTCACTGCACACACATGCTTGTGGTCGTCTGGTGGGAGGCCAGCTCTAAATCAAGGTTTCATATTATTTTTCATGAAGATTTAAACCACCTCTCACACTGACGAGAAAGACAGTGAGCTGTGGTTGAAAGCTCTGGAACAAAAAATAACAAGATGACCTGTGAGCTGTGATTATTTGTTTTTAGAAACTGTGGGAAAATTTAAAAAACATGAATGGTACAAACATCTTGGTGAAGAATGGATTAAAAACATCTTCAGCAGATATTCTGAGTTTTGCTTATTTATCAGTAACTCTTGTAAATGTTTGATTTGAGCGGGAAAAACAACTTTTGGATTCTTATTTTTGACAAATCTGTACAAAAATATAAATAACAAGCCATCCTTACAGATGCAAATATCATTAACACAGACACGCTCTCAGGAAGAAAATACGAGGACGATAAATTGTTGTACAGAACAACAAACATTCACGGAAGTGAAAGAAGATCTGAAATAACATTCAGAGCAAAACTCAAGACAGAAAATGAAAGATGACAGAGTGTTGGAGATCACCTACAGATCCCAGACAGACTCTTGTGATAAGAACGTCACAGGTTCAAACCCCCTGATCTACAGCTGCTGCAGAGGTGCATATAACATGTAACCCTTCTGCAGGGAACTGAAACACATCAAGAGTGATGCTGAGAAATACTGAGCTGCGTGTCACATGACCGATGACACGTAGAGTTGGTGTGATGGATGACTGTGTGCGTGCCTGTGTACGCTTGTGTGTGTGTGTGTGTGTGTGTGTGTGTGTGTGTGTGTGTGTGTGTGTGTGTGTGTTAACAGTCAGCTGACCTGCACCCATGTGAGCTGCAGTCAGCTGATTGGGTGGGAGTCGGCCCGACACCTTCTGACTCTCTGAACAACAAAACACAGGAAACAGGCGACTTCCGTCCTGACGACCAAACACTGAACAAATCACACACACACACACACACACACACACACACACACACACACACACACTTTCAACACCCTGGGTGAACGGCCATTGCCCCTAAACTCTCTCTTTGCTTTGTGTTTCCCACAAGACGTTTATAATTTAACTTCTGAAAAAAAAAAGTTCAGAAACGTTAAAATGTCTGAGCAATGACTTTAACATGACCAGAAGAAGAATCTGGACGGAAACTGTTTTTATTTGAGCTTTAACTTTTCACACCAAGAACAAACCCCAGCAGGCTTTACTGTTTCTGTCTCTGCAAAGTTCTCGTGCACAATAAAGTCTTATAGACGTGAGTCAGATCAAAAACCGATCTGCTCTGTGTCCTCACTGTAATTTACTAACAGTGTCTCAGTCTGAAATTCTTTGTTAGTTAATTTAATTTGTTGGTCTGAGGACAATCGCGCCTCCAACTGGCTATTGTCTGAAGATGCAACATATTCTCACCCAACTCATCACACATCGCTGTGGACTTTTGCGTCTACGTATGATGCAGTGCGTCGGTTGTTGACGTTCACAGACGATGTGTCAATCAAGTCTGTTTTGGGTGTTATCAACTGATGCCACCTGATGTGTATCATACCACCGCAAAAAGATGCCCGTTTGTCATCAGTGTCTGATGCCAAAACAAGGACGAAGCGGTGTTATTTCAGAATGACAGACTTCAGAATGAAAGCAGGTTGGATGATGTTAAAGCCGCTGAGGGCGAGGGCCACAATTACACAAGATCCTGTGTAGCGAGGCATGTTGGTGTATCTCTATTAACAGATAGCTACATATGAATTTTAAAAAAAGCTGATACAAAGCTAAATGATTGTCAGATTATACCTGATGAGTTCTTAAATTGTATTTGCACACTACTCAGACCCAGGACTCTGCTTTACACTGTTTTTCAGCTGATGTTTCATATCAGCTCACTTTTAGTTTCACTTCCATTAGTTCAGAAGTTCAGATGTGTGGTTCACGGCCTGGTGACACAGACATTCGACTGAGGTCAAAATTGTATTTCAGTACAGTACTTACAGTAAATGTATTTAGTTACTTTCCTTCACTGGGTTAGACGTGACGGTGTGTGTGTGTGTATCTGTGTGTAGGAGAGCTGATGAAGCAGCTGTTTGGTTAGAGGTCTGTGGTGGTGGTGGGGCTTGAACCTGTGACCTCTCGATTACTCGGTCAGCGGGCGTCTCAAAGTGCTGACAGGGACTGACTTAAGCAGCACACACACACACACACACACAGACTTCTTCTTATAAATGCCTATTCCCCAGCTCCTCCTCCTCACTACTTTAAACCCATGTGGGGCCCCTCAGAGGGGCCATCTGCTCCGACACCCAGAGAGGACGAGGTGAGGAGGTGACAGAGCGAGACAGAGAGACATCCATCCTCCCCCCAAGTCTGTCTGTCTTTGCCTAATGAAACTTCTGACTGACTATAAACACTGAACTGATCGTGAATCATCACAAATCAAAACTGTACCATGTGACTGACCTTGGATCAGTCACATGGTACAGCTGCCAGCTGTCTGTCTGATGAAGTAAAAATCCAAAAATAGTTTCAGATTTGTGGGAAAAAAGCAAAGTCTTTGTCATGGAGATCTGACGTGTCAGGTGTGTGTGTGCGTGTGTGTGTGTGTCACATACCTTTCCATTGAGTAAACTATCAGAGTTGGTGTTGTGTTACAGCAGCTCTGCTCTCAGAGTGCAGACTAACATGAACTGGTTTTAAAACCTGAGGTGCATTTAAAGGCCCAGTGTGTGTAGGATTTAGGGAGATTACAACCAGCTCAAACTTCTGGTCAGAATTCCTTCAGTGTTCATCGTCCAGGAAAAAAAAAAGAATATCAGTGTTTTAACAAAGCTCTTGTTGCTACTGTAGAAACATGGCGGTGCGACATGGTGATCTGTGTAGACGAGGACCTGCTCCCTGTGTAGATATAAACGTCTCATTCTAAGGTTACAAACACCACGATTCTTATTTTCAGCTGAGTATAAACTACAGAAAACATACTTATTATTTTATATTCAATGTCTGCCAGTATATACCCCCCACATCCTACACACTGGAGCTTGAAGGTAATTTCTCAGGTTGTACTGCAGCAGGGCTGCAGATTACTATTGTTTTTATTACCCGCTGTTTATTTTTTTGATTAGCGTTTGGTTGTTGGACCGATTACGATTACCTGAAGACCAAAGTCAAATGTCTTATTTGTCCGACCAATGGGTGCAAAACACAAAGACATTTAGTTCACTTTACTGTTGGGACCAAAAAAGCAACACATTTTCACATCTTGCTATTTCTTGCTTGCTTTCTTGCAAGCAGCTGCTGTTCAGTTTAATTCAGTTTAGTTTCAGTTCAGTTTATTTGAGAAGGGACAGTGCAAATTAATACACGTACATGCTATGAAAATGCCAGAGTTAGCCAAGAGGCCATTGTTCGTCTGTAGTCTCTTTGCCAGGATGTTACACAAGGCTGGCTAAAATACATCAAAGGACAAAAACAAAACAGGGCATACAGCTGAAATATAATTAATTAATTAATATTAATAATTAACTAATCGTTGCAACTCTATTTCACATCATTTGAGATGAAAAAATCATACATTTTATCTGTAGATATCTGTATTACTGATGTTTCTGGACCATATATCCCACGCTCTAAGGTTCAAAACCAAAAAATATTAAGCTTGTGATCAAACAGGATGAAGAGATGCAGCAAAACGTCGCATTAAAGACGCCAGAACAATCAAATGTTTGCTGTTATTCCTCGAAGAAATAACCCACTGATTGATTATCTTGTGCTGAATTGTTTAGTTAAATTCTAGTCTGCGACACTGGGGGTCAGTACGCCCTGGTCCCCAGCCCTGCCTGCTGCCCAGCACACAATGCACCCAGCCCGATGCCAGTCCCTGCTGGTGGTGGGCCCACAAGGCTGCGACACACTCTTACTCATTGCGGCTGAGCAGACACACAACACACTGGAGATATTATATATCTCATCTGGCCTGGGATTTCCTCAGGATCCTCCAGGAGGAGCTGGAAAGTGCTGCTGAAGAGAGGGACGTTTAGAGTGCTTTGCTCGGCCTGCTGCCCCACGACCTGGCCCCAGGTAAGTGGTTGAAAATGGATGGATGGATGTTTAAATTCTGTAGCATTTCTTTCTCAATCTGTCCAGATAAGATTGATGCCATTTAAACTCTGGTGACGACAAATCAAACCATTGACACACCTGCAAGTCTCTTAACAACCAACCAGTGGGGTGAGAAAAATCATTCACACCGTCTGGTATTAAAATTAATAACAGCAAAGCACACAGACCAGAAACTCCATCCAATAAACCATCAACTCCAGAGTCATGTGACCTGTCTGGACTTGTTTGTAATTCAGCTGCTTGAGCGTAATAAAACTTAAATACAGCTGAGTCAACTTTTCTGATTTAAGATTAAAAACTCTCTGCAGGACTGAATGTCACAGTCGACATGACGGCGTCTCCGTCGCTGCTCCTGGATCAGTGTTCACACTCTGAGGTCAGCGTGTTACTATCACACTGTGG
Source organism: Epinephelus cyanopodus (assembly GCA_026686955.1). Lineage (NCBI taxonomy): Eukaryota > Metazoa > Chordata > Actinopteri > Perciformes > Serranidae > Epinephelus > Epinephelus cyanopodus. Next base: position 3,572,454 of record CM048916.1, on the reverse strand, counting down.
GGAGCTGTTGAAGCTGCAGCTGCCTCCTTCACAGGAATTTTCTTGCTCAGCAGGCTTCAGTGTTTAGTCATCCTGGCGACAGCCAGCAGCGCACCACCGACCGCCATCTTTCTTTTCTCTTTTCACAAACTGACTCCTGCAGTGCAGATTCAGCAGGAGCTGCGTCCTGTGGACACAGTGTCTGCTGCAGAGTCTTTTTATTCACTCTGGTTTCACACTTCTGATCGAGCGCTTCAGTGTTTGGAGATGTAAAGATCAAATCCAGATTACAGACAAAAGCTCTTATCGTGGGTTTTCTTGAATAAACTGTGATTCAGCATAATGTAAACACTTCTTACAGGTTTGTGATCACTATCTGGTCTCTGTGCAGGGAAGACGCGAGGATTTAAATCTGCAACAAAAAGCTTTTAACTTTCAGAGTGACAAATACACTCTAGAGCTGCCTGATTGAACTGTGCATCTATGGTTATCGTTTTGTCTATACAATGACTGATGATAGTGAAAATGTTGGACTTTCCCACAGCTCAGGGTAATGTCCTCAAAGCCCTTGTTGCTCTTGTCTGTCCATATGTTCAGTTTACTATCATGCACGACAAAATACAGCATCAACTTTTCACATTTGAGAGCCTAAACGCACACGATGTTTGGTACATCCGCTTTGAAATAAATCATGTATTTATGCACTCTGAAGACCATTTTTAAAAAGCCCTGTGAAAAATCAGTATTATTGCTAAAATGATCTGCAGATTGATCGATAAAGGCCTCAGGTTTTGGTGTTGCTGAGGAAAACGATGACTAAGGTGGAATTTGTACCTCTGCGCCGAGTCGAAGCCGTACCTACGCCGTAGCCTGACATGCACCTCCCCAGAAATTTAACTATACCTTGCGGTGACACAGACCTCCTGTCTGTCTCTGTGAGCTGAAACCATTTCCCTCAGTGGAAACAAAGCTTTGATTTACTTTAATTTCACAGATAAGAAACAAAATATTGTGAAGACAATAAAGCCTCCACAAAAATAGCATTCTAAGTCTTGTGTGTGATTTATCCTGGCTTCATATGAGCAGAGGAAAAGTCTGTTAGCCAGTAGGCTAATTTATACAATGTAAAATGCCATAGGCTTGTGCTAATAACGTTAGCATGTTGTATTTGTGGGGAAAATGTGTCCAGATAAAGACAAGTGTTTGTCTGTGAATGCTGTGAGTTATAGTGAAGCTGATTTGTGTACTTGTGTTTGAAACTGTCTCTATTAAGCCTATTAATGCCTAATGTGTGTTAAATGTGTGTTTTGAATCAACTAAACTTTACAGCACTTCACAGAAACCTCCGCCGCCGACTACTGTTTTGAAAGGTGTAACTACAGAGTGACACAGACACACCACCACACAAGTATAAATGCTTGTAGGCTCTGCTGCACCTCTGTCTGTCAGTTAAGTTAAAAGGACCTTTCTGTAGCTGCTAACTGACTTTTTCTGCAGTAACTCATTTAAAATGTCAACAGAGCTGATCACACGCCTCAGATCATTTCTGTTGATGTGCGCATGCATCCTGATAATCATAAAATAATGCTTGTATTGATGTCTCACCACAGGAAATAATGTTAGTCTGAAGAACAGCTTGTATTCATGCACTGATCAAATTACTATTTTCTGCCTGTTCCACTGTCTGACAACAGAAACAGAAAATACGCCAACCAGAACAACTGAATAATGAATCTGGCTCAGAGCGAGTGATCACAGATCAGAACCAGCTGAGACTCAGCAGAGGAACCAGACCGTCTGAACACATGCTGACCGACCAACAGAGGAGGAGGAGGACGTTTACAGCCGGGAGATCTTTAGGAATATGACCAGATAACACGATGATCATGGTGATGATGATGATGATGATGCGTCATCTTGACACACAGACAGCAGCTGTGACAGTAGATGTTGTTTGTGCTTCAGCTGTCTGACAACAGAGAGAAGTGATGGACTCGTCTAAAACTCAAACTGAGCAACCACACAGAGACTGTTGGCTTCTTAGTTTTGCTGCTGTGTTTCTGAAGGGTGACGGTCACACCTCACGTTTAGTGCTGCATATTCAAAGTCAATTCTTTCCTGTTATAGACCAAACAGTGTCTGTAACACACAGTGGGGAAGCACCATGTTGGATTTTGTGCCGTATCTGATTTACCGATATGTAACAACTCATTTGACCGAAACCTATATCAATATATCCACTATTTTCTCACGTAATTTTGGAGTTAACATCATATTATGCATGCACACTAAAGGTAATATTCATTCATTGAGCAAATTAGGAAAAAGCATGTTGGGCAATTCTGATATTTCATTTTAAACCCAGTATCTGCCGTTACCTATGACGTGCAGATGTTATCATGCAATTCACATAAGTATCTCGATTTGGCCCTGTAAAAATATGTCTCTGAGTTTTCATCAACTCTCTCAGATTTCTACAAAAACATCATTTAATCAGGTATAAAAGGGTGACTGACTTTCCAGAAACGTGATAATGCTGCTCTGGTTCTGGTCAGCTTCCTATTTTTTGATAAATTCATTAAATAATATTGCTATCAGGCGTGTCTCTACCATCTCATGTCAACTCCGCTCGCCATCTACATCCAAATTAAATGTGAATTATCGTTTAAAAGTGAGTATTTTAAGTTAGCATAAAGAGAAGAACTTTTAGAAATGAAATGTCTCCTCACTACAACTGCTGTGAAATTAATAAATATATAACTTTTGGGCCTTTCCTCTGACGTCTATCATGAATGCTTTTCAAGAAGAAATTAAATAACTGGGAGGTTAAAGGTTTCATAGTCAAGACTGATATTTTAAAATATCTTTCACAACCTAACTGAAGAGTAAAAATCAAAATAAGGTTTTGACCCAGTTCTCAAGAATGAGTCAAATATTTATTTTTTTTTTAAAAAAAAAGTATCAGCATTAATTTGAATCTGTTTTTCATTGAGTCAGTGCTACTTGGAAAAAACAGAGAAGACTTTTTGGTGTCTTTTTCTGTAAGATTATGGAAAGAAAAAAGGGTTCAGCCTCTGGATGGTTCAGTGTGTTAGTGTTTGTCTACCTGACGAACAGTGTGTGTGTGTGTGTGTGTGTGTGTGTGTGTGTGTGTGTGTGTGTCTGCCCACGCCGCTCAGGCTGACATGTAGGAACATGTTGCTGACGACTGACCTGTTTAAAGAGACGCTTGTATTCACAGCGCTCAGCAGAGGAAGAGGCATATTTTCTTTGTTTCCTTTAAATCAAAACATTTTCCTGATTCTCCTCACGTCAACAAAATACTACAATAAAAAATATTTTGTCTTTACATGAGCAATCTGTTTTATTTTTTTACCAAACTTGCAGAGATAACTGTTCTTCAACTTTGTAATGTGAAGGTTTTGTGTCTGTGTGTTATTAGTTAGAGCTCCAGTATAAAAACATAAAACCAGTCTGTTCCTTATTGCTGCTGATAACTGTGTTTTAAGCGAAACTGAGACTCCAGGAAGTGAAGGTGGACTTTACTCACAGAGGAGAAATCCTGTGTGTTCACTGCTGCTGACGCCTCCTCAGCACACTGCAGGATATTCCCCGCTGTGTGTGTGTGTGAGTCATCGCGTACAGTGCGTTCAGTAGCAGTCACTTCAGCTTAAAGATGAAACGCAAACAAAGCATTTGCATTTTTTTAACTCTGGTTTCAAACAAACTGATACGAGCGTCTTTTATCTGTCACTCCCTCTTGAGTCACTGATGAGTCAGTCTGTTGTTTCTTTGTCACTGAACTTTTCTGTCTGATGTTACAGAAAATATTCTGCACACGCGCTTATGGGAAATCGTCATGTTTACAAAAAGAGTGGGTCGCAGCTGAGGTGTGTAAAGGCAGTGAAACTGAAGTCGTTTAAGCTAAATTTAACCCTGGAATATGACGCCGACGTGGAAAAAAAGGGTAAAAATAGAGATTTCCCAAAAATAATTTAAAAAGTTGTTTTCTCGATTGTCTTGCCGGCAGAATGGCAGCCAGTAATAAATGAAATGAATGTGCAGTGGAAGCTACGTGACATAAACCCTGACAATCTCTACAGTCTGTGCAGCGCAGGGAAGTAGGCGACCCTAACCTCTACCCACACTTCTGCTTGGGTGTTCGTTGTTTATTTTTGCAAGTACTCAAAAATAATTTAATGTGAGTCAAGGCCGTAACATCTGAGAGGAGTCTAAAGATCAATTTTAAACCTTACCAGCTACACTGACCATTCTTGAGCATTTTGAAACAAAAATCTTAGATCAGTTGTTCTCAAAGTGTTGATGACTAAGGGCGCATTCACACCAGGATAGTCCGGGGCTCGTTCGGGGGCGGTATTGCCCGAAACGACCACTGACCAGGAAAAAAAAGCATGAAGAAGAAGAAAACCCAGCTCATTGATTGGCCAGGACCGAAAACGGAAATCCATCCAACTAACCAGCGAAATACATTTCTCTGACCATATATCAATAAGCGCCTGCACGTCCTCACTACTCCACGTCTGCCCACGAGACCTATTTCAACTTATTCTTTTTTATTTACCTCTGCTTCTCCCGGTTCGTTCACGGCTTTGTTTTTTGTCTACCCAAAATGCATTGTGCTGTACGTCACTTCCTCTCTTTGGTTCACTGGATAGTCCGTTTGCATTTCCCATTGTAAACAAGACCCCCAGTTTCCAAGTGGACCACGGTTCGCTTGTTTGGTCCGCACCAGAGTTCAAATGAGCATTCAAACCACTACAAACGAACCAAACTATCCGTGGAAGCGGACCAGGGTTCGTTTAAAGCGGACCAAATAGCGCCAGTGTGAATGTGTCCTTAGTGTCACTGTAGGGAGCCAGCATATGACTTTTTTATGACATATTACACTATGACATTTTTATGACTTTTATACGACATACTAACACTTTACAAAAACTATAACGATCGACAGTGATATAGTCTCTCTAACACTGACATTATATTCTAGTTTTCCACTTTATAATACAACTAAAGTAATGAAACAGAGACAGCACAGTCTCCACCACCACGGTACAAGGCAAATTTTAAACAGGGTTGCAGCGATACACAGCTGATACACATCTCTGGCATTTTCTGCATTTGTTTCCTGCACCTCTTTAATAATCTACATTGTTTTTATTTGTTTTCTTTACAGTGGTTCTTTCCTAGTTTGTCCTGCGACTGCTGCACAACAAATAAAGTATCTTATCTCAAACTAATACGGGAGCATGGTAAACATTATACCTGCTAAACATCAGCATGTTAGCATCGTCTTTGTGGGAAACTTGAAGCTTAAAGTGCCCCTGTGTGTGTTACAGCCTCACAGTGCAGCCTGCATGGCTGTAAACTGCTGTTTTCCTTATAAAGAAATTGATTAACTATCGATTGACCAGCTGATCTTCTGAGCTCCACACCGCAGCTCACAGTGAAGTAACACAGCTCTGTCTTCAACATCTTCTTGACTCGGTCCGTCAGCTCTTGTATCAGAGTTGAGTGTAACTGGCATCCTGCGGAGTGTGTGTGAGTCCAATGTCAAAGTCTTACATAATACACACAAAGTGCTGATTGTACTGCGAGCAGAGTGAACGTCTGTCAGTCCGCTGTGACTCCGCCTGCTCCACTTTTTAAAACTCCACCGACCACATTCTTCCCTTTAAACCTGGACTCCACACCAGGAAACATGCAGCACGCTGACCTTTGACCCCCTCGGCTGCCGATCTGTGTCACCACAACCACAGTAAACACAACTCTGGAGAACTTGTTTTACACGCTGTCGTCCTGTAGCTACTGTAAATCAGGTCTACACGCACCTTTTACACCTTTTACACGTTACTTATCCCCTACAGGAAAAATTAAAGCTTAACAAGACTCTCCTCTTCTTTTCTGAGTTTGTTTATTTATTTATCTTTTTAAATATAAATTGAATACGGTTGGGTTTGTTTCTTGACTGCAGGTCAGACACCATAGTAATTTAAGATATCATTACTTTTGTCCATTTAAAGACACAGACAGCTAATGAACTGATAAAGTAGCCTCAGACTTCATCTGGTTATCGTCTGATTTTAGATATATGTCGATATTTTGTATTGCTGTTATAATCTTGGCTGCTAAGTAACAACAAACTGGAGCAGAGGAATGCTAAATGACACCAGTTAATGGTGGATAAATGTCATTGTTGACAGGCAAAAATGAATTTAATGTTTATATTACAAGTTGTCCACAACACATACTACTTCACATAATGTTGATTATAGTTAAATTATAGATACAATAAATTATATATAGTTTATTGTACTTTTAATGGTTTAACAACACATTTTAAAAGCTGTTTACAGCTGTTATTAATTTAATTTTCCACAAAAACATAGTGTGTAACATTAGGTGTCATGCATTTGACCAGTTCATTTTTTTAACTATATGTCTGGTTCATATTTGGGACATAACTCTTTAATAACTCAAACCAAACCCATTTTTAAGATGATTTAAACTCTGTAAGTATTTATTTGCAGCCCGACTTTACTTTGCCAAAAGCTGGGTACGTGACAGTTATGCTATGTTTTGGTACGGTATAATTAGATGATGATTAGATGTCAAGTGCCAAAAATGAACTACCAGTCCTAACATGAACATTTAAGTGACTTTAAAGTTCCACCACATGAGATAAACAGCCCACCAAGGATTAATAAAGTCACCACTGAACACCATTCACTCATTACAACCAACAAAAACAACATTACTGTCATTTAAAAGCTATTTTCCATCATGTTCCTGCTCAGGAAATTTGCACAGAGGCGGAAGGTAACTAAGTACATTTACTCAAGTATTGTACTTGAGTATAGTTTTGAGATACTTTTACTTCACCTAAGTATTTCAATTTTCTACCACTTAAAACTTCCACTTTACGTCAGAGGAAATACCTGACAGCTTTATCTGCAGATTCAGATTATTAACACAAATATAAATCAACTAATAGACATGATGTGTTGTTATCAAGATATTGATCCCTTGTTTGGTGACATTCACAAACTAACCATGATGTAAAATTGTGAATAGAAAGCTTTAGTAATTCTGCAGATTCGGATTATTAACAAAATATATCAATCAACAAATACATTATTAAGTGTTGTTATTATTATGATACAACTGTATTGATGCCTGTATTGGTGAAATTCACAAACTACTCATACTTTTCTACTTTTACTATGAGTGCAGGACTTTTATTTGCAGTGAGTATTTGTACAGTGTAGTATTAGTATTTTTTGGTTAAATAAAATATGTGAGCACCTCTGTCACCACTGGTGTCTGTGAATCAGTGCGTGTGACCCAGTGAGAGCAGCACAAAGCTGTCAAAGCAGCAGCTGGTCTCCAGACCCTCCGGGACCTGGAGGCCACCGGCTGTTCCCCGCCACCTGCCCGGCCACCAGGCACCCGCACCCGGCCACAGCCTCCACACAGCACCGCAGAGAGAAGCGGCTGTTCTCGTTACGTTTTAACACAAACCCTCATTATTCTTAATAATAAACTAGTTTCTGTGTGGACAAAGGTGATAACCACGGTGTGATCGGTATTTTAAACACGTTAAACAACACAAACAGCAGCTTTCTTGTTCTCTCCGTAAGTTGCCACCGACCGGCCGCAGTGTCCCGGGATCGTAGCCGACAGACGGCTCCCCGGTGCGGCGGCGGCACGGAGGCAAGTTTGCGTGTATTAAAGGTGTCGGTCCGGTCGGTGCTGGTCTGTCACTCACCACATGTAGCTAGTCCCATCCAGGGTCTCCTCTGCTGCATGGGTGGCGTCGGTCGGTGAGGCCGGGAGCGGGAGCAGGAGCGGGAGCAGGAGCAGCGGACGGTCGGCAGGAAGAAGAAGGAGAAGAAGATGGAGGAGAAGCGAGCCGTTAGTCCGGTTGTTTGTTCCTACTCCGCCATCGTTCCCCCGGCGGCTGCCTCGACCTCGACACTCACCGAGCTCCGCACACAATGGCGAAGTGGAGCAGCAGCGGCGGAGGAGGAGGAGGAGGAGGAGACGAGGAGGAGGAGGAGATGTGTCACTGAGGGGCGTCAGTCAAGACGGCAAGAACCGCCATTACCCCTACTTCCGGTGACAACTTTCAAAATAAAAGCTGCTTCCGGTTTAGCAGACAACGTTACTCTGGAGATTATTTATTTATTTATTTATTTATTTATTTAAAGTTATTTTTTTTTAACTATTTAATGCATTAAAGCATGGGTGCAGATCCCGGGGGGGCATGTCAATTTCAATCGATCAATCAATTTTATTTATAAAGCCCAATATCACAAATAGAATTTGCCTCACAGGGCTTTACAGCACACGACATCCCTCTGTCCTTTAGACCCTCACAGCTGATCAGGAAAAACTCCCCAAAAAAACCCTTTACCGGGGAAAAAAAATGGTAGAAAGCTCAGGAAGAGCAACTGAGGAGGGATCCCTCTTCCAGGACGGACAGACGTGCAATAGATGTACAGAACAGATCAGCATAATAAATTAACAGTAATCTGTATGACATCCTCGGTAATGACAGTAGCTTACAACAACATTCATGAAAGTAATAATATTGTCCACCCCCAACTTCTGAAAAACACAAATTGCCCCCCCCCAGTTCTAAATAACCTAAATGATTGAAATTGAACAAATGTATACAGTACGATACAGTAGTCCCATATACTAGGAAAAAAGGGAAGATGATGAGGAGAATTGGGAATCTGTGAGAGGCGAGAGATGAGAACGTGAGTGGACATAACATGCCTGAGACCCTGAAACAAGAAGTAGCATTAACTAACAGCAAAGCAGTGGAAAGGAGGGTGATGTCTGGCTCCATGTACTACTGGCTGTTTAAAAGAATTAAACAGTAAAGGTGAGCATATGATTCTCTGTGTGGTGCTTTTTGAATGACTTGGTGATGGTAATGAGCGTCTATGAAATCATGAAATATGCTGGCAATCTCAAGCGCTCTGTGGGCATGATTTGCACACGTGCAATTAAAAAAAAACAAAAAAAACACACAACTGATTGTGTCCCCCCCAAACCTGTCATCAGATCTGCACCCATGCATTAAAGGGATAGTTCAGATTTCCTTTAATGGGATTGTTTGTTTAACCCTGAAAAACTGAACAAATTGACTTGACTTGTTTTGAAAACAATGAGCAACCAAAGATGATAATCCAAAAAATTTGCAAGAAATTAGAGAAAATTAAAAACAAGAAAATTAGTTCTAAAAAATAATTAAATTTTTAAAAAAAATTATAATTAGTTTATCCATAGCCTTTTCATTTTCTTCCAAATTTTATTTTATTTTTTTATTATATATAATTTTCCTAAATCTTTTTTTTTTTTTTTTTGTACATCTTGTGGGACATTTCTTCCGCAGTTGCTCATTACCTTTTTTCCCATGTTTTTCAAATAAATCACACCAATTTTTAAATAGTAATTTAAATACCTGCAAAAGGCATCTGAAAGCAGCACAAGAAATGTGATGTTATTCTAGGTTTCAAAGGGTTAAATTTAACTATTTTATGCCTTTAAAGGATAGTTCAGATTTTTTTAGTGGGACAGTATGTGGTGCTTATGGAGTATTATTATTATTATAGGTAGAATAATACATTCATTCTGTTGCTTTGCATGTTTCAGACATTTTTCAGCTTTATTGCCCAGTTTAACACATTTGTTAGAAAGTAATTAAATTAAATTAAAACTTTGATGGAGTAATTAAAATAGTTACATTACTTATTACATTTTTAACTATAAATCTGTAACCTGTTACATTTCAAAGGTTCACTCTCCCATAACTGGTAATGAAAATACTCAAGTAAAGTACAAGCAGGAAAATTTGTAGTTAAGTGCAGTACTTAGTTACTTTCAACCACTGTAGTACAGCCAATATTAAACATTATCATTATTAACATTCTCTCTGGTATTTTTTGGAGTAACTTTGGCGCAGCTTTAAGGATTTTTCCCTTTTATATATGAACTGTATGAGGAAATTAACCAGTCATAAACTAGACTGCTTTACAGTATCGTATGTAGTTACACAAGTCACTATACCTTCATATACAGCCAGCAAAATATATTAATATATAATAATATGATGATAAAAAACACATATAAGTGTCATGATGGGCAAGTATATAAAAAACAAGTCTTATTTTTTTAATATGTGAGCTTTTAGTTTGAAGGCCAACAGGAAACATTGTCCTGACCTCACTGTGATGAGCTTGATGCAGCTCCTGCAGAGCTGCTCACAGCACACTCACAGAATAATGGTGCACTGTGGGACCTTTCAAAAGACACACAGCCTCCACACAGGACAGGAGTGAAATGATGTGACTCACCTGCTATGGCTGTGGCTCCTGGGCCAAATGTGGCCCTCCATAGGGGGCTGACCATTTTATAATTCATGCTAACAATAATTTGATTCACACGGGAGGGTGTTTGTAATATAAATAAGGTGTCAGAGAGCATAAAAACACATTTACAATACAGCTTGTTTATTTAAAAAAGTGCCAGTGGAGTTGTTCACTGTTCACTGATCCAGCCAAACACCTGCAGGTACTGATGTCATAGCTTGTGCCTTCCACCATCAACATTATCATCAACATCTTATGGAAGCTAAATATAGACAGTGATAGAGGAAGTGCTCAGATCTTTTTTTTAACCCTCAGGCATCAGTTCACCTCCAAAAAACTGCTATAAAAAATTTACAGATTGATATTTTTTCTGTTTTCTTTGGGGTTAAATCTTTTGATTAACTTAAGTCCTGATCAAAACTGTCAAATACTGAATAATTATCAGGTTTTTAACCCTTTAAATGCAGTTTGATGACATGATGCTAATATTTTTTATGACAGTTGTGAAGCCTCCTGGATTTAGCATCAACTTCCGTTTTTCGAGCCACTTTGAAAACGTGTGTGCAAAAATGTAAATCAGTACAGTAACTACAGTAACTGTCAGATAAATGTAGAAGAGTGTAAGAGGGCAGTAGCATGAAAAGAAAAGACTCAAGTAATGTACAAGTACCTCAAATTTGCTGTGAAGTACAGTGCGTGAGCAAATGTCTTTAGTTAGATCCCAGCACTGAATATAAAATAAAGCAAATGCCAGTGGCCACTGGTGACTGTCAGTCTTGAGATTTTGTGCCTAAACTAGCTACTTGACATCGTAATGTCTCGTCACATGATCAAATAAAGACGCGACATCAACATACGTTTCCGACTATCATCATCACACACCTGTATATGACAAAAATATCAAAGAACATGAGAAATGATTTATCTAACTGAATAGTTTTTTAAATATATAGTTTATTCAGATTTTTATTGTATGCAGAATAAATATTTAATTTGCTACGATGAGAGTCGGGATGAGACTCAGCACCTCCAAATCTGAGGCCGTGGTTCTCTGCTGGAAAACGGTGGATTGCCCCCTCTGGGTTGGGAGAGAGTTACTGCCTCAAGCGAGGGAGTTCAAGTATCTCAGAGTCTTGTTCATAGTGATGCAGGCGCTGTGCCGGTTTGTCGTGGTGAAGAAGGAGCTGAGCTGGAAGGCGAAGCTTTTAATTTACTGGTCCATCTGCGTCCCAACCCTCACCTATGGTCATGAGCTCTGGGTAGTGACTGAAAGAATGAGATCGCGGATACAAGCAGCTGAAATGAGTTTCCTCTGTAGGGTGTCTGGGCTCAGCCTTAGAGATAGAGGGAGGAGCTCGGACATCTGGAGGGAGCTCGGAGTAGAGCCGCTGCTCCTTCGTGTCGAAAGGGGTCAGTTGAGGTGGTTCAACATCTGATCAGGATCCTCCTGGGCGCCTCCTGTCAGAGGTGTACCGAGCACGTCCCACTGGTAGGAGGCCCCGGGGCAGACCCAGAACACACACTTTTAAGGGCATATAGCTCAGTTTACTACAAGTTCTTTTCTTTAGGAGCATCTGGACGCAGTTAGACCCTCTCCATGTTTCTCTTTACTTATTATTTTTCCTTGCATTAAGCACCTGGTCAACAAGAGGCTCCTCTGGTTTGTCTGAATATGTATCATTGTAAAATAAATAATTTATTTTAATGAATCATTTGTTTATTTTTTCCTGCCCAATATTTTCAGCAATAACAGTTTTCTCAAGGGTTGAAAAATCCTTTGTAGGTTTATTTTTGTTCATTATACCACTAATACCATCTCTGCATATATGAATGGTTATACAACAAATGTTTTATCTTTATTTGATCGCTTTATTACTTTGTTTACAAAAAGAGAGAAAACTCTGTCGTTGTAATGTGCTGTAAGACTCCAACTTTGTTCCAAATAAAAAAATCACACTATTTTTTTCGATGCAGTCTGCCACAAGCTCTTTAAAATCTCCTAAAAAAGCTTCCTGATTATTATTTGAGGTTAATGGTCTGTTCATAACTGTAATTAAACACTGGATGAACTGTTCTCCATCTGTCTCAAGTTATGAAACTGTTTTCACTTGCGAAACAGCCAAAGTTTCTCGAAGCAGAGTGTGCTCGTTTAGTTCAGCTGCGGTGGTTTGATTCATTCAGACAGTTGGGAGACAGAGCACAGAGAGTTGTGGCTGAGTTGGATCTTACTGATCGACACGAGGCTCCATGAGACTCTCGGTGCTTCGCCATCTCTGGAAAACTGTCTGAAAGATTTCATGCACACTTTTGAAATGTTAGAAAAATAAAAGTCAGATCAGGCGGGTGAGTAACTGTTGCCGCTGCTTCTCTCTGCAGCTCAGACCAAAACAAAAATATGATCCACAGAATGTGTTCACACTGCAGGTCTGAGCTGAAGCTGATGTCTCTTTGTTTTGAGGGTTTGTTCTGGGAAGTAACCGCTGTTTGAACTGACAGCAGAGGCAAAAAGATGAAAGTTAATATGCTGCATCTTGTATTTCCTCTGCTGCAGCCAGTCTACATTGTTCTTCATGACAGGTACAACAACATCCAACATTCATCTGGTTGCACACGGTCGTGTCTTGATGAGGTCAGAGGTCAGCAGTGACTGTTAAATTAATTGCAGGTAACAAGTCTCAGTATCAGCGAACTTTCTGCCTGGAAGACACAACACTCAGTATTCACATTTAGTACCTGTCAGATCGTTTGACAGCATCTGAAACCCGGTGGTGGAATGTAACTGAGTACATTTACTCAAGTAGGTACTCAAGGTACTTGAACTTTACAACCTCAAGGGCTGAAAAATTGACTCCAGGAGTGAGTCAGTCTCCATAGACCCCCATGTTAAAATGTCCAACTTTACAGCAGAAATAAACGTTTACAGCCTGGTACAAAAATGGTTTTGGCATCTAGAGCTTATTTCCTCCGTCACAACTGTACGTAGGTGATTTTTTTTTATATAACTCACCCATTTACATTTTATTAAGGTAAAAGTTACACATAATTAAAGGCGTAACTGCTTTGAGTGTCTACTTCTCAGGCAGATCCAGCTCTCACTCCTTTACAGCTCCATCCTCTCGCCCAAATATGATCACCTCTGGCTCCAGACAAAACCAAGATGGCGACAGCCAAAATACCAAAACCAGCAAGTGACAGCAAGGTAGCTACGTCCATTATGTTTACAGTCTATGCTTCATGCAGACTATTGACTTTTTGGAGATACGCAGGCTGTTCTCATGCACTGTTTGTACGTTTTCCTATGAAAAGTAACACATCAAAGTTCATACATATTTTACATAATGACCGCATTTTAGAATGTTGCGGCGAAAAGCTGCAGCGCTGTGAACTGTTTGGTCTGAGCTTGACTCAAGCCGGCTGATGGAGTCACCTGCAAATCAGCTGGTCAAATCACAGGCAGCTGTTTATTAAAAGCACCTGTTTCAACAGCCAATCAGCTTGTAGTGAAGTCCGCTAGTCAAGTCAAAATGACCGCAGACGGTGTGTTCGCTTGCTGCAGCAGGTGCTCCGTCCCTGCCAAGCCTACTACAGCTCACTACTACAAACGCAGCTGTAGCCAGTATCTCACTATCACTATCCTCATTCAGACTGTAAGAAGCTACAAATTACATTCAGCCACAAAATAAGTCTGAAAAGCTGCAAATCAGATCAGAAGCACAGAGAGTTGTTGACTAGAGATGATACACCGTCTCATGGTGGTCACTTCCTGTCAACCTGCAGGTTTTTAGAACGTTGCTGAATAGTGCATTGCATGTAGGTGTCTGTCTGAACTCGTCTTATCGTGAATCTTTGGTCTGACCTGGTCTTTAAGTGCGTCTGTTCTGAACAGTCCCTGACACTTCATGACACCTTTAAAGGTCCCTCAGTGCATCTGTGTTTCTAACAGTGCTGGCTGCTGCCTCTCTAACAGCAGGCCCGCCTCTCTCATAGTAAATATCCCTCAACTTGAGCCAGGATCAAATGTACCTCATCGCTGTTAACCTGCTGTTTACTGTACATATAATACAGAGTCTTTAGAAAGAGCTCTCAGTTCAGTTCAGTCCAGCTGCTGCAGAGTTTTCTGCCTGAATATCGGTCTGTTTATCCGACCGACTGTTTTCTTGCTTCTCCTGCTGAGTGAAAAACCACAACTATGTGAAGCATTCCAGTTATTCAGCATTGGACATCTCAAGTCCTTTACTGTCAGCTGTGCACATGAAACTCAGAGGGAAAGTTTGTTCTTCTTACAACACACAAGTCCAAACTACGTTCATGCAGACAGCTTTTTCTCTACTTTAAAGGCTAAGTTCGGTTTTTTGACACCTGGGCCTTATTTTTAGGAATAAATACGCTCGTAGACTCACCCAGATGATTTTGGTGGAGCTCGGAGCCGTTTTCGAGCAATTTAGATCCATCCAACGGCGTCTTCTCTCATGCCATAGAAGCGGACGGGGCCAACATCGAAGCCCCTAAATTAGACATTATCTGCTGCGAAACTCGCTCACTTCACCTACATTTTATAAATGAATGGCCAGTGTTATCACCATGTCCGCTCAACTTCCTTGTTATGGTCATCCGGGGCTTTACAACGATGGGTCACTTTTGGTGACGTCATAGACGTGCGCCGCAGGAGCGCAGTACAGCCGGCGCTAGGCTAGGAGCTACACGGGTACAAACATGGTTTGTCATTGCGTTTTTCCACTTTGTCCAAACAAAATGACTAGGTGGACAAAGTTCACATTCCACAGGCTTCCTTTGAAAAACCCGGAGTTACTAAAGATCTGGCTTGTTGTCCTGAAATGGACCCGAATATTGCTATGGAAGAACTGAGGAGGGTCAGTCACCGGGTCTGCAGCGCTCACTTCGCTCCAGAAGACTTCATTACGAAGACGACAAAGATAAAAGGCCAGGAAGCTGAGCGTCAGTACCTCAGGAGAATGCCATTGTTTCAGAGGGCAAACAGACGCAGCGGAGGTAATGCATTTCTTTTGAAGATGTAATAATATTGGTCGATAACCAGTGCACGTCGGCCAGCGTATAAAGCTCCTTGTATAAAATGAATAGCTATCTTCACGACCTATGTCTGAGCAGGAGTAGCCTTCTAAAAATACATTCCTGCAAAAGAATACTGCACTGTAACGCAATATAATTTACTCTAGTCCATGCTAGTTTTTGAAAAACTAACTCGCAATGCATATGATATGGTTATTCTCTGCAGGCAATAAATTGTGACTCGAGCTGCAATCACCGCGGGTCTGCATTGTTAGCGCACACTTACAAGTAGTCATATGCTTTCTCCAAAACTAATTGTAAGTTGTTTCGACCGTTATTTATTTATAAAGCAAACACTCATAGAAAATATACCCTTTTTGCATTTGTATGGGCTACTTACTCTATCGAAAGTTGTCCGTTCGGTCCTGCTGGCTTCGGCTGCGTCTGCAAGTTGACTCTCGGGACATAAAAAAAGTCTCTACCACAGCCCGGTTTGTCATGGCAGAAAAATCTTCCAGTGTAGTGAGACACGTATTTTGGGGGGCATCAATACGTGTTTCCTCTGGTCTCAAGTCCCACTCTGAGCAGCAAAAGCTCTCCTCTTCTGTTGTCTGTGGCGTGCAGTGTCCACAACAACAACAACACCAGTTAGCCCCCGTTCGTGGACGTGCAGCGGTCGCTTGTTCTCTGGCCAGCTGTTCGGCTCTTTCCCTCTGCATCCTCCTTTCAAATAGCTCCTTGTCGGTGTATTCTGGCTCAAAACGATACGGGCATCCATCATACTCAGAGTCGTCATCAGACACTTCTACATCGGATAAATATTCCGTCATGTTGCACAAGAATAGCTGTGTAGCTGTATAGCCTAGCCTAGCGCCGGCGGAACTCAGCTGCGCTCCTGCGGCGCACGTCTATGACGTCACCAAAAGTGACCCATCGTTGTAAAGCCCCGGATGACCATAACAAGGAAGTTGAGCGGACATGGTGATAACACTGGCCATTCATTTATAAAATGTGTAGGTGAAATGAGCGAGTTTCGCAGCAGATAATGTCTAATTTAGGGGCTTCGATGTCTGGCCCCGTCCGCTTCTATGGCATGAGAGAAGACGCCGTCGGATGGATCTAAATTGCTCGAAAACGGCTCCGAGCTCCACCAAAATCATCTGGGTGAGTCTACGAGCGTATTTATTCCTAAAAATAAGGCCCAGGTGTCAAAAAACCGAACTTAGCCTTTAAGTGTCTTTTTTTTACATGTAGCCCTAAAATTAACTTCATAACTCTCGCTGTAGTTTTCTCTGCTGGTTAGCAGGTTGGATTTATTTTATTACAGCATGAGCAGTTTTATTAAATAATCTTAAAGGAGCTGTATGTGACATTCAGAGCACATGTGCAGTGTGAGCTTGTTTACACTTGGTGTTAACATGGTCATCTGAACCCTAGTGGACAGCTGAGACACGTCACCTTCAACAGCTGTTTCTATCATGCGTCTCCAGCTGATCATTTGTGTTTAGATTTTGTTACTGCCTACATCACTTATGCTACAAGGTCAAAGGGCCTGTGCACAATTATTACCTCCACCCTTTCGCCAGTCATGTTAGTAGTTGTGTCAGTTCAGCTGGAAATGTTGGAGTCTTTGACGTCGTCGTACTCCAGCGTTTGGGCAGTGACTTGCAGCGTCAGAAACCAACGAAAAAAGTTGCCTTTAACATCGGCATGATACGTGGCCAGTTGCTATTATAGTTTAACGGCGCCCAGCGGCGTCCCGTAAGATTCTAAAGCAAAACCCTGTTCTTTTTTCCTAAACCTAACCACTTCCTTTTGCTGCCTAACCCTCTGCTGTCTGCAGAATTCAACATGTCTTCAAAACGATAGATGGTCACGTAACACTTTGTCTAACTCGTCAAAAAATGGGCAAGTTATTTTTTTATTTGCACGCTCATAAAACTGAATAAAATCCAACTAGTAGAAAATAAAAAATAAGACATGTGTCAGGAGAGGTCAAGAAGCTACAGGCTTATTCAGTGTGCTTCCTACTGTCATCCTGTCTTTTTTACAAGTTGGATTTTATACAGTATTATGAGCGTGCAAATAATCCTAATGCTGCTAATGTTAAAGAACGCCTTTTTTTGTTGGTTTCTGACGCTGTAAGTCACTGCCCAAACGCTGGAGTACGACGACGTCAAAGGCTCCAACATTTCGAGCTGAACTGACACAACTACTAACATGACTGGCGAAAGGGTGGAGGTAATAATTGTGCACAGGCCCTTTGACCTTGTAGCGTAAGTGATGTAGGCAGTAACAAAATCTAAACACAAATGATCAGCTGGAGACGCTGGAGACGCTGGAGTCACTGCCCAAGCGCCTTTGGAGTGACACCGTGCTGACCAAGATGCAAGTGAATACCAGGTATAAACAGGGCCTATGATTCAGAGTCTAGGGCGGCATTGTCTGCACACGGTTCTCAACATGGTGGTGTCAGAGCTGGCGGATAGCGGCGCTAAATCAATAAACAGCATCAACAACAGCAACAGTGCTGACGGAGTTAACATTGTTAGGATGGCTGAAATTTAACTTAAGTTCTGTGAAGTTGCTGCACTTGTTACCGCTCCTCTAATATCAGCGCAGGCTCACGGGGCTGGAACACGGGTTGCTACTGTCAGCCTACAGAGCGGCGCTAATGGTCTGGTAATAAAGCAGTGTTCTTTTATATTGTGTGACTTGTTTGATTGGTGGATAGCGTGAAACTTAAATTAATAATAATAATAATAAATTTTATTTGTAGGTGCTTTTACAAATGCTCAAAGACAGTTTTTAAAAATCATAAAATAGAGCTAAGTCAGAATAAAAGAAAACTCAAAAACAGCAAACAGCAAATTGTGAACAAATTGTCAGCAAAAATTTACCACAGAAGAAGACAGCATAATCGCAGTGTACGGCAACATTCTTTGCATCTATTTCCATAAACACCAGCACTGACGACCAGTGACGTGTCAGGGTCTTGAAGGGTTGTCCCATTTCATAGGGGAATGTTTCAACCACTTCTCCTTGTAACTCTGCTCTGAGGGGTGAGGTGGCACTCAAAAATGAGGGGTAGGATAAAAATAAGAAATGGGATTGGGCCCAACTCGAGTCAAAGTCCTGTGACTTGGGTCCACACGTCTGCAAACATGCACTGCAAAATGTTGCTGCATTTTTTTTTAACTCTCTAAATGCATGAGACTTGGGAGAGCTCAGTTAAACACTCTTTATGGTGAATGATCTGTACAGCGTGCTGACTCTCTGTCTGACTTCAGACATCTGCCAGCAGCTCGTCCTGACGTCACAGCTCACACTCTGTGACTGAGCAAAGTTAAACTGGTCAGACGAGTTTGACCAAACAGGCAGCTGTTCTTTCTCCTTCTGCCAGAAACCAACACTGAGTTTCATTTTCAGGTAAAACTTCACCCAGAGTTCACAGTGGCTGCACCTCTGAGTGTGACGTGATGATCCCGCTGCTCTCAGGCAGCTGTTCAGTGATGTGCTGGTCGGGCTGAGTGAGGCAAAGCGCGACATAATTGCAGCCAGATGGCCTGAATAAAAAGCAGAAGCAGCAGCTGATCCCCTTTAAATGAACATGTGAGCACAGATATGGAAATCCCATCTGTGAGTGCTGGGCTCAAACAGACATGGATCAGTGATGGCAGCCTCACAGTGGGCAGGTAAGGTTTTCACACTGTGTTCACGCTGCAGCTGAAGGCTCTTCCAATGATTTCTCCCAATCACATGAGACTCAGGTCTGATGTTTTCTAATGAGTGTGAAGTGCAGAACAAACTGCATCAGTTACTATCTGGAGGATTTGGAACAAAGACAGAGGAATATGCAACTGACAGCATCTTGTAAGTCAGCGTTGTGAAGACGAGTTTTTATTAGGTCAGTAAAGTCCTGGTCAGCTGGACGATTGTTTGGTTGTTATGCTCATCCGAACAAATTCTCACTGGTCAGACATTTGCTGGTGTGACTTTAATAAGGATGTGTGTCCACCAAAGCTCTTCTTTTCCCAGCTGAAAAACGACAGCTGTTGTTGTTCAGCACTTAAATTTGTCCTCTGTGACGGTTGGTCTTTGCTGTGTTTGTCCTGCCCCTCCTCCTCTGTGATTGTTAATGTGATGTTAAACATTCTTTGACAGTTATTTTTAATCGGAAAAACAGATAAGTAATCACAGAGGACAGTGTCAGTGGCGGATTTATCACTATTCATCAGAGATTTACTTCGCCAAGTCTCCAAAAAGACATTCAAAGAATAACTTCACACCAGAGCTCTTGTTGGAGCAGCAGGAAGGCTAACGTTAGCTTCTGGGCTTAAAATAGTAAGATATTTTATTTGAGTAATGTTATGTTGTATATAACATTGTCAACGCCAGAGTCAACTTCTGTAGTGTTCAGATTTCCTTTCATCAGCCCTGTTCAACACGTAGTTGTGAGATGGACTCGCACAAGCAGGTTAGGTGAAAGTGTTAGATGAGCGCAATTTATTTTCAGACGTTATTACATCTGAGATCACATTTATTTTTCACTCAGGAGCGTTCCACTTGACCTTGGCAAGTGTTAATGTGGAGCCCTGTGACAGGAAAAAAAACATTTTGGTGGACACACTAGTTCAACTGCTCCTGAATGAAAATAGCTAATCAGCCAATCAGGTGTCAGCAGCTCATTAACATTTAGTCATGTAGACATGTTGAAGACGAGCTGCTGAAGTTCAAACGCAGCATCAGAATGATGAAGAAAGGTGATTGAAGTGACTCTGAACGTGGTTAACATGGTTGTTGGTGCCAGACGGGCTGGTCTGAGTATTTACTGGGATGTTCAGCACAACCATCTCTAGGGTTTACAGAGGATGGTCCCAAAAAGAGCAAATATCCAGTGAGCCAAAATGCCTTGTTGATGCCAGAGGTCAGAGGAGAATGGCCAGACTGGTTCAAGATGATAGAAAGGCAACAGGAAGTCAAATAAGCACTGGTTCCAACCAAGGTCTGCAGAAGAGCATCTCTGAAGCAGCAACACCTTGTCCAACCTTGAAGCAGATGGGCTACAGCAGCAGAAGACCACACCAGGTGCCACTGCTGTCAGCTAACAACAGCAAACTGAGGCTACAGTTCAAAACTGGACAATAGAAGATTGGAAACACCACATTCAGATGGAAGCATGGATCCATCCTGCCTTGTATCAACACTTCAGGCTGCTGCTGCTGGTGTAATGGTGTGGGGGAGATTTTCTTAGTACCAGCTGAGCCTGGTTTAAACACCACAGCCTACCTGAGTATTGTTGCTGAGCGTGTCCATCCCTTTATGACCACAGTGTACCATCTTCTGATGGCTACTTCCAGCAGGATAACGCACCATGTCACAAAGCTCACATCATCTCAAACATGACAATGAGTTCACTGTACTCCAATGGCCTCCACAGTCACCAGATCTCAGTCCAATAGAGCAGCTTTGGGATGTGCTGGAACGGGAGATTCTCATCATGGATCAACTGTGTGATGTCATCATGTCAATATGGACCAACATCTCTGAGGAATGTTTCTGCACCTTGTTGAGTCTGTGACACCAAGAATTACAAAATGGTCCAACCTGGCACTAGCAAGGTGTCCCTAATAAAGTGGCCAGTGAGTGTAGTAAATCCAGAGATAAGGTGCTGTTTTTCCCCATTGACCAATCGATTGGTTGAAGACTAGGTATAATTTCAGTTGACCAAGATTTTGTTTGGTTGATTACAGTGATGATGGTGTGGATTTGGAGCGTTTGCAGAGAGGACTCTGAGATACAGCAGGGTAACAAGACATGGGTGTCCACATACTTTCGGCCATACATGTCAGCCAGTGTATCTTGAAACCAGAAGGATGGATGGAAAGACTGACAAGCATTGCTGTTAAAGTTTAAGCACAGTGTGATTAGGACCTGTTCCTGTCCTCCTCTGTTTACTCATTAAACAGTTTGTGTGTTTGACTGCAGCCTCGGAGTCTCCACAAAACACACTGGTGGCTTCTTCACAGCAACGTAAGGCATCATGCATGCGCCGCTACATGTTTACGCTGTTGCCATGGATACGAAAACCTCGTCTCTCCAGGAGCTAAACCATCAAAAAAAAAAAGGTAATTAACTTGTGGATCCCTTAGCAGGTGCCAAACAGCCGTCTCCTCTCTGCAGAGACAGAGGTGGAAACCAGGAAAGTAACAGTCTGTGGTTTTAGAGCGTGGGCGTCCGTCCATCAGCGTGTTTTCCACTTTTCTCCCCTTGAGTCACTGCTTCAAACACACTGCTGCTGTCAGGAGGAGAGGAGGGCAGCGTGGTGTTCAGGACAGAGGACAGAGGCACTTATAAAGGTGAAAACTTCTCAAGGAAACTGAGGTTTAGCTGCTGTTATGGGAGTGGAGTATTTAGCAGCAGTGGATAAGTACTAAACTACTAAGTAGACTAAAGGTCCAGTGTGTAGGGTTTAGGGGGATATACTGGTAGAAATATAATATAATATAATAAGTATATCTTCTTTAGTGTATACACACTTGAAAATTGTGTTTGATTTGATTTGATTTGATTTATTTCTGGAAGACAATGAAACAGTAATCCAAAGGATGACATGCTAAAGTAAAATACTTATTTCCAGCATGGTCCTTGGTGTTTACACACGAGAAACAAAATAAACAAGAAGCAGACAAACTCGGACTAAAAGAACATACAGTAATTGGGGGGAGGGGGATCACATAAAACAAAATAAATAAGAAACAAAAACTGCTGTAAAAACTATCCAGTTCATCAATAAATATCAACCTTATTCCATAAAATCTGCTTGACCTGTCTTTTAAAAATCCCTCGTGATGAGAGCCGTTTTATAGCAGTTGGCAGACTATTCCATGCCATGATACCAGTGTAAAAGAAAGAATTTTTGACTGCATTATTAGCTCTAGGAACTATGCAGGAGCGGATGCTGGCCCTAGTGTTATGACTATGCTGCGTGTGGACCATGGATACATTAGAGCATAAATATTTGGGGGCATGACCATTAACAATGTTAAACATATGGTTCAGCTTCAGTTGTTCCACTCTTAGATGTTCAGGTAGTAGACCAGCTCTTGTAAACTCCTCCCTACCAATATGAGTACAGGGGGTGCTTTTAACAGGTACCGAATAACATTGTTTTGCAGCACTTGGAATTTGTTTTTAAGTTTCACAGTCAACCCAGAAAACCATGCAGAGCAAGCAAAATCCACATGACATTGAATCAGAGTTAATACCAATAATTTCTTTACAGAAAAATCAAAAAGCTTTGTCTTGTGATATAAAAACTTCAACTTACAGGCACATTTGGCTAAAATTTTGGCTGCAATGGCTTCACCTATAATAGATTGATCCAGAGTTAGACCCAAATATGTGACACTTGATTTAGACTCAATTTCAGACCCATTACACATCACCTTTAAAGTATCTGATTTTGCCAACTTCCTTTTTTTTTGTTTTCGTTACCTTAAAATGAGCGGTTTATATCTACGTGGGGAGCAGGTCCTCGTCTACTGGGGCAGTTTGTAGTCAAGTGTGAAGTGATTGCTATGATAGTCAGCACTTCCAAGTCTGAGGCCGTGGTTCTTTGTCCTGCTGTGTTTCCCCCTGACGCTGTGGGGCAGCGTTAAACTATTGCGACAACCAGCTGCTGCTTATCATGCTGACGTGATAGGACGGCTTCTTCTGTCTGTCTGACACTGGAAGTCAATGACCAAGCACTGGTTGCACTGGTTTTTGACGACTTCGGAGTGAGACCAGGTGGTCCAGAGGGAGCTCGGAGCAGAGACGCTACTCCTTCACATTGCAAAGGGTCAGTTGAGGTGGTTCAACATCTGATCAGGATCCTCCTGGGCGCCTCCTGTCAGAGGTGTACCGAGCACGTCCCACTGGTAGGAGGCCCCGGGGCAGACCCAGAACACACTGGAGGGATTATATATCTCATCTGGCCTGGGAACACCTCAGGATCCCTCAGGAGGAATTTGAAAGCATTGCTGGAGAGAGGGATGTCGGGAGTATCCCTGCAACCAGGCAAGTGGAAGATAATGGTACAAGTACAATATTTGTTCCTGAGATGCAGAAGAGTGAAAGTATAAAGTTCATAAAATGCAAAGTAATCAAACAATTAAAGCACAGCCTCAAAGTAGCTGTGACTGCATCGACTATAGATCCTCTGCTGAAGATCAGACCAAACTTGCCGGATTGTTACTTTAACTTGCTGACTTGGTCCGACTTGTCATACAACTCAAAAAATACTTCTTTATGTGACTCTGATCTCTCTGTACGTGACTGGATAGAAACAACTGCACAGTGTGAACAGAGCAGGAGAGAAACCTTGATTACACCATGATGGGACTAACCTACACACACACACACACACACACACACACACACACACACATAGAAAGCAGCCAGGAGGAGCCTGCCAGTATTCAAGAGCTGAGTAAATGCCTCGGAGGATGAACAGTATGTGGATCACGTAAAGCAGAGTGAACAAAACAGAGAGTTCACATCAGGTCTTGTTGTGTTTGTACTTGAGCAGAGCGGCACCAGAAAACAGCTGTCAGTCAGTCAGAGTACGACGTCTGGCACAAAGAGGCTGAGGTCAAGTGAGGACACAGCCAGGAGTCTTTCAGAGGGCTGCAGATGTTGCTCACAGAAAAGAGGAATGGTTTGATCATTCAATTTTTCTGCCTAGAACAGATCCATCCGTCAGACTGTGACCACCAGAGAAACCACATCAGCTGTGGAGGCTGTTTTATCTCTACGACGTGAAGCTACAAGAAACTTAGAGCAAGCAGTTTGATTTGAGTCGTCAGGAGAGCTTTTAAACATGCATATGAAGTTTTCCCAGATCTTTACCCTCCAAAAATTCTCAAACCATGTTGCAGACTTAAATTAAATATAGTTACATATTTTTAAAATAAGATTAAAAGTCTTGGATGTCTGTCGTCATCTTGTTTTTTATTGCTGCAGCCAGAGGTGACCATACTGGACGAGAAGGTGGAGTTGTGGAGGAGCGAGGGATGAATCTGACTCAGACTGTAGCGACGCCTCACAGTCCGTCTGTCACTCAAATTGTCCCCGCCCCTAATTATGTGTAACTTTAAGCCTTTAATAGAGCGCTGCAGGGATGACAGTTTTTTGTAGGCTGACCTGGTGTTGCCCTGGTTCCCTCGTCAAACAGCCAAAAGGAATTTTCCTTTGTATTTTAGATGATTGCAGCAGATCAAAAAACCCGCTGACTTCGAGTCCATGGAACCGAGAGTGCTAAAACGTTAACTCATTTCTGTTTTGCAGGACTCATTCCTGGGGCGCTCTAACATTTCAACAGGTGAGTTATATAAAAATTCACCCTTGTACAGTTGTCACTGTAGCAGGCTGTTAACATGTTTATTTCTGCTGTAACATTGTTAACATGGAGGTCTGTGGGGATTGACTCACTCTAAGAGCCAGCCTCAAGTGGCCGTTAATGGAACTGCAGTTTTTGGTACTTGGCCGACATATTCCTCATGTAATACACATAACTGACTTCTTGTATCGGCTGTACATGTTGGGCCAAAGTATCCTCATGCAGTGATTGTGTGTGTGGCTGTTTGGGCTCTTATTTATTTGTGTGAGTAATTTGCTCTCTCTCATTCTCCTCATTGATCGTCTGCACAGCAGTTTTCCATCTGTAATCAGCACACTGGTCCTCCAATCAAGCCACTCCTCCTCCACTCCAACAAACACAGACCTTTATCCGAGAGAGCAGTGTTCGCGTCTCGCAAGATTCTAAAGCCAAACCTTGTTCTTTTTCCTAAACTTAACCACGTGCTTTGAAACAGAGGTATATCTTGAAAGAAGACAACTTGACACAGTGTCCCAGAACGTCATCAACCAACGCACAAACGGCATATGTGGACTTTGAAAGTCCAAGACCAAAACGTCAATATGTGACGAGGTCAGAGTGAGACTGTGAGGACATACTTTAAAATGACTCAAAGTCCACTCGGCTCAGATCACTGCTCTCCCAAGGAAAGTCCTGTGTTTTGTGACCCATCCACAACCCCAACCTCCGACCTTGTGGAACTACTTCCTTCTTTATTCTTTACTCCTGTCAGGGCATTGGTCACATGACTGCTGCTTTCCAAAATACATGGGTTATGCACCAATTGCTGGCGCATGAGTACGTGGGGTATATATGAATTTTGGTGTGCTACTTTTTATGGAAAAAAGAAGGAACGCTGCACGAGAACAGCCTGGTTAGGTCGTTTAATTTTCGTTTCATTTATAACAAGACAAATTTATCTTCATATTGTTTAAAAAAAAGTAGAGTAACTAAAGCTGCCACACAAATCTAGCAGTAGAAGTAGAAAGTGGCGTGAAAATAAAATGCTGAAGAACTTCACATTTATAGTAAATGTTATTTTCCACTGCTGCATTTTAAACAGCAGCTGGACAGTTTGTGGTGTGCTGCAGGTTTTAACGAGGCCTCCAGTGTGTGTGTGCCCTGACAGCTGTGTGACACTGCAGGTCTGTTTCTTTACAGCGAGCCATCACACACATCAGCTGCTGAGCAGCCGACTGACTGAGGGACTGAACTTCACACATGGACTCATAATAACCTCCTCCTCCTCCTCTTCCTCCTCCTCCTCCTCCTCCTTCTCCTGCAGCAGCAGCAGCAGCAGGGTGAAAGACTTCAGCCTCTGCAGCTGTCACAGACGCCCCCACCCCACCCCCACCTCCACCATCACCCAGCAACCGGCTACAAACGAAGCCGGCAAACAGACCCAGCTACTCAGATGCACCGCCACCGTCCTCCTCCCCCCAGGCTCCACCACTGCTCCCTCCCATTCCTCCACACTAAAAACATCTCTCTCTCTGCTCACTGTGGGTTTTGTTGTGCAGCTGAAAGCAAACTGGGGGTTCAGTCTCAGAGGGGGAGGGGGGCTGATCTCATGCTCCCTTTTTCTTTTTTATTGCTTAATATAATCAGAGCGTGCTGGTAAACGAGGGAGGACGGGTTCACACAGAAAACACTTTATGTTCACAAGCTCCACTGCTTTAAACACCAGACCAGAGAGCTGTGCTGGGAAAAGTGCTCACATCATTTTACTGAAGTGAAGGTGCTAATACCACACTGAGACGAGACTCCACTACAAGGAAAAGTCCTGCAGGCAAAGCTCTGCTCAGTTTAAGTGTGTATGTTGCAGTAAACTCTTCCTGCTGTCAGTGTTTTATTCTATCTGATGTTTTGGATTAATATCACCGCTGCATCAATGTGTCACTTTCGTGCTGTCGATGTTTCAGGTTGAGCTCATTTGAACTCTTTCATATGCTCTTGGCCAGTTTAATCTACAGCGAAGCATCATGGTCTATAAGATCATCACATGTTTGTAGCGTGGCTGTCCTGTGAGGACAATGCATCTCTAAAAAGTCAGAAAAACATCCCGATTTCAGCTTTGTGACGACGACTTCTCCAGCTGCTCCGAGAGGGTTTCTAAGGAGTTTATTCAGCTTAAAGGAGGAGAATGTTCTCAACACATGAAGGAACACGTCATCCTTCAGTTTATCACAAACACTCAACATCAGCACATCTGGAGATACATGGCTTCAACTAAAGCTGTCAGACAAATGCAGTGCAGTGAAATGCACAATATTAACCTGTGAGATGTGGTGTAGGGGAAGAAGTTTTATAATACTTAAATACTCAAGTAAAGGACGATACAAAAGAGATATTTTGGCAGATATGTAGACGAGGAGGGGATGTGTCAGGGGAGTGCATATTTATTTTGTAACACTGGGTGCTACTTGGGCTGTAAATGAACTGGGTTTATTACTTATTTATTTAATTGAGTGGTAAATAGAGCGGGGACGGTTGGATATTAGTTGAAAATAATATATGTGTTAAAAGAAATGTAAGAAAGTGGCAGGGACATTTAAGTTTTACGTTGACCTACTCCTTTTCGGACACTGTTAACGTTGACAACTCATGAGCAGACGTTCAGGGGTAATCTGAAAGATGCTTACTTCGGTTATTCAGGTGATTGTTGACGACGTCAGAAGGGCTAAACGGTGACACACGAAGAAATACTATATGAGAGTTTGATTATTAGGATCTTAAATCAACACCACTTTTTTTAAAAAAATTGTTGAATCAGTTAGTCCAAGTTTTAAACTTTTTGAAACTGTTATTGAATTACCCTGTTTGTCTGTTTCATGTTCATTATTTCTATTTAAAAGTACTTAATGCTGCGTGTCTTGTATGAAAGGTGATATATAAAAAGTTTATTATCATTCTACATAATAAAACTACTACTTAATACCTTCAGTACTAGTGTACTGAATCACAATTTCCCCTCAGAGATCAACACAGTGATTCTGATTGTTGACCCTCAGTAGGACTGTGAGCATCAGCTGCTGCTGCTGCATTAAATTAAATTTTTGAATGCAGGAAGCAAAGGCTGCCCTCAGCTGGTGGGGAGCTGTAACTTCACCTCACACCGTCAGGAGATGTGAACAGGGTCACACTGTCATTTTCATTTTTTATTTCTTTGTACTGTTTGTACTGTGTCTTGTCGTATCGGTTTGTATCTTTTTTCTATCTACTTCTACACAACACTGCATTAATACACACCTAATATTTATATATGTATTATATTTTGCTATATATTATAGTACATTTATTACATACATTTATTAAATACTATATGTTATAGAATAATTCTGCATTCCAGTGTGCAGTATTCAGAAGGACATACTGGCAGAAATGTGATATAAGAAGTCTGTTTTCTTTAGTGTATAATCACCTGAAAATAAGAATCATTGTGTTTTTGTTACTTTAGAATGAGACGTTGACAACCACACATGGAGCAGAGGCCTGTACTACCAAGCAGTTAGTGAGGTAACTTCAGGGTTAACTCTGGGTTTTCAGTACTGTGAAGCTGGTTCTCTTTTTACCGAATAAACCACCGTGGTAACTGATGCTGAACAGCTAACCTGCTCCGGAGCAGGTAAAATAGGAGCCTGTATGTTGTTATAGGTCAGTAAAATCATTTCATTATTTCCTTGGTTTTAAAACAGAACTTCTAACAAACTGTGAGATCGTTTACACACTAAACTGCCATTTTGAATTGTTTGAAAAACACTTCAAATGGATCTCTTCCTAGGAAGTTTGAGCGATCTGCATGAAACTGGGTGAACATAATCTAGGGACCAATATCTAAAGTTCCCTCTTGGCAAAAGTTGGAAAACTTACTAAAACTGAGCTTCTATAAGGCAATGAATATTGCGGAGGGCGTGGCTCATCACATAAAGGTGTATAACATCTCAAGGGTTTCACCCATCACCATGCAACTTTGTAGGCATATGACCACACATAATCTGAGGGGACCCCTCCATTATTGACCCCATCAAACAAAATGGGGGCGCTAGAGAGCTCATTTCTTATCTAGGCCTAACCGCCATATGGATTTTTACTAAACTTGGTAGATATGTAGAACAGGACGCCTCAAGGTGACTGGTTACAATTTTTGCCTATATTTGACAGGACAGTGAAGCATGACAGGAAGGTTACTTGCTCTCTCTCTCCCATACCTGTCAATCAGACTTCTGCACCTGTCGACAGGTATTTTGGCCCACTCCTTGTGAGCAAACAGCTCCAGCTCTCTCAGGATTGAAGGGTGCCTTCTCCAGACTGCAGGTTTGACCTCCTTCCACAGATGCTCAACAGGATTTAGATCAGGGCTCATAGAAGGCCACTTCAGAAGAGTCCAATGTTTTGTTCTTAGCCATTCTTGTTCTTGCCATTATCCTGTTGGAGGACCAACAGGATAAGCAACTGAGACCAAGCTCTCTGACACTGGGCAGCACGTTTGGCACAGATTCAAGACACCCTGTGCCAGATGCAGCAAAGCAGCCCCAGAGCAGACCCGAGCCTCCGCCATGTTTCACAATAGTCACAGTGTTCTTTTCTTTGTATGCAGTGTCTGATTTTCATTGGTTAATTTTTCTTTCTTTAATGGAGAGATACCAACAATTTTGTCCATGTGTGTATTAGAGCTACGCTACATCAACAGCAACAGAGGAAAAAGCTGTGATGTTGCATTATATTAAAGGTTATCTGTGGAATATTACTGTATTAATGTCATTACACACGACAAATGTCTATGACTTCCAAAACTTTTAATCATTTTTACTAACTGAGTGACTTCCCCAGGAAAATGTGATTGTGAATTTCCTTGATTTTTCCAGGTTTTCAATGACTGTGGGAACCTTGAGTGTTCCTTGTGGCGCTGTTCATGTTTGCACCTTTTTTATGTTCATATGTATTTGTTGAAATATCTTGTGAAATTCAAAAATTCTTTGTTTTTGATGAAGCTTTTCCTCGTCATCTTGGAGAGCAGTGAAACTTATTTTTCTGCCTTGTGCTAGAAAACTTTGCTACTAAGGGCCTGAAAAGCCCACTGAGACACTGTATGACTTCTTCACAAGAACCCATAAATAGAAACTGAACACTTTAGATATTGAGAAATGTGATTTGAATTGATGGTAGTGTATCCACGTTAGAGCTGCGGTGAAAATACAAGCTGCTGTGTCAAACTGCGGCCTGAGAAATGTAGGCCAAAGATCATCATTCCTCTCAGCTTATGGTGCGCTGAAAGAAACCCTCTGAAACAAAGGTGGAACTGAGACCAGCCAACAAGTGTGAGGAAAGTGTGCAGTGGGGGAAAAAAACACACCGTGAGGACGAGCAGTTATCAAAGATCTCCTTCATTGTTTTAATAGTAGACATTGTGCCACAAAAATGTCATGTCCGCAGCCACAAATCACGTGCCGAGATTACTAATTCCAGCTATTCATCATGTCATTCGCTTCACTTGCTTCTCTACACAATTTGCAAATCACTTCTTACATTTATGTATAAATATATACAGTTTATAGATTATTCTCGAGCTGGGATGGTGGTTTCGTTTCTCCTGTTGTGGTTGTGCTGTTGGTTGAGGAACATTAGCAGAGAAAAACACACGGCTGACGTCACGTCTCCCAATGTAGCACATGCTTATTGTATCATGAATACCAGCAGAGCACACACAGAGCCGAATATAGATATATACAGGAATGTTAACTGCTATCATACAAAGTGGATTCTTTTAAGTAAGAAGTCACGACTGTGGGCATATGAGGGGAATACGCCGACAACACAAGAGCACCGAAGGCATAAATGTCATGTAGATCTCCTGCCACAAAGGCACTGGCACATTGTTTTTAGGGGCGACACGGTGAAGTTGGAGCAGGTGACGTTTTCTTGTGTGTAGTTTGAGCGGGAAGCCACTCGCTTTCATGACTGCATCATGACTGCAACTGCTCACATGCAACTGAGGGAGCATGTGATCTGTTCTGAACATGCATGATGCTGGTTTAAGCATGTGCTTCATTTGAAGTGCTTCATATGTCTGAGGAGATTCAGGGCCAAAGTCATGCTGCTTTATCCACAGCTAAATAAAGACAACTGTGTAGGTTTTTTCTCTCAGTTTTTAGAAAAGTGACTCATTTAACAAAGGAAGAGCAGGGCAAACAAAACAAAACAAAAAAAGAAAAGTTGTATACACGTGTTCTCTTTCATTGGTTAACTTCACACACTGTTAAAAATTGTATACATTTTGTTTTTTTTTATTCCAGTATGAGTGTGTTTTGGTAAAGTAAGAAAAAAAAACAAAACAAGAACCGCCCAGTGTGTTCTGTGGGTATGATGGGCTTACCGTCCTATTGCTGACTTTGAAAGGGGGTTGGGGTGGGGATCTGGTGTTGTAGCTGCACACACACTTACAAACCGGTCCACTCAAAGTCTTCCTCCTGTCTTTCTTTCCCTCCCTCTCTTTCTGGTTCTTTCCCTGTGGAGCATGGTAACATTGAGACTGGTCGTGGGCTCGGGGGTGGATTCAGGTCGTGGCTGTTTTCGGGGTCTCAGCAGCAGCCTCCGGACGAGGTGTTGACTGGCTTGCTCTGGATCTTGACGTTGGACTTCTCCGAGGAGCCGGCCGTGGCCCCGGGGCCCATCCTCTTCTTGATCTCGGCCGCCATGGTCATGAAGGCTTGCTCCACGTTGGTGGCGCTCTTGGCGCTCGTCTCCAAGAAGGGGATCCCCAAGTTGTCAGCAAATTCCTGGTGAACGAACGGGAGGCAAGGAGAGTTAAATCAATTCAACGCCATAACGACAAACGATCTGCTGAGGAAGACTGTGATAAGATTGAAAGCTCCAGAGCTGCTGCTGAATAAACCTTGTGGTGGTGAGACTGTTAAAGTTTCCATTTTCAATCTAACGCCTCATTTCCGCTACACAGTTTGACTCAACTAACTCACTTTTGGTACCAGGTGCTTTTCTCGTTTTTGTTTTCCACTGCAGATAGTACCCAGTCATGTAGGCGAGATTCTTAACTGAGATTCTTTGTGAAACTGCCATGGCATCGTCAACGCAACACATGCTGAATTCTTGCATTGGCAACCAAACCAAAGCAACGTCTGCACTTCATTTAATGACCACAGCAGGGTTTTGCAAACAGTCATTTAAAAAAAAAAAAATCTGGGACAGGTGAATAAAAAAACTGCAGTTGCTTTTGACGGTAGCTTGGCTTTTTATAAATGGTGGGTTTGTGCAGGAGGTCACGTGTGTGAATTTACATTTTCTAGGATAGTGAAGGCATGACCCTCCCTACTCTCCCTCTGACTGGCTTGCAGTTGTTGGCTTCATTGGTCAGACTGGTTGGATTTGACATGAAGAGTGAACTTGGTTGAGGTAAGAATGTCAGGGTGAGCCAATCAGAGGCAGAGTAATGCAAAGAAGGGCAGATCATGCCTTCGCTATCCTAGGGAACACTAATTTGAATCCCATGTTGCACCAGTGATGATTCTCTGACCAATTTGTGGTCTTTATTGTTTTAACTCCACCATCTAGTATCGGCTCAGTTCACCTGGAGCCACGACTGAGGTGGCACCAAAAGAAGCACCAGGTACTATCCAAAACTTTGTTCGTGAAAAAACTAAAAATTACTGTTGAGTGGAACCGAGCCGAGCTCTTAACTTATGAGTTGAATATTGTGACCCATGAAAATCTCCACTTAAAAAAAAAAAGGTCAACTTGCTTATTCCAGAGCTTTCAACAGAATCTTGCAGATGGAGTTTGCACAGTTCTCGTAGAGAGTGATCCGAGCTAACTCCTGAGGGAGACTGCATGGGTGTGAGTTACAGGAATAGTCTTAAGTCTTTATGCTAAGTCAGGCTAAGCTACGCTAAGCTAAGCGGCTACAGGCTGTAGCGTCATATTTACTGTTCAGACACAAGAGCGTAATGTGAATAAGCAAATTTGCAAAAATGTCAAACTCTTGCTGTGATTTTTTTTTTTTTGTCACACAACTATTTCCAAGGTCAAGGATGAGCTTTAACACTTAAGAGTTTAATCATCAACCCATATTACCCATTATGGCACCGGCCACTTTAAACAGATGACCAGAAACAAAACAAAATGGTGGACGTAAAGAAATATAAATTTGACGACGGGTGCTATCTGAGTTATATCTAATTTTTGGTCAACAAAATAAATAATAATAATGTAAAACAGAAAATTTACCTTAATGTTTCTAACAAGTCAGCCCAAAATGTTCCATTTAACATTCAGGAGTTTCAGCTTTAAGGTTGTTCAAATAATCTTATTTCACACTGTCTGACACTAGCATTCACATTCTGCATCATCATCACTGAAGCTACGCTGTGTTTACAACGAGCGAAATATTGTAAACATAAATGTTGTTTGGTGCAGATGTTTTAATGGATGCAACTTTACACCAAATGAAAATATTCTGGATGTGTAGAGCAGCTTTTTACAGACACATTACTCCAAAATTCAGCCTGACAAAACTGGAGTGTGAAACTTTGGGATCTTTGGTGGAGTTGAAAAATAAAGTTCTGTGGATCTAAATAATGTTTGCTTTACGGCAACACTTTGTAATGATTAACCTGCTGGCAGGCAAGTGATTATTAAATAAAGATATTAAACAAACACAGTCGAGGTAATCTTTGAATATTTAGTGTCATGACAAGGAAATGAGTGGTGTTTTATTTGATCATTGACTGAAAGGCAGAGTATTCGGCCATATTTTGGTGCAAATATGAGTGTTTTGAACCCACTGAGCACACAAATAGACAGAGAAGTGGATTTCGCTGCAGTTTCTCTTGAAACTATGCTACTTTTTATACTTCCAAAAAAAAACTTGGTCACTGTTGAAATCTATTGTGACCAACATGAACTCAATCTGACCGACAAAGTTTTTAAAGACACCTTTTAAGCAGTGGGGGAAAATTTGATCTTCCAAAAAATTTGGAGGGAGTATCACTTTATATTTCTGTCTTTAACTATAAAAGAGTTATATTAAATCTAGTTGTTGCCAGTGCCTCATATAAGCAGGCACATCTGCTTAGGACCTGCTGTACGTTTACATTTCCTGTTATTTACAGGAAATTAAATGGTGCAGTCGATCATGGTTGAGGTGCCACCTTTACCTCATTTCAGGGCCTGAAAAACCAGAGTGGGTGTGGTCCGTACACACGGACCAAAATGACTTTGCACCTCAGCAGTGAGCCTTTTACAAGTCATTACTTCTATAAATATATATAACCTAAATATGATGATTATTAAACGACGTGCCTCACAGTCAACAACTTCTAAACCACTGCCTGCAGTTCACCCAGCTGTCTGACCAGCAGCTGGATGCTCAGTCGATTACAAGCTCATATTTTCCACTCTGATATCTCACAGCAAAAACTGAACTCATCAGAATGTCAAGGTTCTTACTGCTCAGTCAGCTAATGCTTGTTTCCTTACAGTTTTAGCTACAAATATATTTGGACAGACTGTCAGATACAAATGTGAGAGGACTAAATCAGACATTGCTGTAACAAAGAGTCTCATCTCTGTGTGTCAGGGTGCCGTCCACTTACCTTGGCTGTGGTGTAATCCACAACTTTCTTCGTTGTGAGGTCACACTTGTTGCCTACTAGCAGCTTGTTGACGTTCTCGCTGGCGTAGCGGTCAATCTCCTGTAGCCACTGTTTGACATTATTGAAGGACTCCTGAGGACGGAGAGCAGAAAGACAACAGCCATTAAAACAGACACTGAACACTGACGACGCGCATTAGACGCTGCGTTTAGCAAGTTGCAAAATATGAGTTTTGTTGAAGCAGGCCCCGATCAGACACAGCACTTTAGTAGCAGCCTGGTGTCTGTAATTGTTTTCAACAGAAGTGAAGCTTTTCCCTTTTGCGATGCTGCGAGATGTTTCCCCCTCTGTCTCCTTTCTTCCAACAAGACAGGGTGAAAAGGATTTCAGCTAACAGCTGGTCAGCTGCTTTACATTAAACCTTAACGTTACAAAGTGAATCTGCAAAACTTTCCCTGAACTTTTTCTTTATATTTTACCCCACTGCCATGACGTTTCATAGGCTGTCCCATACTACCGCACATTATTACACATGCACTTCCAAGGCAATTGCAGAGACACAAACTGCAGCACTTGCTAACTTTAGTTGCTCATTAGCTGCATATGGACCAGATATAGACCAGACTGGCAAATGTGGGTACTTTGCAAAACACTGCAAATGGCCGCGCCCCTATTTGAGGGATAGAAACATAAAGATCCTGTCGATGTCAATGCAGTTTGACACGTCTGTATGCATTTATCTCCTGTTAAATCTGTTTTATGGACATGTCTGACAATTATTTTGCGGCACCTAATAATCCAGGTGGATCAGTGACCCAACACACTGACCGGATATTGCGTCTCCAGACGTCTGGCCTTGGTGATGATGTGATGCCGGTCCGGTTTATGGGTATCACATTATACTAGTTTCAACGGTCACGCAGTTACAATTTTCATGTGAAATAATAAATAACCAAATGATGTATTTATTCAAAACTTTTCCATAACATTCTGTTAATTCCAAACTTTTTATTTTTTCTAATATTATTACTTTTACAGGAATTTCATGCCTGTGGGAACACTGAATTTGTAAGAGATATTTTGTAGCTGAGCGTCATACACTAAGGCTATGTCCTTACCGCGGGTTTGACTCCAACTCATGGCTCTTGCTGTTGTATCAAACAGACGCAGATACTGAAAGCTAACGTTAACTATACACAAACCACGAACTGTACACCACCACCTGTTGTCAGTACCACCACAGAACACCTGCCTCTAAATTAATTCCATTAGACAAATGGAAAAACTGCATATCATGTTAGGCACTTTTCTGCTCCGAGTTGAAGTTTTTTAACTCTAGGCATTCAGGAAGTTCTGCAAAAACCCAGGGCGCTCAGCAAAAGCAAAGCAGGGAGCGACAGGCTCCACTTTCTTTGAACATAATTACAAAAAGCCGCTCCAGGCTTCTAAAATTCACCCTGTCTGATCGAGGCCCGAGGAGTCTGTAAATAAAGTGTCATCGTATCTTATTAAACAAACATATTCAATTAGCATTATCATCACTGTGCGACTGAATGATGACTGGGTGCTGTAGATTTTTAAGGACATGGAGAAATCCTGGAGAAGCACTGACCTGATCCGTCACATCATAAACTACTATAATGCCGTGAGCTCCTCTGTAGTAACTGGACGTGATGGTGCGGAACCGTTCCTGACCAGCAGTGTCCCACTGAGAGAGCAAAACACAGCTCGTTAGTCCAAACATTATCCAAAGTTTATCACTTCTTATCTATTTACAGCCCGATGACACGACGCTCTCCTCACAATCTGAAGTTTTATGGTCTTTCCGTCCAACTCGATGGTCCTGATCTTGAAGTCCACACCGATGGTACTAATGTAGCTCTCTGTGTACGTGTCATCCTAGGGCAAAACACACACACACACGCACACACACACACACACACACACACACACACACACACACCACACACACACACACACACACACACACACACACACACAGGTGAGTCTGGGTGGCAGATACGATACCTGCAGAGTTATCAACTATCACAGCGCTGACAGAGAAAAAATATAAAAGCCTGTTACGTAACAGAAGCTGAGAAACAGACACTTACTGCAAACCGGAGGAGGAGACAAGACTTTCCGACACCAGAATCACCGATCAGGAGCAGTTTGAATAAATAGTCACTGTGAGGATGGAGGAGGGAAAACATCATCATCACAAAATTATAATCAAAACACCTGCAAGACTTTAAATCACATAACATTTGACCTGTTAGACTCAGGACACGTTTAACAAGTGCTTTATCAGCAAATTAAAAATGTCACTGAATGTGTTTCGTCGGATTCTTAATCCTGTTTACATTGATCAGACAGTGCCTTCTTTAAGTAATTTAATTTTCATAATCCTTTTATAATTTTCAAATTGTTATTGACTGGATTGATGCTTTAAGTAGTTTGTAATTTTTTTGTCAAGTGTAAAAAAATGTATGCGCGTAATGAATACTCAGCTATATAGTTGTTTTCCCCAAAGGCTGCTTAATTGAGGTATAAAAGCATCAAAATTAAACTTATTCAGACTCAGGTAATAGAACTGAGACTCCAAATTATGATTATTTTGATTATCAAATAATCTGTCTATGCAGAAAAATGCACATTATATTTTCCCGGAGCTCCAGGCGACGTCTACTTTTCCAAGCAACAGTCCAAAACATATCCAATTTACAAAAGTATAATAAAGAGAAACTACGAGGCAGCTGGAAGCAAGGAAGGTTTAATGTTTTTGCTTAATATATGTCTTTAATTTTTATTTTCCATCAGCCGACCAACGGTTTCAGCACTAAAACTGAACAGTTACATAATTAATAAACTCATGAAAACATGAATGTCAAAGTAACCTACAAAATACTTCTGAGTTATACGGGTGTTACAAACATCTGAATAATTCAACAACATATGACAAGCTTAATAGTGTGGTGTTGTTTACACATTCAGGTGATTTATCAAAGAATCAGTCGGGAGAAGATTAATCTCCAACTATTTTTAAAAAATTGAGGTTATTTATGACTCAGAAACACCACAAATTCTCTGGTTCTGTCTTTTAAATGTGAGAATCTGCAGTTTTGCTTTATTTATTTATTTATTTATTTATTTTAATTTAATTTGGACTGCTGGATGATCAACAGTTTACGTCACCTTGTGCTCTGGGAAATTATGATGGCCATATCATATTTTAATTATTCTCCTGACATTTTATAGAGCAAACATCTACTCTAAGTACATTACTACACTTAAGTACAAATTCGAGAAACTTGTACTTTACTGAAGTATTTTCATTTTATGTTACTTTATACTTCTGCTCCACATCTCTAAGGTAAATATCATATTTTCTACCTCACTACATTTATTTAACATTATTAGTGATTTGCAGATTCACACTAATACACAATCTATAATCAGCAAACCAATGATAATGTGTTATTACAGATTAAACTACCCAGCATTATATGAAGTAATTAAACGAGCTCCACCTTCTTTACCAGCTGCAACATTAAAGTGATGAACACATTACTGCATTAATAATTATAATCCACTAATATAATGTACATTATTTTGAAATGGGTCATTCTGCATAACGAGTACTTTTACTTTCAGTTCTTCGAGAATATTCTGATGCTACTGCTTTTGTACTTTTACTTGATATTGATTGCAGACAGTGGTGGATTGTAATTCAGTACATTTACTCAAGTACTGAACTAAAGTACAAATTCAAGGTACTTGTACTTTACTAAGTATCTTGATTTTATGCCACTTTATACTTCTACTCCTCCACATCTCAGAGGGAAATACTGCACTTTAAACTCCACTACGTTTATGTGACAACTGTAGTTACAAGTCACTTTGCAGATTGAGATTTCACATTAAAAAATATAGTAGTGTTATAAGACACGATGCATTATTAAAGAGTTTCCAACCTTTTAGACTAAAGGGAAATACATCTAAACCCTTCACATGGTTTCATTACTATTCCCTCCAATATGCTGATTAGAGAAAAGTCTAAAAACACAAATAGCACAAACAGTTTCTTCCTCATCTATCATTAATCAGATTTATATGGCGACCCTTTGGAGGGGCCCGACGCCCAGGTTGGTAACCACTGGATTACACTAGCTAACTGTATATAAAGCCAAACTGGCTCCACCTGGATCAGCCACCACAGCGACATGCGACTCTAACATTGATCAGCAGTATTAACTCTGTAATAATGTCACAGAACCAGATATTAAAAGACATTTTCCTGCACATGTACTTTCACTTTTGATTCTTTAAGCACAGTGAGGTGAAAACACTTCCATCCTGTTACTTGAGCAGGATTTTGAATGAAGGACTTTCACTTGTATCAGAGTATTTTGGCACGTTTACTCGAGTAAATGATCTCAATCCTTCTTCCACCGGAGTTTTCACGGTATATTATCGCCACATTTAGTTAAAATTATAAATACATCTTCCATCAGTGAGTAAACGAGTAATCCATTACCCGAAATAACCGATTAACTGACTCATAATATCAATAGTCGTTGGTCGCAGCCCTGTAGTGAAGTAACACTGACATTACCTAACTAACGTCAACTCCACATCATCAGCCGACAATTTAGCAACTTCCTGTTTGCGGCGGATAAATTACAGTGAAATTACCGATAAACAAAGACCGGATCGGTTCAGAAATATCGATTAGCTTGTAGTGTCGCGACCGTGACCTATCAAACTGTCACTGTGTGTATAACTATCTCAATAACAAAATCTCCAACCGTGTCCGGTAACGCTACGTAGCTATTCAGTTAGCATACTAGCTACTAATGCTACCTCCATTTAAGTTCCCATAAGTGAGCTAACAACGCGCACTGACGGAACACACACAAATATTCGCTTTAATCGGTGTCATATTGATCAGAAAATGTTGATAACGGTGAGTTTCGTGCTAAATATCAACGCTGTCATTTGATAGTGCGCACACCCCACCACAGCCCTTTAGCTCGCTAGCTTAGCACCGGAGACAAAGCAGCTGACGTTCATTTTGTACACAGTCTAGCTAACGTTAGCTTAGCTTCCCCGGCTAAGCTGACAGCTCAGCCGGACCTGTCATAATCGACATTAAATATTCACACTTACTATTCGGGATTCATCGTTGACTACAGGTTATAAACTGTTGTTACTGTGAATGCGGCTGGATTTCGTCGGAGATGAAGCTAAAGTCTGGCCTCGTACACAAGAAATGACACCGTTTTTTTTTTTGTAAATCAAGAACTGGCTAAACTGGTTGTCGCAGCCAGAACAGCATAATCGAATCAAATATGGCTGTCAGCAATACCTACCCGGAAATACCAGAGGATATGAATCATGGGTAGTGTAGTCATGTGGCAATGGGCGTTTACACAGCAGTCAGGTATTTTTCTGCTGTGAAGAAGTATTCAAATATTTTACTTAAGTAGTTTAAATATACCACGTTGTAAAATGATTGAAATTAAAATATATATATAAGATAGATAGATAGATAGATAGATAGATAGATAGATAGATAGATAGATAGATAGACATACACTGGTGGTTGACAGTGCCGGTGTCACATGTAAGGTGATCACATCAAAGTGTGAGAGCACTTACAGATAATATAAATGCAGCTGAAGATGAATATATGTACAGATATCAATGCAAATACAGTTTTGTCTTTTGCAGAAGGTGCTTATCCCTTAGATGCATGTGAGAGCATAATGAAAAGTTGTCATCATTTCATATTCCAGCTATTCCTCAAAAAACAAGTTACTGATATCATGCCATTTAAATTCTTAACTTACATTTCACACATTTTAAGAAATTTTAGTTTTTGTATTACTACCCCAAGCTTCCATAAGTGGGTCAAAAATGACCCGCATTCATTTCCTGTGGAATTTCATGGGAACCTTTGATTCTTATCAACTGTGACTGTCAGGAACATATATTTTGTGGACCACACAGACTGTATCATAAGTGTCACCCCTTCAGAAGATTGTTTTACACAGCAAGATCTGATACATGTAAGTATTATCTTCAGTTTTTTCCTCAGAAATGTGTGTGTGTGTGTGTGATAGATAGATAGATGTACTTTACTGTATGTATTGCGTGCATGTGCATGTGCATGTGTGTGGTGTGGCTGTGAGTGTGTGCGTGTGTGTGTGTGCATGCGTGTTTGTATTTATTTATATAGCCACATATTGATCAATAGCTTTGCTTGTCATTTAAAATATATTCTCTCTCTCTCTCTCTCTCTCCCTCACACACACACATACACGCACACACACACACATACTCACACAGAATGGATGTTGACATTGTTCTATTGCTGTTGTGCAATTTGCTTTCTCAATTTTCAAAATGTTTTAAAAATGTTCATAATGTTGAAAAAGTGAAAAATAAAAATATTTCAAACATGAAATCATTCTTGTGTGGACCACAATATAATACAAAATATAATACAAATTATTATTCCCAACCAAAATGACAAAAGTGACATAAAAACATGTTGATTCTAACACGGGTCGTTTTTGACCCACTTATGGAAGAGTGTAGGGTCCAGTCACTCGTGCATCTAAGGGTTAAAAGTAAAAAACGTGTAAAATTAGGAATAAGGAATGCTGGGAAATATAAATTCTAAAATGCACAGAAGGCTGAATATGAAATGCTCACAGGGTGGGTAAATATCTACATAAATATAAATGCAAATAGGGTGTAAATATCGGGAAAAAAATCGAACTGGCTGACAGGTAAGCAGCCTAAAGACAGTCGAGCAGATGAGTTCTCAGTCGGCTCAGTCTGTCATAACCTGGCATTGATGAGAGGAGCTGAATAGTCTGTTGAGCAGGACAGGGAGAGAACTCTGCCTCTGAACACACTCTGCTCAGTGAGTGTGCTGTGCAGAGGGCGGCAGGTATTGTCCATGATGGACAGCAGCTTGTTACAGGTCTTCCTCTCCAGCTCTGTGCCATCTGCAGAGCCAGCTCTCCTCACCAGCCTGTCCAGTCGAGTAGCGTCCCTCTACTTAATGCTGCCACCCCAGCACATGACAGCGTAGAGGAGAACGCTGGTGACAACTGACAACTATTGATTAGCAACAACATATTTTTTCATGACAAAACATATGCAGCGTGTCCAATTTCTGATTTGTATTTTACAGGATTATAGCCTGGGTCTTCAACAGGTGGTCCGGGACCAAAGTCTTTTTTCTTTTCAAACATTAAAATGTGTCAGAAAAATAAACATTAATATATGTTCCATATATTTTGCCTTTTGCCACAACTTCCTTGTCCTGTCTCAAATTGAAGTCTCCTCCCTCACCTACCTGAAAAGCAAACACAGGTCATGACTGTAGACTGAGGCTGGTGGCTTAACATGCAATGCAACAGGGTGCAGCAGGAGTGAGTCCGAAAACCTGGACATGAGTTAACATTTTACGACTAACGGTTCCCTCGTCTCAAAGTCGAGGGGTTTTTAAACATAACATGTAGTATGGGGTCCCTGCATCTCACAATCGGTTGTGGA
Source organism: Epinephelus cyanopodus (assembly GCA_026686955.1). NCBI lineage: Eukaryota > Metazoa > Chordata > Actinopteri > Perciformes > Serranidae > Epinephelus > Epinephelus cyanopodus. The sequence continues at coordinate 3,530,470 of CM048916.1, read as the reverse complement.
AAGATTCTGAGTATTTCCATTTTGTGTTAAAAAATATTGTACAAGTAAATATTGCACTTTTTACTGCATTAATTTAACACCTTTTTGTTACCTTACAGATATAAAATAATACTTTAACTCAGATCCAAGGTTTTTACATCTCCTTTTATTTCTTTTTATGAAGATATAAACAGTAAACCAGATTGAAAATTTTATGTATTCATACATCTGTGTCACAATCAAGCATTTTTAATATATACACTGGTAAGACAATTACAGTAGATCTGCAGCCTCAACACACTTTATGGTTTCTTGTTTCTGTGCATCTTTACTTCGTGATGGTTTGGCACTCTTGCACACAACTTTTGCAGTATTAAGTTCAGATTTGATCAGACTACTGTAACTTCTTGAGTCCTGATTTTCCCCTGAAGCATCTTTAAAATTGGAAAAACACCATTTAAAACAATGTAAGACACAATATACAGTTTGCATATCTTGACACATTCTTGAGTAAAATGCAAATCCTGGACCCATAATCCACATACAGTGAGAGTATATTAAGTGTTCATCATTTGTACATTTAAACTCACTTCCAGACACATTAGTGGCTCCCACAGGGTTTGCAGGGTTAAACACACAGCATGGAGAAACTTTTGTATTGCCGCAGTGAGTAACAGAGGGATTAACTGAAGATCAATATGATATAATACCAAAAATCAATAACTGAGTTAATAAGAATCAGAAGAAAAAAACATCTAAATACACTGAGCATCACAAACACATATTTTCTCTTATTTAAGACCTCTTCATTTGTAAAATCCACATAAATCCACCTACAATGCCTGTCCAAGGCTTAGCCAAAGTAAACTGAAAGCTGTTCTTGTTCTGTTTTTAGTACATGTACATGCATGATCTCATTGAGAAGGAAACTGAAGTTTTTTCCCCACAAACTGACAAACTGAAAATAAAGTAAATACGCTATGTCAGAAAAACACAAATTGACATTGTTTTTTCCTTCATAAACAAAAACACGTGGTTGGGTTTAGGAAAGAAGAACAGGGTTCTGCTTTGGAATCTTACGGGCCGGGAACACCACTCTCTCGGGTGAAGATTGTTTGTTGGATTTATTTACCAACCCTCCCGCCCTCCCCACTGGGACATTTGTCACCGCACCGTACCTGATGCCACCATTGTACCTGCTGTGGTAATTGTATCTTGAAGTGGTCAACATCAATCGAACCACAAGGAGCGTGGCTTTTGAACAATAGGTTTTATGAGTAAATCACTTAAACAAAGCAAATACAGCAATTATTTACAGATTATAATCAAACAAAACCTTATGATGCAATGCAAAATCAAATAATTGCCCTATTCAGTGTGATTGACAGGAGAGATGATCAGAGATGCAGAGTTTTTACCACCGTCATTAGGACAAGGACCAACGTACAGGTGAAGTTTCTCAGTGAAGGAGCAGCCAGTAAAGGAGTAGATAACAGCAGCTGCATCTACGTCATGAAAGGAGACCAGACCCTCCTCATAATCCACAAACACCCCCACCTTCTGAGGACGAGACCTCAGAGAGAGACGGACTGAAGGCTCATCCAGAGCTTTGTACTCATCTCCATTTCTCAAAGAAATTGTCCAGTAACCATCCCGAGGGCTCAGTGTGATGTTCTCTCTCCTGTTGATTGACTCTCTGGCCACTCCTAAAGTCCATTTAGTTTTTCCTTTAACTTGAACCTCACAGTAAAATCTGCCTGAAGAGAAACTCTGTTTTCCCAAGACACAAATACAGCTGGAAAATCTCTCTGGGTTGTTTGGGAGATTCCTCTTTACATCACCATGATGCACTTGTTTCCCATCATCAGACAGGATGAGAGCAGGATGTGCTGTATCAGGATCAAGAGTCACATCCACTGCAGACTGCTGGACCCAATTCAGCTCAGCTTTTAACAGATGAGCAATCCCTTCACGGACCTCCTCCATCAGCTTAGCTGCAGCTCGCTCTACAGTTCTCTCATAAAATGATGGACGGACTCTGACCTCTGTCCACTCCTTGGTGGGTGGGGCAGCTGACAGGGATGAGAAACTTTGTAGGAGGTGGAGGTGGTCTTCAGAGCGTGAGAGCTGCTTCACCTCAGCGCTTCTCTTCATCAGCTCAGAGATTTCCTGTTCCAGCTCTTTGATTACGTCATCAGCCTGTTTCTGTTTGGTTTTCTGCTTCTCTTCAATTTCCTTAATGAGCTTGTTCATGCTTTCCTCGACAAACTCCTTCAGCTCAGTGAAAAACTGAACACCGTATGCTATTTCTCCGTCTGCATTTTTCTTGCCAAGTTTGACTGACCGTTTGATTTTCCAAATCTTCCTTTGTCTCTTCTGGATCATCTGCTGAATTTCAGCCTCTGTCTTCTCCAGCTCAGCCTTCTTTCCTTCATATCCTTCTTTCAGAGGAACAACATCATGTGTCTTGTGGTCTAAAACAGGGCAGAGCATGCAGACACATGTCTGGTCGGTCTTACAGAACAGCTCCAGAGGTTTATCGTGCTTCGTACACATCCTGCCTTCCAGGTTCTCCACAGGGTCGATCAGCTGATGTCTTTTCAGACGTGAAGCTGTCAGATGAGGCTCCAGGTGAGTCTCACAGTAGGAGGCCAGACACACCAGGCAGGACTTCAGGGCCTTCAGTTTGGTTCCAGTGCAGACGTCACAGGGAACTTCTCCTGGTTTGGCAGCTTGTTGCTGTGAGCTGCTGCTGGCTTTCTGTTGAGCTGACTGTCTGAACTGAGCGACCATCTCAGAGATGAAAGTGTTGATGTGCAGCTCAGGTTTGGTGGGAAAGATATGTTTACACATGGGACACTGTAGTGAGACGTTGAGATTCCAGTTTATAGTGATGCACTTTTTGCAGAAGTTGTGTCCACATGGTGTGGTGACAGGGTCAGTGAACACGTCCAGACAGATGGGACACAGAAACTGATCCTCAGACAGTAGACAGCTGGCTGCAGCCATATCCAAACACTGGGAACACAAATGGAAAAGTCAAATACAACACTTGTTTATTGGTTGATGGAATGTTGAAGGGAAATTATCTTTTTTGTTATAACACTGGAACACTAGAGACTTACGGTGGCTCAGCTATGAGCATATTATTTTGCGCAAGAAGAAGTGGAGCCACCAGTAGAAAAGCCACCTGCTTAAACAACCTGCTCTCATTTCATAACTTGTTAAATACTTTCACCTGAGAGAGCGCTGTTCGCATCCTGCAAGATTCTTAAGCCAAAGAAGCCTTAAGCCTGCTCTTTTTCCTTAACCCAACCAGGTGTGTTTGTTGTTTAGTTTAAAAAAAAACGTCAATTTGCGGTGTTGTACCGACGTAGTGCTTTTATTTTTAAAGAGACTTATGTAAATGTTAAATTTCCTGTGAAAACAGAAGTGTATTTTGAAAACAGACAATGCATGTAGCAGGCAGAACTTGACACAGCGTCCCAGAACGTAAACAACCAACATATCCAGGGTACCTTGGACGTCGTGTGGACGTGGACAGTCCATGACCAAACGTGGACATGTGACGAGGTCAGAGTGAGGACGTGTTGAAAAATAATCTTAAAAAAAAAAAAATGCTATGAAGAGTGTCCCAGTGTCGCTGACATCCACTGACAAAGTGGTGGGTATTTGATGAGCTCAGTTGTTGCAGGTGGCGTCAGAAATAGCCCCCACGCAGTGCATATAATCCTTCTGTTAAAGGTGCCACTGTCCATGAGTATCTGACGCAGAGATCACTGACAAAGTGGCGGTATTTGACGAGATGGCAGAGATAATGGGCCGGCTTAAAGGAGCTTTCTCAGATGGAGTACTTATAAAGAAAAAAACACTGAGCCAGGAAATCTACTGAAATTAGTGGCACTGAATCCCTGTTATTACATTTACTAGAAAGGTTCAAATCTTGAGACTCAAGTCCCAAGTCAAGAAAGGGAAGTTCCCTTTGAAATCCTAAAAGTTAAAGTTTGGGTCTCAAGTGCTCGACACTTTGTAATGTGTTTATAATTACAGTTAATGCCACTGCAAAATGTAAACAAGCACTAACAGCAAAAAGTTAGTACCATATCGGCCTGAATACATTTGACTGTCATCTAAATGTTATAATGCATTCACAACAGCAGGTGGCACCTGTTAATAAGAAGCTCTGACTACATATGAGTCACTCAGGTGGCAACTCCAGAGGTAGGTGTGACAAAGTGATGCAGTGACTGTGCTGGCCTTTGAAAACAAAAACCGAAACAAGACGACACACCCACAGCGTGATTTCTTATAAATGATTGCTCTGGCTGATCTGACACTGCTGCACCTGACTGACTCATGGTGTTAAATGGTATTTTTTTTTGAGTGACAAATGTTAAACAATATTAACTGAATCATCTCCTCCATAACATGCTTAATAAGTATAGAAAGTCCACAACACTGACGGGCTCCCACTTCATTTTTTAGACAAATTAAAGCAAATTATTTGGTGAAAATGAAAAGACCCATCAAAATATATATTGGGAGCTCCAAAGTTTGGCACACAAACGATAAATATCATCAGCTGTACTCACCAGTGTTCGTCAGAGACGCTGCTATGTTGCGGAGAAACACCTGACGGACTCGTGAATGAATTGTTCTTCGGTTAGAAACAGAGACTCATCTGGACTCCAGCTCCTCTGATACTCTGACAAACTTTCTGTTTCCTTTGAGGACTTGTTGTTGAACCTTGTCCCTCCTTTCTGTTACGTTTAGAAGTAAATATTCCCTCACAGGCAGATTTTCCTGTCAGGCTGAATAATCCCGCCTCTTTATGAGGGTCAGTCACACCTTCAGCTCCAGTGGATTTCACTCAAATAGCAGCAGATAGGATTTAATGGGTGTAGCTTTCTGTACATGTCTGCAGGGGAGGAGCTGCCTGAGAGACTAATTTTAGGGAAACTCCAGCTTTTTCCTTTTTGTTGTTACTCCTGTTTGCAGTGATGTTGCAATGGTTCGTTGCCTCCTTCAGGTTTGGATGTCATTTCAGTGACATGTTTTGGCCCAAGTTTAGTTTCATTTCCTGGTGTGACGGTTGGTCATGATTGGAAAGTTGAAACATCACACAGCTTATTGCCGATCAAATGTAACCAAAATAAAGCAACACTTATTTTGTTTGCAATTAGAGCTGATCTGGACCAAAACAATCAGGCTCAACCCTACATGAACTCAGTTTCTGTCCAAACCCGAACCTGAGCCCGACCCTCTGCAGCAGTTTTGGGACCAAGCCCGATTAGAAACCCATATTCCTACTGTAAAAGAACACCTTACAATATAATGAGGAAAACTGTCTGTGTGTGTGTGTGTGTGTGTGTGTGTGTGTGTGTGTGTGTGTGTGGGTGTGTGTTCCACGTTTTTCTCCTCACTGACTTGGTCAATCCATGTGAAATTTGGCACAGTGGTAGAGGCTCATGGGAGGATGCCAATGAAGCAATATTACATCAATTGGCCAAAGGGGGCGCTATAGCAACCGATTGAAATCACAAACTTTGAATGGACATATCTCATGTCGTAGAGACATGAAACTTTGCACAGAGATTCTTCTGTTCCTTCTGCTATTGTTGTTGTTATGTTGCATGTCAGTCTAGTCAGAGAGTGAATCAAAATCTTGGAGCTTACTGAACTTTTGTAAAGAACTTTGCTGTGATGTCTTCATATGTGCTACAGTGGAGCAGGAAATGTTGCTCTGTCTCCACCTGTCTCTGAGGACAGAGCTGACACAGCCTGTCTTCTGCCTGTGTCCGCCAGTCTCTATGTCCAGGCTGTGATCACTGAGTCTGTACATAGTCAGTATTTTCTCCACTCTCTGATCTGTCACAGAGGTCAGATACTTTACCATCATGTACTGTCTGTTTAGGGCCAAATAGCATTGACGTGTGTTTTGGGTTTTTGTGGTAGATGTCCAAAAGTTGATGTAGTTTTCTTTTTCTTTAGATATAATTTAGTTGGGCTGGATTGTGTGAGGGTTGTCCTGAGGCCTTGTGCTGTCAGAGGAGGTGAGCCTCAGGACCAGCTGACTGAGAGGACTCCTCTCTATCGTCTCCTCTTGGCAATGGAGAACCTTGTGATGGTAGGAGTTGGTGTCTCTGTCTCTCCTTGTTTTATGTCCAGCTTTCACGTCACTCTGTCACTTTCCCTTTCAACATTAGGGACACACATGAAACAGTGGATTAAGGGATCCGCTGCCAGAGAGTGTCAAACACTGTCCCCCTCGACTTTCATGTTTGTAGTGGGGGAGATAAATGCACATGCTCTAAATATTGATATTGCATCGCCCACCCTACCACCACACCCTGAAATCTACACCTGTGCAACTATTTAATGTTGCAGCTGTTGCTTCAAGTCTGCTGTGCGGTTCACCTAACCTGTCCCTTGTGAACACAAAACGCTCCGGGTCCACTTTGCCTTTTGTTATTGTAATGTAGCCCTACAGGTTTGCCGTAAACAAATCACATGCTATTTCAGTGGGACGCATAATGAACACGATGGAACCATGGCCACAGGTAGCAACAGCACGACCAGTGGACGAGGAGTACTTTGGTCTGACGATGAAACAACAATTACTCCAGATATGGAACGAGGGTAACGTCAAACAGCAACTGTTCACAGAAACGCTATGGTTTTCCTCCAATTTTAAGTTCATAACCGCACTGCAGCGTCACATCGAAATAAAAACTGCTTTGTCAGACGAATGTAGTGGAGTTAGAAAGTGAAATATACATCAACTAGTACATCAACTTTGCTTAAGTACAGTAACTGAGTAAATGTATGTCATTGCATTCCAACAACTGTGTTACCATCTGTCACAGTCAGTGATGGAAAGTTACTAAATATTTCCATTTTGTGTTAAAAAATATTGTGCACGTAAATATTGCACTTTTTACCACGTTAACTACGTTACCTTGTGGGTTTAAAGTAACGCATCAACTCACATCCATTTGATTTCTTTTTATGAAGATATAAACAGTAGACCAGGAGTAATTTAGATTGCAAAATTTTATGTAGTCATACATCTGTGTCACAATCAAGCATTTTTAAATGTACACTGGTCAGACAATTTAAAGTACTGTATGCATAGATCTGCAGCCTCAACACACTTTATGGTTTCTTGCTTCTGTGCATCTTTACTTCGTGATGTTTTGGCACTCTTGCACACAGTGTTTGCAGTATTAAGTTCAGATTTGATCAGACTACTGTAACTTCTTGAGCCCTTAAACATCTTTAAAATTAGAAAAACACTATTTAAAACAATGTAAGACACAATATACAGTTTGCATATCTTGACACATTACTGAGTAAAATACAAATCCTGGACCCATAATCCAGTGATCTACACCTCCACATACAGTGAGAGTATATAAGTGTTCATCATTTGTACATTTCAACTCACTTCCAGACACATTAGTGGCTCCCACAGGGTTTGCAGGGTTAAACACACAGCATGGAGAAACTTTTGTATTGCCGCAGTGAGTAACAGTGGGATTAACTGAAGATCAATATGATATAATACCAAAAATCAATAACTGAGTTAATAAGAATCAGAAGAAAAAAACATCTAAATACACTGAGCATTACAAACACATATTTTCTCTTATTTAAGACCTTTTCATCTGTAAAATCCACATAAATCCACCTACAATGCCTGTCCAAGGCTTAGCCAAAGTAAACTGAAAGCTGTTCTTGTTCCGTTTTTAGTACATGTACATGTGTGGTCTCATTTAGACGGAAACAAAAGTTTCTTCCCCAACAGTAAAAATTGCCATAAGTGCGTCTATCACTGACAAACTTAAAGTTAAGTCCTTCAAAAACAAAATCACATGGTTGGGTTTAGGAAAGAAGAACAGGGTTCAGCTTACGGGCCGGGAACACCACTCTCTCGGGTGAAGATCTGTGTTTGTTGGATACATTTACAACAGTCTATGTTGCCTGTAAACAGTTCTGGAGGTGAGGAGTGTCATTAATAACTACAAGACCCATGAGTCATCGGGCCAAGTTCTGGCTGTTGATTGGCTCTGAGACCTAGAGAAGAAAGGCGGGGCCTTTAGTTAAACACAGGTCTTGGCTGGCTGTTGAGGCCACAGTGATGGCATGGGACTTTGTATTGGCTCAAATGAGGTGTCAATCAAAAGGTGAGAGTTCAGCCTCTCTTTTGATAACAAGCTATTGGCAATGTTTACATGCAAACTGGAGTTATTATGGACAGTATGTGGAGAAATATAACAGCAGTTTGAGGATATCTCTGGATATAATAATGTGTTTGGACTGAATATCTGGCTGGGTATGGATTGTCTAGACATTTGGGAGAGCACAGGGACTGTTTTTTGTTGGATTATTGTCGATCTGTTGATTATGATAACGCTTCAAAGGTGAGCTATATGTTTGTTTGATGTTTGTCTGACAGAGGTGATTATTATACCTGCTGTGGTGGCTGTATCTTAAAATGGTCAACATCAATCAAACCACAAGGAGCGTAGCTTTCAAACAACAGGTCGTATGAGTAAATCACTTAAACCAAACAAATACAATAGTTATTTACATATTATAATCATCAAATAAAACCTAATGGGAACACCCGCACAGGTCATCGGATTGTTAGTCCACTGATGGCTTTCATGCAAAATCAAATTCAGTGTGATTGACAGGAGAGATGATCAGAGGTGCAGAGTTTTTACCACCGTCATTAGGACAAGGGCCAACGTACAGGTGAAGTTTCTCAGTGAAGGAGCAGCCAGTAAAGGAGTAGATAACAGCAGCTGCAGCATCTACATCATGAAAGGAGACCAGACCCTCCTCATAATCCACAAACACCCCCACCTTCTGAGGACGAGACCTCAGAGAGAGACGGACTGAAGGCTCATCCAGAGCTTTGTACTCATCTCCATTTCTCAAAGAAATTGTCCAGTAACCATCCTGAGGGCTCAGTGTGATGTTCTCTCTCCTGTTGATCGACTCTCTGGCCACTCCTAAAGTCCATTTAGTTTTTCCTTTAACTTGAACCTCACAGTAAAATCTGCCTGAAGAGAAACTCTGTTTTCCCAAGACACAAATACAGCTGGAAAATCTCTCAGGGTTGTCTGGGAGATTCCTCTTTACATCACCATGATGCACTTGTTTCCCATCATCAGACAGGATGAGAGCAGGATGTGCTGTATCAGGATCAAGAGTCACATCCACTGCAGACTGCTGGACCCTCTTCAGCTCAGCTTTTAACAGTTTAGTGGTCCCAAGATGGACCATCTCCACCAGCTTAGCTGCAGCTCGCTCTACAGTTCCTTCATAAAATGATGGACAGACTCTGACCTCTGTCCAGTCCTCGGTGGGTGGGGCGGCTGACAGGGATGAGAAACTTTGGAGAAGATGGAGGTGGTCTTCAGAGTGTGAGAGCTGCTCAACCTCAGCGCTTCTCTTCGTCAGCTCAGAGATTTCCTGTTCCAGCTCTTTGATTACGTCATCAGCCTGTTTGTTTGATGTTTTCTGCTTCTCTTTAATTTCCTTAATGAGCTCATTCATGCTTTCCTCAACAAACTTCTTCAGTTCAGTGAAAACCCGAACACCATATGCTATTTCTCCGTCTGCATTTTGCTTGCTGAGGTCGACTGAGTGTTTGATCTCCTGAATCTTCTGTTGTCTCTTCTGGATCATCTGCTGAATTTCAGCCTCTGTCTTCTCCAGCTCAGCCTTCTTTCCTTCATATCCTTCTTTCAGAGGAACAACATCATGTGTCTTGTGGTCTAAAACAGGGCAGAGCATGCAGACACATGTCTGGTCGGTCTTACAGAACAGCTCCAGAGGTTTATCGTGCTTCGTACACATCCTGCCTTCCAGGTTCTCCACAGGGTCGATCAGCTGATGTCTTTTCAGGCCTGACACTGTCAGATGAGGCTCCAGGTGAGTCTCACAGTAGGAGGCCAGACACACCAGGCAGGACTTCAGGGCCTTCAGTTTGGTTCCAGTGCAGACGTCACAGGGAACTTCTCCTGGTTTGGCAGCTTGTTGCTGTGAGCTGCTGCTGCTGGCTTTCTGTTGAGCTGACTGTCTGAACTGAGCGACCATCTCAGAGATGAAAGTGTTGATGTGCAGCTCAGGTTTGGTGGAAAAGATATGTTTACACATGGGACACTGTAGTGGGTAGTTGACATTCCAGTGTTCATTGATGCAGTCTTTGCAGTAGTTGTGTCCACATGATGTGGTGACAGGATCAGTGAACAAATCCAGACAGATGGGGCACAGAAACTGATCCTCAGACAGCGGGCTGCTGGCAGTGGCCATATCTACACACTGGGAACACAAATGGAAAAGTCAAATACAACACTTGTTTTTTGTTTAATGAAATGTTTAAGGGAAACAATCTTTTTTGTTATGCCATTGGGACACTAGGGACTTACGGTGGCTCAGCTGTGAACATTAGCTTACTTTGCGTAAGAAGAAGCAGAGCCACCAGTAGAGAACAACCAGCCACCTCTAAGTCAACGGTTCTCATCCCAACTCATTTATACCGCCCCTTTTTCAGTGGACCTAAAGATCCCAAAATGACGTAACCAGATGTTGTCAGTTTTGGATGTTCATGGACAGCATCTCAACTGACACCTGTTACACACATTGTGTCTTTAAAAATACATTTCTGTTTTCACAGAAAATGTACAATTTCTGCTAATTACAGTACGTACATACAGTCTTTTTCAAAATAAACTTACAATGTAGGGAAAATATTTATTTTTCTGAGCAATAAAAGCATGTGGTTAGGGTTGGAAAGAAACATTGTGGCTTGACTTAAAAGAAGTAGGCTACGGTTCTTACAAGTGTAATGTCTATGTAATGTATAATGTCATGTGACATAGCTCATGTGATGCGTGTCACTGCTGTAGCATCTTGCACATGTAAGCAGACCAGGTTTTTATTAAGATAAGTTTTGGTTTTGTGATTTATAAATGGTGCAGACTTTGGCATCAAATATAACACCAATAAGAGCAACATTATGATAGTTGGACATTAATTAGTATTTTCATGAATTCTATATTTTGCTATTAAGAGTTGTTATTGTTCACTTGTAGTCATGTAATTAAATTAGTTGAATTAATTTGACAAAGAAAGTTAAAAGAAGACACAGTACTTACAAGAAAGGGTGACTTGGGACTAAAGTTTGGGTCTCAAGTGTTTTACAATTTGCAATGTGTTTTTAATTACAGTTAATGCCACTGCAAAATGTAGCACAAGCACGTATGTGTACCATATCTGCCTGAATACATTTGAATGTCATCTAAATGTTATAATGCATTCACAACAGCAGGTGGCACCTGTCAATAAGAAGCTCTGACTGCAGTAAGTTTCACTCGGGGGACGACTCCAGAGGTAGATGTGACAAAGAGATGCAGTGACTGTGCTGAACACACACCCACAGCCTGATCTATTATAAAGAGTTGTTCTGGCTGAACTGACACTGCTGCATCTGACTGACTCATGGTGTTAATTTCTTTTTTTTTGAGTGACAAAGGTTAAACAATATTAACTGAATCATCTCCTCTATAACAAGCTCCCGTCAACTGACTTTATTTTCAATTCTGGTTGTTGAAAAGGGGGAAGGAAGTGCACATGCAAAGTTTCTCTCAGCTGCTTGACAGAGGACACACACCAGTATTCAAAAGTATAGAAAGTCCACAACACTGACGGGCTCCCACTTCATTTTTTAGACAAATTAAAGCAAATTATTTGGTGAAAATGAAAAGACCCATCAAAATATATATTGGGAGCTCCAAAGTGTGGCACACAAACGATAAATATCATCAGCTGTACTCACCAGTGTTCGTCAGAGACGCTGCTATGTTGCGGAGAAACACCTGACGGACTCGTGAATGAATTGTTCTTTGGTTAGAAACAGAGAGTCATCTGGACTCCAGCTCCTCTGATGCTGTGATGTTTCATTTGAGGACTTGTTGTTGAACCTTGTCCCTCCTTTCTGTGACGTTTAGGAAGTAAATATTCCCTCACAGGCAGATTTTCCCAACAGTCTGAATCCCGCCTCTTTTTGAGGGTCAGTCACACCTTCAGCTCCAGTGGACGTCACTCAAATAGCAGCAGACAGGAATTAATGGGTGGAGGAGTTGCCTGGAAGACAAATTTTACGGAAACTCCAGCTTTTCATTTTCACTATTACTCCTGTTTGCAGTGATGTTGCAATGGTTCGTTGCCTTCCTGAGGTTTGCATGTGATTTTAGTGACATGTTTTTAGCCCAAGATTAGTTTCATTTCCTGGGTAACAAACACTAAAGACGTGTGATTGTGCTCTGTCACGCTATAGCCTTTGTTCAATAGCCTGAAACAGACATTGTACATTCCCTTATCGAGTGTCTTTCATTTGGTCACAAACGGAAAGTTGAAAAATCACATGTCTCATGATGAGTCAAATGAGCATCTACTGGGCAGCAGCTTACGAGCATGTTTGGTGTCACCAGAATGAAGCAACAATGTCATTTTGGTGACAATACAATAATTACATCATTAATCGGGCTCAGTGATAATATACCAAAAATGGTTTTATCTTGGTACTTTAGTGAGTTTGTAAATTCACTTTATACTTAATTTAACTAATCCTACATGTGACAAAGATTTCAAACAAAGTCATGAAAACTCAGTGATAACATAGATTCTTTTTAGATATAAACAGTTACAAGTCAAATTTATATAAACACAAACCTATCTTTGTCACTTTTATCCCTGTGAGTATAGATTATAAAAAACAATAACAAAACCCAAAGAAAAAACCTTTGCAATTTTAAAGGAAATAATGATAAAAAATATATATATTTAAAAAACTGCCAACAAGAAAATCTAAACCACAACATCTCCCCCTGATATTCACCCAAATTATCTGCACAGTATTAAGGCTCCTCTGTAATCTTACCCATAACCCACAGCTTCAAATCAGTATATTTAAATATTAAATGGTCCATTCAGTTAAATGAATATTTTGCAGTGTGAAAGCCATGTTGCCTGAGTCGTATTTGTTTATTTGTGCTCTGCTTGCAATGTCAGCATTCTCCTTGGTCAGGTGTTTGTTGATGTAAACAATGGTCCTGTTTAGTTTCTTTCCTGTTCTATGGAGTGCATGTTTCTCTTTCTGTTGGTGAACTGGATTATTATTGATGGTGGAGGCCATATTGTTTTTGCTGGGCAGGGCGTGACAAATGTTGATGTCTCTGCTGTCAACAGAAGTGCCTTTGCTGTTCAAGAAGCAAAGCACCTGTTGCTCCAGAGACTCACGGTCATCCTCTGAAGTGACGGCCTCACGGCGGAGGTGTCCGTAGAAGCAAAACTCCGGAGTATCGCTCGAGGTCGGACACTGGACTCTCTAGAAAAGAAGTTCTTTTTATCTCTTTCCACGTTTTGTGTCATAAGTGTCTGAATTTCTCCCGTCAGATCCATGACTCTCTCTTGTTGAGCTGCTACTGTTGTGATCTCAGCAACAAGAGGTGGAGACATTTCTTGATCTCCTCCACCTCAGCAGGGTGGTTTGCATTTGTCTTTGGAGGCGTTTTTTTCCGTCAATCGGTAGTCCAGCAGTGAAACAGGCCGGTACTTGTTAAAGACAGAGTTTGTTTAGAAATCTGTTTTTTTAATTGGTCAAATTGAATTTGAAGTTATCCAATTCATGAGCTGGGTCACACTGAGGACTAATTCTGATCAGTCTCCTCAGTGTGATTGACAGGAGAGATGATCAGAGGTGCAGAGTTTTTGCCACCATCATTAAGACCTGGGTTGAAGTATGGGAAGAGTTTCTCAGTGAAGTAGCAGCCAGTAAAGGAGAAGATAAGAGCTGCAGCATCTACGTCATAAAAGGAGACCAGACCCTCCTCATAATCCACAAACACCCCCACTGTCTTGAGTTTAACCTTCAAGACAAGAGAGACTAGAGGGTCATTGAGAGCTCTGTACTTTATTCTCTTCCTCAGCCATATAGTCCAGTAACCGTCCTCAGGGCTCAGTGGGACGTCTTCTTTCCTGTTGATCGACTCTCTGGCCACTCCTAAATCCCATTCAATCTTTCCTTGAACTTGAACCTCAAAGTAAAATCTGCCTGAAGAGAAACTCTGCTTTGCTAAAACACAGGGATTGAGAGAAAATCTCTCTGGGTTGTCTGGGAGATTGCTCTGAACATCACCAGGATTCACTTGTTTCCCATCATCAGACAGGATGAGACATGGATGTGCTGTGTCAGGATCAAGAGTCACATCCACTGCAGACTGCTGGACCCTCTTCAGCTCAGACACAGCAAGTAGCCTCTTCATCTCTTTATTGAGTGTCTCCTCCAGCTGAGACACAGCTCTCACCACAGTCCACTCATATGATGGACAGACGCTGACCTCTGTCCAGTCCTTGCAGGATGGAGCTGCTTCCATGGATGACAAACTCTGGAGAAGATGCAGGTGGTCTTCAGAGTGTGAGAGCTGCTTCACCTCAGTGCTCCTCTTCTTCAGCTCAGAGATTTCCTGTTCCAGCTCTTTGATTAAGTCTGTGACTTGTTTCTGTGTCGTTTCCTGTTTCTCTTTAATTGTCTCAGTGAGCTTGTTTAGGCCTCTCTCAACAGACTCCCTGAGAGCAGTCAAGATCTGAACACTTTCTGCTGTCTCTCTGTCTGCATTTTCCTTGCTGCAGATGGCTGACTGTTTGAGGTCCTGAATCTTCAGTTGTCTCTTCAGGATCATCTGCTGAATTTCAGCCTCCAGCTCAGCCTTCTTTACAACATATCGTTGTTTCAGAGGAACAACATCATGTGTCTTGTGGTCTGAAACATGGCAGAGCATGCAGACACATGTCTGGTCGGTCTTACAGAACAGCTCCAGAGGTTTATCGTGCTTCGTACACATCCTGCCTTCCAGGTTCTCCACAGGGTCGATCAGCTGATGTCTTTTCAGGCCTGACACTGTCAGATGAGGCTCCAGGTGAGTCTCACAGTAGGAGGCCAGACACACCAGGCAGGACTTCGGGGCCTTCAGTTTGGTTCCAGTGCAGACGTCACAGGGAACTTCTCCTGGTTTGGCAGCTTGTTGCTGTGAGCTGCTGCTGCTGGCTTTCTGTTGAGCTGACTGTCTGAGCTGAGCGACCATCTCAGAGAACAAAGTGTTGACCTGCAGCTCAGGTCTTGCGTTAAAAACCTTTTTACACATTGGACACACGCACTGGTCGTCAGTATTCCAGTGTTGAGTGATGCAGTTTTTGCAAAAGTTGTGTCCACATGGTGTGCTGACAGGATCAGTGAACACATCCAGACAGACGGAGCACAGAAACTGATCTTCAGATGGCAGATAGTTTGCAGCAGCCATATCCTTTTTACCCTTTTTCTCATATAAGTGTAACTCTAGCCTCACACAAGCTCACAGTTGAGGTCGCTGATGTTACATGTGGGGAACAATGGTTGCTCAACAGCAGGGACCCACATAGAGAGACATAAGGACACATTGAGAGGAAAAAATGTGCAAGTGTTGACAAAAAAATGTCTTTTAAAACAAAAAAAGGTAATTTAGTTATTTAATTATCCATAAAGTCAAATTAAACATAACTATTTGACAAGCCTTGGTATGAAAAGAGAGCAACATCCTGTCTGAGTATAGCTGAAGATTTGTGTTAACGCCGGTTAATGAAATGTAAATATGTAAACTTGAACACTCCACCGATGTTTGCACCTTTGCTGTGCTGTTGAAATAGACTTGATGAACTCAGTTTGATTTTTTGGATCTCACCTGCCACTCTGCTGTCGCTCGGACAAACTCTCAGTGTCTTTATGGTGTGTGTGACAATATAACAGGTGTAACTGCATGCCAGTCACGTCACCTGATGGTGCCATGAAGTGTATTTCCCTCATGTTTCATTCAGAGCTCTGTAGTTTAGGTTAAGAATGAAGGTCATCTTTTTGAACCAGAGCCAGAAAATAAGTGTGTTTATGGAAACAGTGACTTAAATCAACACATCTTTGGACTTCATTGAAAAATAAAAATTAAGCTTCAGGAGGGAATCATATGTTACTCACTCTATCTCGTTCTCTTCTTGTGCTTCATCTCCTCAGCTGATTAGGAGTGTTTGCTCTTTTAATTAAATCAACCAGATTTAGCTGTGATATTTTTCAGCCAGTCATACCATATCTTTGCTGTTAATATTTAATTCTGTACTCCTTTCTGGCTGTGTTTAAACAAACAACCAAAAAAAACATTATCCTACTATGATTTTTATATGGCAGATGGAAATTCATATTCCGCTGAGATATTTCAGCTGTGTATACTGCGGCTAACGTGCCCTAACACGTCGTTTATCATGTCAAAATATGGAAAAGTGGAACAGCTGTCATTTGTTTGGTGGACTTGTTGGACCGTGCGAACGCAGCCTTCCTCTTTCATTCCTCCGACCACCCTCTTGGAAAAGTCACTGTGACTTGCTATGTCAGAAACCAACGAAAAAAGGTGTCCTTTAACGTCAGCATGATACATGGCCACGTGCCGTTGTAGTATTATTGCGCCTGGTGGCGTCAGGGGGAATCGCAGCGGGACAAGGACGAAAGTTAGGGCAGCAGAAGTCTGAGTGCGGCGGGGAAGATGACTTTCACTTGAGGGAGTGGTGCTCGTTTCCCATAAGATTCAAAAGCCAAACGCTGTTCTTTTCAACCACATGCATTTGTTGTTGAAGGAAGAAAAAGATCAATTCACATAGTGTTTTTTTTTGTTTTTTGAAAGAGACTGTAAGTAAATGTTAAATTTCCTGTGAAAAAGAAGACAATCTTGAAAACAGACAAATAATGTAACAGGCAGAACTTGACAAAGTGTCCCAGAATGTCAACAACCAACACACCCAGGGTACCTTGCACCTCGTATGTTGGCGTGGAAAGTCCATGAGCAAACATCAGTATGTGACGAGGTCGCAGTGAGAATGTGCTGGCTTTACAAACTGTTAGCTAGCTGGTTTGTGTACATCACACAGGGCTGACCGTAAACAAGCAAGAAGTACTGTGCAACAAACTACGGTAAAAACCTCAGTTGGGACACATATTCCAAATGTGCTGTATACATTTCTAAAGAATACTCAGTAATACAGACATATCCGACACACAGACGTGTGGCAGGGTTAGGTCTCTCAATTACTCAAATAAAGCAATGAGATGAATTCTGAATCAGGTAGTGCTCTTTATTTCACCTCAGCTCGTCTTTATGTCAACTGCTCTGATGTCCACACAGGTGGGAGCTTAGTGTGTTTACAACTTCACTCAGGGTGCAAAAAGTCTTGTACAACAACCTGTTTGAACCATTGTGAAATACGGAAACATGAATCACTGTGTAATGGGTAACCTCGTGATTTACTACACATTTAAACACAGTTTTTTTTTTTGTTTATGGCCTTAAACACATTGTCTCACGGCATGCTGGGAAACTCCACCCATTCAGCCCCAACACACCACAATATGTTCAGTGCACAATGACAGTGTTGTTTATTGGCTTTAAACTAATTAAGCGAAACTGGCTTTACACATTTTAGTCAGGTACACTCAAAAACTGAAAAAAATAAAAAATAAAAATAAAATTGTTGTTGTTTCTTAGTGAGTCACTGCTGTGTTTCCAGCAGCTTTTTAGCAATCTGTTGCTGTTTTAAAAACTTCATTTGAGGCACCAAATATGGGTGTTTTGTAGCAACCTGTTGCCATTTTTCCAGTGACTTTTTAGGCACCAAAAGCAATTGTTTTTTACTGAGACACGGCTGCTTCTCCTGCTGGGACAGTGCCTATTTCCGACCATAACCAAATGTTTTTTGTGTGTAAACCTAACCATGTTTACCACACTGTTGTGTAAAAGTGTCAATATTTCCACCACTAACCACATCTGTGGTTAGCAGAAGCGTACAATGCCGACATTTCTACTGGCGTCTGGGTTGTCCCTGAACAGTTGCAGAGAAGTTCTTCTTCCCAGTGAAGTGTTCATTTTTTTATTAACAGATTTATGTAGAATGTGTTTCACTCAGATTGACATGAAGGCAAAGGGATAAGCACCTAAAGCACCACCATGTGTACTTCCACTGCAGCTGTCTGACTCGGCCTCGCTGTAACTGCTGGTAGTCAACCAATGGAGTCTGCTCTGTGTGGACAACGATGAGCAGGCTCGTCGTCCTTTTTACACCTCCATTTATTCACAGAACAGGAACAGGGTTGGCTCGTTACAGGAAGCTCACACACAGCACGCTACAAAAGAACAGCGCGTTATTTTAGCACAGAGGCCAGCTAGCTGTTTCACAAAGTGCATTATGTCAATATCTGGACGCTCTATCATTCCAAAAGTGCAGCAACCCACTCATAACTCATTCCCGTTACATTTCCACTGTGCATATATGTTCATATGGTGGACTTACAGACATTAATACACGATAATTGTACACAGTGCTCAAAAATTCACCTCGGCATGTCTCTCGTGAACTTGCGATGTTTAAATGCTGCAGTGGCATTTACCTATTACCTCTGAGAGAGGGCGCCCATTAGCCAATGACACAGGTATGAACACATGACTACATAAGTGCATGACTATCACATTACAGCAGTAATAGTGGAATTACACACAATACAAACTCTGTCACATCAGCAGGGCCACATATTCCTGACTTTAACTGGTGCTGCATACACAACTTCCCATTTCAGCCTCTCCTCATAGACACAGAGGACCGTTACTTTCCCTTCCTCTGCAGCTCTCTGTGCCCGCTGACAGTTACAGAAAAGGAAGCCATCTCTGGGCCTTTGTCTCAAAAGATTTTATACACAATCATGAAAATTGAAGAAGTCGGATAATTTTTACAGAGATCTCTTTTATTATACATAAAAACTTGCAGGTGAAAGTACAAAAATCAACACAGTCGGTCTTTTTGTTTTCCTTTATTCTTTCTGTTCTTATAAGTATAAAGTACACATCTTGTAATGGTATGTAGAAAATAAGACACAAAAAATAAATCTCAGATACTAACAGGAAATCTGTTGCCTGATGTCAGACAGAATTACCATCTTGTTAAACTTCTAAGAATCGGCAGATTCAAAGGTTCCAGACTCTTCTCATCTTACAGACTGACAACTCAAATCTATACATTTAATACAAATTAGCAGACAGGGTTTATAAATTGAATTTCCCATAATGGGTTTTCAAGTAAAAGTTTGCATGTACTGTACATATTGATATTCATGTGTAGACAGTTTGTTTCCATGTGATTTGTAACAGTGGTCTTACTGGTGGGTCTTTCATGGCTGGAGAGGTCAGTGTATCAATATTTGGAAGTTACTGTGGAGCTTCAGTGAGCAGTCAACGAGCTAAATGCTAACATCAGCATGCTATAATGCTTACATGTTGATGTTAGCATCTTACTTTAGCATGTTAGCATGCTGACATTTGCTAACTAGGAGTAAATACAAAGTCCAGCCGAGGCTGATGGGAATGCCAGTATTGGACACATCAGGAAAAGTAGAAAAGTAATGTTGTACGTGATGTTGAATCAAGTCATATCGACAATGACTTTTTGACTTTATTCAATGGTAGAGTTCTTAATTTCAACCTGAGTCCGATGGGTCCTAAAAAAGCCCAGGAGGTTGGACTGGATTTGGTGACAAATAAATGCACTATGTCAGTACAACAACGTGAACTGACGTTTGTTTTCCTCCAACAAAAACATGTAGTTACAGGATGTGGACACCGCTCTCTCAGTGTTTGTTTGACCCATCCACCTCCCCTTCTGTCCGCCTCAGTCAGACCGTCGTCGCCTTAGCTTTCGTCCTTGTCCCGCTACAACTGCCTTAACTTAAAGGAAGCCTTTTTTCTGATGCTGCAAGTCACTGCCCAAGCGCCGGATTTCAATGACGTTGCAGTGGGACTGGGCTCAAAAAACAAGTTTTATTCACAAATCCAAGGTAACACTGTGTAAACAGCCTGGTCTCACTCCGCAGTCACTAACTAGTGCTTGATCAGTGACTTCTGGCATCATGAAAAAAGCCGTCCTTTCACATCAGCATGATTAGCGGTTGGTTGCCGTTATTGTTTAACGGTGTCCGGCGGCATCAGGGGGGAAAAATGGCATGGCACCAACAAAAGTTATGCTGGCGCGAGTCTGAGTAGGGCTGGTGGGCGTGGTGGTATATTCTTTTTTCTTAAACCCGACCAGGTGTGTTGGCAACATGTAACCATTTGTTGCTGAAGGAAAAAAACAGCAATTTGTGGTGTTGAACTGACCTAGAGCATTTATTTTGAAAGAAACTGTCTGCAAACTGTACATTTCCTGTGAAAACAGAAGTGTATTTTGAAAACAGACAATGCACGTAACAGGCTGAGGTTGACATAAATGATCATAACAAATTGTGCCACGGAGTTACAGTTGTTCATTTAAAAGTGCCACTGACCCCAAGTTTGTCAGCAGGTTGAAGAATTAATGTCTTCCATCTGTCTTGTGCTGTTGGACTGTCTAAGAATCTTCCTCTTTTTGTAAAGGTGAAGTTTATGAACACAGAAGGCTCATTTCTAAGTAACGTCACAAGACATTTGAGCAAATTTTGTCAAGCTGAGTGTGAAATAAACTCATAACTTGAGCTTGAGTGCAAGTTTTGTGACAGTAGTCCACACCCATGTTTGTTATGTTGCATAATACTGAATCTTTTTGTCGATACTAAAGCTTTGAGTCTACTCAGTGTGATTTACACAAGGGATGATCAGAGGTGCAGAGTTTTTGCCACCCTCATTAAGACCTGGGTTGAAGAATGGGAAGAGTTTCTCAGTGAAGGAGCAGCCAGTAAAGGAGTAGATAAGAGCTACAGCATCTACGTCATAAAAGGAGACCAGACCCTCCTCATAATCCACAAACACCCCCACCTTCTGAGGACGAGACCTCAGAGAGAGATAAACTTCAAGATCATCGAGAGCTTTGTACTCATTTCCATTCCTCAACCATATGGTCCAGTAACCATCCTCAGGGCTCATTGCGATCAGTCCCTTCCTGTTGATCGACTCTTCAACCACTCCTAAATCCCATCCAGTCTTTTCTTTAATTTGAACCTCAAAGTAAAATCTGCCTGAAGAGAAACTCTGTTTTGCTAAGACACAAAGACCGGTAAAAAATCTCTCAGGGTTGTCTGGGAGATTTTTCTTCACATGATCATGATTCGCTTGTTTCCCATCATCAGACAGTGTAACTTCAGGATGTGCTGTGTCAGGATCAAGAGTCACATCCACTGCATACTGCTGGACCCTCTTCAGCTCAGCTTCAAAAAGCTTCTTCATCTGTTCACTGAGTGTCTCATCCAGCTGAGACACAGCTCTCACCACAGTCCCCTCATATGAAGGAGGATGGATATTGATCTCTGTCCAGTCCTTGATGGGTGGAGCAACGTTCAAGGGCTGGATGCTTTGGAGAAGATGGAGGTGGTCTTCAGAGTGTGAGAGCTGCTTCACCTCAGTGCTTCTCTTCATCAGCTCAGAGATTTCCTGTTCCAGCTCTTCGGTAAAAGCGTTGGCCTGATTTTCTGTTGTTCTGTGCTTCATTTGAATTGTGTCCATGAGTTCGTTCAGTTTACGCTCAGCACACTCCATCAGAGCAGTGAAGACCTGAACACCTTCTGCTATCTTTCTATTTGCATTTTCCTCACTGAGGCTGACTGACCGTTTGATCTCCTGAATCTTCAGTCGTCTCTTCTGGATCATCTGCTGAATTTCAGCCTCTGTCTTCTCCAGCTCAGCCTTCTTTCCTTCACAACCTTCCCTCAGAGGAACAACATCATGTGTCTTGTGGTCTAAAACAGTGCAGAGCATGCAGACACATGTCTGGTCGGTCTTACAGAACAGCTCCAGAGGTTTATCGTGCTTCGTACACATCCTGCCTTCCAGGTTCTCCACAGGGTCGATCAGCTGATGTCTTTTCAGGCCTAACATTGTCAGATGAGGCTCCAGGTGAGTCTCACAGTAGGAGGCCAGACACACCAGGCAGGACTTCAGGGCCTTCAGTTTGGTTCCAGTGCAGACGTCACAGGGAACTTCTCCTGGTTTGGACACTTGTTGCTGTGAGCTGCTGCTGCTGGCTTTCTGTTGAGCTGACTGTCTGAACTGAGCGACCATCTCAGAGATGAACGTGTTGACTCGCAGCTCAGGTCTTGTGATAAAAACCTTTTTACACATCGGACACAGATATTGGTTTTCAGTATCCAGTGTTTATTGATGCATTTTTTGCAGAAGTTGTGTCCACATGATGTGGTGACAGGATCAGTGAACACTTCCAGACAGATGGAGCACAGAAACTGATCTTCAGACAGCAGGCTGCTGGCAGTGGCCATATCTACATGCTGAGAACAAAAGAGAAAGTTATTCAGATGTTATTAAAAACACAAATAATGAGAGTCCATAGCACAAAAAATAGAATAGAAATAAAGATAATACAAGTTTGAAAAAAAAACCAAAAACATTTTAACTACAGAATTCTTGCTTCTTGTGGTAATGTTTTACAATGCACAAAACTGGTGTACTGTTTTTGAAAAAGTGGGTTTTAAAATGATCATAGGACAATAGCTTTGACATGTCAAAGCCAAGTCTTATCCAAAAAGGCCCCACTGTGGATCAGGGTACCTCTCTGGGGTACTGCCACGTCCCATGAATGCTCAGTCAGATTGGGATCTGGGGCATTTGGAGGCCAGGTCGATGCTTTGAGCTCTCTGTTGTGTTCTTCAGACCACTCCTGAGTCGTTTTTGCAGTGTGACATAGCGCATTGTTCTGCTTGGTGGCCACTGCCATCAAGGTGCATTGTTGCCATGAGGGGGGATGTACCCAGCAGACCTTTGCGTTGTAACGATATGATTAATGTTAATCACCTTGACCGCCAGTGGTTTTAATGTTTTTGGCTGATTGGTGTATAAACATGACTGCAGTCTGCACAGTGAACACAAGAAGTTTGTGGGGCAAACTTAAGTCCCACAAGTGTTTTCTATCTGGGCAAGTTACACCATGGTATTAGCTAATGAGCTAATGAGCCAGGCCCGGACTGGTCCACGGGAGAACCGGTGAGTTCCCCAGTGGCCTGGCCAGCAAGTGGTCTGCTCTGGCCTGCCTGTCTTTTTCTTTTCTGCAGCACAGGCTGTGCAGCGCAGGTGGCCGCGCCGGCTGGCAAAGCCCACCCGCTGTCAGAAATGATAGGTGCTTTCAGCATTTGTCACAACGATTGGTCAAAAAGGTTTTTTAGATTCAAGACGTGATTCATTTTTTTCGCTTTCCACCCGCGCCCGCACCCAAATCAGCGCGCCTGTAAACTGAAAGCAGTTTGGTTGTGGAGAGTCAGGTGGAGCAGAGAGCAGAGGGTGTGTGTGTGTGCCTGTGTGTGTAGACTGTGCAATAGAAGCTCTGCAGCTCAGCAGCGCCGTTACAATGGACCGGCGAAAGGTGGAGCTGAACGGGAGAGAGATAAAAAAAGGGGCCATTGAGTCATAAACTTACAGATATGTTCAGAGCCTCCGCAGCCCCCCGCAGCAGCATGACGTCGTCAAATGATGATGCTGCAACAACTAAGTTAACATAGATATTACGAAAACTGGTTGTTCTCAACATGAGGTCCGGGGAAGATGGGGACCAACCCGAGGCTAGACAAATGAATTTCGCGTTGTAGTTTCCTGTAAAAATGTCCTTGAAATATCCCGCGATGTGAAAAATACATGCCGAGCAGTCACTGGTGCGTGGAGCAGAGTCTGCGCAGTCGTAAAATTTGAGCTTTGTGTGCACAGGGCTTGCAGACGTCCGCTTTGAGTCCGCGCTGACCTCTGCGGAGTTCGCTCTGCGTACGTTCCACCCGAGTATGTTCAGGCCTTAAGGGTGCATTTGGTTCCATTTTGTACAGTCAGGCCTCTAACTGAATGCTACATGATGTCAAACTGGGTCTGGGGCCCCTTGAAATGAAAACCTTTTTTATTATTATCACTGTGTCAGCAGAGAGGAGTGACTTATTTTCTCTGCACTTTAAGTTTGATTGAAGACAAATTAATTGCTTCCATCACAGTAAACACTGGTCTGTGTGTGTGTGTGTGTGTGTGTGTGTATTTTCATTTGTGTGTATTTTCATTTGCATGTAGGGTCACATAGCTGAGATGCACAACCTGCTGACCTAAGGCAGTGATTTTTTTGGGTCTCAACCCATGAGTGGATAACAGCAGAGGTCCAGGCGCCACACTGAACACTTTTTATGGAGAAAAAGATACTTGCACACATGCATACTTGATACTATAATTAAGGCTATGTTTAGCTAAAGCTATGTTTATTTTATTTTAAATAAAAGTCACAGCACTTTATTTTCTATATTATAATGTGCATGTAGGTTACAGCTGTAACTTTGAAACACAAATACAAACAGAATTGTGTGATTGTTTTTTTTTTTTGAACAAACGTGTTTATTGATGTTACAAGCTTTACAAACTTAAACACGCTTACAGAATCCTTCTTTTGAAAAGCTGTAAATTCTTTTGTTCCATATCTTTGAAAAAATAACAAAGAAAACAAACATGAACACAGAACCTATCGGCAAGGTGTTTCCCAGTTCCTATGACAGAGACAGCAATTAAAAAAAATAAAAAAAAATAATGCAAATCCAACGTGTAGGTAAGAGTAAGTGAGTAAATGATGGCGACCGACACTTATAAAGATGGGGCAGATAGAAACAACAGCACACTCATTTACCTCCAGGGGTCCAGATCTATAGGTGCCTGTATGATACTGAGTCCTCTGAATGTCTCACAATGTTAGTCCAAAGTAAGTAATCAGCGGATTCCACCTCTTCTTAAACAAGACCATGTCGAGGTTGAGCTTTGCTGTTATTTTTTCCATTATGTATACCCTGATAAGTCGCTCTTTCCATTGGTCTACGGTTGGGGGTAACGGTTTACACCAGGACATGGTTTATCATCTTTTTTGCCACCATTATGAGGATTTTGAGAAGGTACATTCTTTCTTTACATAAAAAATCAAAGGGGAGCACTCCAAGTACAAAGATCAGCGGATCCTTTTTATGTTAATTTGTAAGATGTTAGTAAGTTCCACCCAGATTCCCTCCCAGTACAATCTCAATTTGGGACAATCCCAGAAAATGTGTGTGTGATCTCCGATTTGTCCACATTGTCCTCCAACAAAGATTTGTTTTTGTCTTGTCGAATTTGGAAATAATGAGAGGAGTTTTGAAAAAAACGGGTATTCACTTTCCAGATGAATTCTTTCCATGTAGGGCTGTTAGTCAATTTATGCCCATTCTCACACACTTGTTCCCAACTTTGGTCTTCAATCACAACATTCATTTCTAATTCCCATTTTCTCCTTTACCCCTAGAGAGCTCCCCTGTACAATTGTCTGTAGCAGTTTATATAAACGTGACACAATTTTTCCATCTTCTTCTTTCTTTATGATCTTATAAAGAAGAGTAGATCAGAGGGCTGCATTGTGAGAGACTGCCATTCAGTGTGAGACGTCAGATAGCTTCTCAACTGTAGGAACCTGTAAAAATCAGTGGAAATCAAACCGAAATTTTCCTGTAATTGGTTAAATGACTTCAGGGTTCCACCGTCAAATAAATCGTCTATGAGAGTAAGGCCCTTTTTTCCCAGTCTTTAAATCTTGAATCTAGATGTCTAGTATAAAGTTGATTATCTCTGAGATTTTCATTGCCCTAGATATGGATTGAGGTGCATTCATCTTTTTTTTCACTATATTTAAAACCTTACGTGTGCACTTCATCCAGGGATTTGTGATTTTATTCCTTGTCCATATCTCATTAGAGCAGAATGGTAATACTTGTAGTGAGACTCCCGGGCACGAGTCTTGCTCTAAAGACAACCATGTTGTTTCATTATTTTGTTTCAACCATTCTACTGCCCCACGTAATTGTGCTGCCCAATGATACAATTTCAAATTTGGTACGTTTAAACCACCGCATGCTTTACTACTTGTCAAGTGTGTGAATTTAATTCTGGGCTTCTTTTTCTGCCAAATGAAGGAAGAGATCATTTTTGTAACTTTTAAAAGTAGTTGTTGAAATCCAGATAGGAAGAGACATAAACATATATAACAGTCTGGGCAGAATATTAGTTCTGACTGTTTCAATCCTACCAAAGAAGGATAGTGGCAATATTTCCCATCTTTCCAGGTCTTTTTGTATCTGTTCAATTAATTTCCCATAATTTAAATTGTACAATTGAGAAGCGTCTGAGGAAATAACTATTCCTAGTATCGAAACCCCTGAAGTGACCAATTGAAATTAACCTTTTTGATAGTTCTGGTGGCCAGCACCCATTCAACATCATGGCTTCCGATTTCGACTCATTAACTTTATAGCCTGAGGCTTCGCCAAAGTCTTTCAAATGTTTTAAAAGTTCAGGTATGGAGGTCCTAGGATCTCTAATATATAAAATGACATCGTCCGCATATAATGATAATTTGTGCTCTTTTGTCTTGTCTGGTATACCAAGAATCAGTGGATTACTCCGTATTAGTTCTGCTATGGGTTCGATACTTATGGCGAATAAAATCGGAGACAAACAACAGCCTTGTCGCGTTCCCCTTTTTAATGGGAAGCTGTCTGAAATATAACCATTAACCCGTACTCTGGAAGTGGGATCTTTATACAGGACTTTGAACCACTGAGTAAACACTTCATCAAAGCCCATTTTATTCAGGACGTGCTCCAGAAACAGCCAGTCCACCCGATCAAACGCTTTCTCTGCATCAAGGCTGAGAAGCATTGATGGGTAAGACTGTGATCTGGCGGTTGATATTATATTCAGAGTGCGCCTAATATTGTTTATTCCTAATCTTTCAGGTATAAAACCCGTCTGATCTGGGTTAATCAACTCGTTAATAATCTTCTGGAGTCTTCTTGCTAGTATAGCACTCAGTATCTTAACATCATTACATAACAAACTTATTGGTCTATATGAAGCACATTGTGTGGGATCTTTCCCTTCTTTATGTATAACCGAAATGACTGCATCTGCCCACGTTCTAGGTGGATCTCTAGCATTCAGGGCATAGTTATATGTTCTATGTAAGAGGGGAATAATCTCAGCTTGAAAACACTTATAGAATTCCCCAGGAAACCCGTCTGGGCCCGGGGATTTATTGTTTTTGAGCTTTTTAATGGCGGTTTTTATTTCCTCTTCAGTGATGGGTTCAACTATGGCTTTAGCTTCTTTTTGATTCAGTTTGGTGAGGTTCATTTGTTGAAGAAATTGTTTGATTTTTTCTGATTTGTTGGGGGAGGTTGGTGCATCGTATAATTGTTCATAATATTTAGAAAATGCGTTTGCTATTGCTTTGGGGTCAGACACCAAATTTTTTGAGTACGGGCATGTAATCTTTTGTATTGTTCGGCTTGCTTGTGCCTTTCTTAGTTGGAAGGTGAGCAGCCTACTCGCTTTGTTCCCTTGTTCATAGTATTTCTGATTAGCGAAGCGTAAAGCCCCCTCTGCTTTGTGTGTAAGTAAGTCGCTTAATTTCTGTCTACAGTTACTCAGCTCCATGAAGATAGTGTTGTCATTTGTTCTTTTGTGTTCTGATTCTAATTTCTTAATTTGTTCTTCTAATGATTCTTGATCTTTCTCACGTTCCTTTTTTAATTTAGAGGATAGTGCTATAATTTTGCCCCTCAACACTACTTTCGCCGAGTCCCACAAAATAGAAGGGGAGACTTCATTATTATCATTTGTGTCAAGGAAATTTTTAAATTCAGTTTTTATATCTTGTACCACCTCCGGATTGTTTAAAAGCGATACATTTAATCTCCACAATTTTCGAGGCTTATTTTGATCCATATGTAACGACATAATCACTGGACTATGGTCCGAAAGAGTTTGGGGTTCAATGTGGCAATCACCCACTTTATGAGCTTCTTGTTTCGAAATACAGAAGTAATCTATCCTCGAGTGGCTCCTATGGACTTTTGAAAAATAAGTGTAATCTCTAGTCTTGGGGTTTTTTACACGCCAGATGTCAACAAGTCCGAGCTCTTCTAGCATATTACATGTTGCTTTAGATTTAGATATTTGATATTTCTGTTCGGATGGAAATTTATCTATGTTGTTGTTTATCACACAATTAAAATCGCCTCCCAATATTATTATTCCTTTTGCGTTCCCTGCCAAGAGTTGAGCCACCTCCTTAAAGAACCCTGGATCATCCTCATTGGGCGCATAGATATTCATAATTGTTAATACAGTTTCTCCCATGGAGCCTATGATGATCCAGCGACCCCTTTTATCCTGAAGGATCTTCTCTGGAACCAAGGGTAGGGATTTATGGCAGAGAATCGTTACTCCCCTTTTCTTGTGGTTTTCGTATGATGCGCTGAATGCCTGTCCCACCCAACCCCTTTTTAATTTTGCATGTTCCTCCTCATTCAAATGGGTTTCTTGCAATAATCCTATCGAGCAATCCAACCTTTTTAATTGTGCCAATATTTTTTTCCTCTTTATGGGGTGATTTAGTCCGTTTACATTGTAACTAACGCAATTCAGAATGGTCATGTTCTACTTCGTGAGAAGAGAGATAGAAAAAATAATAATAAAAAGAATAAATAAAATAAATAATAATAATAATAATAATAATAATAAAACAGTGTCATAACTCACCATCACTCCCTCTCCTAACTGTCTTTGAAACATTTACACCTGAGAATAATAGTTAGAGTCACCTTGCCGGGAAAAATAGAACATATGGAACTACAAAGCCAACCGGTAACCTGGTAGAACTTCCAATGGAACCGTGGGTTGTCCTCATTAAGAAAACATGTGGTTAACAGTACAAGTTTAACCCAGACCTTATGTGAACCTAGTCTGAACAGGGAGACTAGACTCCTTTGGGGGGGTGCACAAAATGTGTAAGCAGCAGCTCGCATAATGTCCAAACTCTGCTGCCTCGAGTGCCCAAGTCAGTGTGTCTTCTTGCCCGAATTTTTGATTATAATTTTGTTACGCCTGTAAACATTCAGACTTCAATATGCTTTTATAAAACTCACTTTGCCTTATCCAATTTACCTTTTATATAAAAGGGGAAAGTAAGCATCTACCTTTTTACTGTCATACCTTTCAGTCTTGATCTACACCGATTGTGGTGAGCCTAGTTTCATTCAGAGTCCGTGTCAGTCTCTCTTTCCCCCTATCAGCCCTGGAATAGCTGTCTATTCTATAATAGACCTCTTTTTAAGATGTCCCAATCATCCACGTCTGCTT
The DNA here is from genome assembly GCA_026686955.1 of Epinephelus cyanopodus. Lineage (NCBI taxonomy): Eukaryota > Metazoa > Chordata > Actinopteri > Perciformes > Serranidae > Epinephelus > Epinephelus cyanopodus. The sequence continues at coordinate 3,501,200 of CM048916.1, read as the reverse complement.
CCATTCCTGGCTCATGTGGAGATAGTCGGGTCTCAGTCGTCTCCGTGCTGATCTGCATCTCTCTCATGATGGTCCTGATTTCCTTGGGAGTCAGCATCAGACCCCTCTTCCCTTGTCTGCCCTGGGTCAGCCATCTGTCATGTAGTAGGTCTCTCTCCAGGAGGTCCCGTTCTCCCACGTCTGCTTCTACTCCTAGCTCTTGCAGAGTTGGTTGGGCTTCACAGAGAGAAGGGAAGGTTTTGACCCCGGTGTCCAAAAACACCCTTAACTGAGCCGGGTATGGTGCTTGAGCTTTGATGTTACGTTCCCTGAGCTTCTTAATGACTTCACGCACTTGCTTCCTCTTTCTCAGGACCTCTGGGGAGTAGTCTTGATCGAAATAGACCCTTTTCCCCTGGTATTCCACGTCTCGCTGTGCCCAGGCTTGTTGGAGCACCATTTGTTTCACTTTAAAGTCCAAAAACCGCACTATTATTGATCTCGGCGGTGCTGCCGGCTTCGGCTTCGGTGTTATAGCCCTGTGAGCTCTCTCTAAACAAATGTTCATATTCTCCTGAAGTCTCAGAGTTGACTTAAAGAAATTAGTTATGAACGGGATCATCTCTTTACCCTCTGCGTCTTCAGGTATTCCATACACTCTGATGTTGTTCCTGCGGAGCCTGTTTTCCAGGTCATCTTGCCTGGCTGTTAGCTTAGCGTCTTTACTTAGCAGGTAGGCTAGCGCTCTTTCTTGCCGCATGCCCCGGTCTTCGGTATTACTCACTCTGGTTTCGGTAGCGGTCATTCTCTCCTCAAGTGTGTCTATCCGCTGCCTAATTTCAGCCATTGACGTCTCCATCCGTGTCTGAGATTCTTGAATCTGTCGCTGTGCATCCCCGGACTCTTGTCTGAACTTTCGGAGCTCTGTTAGCATTAGCTGTTCAAGCCCGGACTCACTGCTAGCTAAGCTAGCATCAAGCGTTAGCTGCTTTTGAATCATCTTCGAGTCGTCGCTTTTCCCAGCTCTGGTGTCTTTTTTAGCCTGTTTTTGACTTGAGCTCATTTTCGTAATCACTTACTGGGAAACTTTGAGGTTGTGAGTGGAGTATAGTTTGTTTACAGGCAGTTTAAAACTGAAATCGGGCGAAGCGTTCTGTTTAGGTGCCTGACTCGGGCATAGCCGGAACCGGAAGTCCACTCGTGTGATTGTTTTATTGTTTAAATTAAAATCTCACTAAAACTTGTGTGATTTTGACCTGACAAAAACTAGGAAATATGACCTCATTACACCAGTTACCTGTCACTCAGAGAATTGATTTTAAAATCATGCTGCTTGAGTATGAATCACTCTGTGGCTCTGACATGCTTGTGACATATGAACGATCTGAGACCGGCCGACTGACGGCCCCAAGAGTTAGAACAACACGTGGTTAATCAGTGTTTTTTATCATGAGCACAAACCTGGAATAACCTCCCAGATGACGTTAGACAGACCTGACTCTGAACACTTTTAAGTCGAAGCTAAAACTGTTTCTTTTGCACACTGCCTGCTCCACCCTGAAATGACTGCAGCTCATTTATAAACTTCATTTTTTATTTTTTATCTCTGCTGGTTCCCCCAGAATGATTTTATTGCACCTGGGGAAGCACCTGATTTGCGTTACTTAAACACATTAAAAGATGTTTCCTGTTTCATTGCCCTGTAACAACACTTCTGCCCCCTTAATTATTTTATGTCAGTAATCACAGTTACATCATTGTACCTGGAACTATTTTGAGATTATGTTACATTTTTAGATATAAGCGCATTACCCGATTTGTTAAAAAGTTTATTGCACTTTTTTTGCAAATCTTTTTGATCGCTGAGGCATGAAATTAAAAAAAAGTGGAACTTTCTGAGTAAAGCAAAGAAAGAAAAGCTGAAGTTTTGCTGAGGGAATTATTATCAGCTGTACTCACCGGTGTTGAGCAGGGACTCTGCTGAGAAAGTCTTGATAAACTTTATTTTTCGTCTTTAGACAGAAACAGAAACATGTCTTGCTTGCAGCTCTGCAGTCCCCTGACAAATACTGTTTCATTTCAGGAATATGACGTCTAAGTTCTCCCTGATTTGTCCCCTGGTGTTGCTCCGCCTGCTCTGTGGGTGAGGGTTCCTGTCCAGTGTCTGCCATTTACATAATTATAACAGTATATAATACATAGTTTTGGCAGGACGAATATTCAGGGAGCAATGCAACCTGTGGCGTTTGTACCTTCTTTTTCTTGTTTTTTTCTACAGCAGTAAATTCTTACAACAACAGACAGGTTGTCTTTATTCTCAATGCTACAGTCTCGTCATCATTCAAAGTTCAGCTCAGCTTTAATAAAGTCTGCTCAGTTTTATTTTATTTTTAAAAAACTGACACTTTGTGTTTGAGCAATACCACATCTTGGATTATTTGGCAATATGACTCATGAACCTCGTGACAAAAGCAAAAGGAAAAGGAAAAAGGAAGTGAAACATTTCTCGGCATAACAAGTTCTCATGATCATTGAAGACATAATATAATAGGCCTATAATAATATAAAGGGCAGCTGGACCATCAGAGTTAAACATGCTGTTACTCCCAAGGTGGTTTACAGGCCATTTCATAGCTTTCGATTTACTGGTCCATCTACGTCCCAACCCTCACCTATGGTCATGAGCTCAGGGTAGAGACTGAAAGAACAAGATCGCAGATATAAGCGGCTGAAACGAGTTTCCTCCATGGGAGCAGAGAGGAGTGACTTATTTTCTCTGCACTTTAAGTTTGATTGAAGACAAATTAATTGCTTCTATCACAGTAAACACTGGTCTGTGTGTGTGTGTGTGTGTGTGTGTGTGTGAGAGAGAGAGAGAGACCATGGCAACAGTAACTACGGTGTGTGACCATGGCAACAGTAACCATGGTGTGTGTGACCGTGGCAACGGTAACTATGGTGTGTGTGACCATGGCAACAGTAACCATGGTGTGTGACCATGGCAACGGTGACTATGGTGTGTGTGACCATGGCAACAGTAACTATGGTGTGTGTGACCATGGCAACAGTAACCATGGTGTGTGACCATGGCAACAGTAACCATGGTGTGTGTGACCATGGCAACGGTGACTATGGTGTGTGGCCATGGCAACAGTAACTATGGTGTGTGTGACCATGGCAACAGTAACTATGGTGTGTGTGACCATGGCAACAGTAACCATGGTGTGTGTGACCATGGCAACAGTAACCATGGTGTGTGGCCATGGCAACAGTAACCATGGTGTGTGTGACCATGGCAACAGTAACAATGGTGTGTGTGACCATGGCAACAGTAACTATGGTGTGTGTGTGACCATGGCAACGGTGACTATGGTGTGTGTGACCATGGCAACGGTGACTATGGTGTGTGTGACCATGGCAACAGTAACCATGGTGTGTGTGACCATGGCAACAGTAACCATGGTGTGTGTGACCATGGCAACGGTGACTATGGTGTGTGTGACCATGGCAACAGTAACTATGGTGTGTGTGACCATGGCAACAGTAACCATGGTGTGTGTGACCATGGCAACGGTGACTATGGTGTGTGGCCATGGCAACAGTAACTATGGTGTGTGTGACCATGGCAACAGTAACTATGGTGTGTGTGACCATGGCAACAGTAACCATGGTGTGTGTGACCATGGCAACAGTAACCATGGTGTGTGGCCATGGCAACAGTAACCATGGTGTGTGTGACCATGGCAACAGTAACCATGGTGTGTGTGACCATGGCAACGGTGACTAGGTGGTGGCCATGGCAACAGTAACTATGGTGTGTGTGACCATGGCAACAGTAACTATGGTGTGTGTGACCATGGCAACAGTAACCATGGTGTGTGTGACCATGGCAACAGTAACCATGGTGTGTGGCCATGGCAACAGTAACCATGGTGTGTGTGACCATGGCAACAGTAACAATGGTGTGTGTGACCATGGCAACAGTAACTATGGTGTGTGTGACCATGGCAACGGTGACTATGGTGTGTGTGACCATGGCAACAGTAACCATGGGGTGTGTGACCATGGCAACAGTAACTATGGTGTGTGTGACCATGCCAACTGTAACCATGGTATGTGACCATGGCAACTGTAACTATGGTGTGTGTGACCATGGCAACGGTGACTATGGTGTGTGTGACCATGGCAACAGTAACCATGGTGTGTGGCCATGGCAACGGTAACCATGGTGTGTGTGACCATGGCAACAGTAACTATGGTGTTTGTGACCATGGCAACGGTGACTATGGTGTGTGTGACCGTGGCAACGGTAACTATGGTGTGTGTGACCATGGCAACGGTGACTATGGTGTGTGTGACCATGGCAACAGTAACCATGGTGTGTGTGACCATGGCAACAGTAACTATGGTGTGTGTGACCATGGCAACAGTGACTATGGTGTGTGCGACCATGGCAACGGTGACTATGGTGTGTGTGACCATGTGTGTGTGTGTGTGTGTGTGTGTGTGTGTGTGTGTGTGTTGCTGGCTGACTATCTTTAAGGCTATATTTGGTTCATTGTGTAAAATTGGGAAGCAAGCATTTTTCTGTATTTTCATTTGCATGTAGGGTCACATAGCTGAGATGCACAACCTGCTGACCTAAGGCAGTGATTTTTTTGGGTCTCAACCCATGAGTGGATAACAGCAGAGGTCCAGGCGCCACACTGAACACTTTTTATGGAGAAAAAGATACTTGCACACATGCATACTTGATACTATAATTAAGGCTATGTTTAGCTAAAGCTATGTTTATTTTATTTTAAATAAAAGTCACAGCACTTTATTTTCTGTATTATAATGTGCATGTAGGTTACAGCTGTAACTTTGAAACACAAATACAAACAGAATTGTGTGATTGTTTTATTGTTTAAATTAAAATCTCACTAAAACTTGTGTGATTTTGACCTGACAAAAACTAGGAAATATGACCTCATTACTCTAGTCCTAAAATCTGTACACCAGTTACCTGTCACTCAGAGAATTGATTTTAAAATCATGCTGCTTGAGTATGAATCACTCTGTGGCTCTGACATGCTTGTGACATGAACGATCTGAGACCGGCCGACTGACGACCCCAAGAGTTAGAACAACACGTGGTTAATCAGTGTTTTTTATCATGAGCACAAACCTGGAATAACCTCCCAGATGACGTTAGACAGACCTGACTCTGAACACTTTTAAGTCGAAGCTAAAACTGTTTCTTTTGCACACTGCCTGCTCCACCCTGAAATGACTGCAGCTCATTTATAAACTTCATTTTTTTATTTTTTATCTCTGCTGGTTCCCCCAGAATGATTTTATTGCACCTGGGGAAGCACCTGATTTGCGTTACTTAAACACATTAAAAGATGTTTCCTGTTTCATTGCCCTGTAACAACACTTCTGCCCCCTTAATTATTTTATGTCAGTATTCACAGTTACATCATTGTACCTGGAACTATTTTGAGATTATGTTACATTTTTAGATATAAGCGCATTACCCGATTTGTTAAAAAGTTTATTGCACTTTTTTTGCAAATCTTTTTTGATCGCTGAGGCATGAAATTAAAAAAAAGTGGAACTTTCTGAGTAAAGCAAAGAAAGAAAAGCTGAAGTTTTGCTGAGGGAATTATTATCAGCTGTACTCACCGGTGTTGAGCAGGGACTCTGCTGAGAAAGTCTTGATAAACTTTATTTTTCGTCTTTAGACAGAAACAGAAACATGTCTTGCTTGCAGCTCTGCAGTCCCTCTGACAAATACTGAGTTTCATTTCAGGAATATGACGTCTAAGTTCTCCCTGATTTGTCCCCTGGTGTTGCTCCGCCTGCTCTGTGGGTGAGGGTTCCTGTCCAGTGTCTGCCATTTACATAATTATAACAGTATATAATACATAGTTTTGGCACAGGACGAATATTCAGGGAGCAATGCAACCTGTGGCGTTTGTACCTTCTTTTTTCTTGTTTTTTTCTACAGCAGTAAATTCTTACAACAACAGACAGGTTGTCTTTATTCTCAATGCTACAGTCTCGTCATCATTCAAAGTTCAGCTCAGCTTTAATAAAGTCTGCTCAGTTTTATTTTATTTTTAAAAAACTGACACTTTGTGTTTGAGCAATACCACATCTTGGATTATTTGGCAATATGACTCATGAACCTCGTGACAAAAGCAAAAGGAAAAGGAAAAAGGAAGTGAAACATTTCTCGGCATAACAAGTTCTCATGATCATTGAAGACATAATATAATAGGCCTATAATAATATAAAGGGCAGCTGGACCATCAGAGTTAAACATGCTGTTACTCCCAAGGTGGTTTACAGGCCATTTCATAGCTTTCGATTTACTGGTCCATCTACGTCCCAACCCTCACCTATGGTCATGAGCTCAGGGTAGAGACTGAAAGAACAAGATCGCAGATATAAGCGGCTGAAACGAGTTTCCTCCATGGGGTGTGGGCTCAGCCTTAGATAGGGGGAGGAGTCAAACATCTGGAGGGAGCTCGGAGTAGAGCCGCTGCTCCATCACTTCGAAAGGGGTCAGGTGAGGTGGTTCAGGCATCTGATCAGGATCCTCCTGGGCGCCTCCTGTTAGAGGTGTTTCAGGCACGTCCCCCTGGTAGGAGGCCCCGGAGCAGACTCAGAACACACTGGACGGATTACATATCTCATCTGGCCTGGGAACACCTCAGGGTCCTCCAGGAAGAGCTGGAAAGCGTTTCACTGACAGCCATATTAGTTCTCACTTTCTGGCAGCAGCAGCTGAGATTATCTGTCTTTAACACATCTCTTGTGTTATCAAACAGTGGCCCATATCCATCGGCACTAACAGAGCAACATGATGATTCTCTAGGAGCCTGTTTTGACCTGGTAATAACATGCGTTCTGAGTGATCCGATCATAAGTGGACGGGGCTAAATACAAGTCTAAACAACCTGTAAGATTCATTGTCAGATGTGCAGGAACTTTTGAGGCTCAGTGGCAACCCATCCAAAATGCAAAACACCCAGGTCCCACACAACATCACTAATATGTTCCCTGCACCTTCCTCCAGCCAAGTCAGGAGCCTCGGTGTCATTCTGGACAGCACTCTTTCATTTGAACTCCACCTAATAAACATTACCCAGACTGCATTCTTCAATGTAGTAGTTCGGATCAAAACTGGTGGGCTGGTTTGCTTTAGTACCAAGGTTCCAAAAGTCCTGAAGGGAACCATTGAGGCATTCACATAAGATTACATGACATTAAGATATTTTGATCTCGAGACAGCAGATTTCAAACAACGTCATGAAAGCTGACTGATAAGGTTGAGTATATTTTAATGTTAATAGTTAGAGGTCAAATGAAAATGAACACAAACTCAGTATAGCAGGCTGTTAGTATGTTACAAAGTCAAAAACCAAATATAAAGAAGCCACTTTTACTACAATCACAGCAAATAAAAAAATAAAGAAATCAACATGTAATGTAAAAAGCTGAGATAGATAGTTATATCCAGCTTCTGGTGCTGATGTACGCAGATGATACAATTATTATGTTTACAACAACAGAAGGTTTACAGACAGACTGTATGTATGAGAAATGGAAGTAAAAGGTTAATCGTGATAAAACTAAAATTTCTGATAACAGAAAAGCAAAAAAAAGCAAACTGAAGTTTTTGTGCAATGAAGAGAAAATTTTGAGATTTTTCATTGCCTCATTATGAATTATAATGGTTCATTCAGGACCGCTATTGAGGAGCTGCATGAACAAGCTTCTAATGTAATGTTTGCCATACTCTGTAAATGTAGAAAATTTGATTTACCTGAAGATGTCACACTTGATGTTTTTGACAAACTGGATACTCCGGTTATGTTGTTCACATTATGCGCCCGAAGAATAATTTGCCAGCTCATGTTCATATTACCTTGTATATAATAAAAGTCGCCCGTTACATGCTCAACACACCCGGTACAATGTAGGACAGTCCTCCATCCCATATTTTTGTATCTTATGAACAGAGATATTGATTATTATCATTTGTGATGAGTGAAGATAAAATAAATAGGATAGTGAATCAAATTGTGGGTCTGGAATTTTAACTGTAGAAACAATAAATGATCGGTCTACATATGAGAGAGAACCAATGGGGCAGAGTTTTTACCACCCTCATTAAGACCTGGGTTGAAGTATGGGAAGAGTTTCTCAGTGAAGGAGCAGCCAATAAAGGAGTAGATAAGAGCTGCAGCATCTACGTCATAAAAGGAGACCAGACCCTCCTCATAATCCACAAACACCCCCACCTTCTGAGGCTGAGACCTCAGAGAGAGACTGACTGGAATGTTATTAAGAGCTTTGTACTTATTTCTTTTCCTCAACCATACAGTCCAGTAACCGTCCTCAGGGCTCAGTGGGACGTCTTGCTTCCTGTTGATCGACTCTCTGGCCACTCCTAAATCCCATTCAATCTTTTCTTGAACTTGAACCTCAAAGTAAAATTTGCCTGAAGAGAAACTCTGCTCTCCTAAAACACAGGGATTGAGAGAAAATCTCTTTGGGTTGTTTGGGAGATTCTGCTTCACATCTCCAGGACATACTTTCTTTCTGTCATCAGACAGGATGAGAGCAGGATGTGCTGTATCAGGATCAAGAGTCACATCCACTGCATACTGCTGGACCCTCTTCAGCTCAGCTTCAACCAACTTCTTCATCTGTTCACTGAGTGTCTCCTCCAGCTGAGACACAGCTCTCACCACAGTCCCCTCATATGATGGACGGACGCTGACCTCTGTCCGGTCCTTGGTGGATGGAGCAGCTTTCACTGGTGGGAAGCTTCGGAGGAGGTGGAATTGATTTTCAGAACGTGAGAGCCGCTCCAGCTCAGTTCTTCTCTTCATCAGCTCAGAGATTTCCTGTTCCAGCTCTTTGATGAAGCCTTCTGCCATTTTTGTTGTTGTTTTCTGCTTTGCTTTGATCATGTTAATGAGATCGACCTGGCCTCTCTCAACAGACCTCTTCAGAGCAGTGAAGACCTGAACACCTTCTGCTATCGCTCTGTCTGCATCTTTGACACTGAGGTTAATGGAGCGTTTGATCTCCTGAATCTTCTGTTGTCTCTTCTGGATCATCTGCTGAATTTCAGCCTCTTTCTTCCCCAGCTCAGCCTTCTTTCCTTTATATTCTTCTTTCAGAGGAACAACATCATGTGTTTTGTGGTCTGAAACAGTGCAGAGCATGCAGACACATGTCTTAAGATCGATCAGCTGATGTCTTCTCAGGCCTGGCATTGTCAGATGAGGCTCCAGGTGAGTCTCACAGTAGGAGACCAGACACACCAGGCAGGACTTCAGGGCCTTCAGTTTGGTTCCAGTGCAGACGTCACAGGAAACTTCCTGTTTATCACATTGTTGCTCTGAGCTGCTGCTGCTGGCTTTCTGTTGAGCTGACTGTTTGAACTGAGCGACCATCTCAGAGATGAAAGTGTTGACATGCAGCTCAGGTCTTGTGATAAAAACCTTGTTACACATCGGACACTGGCACCTGTAGCTGGTATTCCAGTGTTTATTGATGCAGGTTTTGCAAAAGTTGTGTCCACATGGTGTGCTGACAGGATCAGTGAACACATCCAGACAGATGGAGCACAGAAACTGATCTTCAGATGGCAGATAGTTTGCAGCAGCCATATCTACACACAGAGAAGAAAAGTGAACGATTATTGCTTACTGTATATGGCATAATATCTGTCATTACACTAAATCAGTGTAGTGTTTTTAAAACTGTGGGGCATAAAATATTCATGAAACAGTAGCTTTATTATAAAATAATATAATTAACATACTAATTAGGGCAGTAAAATGAAAAAGTGCTTTAACCCTTTGACCACAGTATAGCAATTAAAAAAGTGCCATAAAAGCGAACAACATGCCTCCCAGTTTTATGACTTTATGAATAACAGATATGCAAGAAGCAAACTGAAGTGGCTACTTGGATGTTCACAGCAGAAATGGGTTAAAACTGGCTCAGTCCAGACAATACAATTTACAAATCTACACTACATTGTGGCCAGTCCAAAGAACAGAAGCTGGCGGGTCACTACATCTAAAAATTAGACTAGTGATATTGATTTGTCACCTCGTACGTTACTGTACCACAAATACCCTCATGGTAAAAAAAAAAAAAGCGAGGCTGTTACCCCTCTTAGTTTTCCTGTTTTGTTTCCCCACAATTACATTATTGTACCTGGAGCATTATATTATTTGTGTTGGTTACAAATATTAAATAATGTTTACCGCAAAAAACAGGATTCTTGTTTTCTCTTTCACAACACTTCTGCACCTTTTATTTATCTGTGATCTGTGATCAATTTACAGAAACCTCTTCATTCCCAATCTGTTATCAATTTTATTCCCAGACTTTTTTTTCTCCCCTCAATAACATTACTGCAGCTGAGACTATTTTCAGTTTATTTTTCATTTCAGTGCATTACCTTATTTGTGGGCTGCTAGTTTAACATAGTCAAAATGTTTATGTAAGAATGTTTTAGCAAAACTTTTTAATTGCTATCATAGTTGGTTTGTTGAAATAGTAACTATTATTCATTGCACTCACCAGTGTTGAACGTTGACTCTGTCGTGCTACTGAGAAAGTCTTGATACACTAGCGCCTTTTGAAAGCAGCACCTGCAGCTCTGTGGTTACTCTGAGAGACATCCAGTTTCATTTCTGCATTGTGACGCTGAAGTTCTCGTGTTGCTCCGCCTTCTCTTGGTTTGCTTTTGTGCTAATTATCATACAGTATAAAACTAATGGTTTGGCACAAAACTGATGTAAGATTAGGGAGCAAAGCATCATATGTGTCTGGCTTTTGTGACTTGTCATTTCTTTTATTCTTTTTTTATTTTGTATTTTCACAGCAGCCCATCGCACATTTATTTTTAAAACAAGAGATAAGTTATCTTCATAATCCTCTTTCCAGTAATCTCATCACCAGTCAAAGTTCAGCTCAACTTTAATATCGGGCGAGGACTGGTACCATTGCAGATGGTCCTCTTTACCAATTTGACACAAAGGGGACAGCAGAGACAAGGTTTCCAAGTAATAACAATAATGTTTTTGCAAATTGCAAATGGACTATCCAGCGAACCAAAGAGAGGAAGTGACGACCAAGGAGGAGGTGACCAAGCTGGCTGAAGGGGGGGGATTGTCGTTTTCATTCCTGGCCAATCCATGAGCCGGGTTTTCTTCATCCTCGTGCTTTTTTTTTCCTGGTCAGTGGTCGTTTCGGGCAATACTGCCCCAAAACAAGCTGCTAGTGTGTGTGACGTTGTCCAGACGGTTTGGTCCACTTTAAAAAGTGCAATGTGAAAGTGAACCGAACCAAATGAAGGTGTGAAATTTTCTGGCATTCCTGGCCCAATCAAACCGAGTCCTCCGGACTATCCTTTTGTGAATGCGCCCTAAGAAGCTCATCATCTGGATCTTGGTTGTTTGGTCCTGGACAGTGGCTCTGATGCTCACCAGTCCTCGGCCCCCCTCACTACGCTAGTGTACAGTCTCAGGGTGCTGGACTTGGGATGAAACCCTCCATGCATTGTGAGAAGCCTCCTTGCCTTGATATCAGTGGCCTCTATTGGCTTGGCATTTGGCTTTGAGTTGGCCTCCAGAGTTGTTTTCCACACCCCTATTGAGTTCTTGTTGGACAAATACTGTATGTATATCCAGACTGACAAACAGCTGCTGGCTAACCAACTGGACATAGTGGTGGTTGACAAACATAGGTAGTAGGAGCACTCGGGGCAGTGACCCCGAAACTGGGAGAGTGGCCCTGGCAGATTCTGGGAACAATATCTGAAGCCTCAGTCCAGAAGTGTGCAGGCCTAGGAACAGCTAAGGTACTAGCCTGGACATCCAGACTCAAATCTAGAAAGATTTTGAGTCTGGCCCTCACCGATACAGCCTTCCTACCCAAGGGACGGCACAAACTGAGGCATATTAAATGCCGCTGCACACAGTTGGATAGCACGATAGCCAATCAGAGCAAAAAACAAGGTGACGTATTCATTGCAGTAAGCCCCGTTTGTTTGCTGACCAGTGGGGCTAACTAGTATATTACGCTTTTGCCATATCCCATCGGCAAAATGGCAAAAAACATCCTTCCTGGAAGCGAAGGCCTCCAGGGCAGTCTGCTGTTCCTCTCCTAAGGAAAAAGATAAGTGTAGTTGGCTTAGCGTTTCTTACGAAGCTAAACTGAATGGTCCTTCGGCAGCTGCCATCTCGACTGTTTACTTTTCGACTCCTATGGTGCAGCGCTGTCCTCATCGTGTTACGCCCGATCAGAGCCCGCCTCTGTCAGATAGACTGATCTGATTGGTCCGATGGTGATTCAGTGGGCTGTGCTTGTCGGGGGCGGGGCATATAAATATATATATGTATATATATACATATATATATGTGTGTGTGTGTGTGTGTGTGTGTGTGTGTGTGTGTTAGAGATTTCTGTCTGAACCCGACAGTCATTCTGTTTTGTTATGTCCGAAACCAAACCGAGCCCGACATTATTTAATGACTAAAGCACTGAGTTTGTGTCACACAGTTGTTATGGTTACAGGCTATTTAACAGGCCGGGCGTGTGCTGTGGGTGCTCCCATAGAGGGAGACGTCCGTGTTTGAGACGGGAGCGGGCAGCGGGAGGGCCCAGGCTTCCAGTGAGGGAAGAGGTAGAAACAAACAGCCAGTGTGTGTGTGTATGTTCTGTTCAGGTGTTGTCACGTAAATAACGGTCCCCAAGCAATAAACAGGACAGACAATAGGATTTTATTTATTTTTACACTACATTTTCACTGAAAGCTGACGGAATCCGACCCATGACAGAATTTATACATTTTTGACTGAACCGATCGGATAGCCACACTCCTGTGTGCGTGTGTGTGTGTGTGTCCTATCTATAGGGGCCTATCTGAATTTCTGTCTTTGAGAGATGTTATTTTGTAAAATAGGCCTAACTGAATTTTCTGTCTATACATATAAACTTTAAATATATTAAAATTATAAGGCATCTTTGAGTAAACTGCGAGTATCTTTAAGTAGGCTATCTCGTGGCCGGTCGAGTGTCCTGTTTTTTGGAAATCAAAATGTGGTCACCCTATAAATAACCCTCAAACTCCCAGGCCTCTGGTAGAGGACCCGAGCTTGAGAATGACACAGATACCCCCCTGAGAATATTTATTTATTTATATACATATACATATTTCATTTATATATAATTTATCTCATATTTTCTTCTTTATTCTTTATTTATCTTATATCTATTTCATATCGTTGCAGTTCTACACGTATTTAACGAGCATCATCGAGAGGAGTCTGCGGCTGCTTCTCTGTAACTCATGTGACAGTAAATAACGTGCGACTTCAAACTTTGTGGAAACGACGCTTTTATTTTGAAGGAACCACACCTGAAGTGTAGGCTGTGTTACTTCCGCCGGTGTGTTAGCTTGACGTCAGAGTGCAGGCAGGGAGGCTGCTGCTGCTGCTGCCGGATTCAGGGAACAAAATATGGACAGTCAAGGCAGAAAAGTCGTGGTTTGTGACAATGGGACCGGGGTAAGTTTGAGACCAGACGGCGCCGTGAAATCTGTCGCTCTCGGTGCAGTTTGACAGGAAGAGTAGAAACAGGAAGTAACTGGGAGCTAACAGGCTAACGCGTTAGCATGTCTGGGTGTGAGGAATGTGTGTGTCAGCTGGATTCAGCTCATTCATCTGCATCAGGGCTACAGCTGGCAGGTTTCAGCCCTGCCGCTATTCACATTTACCAGCTTCACATTGTCTGTCAGTCAAGAAACTCCCAGACACAGAGTCTTAATGAACCAGGGAGCTAACGGTTAGTTGAGCTGTTTGAGTTAACGTTAGCTTTGCTTAGTAACTTTGGAAACGTTAACGTGCTCACTGACAGTTAGCTGCTGCACAGTCAAACTAAACACCACAACAACAGTCCCTTCGAGTTAACACACAGCATTTAAGCATCTTAGTAGTTTAATTATTAAAGTCATGAAGCAAATTCATTTAATTTGCGAAACTGCGGTTAGCGTTAGCCACGCTAGCTAGCTGCGCGTCCTTAGCGCTGTGCATTACATATCTAGAGTTTAAAGCAGAACCAGCAGACACCAGCTGCAAGGACGAATTACCAGAAAGATTTGGCTTTTGTTTCTACTTAACGGACTCACTATTGTTTTTTACTTTCCAGTTAATTATGATAAGTCAGTAGGCAGTTCAAGCGGCCCTGCCCTCGTCACTAAAGTGCAGTATTTGTTCACACAGTACAGATGTAAGCGTGTCTTTAAATGGTCTGTATGTCAGTCGCAGCTTTATGAAATGCTAAATTAATTCACCTAAATCAAACGGACCAATCGGCGGACAGGAGACATCGGTTGCGGAAGTTGAGGCAGTTCTTCCATGTAAGGAAACTTGTCAGATCTGCTGCAGCCTCCACCAGTTTGCATCAACATTTACACAGTGCTCCAGTGTGACACTTAAGGCCTACTTTCTCCTTTGCTCAGGGACTTACACAGCTGCACAGAATCCCTTAAAGGGTTTCCTTTGTTGAGGAAGAACTCATTTACTGTATTAAAGGAGATTTTACTATAGTACAAGTCTCCATGGAGATTGTTTGTTTGCCTGGACTCACGCTTGTGACGCATGTTATTGTCTCAGAGTTGGCTCATAGTTAGATAGTGAAGAAAAGAAGACAAGAAAACCAAACTGGTCAGAGGAGGAACAGATTGTACATCAGGAGGAATACAGTCACAGAAAGGACCTAATTCAAAGTAAAGTCGAGCTCCAAATACCAGTAAACAGGAAACAGAAAACGACTTCAGGAGGAAATGCAACCAACATTAATTCAGTCAAATCTATAGTGTGAAATCAAAAATGTATCTGTTAGGGTCTCCTGGTCGCAGAACACTCTTCTTAGAGTGTGTTAGTTTTTCCCATTTATCACCATAAACCGGATATGTTGCAGTAAAGATAGAGTCACAGGTACCTTAAGTTTTATTTACCTTGCTTTGGTTGCTGAGGTCTTTTGTGCAACTTTCCAGGGATTCCTTAAGAATTAGACCAAGGCAATGAGAAGCCTTAAACATCCTTCAGTGGACAGGATGGGGCTGAAAGACTGTCATCTGAAAAGTGTAAAGCTGCCAGACAAAATAAAAAGTACAATATTTACCTCTGACATGTAGTGGAGTAGAAGTATAAAGATGCATAAAATGGAAATACTCGAGTAAGGTACAAGTTACTTGAATTTGTACACACATTCCATCACTGCATTTCCACTGCTTACACATTTTATAAATCATAAACTACATGAAGTCTGTTTGCTCCTGGTTAAACATGAAGAGAGCTGCTCTGGGACTTTATAGTGTCAAAGATAAAACAAACTATAAATGCATCGATTGAAAACTGTTGTACTTCTAAAGCCAATTGTGACACATCTGATCCATTTTCTGAAATAAAACCATTGTGAACTGGGCGAAGATTCATCTTGTCATCTCATTTATTATCGCTGAGGTTAGAGACGCACAGATTTGATGTGTTGGATATTTGCATCGGCCACTGTGCTGAACTTACCAAGCAGATCAGACACTGACCAGACATGAGCACATAAAATGCAGTTTCCTGCTCAGCTCAGCTGTTTTACTGTGGAAAGCTGATGCTGAGCCGTAATGGTGATACCACTTCACTTCCTGCATGTGCTTCACAACAAAAGTATTTTCGTACAAGGAACAGTCATGAATGAAAGTGTTTATTATGTGTTTTATCGAGGCTTGTTGATGGAGAGGGTTCAGAAGACTAGATCTGATTTTTACATTTTAGTAACAATGAACTTTTAACAACTGGAGAAAGAAGAAACACTGCAGGGAAGTGTGTTGTTTGGCAGGTCGGGTTTGGTTTGTGAGGGAAAAGATGGAGCCATGCACAGATGAATCAATTCATAAACCATCCTAACAATGTACTTAGATTACTCACAAGCCTTAAATGGATGTTTGTGAACGAGCATTAGCATTTATAGATAAAAACTGATGTGTAGTTTCAGCCTCAGTTCTTTATTCTCTGTAGATATGATTCCTTCCTGATACAGATTCCAGCACTTACTTTTTCACTGGTGGGACTTTCCAGTGTAAACTATTGCCAAACTGCTGACATCTTGCTAACAGCTAATGTCACACTATTTACTGTAAATCAGTTCTTCTTCACTGCTCTGAAACAGTAGCTGCCAGTGGCTGCACAGCACGACTGAGAGCTACAGTTTTAGAGTGGTAAAGAAGAATTTTTCTGGCAGAACTGTTGTTTTATCCAGGTGTAAAAACTTTCAGGTTTATTTGGAGTAGTTGAGATACTGATACCAGCATCAGAAATACTGCTGATACTGACTAAAATACTTGGTCAGGTATCGGCTGCTATGTGAATTTATGCGCCAATCTGATACCGGTTCCAGTGTTTTAGGCACTATCAGCAGTATTTCTGGTGCTGGTGTCGGTATCTGATCTACTCAAATGATCATATAACCTCTTGAGATTAAAAATCTCTTGTTCAAGAGTGTCCTGGCTGAGACAGGCAGCAATATAAGTTACAGACAGAGAACACAGAACAACATGTGCTATTGCTTTGCTTTCTTAAATATGGTAACATGATTTTGTTTCTTTTCTTCTTTTAGTTTGTCAAGTGTGGCTATGCAGGCTCCAACTTCCCCGAGCACATTTTCCCAGCGCTGGTTGGCCGGCCAATCATCCGCTCCACAGCTAAAGTTGGGAACATTGAAATCAAGGTAACACTGAGATCCTTGTAACTACGAGTCCTTCTTCTGAGGACGGCTGGTGGAAAACAGAACAAAGTTAGGCCTTCGATAACATAAGTTAGGTTTCCAGCCTTTTTTATTAACGGACCCCTTTTCTATCATTGAGTAAACTGATGACCCTGCTGACTTAGTGGTGTATTTTTTGGGGATATTTCATATTACATGCACAACAATAACAGGACAGGACCCAAATAGTAAACACAATAGTGGCAGGAAGTTAAAACAGAAGTTTGGATGAAATATGAAAACATCATTTCCTGTAAATACCTCAGAGATGAGTTTTCCCGATATTTTTTAGGGACTCTCTTTTCTCTGTTGAATTCTCTGTCTCTACTGTGTGTGTTATTTATTTTTTTATTTATTTATTGTATAACAATCAAAAATACCTAATAGTCTTTGTTTTTTGACATGTTGAGTTTTCTTTCTGAGACTTGGCTATTGTTCTCTTAGGTCTTTGTTTGTTTTAAGTGCATACTCTTGAAATGCAGGGTGAGGCTGTTAAGCAGAGAGAGAGGAGAGAGAGAGAGGAGAGAGAGAGAGAGAGAGAGAGGAGAGAGAGAGAGAGAGAGAGAGAGAGAGAGAGAGAGAGAGAGAGAGAGAGAGAGAGAGAGAGAGAGAGAGAGATGATGAATGAGTGAATGAGACATTTAGTACTGTTTATTATTTTCCAGAAAAAACTGTTTTACATCCTTTAAAGTCAAGAAGGCTTCATGACCCCTGTGAAGCTGTAGCGACCCCTAGTGTGGGTTGAGTTGGAAACCAGTGACATACGTGATCCTGTAATGTAGAGCAGGACGGTTTGTGGGGCTGCTTCAAAGCTTCGCTCGGTGCCATGATGATCAAAACAGTATTTGAAAGCTCAGTTAGCTCAGACAGGGACATTGAAAATTAATGATAGTTTGTGCACCGACTCACTCTCATCTCACCTCAGTCAGCAGCAGTCCTTCAATACTAAAACTGCAACAGTTTGACCACAGGCTCACAGATTCACTAACATGATTTTGGAAAAGTCATGCGTCTTGATTAGGTTCAAAAATTGCAACGATGACCCCCAAAGAGTCGAGTGCAAGATGTGCCAAAGGACACTGGCATATCACATGTCTACAAACAGCTCAGCAAATCACCTTAAAACTGTTAGTAACAGCTTAGCCTTCTTCAGAGTGTTTTTTTTTCTGGTTATTTTAGCTAATGCTAATGTAAGTTTAGATCTTAATAAAACTGCAGCTGCTATTTTCAATGATTTACATCACTTCAGTCAGACAGGAGGGACACAATTTGATAAATCAGCTGCTGAAATGAAAACCTTGCGGCTACAAGCCACTGAAACAGAAACACCGGCCAACAATAGTGAATAAAAGCAGCAGGTTAAGAGCCAACAACCGCTGGTCCAAAGCACGTCTCTTAGTCTGCTGAACTGTTGACCTCTGACCTCTCGCAGGACCTGATGGTGGGGGACGAGGCCAGCGAGCTGCGCTCCATGTTGGAGGTGAACTACCCCATGGAGAACGGCATCGTCAGGAACTGGGACGACATGAAGCACCTGTGGGACTACACCTTCGGCCCTGAGAAACTCAACATCAACTCGCGCGACTGCAAGATCCTTCTGACCGAGCCGCCCATGAACCCCACCAAGAACAGAGAAAAGATCATAGAGGTGGGCTGTGGCAGAATCACCCGACAGTCATCCTAATATATTTTATAACTGTGAATGCTTAACATGTGACAAAATCACAAAACTGTTAATCTGTGTTGTGCTTTTGTAGTTAACTGATATTTTCTGTTTTTCTCCTGGCAGGTGATGTTTGAAACGTACCAGTTCACAGGAGTTTATATCGCCATCCAGGCTGTCCTCACGCTCTACGCTCAAGGTTCGTTTGTCTCTGTAACACTCATCATCACGACTTTTAGGGATTTTTTGGACTGTTTGATGTGGAGCAACTTCAGTTCCCCATCTATGCTCTTGTCAAAGCCAGACTCCACTGACAAAAACAGTAATTTTAGCTCACTGAACACAGGAGCTGCTGGTCGACTGCTGCGTCGATCAGTCTGTTAGTTTGTGTTACTGTGCGACTCTGGTGAATCCAAACTAAATCTCTTGATGCCAAAGTCACACAATAACACAAACTAACTAACTGTTTGAGGCAGCAGCGGACCAGCAGCTCCTGTGTTCACCAATGTTAAATCACTGTTTTTCTAAATGGAGTCTGGCTCTGAACAGAGCGGTTTTACAGCTTGACTTCATGTCAGAAATCACTGTAAGATGGAAAGGTAAAGCAGTCCAAATATTCTGAATACACTTAAACTGATATTCTAATCTTTTTTTGGGGGCTAAAATATGTTTTGTTGCTGAGCTCTCCACAGCAGTAGATTATGGATAAACATACCCACCAGTGTATGCACCTACCATACTTGAGTACTGGGATGGAACACATGTTTTTAATTTCCTGTTTTAGGGCTGCTGACCGGAGTGGTGGTCGACTCTGGCGACGGCGTCACCCACATCTGTCCAGTGTACGAGGGCTTCTCGCTGCCCCACCTGACCCGACGCCTTGACATCGCAGGGAGGGACATCACACGCTACCTCATCAAGGTACCGCCGGCAGCACACAGTGATGGCCTGTTCAACATAATATTGGATATGTAATGGGCGGCACGGCGGTGCAGTGATTGGCACTGTCGCCTCACAGAGGGTTCCTTGTTTGGCTGGAGCCTTTCTGTGCGGAGTTTGCATGTTCACCCCGTGTCAGCGTGGGTTTTATCTGACTTCCTCCCACAGTCCAAAGACATGCAGGTTAACTGGTGACTCTAAATTGTTGGTAGGTGTGAATGTGAGTGTGAATGGTTGTCTGTCTCTATGTGTCAGCCCTGTGATAGTCTGGTGACCTGTCCAGGGTGAACCCTGCCTCTCACCCAGTGTCAGCTGGGACAGGCTCCAGTACCAGGATAAGCAGTTACGGAAAATGAATGACTGAATGTTCAACAGTTACATATGGGTTTAATACCTGGGTGTCCACATGCTTGTAGCTGTAACAGTAACACACTACCTGACATGAATCATTTGACATAAAATAATTGTTGTACCAGTTAAAGTAATGCACAAGTTTTTCTAAACAGAATGAACGTTAGTTCAGAGTGTCACCAGGGTGATGATAAAGTCTTTCAGTGTCTGAAGTTATAGTGCTTAATGTCAAGGCCTTAAATGTCGCTGTAAACCAGTGGTACTCAAACACAGACTGTATATAGAGATGGACGACGTCTCAGCTCCCCAAAAGTGAAGCTGAAATATCTTGATTGCCCCCTGGTGGCTGGCTGCAGTATAGGTCAGAGAAACACATCAAATAAATGTCCAAAGATGTTTCTGACAAAATGGACCAGACCTCTTGTCCGCAGGGTGATCTGATCCGACATGGGAGGGAATCTGTTACTGAAAGACAGATCCCTGTTATCAAATCAACATTCAGTATTTAAGAAAACTGCTCCATAATTAAATGTCAGAATTATTAACGTCATGTCAAACTTGAGCTCTTGATCTCCACCATCTTTGTTTCTCATCTCTGGGAAACTGTTTCTTTTACACAGCTGCTTATTCTTTGTAAAATGTAAAAGTTATGTATTTGTGTAACATAAAAATGATAACCATGACCTCCGTCCTGTCCCGTCCGTCCACCAGCTGCTGCTGCTGCGAGGCTACGCCTTCAACCACTCAGCAGACTTTGAGACGGTGAGGATGATGAAGGAGAAGCTTTGCTACGTGGGTTATAACATCGAGCAGGAGCAGAAGCTGGCGCTGGAGACAACAGTGCTGGTCGAGTCGTACACGGTCAGTGACACTGCGTCTTCACTGATAATGACGTCGCAGTCAGAGACTGTTTAAAGGTAGTAAGATGTTGTTATGTGTCTGAAAGTAGAGATGTTGTCGTGTGTCCTCAGCTGCCAGACGGCAGGGTGATCAAGGTGGGAGGTGAAAGGTTCGAAGCCCCTGAGGCTCTGTTTCAACCTCACCTCATCAACGTGGAGGGGGTGGGTGTGGCCGAGCTGCTCTTCAACACCATCCAGGCCGCAGATATCGACACCAGGTGAGCTGGCGGGGGACGATGGAGAGTTTTCTCTTTGAGTCACATGATCGTCTGACAGATTTCTGTTGAACAGAATGCACAAACCAACTACAATGTCAAGAGCAAAAGTTTTGTCACTAAATGAGACACAAATTCTGACATTGCAGTAGAAATACTGAACTTTTGAGATATGTTTGAGTTTGAATTGTTTATATATCTTATACATCTTTAAATTCCAACAGTCCAGTGTTTGCATGGACTGTCATTGATGACTCGGTTACTCGGTACTCGAGTGTTGATGGTCATGAAACATTAATTAAAGACATAATATGTAACTTTTTCGAATTAAAACTTCTAAAAACAAAAGTCCAATGTTAGATATTTTGCTGAGTTATGTACTTATGTTATTCCAAATGTTGCCAACAACATACAAACCCAGAGAAATCTGTCATTTTAATCAAGGACACAGTCTGTATTGGTCAACGGCTCCTGTCAGTGATGTTGTCTCCCCCTTTATGCACGTGTCAGGGTCGTGCTTGTCTGTCAGAACCTGTCATGAATCAACTTTTTAAGCCACATTTTTATGACACACATTTTAGATCTTGGACATTCATGTTTTAACCAGATGAAAGATTTTAGTCATTAGACGTCTGGATCTTAAATTATCAGAGAAAGAAGCTGAGCAAACATCAGCTGCAGCTCGGCTCCAGCCTGTGCTGGGCCAAACAGTGAAGGAGAAACTGGTTTTTAACATGAACTGCTTCAGTCAGTGTTTTTTTTCCAGTTGAAATCACTGGGTCTGTTTAGTTAGAGAGGAGAAGGCCTCTGTGGATGATTCAGCTCCTGGTAAAAACTTCCTTAAAGCTAGCAGCCCCTTCCTGACAAGTCAAGCAGCGTCGGAGAAACACCAACATGCAGCATGAAACTGTTTTATTCAGTGTTTTTACAAGTTTAAATAAACAGGGCCACTAGTTTAGGAAGGAAAGAGACCCCTGCGGATAATTCAGCTCCCAGTAAAAACCTCCTGAGCAATGAACACTGAGGTTATTTTAACCGGGAGAAACTGCAATGACGGCATCACTCCCTCTTTTGTTATTTTTTGATTGAGACACCTGACAGCAAAAAATTATATATTGCACGTTTCAGACTTCTCCCAGCCAGCCAGGGTGGAGCAACATAATAAAAAAACATTTTAATAATCAGTACATGATTGTCTGATCAGGTCTGAGTTCTACAAACACATCGTCCTGTCTGGAGGCTCCACCATGTATCCCGGCCTGCCGTCCCGCCTGGAGCGTGAACTGAAGCAGCTGTACCTGGAGCGAGTGCTGAAGGGAGACGTAGACAAGCTATCGGTGAGTACAAGTGTCTGTAAACCCCCCCAAAAATGATCACCTTATTTGTTAAAATGATGATTATAAAATGCCCCTAACAGATCGGTGGCAGACTGCTGTGTTAGGTGTGGTGCCTCCGAATCAAATAAACTCCTAGTTATGTGATACATCATATTGTGATTATGTGTTTTTAAAATGTGTTTATGGAGAATGGCGGGGAAAGATTTTCCAGGTGAAAGTCGTGAAATGTCGCTTACGTACAGTTGTAAATACAGTCAGAGAGAATGGAGCATTGTGTGTTTCCATGATTTCTAATTAATTTTTGATTTTTAACTCATTTTGGATTTTAGTGTTGACTTGACCAGGTCGATCAGTTAGAAAAGAGCAGTGACAGAATGAATCACTGCTTCTTCCAAGGTTTTCATGTGCCGTTCTCATATTTGCCACAAGAGGTCAGTAAAGCCACAGTCTAGCTAATGCCTTGGACACCTCGTCTCTCTGTGTCATGGTCCCACGATGACGAGGTGAAATATAGCATCTCATTGTTCCTCCAGAGGAAGTGCGCTCTGCCGCTCCTGCAGCCGCTCAGGGAAATCCTCCAACCTGTAATTAAAAGACAATCTTCAGTCTATTTTAGGGACCTCACAGGGCGGCGGGGGCTTCAGCACGTTATTATCTCCTCCTTTTCTCTGTTGACACTCTCTGCTCTTCTTTTCCGCCTCATCTCGACCGGCAGAAATTCAAGATCAGGATAGAGGACCCCCCTCGGCGTAAACACATGGTGTTCCTGGGCGGCGCCGTGCTGGCCGACATCATGAAGGACAAGGACAACTTCTGGATGACGCGGGAGGAGTACCAGGAGAAAGGGACGCGAGTGCTGGAGAAGCTCGGAGTCACCGTCAGATAAAACACAAACAAACAGAAACACTTCCCACTCCCCAACCTACCTGCCGCCCCCTCCATCTACCCTCTCAGCTGATACCCGTGCGGCGCTTACCTTGATGTGTCCTGATGGTCACACTGTCCTCGGTTCACGCTCATATTTGAAAAACAAGGAGGGAAGGAGGGAGGAAGGGAACGAGGAATGGAGGATCTGGGATAAGAAGTCTCATGGTGAGGACAGAGAGTTAACACAACACAAAAAACCCTGAAAATTATGTTTTGAGATGCACAAGGTAGCGCCATAAAGTTCTCTATTTAAAGGAATAGTCCAACATTTTAGGAAACGTTTGCTTTTTTTTGAAAGAGATAACAAGAATGAAGCCACTCACATCAGTGTGTTTAACATAAACCTGTTGGCTTAGACTAGCATAAAGACTGGACGTAGGGGGAAACGGCTCGTCTGGCTCTGTCCAGTGTGACAAAATTACTTACACGAGCATCATGTTCGAGCTGCGGGTTTGGGAGGCCTGGAGGTGGCCGGATGACTCACTGGATTTTTAGCGCCACGTAAAGCAAGGACGTAATCTCTCAACTTTGTCAAACAGGCCAGCCAGCACAAAGCAGATGAGAAAAGAGAGGATTTGATAGAAGTATTGATAAGCTCACTGAGTCACCTTCAGGTGTTACAGCCAGATTTATTGATATCTAGACTTTTTATGCCCTGAGTGTCTCCTCTCAGGCTACATACAGGCTGCTCACCTTCTCTTTGTGTTTCTACGGTTTATTATTTAATCTATCAAGGTAACTTAAAATGATCTCAGTAGTTAGTGCATTAACAATATCTTGTTTGTGTAACTGTGGTATAAACAGATTAAATAATTGAGATATAACATCCTAGTCAGTGGCCTCTGGAGGAGCTGGTAGGCAGATTTTGTTACCTTCAGACAGAGTTTCCAATCTTTGTGCTAAGCTAAGCTAACCGAGCCTGTTCTCATCCTAATGTCTTTAAATGCCGCCGCTTTGTCAGTGATATTGGCGTCAGAAACCAGCATAAAAAGGCACCCTTCACAGCGGTATGATGCACCGCTGAGCAGCGTCATGTTATTACGCCGCCAGACAGCGTCAGTTTGAAACGGCACTGATAACAATGTAATAGAAGAAGCTGAAAAGTCCCTGTAGGCCGTGTGGGAGAGATGGTGGATGGGTCAATCAAAGCCTGGACTTTCACCCAGGAGCCTGATGGTCACTTCCTATGTCAATGTTGAGCCAAATCATGATGTTTTATCAAACCTAACCATGTGCATTTGTTAAAAAGTAGACAAGAAGACAAGTATGTGTCTAACAGGCAGAAGCTGAACATTTCCTGCAGAAATAAAAGTGTTTTAAAAGACACAACGCACATAATGAGCGTAAAATGACAGGTGTGCCAGAACGTTAACATCAGACGCAGGAGGATACCCAGTGCAGCGTATGTAGACGTGAAAGTCACAGAGAAAACGTCCATATTTGAGGAGCTGGGATGAGAACGTGTTGGCTAACCTTGGCTTTATGGTAACAGCACAGACATGAGAGTGGTCGTCTAACTCCTGGCAAAAAAAAAGCAAATAAGGGTATTTCTCAAAATGTCAAACTGTTCCTTTAAAGATGAAATCATTAACCATGGCATAAAAAAGTCAGACTGTTCACACTCAGACTGTTCACTTTGATCAAGTGCAGATATTACTCCTTTTTTTTTTTTTTTTTTTTTAAGAGCAACTCCGCTGCAGGTATTTCGGGACATGTGCTCCTCATGCAAGGCCAGAAAGAGCTCTTGGTTGTTTTCAACTTGAAGACGAGGATGATGATGATGATGATTATCATTATTATTATTAGTGATGCATTTGAGTTCCTTTCCAAAACGAGACCCTCGCCATGTGAAAAATGTACCACCTAATCTGTGAAAACAGATGCCGGCATTAAAAATAATGCTCACAGTGTGGAGCATTACAGAGATTAGGTGTCTGAACAAATAGATCATTACATACTGTGTCTTTTAACGAACTGATCATCCAATAACCCCCCCCTCCACATTTCCTGTTTAAAGTTTGGGAATGAGTCACTGTACTGTTGGTGCAGAAGGGCAGGTGGCCATTTTTAACCCGGCACCTCATTTGTCTATCTCTGCGTGTTCTCTTTGTTGGGACGTGTGTTGCTTCGTATCTTCCACACGACTTAAATATGAAGATGTGAGATGAATGCGTGGGAAACGTCTTGAAGTATTTTAGTTTTCCCGCCCTCTTCCTGAATCACAGTGTTGGAAGGTTTGCGTCTGGTGGTGAGAAGAGTTTTGATTTCTCTCTGTATCTGTTCACCACCAAATAAACCATCGCAGAGAGAACGGTTTCCATTCCGTCATGATTACAAAGCTTAAAGTCATTCCTTAGTCTTGATGCAGGACTGTCATTCTGCGTGTCAACGTCCTGCATTGATACATGAAGTTCAGATGTTTCCGTCACTGAGCAGCTCTTAACAGTTGTTACAGGAAGTTATATTAAAAGTATGAACTCACTGGGTGTTAAACAATCTTTATAGTGACCTGTGAGGTGGGAAAATGATGTTAAGTGTGTTTTAAAGTAACAAAAAATTTACCCCGACAGAGAAAGGTCTCTCCTGTGACAGTCTCCAAGCTGTAATTTAACTTCCAGACACAAAGCCAAGAGCTACACTGCGTTCAGTAGTTCCACTTGCCCTCATTCACTTCCCCTCAGCCCTTTGGTATTTAGTAACAGCTTACATCGCATGGAGGCCACTTGGAGAGCGAAGGGAAAGCGGGCGGGGGATTTAATTGAAACACACCTTCACTCATTCACTCTCCACCCAGCTATAAAGGATCGACCGCCAGTTGCAGGATTAGCGCTGTACTACTACTTCTTCTTTACAAATCATCAGATAGACCCGCAGGCTCCTTTTTGTGAAGTAAAGGTGTCCTCTGCAATAATTATTGCAATATTTGCAGACACTTAATTAGCTGCATCAGTTTCTAATTAAGACATTTCATTTTGTGATCTGCATCATGATTTAAATTATTGTTACTGGTGTGTGATATCTCGTAAAACGGCACAGTTTCCATGCGTCTACAGATAATGTTGGAATAAAAAATGTACACAGCAGTACAACAATCAAAGTAAATATTAAGTGCAATTAATTATGATATATTTTCAGTTAAATATCAAGCTGTCTGCTGATAGACGAGTGAATCTATATACCTGTATGTGTACTTATACATACAGACCTATTAGTAAATCTGAAACTGAAAAGCATGTTGAATAATTAATTTATGTAATTTTATTTTTATTTATTATTTTATTTATTTCCAGATTTAATCATCTTCCTCTTCTGTGGCGCAACCAGATTTTTACGTACATTACTGCATCCTAACCATGGATGTATTTTCTTGCATCAGCTGCGTAATTGCAATGCATTATGGGTGATAAAGACCTGGAGTGACTATCGTTGTTCACTCGCTCCCTCAGCCCTCCGAGGGTCGACCTCACCAGGGTCACTTCAGTTTTTCCAGACAGTTGGAACGACACTTTCGATGGCAGCAGGGAGTCAATGAGGGCATGTTGAACTACTATTGAAACGCAGCACTATTTCACATGAACATGACATCACTTCCTCTCGTGCTCATTTTGACACGTTATTTGTGACCCATGCATGAGCATGTGAAAGGCCTTTAGGACTCGGTGATTTAAAGAGCTGCAGAGATTAGCTGATCAGTTAACTGACAGAAATTAACCAGCAGCTGTTGTCACTATTGACTGTCATGTTCTAAGCCAAAAATTGGAGATGTCCCAGTCAGGTGTCCCCTGTCCCTTGTTGCTGTGCAGCCTCTGCCTGAGTTACCTGAACCAGCTGTTGTTGTCTGCGTCTTTTGCACAGATTACATTTATATATTACTTTGATGGATAGATTACTGAATGGGCCGACCGGGCACAGGCCCAGGACCCCAAAGTGTCAGGGCTGCCCTGAGCTTCGCATGCAAGATTTCACTTGAAGAGACACATACCAACTAGGAAGAGATGCAAAATGACCACAAAGACATATAATGACTATAAAGAGACACGGACTTGTGACAACTTCAAAAAGAGGCAAAGTAATGACAAATAGACACAAAGCCACAGACACCAAATAACCAAAAAGACTGTCAGTATGTTCATGACAATAGAGAAAACTGATTTATTGTGTTAGTCCGACTAAAACCAGACACATGTAAACATGTTAGTTCAACTGAAGTCGTACTAAACTGAGTAGCACACCCAGATCATGTGACTCCTGCACTCCTGTCTCTCCTCCAAGAGACAGAGTGAGAGTTGGAGAGTTGACAGCTGCACTTGTTTCGTTGCTGTGCATGAAAGCTTCATGAGTAAAAACACCTGTGTGACAGTGAATGTAAAACAAAGGAGTTAAACAAGCTCAATATAGCTGAATCATCAGTTAAGAAATATCTTGATCGACCCTTTGATATTACTCTGGGACATCCCAACAAAAAAAAAAAATCCAAACATTCTTTTGTACAAGCTTCTTATTTGTGAACATTTTCTCCTCTGTGTCTTAGAAAACTGAACGTCTTTGGGTTTAAACGAGATATTTAAAGATGACACTGTGGAAAGTGTAACGCTGTGAGAATTTACAGACCAAACATTTATTTGAGAAAACAATCAGGAAGATTGATCGTTAATATCAGCTCGACACATTCCTCCCCAAATGTTTTTCAAAACGGAAATCTTTCAAAAAGAAATCTTGCTGCACTTTTGATTTTGTGGAAGAGGCCTTTCTTGGTCAAATGAATTTATGTGTTTTGTTACTCACACTTGTGTAACACAGATTTTTCCCATTTTACGGGTCACGAAGAAGAAAGTTTGTATTCATTCTTTTCATAACAAGTTTAATGAGCCGCTCGGTGGGAGATGCAGGACTGTGATACAGAATATGACAGTCCTGATTCATAGCTCGTCTTTTTCTCTTGTGCCAAAATGCACCATGCTTCCAGCTCAGCTTCTTCTTTTTATAACGTTTCTCTTCTCTTTATGTTTTTGATCATTGCTGTGCTTTTTGTTTCAGAGGAGACCAGGCTGTTCTCTGACCGACTGTTATACGTCTGATTGTACAGCTGTTTGTTGACCTGTATCATTCCCCATGTTCGCTGTAGTCACAGTGAAGCTTTGTGGCCTCAGCAGCTGATCTGGGCTCAGTCATCACTATCAAACTAAAGTGTGATGAACAGCTTGATTGGCTGGTGCTGGGTCAGATGTTAGTGGCAGAACGAAACATCCTGTTTGAAGATGAATTGTTTGAAAGGAAATTATTCCATGTGTTGGTCGAGAAGGAGGAAAGGAGGTGAGGATGAAGTCAGTCAGTGTTAGCTGATGACGCATATATTCCTGTAACCATAAACGATCTCATTGGTTGAGAGAAGTCTCAGTGGGCGGAGCAAAACAAAGCCAAGTAACACAGAAACTTGATAACAAAACACAAGAAAGCTATGAACATTAGTTTCTTGCTATATCATGCTAACTGTTAGCTCGTCAGTGTAGCTGGACTTCAGTGTTCAGACTAGCCTGTTGCTAGTTAGTGAACATCTGCTCTTCAGCCAGTGAGATCATTCTGGGATGTTTGTGCATCCATAACACTGACTGCGCTCTGCTAGGGTATATAGAGAACCTTTTCCATTTGAATGAACATTCCTCTGATTTTAAATCTTCCAGTTGTCTTTTCCTCATGACCACACCTCCGTCTCCTTCTCGGCCTCGGCTGTACTGAAGATGAATTTGAGAAGAAGGTGATTTGTGTGGGTTTACTGATATATTATTTGTGATATTAATAAGAATCTGGTGTCAGGAAATGGAGACCATGTAAAAGCTGGTAT
This sequence comes from Epinephelus cyanopodus, assembly GCA_026686955.1. Classification (NCBI taxonomy): domain Eukaryota; kingdom Metazoa; phylum Chordata; class Actinopteri; order Perciformes; family Serranidae; genus Epinephelus; species Epinephelus cyanopodus. Next base: position 3,472,203 of record CM048916.1, on the reverse strand, counting down.
TTGTGGTTTTCCGTCTGGGTTCTTATGTGTATATTGGAGGCACTTTGCTCACATATATAAATATAAAATGTATAATTTCCTCTTGACAAACACGGTCATCAAGTGCCAAGTACAGTTATTCTTGCTGGATATTATTTTTGGTCGTCCTTTTTATGTTTTGTTTATAGCATAACTGCCAACCGCCGATTTAAATAAAGCAGAGTGATTTATAGACGCCTGGTGTTGCAGTGTCTTCATGTCTGTTGTCTTAAATAGCGATGACACCGTCCTCTCCGAGATGGGATTAAAGGCAAGATTTAGAAAGAAGCAGTCGGGCTCTTTATGTGCGGTTGTAAGGATCTCTGGAGCTGACAAAGGATGGACAGAGTGTGTGTCTCATTGTGGGATGAAACCTGCTGCTTTAGAGGGTCACTGTTGCACAACCGAGCTGCTGCTGTTGATGTGGGACAGTTTCCTGGGCGCTAACTGAGGAATTCCCACACACTGTGGTCTCCATGGTAACGGGATTCAAACTTCAGAGCAGCTCCAGCTCACCTTGGTGCCATCGCACGTGTTCAGGAGGAAACATTTCACCGTATTCTGTATTTTTCTTTTTGTCAGAAAATATTTTTCCTTCTTCCTCCGTTGTTAAAACACATCAGTGAGACACTCTGCTGCACTGACATGTTCCTTCATCACCATGAACACACACACTGTAGTTTAATTTGACTCAGTCCCACACACACACCGTCCTGCTGCCATTAATACGCATGTGAGGACCAAATGTGGATTAATCCGCCGCTGAAAATAGTCCCGAACAAGAGCACTACTTCCTCCTGTTGGTTTGATTAAAAACTACAGTGAGCAGCTGTTTGAGGACATGACTGAGACTTAATTAAAAAATGAAACTATAAATTGTGATTTGATTTCATATTGTGATTTACCTCTTCAGTAGGAAGACATTCAGAGTTCAAGGTTCAATTTATTGTTGTTCAAACATATTAAAGAACATGTGCCCAGGTCCAGCAGCGTACAGAATAAATCACATTTAATATAGACCTATAATGAATAATAAAATACCGTAAAAGCCCATAATAAATGCAACACATAATGAAAGACCAAGCAGCATGTTAACCCTTTGAAACCTGAGCAAATTGGCTTAAATAAAGGCAATGAACAAAGAAAGGAAAGACAAAAAAATAAGTGTAAAATTAGTAAAAAAAGAAAATAAAAAATGAGAAAATTTGTAAAATAAAAAAAAGTTAAACAAACAAGAAAATTACTGTAAAATAGTGCTTTAACTTAAAAAAATCTGTACCATTTTTACATTTTCTGTTTTCCATATTTTTAAAAATAATTTTCTGAATTTTTATTTTTTTTTTAATTTATTTATTTATTTTTTTTTTTTGCAATTTCTTACCAGGTCGCTTCTTCTCCTTTTCCCCAAATATTTTTGAAAGAAATCACCCCAATCTGCTCAGGATTCAAAGGTCTAAATACTTCATACTAATAATACTAAAGGTGCCTGAAAGCAGCACAATAAAAGTGATGTCGCTCCAGGTTTCAAAGGGGTAAAGTGCGTAATAATGCATCAACAGTCGCAGCAGTAAAAAGTGCAGAGGACAGACTTTAAGTCAGAGCAATAAGCCTCACAGCCTCTGAGAAGAAGCTGCACTTCAGCCTCGTTGTTCGTGCTTTGAGGTGTCAGGCCGGCCTGCTTCAGCCTCCTCAAAAAGCACAGGCGCTGGTGGGCCGTCCTTATGATGCTGGCTGTGCTGGTGGCTCACGTGAGGTCGCTGGAGATGTGCAGGCCCAGGTATTTCAAGTTGGGTCTCTCTTCCTAAAGTCCACAACCATCTCTTTAATCTTCCCCACAGTGCTGCAGAGATTGTTTGCACCCGTCCACAAGTTCTCCACAGGTTCTCTCACCTCCTGCCTGTGCACAGACTCGTCGTTGGAGATCAGTCCAACCACAGTCGTGTCTTCTGCGAACTTCACCATATGATTGTTGGGGAACCTTGCAGAACAATCTCATGTGAGGAGCGTGTGCAATGATTCCACGATTACTCTGAATTTGATGCCGGTCATGTAAACAGCATATTCAGCTTAGATATCCTGAGTTAGGCCTTCTTTGATTAACACATGCTGGATGTGCTGGTGTTCAGGTTTTAATAGCATTATTTGGACATTTATACTGTGCATTCAGAATATGCATCTGACCTGATGTTTTTACCGCAGTTTATGACACACGGCGTCTCGCCTGTATTCGGTCAGCCCTGTGCGTTGTCCACAAACCAACTAACCCACAGTCTGCAGGGCTGGTGTAGAGATACACAGCCAAAAGAAAAGCCAACATCTCTGGTCAGGAGGAGAAACACACCTACTTTTAAACATTATGAAAGACTTGTGAAACAGCAGGTTTTAAACATGTGCAAATATCACAGCATTGATCTTTTCAAGAAGCTGGATGAAGGAATGAAAGTTGTGATCGCAGAGTCCAACAAGTTCACTACCGATGGAAAACTTTGAACACGAATCCTATTTTGATGCAAAGAGGCGAAGTGAAAAGAAGAGCGCTCTTCTCAGGACGCATCATGTTCCTCATTTATCACCATAAACTGGGTTTAACAAACTTTAAGCAGTTCCTCAAGTATTAGAGCAAGATAAGAGGACTTAAGGAAACCCTCAGGAGAAGACTTAAGGATGTTTCGTGCAACTGATTTTACTTAAAGGAACCCTTAACTCAAATTAAAATCTTCACTTGAGGTGCTTTACGCAACCGGCCCTGAGTAGTATTTCTGTCAATACAGGTCAGTCCCAGACCTCACACACACACACACACACACACACACACACACACACACACACACACACACATCCAATGTCCAAACTAAAGTCTTTGTGTGTTTATGATTCAGCTCATTGGAAGAAAAAAGAAGCAGCAATATCAGTGTTGTTGTTGAGAAACTCAAGATAAACAATAATAACAACAACTCAGTGGCCATAAACACGGCTGCAAAATCCCCCCTGCAAATATACAGAGACCCTGTGTGTGCTCAGTGTGTGTGTGTGTGTGTGTGTGTGTGTGTGTGTGTGAGGAATCCGGCGGGTCGGGTCGCTCGTCTGGGCCTGATTTACTGAGGCCCCAGTGAGTCTGCCTGCCTCGCTTTGTTTACGCGGATGAAATCTGAAACAAATGTGACTGCGATAGACCACCAACCCCGCCAGCACACCACCCTCCCATCCCATCCTGCTCTCAAACACAGCCACCAGTGTGTGTGTGTGTGTGTGTGTGTGTGTGTGTGTGTGCTGTTCTCTGCAGCTCCAAATGAACACGAGCTCTGACCTGACCTCACTGTCCATCTCGCTGACACATCTCTCAACATCTTATAGAACAGATTGTCATTTAAAACTCACTCGAACTGATTCTGCTGTTTTATAACCAGTAAATGTCTTTTACCTTCAATTTAATATGATCTAACAAGATTTCACTAAACAGGCTCATGTCCTTTTTCCAAGAACGAGATGAGAAGACTGATACTAATCTCATGACGCACCACAAGGTCCATTCAGTAGCTGCTGTGGAGCTCTCAGTCGCATCACATGACCTTCATCAGTAAATACATCAGATAAGTTTGTGATGAGATTATTTTGTCAACTGTTGTTTCTAAAGTATTTCTAAATAGCATCGTTCTTCTGTGGCCCTGTCGTCACACTCATGATGGAGAGTTTAAAAAAAAAAGAATCCATGCATTCCTCTTCCTGACGCCTACATTACCCACAAGGCCACTCGGCTGCTGACAGTTCAGCTGGCAGATGTGGAGAAAGTCCTCAGATCTTTTATGTCAGTAAAGGTAGTGGTACCGCAGTGCAGAGAGACCGTGTGTTGTTTTGACGTTTACGTGCACTGACAAAGTGATGTATTTGACATGTTGGGATGAGAACCTCAAAAATCTAACACACTGAACCTTTAAGTGTTATGTGAATGATTATTATCATATGAGTCATATTACTGAAAGATTATTACTGATATATTCACACATGAGCAGTGTTTTAATATCACAGCTGATGGAGGTGGAGCTGATTGTATAATCTGTTGGTTAGTCTGACCTCTAACGATGCATCGCATTTAAAAAATGGGCAAAACAATCTCATTAAAATGATTTAGCTGTTTGTTTTGGATTCTTTCTCCTCGTGGTCAAAAACTCTCACCGCAGCTTTAAAGTAAAGTTTTACAGGCCGTGTCAGTTGTTTTGTTAGTTTCAGTCGTGTCAGTTATAAAGTTATCGATTATCACTTATTAATGTAAAAGCCTTTAATTGAGATCACTGAAGACGCTCCGATGTTTCAGCTGTTGTTTTGGCACCAGCTCACTGTGTTTGTGACCCTGGGCAACCAGATATTTACATCATAAACAAACACAGAGCTGTTTTCCCCACCCAACACACACACACACACACACACACACACACACCACACACACACACACACACAGACATATAGGACTTCTGTTTGTCCACAGGCATTGTGGGAAATGGCCTCTCCCTCTGACTGTCACAGGATGCAGCCTCTTTCTCTCTCTGTTGTTATACGAGCACAATAACATCCTGATTCGTGTCCCAGCACTCAGTCAACGGTACACACTGGAGCCCCCCGGCTGCAGCCTTCATCGTCATCATCATCATCATCATCTTCATCATCCAGCCAGGGGCTCTGAGAGAAACCTGTGTTGGTGTTACGTGAATATAAAATCAGCAGCTTGTTGACAATGACTTGTCTGCAGTTGTTGAGTTGTTTATAAGTTTGAGTGACAAGACGTGTTGATTTGATCCTCATGAGAGAAGTGCTAAAGGAATAATTCACCCAAAACACAACACAATGTTCCACCACCACAAAACAAAAAAAAAAGACTACAGCTGCAGAGCTAAGGCCACGTTTACACGAAAACGATCTGCTGAAAACTGAATTGCTTCTTATTTTCATTTTGAAAAAAGTTCAGTGTTCAACATTTTGTTAACAATGGCCGTGCACATGGATCTGCAAAACTGACCAAAAGTGCTGTAGTGTACATGCAGAGCAGTAGTTAGCGGTGTGACTTTGTAATGAAACAACGCGCCTGTGCAAATGCGCGTCCTTCTACAGAGCGGCGATGTATAAACAAACAAAATGGTAACCGCATGAACGTTTGTCTGGACGGACGAGATGTGGAGTTGCTACAGCACATCTACACTATGCTGTTGATAAATCCAACAGGGTGAGCAGCACAAGCAGAGCTCCAGAGTCCGCCATTGTTGTGATGATTGACTTTCTCGCGCACGCCTAGTGACTGGAAGCGTAATGCACACGTGCAAAAAGTCTCCATTTTCAGAGGAACTGCATATTGCAAGTTTACATGACAACAGAGACTGTTTCCAAAAAATAGCAGTCTGGAACCCGTTTTCAAAATGTTGCGTTTTCAGGCACCCAAAACGCTGCTGTTGTGTAAACGATAAGTGGCCATTAACACAACTAATGTTCACTGTTTTCGGTTGAAGTTGTTATGAACAGGAACTTGATGAAATATTATTGAAATCACACAATGTGGCCAAGAACAACATCCAAATTGCCGGAGCTGCGATTTTTGCTAAAGATAAAATGTGTCACAGCAACACTTCATTATAAACAAAGCATTTTGGTGCAACAGTGTACAAATCATACTCCAGACTTAAGGGACACTGGTACAAATCACAGTCATCATTTTTTTGGTTCTCACAGTGAAGATAAAATGCAAAAATTACCACTCCCCTGAAATCAAGACTCATATCGCAGTCGTAATATCTGTCAAAATAACTGCAGGGTGTTTTTTTTATGTCTTGTGCACCACAAAGGACACGGACGTGCTCTTGTAACCAAATTGATCTTGAGACCAGATGCACCACGATCTGTCTGATTCAGCTGATAGTAGCCATGTTTCCATCAGCCTGTTTAGATGCACATCTAGAAGTATCGCATCGGAAAATTATGATGGAAACGCCAAAATTCGAATTAAAATCCCCTGATTCGCACAAACTAAAATACGCTCGCTTTAGCCGGGTTTTGGTTGATTCGAAAAAATGTTGATTCAAAAATGGAAGGATGGAAACAGTTATGTTGGAATTAAGTCTGACGTAGCGCACCTCTCTCCATGGTGATGTCCACACTCCGGGTCAGGAAGGTGGTAATACATTTACAAGCTGGTTGCCAACCGCCAGAAAATGTAGAAGAAGAAGAATGCGAGACTTGTTTTGTTTCCGGTTCTGCGGAAAACTCGCGCAAGTTCGTTGTTTTCACCAAAGTCTGTATATTTAATGGAAACACACAGGATTCGTATTTCTTTTAATGTGCATTTCCCAATGATTCGAATCACTTCTGGATGGAAACATGACTATTAATTGATTGATCATCACACTGTACATTTGGTTTGGAGTGATCAATCAGTGAAGCGTGTTGCAACATCCGGGAAATGAAGTCTGGTGTAGTGATAATGGCTGAGCGTGTTGCTGAGCCTCACAGTTGTTTTCTATGACCCTACAGTTTGTTAGAGTGCTTCTAAAGCCCTGAAATTCTTCATTATGTGTGTTTCATGTGATTTCAAATTAGTGTTTCATTCAGTGAAACTGAGCTCTCTCTGGTCTCTGATCCACAGGTTTTGTTTGTTGTCTTATTCCCACTTTGTCTGTTTTTTTGTTTGTGTTCTTCCTTGTTTTTATGCTGTTTCCTGTTTTATGTCGTAGATTGACTCCTCATATGTCATGTCTGCTTTTATTTCCTGTCTTTGTGTGTCTCCCCGTCCTGATTAGTTCCACTCACCTATTCTTATTCCCCCAATCAGCGCCTTGCCCTCATTTATCTATCCGCACACCTGCCCTGCGTCAGCCTCATTAGTCCTTCCCTGCTCCTGAGTTTTTCCCAGCCAATCAGCTCCCTGCATGTTCCTCTGCCTCATCACCTTATTCCCCTCACCTGAGCTCCTCCGACCTTTTCCTCCACCTGCACTTCATCTCCTCATCAGAATAGTTTGTATTTAAGTCCTGGTGTTCAGTTCAGTCTTTGTTGGCGCATTGATTTGGTCGTGTGATGTTTAGTTTCCCTGCAATAAGAGTGACCTTTTGAACTCCTGTGGTCTGCTGTCTCCTGCATTTGGGTCCACCTGCTCCACACAACGTAACATTATCTAAGTTCCCAGATCTGACATGTTTGCTAAAATGAATTAATGTCAATTTTTTATAGTCCCAAAGTTTGTTGTAATGCCCCTTTATCATAAACTTTTTTTTTAATTATAATCCCAAAGTTTTTTAAAGTGCCTTCAAATCCCTAAATTTAAACGTCATAGTGCCCCTAAATCATCTTTACAGTAATACGTCAAATCAGGTTTAACAACCCCGAAAATTACAAAGTGTTGCAAAATATTGTACAATCCCAAAGTTTGGTAAGGTGCCTGTCAAACCCTAAAAATATGGACTCAGGAATACAAAGTAAGGATGCAGGATATTAGATTTTTTGCCGATATCTGATATGCTGTTATACAACAACTCATTCGACTGATAACAATATGGATATATGCACTTTTCCCGTCTAATTTTAGTCATCATCAGGTCTCTTCTGTCGTGGAATTACATCATATTATGCAGCATACTCTTATCGTTACGGCCCACCAGCAGACGGAGACATGAAATACAATACTTTTAAATGTATGTAATATTCATTCATTGTGGGAGATAAGAAAAAGCAGGTTGGCCGATACTGATATTTCATTTTAAAGCTAATATCTACCAATACCGACGATGTGCCGATATTATCCTACAAAGAACATTTTTGACACACAGCAGGCTGCTTCTTCAGTTTCCAGATGATGTATTTGTATTTATACACGTCTCATTGTCTCTTTTCTGTCGAAGAGATTTACATCCATCATATTAGAAACAATAAAAAAATAGAACTGAAAATGTACATCATACACTTGATACATATACATATATATATATTCTGTTTTTACATAGGTAAAAATGTGAATTATATAAAAAAGACAAACCAATGAATACAACCTTTGCTCTCTCTCTCTCTCTTTTTTTTTAACACAGTTATTATTCTCTGAAATATACATCAGGACATAAATGAAGAGGAGGCTTCAGGCACTTTCCTTTAATAGCTGAAGTGAGCGCAGGCCGGAGACGCTGCACCCGACAGACTGACTGCTTTTGGTTCACTTTCCTCGCCACAGATAGAAAAGTAAACGTGGGAATCTTCTCTACGACAGATGGCGGCAGTATCATGAAGCTTGATTGACAGGAAACAGCAGAGAGAGATGAGACAGACAGACAGACAGACAGACAGGACGACAGCTTTATAACAGAGGCCTTCACTGCTCCTGATTGCTGCTCGCTTCAGCCTCAAGTCTCTTTTTTAAATTAAAGATGCGTTTATGTAGCATACTGCTGATTTTGTACGTTGCAGATGTTAAACACAAACTTCCTGTATGTTTTACATCGCTGCCAACCAGTTTCCAAATCATTACCGTTCATTTATTTCAACATTTAAACTTGCAATTTATATGAAAAAGTAAGTTTCTATGAAAATAAAATAAAGACTTGAAACTTGCCGCGGATAGTTAAGAGACTATTTCTTTGTGTGTTTTAAGAACCAACTGATGTGATAGCCCATTTTTTCCCAAACCACATATACCTTACGTTACAGCTAGCAATGTCTGCAAAGTTTTAGAAAAGTTAATGTACATGTTCTCACGGAGCAGCCACTCATTTCCATTAAAACAAAAATGATTTAACAAGCCTACGAAGCAGCTCTGTGTGCATGACGGCCCACCAGCAGACGGAGACATGAAATACAATACTTTTTAATGTCCGTAATATTCATTCATTGTGCAAAAGAAGAAAAAGCATGTTGGCTGATTCTGATGAGTTTATCTAAAGCCGGCCAATGACGTGCAGATATTTTCCTGCATCCCTAGTAATCACTGCATTTGTTGCCTAAACCAAATACATGAGTCTTTGTTATTAGTTGTTTTTTCTTTACTAAAATACTACCAAAATCACGATCTTTGCCTAACCTTAGCCAAAGTTTTTTGCTGCCTAAATGTAAGACAGGAGTCTGGATGTGAACCTGAAGTTCTGGTGTCACAGAATTTAGCAATTTGTACGCCTGCCATCCTCCCCAAACACCACCCTCTGAAGCCTACACGGTGCATTTTGTCACCTAAAAAGAAACGTCTCTGAACATAATCCAGGCAGCGACTGAGCTGCCAACATCATAATGAAAGCCGTTTAGTAACTAACATACGAATGTAATCTCTAGGAGACAGGGTTGGAGAGTTGGATGAAATTATGTATCGGTCCAGAAGAACATGTCTGCAACATACATTTCTGCAAACCAAGGATACGTTACATTTAAATCAGCTTTTCTAAAGTGACGCAGTATATTAGCTGACTTTGTCATCAGGAGGTGGATGGTGTGACAGGGATGCCAAGCCTGTTCAAGACCAACAAACAGCAAAACCTGTTGTTTTTTAGTGAGTCATTGCCGTGTTTCAAGCTGCTTTTTAGCTCCCAAACATGCGACAGCTTGCTGCTTTTCCAGTGGAGACAGTGCCATGAGAACCGGGTATTATAAGCCAAAACATGATCTTTTCCCACCGTAACTAAGTGCTTTTGTGCCTAAACAAAACCACGTTAACCACAGCTTTGCAGAAACATAAAGAAATGTAAAGCTCCACATATCCGCTGCATAATAATCCAGGGTTTGCAGAAATATACAGTATCAACATTTATTCACGAGACTGAGTTGGTAAGAAACAACTGAGCCATGTTTACGTCATGTTTCCCTTCTCGCTACGATTTCCTGGCAACTCTGAATGCACCACCAAAAAGGTCCCTGCATGCAGCAGAACAACGTGATGACAAAGCAAAAATAAGATACATAATATAAACAGTTAAAAATGTCATAAATAAAGTTTATCCAGTTGAGATAAAGATCAACGATCCAAAGCAAGTTTCAAGTCTCTGCGAACTGATTTTCATAAAACTGAGCTGAGACCAGCAGACGCCCCGGAGAAAGAAAATCAAAGTAAAAACTTGTGGTTATGTTTGGGAAATGTTCACCAGCTTTAAGACATAAGCTGATGTTACATGGGCCAAACTGTGGACGCTGCTTCCTCACAGCAAACGGTCGGACTGTTTAGTTTGTCTCCACGCACAGAAGAATTACAGGTTATTAAAACTCGAACATGATCAGACGAGACATTTAAAAAACAACAAAGAAAACAGCGAAGCACCCGCATGACGAGGACAGCAAATAGTTTAGTGTTCCAGTTCTTCTGAGTCGTGATGAAGACTGAGGTTTAGGTTCCTGTCAGTCTGTGTGAACAGAACCGCGGCAGCTTATTCACTAGTTTTAGCTTCGGGAGAATCACAACCACTCTGTGCTCAGGCCTCTCAACAAAGACTCACATGTTTCTGTGAAATCAGCACAAAGTCTTAAAATGGAGGTTAAAGAATTAAGCCTGAAACAATCTCTTTATAATGAGAGATACTCCTTAAATTATTGATTGATGGCGACACGGAGCTCTTTACTGTGAAATAAAAACATGTTTTAATAAAATCTTAAGACGTATTCATTTTTATATTTTTGTTTTTTTGTCGTATGTTTAAATGTCTCTTATTTGTGTTTGATGTGAAGGTAGCTAAAGGATCAATAAAGTATGTGGCGTGGTGGAGCAGTGGTTAGCACTGTCACGGTACAGTAAGAGGGTCCCTAGTTCGATAGGCTCCATGGGGGGGACATTATTTGTTGTTGTTTTTTTACAGTACATTCATCATGTTTTTGTTGTCTTTCTCCTTTCATCACTACATTTCATTTTCTCAATACCAGAGGGGGAGACAAAAGTTCCACACTCAATCTTCAAGGCAAAAATACACAGGTTTTACTACAAAAACATTTTCCTGAAAATGAAACTGTCCATTGCTGACATGTTTAAATTGGTTTCTAAATGCATATTTCTAAAACTTCTTTTAGACTTTGTGCTCATTTCACAAAAAAATGTTGTAGGACTGACTAAATAATGTCTAAAGATAGCTGTACTGTGTGTCCAAAAAATGAGAATTAGTGAAGAAATCCAAGTTTCAGATAAGTTTTAAGTGTGAAACTCAAATATTACGATGCTTTTCAGGGATTTTTCCAGCCTTTATGTTGATAATTATACCAACAGCACACACACACACACACACACACACACACACACACACATATTAAGCAGTCTTCTGTCGTAGATTTGTTCTTACTGGGGTTTTTGTTCTTCTTATTAAACAAACCTCCAAACACCAAACCAGTGCAGACAGACCAGTATGACCAGTACAGCAGGGGATGTGTCAGTTGGGTTAAACTGTCCAAATTGTGTTTTGTAGCTAAAAAAAAACTGAGTGATTAATCTGCACAAAACTTTTCTTATTCAGATTAAATCCAACATGCTGAGGTGCAGCTGTGCAAATTACCATCGTCACTCTGTTTCTGGATTATTCAGGACTGGGAACAGCCATCTTACTGGTCAGCCAAACTGGTTTACCTGTTCAGTTTGCTCTGACGTAAGCAGAGCAGCTCTCAGACCAGTTAAGCGCCTCTGCTGAACGTCAGGAGCTGCAAAACATTCACCTTATCAGCAGGACTAACTGTGTGAAGAGACTTCATGTTATCTTACAACAAAAAGAACTTTGGGGATAAATTAACCGCCTTGCTGAGGATCTGATGAGAAGATGGACACCGCGCCCATCTTGGTGCGTTAAAGATGGAGCTGGTGTCAAGCTGATATTTAATTAGCCTAGCTTAGCCATTAGCCATTGTTGCTTTTACATTTCTGTTTGTGTACAGATAAAACAAACTAGATACGACATATTTCTTTGTAGGTTTAGAGCTGTAGGTAAGTGTATGAGATTTGGACAGAGCAGGCCAGCTGTTTCCCCTGCTTCCAGTGTTTATGCTAAGCTAGGCTAACTATCCTGACATCCAGCTCTGTATTGACCAGCCAGACATGAGACAGACTGATGCAGGAATGAGTCCTAAAACCTTGACACAGATGTGAGTCAGCGTGTCAGCACTCCTGGGTCCCTCGTCTTGAAGTCGGTGGGTTTACTGAACGGTTAGAGGCCTGAAATAAAGTCTGTGGTTAACACAGGCTTAAAAGATATTCACATTTTGTTCTGCAACATAAAATACGCCAGTAAATACTGCGCACATGAAATTTAAGACTTTTAGGAAAGACAACAGGTGTCTAAATGAGACACGAGAGAACATCGTCACGCCAAATACGACTTAACAGCCTCATTCGTTGTGTCATCGTTCGTTTGTTGGCTTTTTACTTCTGCAGATTGCATTTAGGCTTCAGTAATCATGGTTTTCGTGGAGATTATCTTGCTGAACAAAATTTGTAAGTATCATAAACGTTTGTTTGCCACAGAGCTTATTTTGTGCAATATTCCCAAATGCAGTAGAAAAATCTTATCTGCTTTGGCCGACGCTAACTTCCGTGTCAGCCTACAAAAAATGCCGACCCTACAGCTCCCTATTGATTTCCATCTTCACATCTAACTTTTATCAAAAAGTGAATACACCCACTTTATAATTGTTGAAATAACCCTTCAAGGAAGAATTTTTTTACTGAAATAAGCTGAGCGTCCTAAAATGTCTGATTAAGGTTAAAATGTTTTGCAGCATGTCAGTGAGACGCAGTTCCCTCGACACACATTCATACTGATGCTGAAGAAATGACAAATTCAAGCCTTCAAAACACATGAGTGTAAAAATATAAAGTACCTGTTTATACACATATATACATATATATATGTATATATGTGTATAAATGTACATATATATATATATATATATATATATATATATATATAACTTTATATAAATGAATATTCTTTGTTCAGTCATTGTGAGACTTGGGAGCCATTTTGGTTCCCAATATCACAAAAGACATAAAAAGAAAAAACAACAGGGAACATTTTTTTTTCCATCTGTTGAGACAAAGTTCTTCTTCTCCTCCTCCTTCTGGAAATCGGAGACAAGACAAACAACAACAACAAAATCACAGCGGCCTCTGATTCCCATGAGTCCTTGCTTCCACTGTGAGGGGGCGGGGCCTGCGACGCCTCAGCCCACTGCTTTGTGTTTCCCGCCGCAGCAGCGGCAGGCCACGCCGCAGCGGTAGCACGCCCTGAGGGGGGCGTAGCAGCACATGCAGGGCGCCAGCAGCGACAGACCCACCAGCGCCGTCCAGCGCAGGCAGAAGCGCTCGTCGCTGGTGTCACAGGAGCACGGGTCCGAGTAATCCCCCTCCGGGTCCGACATGCAGTGATACAGCAGGCTGTCTGCGCACCACATGAAGCTGACCCGCCTGATGCAGGTCTGAATGGGGTCAGGAGCTTCCTGGCAGCGGCCCCGCCCGTTGTCCTCATGGTTGAACATGTCCTGACAGTAAACGCAGCGCGAGCGCTCGCCGTCCTCCTTCCGCCTCTTGCCTTTGTGCTGCAGGGCGCGCGGCTGCACCGTCACCACCGCTCGGTGTCCGCTGCCCAGCTCCAGGCAGCCAGGTTTGCCGTCGCAGCCTCGCTGCACGTCACAGCTCAGCGGGTAAGGGTATGTGTAGTCATGTTTGGGAGGCTCGCTCTTGGCAAAGTGTACGTAGGCGTCGAGGTTGTCGGGCTGGGTGAGTTTGTCACGCGTTGAGTTGGCGTGGCGGTAGTCCTCGTAGCCCGTGAGCCAGGTCCGCTCGCGGGGGTTGATGCGCACAATCTCTTCCTCTTCCACCTGGAAGCTGACGTGACGAGGGAACATGTGCACCGCCTGCAGAGACAGAGGACATGGACACTGTTTAAAGACATCGTCCTCCAGGGGACATGAGGTCATCGGAAACAGGGGAACACAGCTGCTAACAGCGTCCCATGTTTCTCTGCAAGGCCTTGTGGGTAATACAGCTGATTCAAATGAGTGTAATGAATCTTAACACACAACATGTGGCTCTGCAGATACACAACATCTGAAACGTTTCTGTGCGATTCACCCTTCAATTGAACTTTTGAAAAGGTAAAAGTGTTCAAACATTTTGATCTCAGCTTCTGTAAAGTCAAAGTTCCCTTTAATCTCAGCACCAACATGAAGCAGTTTTTTTCTTTGAGTGTTTCTCTGTTTTCACAGTTGTGCGAACAGTTTCACACTATTCAGCACATCTACAGGTGGCTGTGATGGAAGAGGACTGCTAGCAGGTAAACATGGACGTAAATGATGCTTGATTTGAAATCCTTAAAAAAAAAAAAGAGGTCTTTGCAGGTATTTTCTGAAGAAGGAAATTCATTCAACAAGTTCAATATGCACAAAGAGACACACTGAGTTTTGGTGAGGAACTCTGATTGAATGTTTCAAAGAAAACTTCACGACAGCTTTAAGTCAAATGAGATTCATATTGTTTAACCAAGAGCCAAACCATAAACCAGAGGCATTATGGGTCATGGAGGCTAACTAGTTGAGAGGTTTGCAAACAAAGATTTGTGCCTCTTATTTGGCATGTTTGTCTATATCTCTTTATATTTGGAATCCTTATTACAGTGCCCTCTGTGAAACAGTTGTGTGTGTCTGAACAGAGAGTCAAAACCCAGAATTATTTGTTTTATTTTAATATTTGTAAGAGGTGAGAGAGAGGTGTCTGGGTGTACTCACCTGGTCCAGGAAGTAGTGATCAGAGGGCCGGTGCTGCTCGTAGAAATGTCCCAGGATGCAGTGGTGCCGTCGGGCCTCACAGAAGTTGTGCGGGGCCAGCGTGTGCATCGCCGGCTCTCTCTTCTGGGACGAGTTGGACGAGCTGTCGGTGGCCGTCTGGAGGAAAGAGAGGAGACGGTGTGAACACAGCTCATCATTCTGCGGTGATTAGAAAACTGCATCTGCTTCATCAAACGTGATTTCAGACACTCAGGTGTGTTGCACCTCTTACCAAGTTGTAGATGTTAATTTTTTTTTTGTTAACTAGCATTTAGAGGCTTCCTGGAACATCTACAACTCCACTTCCTCTTTGCAGACTCCTGAGGACGATCGTGGGATCAAAAGCTCCAGAGCAGCTATTAACCAGACTTCATGATGACAAACACCAAACTGTTAAAGCCCAGAGCGTCATTCACCCTCCTAAACCAAGCTAACCCACTGTCTGCAGCTGCCAAAGTATAATCTTGAATAACAACTTCTTACTCTTGCTTTTTATCAGCTCATGATGTCAAACCATGTGACATGTATCATCTCGGTTCCTCTGTGAAACCACCTGAGCTTCACTCCACCACACTTCTGTGTGCAATTACACAAGAACGAGAGAAAAAAAAAAGAAGACCTCCAGAACCAAAGCAGCGTGGCTTTGTGTTTTTATTGGGTCTGTGTTAAATGAATCCCAGCCTGGCGTTTTGTGGCCTGCGGCCCCGTGAGCGCTGGGCGCCGTGCGTTGGGTTGCGTCATCCTCAGGGTCGACGCAGGCTGCAGCTTTCATGTGGCTCGCTCAGATCACACAAGAAGACTTCCTTCAAACACCAGAGGAACCTGACGAACCTCACAGCAAAATGAACAAACCGCATTCTCACATTTCTGGGTTAGTTGTCGCCGCACAGTGTGCAAACACACACGGGAAAAGGCTCGGTATATTTTACATTTCTGTGAATCTTCTGTCTGTTTTTCTCATGGAAATCTGTGTGAACCGATTCTGCATCTTTGCTTTACATAATTAATATGTTGTTGTTTTCACCAAAATATGTTTGTTACCAATAACTTCCAGTTTGAAATCCCCTGTGTCACGTACTTAAAGTCAAACGCCACTGAGCAAATGCAGCCTCAGCTGGTTGGTTTTTAGCCACCTAAAAATATCAACATCAGTTTAAATATACACTATATGTAGAATATTTTCACCGCTTTACCCTGACAGACAGCTTTTTCCAACAGGGAGCTGAAGCTGTTATCTCAAAGCCTCTAGACTCCACTGGAAAAAAAGCAGTAATTTTACTTCCCAGAACACGGGAGTTGCCGGTCTACTGCTGCCTTGATTGGTTAGTGTGTGAGGTAAAGTGGAGAAAACATCCCTGACAATGATTTCTTTCAGGTGGCTCGTACACATTGCTCAGCTTTCACGCTGAAAGATTTGATTTATCAAAGATGATAAAGCAACAAATTACATAAAATAAGCAAAGCAGAAACATCAAATAGATCTGACAACCATGTTTATAAAATAACAGTGACAAAACACAAAACAGAATCCAGTCCATCAATGCACTACAGCCATATCATGATTTAAATATCCTGCCCCGACACATTCTAGGTTTAGAGGCCTCGCCTCGAGCGTTTACGACATGGAGAGGTGTAATACAGCCAAGAAGAGAAACTTCTCTGAGCTAGAAATGAAAACACTGACGTTGCAGGTCCAATTTAACCAACTGGTTCTTTTTGATAGCCTGAAAGTGACATCAAAGGAAGTCGGGAAAACTCAGTATGGAAAGAAATCACTGCTGCCAACTGCAGCTGAGGGTGGAATATTTAATCAATACATCCATGATATGCACTGACCTGTTGCTTCTATATATTAATGACATTAGTTATATACTACATAACATTTATACTGTATACTATTCATATAAAAGCTTCTAACTGACCCAGACCAAGGAGCGCGTGGCCGCATGGATCAGGTCTGCAGACGAGACACAGACGCACCACCTGTGTCCGAGCTGGAAAACGGTAAATATTTAATCACCAAAGCTACTCGTATATATAATATATAGATAAATATTATACAAACATGCTTTGGTTTGTCAGTGTTTAAAAAAAGGTTTCTGATAAATTAGACCCAGGCGCCAGTGTTGGGTCAGACTGAAGCCAGTCCAACAGAGCCAGGCAACTGCCTGCTGTGACTGAGAGCGCACGCTGATGTAGGCCTTCACAAAATACAATATTTTCTCATAGTCGATCCATTCTTAAGTAATTAATACTGAAAACACTTTGATGCCAGTTAGAATATGGTCTGATAACAGTCCTCAGATTTACAATGCTGTCCTCGCTGACTCAAACAAACTTGCGTACACAAGTTGAGACCTGACGTGAGACTTGAGCGCAACATAAATGTTGAGCTTTGCATAGAAATGAGGCCAGATTTTTTTATTGTACATTTATTTCATAAATGAGGGCCAGTCAGTCTTTGAGATAAAGACCTCAATTCTTAGCAACACATCAGATATTTTGGCACACAGGCTGAGCTAAGGACTGGCGCATTTTAAAGGCCTCGGTTTGCTTCAAAGGTCTGATCGACGAACGGCGCCTGAACAGTGTCGTCCTCTGACGGGCAAAAAACAAAACAAAAGAAACTACTCACGATTTGGTGGTTTGCTGCCAAATTTCACTTCAAGAGTCAAATAAACATCAGCTTTAGTGTATTAGAGTGAATGGCAGGTATTGATTGTGTAAAATGACAGAATCATTTTGTTTTGTAACAAGAAAAATTGTGGAAAATCTGACCTGTGTTCAAAACTGTACTTCAGTGTTTAAAACCTCCGTAACTACATCACTTCCTTCTCTTCTCCAACAAACACATTCCAGCAGTTCGTCCAGTTCTCCTCCGTTATTCAGGGGCCTCCAGAGGAAGCACTGCATCATGACGGAGAGAGTTTTATTTACTCCTGATGAACGCTGATCTACATCCTCCTCAGTGCCTCAGAGTCGAACTCTTCTCATCCTCTTCCTCCTCCTCAGGGAGCCAGACTTCAGACTTGCAGACAGGACGGATGGGAATGATCTGCAGCCGGGGCGGTTCAGCCACGTTCCCCTCAGTCCGCCCGGCTCTCCTCTAAATGAGGCCAGCTATGTAAACAGGCAGCTCAGTGACGGATTACTGACAGGTCAGACTCTCTTCTGCAGCGCTGGACATCCTGCGGAAACGATACACCCTCTTTCTTTGAAGCTACTGAAAGATGGAAAAACTGAAGCAGGACCTGGTCCCTTCATCAGACTGAGGATGGAGGTGGAGAAGGCGTCAGAGAATCTTTTAATGCTCTATACACAGGAAATTTATGATTAAGGCCTGTTTGAACAGAGTTTGGTGTAAAGTGCAGGAAAAAGAGATGACAGCTGACAAAGGCGACCACAGCTCCACCTGAGTCCAGCTCCGAATTTAAACTGCCTCTTCAGGCATCAATTAAACTCTTAAAAACTCTGTTCATGAAAACTGAAAAACATTTCCAAAACCTTCCTTGTGGCGCCAGTAGCTTACTCCACAGGGACTTGGTTTAGGAACTGCAGGGTTGCTGGTTAAAGTCCCCATCCTGACCAAATATGGAATGTGAAGAGTGCCAGCTCGCTTCCTGGACACTGCGGAGCTGCCCTTGTGCAAGGCACCGAACTCCAACATCAGCAGCCCCCTCACTTTAACATCTATATGTTTAATCCAAGTATAGGTCCTGTTTGTGCACTTGGGGATTAATAAAGTTTATCTTTTTTTTCTATAATGGTTTAGTCGAGCCCTCCAGCTGCTCACCAGCATCTTGAGCGTACCTGCTCACTCTGCTCATCAAACACACACACCTCTTCCTGCAAACAGTATTCAGGCCCTTCAGGATTTCGTGGGCTGATTTTGTGATTGTTGCGACCTAAAATTCCTGATGTCACTGTAGCTTTTCCAAAACATTATGATGCATGTTTACAGGGCATTTTTCTGCAATTGAATTGCTGGGGCAAGTGAAAACTGCGAAGAGAGTTGCAATTCTCTCTTGGTTTCTGAGCCTTTTTGATATGAGCATTCAGTTTTTCCCATAGAATTAGCCCATTTGTGTTGGTGGCTGGGGTGGGTGATTCAGGGCTGAGCTGACGATCAGCTGTTGCTGCCGCTACTGCTCCCCCTGGTTAGTACGCCAGTGTTTCCCCTACAATGCTACAGGCCCATGCCTACGAGACGCCCCGCCGGGCCTATGCTAGGCAAAAAATCATAAACCAGTGGCCCTCAAATGATGGCCGCCTATTTGCGAACCGCGAGCTGAACACGTGACTCCTTCACTCTGTGTGTGTGTGTGTGTGTGTGTGTGTGTGTGTGTGTGTGTGTGGTTTGGTCAGCACCTGCAAATGGGCTGTCATCTCCATGCCAACGATGCGCTGATAGGCTGTTAGCGAGAATGGCACTTTTTTAGTTTTGCTTTTGAAGTGGTATGCTCACAAATGAACACTTGCATCAGTGTGTCCCCGTGGCCATAACACCTTGTGTGCCAAAGTTCAAAGTCTTGGCAACAGACACAAGATGCCATTTTTCTCATTAAGCAGCAGTGTTTGACACAGTATAAACAGCTTTTCATTGCACTTTGATTCCTGAGTTCTTGAGACATTTGTTTACCAAAGGATTCTATGGAGGGGTTGATTTATTGTTAAATTGAAAGGGACATTTTGTTTTGAATTTGACAGTATTATGGCTTGACCAACTAGGATGGACCTTTGACTTATTGAAAAATGTCTTTGTGGACTGGCCCCAACTGGAGCTTGCCACCGGGCCTGAAAAACTTTCTGGGGGAAACACTGTACGTGCTCACAAAGCAGCGGCTAACATCCGTCACTGAGCTGTTAAACGATCTCAGCAACCTCCCACAACACCACAACGACTCCATTCAGTGTCTTAAACCCGTTAATAACCGTTAGTAATAGTAGCCGTGTGACGCGAACAGTTAGCCCCGTCACTGGGTATGTGACTCTGTCCCAGGCACAGAGCTCACTCTCCAGTAGTCTTAAGATATACAGAGAGAAAAAAGGCATGAGCGAATCAATACGCCATGCGCAGCTCTGAAATGAAATGAGATTTGAAATGAGGTTTGACACCTTGTGGACATGTCAACAAGGTGTCAAACACTTGATTTACATCAGTCTTTTTATCTCCTGAATAAATTCATTTGCAAAATATTGAAACATTCCTTTAAAGCTGAAACGTCCCTATCAGGGCTCCACGTCAGCAAACACGCACAGGCGGACGTTCACCTGGTCTCTTTCACCTGCATGAATGTGGAAGGAAACAACTTTTCCTCATGTCAGTGTCTCAAACTCCAAACAGAAAGCCAGTGAGGTGTGTGCTTGCGTGTGTGCTGCTCCTGAGTCCAAACCCAAAACAGGACGGCGACGTGTGTGTGGTCAAAAACACCACAGGATACCAAACCACTCCCGTCCTTCACACTTCCTGTCTGACACCCAGCACACACAGACAGTTTGTTCCTATCGCTGCAAACAAAAGCAGCATCTCCTGTCCAGATCCAAACCCAAAATAACTAAAAACAGCCCCTCCCTATTTTCCTCCTGACACAATGTAAAGAGCCTGCGAAGGGAAACAGTTTCTGTCCAGGAATATGAATCCTGACGCACTGCATTATGAATAATGGCTCATATGACAGGATGGAGATGAATCTGGCAAATTTTGGCTCTTTACCTAAACTTTGCTCGTGTTGAAACCACACACAGGAGCGACAGCAGCACACAGTGAAGCAGAAACAAAATGACAAGATCCTGCACATTAACTGCTCTCAGGGTTCATCAGGGAAGAGTTTCTCACCGTGAAGACGTCATCGTCGCCGAGCTCCGCCTCATTCTGCAGCGTCGATGAGGACGTGGTCGACCCTGGAGGACACACAGGAGAATCAGAATGACAGGAAGTGACACAACTTCTTGTATTTCATCAGCTGCCTTTCACTCCGACTGCCAGGTTCAGATGTCAGTTTAGGTCGGTGCAGAACTCCAATGCTGCTGCACTCTCTGCAACGCATCCCCAATAAATGCTTTGACAGTCTGCTACAAGGAAATAAGCCTCCTTGCTGTCTTGTCTAAGCATCAGTTTCATGTAGAGCAGGTCTGAAGTTCATTTCTTTCACTGCCTGCCTCTGTCTGTGTGTCTGCCACTTTTACAGCTGCAACATTACAGTGAAATTTTGAGTGTCCAACACTTAATTTCCTGCATTCTGGTGAATTTTTATGCACCAATTTGCATCAGTTTATGGTGTTAATGTCCTTCTTATTTTGGAAGGCTGCGATCACGTGACCAATGCGCTGACAGCAGTAGACAAGCAAGATGTCCTCAGCATGGAGGCAGGTTTAGGTGGCTGGGTCACATAAAAACAGACTGGTGTCATTTGATCAAATCTGTGTGACTTCTGAGTCATTTTAAGGTACGTCCTCACAGTGTTTCTTTCCCTAAACCTGACGTACGACATTGTATGTTAAGAACATGATTCATGACATCATTCCTGGGGCGCAAATTTGTAGAATATCGTGTTGGTGTTGTGTATGTATTTCTTTGCAGCATATCATAAGAACCGTTCTATGAGAATACGTTGGTGTGCACCTCTTTTTCTTGATGGTTATGGGTTAAAATTTGGATAACTGCGACTGTCAATCAAAACACATATGGCTCTATAGCCAATAGTGTTGCTCTCATAGAGAAGTTACGATGTGTCTTTCTGTTGTGCCTTATGTGCGCT
The DNA here is from genome assembly GCA_026686955.1 of Epinephelus cyanopodus. Lineage (NCBI taxonomy): Eukaryota > Metazoa > Chordata > Actinopteri > Perciformes > Serranidae > Epinephelus > Epinephelus cyanopodus. Next base: position 3,450,688 of record CM048916.1, on the reverse strand, counting down.
AAAGTGGCGGATGGCCTTACAATTTTACATGCCACCGCCAACAATTTACACACATGCAGGTGCTAATTTTAGACCCTGGTACAGGGAAAGGTTCAGGATGTGTTTAGCCTAGCTTAGCACAAAGACTGGAAGCAGGGGGAAACTGTTAGCCTCCCACCATTAAACCGAAAAAATCACCCTCCTGCCAACGACAAAGCTGACTGACTGACATGCTGCATCTTGTTTGCTACCAAGTTAACTGACTACATCCAGAGTCAGCTGGGTTTTGTTCAAACTTTACAGTAAGGATTAAATTTGTATGGCATGAATAAATAACTGGCTAAATCCTCTTGACTGGCTATTCCTCTCCCAGCGCTGAGATTACTCATCATGTGAAGTTATTCTGTAGTTTGTAAAGTGTTTTTAAATAACTGGTTCCCATCTGGCGGGTTGCGGGTCCATTCTGAAAGGGCCGCAAGTGACTCGCGAACGTATCATGTTTTTTAAAAGAGTCTTTATTTTGAAGTCAAGTAAATTTCTAACACAGAGGTTTTATTGTAAAGTGCTGTTTCCTGCTGCTCAGTGAGCGACTAACAGACAGCCACTTGACACAGACAGCAAAGTAGCCCGACGACATGGCCAACACAAGTATGATGCTAAAGATATCGAACTGTGGACCTTGAACTAACGACTAAGGAAACATCTGGACCCCATGGCTGGAGCAGTTTTCAATGAACATGACGCTGTGGCTCTTAAAAGGTACCTCAATACTTTGCTGTAAGAAGGAATGAAAGTCCCTTCGTCCCAAATGCACTTAAGTCCCTTTCTGGGGACTTCAGAGCATTTTTCTTTGGAGTTCTTCGAGCCGATAAGTGTGTGACCAGTGTGTACCTTCTGTCAGGTCCTCCAGGGCCTTCCTCACCCCACGGTCGAAGGCTCTGGCGTCGGCCGGGCTCTGGAAGGTCAGACCACACTTTCTATTGTCCACCTTCCAGTGGTGGAAGGTCGGCGTGGCCTTCGTGTAGACCAGATCCTTCTTTAAGAAACACTCCAGAATCACCTGGATGTATAAATCACATTCCACAAACAACATGAGAAGACGTGAATTATAGAGACCAGTACAGTAGAAATTCTGCCCTACATGTCTCTGAATAACTGCTGAATGCATGCGACATGGAAAGTGCAGACTGCTGAGGGGGATATGGTGGAAAAGAACAATAATGTGGAAATCTGTAAATCCACAGATACTCCTTAGTACATTGAATCAATAAACTTTTAGAGCACCTTGAACAGCTTGGTTACTTAAACACTACCGTCTACAGGAGCTGTCTACAGAACTGCATCAAGAGGAAATCCAAACAAGGAATCATCCTCAAACTGTTTGATTGACTGGTGAGTTCTGCAGAAATACTGGGATGCAAAAACAGGCTCTTTATTGACGTGAATTGCAGCTGCACCCACCTGCTTGTCTTTGAGGCGTTCTCCGTGGATCAGGAAGGTGTTGCGCCCCAGCAGTTCACTCGGCAGCAGCCTGCACACGCCCACTCTGCTCAGGCAGCCGTCCTGCGCCAACCAGCCGCCGCTCGAATCGTCTCTGGTCATCACCACCGCTTTGACGCGCACAATGTAGCTGTCACTGCAACACACCAGAGAGACAGAGGTACATCAGTTAGCATGGTGACCAGCTGTGGAGGAGGTGCAGCGAGCTGAAGGACGGCACAGCTGATACCAAACTGATACCAAATCTACACGACTGACGGTTCCACCTTCAGTGAAGGCTCAAAACAGCAGCACAGTATGATAATCATCACAGAGCAAGCTTTGATCCAGACACAAAATAGGGTCAAGACAAACAACTACAGTCATTTGTTGTGCAGGGCAGAATGTGAGAACGTTTCTCAGAGATCACATGTGCAAAATACAGAAATAAATATCATAACAGAAAAATAGCACTAATATAGCACGCTGAACACTAAAAACACCCTTAGCAACAAACGGACACTTGCACAGACAGCCCTTTAAAACAAATAAAACAACCGTGTATTGTTATATTTCTTAAGACTCTCATGTGTTTTCTGTGGTAAATCTTAATCTACAAAGTAATCAAAGCTGTCAAACTAATTTCGTGGTGTAAAAATTACAATGTGTGTCTGAGCTGTAGTGGCGTAGACGCACAAGTAGCAGTGTCTTTTCTTTAGTGTATAACCTGAATCGTTCTGTTTGTGTTACCTTAGAATGAGCGGTTTATATCTACATAGGGAGCAGGTCCTCGTCTACGGATGTTGCGCCATCATTTTCCTACAGTAGCCGGTAGTAACGAAACACAAGATTTGCGTTTTTCACATTGGCCAATGTAGGTACCAGCCTCTCAACGACATGAGCGTCAGAGAAACACCATTTTTTTTTTTATGTGAACTGCTTTATTCAGCGTTTTCACCAGTTTAAATCAGCTGCTCTCTTTGTTTTGGAGAGAAGAGACCTCTGTGGATAATTCAACTCCTGATAAAAACCTTCTGAACAATGAACACTGAAGGACTTCTAACCAGGAGACGTTTCAGCTGGTTGAAATCCTCAGTCCTCTCCGCTTGATACCACTAAATATCCCTTTATCTCCGTGCTTACTTCCCAGCACTGGAGACAGAACCCTGGTGCTGACAGAGATACACGTTTGAATCTGTGAGCTAGGAATCTAAATCTGTATGTTTATAGTTGTCTTAAAAATGGAAGTCAAACTTTTTCTAATCAAGACTTTTGACATCTCTCTAGCAGCTCAGTAATGGTGATTTTGAACAGGGACATGAGCAGGACATGATTGAGAAACCTTGCGTTTGACCACACCCCAGGAACCGCCTTCCCAGTGGTCACTTGCAGTATTGCAGCGAAATAAATCCCCTGTGGCCCAAAAAGGATTTTGCCAATAGACCACCATTAAAAGAAACGTCTTTAACTGCAAACAAGGTCAATTATAACTCTTTCTATTATGAACTTTTGATCCATGGATGTTTTATATCTTTAAAACTTTTCTTGAGCTGGGAAAAGCCTTTAAAAATTCTGTGACACCATCACAATGTGAAATCTACTGCTGCTTTCCGATTCATTTGAAGTGGAGGTCCGGAAACCAAGAAGTTATGAGTAAAACCGGTTTAGCCAATGTTAGCAATACCTTAGCAACACCATAGCAACATGTCCACTGACAGAATTTGGACAGGACTGTGTGTGCGACTACTATCATGTGACTAATGAGACAGATCTGCTATTGATCAGTGCATTACTACAGCTTTTGATCACAGAGCAGCCATATTGGATTTTGAGGTTAGGGTCGGTGAGGTTCCTCCAAGTTTCTGAGTCAGAAATCCGACTTCAGAACGTGTTCCAGTCAAAATTTCCACCTGGGAACATGCAGATTCCGTCTTTGCAGTGCAAATCATAGATGTATAATAAAAACTACATACGGGACGTCAAGATAGCGCCTATTGAATCCAAAAAAAAAGTTTAAAACTTCCAAGTTTTTCCCAGGGTATGCAGCCCACTGATCATGCACGGTAGTGTTTCTGCTGCTGACCCCGCCTGTGAGGTCCCGCTCGGCTCACAGACTTAACATTGTGATGACATCATGGATTTTCAAATCTACTTTCTCGACTTGAGGAAAGTTTTACAAATATAAAACCTCCATGGGTCATAATGGAGCTTGTCTGAGGTTTTCCTGTCAACAGTTTCCTCTTTTATAATGGTGGTCTGTGGGGACAATGCTTTTTGGGCAGCGGGAGATTTTTGTAGTACTGCGAGTGACCATAGATGGCGAGTACAAGCAGCTGAAATGAGTTTCCTCCGCAGGGTGTCTGGGCTCAGCCTTAGAAATGGGGGGAGGAGCTCGGAGTAGAGCCGCTGCTCCTCCACATCAAGAGGAGCCAGTTGAGGTGGTTCGGGCATCTGGTAAGGATGCCTTCCGGATGCCTCCCTTGGGAGGTGTTTTGGGCATGTCCAACCGGGAGGTTGGTTTAGCATGTTAGCATGCTGACATTTGTTGGGGCAGATGGAAATGTTATCAGTTAGTGTCACTGGCAGGTATTTGGCCATAAAGTAAGTTTTGGATCAACACATTCTCACTCCGACCGCGTCACATATTGACGTTTTGCTCACGGACTTTCCACGTCCACATACGACGTCCAAGGTACCCTGGGTGTGTTGGTTGTTGACGTTCTGGGATGCTGTGTCACCTTCTCTTCTTTCAAGATACACTTCTGTTTTCACAGGAAATTTAACGTTAACATACAGTCCCCCACATAGTTAACACACATAGTTAGGTTTAGGCAACAAAAGGAAGTGGTTGGGTTTAGGACCAAAGAACAGGGTTTGGCTTTAGAACCTTACGGGACATGAACACCGCTCCCTTGGGTGAAAATCAGTGTTCATTCCCTGCCTTAACTTTCGTCCTTGTCCTATAACGGCAACAGGCTGCGTATCAGCCGAGCGACCACCACTGTGCGTCTTCAGAGGGCTGCGTACCTCAGAAGTAAATCCAGTAGCTATAAAACATTTTTTGCATAAGCGCCAGGCGAGCAATTCTTACTGGACTGGATGGGCGCCATCTTGAGGCCCAGTATCCAGACCTAATAATACAGCCATGGATTAGACCGACCAGTGGGGAGCGAGGTCATGTCTGTGGTGCTGTCCAATGAGAACGTGCTGCACTGTTAATGACACCAGCAGCAGAATCTGCAGCCGGGTGGCCTCGTCCTTCAGGTTCTTTACTGAGCGTAGCATTACTCACCTGTGATCACACAGACACACACACACACGCGCACACACACAGGAAACCAAAACAAACCCTGTCCATCGTCTGAGCTGCTGGCAGAGACTCAATCTTCATTTTCAGAAAAAAAAAAATGGAGACAGAGGCCAAAGCACGTCCAGGAAAAAATAGAACAAAAAACACCCCAAACAAACGAACAAAAGAATAATAAAGGTTTGGATTTAAAAATAAAAAAACAAAAAATAAAAACACTCTCCCTCCGTCTTGCCTTTTGTATTCCGACATCTCTCGTACATCCTGTTTCCACGGTCACAGTGTCACGGCGGTCTCCGTTGACGACAGGCTGTCGAGCTGTGCTGCCGCGCGCCGCCGACGCCACATCCTAACGGGCCTCTCACACACACACACAAACACACACACACACACACACTGCTTCCCTCCGTTGTGTGATTCAGCCTGCCTGTCAAACAGATGGTGCTTGTGTGTGTGTGTGTGTGTGTAGCATGAGTCATCACTGCATTTGCCGGCAGCGTGCAGTGACACACACACACACACACACACACACAGGAGGGACTATATACTGGAGTTTGGTTCCAAAATGAGAGATCCTCCATTTGCAAACAGTGACACCTTCACTTTCAAAATGACTGATGATGTGAAATTTCTTTTCGAGGCTGCAGTCAGATTTTTAGGACACTCATCAGTCGATAGGTTCGTCCCTCCAACACACTGACCCAGACGGAGATCATCTCTGCGACTGCTGGCTATAAAAACTGTGGATCATTTCAGTTTTAATACATCTTGGGTCTTTGTACTTCAGTCCATCATTTCTGTCCTTCAATATTCAAGGTTTGGTGAAGTAGGGCTGCTCGATTATGGAAAAAATCATAATCAGGATTATTTTGGTCAAAATTGAAATCACAATTATGCAAAAGATTATCCGGCGCACATGATGACTTGCGTTGTTTACACCGCGGCATGTCATTTCTGTCTCTACATGGTCGCGCCTTTACAATCCTCCTCTGCTCTCTGTATCGCGCACAGCAGAGTTTGGACCTGATGCGCGCGCGCACACACACACACACACACACATACACATGGGCACACACACATACACACACACACACACACACAACAACCTCTCGTGCTCTCCCTCTGCCATTTTTCTGTACGCTGTTTTTGAAATTTTCCGCGATCACCTGCCCCACGCATAACATCTCCAGGCATCTGTGACCAAAAATCGTTTACAGTCGATTTCATTAATTTTGAAATCCTTTGACCTCAAAATCGTAATCACGATCACCAGACGATTAATTGCACAGCCTTATGGTGAGGTGAATTCAAACTTCAAGTACAGTGAGTTTCAAAGGTGGAAAGTCATAAGCACCTTTAATGCTGCCCGTTCAAGGCGGGGATTCCACACCACTATTCCACCTTCTTTGACAAAGGTAGGATCATGGAATTGGGGGAATAGGGTTGTTTTGCCTATGAGCCGGCAGCTGAGAAAGCAGCAACGCTCAGACAACGTCTATGTAAAAGGGACAGCCTGCAGGACAGGACCATGGACAGGACGGGATGGGCGTGATGTTTTGCAAGCTTATCTCATAAACTGTTTGGACATTTTCTTTACTTAAGCCCCCAAATTCATACATATCCAACGTAATCATGAGCCAGTGACCCACGTGTTGTGGAAGTCTGCCATCACGTGACCAAAGCGCTTACTGGAATAAACATTAAACTGTGTGAACTCTGAGTCTTTCTAAGGCACGTCCTCACCCTGTTTCTTTTCGTAAACCTAACCTCTGTAACTTTATGTGAATTATGTGACCTTACATAGAGGACGTAACGTCATTCATGGGCACTGATTCATAACATATGTCATTTAAACTCGTGTGAGGATACATCGTGTTTTTGCAAAAAAAGCAGCTAGTAGCAGTTAGCAGCTAAATCAAGGAAGAGAATGAAAACTGAAACTGTCGGCGCATTGGGGAAACAATGAGGTCCAGGAGCTCCTTACTCTCCAAACAGAGAGCAAGATCAGCCGCCATATAACAGAAAAGGTCAATGTTGTTTTGCTCATTGTTATTGTTTATAAAGTGCTGCCGATAACATGTTATATGTCACACTGGAGGCTGCAGCTGTTGTGTTACAGTACGTCACAGCATTCAAGCTGCTTTTGCTTCTGTAATGGCAGCATGCTCTAAAATCACACATCAGAGCAGCATGAAGTCGCTGTCGTTTGGTTCTGTGTATAAATGCAAAGGCGGCATAAAGAAGGGACTTTGTGGCAGCTCCATAGAACAATGTCTGTTGACAAAGGGCTGAAGGGAGACGTGAGTGGACACCAACAGACATGAGTTTCCCCCTGAGGACACAAGGTGAAGACAAGACCAAAATATTTCAATCTGAATGACAATAACACGCACATTCAACTAAACAAGGCTGTTGTCGCATTTTTTTTGTATGTTTTCCTCTGAAAAGCGGTGCATCCAAATGTGCACATATCCCGCATATTTCCGTGACCAACGTGCTGACGGCAGTGAACAAGCAATCCCAGATGCTTGTAAGTGTCATGATCCTGGGTTTATTCTGTTATCCTATGGACTTTGTTTTGGGGGTTTTCTGTTTGCGTTTCATGTTATTCATTCATGTTTAGTCTGCTTCCTGTTTTATTTTGTAGATTCTCTCCTCGTGTCGTGTCTGGTTTCACTTCCTGTCTTTGTGTGTTTTCCCGCCTGTTTTCTGCCACACCTGTCTCGTTAGTCCTTTCTGCGTGTATATACCTGTGTTTCACTTCGTTCCTTGTCAGTTCGTCTGTTGTTCATCCTGGTTTCAGTTCGTCTTTGTTGAGCCTGTGTTCATCCTGCATTCATCCCTGTTCATCGTGTTTATCACGGTTGGTTTTCAGTTTGGTTTTTGTTCTGCTTTCATTTGGATTTTGAGTTGCCTGCCTTACCTGGATGTTTTCGACCTGCTACATTAAAGCTTGCCTTGGTTAAAGACTCAAACTGTCTGTGGTCTGCATTTAGGTCCTCCACTGAACTGACACCTGACAGTAAGGAGGCAGGTTAAAAACTGACTTTGCCTGGGACTTTGTCCTGGAGTCGCATGTTAAGAAGACTTTGAGTCATTTTAGGGTACGTCTTCACCATGTTTCTTTTCCTCTGTAACTTTATGTTAATTATGTAACTGTACTTTAAGGACATAATTTCATTCGTGGGTAGGGTTGGGTATCGTTTGGGGTTTTTCTGCTACTGGTGCCAAACTGATACTTTTAAAACGGTACCGGTGCCTGAACCGATACCTCAAAATATTTTTTATGAAGGTTCAAAATTGGCACAAATGGGCCACCTTTCAGAAGTGTGTGAGTGTTTTGTATAACAGTTTTAAAAATAAAAACAATGTTTTTATTTATCTGTTGCTGAGACAAATTAGAAATACCTAGAAATAAATAGGTATATGAACTCTATTAACAGTTTTAAAACATAAAAGTGCGCACACGTGAACGCGGTGCCCAGAGAGGCAGTTAGAGCTACGGGCTAGGTTTTAAGTAGATTAAAAATAAATATACTCTCGACCAACTATCCAAAACAAAAAGATATTAAATTTGCAATGATGAAGGGTACTTTCACACCTGTAGTCGGCTCATTTGGTCACACCAGAGAGAAAAAATAATATATTGTTAGATTTTAGTTTTGGTTTGGTTCCTGTTTACACTAACTTTTTGCAAACGGACCAAGAGGAGGGAACATGAAGTTCTACCGACTGACAGGTAACTCACAGATGGGACAGTTGTGGTGTGTGTCATCCTGCATCGTCAGGACTCGTGGGGAAATCAAATTCTGGTGTTTATGCAGCAGCGCTTTTATGCTTTTAAAGTGTCTGTATTTATGTTGTTTGGTTTCAGAAAGAGCTTGCACAGAAAGAACTGATTGTAAGCATTATTAGGAGGCTGTTACTAGACTGCAAATCAATGGCATGTTTTGAATAATGACGACCAGAAACAGGATGAAAAGAAGGCGTCTTGCTCAGTAATGACTCGGGGCTTCATACTGTGGGGTCACTGTTATACACTTTTTAATGGAGTTACAGATAAAGAACACGGCGTCAGATACAATCATGACGGTTTTAACAGCTTTTTAATCAGGGAAAATACCCTCACTGATGTGCATATGCGTTACCATGGTTACACGTATGCATTAGCATTAAAAGGATCAATAAATAGATCGCAGACAGATTTCACAATCAGCAGATGGATTTATTATCAGCGCACCTGTTGCTAAACTCACATATCTGCTGTCATATAATCCTGTGGTTGGTTAGTTTCCTTTCACAAACAAACCGCAACAGAGTCCATTTGGCAGCAGCCCAAGACACACCTTTTCAAGCAGTCTCGGTTTGATTGTTGCATCAGGGTTCGATTAACAGCTTTCACACCAGCCCAAACGAACCGTACTAACTGTGCAAATGGAGCTGAGGTTTGTTTTAACCAAACCAAACAGGTCAGGTGTAAAAGCATCCTTAAAGGCACCAAACTGTTAGATTAGAGAATCTGGAGGAACCACAGGATGTTTGACATTCATGCTTGATTTATCAGTTACCTCAGCATTTGTTTAAATTGTCTGCTGAGTGATTTAGCGTTTCAGCACTAAATACAACACAAGCGACTTTAAAATATGTGTCATAAAAGATGCAGCGACGTTCCAGTCAGCATCCGCACATTTGTCGGAATGACTCCTGTACGATGTCTCTGTCATCTTATCCCAGTGTAATGTAGCTCTGTGCGTGGTATATTATATAACACACACACACACACACACACACACACACACACACAGACACACAGACACACACACACACACACACACACACACACACACACACACCACATCCCCCTGAAGGTCTTTCCAGGTTAGAAAATGTAGGTTGAATGTTAGTGGGAGATCTGTTGTTATCAGGAATGTGTGTGTGTGTGTGTGTGTGTGTGTGTGTGTGTGTGTGTGTGTGTGTGTGTGTGTGTGTGTGTGTGTGTACCAGGTGTCTCAGTGCTGTCAGGCTCATAAAGAGAAGGTCAAAGGTTTATGATGTACAACGCCCACCTCCACCCGGGCAGGTGTGGTGATGTCATCCATCCATCTCCTCATGTTTTCCTCTCTCAGCTCATCAGGACTGACTCACACACAGACTCTGATTAGTATCACTGTTACGGCTGCTTGTAAAAATCTTCTCAAACTCACTGACTGCCTGAAGGCCTGTCACCATGACTACTTTTCTCGGACAATATACTGTCCCAGAAATAATTGCAATAAATTCTGTTTTCATTCTGAGACCCTTCTGTGCCACTGATGACAGTATAATAGCATAATAATGAATGTTCACCCTTTCAAAGAGCAATGAACTTTCAATATTCAGACACTGGAATATGGAAACAATATTTGACATATTTTTTAAAAAGTAATGAACACCTGTTACATATATTCAACACAGTGCATTTAACATTATTGTACTTTTATGGGAGTAGCCCCAAATTACTCAGTTTAAGACTTAATAAAGTAGAATTACTGCCCCACAGTTGTTCACATCCGCACCCCAGTCAAGTTGCAATTACAATTAAGACTGTATTTATTTTTCAAAATAAAACAAAGTAAAAAGATGTGCAGTATGTGTGTACTATTCTAACGTCACTATTATCAAGCTGCAGTTCCTTTTATTTTGAAAGTCAGTGACACAAGTGTAACCTTTGACCTCTGCACGTCACGTGACTCGGTTTGTTTACACCACCATGTTGGCAGTCCTTGAGTGAAAATGACTGGCGCCAGCGCTGATTTCAGGTCGTCAGAGTTTACTGCGCACGTTAAAGCCCCGGAAATTGAACGATATATCATCGCAAAACTTGACCAATTAATCACTGCTGACTCTTACAATGCCCCCGGGTGCTTTTCAGGAGTATTGACACAGCCAGAGCGGACAATTTTCCAATATTGCTGTATCACAACATCTACAATTACTTGATCAACTCTCCCTCGTCGTACTCCGGAGATTCCCTGAAAGCCTACAAAAGCCTGGAGGGGTACAAATGATACAATCTGGCAGCTTTACATATAACGGTAATAAAATAATGCAAGTAATTTTCTTATCGCACGTTTGTTTTGCGCTGCTCATTGAGTGAGCAACATCCTTTTACTAGCTCCGCAAAATCCACGCCATAACTCAAAGTTCAAAATTGCCTTTTATAAAAATGAAATGGTTAGAAATCACAGTAAAAGCATGTAAAATGAATCCGTTGCCTGTGGGCTCCCACCGCTCAGTTTTCTTCTGCTCGCTTCGTGCACGTTTCATGGCAGTAATCCACCTCCGCCGTCTTTCGGGATTCGATAAAAGCTCTGCCCTTCACGCATCACACCCAAGGGAACAACAGCCGTCCACCATGTTCACTGTATTATGTGAATACAGCCCGAAGATGAGACAAGTTAGCTGTTAGCTGGCCTGTGCTTGGCAGTCAGTTGAACAGCACACTTTCCTGCCAAAATAACTGTTTTAATTTTGACTGTTGCATGCTGGGACTGCATCCAAAGGCCTGTCATTCAGGGGAGAATATCGTCGTTCTTTTGGAAAACATGTACCTAGACCCTCGGTGTGTTCAGACAGTCTCTTAAATGTGGGCGGGGTTGTTGTCACTCACTGCTCCGTCCAGCACTCGCTGTATTTCCTCATCAGCGGTGACACAGATGGAAGTCTGCACCTGGTTTATCGTCCACAGAACGAGGCTGCACGCCCACATTTTCAGAACAAAATACAACAGGCTGCAGTGAGAGTCTCTCTCCATGGGATATTTAAAAATAGCAGCTTTGTGCATTTAGTCCTTCTCAGGCAAGCTCAGGGGTTTAGTGTTGCTGTAGCCCACAGGAAGTGAGGATTAGAATATATGACCTTCACTTGATCTGCTCTCAGATGACAGGTTAAAATGTCTTTTAATAATAACGATAAGTTTATTCATCATGCAAAACATATAACATGTATTGTGACTGATATGAGACAGCAGACCAAAGTAAACTGTTGCAACTTGATCCCATTTATGGTCAACCATAGACCTTTGCAGGGGCCATCCTCCGAGCTTTGGGCAGGGTCATCTGAACCCTTCTACCCCCCCTGACAGCAGGCCTGTAGATATCTAATGACAAGTCTATACGGTAATATAGTTACAGGCCTAACTGTTGGACCATCAGACTTGGGCAAACTCCAGAAGTAATAGAAAAGTAAAAGGTTCTGTCATCAGTAAGACAGAAAGAAGATAAATTAAAAGTGTTTGAGGACAGAGAGAGTGTACAGTCAGCCTTCTGTTTCTGCTGGTTTACAGTAACTCCTCTGTCCATTAGACACGAGCTTGTTTTTCCATCAGTGCTGTATCACTGATGATTCCTCACACTGACCGTCTGAGCAGAGAAAGTAGCTGACTAACAGTCTCGGATCAGAGCTGTGCTGGGAATTCAAGGAAATGAACCTGTGAGTTGTGACAAGACAGTTTTTCTCTCCTTTAACCTGCAACCCAACTGACATCACAGTGAAGATGTCCATGTGTCTTAATAAGAGAAGAGACTGGAGACTGATCCAGAAGGAAATTCCAGCATATGTATAAAATTAAATGTCTTTTTTGTCACCGTATGGATGTAATATTATGGGTTGTGTGAACTCAACATGGACATTGATTTACATGATCTTGATCGGAATAATTTAACCCATAAATGAGACCCAACATTCAACTAACTTTGGGCTGTTACGCTCTCAGGATGTGATACCAAAGTTTGTGGCTTTTGCAGGATTTGTCTCCAGGTTCATAGTAAACTCTGACTGATCCATGTGACTGTTAAGACGCAGAAACGTAACTTCTTTCTTCATGTGCAACATGTTAGTCTGGAGGTTTAAACTGGTGTCCTCTCACAGAGTTGCTGATTCAAACTAAACTTTCATCTCTGTCAGAGAAAACTGATCTGAGTTCAGTTCTTTATTAATTGTCCACACAACACAGATACCAGGGTCGATTACCAGCAGTTACTATGTTCGATTACACACAGCCGTTCTCAGCTTTTAATGTCATCGCATCTCAGCTTGTCAACAAAAACGGAACATAGATTTGTCTTAGTTTTTAATATCAAGATCTATTTCTAGCTCGTCATCGTCTTGTTTTGTCATGGATAAAAGGTTGTTGATGAAAGATGTACATTAACACTGGTTGACGATCATGAAAACTAGACCAATCATGGATTAAAACACAAATGTGTTACAGACCTGCAATGTTCTAAAAGTCAACTACGAAGTGATTCAAACCTAATTCACAGTGTCAGCATCAAGAACACTGAGAGACAGTGTCTTTGGCTGATTCGTTGGTGCTCTCGCTTCAGCTCGCTCTTTTTAAAAAGTCAAAACTACATATAATCTGTTTTTAGCAAAAACATCATAAATAATGTCCAGCCCTCTAATAATGAGTCCAGTGTCGATCAGAGCTTTACTTCAACTAGAAAGCAAAGCTGTGCACAAGTTAAAGTCCACCCAGACAGCCGTCACAGAGTACTAACCCCACAGTAGGGACTTTTTAGGGGAGCCAGGAACTAAATTTAACCCCTGGTTCCCCCAATTAAAAAGGCTCCCGAGTCCCTAAAATAGTTTCCTTGGTTCCTCAAGTGCAAACAGGCTCCACACAGTTATTCATGGAGGCCCTCAGTTTGGCCCACAGACCACTGGTTGGACATCGCTGCCCTCAAACAGCCCCGTCCTCAGAGGACACGGTAATGAAACGGCTGCTTAGAGCACTTAAACAACAGTGTGTGTGGATGCACTTAAACAAACAGTGACACACACACACACACACACACACACGCACACACATCTGTGGGAGCTGACCAGAGATGCAGATAATAGTCCCTGGTGGTCTGTTTGCTCCATCATCATGAAAGACAAACACACATACAGTACATAACTACACACAGTGCTCCCACAGGAACACACATGTTGTCAATCACACACACACACACACACACACACACACACACACACACACACGCGCGCGCGCGCGCGTCATGACATCACCATCATCAGTGTAGAAAATGTAGTTTCTCTGAGATCTGGATCAGCAGAGAGCAGCAGCAGATGGTGTTTGGCTTGTTCTCTGCCAAACTTCTCAAAGACTTCCCTCCCTCACTCGCCGATCACAAAGACAGCCACTGTACTTCCACTAGTCGACCCAAACAACAACAACAGCAGCAGCAGCAGAGACGCCCTCGCTGACCTTCAGCTGGGTTTGTTTCCATGTTTTAGAGGGTTTTTTTGTCACTGGATGTGTGAAACGTGAGCGGCGGTGAATCTGCAGAGCGTGCAACACAATCGAGTCGACCCGAAAGGAAATCCATCTTCCATTAGTCGCGTCACGTTGCCGGTCAGACGCCGGCCATCGCTGCATCTGAAACTCAACTTCCAAACACCTGCTGCTCCAGGTGAAGGTGGAGTTCAAAGTTCAGCAGTCAGCTCTGTTACGGCACAAACCTCAGAGGAGTTTGGATCAGTGATCAGAGAGTGTTGCTAAAATAATCCCAGGAAGTGATTTGGTGGTTTCTGGGTCACACCGTGTAAATATTGATTGAAAAGAAAGAGTTTTAGACACAACAGCAGCATTTCAATCACTGTATTTTAACCTGTAGTTATGACCCACTTTACGCTGTTTATGTGTGGTCAATATGCAACAAACAAGTATATAAATATTCCAGTTTGACATGCAAAACACCAAATCAGGATAATGCTCCTTTTAACTTCTCACCCAGAGAGAAACAGTTCATTTATAGTGTGTACTGACTGTAAAATAAAGGATCAGTCCATCTGCTTTGTGGAAGCTGTTTATGAACACATTCATAAACAGCTTAAACGCAGTTAAATGATTATGATTTTGTCTTTAACTCTTATTCTGGTAAATTGGAGATTCAGTAAACTTATGTCTTTGTCTTCTGCTTTTTGCAAACATTCATCACTGTTTCTTAAAGATAACTGAGCGCTGCTCATCATGTTCCTGCCTCTTTGGTTTGTTCCCTCTACATTAATTTTACAACCTCTTGTATCTGGTAGATCAGTAAACAAAAACTGATTTTCTCACAAACACCCTGAATGCATCACGCCAGGCGTGAGATTCACAAGCACTATAAACCTGGAGTGTCTGTATGCCTTAAAGGTCAGGTCTATAATGCATTATAAGCACATTCATAAGACATTATAACACATTTATCAGGCTTTATAAATGTCGTTACAAATGTTAATAATCATGTATGACAACTTATAACAAGGTTTATAAAGTATTATAAGTGGTTACGTAATGCATTATAAATTCAGCATTCATAATACTTTATACTTCCATGCCAAAGTGACGACAGTGTTTGAAAGAAGAATCTGAAGTACTGGAATTATTCCATTTCAGAAATTAAAGCCCCTACAAGGAACTTTCATTTTGAGTTGATTTTGGCAACCCTGTGGACAAAAGCGGTAGTGTTTTGACGGAATGAAGCCTACATTTCCCATGAGCTCTAGCACGTATTGTCGTAAAGACGCTTACCTGGCTTGCACGTGGGAAAACTTTGATCCCGCACCTATCGGGGATCCCAGCTCACCCCTGCTGCGCCCCAGCTCCACCTCTCCGGCATAAGCGCCACCGCCGCCATGGTGAACGCAGCGGTCGGCTGGTAAGGCTGAAGGCCTGTTTGGCGAGCACTTCCACGGCTTCTTGGACTGAGTATGGAGCGGTGCCTCGCCTCTTTATTTCTCAGCACTCGCTGGACCCTGTCGACGCCTGGCTGGTACCTGTCGTCGGCCCGGATGAAGTGTTTTCTCTGTGTGACTGAGATGTGGCTGAGTGTTGGTGAGTCCAGTGCTTTCACAGAACTTTTACCCGATGATTGTTGCTATTTTAACTCCCCGCAGACGCCAGGTGGAGGAGGAGCAATAGCAACTATTTATAAGAGTCACTATAAATGTAAGCAGCTGGGTAAGATGACATGTGCCGTCTGAGTGCCGTAAATCGCTTCGTCCTGGAAGCGACCTGGGGCGGACCCAGAGACAGTTTCCTAAAGGTGTGGATCTACACTATACACAAATAGCTTATCTTCACACCGATGGTCTCATTTGCTGTTGTAGGTCACACACAGACATCAGCAGAAATGAGAGACTTTTGCATATCCAGTTAAAAGTTCCTTTTAGCGGCTTTAACATTTATTATATGTCAGAGCAGATCTTAGAGTCTTTATAACTGGCTAACGTTATGATAGTTATAATGTGCAATGTAACCCAGTACTTTAAATTCTTCTTTCAAACACTGTCGTCACTTTGGCATGGAAGTATAAAGCATTATGAATGCTGAATTTATAATTCTTTATGTAACCACTTATAATACTTTATAAACCTTGATATAAGTTGTCATACCTGATTATTAACATTATGTATACATAATATACATTAACATTTTTCTACTTTGTGAAGTTTTCAAATCATGTTTTCAAGGATTTGAGGATGTTTAGTGGCTCGTCATGTCAGTTTGTTGAGCCCAGCAGTGACGGTGCAGACACAAGGAGTGACAGATAACTCATCAGACAGCACTGACCTACAGTTTCTCTTTATCTATTATCAATAAGTTGATCACTATGTAGCTGAGATTAATATGCAACATAATGTTACGTCATTGTATTTTAACTCAAGTTTACTTTACAGGTCCAAAGCGTAGGATTTAGTAGCATCTATACAAATGTGAAAGGTCCTATCTGGAGCCAGTGTTTGGTTTGTCCATTCTGAGCTACTGTAGAAACAACATGGCAGGCTGTGGAAGAGGACCCCCTCCCTTTGTACATATAAAAGGCTCATTCTGAGGTGACGAAAACGTGTTTCTTATTTTTTAGGTGATATTACACAAAAGAAAACCTACTTATTATATAATATTCCATTTCTGACAATATGTCCCTGTAAATCCAACACACTGGACCTTTAAAGTTGCTTGGCAACAATCAACTGCATCATTTTAATTAAATAGAAACAAGATTGTTTGATGCTCTGTAGATCACCAACACAACGTGAGGAGCATAATTCATAGATAAAAATCTTAAAATAAATCAATACTAAAATAAAAATGTATATTGATATCACAGCAGGATGATGGGGTTGAAACCATTCCCACAGTTTTAATGCCAATCAATATGTCTCACTCAATAATCAGACTTAAAGCAATAATCTGTGTTCCACTGATGTGTAAAACTTTATTAATTTGTTTTAAATCAAAGCTGAAGGAAGATAAATGGTAATATTTTCCCCTGAAACCCAACATTTGTGTCTAGGCAGCGCCCCTCAAGAGCATCTCAGCTGAAGTCACTGGGCACCAGCAGCTCGGATGGAGGTCAGCACTGATATAAAATCGATGTTGTCCTGTGTGGGCGGGGCGGAGTACCAGGGACACTGCTGCCTGCTGACCTTTCCTCAATGTCATTGTCAACCCTCCCCTCCCTCCCTCCCCTCTGGCGTTATCGACAGCTCTCTGTTGTGCTGGTTCGGGGACATCGGTTTGCCCGATCAATAGAAAACACCCTCACAAAAACACCTCTGGAGAGGAGCAGGGGAGAGTTTCAGTCCCTCACCGTCCAATGAAAACCAAGAATCCTCCACCCTAAACAATGAAAACTCCTGAGCAGGTATCAGATCACCTCCCGCTGCCGTCTGCTGCTGCTTCAGGGGTTTCAGACTTGTGATCTCAACTTCGAGGATTGATGCATCACAGATTTGAAGACGTGTGAAGACGTTCAGTTTATAAAGGTCTGGGACGCCTGCACAGTTTTTCAACATTGTGAACTTCAGGCTGTTCTCACGCACTGTTCCTACGTTTTCCTATGACAAGTTAGGCACCAAAACTCATGCATATCCAACATAATGCTGAGCTAGTAATTCGTGGTTAAACCCACATATATTTTGGAAAACTGTGATCACTTAATTGATGTGTTGACAGGAGTAAGAAAGGAAGCGGTTCCAAGCTGCCCAGTTAGAAATCAGGTTGGGGCAGTGGATGGGTCACAAAACACAGGACTTCTCCCCGGGAGACTGGTATTTCAAAGCGTATGAACTTTGAGTCATTTTTTAAGGTATGTCCTCACCATGGTTTGTTCCTAAACTTAACCACAGCAACTTTCTGTCTGTCAGTTACTTAACTTTACATTAGGTATGTAACATTATTCATGGGGCAGTAATTCATAGCATATCATACGAACTGTTGTATGAGGATATCTTGTGGCTGCATCTTCGCCTCAGTTTGCATCGTCCAGGTGACTTCATGTCCTGATTGACTCGATGTCATTGTAAATGATCATCACCCCTCAATGATCTCTTGAGTATAAATATAACTTGAATGAATGAGTTGTTCTTAAAGTAGAATTACTACTCATCTTCAGTTCTGTCTGACAACACCTTTAACCTAAAAAGTGTTAAGTGTTTATTGCCAGCATGTTTCTCAAGGGTAAAGTAACAGGAAATTACATCCTGTCATCTCTGCGACTTGTGCTCCTAAAGAAAGGGTCAAGGTTTGGTTTGTTAGTGGTTAGTTTTTTTTTCCAGTGCTGATATTAGCTTATAAGGTTGTCTGAAAATCCTTTGGCTGAAAGAAGAAACTGCAGTAAAGAAATGCCAAAAATATGTTTAAAGTAATTAAGAAACTGTGTCATCATTACATAGTTTGTCCACAGCATCAATAAAAACAAAGATTTATAAAGACGTTTTTTAGGCCTGAGTGACATCACAGTATTACAGTATACCAGGGTATTTAGAAATCCTGTAGGTATGATTCTCAGTACAGAGGTTCATCTTTCTATCAGACAGATACGGAGAGGCTGTATTTGGGATGTATTGCATGTAGTGCACATCAGGCGCCACCAGAGGTCAGTGTCTACTAGGGCATTAACGACTTTGATTTTTTTCAGGTCGACTTATCTGCCAATAAAGTCCAAGTCGAGTCGACAAGTCATTTGATGATGTCATCACATTGACACGGCGGAGGAAAGTGAAGTATCTCCACACATGATGTGTGTGTCTCACTCTCAATGCCCGAACATACTTCATAGTCGAGCGCACTTCCGCGTTGTAGTTTCCTGTAAAAACGTCTGTGAAAAAATCCCCGCGATGTGAAAAATACATGCCGAGCAGTCACTGGTGCGCGGAAAATCTAATTTGGCAAATTAAAGGTTTATTTCGACCAAACCAGAGCTGGTGAGAACTTGTTGGGATAGTGGAAAGACACAACCAAGATGGTTTAGATGAGTTTTACTTTGTTTCTGTCGAGTTTGAATGAAGTATGTTGGGCAAAGAGAGAAACTTGAGTTCAGAGGAAGCCCAGTTGCATTCTTAAGAAAAAAAGAAAAAGAGTTTAAGAGTATTTCCTTTCTTGACATTTGAGCTTGTTGAACGTAACAAACTCAACTTTCACTACAACGACTTCTCTCACCAGCAGCTCAGCTTCAAGGTTTTTTTGGGTTTTTTTTACATAAATACTGTCATATACCCTGGTGAAATGAGAAATCATGTCGGTATGAAGGTACGAAATAAAAGATACCGCCCAACACTTATAAACAATTACAAATAGAAATAGTATTAAACCTTTCAAACGATACTCAGTCCCCCTTAAAAGACTATCGTCCTTTACTTCCTGATATTTTAATGATGTTCATTTACTTTAAACAGAATATATCAATCACATATTTCACCCAAAGAAACCTGATTATCAACCTACTGTAGCCTACAGAGGAGGGTAGCTCAGCTTGTGTGTAGCCTGGCAAATCCCAGGGCAAAAACTGACACAAAAACACACAGGTTATTTCTTCATTTGAAGACGACCCAGGCGAGTGTACAAGCATTTTTTACCAACTCAGAACATCTCTCATTTGGATTTTATCAGCTGGACATCCAGACAACACCCCTGAGAGAGATTTAAGTCAGTAAATAAAACCGAAACTAAACGTGGGGGAACAATAACAGAGTTTTAATAAGTAGCCACAGTGGATATGACACTCTTGTCCTAACCAACAGCCTGCTGCCTGCCTCTCTCTGCGGCCTGGTGCAGTCTGGGTAAACATTTCAGGAGTTGAGCCTATTATCTGACTGAACGCAGCTGTATGAGTCATGTGTTTACCTGCAGGGGTGTGCACAGCACAAGGCAGGGTAAAGAAAAGGAAGGTAGGCTCCTTCATCAGGTTACCTGCTGCCTCCGCTCTCTGCGCCTGCAATGAAGAATCTGATTTGCTGAGGACTCTGTTGGCGCGTTCAAAGCCAACATGTTCTGAGCGGTTCATTCAAACTCTGCAGCTTTTAGCATTTTATCACGACCACGTAACGTCTAGATGATTGGCAATGCCAGAGAAAATGAAGCAATCAATTTGAGTCTGCCGCTATACTCACATCACATGTTCCTGTCACTGAATCATGGGCTTTTCATGACAGAGCGCCATCCTTTCTGCATGTCTGCTGCCACATCCACTCACCTAGAAGCTACACCCATACCTGA
This sequence comes from Epinephelus cyanopodus, assembly GCA_026686955.1. Classification (NCBI taxonomy): domain Eukaryota; kingdom Metazoa; phylum Chordata; class Actinopteri; order Perciformes; family Serranidae; genus Epinephelus; species Epinephelus cyanopodus. The sequence continues at coordinate 3,430,397 of CM048916.1, read as the reverse complement.
TGTACTTAATAAGGTCCATATCAGTGCATTTTGAATCAGTGCGTCCTATTAAAGTTCTCAAAGAAACTGGCTCAGAGGACGTGTCATCCGACCACATGTAAACGCCTCCCTCTCAAAGCTCTGCATCTTTTGTGTCTTTGGCATGTCGACTTGTAGAAATGGACATGACACCACACACTTTCAAGTGCTGCACTCATTTGTTTACATGACACAAGACAGAAGTAGTTACAAATAAAAAAAGAGAGCTAGAGAGAAAGGCCCTACTCAATATTTACTCGTGTGCACATCTAACCAATCACTGTGTAAAGTGGGCGTGACTGACAGCTACAGAAAAATGACAAAAAATGACCAGTCGCAGCACCGTCTTTTCCAATGTCAGAAAATTTGTGGTGGAGCTCCAGCGGGGAGTTCAGACACTGTTTGACTATCTGACGATCACTACTTTTTAGGGTTGCAGCGGTGTACCGGTTTCAAGGTATACTGCGATATAAAAGTTGACAGTTATCATAATGTGTACATTTGCTTATCTACGATATTAAAAAAAAAAAAATGCAACTGGATGTTGAATCTCGCCTTTATTTTAATTATATTCTAAGAGGGAGACTTTTTACACACACTTCCATTAACGAAATGGTTTCAAGTTTCAATTATAGTTATAAATGTTTGTTTAACCAACAATAACCCTTCTGTTTTATCACTTTAAGGCTCATTCTGACTGATTAGAATATACATTCAGTGATAACATGATACAGTGAAACTGCGATATTTATCGTACCGTGAAAATCTCACACTGTTGCAACCCTACTACTTTTGGAGTATACTGACGTCTTAAGGGCTCATTAGAAGGTCAAGGCCACATTCAGACAAGACAACTGCACTGCGTAAAAAAACAAAACAAAAGTAGACTCTTCATTCGTGTCAAACCCCATTCTAAAATCTAAAATCAAACATGTTCAAGCCAACATGTTCCCCTAAATCTGACACACTGGACCTTTAAGTAATTTAACAACTAAGTTGTGTATGTGACATAGTTGTTAACTACATAAAATAGTAAAAAACACATGACTCTACATTTCACACAGGACACAAACAGGGGTCTCCTGGGTGAAAGTCTTGTGGTGGTTAGACCCGTCCACCACCAGACTTTCACACCCTCTTTACGTCATCATTGCTGTGAATGGATTTATAATATTGTTGACTGAAAGTCCAAACACTAAAGGGCGATTTGTGTGTCGCAGTCACATGCTGATGGCCACTGACCAAGATGCCATATTTGACACTGAGAATGAGACCAGACTGTTCAAGCAGTGGGCGTCTCTGGTGCATTATTTTTATGCTGTGAGCAGTGAAATTCTGCTGTTTGCCTCACAATCATTGTAACGAAGGATAATACGATCGCTCCTCCTCGAAATGTATAATTGCTGTGCCGAACTCATAAAACGGTTTCTCATTACTCCAGCTCTTTATCCTACTGAACAGTGATACTCAACACGCTTTTCCCGGGACACTTTTGCAAAATGGCAGGAGGCCAGGGGCCAGTTAACAAACGAACATTAATAATATTTATTATTTTATGTAATAAATTAATTGCCTGTTTCAACCTTTAAGTGTTTTCTGTCGTCACTCATCTTTACCAAGAGGCAAATCCAGTCACAGCAGCCCAGCAGCACAGGTCAGGTGTACGCAGGGACATTTGACAACATTCAAGGCTTAGCTTGAACCTCTGTTGGGGGCCCTGCCTGTTCTCACTCACATCCCATCAAATATCACCGCTTTGCCAGCGATCGCTGCATCCAACACCAACACACAGAGGCACCATCGCGGCGGTGTGATAGGAACTGGGCGGCAGCAGTTTGTGATGATGTTTCCGATAAAGAGTAAAGTCCATATCGGGTGGGAGGCGGTGGCGTCAGGTAGCTAGGACAGGACCCAGTACGCGCTACTATGATGGACCCTAGTGCAGACTGTTTACCTGTGATGAAACACACTCACCTGAACTAGCTTCCTCATATCATATAATCTCAGCACAATCAAAACGAGTCTTGACATTGGACATTAACAAACACAGTTAGCATCGCTCATCTGTACATGACAAAAATACCAAAGACAGTAAGAAATTATTCATTTAAAGGAATGTTTTCTTTATGTAAAATACACATACATACAGTTTTGTTGTACTGACTATTTTCGAGGGAATAAATAGCAGATGGCACCATTTTTAATCTAATCTTCTTTGAGCATAAGAATATTTCTGAAGCAGCAATCTCAATAACTCATTTTAAGTCAAAAAGCTCAGGTCCAAGTGAAGGCACGAGTCACTAGTGTTCAAGTCAAAGTCAAGCTACAAGTCTTTCTTTTGTCAAGCTGAATGTTAAGTAGAGACGCACAACAATATACTGGCTGTTATTTAAAATGAACTCTCAGAGCGGTCGACATGCTTTTTCTTATTTTGCCCTATAAATAAATATCATGGACACTGAAAAGACTGATTTCATGTCTCCATCAGCTGCCGTCACCATATGAGTGTGCATGTATAACACGATGTTGCTTTCACTACAGGTGAGACTTGATGATGATCATTGAGATCAAAAGTGGGGAAAAAGTGAATATATGGATATTAGCATCGGCTATCAGTGAGTTGTTACATATTGGCATATTGGATATCAGCAAAAAATCCAATATCGTGCATCTCTAGTCCAAAAGTCATCAAATTTGTGACTTGAACTTGACTTGAGTTCAAGTCGTGTGACTCGAGTCCCCACCTCTGGGAAACAGAAGTGTATTTTGAAAACATAAAATGCATGATATGAGAGGTACGCCGTCACTGAACATCCAATAAGGACCCAGCAGGGTACCTAGCGTGACCCCTGAACCCAGTTCAGCAAGTTGGGATGCGAACAGGTTGAGGAACCTGACACTTGTTTTAATAGACAGGCTCTATTTGTGATGCTTTTTATGGGTCCTGGCACCTTATTTACTTTCAAAATACAAAAAAACTTCCAGTGTGAATCAGTTTACTTTCACTGTGAGTTAGTGAACGGTCGGCGGGGCACCTGGGCCTTGAGTTGAGCATCACTGCTGTAGAACACATACCGCAGTAGGCCCACGTCTGTTCGCTTCTACTTTGTGTATTTCGACTGTTATACGCCACAACACCAAGGCGAAATATTTGTATCTGAAAACCTACTTGGCAATAACTGATTCTGATTCTCAAAGTGGATTTTTGGATCATATTTTAATGTCTCATCGGTTCCTTTTGGATAAGTGAATCATAAGATAGTGTTATGAGAGGGAAAAATCACCCTTTGGTTGAACTGGTCACAACCTGTGGACACAAGCACCCTGATGATGAGTCACATCACACCGTGGCCTCATCTGAAGAGGTCATGAGCCAGAGAGGCAGAGAGGGAACCAGTGCTCTATACTGGGACTGAGTCGCTCCTCATCACCTGTTTCTACGACTGCAGGACAACATGCAAACATGAGATTGATAAAGACATGCTGGGATGTTGCATGTGAGTCCCTGCAGAACATCCTGTCTGCTCTGTCAAGCCCATGATGATGCGAACTGCAGCCCATCATCTCCTCTGTTATCACATCTGCAGGAGGCTGCACACGTTTCTCCAAAAATCTCTCCGACCTCAACCAACCCTTCCACGAGGAGGAGGAAGATGAGGAGGAGGATGAGGAGGGCCCCTGCACCCCCTCATCACTTGAGCCCATAACAACACATCAGCACCAGTCCGTATCCATGTGATCAATGCACAAACCTACAGCGGCGGCGGCGGCGCGCCAATCAGCAGCCGATCATGATGATCAGAGAATAATAATGATGAGGTGGCTTGTTATTATTATGGGGTACAGGGATGGGGGGTACTCACTCGTCTGGGCGCGTGTCCTCGCTCATTTTTTTCCGTTTCACCTCCGGTAATAACGAGCTCCCGCCGCGGCTGCACAGCGCGGTGTCTTCATGTTTCCTCGCCCTTCAGCGGCAGAAGCGGCGGCGGATCCGGTTCTCTCCCGCGCTGCGCTCGGTTCTTGAATCCCGATTTGTGTTATGTATGAATCTCCGTCTCCCCCCCCCCTCCTCCTCCTCCTCCTCCTCCAACACCACCTCCTCCTCCTCTTCTTCTTCTCCCTTCACTCCTCAATTACTGGAGCGCATCCGAAGAGGCGCATCCGATCTCCTCTTCCACCTCCACCTTCTCCTCCTCCTCCTACGCCTTTTCTTCCTTTTCCTCCTCTTCTTCTTCTTCCTCCTCCGCCGCCTCCTCTACCTCCTCCCCCGCCGGGCCGGGCTAGAATGCGGTGACTGAAAATGGTGCGCTGGTATCGGTGAGGATGGCCCCGGACGAGCCCCATCTCCTCCTTACTCCATGTTGGATTCAGTGAGCGCAGGCAGAGCGGAGCGGACTGAGGAAGAGGATGAGGAGGAGGAGGAGGAGGGGGGCGGGTGACGTCAGACCCGAAGGACTGCAGAGTCACGTGCTATTACCATATAATAATAATAATAACAATAATAATAATGATAATAATCACAATATGATAATAATAACAATATGATCATATTATTATATTATTAGTAGTAGTATATCTAATAATAATATGTTGGATAATATAACACAAATAATAACATTATCATTATTATTATTATTGTTATGTAGCCTAAAGAAACTATGCTAGCATTTGTAGTACAAGCACCAATACTGCCAATGTAGTATTTGTAGTAATAATTTTATTACTATTATGATACTAGAGTGTAGGGTTAACCTAACACTACACTCTAATACTTCACTCTCAGGTCTGATACTTTACTCTGTTATACTCTGTAATACTTCACTCTCAGGTCTGATACTTTACTCTGTTATACTCTGTAATACTTCACTCTCAGGTCTGGTACTTTACTCTGTTATACTCTGTAATACTTCTCTCTCTGGTCTGATACTTTACTCTGTTATACTCTGTAATACTTCACTCTCAGGTCTGATACTTTACTCTGTTATACTCTGTAATACTTCACTCTCAGGTCTGATACTTTACTCTGTTATACTCTGTAATACTTCACTCTCAGGTTTGATACTTTACTCTGTTATACTCTGTAATACTTCTCTCTCGGGTCCGACACTTTACTCTGTTATACTCTGTAATACTTCACTCTCAGGTCCGATACTTTACTCTGTTATACTCTGTAATACTTCACTCTCAGGCCTGATACTTTACTCTGTTATACTCTGTAATACTTCACTCTCAGGTCTGATACTTTACTCTGTTATACTCTGTAATACTTCACTCTCAGGTCTGATACTTTACTTTGTTATACTCTGTAATACTTCATTCTCAGGTCTGATACCTGCAACCTGCTCTTCAAAATAAGAGCCCTGTTTTATTTTCCCCATCAGTTTCTGATCAGCTGACCACCTGCTCTTCTTCTGCCACATCATAAATCACTGTGTTTTAGTGACACCTTGTGGTCAAACCATGCTTCTGCAGTCACACTTCACATCTGCACCACATCTGTTCTAACTACAATAATCGACAGTTTAATGTTTATTTGGTGAAGAAATAGTAGACGTGACTCTCTGTGTGTGTGTGTGTGTGTGTGTGTGTGTGTGTGTGTGTGTTATATTTCTAAGATGTTATTTAACTGTGACTCTGTGTTTTATGTGTCTTTATTTGGCCTCCCTTTATTTGGACAGTCCAGAGCAGAAACTCTTGTTTCAACGTGTAGTTGTGACAACTACACGTCTGCAGGGTTAAACAGCGTTGGAGTCGAGGCTATATCAGTCTGCAGAGTCTGAGTGAACAGCTCAAATATGTTAGTAGTCAAAATGAAGTTCTATCTTTTCTCTAAAAGTAATAAAAGTAAAAACTACACTAATTGTTGCTACTATAATTTGTGTTAGTGTAATTTAAGCATTCTCTGGCACAAGAATTTCCTGCGGGATAAATAAAGTTCTATTTAATTAAATTAATTTGCATTGTATCTTTTTCTAATAAGTATATAGATTATTAATCTTTGTTTTTGAGATTAAACTTTATTTTGTCCTCAGTTTGTTGTGTACTTTTACTTTGAAGTTTCTGTTCTGCAGGTGCAGCTTCCTTTAGAGGCGGGACATCTGCGCGTCCACTTCTCATTGGATAATTGATAAATAATCCGCCATCTTGTGGTGTATATAAACGCTGTGCCTCCACCTGCTCTGTAACACACAGTGAAGACTCTCCAGTGCAGACGGGTTGTTTTTACGCTTGGTAACATTTTGTAAGTTGAGCACGGAGCCAGCGGAAGTAGAGACAACACACTTTATGAAACGTCTGTCTCTGTCCCCGTGAAGAGGACAAACACTGGGAGCACCTGAGCAGGTATGTCACCGTCTGCTTTCCTTTCCTGTGATTAAACAGTCTGTAGGTGGTTCACGTCAGGATTCATTAGAGATGGTGGACAATATGTTTCCGTGCATTGTCTCAGAGTTTGTGTTAAATGAAGAAAACCTCGTGACTGTTGATGGATAAAGCTTCAAACGTCTCTGCCGCTTCAGAAAGTTTCATTCAGTTTTTCAAGTTTTGCAGCCAAACTGTGTGATGGACACTTTAGCGGGTAGAGAAGAGAAATCTGGAGATGCAGACCAAAGAGACATCATTTTAACTGTGAGAGCATTTTCATCTGATACACAGTAATGATTAAGGGTGGATCATTAGACAGTGGGCCCCTGGGCACAGATGTGCATAAGGCCCCACCACCTCAGACATCAGAGGAAATGGATTTATTGTGTATATGGCAATAATGCAATTAAAGTAAAAGGCAAATTTAATTAATAATCTCCAGTCACATTAAATTTCCCTCTGAGTTAGTAAAGTATTTATCTTGCTATCCAGCTATCTATCTTTTACGTATATCGTTATTATATATAATATTTTCTAAGTAGGCTTTTTTGATAATGTGTTAATTATTTCTCAGTAACCATTTTATTGTCAGGCAGGTTTACACACACAAAGAATTTGTCTTGCATAATGGTCAACAGTGCAAAAGTCAAGAAACTTAATATAACATATAAAGATTAACGATAAAACATATATAAGATATAAAGAACGAGGAAAAATATGCATGTTTTTAAAGCAGAGTTGCTGTCGAGTCTGTGCAACAATGTGCTAAATGTGAAAAGAAGAAGAAGAAGTGTAAAGAATCTGTGCGCTAATATAATGCATGATGTCAGAAGTGGATCATGATGATGATGATGATGACGCACAGTAACATTTATTTATTGCAGCACTTCTAAACATAAGTTTTACAGATTTGATAATAGCACACGGGTTTATCTGACTGTTGTTGCTCACAAATGGGTTTAAAACTATTAAAATGAGAGAGTTGTGGTGATTCTGTTAATTCTCCAGCAGATGTCACTGTGCCGCTGTGTTTGAAAGCCTGAATCACAGGCAGAGTATTTTGTGCATGTGTGAAAAGCTTTTTACACAGATATAATTTGCAGTTGTGTGAAAAAAAATGTTTATAGCACCAGAAATAATTTGTGCATGTGTGATTAAAATTTGCAAGAATGTTTTCAACAGTGTCGCAAAGAGATGGGCAAACAAATTTCCTTTCTGTGTGTATTTTTGGGTGTAAAACAGTATTTGTGCTGCTAACTCGCAGCTTGTAGCGTCAGTGTCACATACACTGATGGGATTTTTGTGTGTCTGTCTCAAAGACTTTGTAAAACTTCACTGTGAATATTCCTACACACTTTTTACTTACATGTGCAGAAGAGATTTCTACAGCAATAAACAGTTTTTACATGTTGATAAACTTGAATTGCACAAGCTCATAATATTGATGTCCTTCATTTGATTCCGTACGAAAGCTTCACAAGACGTCATCCGCCACTCTGTGACATCTGTTGAGTTCAGTTCCTCCAGTGTTTGATTTGCTCTTTGGCTCCACAGATGATGTCATAGATCAGCGGCTCTCAGCTTGGGTCCTGTATATATCTTTAAGATCACAAGACTATTAAACAAATATTTGCTCAATCAGAAAGTTGAGGGACACGAGAGCAACAACTAATGATGATCATTAGAGACGGAGATATCCTGACTGTTGGATGTTGTTTGTTCTTTTCACACGACATCTGTTTCCTGTTCTGGGAGATTGTAAAGCCCCTTGAGGCAAACTGTGATAGTGATATTTGGCTGTATGAATAAACTTGAATTGATCAAATGACAGTAACACAACTGTAGACTCATCAGACCAGGCAACGTTTTTCCAATCTTCTATTGTCCAGTTTTGAACTGTAGCCTCAGTTTGCTGTTGTTAGCTGACAGCAGTGGCACCTGGTGTGGTCTTCTGCTGCTGTAGCCCATCTGCTTCAAGGTTGGACAAGGTGTTGCTGCTTCAGAGATGGTCTTCTGCAGACCTTGGTTGGAACCAGTGCTTATTTGACTTCCTGTTGCCTTTCTATCATCTTGAACCAGTCTGGCCATTCTCCTCTGACCTCTGGCATCAACAAGGCATTTTGGCTCACTGGATATTCGCTCTTGTTGGGACCATCCTCTGTAAACGCTAGAGATGGTTGTGCTGAAAATCCCAGTAAATACTCAGAGCAGCCCGTCTGGCACCAACAACCATGTTAACCACGTTCAAAGTCACTTCAATCACCTTTCTTCATCATTCGGATGATCCGTTTGAACTTCAGCATTTTGCATTAAAGAGAAATTGAACAGTTGTACCTGATAAAGATGCCGGTGAGTGTATACTCTTGTAATAGGGGACTTAAAGGGTCATTTTGCCCAAATTAGAACAAAAACATGCTTCTGTGGTGTTGGGCCGTGAATATAATTTTGGTTTTATTTGCTTTAAGATTTCTGTCTTTAAGGTCTTTTGATTTCCCTCATAATTGTATTTTAACTTAAAGTTATGCTGTGATAGCTGTACAAATCTTTGCTCAGTTATTATAGATTATTAGAAGAAGCTCATGTTATGTAAATGTTTATGTTGATTCCTGGCTGTGGCTCTTTCAAATCCACGGTAGTTTTTAGACACAGGAGGTTTTAACTGACCTCCATCTCTCATCAAAACCAAGCAGTGTCTTCATGAAATGTGGTTCGTGATACATGAGGGCGCTCAGGCTGGTGTTAACACCTTACAAACACTAGATGGCGCAGGTGTCCAAGAGTTGAGCAGTGTGTGCAAACAAAGTAAACACACTACAGTTAATTGTCTCCTCTGTATTTAAACCTTGACATGATTTGATTTTTAAAAATACAGATTTATCTTCTTTCTTCAGAACAACTGAGGTCGACACTGTTAAACTAATGACTGCAACAAGTTACTGAGCCATGATAAAAGAAAGCATCATGTTACAGTGAAGTTAGAAGAAATGGAATCATGGAGTTTTTATAGACTTTAGACACATGAATATTAAATCAGAAATATATCAGCCTTACTTATTTATTCCAGCTGTCAAATATGTGCACGGTGTTTCCACTCTGCAGCTCAGCACTGACTCGTGTGTCAGGTTCAAAAAACAAGATCAAAAGTACATAAAAGAGACATTTGTCAAATGTGCTGTTGTTTGTTCAGTTCAGAAAACTTTATTTATCCCAAGTAGGCGATTACGTTTGACAGATTAAACTGAGTAAACATAATAAAACAAACAACAAACAAACTCAGAATAGCAGCAGCACTCAAAACTCAACGTGTCAGTGACAACAGATCAGCATATGGGTCTCACGAACACAGGTCGCCACATATGGGCTCACACAGGAGCCAGGTGATCAACAGCAACAAATAAAGAGACAAACTTAATGATGCCACAGTCGTTATCAGCCTCATAATTTGACATGTAGCTCACAGGCTACTGCAGACTGTGTGATAGATTTGAACTCTGGGCCAGATTAACCCAGGACACGGCCCCTGTGCTGCGGGTCCCTGTCGACTCCCCATGTCCCCCACTCTGTGCATTGTTTATGCATCATATGAACTAAAGGGCTTAAAACTAGATTTGGACTCAGGGCCCCTCTGCAAAATGCAGTAATGTGTAATGATGGCAGGTGTCACCTCGGGGCCCCTCTCATTTCAGCTTATATTGTGCTCTGGTGCGCACACTGTTAACTAACACATTTGCAGTTAATCAAATGACCCAGGCCGAACTGCCACACTGTAAACCAGGAGCCTTCAGGGCCCCTGAAAGTCTGGAGATTCTTTTATCTACGATGTTTTATGTTCCTTTGTTGTGTTCAAACATTTCAGTATTTCAGGCCTTGAGAAGTTAACATATAAACAACGACAGCAAAGAGGTGAAGTCGGGTAATTTGGACACTTTCTGTGAGATTATCATGAAAACCACCTGAAACTCTGAATATGACCTCAAGTGTTCCTTTTAGAGTTTGGTTTGGATGCCTGCCATATTTCTACAAAGAAATGATGTTGTCAAGTAAAATAGTTCAGAAACTTTGAACCTCCAAACACATCAAGTACCCGTACCGCACTCTGATGACTTGTTCAGGTAAAATGGGACATATTTGTCTTTTAAAGGGTTAAATCCATTGATCAGTTCAGTCATTAATTCATTAAATCGTTAATGTAACCAAAGTATTCTTTAAAAAAGATCCTGCAGCCATACTTTCCCTGTTTGTTTGCTGCCTGTTTCCTTGGTGCCATTTTGTCCACAGTGGACGTGCATGTGTGTAACAGTTTCAGCTCGTTCTGGACTGCTGTGGCAACATGGACTCACTGCATCATCTTTAATATCTTTTTTTAATATCTTTTGGGTGGCAAAAATACTAAAACATATCTGCAGTGTTACAGGATGGTGCACAATGGTGTGAGATGTGATTTTATGGCACCTGGTAGCCTGAAGCATGCTGGCTTTACTTTAGGAAAATAGACTTTAGCTTAAGTTTTTGTCCCTTTTTACCTGAATGCATAAAGTGCTCTGCAGTGGCGTCGTTAGGGTGTCCGAGGCTTCAGCCATGAATGTTATATAAATAGCTCCTGATCTAAATAGGCTGTATGTATATTTTAATAAGATAGAAATAGGCCCACATAACAAAAAACCCCAGATCAAATAATGTAATTTCATTCATGCAAATATGATATCATTGATCAGGTATGAGAGACGGAGCGCAGCTGTCATCACTTTAATGTTGCAGACGAGCTCATTTTAAATGCTTCATATACTGCTGAGTCGTTTAATCTTTAATCCTACATCATCATTTATTAGTCGATTATATTTTATATAGTTGAAGTCTTTAAATAACTAAAGCAGACCAACACGTGTAGTGGAGCAAAAACTAGAGTGTTTCCTTGTGAGATGAAGAGGAGCTGATGTACACTGCAAATTATTTAAACAAAGTCACATTTAATGACATTATTATCACCTTAAAGGCTGCAACTGTGATATTTAACTGCATTCAGGATTTTATTGTGAAATTCATGCAGGTAAATATAGTAATTATACAGAAGTGCACTGTTAAATCACAGTAATGTTTGGAGTTTAACTGTAAGATTACAGTGAAATACAACATACTGTATGCTAAATTACAGTAATGAAATGTACATAGACTGAAGTTACAGTTAATTACAGTAATTTACAGGAACATACTGTTACTTCACAGTAATGTAACAGGCTTTAACTGTGAGGTAACAGTTAAATAATGTCATTTCACAGAAGCATAGTGCTAAATCACAGTAACATGCAGGCATAACTACTGTGAGATCACAGTATACAGCTGTCATTTCACAACAATTTACTCTAAAAAATTATACAATATCTTACTGTGAAAGTGATGCAACTAGTAGCCAGTAATTTAAATGCACAGTCAGATATTTTACAGTGAAAGTATCTTAAAATGGAAACACTCGAGTACAAGTACCTCAGAATTCTCAAAATTTTAATGGCAGCAGTTGTGAAGTATTTTGTCTCGACATGATACTAATTACCAACAGCTATTAATATTGTTAACATCACAATTCATCATTAATCTGGAAAATAAAATGAAAGTTTTTAGGGTAAATAAGATTTCAGAGTGTGTTGAAAGAAAAATAGAGCTTGGTCTTAAAAAATAATTTCCCAGGAGAGGATCCCTGGGCTGAGCCCCCGATGTCCTCGAATCCTAGAAACGCCCCTGGTACTAAATCAAATCCATTTCCCATAAAAAGTGTATTGTGAAATTATTTTGTCAGACACTTAATAAAATGCAACATCCGACAAATATTTTTGTAATTATACGCTTATTATTTATCTGCGGCGCTCTTATTACCAAGATGAGAAAAAAAGTGAGCCATCTGGCAGCTTGTGGACCCTGAGAGCTGGAATCTATTCTGTGTCCATACGAGTTAGGACCAATCAAAATGATTGTGTCAAGTAAAGACATTTGTAGAAGGGCACGATGATATCGGCACCTCATCAGTATCGGCCAACGTGCTTTTTCTTACTTTGCACAATGACTGAATGATACAAACATTTAAAAGTGTTGTATTTCATGTCTCCATCTGCTGCTGGACCGTCATGATAAGAGTAAGTGTAATATGATGTTAAGTCCACCACAGAAGAGACGTGATGATCACTAACATTAGGTGGGGACAGAGTGGATATATTGATATCAGTTATGAGTCAAGGGGGGTTTGCTGCAGATATTTTAAGAGCTCCAGATGTGAAACCTTGTTTGTGTTTTACCTGACGTCCCTCATCACCTGACTCCACCCTCGTTTCTTTAGTCCCAATGATTCTCTATATTATCTCAAATATTTGTCTCTTCATCAGCAGCAGGAGACATATTGTGTGTTTACCTTCAGGGCTTTCTGACAGACAGCCTCCTCTTTTCTTGGTCCAGTTTAGGAAAAAGATCATGAATTGGGTTAAATGAATAGATTTCTGGCAGAAAGCCCTGCAGGCAAACTTGTCCCATGTGCCTCCCTCCATCCAGTGCACCTCGCGGTGGCGCGCCTTGGCATGTCTTGTGGAAGCAGCGGGGACGCGCAGAGTCTCTGCTCCTTTAAGTGAGAAAAGAAACTATTCTCTCCCCCGTCTCCCCCTCCCCTCCTCCCTCCCTCCCTCCCTCCCTCCCTGCCTCCCCTCACACCCTGACGGCCTGCTCTGAGGGAGGAGGAAGCCGCTCCGCCGGAGCTGCGATGGGGATTTGAACGCACCTCCGCGAAGAAGACAGCGCAGCACGGCCCGGCTCAGAGCGCAGCGGGCGGGTCCGCCTCACTTTAACCCCCCGGTTTGGATGTACCCTGATCGGATTCGGCCTGCTGCTGACTGAGCGGTTCGTTGGGCGGTTGTTGCTCGGAGCTGGAGGCCGGGAGCAGGACAGCGTCTGCCCGGGCTGCTGCTGCTGGTGGCGGAGTGTCGCCGTCGGTCGGTTCCCGCGGAGAGCGGAGCGGAGCCTGCAGGGACCTGCTGCTGCTGCTGCTGCTGCTGCTCCTCTCTGTGTGTGTTTGTGCCTTTCTTTTCTCCTCCGCGCCTGGACTCGCGCACACACGTTACACACGGGATTAACTGATTAACGCTCCGGTACCGGGGAGTTGGATGTGTGTTTTGCCCCGCAGGAGTCACCTGGAGTCCGGGCGGAGAGACGGGGCCGATGGCGCAACGGGTGCGTAAAAATCAACTTTTCTTGGAGCGCAGGGAGCAGATGAGTGTGAGGACGGGTTGGTCTCAGCTGCACAAGTTTCATGTTCAATACACTGAGTTTGGATCCGTGGAAAACAGTCAACTAACTATATTTCATTAAATTGACACAAAACTGAGAGGAAACAGGATTTAAACTATTTAACTGATGAATAAATTAACCTTGATGTGGAAACAAAATTCATTTTATGAATATTCGTCTTATAGCTAATTAAATACCATTTAATCTCAAAGTGTAACGATACAAACTTTGTGCGTGCGTAAAAATAATCTATTCAACTGTTCACAGGGAGGATTAAAACTGGAAATCATAGTTTACTCTCTTTAAGCAGCTTCATATTAACAGATTAAAATAAAAACATTTCCACACTTTTCTGAAACTTTTGGTTGAGTAAATAATGACGGCAGCACTGACACTGACGGAGCTTTAGTTAAATTCACTTTACAAAAAGTGAGCAGAGAAATAAAGAGAGAAAAATAAAAGTCAGCAGCAGGAGCCCGTTTACACAAATCTAAAATTATATTTTTGATAATAAAGTTGCTGCGATTTGTAGAAACGCTTCAGATTTATGAGTTTATTTTGAATTTTAGGCCTTAAAGTTTTTTTCAGTTAATACTTTACACTTGATTTATGACCTGAGTTTTCAGTGAGAAAGAAAAAACAGGATTATTTTATTCCAACAGTAAAACTTGTGAACTTTTAAAACTTTTATTCCCTTTTTTAAAATTTCTAAAGTAAAGTGAAGTTCAGAACTTTGACGTCAGAAGAAGCTGAGCTCACATAAAGCAGATGATTTGGGCTCCGGCTGCACGCGCTGTGTTTCGGCCGTTTTGTGCTTCAGCGGCGGAGAATAAAAAAACATTTTATTTTGTTTGTTTCACGGCTGATAAAAATCTGTTGAACCGGAACTGATGGAGCTCGACACACACACACACACACACACTCCAACAAAGTCACTTTTCTGAAGTTAAAACATTTTCTAATATTAACTTTTCCTTTCTTCACTCTGGCGGCTGTTTGTCGAGGTCAGAGTTTAAACTGCGTTTTATTGATTACTGATCAGTGATCGGCCTAATCCCCACACAGAGACCCTTTAATGAGAGCTCCTTTAAAACTTTATTATATCATAGAAAATATTGAAATGATAAATATCTGGCGTATTGTTGACCTGATTTTGGTCTCAGTGGGGACCTGTAGCTGCTGCGTTAAAGTAAGAACAGACACTTTAAATACTGAAACAAACAGCACCAACAGATTTGTTTTAAACACAGAAAAAGAATAAAAGAAACAAGAACGGCTAGTAATTTAAATAAAAATTTAATTTAATTTTTGCCTAAATCACCTTTGGCTTCAGTAATGCAGTTTTTAAATTTAAGAAGTTTTATTAAAAATATCATTATAGAAAGATTATACAAATATATTTGTTTGGGTTTTTTTTTAATAGAAATAAAACTAAAATCATATTTTTGATTTTGAAATTAAAACATAATTTTCCTCACAATGACTTTTTTGTCTTGTTGCTTTGGAGATTTAACGTTTTTTACAGTCTTTTTTTTTAATGAGTGTGAGTTTATATTTCAAATAGGATGAAATAAAATCACATAAAGACTCACAGACACATTCTTTAAAAGACAAAAAGGGATTAAACTTCAGTTGTTTCAATTAAAAACAAACTCCTTTTGGCTCACATAAGTTTTATTATTTTGCCTAATGTCAGACTGCAGTTTGCATTGTTTCAACTTACTACAAAATCTCTTTATACACCGTGTTAGAAAACACTGGGATAAAGACACAGACATAAATATACTTACAATATATTTACATTTTTTATTTTCTTTTTGACAATATAATAGGTTTTTGCTCGATCACTGAAGTCAAAGTTTAATAAAGTATTTAAGAGAACAGACAATATGACTATAATTCAAAATAAGTATCTGCAGAGTGCAAACTGATATTTACACGCTTTATGTTTATTTCAGAGACGTCTTGTTTTAACTATATAATAGTTTTTGCATTTGAATGCATCTTACTTTAAAGTGTTCATGTTATTTTGTCCACCCCCTGTGCAGAGAATTCCCCAGTGGACAGATGAAGCGTCCGGCTTGTTTTTAGGAAAAGTAAATATAGCATTTTTTAATGTCCATCGTTTTATATATGTAGATTGAATTGAGTTTTGCTTTTATATCATTTGTGTCTGCAGACGTGTTTAAAAGTTAAAAAACTCTTTATCATATTAAAAAAAATAAATAGGAGGGCGGACGTAATAATAGGAACACCTGCAGCAGTTTATAGTTTAGTATCTGTCAGAGTCGTCTTGTTTTAACTTGATTGTTTCTGCACTTGAAGGCATCTTAACTTTAAAGTGTTCATGTTATTTTGTCCACCCCCTGTGCAGAGAATTCCCCAGTGGAGTGACTTTGTTTACTTTCAGGAAGCTTCAGGTTGTTTTTAGACAAAGTTAAGATGAAGTTTAACATTTTTATTTTCATCATTTTATTTGAAAATTGTCTCTCCATTTTGCTTTTGTATCATTTATGTCCACAGATAACGTTTAAAACTCTTGATCATGTCAGACAAAATAAATCAGGAGGGTGGACAGAATAATAGGCACACCTGCACGGTGCAATCTTAACACACAGCCCTGCAACAAACAGAGTTAATGTCAGAGACGCCTTGTTTTAACTTAATGAATGTTTTAGAGTGTTCGTGTTATTTTGTCCACCCCCCTCTGCAGAGAGTTCCCAGTGGAGAGACACTGTTTAGTTTCAGGAAGCTTCAGGTTGTTTTTAGGAAAAGTTAACATGAAATTTACAGTTTTAATTTCCATGATTTTATCTAGAAATTAATTTGAGTTTTGCTTTTATATCATTTGAGTCCACGGACAGGAGTTTAAAAGTTAATTGATCCTGTGGGGCAAAATAATAGGAACACCTACATAATGTAATGTTAACAGACAGCCCTGCGACAAATGGAGTTAATGTCAGAGACATTTTAATTCCACTGTGTTGATGTTATTTTGTAAATCTCTGTATTTATAATATGTAGAATCATTCGTCTGCTTCAGAGGGTTTGAGTCTGTTTAATTCTGAATAGTCGACCTTTTATTTTGATCATGGAAAAAATAGTCTCTGGTGAAAAATCTAAGATTGTCAGAATATGTTTTAAACAAACTGGGTGTTTAGAAGTGTAAATATATGAATAATTTCTCAGAGCATCACGGTGTGTGTCACATTAGAGGTAATAAACAAAGGGCTGGACATAAAAACAGAAACATCTGTAGCCTCGTTATTATTTTTGTTGTTGACATTTAGTGTTTGTGAGAGGCCTCGACTTTACTCTAAGATCACTTTAAGGGTTTTGTTCTATCAGATTTAATTATATTTGCATGTATTGGAGATATTCTGTCTTATGTTCATTATTATATGAAAAACACCCACTTTGTATTTTTATAAAGATAGTTGGGAATCTTTTTGTTTGAAGAAATAAACCCAGTCTTGTTGGCGTTTGTTTTTCTGAAATTAGCAGTTAATTTTACACCCGCTGATGTGAGTTTGTGACGTTCAACTCATTTTTAAATAAAGTCCAATAAACATCTTCACTCTGCTGTAAATGCTGCACACAGTTTGTCTGACCACCTTTAACGTTCACATTTATCTGCGTTTCGACCTCCCCTGAGGTCAGCGGGCAGCTCCTACTAAAGAGGTCAAAGGTCACTCATCTCTTATCTCTGTGTTTCAGTATGAAGACCTGGCCCACTACGGGCTGGAGGGGGTGGGCGGGGTGTACGGAGACCCACACCAGCATCACCACCACCATGCCGCTGCCGCCCGCTCTCTGCAGGCCGTGCACCTGGCCGCCGCCGCCGCCGCTGGGCCATACCCTCCGCACCAGTACGCCCAGTCCACCCACACCAGCAGCAGCATGGGCGCCACAGCTGGGGACACCGTCAAGAGGGACAAAGACGCCATTTATGGGTATGATGAGTTTACTGACACTGTAAAACATGACAAAAATAGACAGGACACACGAGGACAAAACAGCTCCTCTTTTTTCTTCTGTGAAAACACATTCTTGGTGTCGTTTCATGTTTGATTTATCTGTGTCACTGTTTGGCGTTACGAGCTGTGCCATTCCAGGCCGAGCTGAGCCAGAACAGCATTGTCTGTGTGTGATGAAGTGAGGCCTGCTGTGTGTTCATAAGGAGGTCAGAAAGAAACAGACAACTCAACAGTGGTGGAAGACGAATATTCAGCTCCTTTTATTTAACTTAAAGTACATTAAAAATAGTCTTTGACAAGTGAAAGTTATTTCAGTAAAAATATCTAAGTATGAGCAGCAACATGTCATCAGAGTACCCAAAGTTAAAGTACTCGTTATGCAGACAAATGGCTCCTGTCAGTGTTTTATTGTCTTCTCATTACATCATGTATTATTATAAGTGTAGGTTGAGCTAATTTTACCTGCAGCAATGCATTTAATGTTTTAAGCTCATTATAAGTTTTGTATAAAATAAGGTAATCAATCTAACTACAGCTGTGAAAGACATATAAAGAAGTAAATAGTACAATATTTCCCTCTGAAGTGCAGGCTGTAGAATAAAAGTCAGAAGTGGCATAAAATTAAACATGTGCTTCAAAATTGTACTCGAATAAACGTCCTTAGTTAACTTCCACCGCTGCTGCTCAAACATGTCTTTCTGTTTCTCTCTAATGTAACAACAACAAAGTTCAACACTTTCTAAATGTTACAACCAGCAAATTTAGAGCAAACACACACGAGACTTTCTTCCTTTCTAAAAACGTTATGTCCAACCTGTGTAGTCAGCTCCTGTCAGAGAATGTAATAGATTACTCCTTTAAAAGCACGACTTCAACTTTTTAACTTGCCACAATCTTTGAAAATGCAAAACCATAAACACTAGTTTTGGATATTTGTCGCCTGTCGGAGCAGCAGGATCCTCTCTGCTCTGTGTGCAGCTTCAGTTTCTCTACTTGTTGCTTCTGACGTTCAGCTGCACTGTAAAACCTTTGTCAAATCAACTCACCTTTTTAGTCAGTTCGTGGTTGATTAATCTGCTGATTATTTTCTCTGTCACTCTGTTCTATACTTTAATTGTTTTGTCTGTATTTCTAAGAGCCCGAGGAGACATTTTCAAATTGCTTGTTTTATCTGGCCAACGGTCCAAAACCTTCAAAGATCCCATCATGTATGATTGAGGAAAGCAGCAAGTCCTCATATTTGTGAAGCTGCAACCAGCTAATGTTCGACATGTTAGCATAAAAAAATAAGTGAAACGCTTAGGGCAATTACATGGACATGAACAACTTGTTTATGAGGCTTATCCCAGTTCTGATCATATTGCGGATATAGTGTGAACATGAGCACCAATAAATTGAGTTATTTATTCTTCCTGTAGACATTCTGATTTCTCCAGCTAGCATATTCGGGTTTCACATACACGGGATAATGTGATAATGCTCAAACAGATAAACATAATAGTCTAAAAACCTGATCATAACTAGGTTATTCACGTCCATGTAAACGTGCTTACTGATAAACGTTTTGATTCAGCTCTACTCTGTTTACAGAGGCCCAGTAATCAGATTACACTCAGTCATCAGAGTACACCATAACCTGAGTTATGGGTTTCCTGTCCAAGTTACAGGACTCAGTCCCGTTAATTTCTGCTACCTCGATCAAACCAAATCTTCACTGCCAAAAACTGTTTGGAGTTCCTCAGGGTTCAATTCTGGGGACTTTTGTGTTTTCACCAAGACGACATTATTCACAGTGCGTCAGGGGATTTTCTTACATTTTAATGCTTATCTAAGTCAAGTTGACCTGTTTGATAAAACATTTTGACTTTCTTGTCACCACAGGACGGTATGTATAAAGCTGAATGTCAAATTATCTTCAGTTAAATTGAAACTAAAGTTGAAACAACGTTTCTTTGAAAGAGCTCCTTATTATTTCATGTTAATATGGAAGCGAAGAAATCTGGGCATGACATGAGATCCAAGCTTCAGTTTATTGTGACCAGGGTCTGAAATTAGCACCTGAAATTGTCAGGCCAGTCGGCACTTTGGTGAACATGGAAAACACATGACTGAGACACGTGTAGTAAGGTTAGCGCATGATTGTATAGAGCTACACATATTTGAAAGTCGCTCTAAGCTGCTTTATATAAGCTTTCCTATTGGTTGCAGAACCTTATTCGTTTTGAAAGACAAACTTCATCCTAAAAATGTTTTTCGCATGTAGTACTTACATGTGCGTGATGCAGGTTTTTGTGTGACTTGATTTTCTTGGGGGGAAATAATTCCCTTTCTCCCGTCCAGTACTTGTGCATTAGGAGCAGCTGCTTTGTGTTTTATTACAGATCCATGTTTTACTTCCTCCTTTATGTTGCTTTTTTAAATATATATATTTTCTCACTCCCCTTTGGTGTTATCATGCAGCAAGTTTTGGTTTTATTTGTCCAGGTTTCCAGATTCCCTCCTTCCCACCATAACTATGTTTGTTTTCCACTTATTGAAAGTGAACTTTACACTGAAGGAATATTCCCTATAAGCCTCGTGCTCAGAGCGACTGAGGACACTTAAGAGAAGCGATGCAGTTTCATGATTTAATTGTAATCATTTTTATGTTTCATACAAATACTTTTCCGTTCGACCCCATCATTAAAGTCTGGAGACAGAAATATAGGGAATCTCCAAATGTGGGCAACTTTCTACAATTTAATTTTGTCCTTTTTTAATTTATAAAAGTGCTTTGAAGATTATTTTACTGAATCTAAGGCCACATGAATGTTTCTCATAGGGCGGCAGGAAACTTGTGTTACAGTCTGAGCTGATCCCTCCTCCTCCTCCTCCTCCTCATCCTCCCTCCTCTCCTCCTTCTCTCCTGCAGACATCCTTTATTCCCCCTGCTCGCACTGATTTTTGAAAAATGTGAATTGGCAACCTGCACGCCGAGAGAGAGCGGCGTGGCCGGAGGAGACGTCTGCTCCTCGGACTCCTTCAACGAGGACATCGCCGTCTTCTCCAAACAGGTACAGAAACACACGTTTTATCCACATGTCAGAGTTAATACAGAACAGATCTGCAGGATCATGAAGAGCCAGGGCCGGATTAATCCTGCAATGAGCCCGCGGCTAAAATGAGCTGTGGGCCCCAGTGACCCCCCAGATTATCCCACTTTACCTGCGTTGTGTGTTTATTCGTCAGGGTACCTGTGGATCCTTAAAAAGTCTTAAAAGACATTAAATTCATTAATCCTAAAAGAAGGCCTGAATTGGTATTAAATCAATTTTTTCAAATGTCTTGAAATCAATTGGGACGTCGGAAGAAGGATTATATGAATGTTTTTTTCAGTAGAAAAAAAAGACCCACATTCATTTTGATTAATTAATCGCAGTAAGAATAACGTGTTAAAACAAGTAAGGCTAATTAATCGCATTCTGTGGTGCCCTTTGACCTGGTGCGTCACTGAACCACAGTGTCTGCATCGTTTACATTTAAATGACGCCCAGATGGAACTGTTGGTAGGAGCAGCGTTCTCTGCAGTTTCTGCAGTAAGGAATTTTCATACATTCGGAGAACTTAAAGTCTGAAATATCACCTCAACACAAAGCATTTAGCAGCGAACCTGGAGGTCCGAGCTAGCACAGCCTCTGATGCTAACGCTAGCAGCCAGCATCGTCATGCCACACTCGACCAGGCGTTCAGACGCTGAAGTAGAGGACAGGCTAACAACTGTATCCAAAAGCAGCAGCTTTATTACGACACATCTGCCAAAACTCATTTGAATTGAAATTTTTTAAATACTTCCACAGACGTTTGCAATTGATTTAGGTTAATTAAGCACATTACAAGTTCAACCTAAATGGTCTTTTTAACCAAGCTTTTATGACAAGGCTGACACCGATAAAAGGAAATCCTCAAGGCTCGCTTGATGTGTTTTATGCAATTGTTTTTTCAAACCCGGCACGTTGGGTGTCAAAGCAGTGGAATCTGACATGCAGAGTGAGAAACGTAAAAAGCAAAAAAAAAAAAAAACGTAACAAAAAACCTACCAACAAACATCTGGTATTTCCTGATTCTGTTCCACCTTCGTCTCTGCTACACCTACACAGTGTTCATCTTTTTTAACATTCAAAGTACATCATCTATTTTTTCCCCCTCTGTTTTATGTTACACTTAGCATTTGAGGAAAAATGTCCCACCATCATTGATGCTGGAGACAGTCATGTTTTAATTTTGGATAGTGTAACATCGGTCGTAAATATTATTATGTGTGCCTTTAAAAAGTCTTAAAACTTACCCGCCTCAAGACCTTTGCGCACTGAGTCAGTTTTTGCGGATGCACTTTTCTAATCCCTCATTTGAAAAAAAAAAAGTTATATGCAAACACCTTCCATAGTGAGCCTGATGTATGGGTGGGCGATATGTCCCTAAAATGATATCACAATATTTCAGGTTTTTTCTGCGATGACGATATTCTTGACGATATGACAACATATGTTCGCTTCAAATATTCAGTAAAAACTAAAATGATCTCTTATTTCTTTAGTTTGTTAACAACAACAGTAACTCAGAGTGAGATTCAGATTCTGTTACAATATTAATAGATCAACAAATTAAAATCTACCACTAATGACACATTTAAACAGCTCCCAAATACAAAAAATATATAAATCAACAGGTGATTTCCTTCTTCTAGTAAAATCCTAAATGACTGAGTTGTTTTTTCCCCTTTCCGCCATGCTTCTTGTTGCCGTGGGTAGCAGTTTGACATCATTATGTAAACAAGTCAAAATATTTATTGTTGCTTATCCTATTAAAAATGAAACCGTTATAACCTGAGCGAGACGATATGTCACGCCCTCAGTCTGATGCATGTCTTTGTTCTATGTGCTGCGGAAGTTCACAATACGAGACAAAATGTAAAGACACATTTCCTCCTTTGCTTCTTTCCCTTGGAGTTATTCATCTGGCCCTCACTGCTCTTTTTCCTTGTGTCTTGCTTTGGCACCGCAGCTGTATGACGGGTCTGAGCCGTCCTCCCGCTCTGTGCTCACACTGTCGCCCTCTCTGTCTGTGTGCGATCCACATCTGAGTTATGAAGGACACGGTGTGACCCGTTGGTTCCTCTGTCGTGTCATAGATGTGTCAACCCGCCACATTTTCTTCACGGCTTCTGACGGAGGCGAGAAACACAGGGAATCAAACCTATTCCGACAGCTTTAATGAAAGTTTCGAACTCAATGTGCAAGTGCGGTGGACACAACATGAGGTTGTGTTTATTTTTAGACATGCGACAACTTGGGACTCAGCGTGCAAAGGCCTTCAAGCTGTAGGACCCTGATTAGTCGTTTACTTTTTAATTATCTGCAAAGTAAAAGCATCAGTAGTGACGTTCTCTCTGTGCAGAATATACATTTGTGAGCAGTGGTGAGTCACCTGTTAGCGTTAGCGTCAGTCTTTTAGCATGACATCACATATGTAGCCACAAGTACATATTTAAGACTCTTTTTATGGTGGTTCTCGTTTTAAAACACGTTAAAAAGTCAGCTGGAGATTTTCAACCAACTCATGGAGCTAACATTAGCTTAATTAGCTA
Organism: Epinephelus cyanopodus; assembly: GCA_026686955.1. Lineage (NCBI taxonomy): Eukaryota > Metazoa > Chordata > Actinopteri > Perciformes > Serranidae > Epinephelus > Epinephelus cyanopodus. Next base: position 3,407,153 of record CM048916.1, on the reverse strand, counting down.
GCTGCAGCTAATAACATCTTGTTGTGGTGGTTTTCATTTTAGCTTTCAAATTCCTCGATCACTGGACAAAACCAGAGGCTGCTTCTGCCTGAAATCAAAGAACTATTGTTTCAAAGGCTACTTTGAATTTTGATTTTGATAAATCTGCCTCCGTTGTCATCGCTGGTTGGAGCTTAAATGATGACAAATGATTTATCGCACAGTGAACCAGGATCCTTCGGGCCCCCGAGGGTCCAGGGCTCCAGGCTGGATGGTTGTGTTGTTTAATGATTATAATTCTTTTTTCTTTTTCTGTGTCCAGATCCGATCAGAGAGGCCTTTATTTTCATCAAACCCAGAGCTGGATAATTTGGTGAGTCAGTTATTGTTGTTAATATGATTTTAAATACTGTAATGTTTTAAATAATTGTTGTTTTTTTGTCATTTGTTTTTCTGCAGATGGTCCAGTCGATACAAGTGCTACGCTTCCATCTCCTGGAGCTGGAGAAGGTCAGAAAAAAAAAATTGACCTATGACCTTTTACTGATAGCTCTTTAATTTAAGCAACAAAATATAAAGTAGTAAGATTAAAGCAAAGATTGTCACTGGGCTGATCCACTGATAGTTTAGTCCTAAAGAAAATAACACTTTTTTGTATTATATATCTGTATATATCTGTCCTCTACTTTTATCGTACTCAGACCAATAAATAGAAGTAAAATTACCACAATATAAAAGTACTCAATTATAAGTAAAGGTCGTCAATTCAAAATGTCATGAAAGGAAAAGTACAGTAAAGTATTATCAAAAGTAAAAGTACTCATAATGCAGAATGGCTCCATTAAAAGTGTTACGTCATTATACTATATTATATAATTCTGTTTTTATCACTAATAGATTAACTTCTCTTTCTATGGATCACAATTTCCCCTCTGCGATCAATGAAGTGTCTCTGATCCTGATATCAGAATCTTTCTTTGCAGTGACACTATTGTATTGACCAAAGGAGTACAAGTATTTAAACTTGAGGCCGATCGTTTTAAAAAGAACTGACTGTGTAAAGATATTTTTATTGTATATTTTATTTCCAGGTTCACGAGCTTTGCGATAACTTCTGTCATCGGTACATCAGCTGTCTGAAAGGAAAAATGCCGATCGATCTGGTTATAGACGACCGAGACGGAAACAAGTCGGACAGTGAGGACTTCATCAGGTCATCAGGGAACAACATGGATCAGGTGAGCTCACCGTCACTTTCTGGAAACTGATACACACCGAGATGTTTTCTGCTGCTGTCTCGTGTCAGTGTCATGACATGATGGTGTCAGATCGTACAGATACACAGAGCAGCAGGACACTACACGGTCTGAGTCAGCTCACTTATCAGTTATTAATTAGTTAAATCATTTATCTGATTTTCAGAAGACGTTACAGATGTTGTGTTATCTGATGCCTAAAGGGCTTTATGATTCAGACTTTTGTGCACATCTGCACATCAACAGGTCAGTTTAAATTTCAATTACAGTTTTTATTATTAATTGATGTGCTGCATGAAACAGTTAAACAATGTTAATGATACTTTTTTTAAGATAAATTCCCTGATTTGTTGAAGTGATTATTTAAGTTCTAAGATATCAACAGCAAGAACACTAAACACCAACTTATATTCTTTAATAATAAGGATTAAAAGTTGTGAGGACTTAAATATAATTATATAGAAATATAAATAATAGTAATAATAATACTATAATAACAATCTTTATAAATAAACATCATTATATTATTGTTATTATGCAGTGTTCACAGTTCCACCTTTTAGTGCCTGGGGCCTCATTCAGTAAACAACACATAGGATCCATACTAAAAATTTATGTATGGAAAAGTACAAATTTCCCGTTTCAAAAATGTTTGTAAGAACGTGTCAAAGTTTCTCCCATTAACTTTTGTGTGGGAAATGGCGTACTCCTCTTTCAGGCCTCATTTTGTGCGTACACAGCGTTTATAAATGAGAGGGGGACCTAAAATGGGGACAGTAAGGAGCGGCTCTGTTGGTACCATCCACAACTTTTCACAGAGGAAACAGAAAAAAAGCGAACTGAACTGTATCTGGCTGCTCGGTGGAAACGCGACTGAAGCAGTGTCTACCTTCAACCCCACACTGCCAGCGTGTCTGAGTTGTGAGCAGTTCAGTTCAAGCCGCCTACAAGTCCACAGAGCACATGTAGGCTGAATGGGCCATGACCCCTCCAACAGTCCTGCAAAGGCAAAGAGCCGAGTCACTGTTGGACGACCAGGACGGAATCAACACAGGTCTGAGACTCAGCTATCAGTTGCAGACTCCTCTCCAGCACATTCCCAATAGTCTGAGCACACCCTCCAGTCTACCTCAAAGACCTGTGTGATATGGTTGAGCCTCAAACTCTGCCTCCTCCACACGGCTGCTTTGGCAGAGTTTGAGGCTTTAGCCATAACTAACACAGGAGTCCAATAACACAGGCTGAGTTGGAGGAGGCGTATTGGTAATAAATTCTAACATATAGTGATATTACGAGAATAGTGAAAGAAATTCTTCGTCCACATGTCGGGATGTATATATAGGCTAATTGCTGTACAGACCACAGCCGTCTACAACACTGCCTTCATTTGAAGGTGCAATATAACAACCTCCTCCACTGTCACCTCATTTGGTGTTGTGTGAAACTTTCAACTCTGCCCTCTAGTGCCATCTACTGGCTGTGTCAATGCCATCATAAAGGATGCATGGGGCTGTGAGGGCAGCAGTGCTTACAGTGTTTGAAATGGACGTATCTATCTATGTAAAGGAGAGTATATATGAGCCTTAAGGGCACTGACACATCAAGGTGATGGCCAGCTGTAGTCTGTCGTCCTAGTTGTGTCAGTGTGTCCCGCGCTGATGGAACTAGCCTGGGTTGTCACATTGGCTCAGCGTACGAGAAGAGAAACAAAAGTGAGGAAAGTAAACAACTGGCTAAAGTCAAAAGTGACCAAAACAAACTTGTTATATGAGGAAAGATTGCAGCGATTGAGCTCTTTTGCAGAAACAGTTACCAATTGTTTGTTATTCACTAGCGCACAGTAAATATCATTTGTTCTTTCAACATCAGGTGGTGTTCTTAATGTGCTAAGTGGCTAACTAACGTCTTGGATCTGCCCAGTCAGTCTTGAGGTTTCCCTTTTTTAAATGACAAGTACAGACTACTGCTGCCTGCTGGTGTGGAGAGTTAATTCCTCTTATGCAGGCACAGAATGAAGGTGCTAGCTGGTCGTTGGCTGCAGTCTTTGTGGTGTGTGCATGTGCAACTTTTGGCTGAAACTCAGGTGACATGAGGTGATGCAACAGTCGGTCTTCACTGCCACTTGTTCTTTTATGTTACTTTGGTTTATCCGGGCCTTAAGACAGCAGCACTCAGCGGGGGCTTGCATCCGCTGGTGTCTCTCACCCTGGGTGAGTCCCGCCCCTCTACAGGAGTTTGGTTGTAAAGGCAAGTCCATTTATTTATCTCTTAGTTACCGCCTCAAGCACAAGCTGTGGTTCCTCACTGCCACAGAGGTGACCTTTCACATTGTAGTGCCAGCCTGTGATGCCAGGTGTCTGCACACCTTTGAGTTAGGACTGTTTTGTTAAACTATATTGTTCATGTTTGGCAGCGGTTGAAGCTGCCCTGCAAGTTTTATTAAACAAAACTGAAATGTTGAAATCCTCCCAAAAGGGAAAACAGAATATGAGCAGATAGATTTGATCGTCCAGCTGCAGGAGTCACATCTGCTGTTGGAAACCAGTCAGTTTAAAACTGCTGTGTGTTCATCTGTCTGACCACAGATCTCATACACACACACACACACACACACACACACACACACACACACACACACACATACACACAGATCTTTTTTTCTGTTCTCCTCTTGGACTCGTGAAGACTTCTCTCTTTTCCCAGAGAAGCAGATATAATAGAGGTGAGGAGTCAGGTTGTGTCTGTTTTGCGAGGCAGCCGAGCAGGTTTTAAATCAGCCTCGCAGCGAAACGCTCAGCCGCCACTTGTCAGGCCTTTAACCCTTTAATCACCCAGAAGTGTGAACTCCAGCAGCTTAGTGTCGGATGACCAGCAGCTCCAAAGCTCTGGTTTCATTTTCAAGTGCCTCCTCTTTGGTCAGATGATACACTGATAATCCTCGTGGTTCTTCCTGTTTTTTAGTCTCCATCCTTTGTTACATACATGAGTTGTTTCTGCACTGATCACCTGTCGATCAAACTGAGTGGGCGGGGCAATGATGCTCTTTATGTTTGTACAGGTTTACTTTCTGTAGGTGGTGCTTAAATTATGATTTACATGATATATTTCATGTTTCCACAGAATCAAACAGCGGTATCAGCAACCTTTTACTTTTTTTTTTCCCTCCTGTTTGTCCATTAATATTATTCTGTTCCCTCTCTAAATTTTGGGCGTGTCCCTGAATGCAGCACAGGTGGAATAGCAGCAGATTGAGTTTGAGTAGGCCTCAAAGAACGCAGCTCAGCCTTGCTTCCTATTTTCCCCAGTGGCCACTCGCAGCATTGCAGTGAAAAAATCCCCTGCAGCCCAAAAAGCATTTTCCCCACAGACCACGATTATAAAAGAAACATCTGTAAAATTGTTGACAGGACACCTCAAACTGCGAACAAGGTCAGTTATGACTCTATAATTAATTTTATGATCCATGGAGGTTTTATATTTGTAAAACTTTCCTCGTTCTGAGTCAAAAAATGTAAAAATCATTGCAATACCATCACAATGTAAAATCTGTAGGGCCTGACACACCAAGCTAACAGCTGGCCATTGGTCAATGTTGAGCTATAGGGTAGCATCTGTTCCCCTAGTTGGTACGATGTGTCTCGCACCATTGCCCCTTTTCGGCCCCCATCAGAAGAGCAGCTGATATCTGTTTCCTAAATTGGAGGCGAGTAAGGCGCACACACAACAAAGCAACTTCAAAGAACTAGTGGCCACAAAAGCTAACTGTTGCGTCGCCTCATATCACCTGTGTTTCAGCTAAAAAAGTTGCATGTGAAAACACCGCAAAGACTACAGCCGATGTTCAACTAGCACATACGCTCTGCACCAGCACGAGAGGACATAACTCTCCACACCAGGAGGTGGCGGTCGTCTGTATTCATCATTCAAAAAGGGAAACAGGAAAACCGTCTCGTCGCTAGTTAGCCAGTTAGCACATTAACAACACAACCTACTGTAGAACGGAGTATATTTACTGTGCACCAGTGAACAATAACATAAACCATCATGAAATGTTTTTGCTAAAGAGCTCAGTGGATTAAAAAAATGATCTTACATTATATAACAAGTTAAGTTTGGTATCACTCCCTCTTGACTTTAGCTCTTTGTTTACCTTCCTCACTTCTGGTTCTCTTCTCGTGTGCTGAGCTGAACTGCCAATCAGAGTGATTTCATTCACCAACGGACTCCACAGTCACTGACGCCAATTCAACATACTAAGATGACAACAAAAACACCACGCCCACTATGGCGACAAATGCTCACCAACGTGTCAGGACTTCAGGCTCTGATTTGAGCTGGATCTGTGGTTACAAGATCAACCAGACAGCATAAACGCCCTTCTTTCTACGCTACAGTATTCATCTGTTAACCTGAGTGATGTCATTATTGTGAACTATGTCTGATTGGCTTCATCTCTGCAGATATCATGGAGCAGAGATCATGACGACGCAGCATCGATCCGGTCGGCCGGGACGCCGGGACCATCCAGCGGCGGACACACATCGCACAGCGGCGACAACAGCAGCGAACAAGGTGAGATTACTGATAGAGCTTCACATCCATCAGCCATCATCCACGTTTGTGTCTTTTACTGTAGAAATTTACATGAACTCTGTGAACGCCAGAGGTGAACAAGGGTCCAGATCCTTTACTTAAGTAAAAGTACTAATACCACACTGTTAAAATACTTCACTACAAGTAAAAGTTCTGCATCTGCAAAACATGTCATCCATTTTTAAAGAGGAGTTGACTGTTCTTATGTTGATGGGCAAATGAGTCCAGTCAGAGGGAGCTTTGAATTTGAATTTGTGTCTGCCAGTGTCTTTGTTAGTTTTGGAATTTGAGAAATAAGGTTGTTGAGTATGTCTCAGTGTCAGGTCTTGTTTTTATGTAGCGCCACTTTCAAAAGTATTTGCATCCTTCTACTGCACAGACAGCTCAGTTTATTTCTCTAAGTACAGTACTTGAGTAAATGTGCATCCCTGTGTGTGTGTGTGTGTGTGTGTGTGTGTGTGTGTGTGTGTGTGTGTGTGTGTGTGTGTGTGTGTGTGTGTGTGTGTGTGTGTGTGTGTGAGAGAGGGTTTATGAAGGGTGGCAGAGGGTGGCTGACATGTTGGCCTTGATGTGAGTTATAAAATAAAGGGAGACGGTTGAGAAAAAGAGGGAGTGAGAGAGTGATGAAGGCTGACAGACGACGTGAGCTTTGAGCGGAGCTGAAAGAAAGAGAGCTTTATGTCCCTGAACACACACAAGAAGGGAAATAGAAATAACACGGCGTGCAGTGAATACACATACTCTGAAGCACGCAGTAACAGAATTCATACACGTTCGTAGTTTGAACAGGTAGAGATTCACAGTATACACATGCAAACAGACCTCCTGTAATGTCTCTATCCACTTTTATTTCAAATTGGTTTTGAAAAATTCAAAATGGAAATCCAGAAATTAGAGAAAAAATGCCTCAGTATTCCCACAATTTCAATTTGCTTCATTTCAATACCAGTCTTTATCTGCTCTCTTTAAAATATTCACATATATGAAGCTCCAGTTGACTCTTGAGCACACGAGATAAAACCTGGGTAGTTATCTTGATAGTAATACATGTGTTATATTGTTTGTGCAAGAGCTATAATTGAGTAAAAAAGACAAATCTTGTGAGACTTTGGGGAGAAACAAACAGGATGGCATCATGTCTCTGTCCACACTTAAAGTCCAACTTTAGTCCCAGTTAGTCAATCCTGTTTGCAATGGAAAATAACATCATAGTGGTGTTTAACTTTGATGTTAGTTTTATTGAAAGGAAGGAGAAGATTTTCTTTGGAGAAATATCAGAGATGCTGCTTTACAGTGTCTGTGTTTGACAGCTGAGCCTGCAGAGAGACGATGTAACAGACTTGTTGTGGAAACTGTAGCTCACAAGTTAAGCAGCGGATTTGAAGAATAAGGAGCGAGTTCTTCAATGTGCTGCAGCTAATTAGCCTTCTGTTAGTTAGCTTGTCCCTGGTGATGTTTGTTTGGTGGCTCGTTGAACAAGCTAAGGTGCAGGAAAAAAAGATGCGTGTCCATGGTTTAAAATGAAGGGTCCTGTTCAATCTATAGCATATGATCTAAAGTGCATGTTGCTAGTGCATTGAAGGCGCGACCAATTACACTTTTCCCAGTTAAACTGTGCACAATCTGGGCGCACAGTAAGGCGCAAGGCACAAAGGGGTTGTATTTAGTCCTTAGCTACAGTGATGTCACCCACTGGATGTCGACTCCCATTTTGAAGCCTCGACTTTGGCTTTTCATCTGTCGCCATCTTTTTTGGTGCCAGAAGTGACTGTATTTGGGCAGGAGGGTGGAGCTGTGGAGGAGCGAGGGGTGGATCTGACTGAGATGCAGAGGACATTATTAGCAGACAGCCTGTTGCTCAAAGCAGCTGCGCCCTTGATTATGTGTCACGTTAAGACTTAATAAAATGTAACAGGTGAATTATGTAAAAATTCACCTCCTGTACAGTTAATGTTGAAATTAGCTATAGAGTCCAAAACAGTTCTTGTACCAGGCTGTAAATGTGTATTTCTGCTTTAAAGTTGGACACTTGAGTTTGGGCGTCTGTGCGGATTGATTGGGATTTTGGAGCCACCCTCATGTGGCCATTAGAGGAACTGCAGTTTTTGGCACTTCCACGTTGGCTTTATTTTTCAGCCCCGTCGGTTGCCACTTGAATAACACACACTAAATGCAGTTCCACTTTAAACACTACACACACACGCACACTCAGGGGTCCAGCAGCTCTGGCTTCATGCTGCTGCTCTCAGTCCAGCCTGTTCTGTTAGCATGCATCTGTTAGCGTGCCAACTGAAACAGGTCCTGTGGTTTCTCTATGTGCTGCCCACATTTACAGGTTCACACCGCTGTGGGGGGGCCACTGCCGGGTTCACCTGAGAGTCTGACCTTCACAAAAAGGCTGCGTTTGATTTACAAAGACATTTTTTTAATCAAGCATTTACAATCCCAACATGCATCAGTCCTACTAGTGTGCTGGACTTCACTCTTTTAGGCTTTTTTTCCAAGCTAGTTTCTGTTTCACAAACTTCAGCCAGACGATGTTTTTTCTCGTTAACAGTTTCTTTCACTGCTTTTTCTGGAAACAAACATGTTCCTGAGGTTTTTTGCTTCGTCTATGATTAATGACTATCTACTGCTGCACCCGACAGAAACATCTTTCAGCCAAAGACTGCAGCTATTTCATGAACTTTTAACAACTCTGTTGAGGCTTTGACAGAATGCCTGAAGTATAATGGGAACTGTAGCTGTTAAATGCTAATGTAATATAATCATTGTTTTTAGCCACGATGGCTCCAGAGATGGCAAAATCGGCCTGTTAGCTGGTCGATCACTGTGGTGCAGATTAAATATCTCAGCATGTTCTTGATGGATTCAGATGAAATTTGTATGCAGACATTCGTGATCCCCAGAGGGTGAATCCTACTGACTTTGGTGATCACCTGACTTTTTATCTAGCGCCACCATGAGGTTGACATTTGTGTTTGTGTTTTTTGAAGTGAAACATCTTGGTAACTGTAAGGTGGCTTGAAGTGTTTCCTGTCTAAGCTGTTTAATCAATGAAAAACACAAACAAAATCAGCAACTTGTGCAGCAACTGTCTGATTCTCATGTTGCTTGTTGGATATGAAGCTGTCGTTATGAAATCTGCATGAGAGAGATCAAGTCAGTCTCCAACTCCGGGTGTTTTGGAGCACAGTCTGTGAAACTAAAGACAAACTGTGTCACACCTTCATTTTGGAAACAAGTCTGCTTCATCAGAATGCTCACTCTGACTGGATGTATCAGCATCCAGACCTCAAGCTGCTTCAGCTCGCTCTCTGTTGGCTGGTAGGTCTTTAAACATCACTTACACACAGCCAGCTCCTCAGTTGACCTCCGCGACGGAGCCAAATGTGGTTAATAAGAGATTTCTTTGACGTTACTGAAAAACCTCAGTTCAGCAGGACGTCAGATGACATCTGCTAACTGTAGGCTAATTCAGAAGCCACAGCCAAACTCCGCAGCATATTTGGCCGGCGCTCGGTGTTAATTTGCCATCCTGGAGAAGATAAACAGAGAAACATGTACACTGCATAGAACACCATAATAATGTCACTCTGAGAGGGCTTTCTCTGTCGGTGAATGTGTACTGAAGAAAGAGAGAAATACGCTTGTTTGCTTTCTTTCCAAGAGGGAGATGAAAGGATCAATACCAGCTGCCAGGATGTGGTTAGCCTAGCTTAGCATAAAAGCAGCTAACCGAGCTCGATCCAAAGTTCAAAAATACACCTCACAGCCGTTCACTGATTCACACACTATCTTGTTTCTTTAATCCAAACAAAGAGAAATGTAAAAAGACAGTTTGTGGTTTTAGGGGGGAGTCACTTACTGGAACTTTTTCTTAACAAACAACTGTGTATCCATCCGCCCAACACTTTGTGCATCCTCTCCAGTCATAGCAGGAGCGTGCATGTCTTGGGTCTGGTCTCCATACAGGCATGATGGTACCAAACAAATCTGAAGAGGTCTCTTCTTCTCCAAAACAAATGTACCCGGTGAAAACATGTGACAAATCAGTGTTTCTTCTACGCTGTTTGGCACGTCACAGACGGTCTGCTCACTCAGCAACTTCTTATCCAGATGTTTAGGAGGTTTTCTCGGGGAGCTGAATTATCTGCAGAGATCTCTCCAGAACAAACGGACACAGTAATTAAAAACACTGAATCATAGTTTCATGTTAAAAAGTCTTGGTTTTCTGATGTTGCTCATCCCTGAGGGGCTGCCAACTATATAGTGGCTGATGTGAAAAGAGCCAGTGTTTGATTTGTCTATTCTGGGCTACTGTAGAAACAGTTCATTCTAAGGTAACGAAAACACAATGATTTTTATTTTGAGCCGATTATACACTGAAGAAAACATACTTATTATACTTAACATATCACAAGTAAAAGTTCTGCATTCAAATTCATATGAAATTAAAAGTATATTAGCATCAATATAAAGAACCAAAAGTGAAAGTAATGATTATGCAGAATACATGTCAGAATAATATCCATATTATCAGCTGATTATAATTAGTGAAAGTATCACTAATGTTGGAGCTCGTGAAGGTGGCGTTAATTTCAACTACTTTATAAATCTTAATTTAAAATAATACAATTTTGTTTTTAGTTTATTTATATTTTATATTTAAATTAATCTGCAAAGTAACTGAAGTCGGCAAGTAAATGCAGCGGAGTAAAAACAGGCAGCTGAGGCTGAAAATTGAAGCCAATGCAGAAGTGTTGAAAACTGCAGTTCCTCTAATGGCCACTTGAGGCTGGCTCCAAGAGCGAGTCAATCCCCACAGACCTCCATGTTGACATGTTTACAGCAGAAATAAACATGTTTACAGCCTGGTACACAAAAGGTTTTGGTCTCTATAGCTAATTTTTCTCCACCCTCCTGTTCAAATACAGTCTCTGGCCCCAAATAACCAAGATGGCGACGGTCAAAATGCTGAACTTGAGGGTTCAGAACTGGAGTCCACAAGCCAATCTGTGACATCATGGAAGTTACATCCATTACTCTGCACAGTTTATAAGTAAAACGTACAATAATGCCTTCAACATTGAGAATAGCAGAAGTATAAATGCATAAAATGGAAATACTTCAGTGAAGTACAAATACCTCAAAATTAGTAGTTACATTCTACCACTGCTTATCACTTTACAGAAAGAAAATTAACTTTCCCAAAATGTCAAACAGTTTGTCAGACAACAAAAGGATGAACCACAAAACGTCCAATCAGATATCCTCAGATTCTACAGCTGTGCAGGTGAAGGCAGTGAAGTGAACCAAAATAAATCCCACACTTTTAAGATTCAGTGGTGCAGTGTTTTGTTTATGACTGCTATGGCAAAGCTTTCAGAGGGAGTCAGAACTTTGATTTATGCAGCAGCTTAGGTTTATGGATGGTTGTCCTAGAGCGTTAAATGGCCAAAAAGCTTTGTCCACATACTTTAGTGTCCTTGTGATCTGGTTCTGTCTCTCCTGGTTTGGGCCCCTCAGGTCCAGTGAAGGGAAATCTTAATGCTGCAGCACGCGGTAATATTTTAGACAATAGAGTTCTTCCAGCTTTGTGTCAACAGTTTGTGTTTTTGTCTTTCCCTTTTCAACATGACAAAGTCCCTGTGCACAAAGTCAGCTCGAAAAGAAATGTGTTTATGTTGTGGAAGAACGTGACTGGCCTGCACAGAGCTCTGACTTCAACTTCCAGCACCTTTGGGATGAACTGGAACACGGTCTATGAGCCAGACGTGATCACCCGTCGTCAGTGTTGGACCTCACTAATGCTCTGGTGCAGCCGGGTTCAAACATCTGGTGGAGAGCCTGAAACCAGATGAGTGGAGGCCTGTGTTCCAGCGTCCACATACTTTTGGCCATACGATGTATCTTGAGCCCCTCCAGCCTGCTATGTGTCTTTAAAATCTCTCAGCTGGATACGTTCAGTTTCATCTCAGTCCTTCGGTCTCAGTGTTTTTATTCCAGGTCTGACCTCAGCAGTGAGGTCACCGTTATTAGAGCGTTGGATTGGCTTTTATTCATCTGACCCCTCCCACCGTCGCCAGCAGAGGAGAAATGGTCCGTAGTGGAAATGTGGTGGAAAATAAAGACTCTCTCCTTCTGCCTCTCTCCAGTGAGCGTTCCTCCAACAGACCACGGATAATAAAATTTTGTACAAACAGTTCTTAAAAAGCGCAGCGATGGAGGAGGCAGGCAGGCGGCACGACTCGACGGCTTCATGCGTTTGTTTTTCTCTATCTCACATGTGCAGAGCAGACAGAGATTCATCATGTGGTGCAAACAGAACACAATGACTGCTGGGAGAACACTTGATGTTCCTCTGGCAAACTTTTTTTTGGCATGTTTAAAGTGCGTTTAGCAAAGATTTGGTGGAGTGAAACATAACCTCCTGAGAGTAGAGTGTAGTGGATATACTCTTCTACTCTGTTTTTCTTGATTTACAACAAAAAGACACTTGAATGTGAAACTGCAGCTGCAGCGTCACATCATCAAAGTGTTTTATCAGCCAGTTGTTTTAATAATGATAATAATAATAATACACCAAATTTATGGAGTGCTTTTCAGGACAGATCTTAGCAGGCCCTAATTGTTCATTCTCATGGCTGGGAGATAAAGATTCACGCACCTTCTTCAAGAGGACATTCGCATTTTAATGCTTCTAGATACTGCTCTGGTTTCCCGCCAAAAGTCGTTGTAGTTATAGTTTTATTTCCAACGTCCTGCCTTTTTTTTATGCCTCCGTGCTGGCGACAGCCGTGGCCGGAGGCATTATGATTTTAGGTTTGTCCGTCCCATTCTCATGGACACAGTATCTCAGAAACACCTTGAGGCAATATAAAATGTCCACGTAGACTCAAGGATGAACTGATTAGATTTTTGTAGGTCATAGGTCAAAAGTCACTGTGACCTCATCTCGAGAGATTTTTTTCAAATTTGGCTCAAACGTTCACCTGGACTCAACGATGAACTGATTAGAATTTGTCAGAGGTCACTGTGACCTTGCGTCAGTCTCGCTCTCGTGAATGCAATGTCTTAAAAAGTCCTTTAAGAAGTTTCCTCAAATTTGGCACAAATGTCAACGTGGATGAATTTGATTTTGGCGGTTTAAAGTCAACGTTCACTGTGACAACACAAAACATGCCTCTGGCAATGATAACAACATTTCACATAAATATCTAATGGGATAAAATAATGACGTGATGATATTTTATATATAAAAGATCAAAGGTCAAATTCACTGTGACATCATAATGTTCTGCTCAAAACACTTTTTTGGCAGTTACTCAACATCATATCTTAGGAACAGAATAGGGACAAAATTGGGGACACTAATCTTTGGTGTCCATCTTGAAACTGCTGAGTTTGGGTTTGCGGTGCCATAGAACCACAAGGCGGTAATTCTAGTTTTACACATTTTCAATCTTTCATAAATAATAATCTAATCAGAAATGCCAGAAACTTAAAGATAAAATAAAAATATTGCAAAAATATGACTGTTAGTGTCTGTATGAAATGCACAGAGCTTACAACCAACTTCAGTGTAACTCCATCCACTTGGTTATTAAATGGTCAGAGTAACTGATGCAGTATAAAGAACAAGAAAATCTGCTTAGGACACGGGGAGGTGGATGGGTCCAACAAGCACAGGACTTTGACTCAGGAGACTGTCCAGGTCCCGTCATGTGACGACTGATGTCACTAACAATCTTTTCTTTACCTTAAACATGTTGCTTCGTTGGCTAAACCATTGATATGTGGCCGCTAAAGGATGAGATCACCTTTTCTTGGCTGAGGTGGAAAAGTTTCAAAACAGAAGATGCACCAAAGGCTGACAACAGCAGGGTGTGATCGTGTGTTGCTGCCGCTCAGCGTTGCAGTCTAGGCTGCAACAAAGACCAGAGAGAGGAGATGAAAGAGTGGAGGTGTTGACGTTACTGACACTGGATTTTAGTTTTAGATTTTCTCCCCTAATATCGACATGTTCTCTTGGATATATTTGCATTAAAGCAGGTGATGAAGACAAGCACTAATTCGTGTTTAATTTTGCAGAAAATAAAGAAATTTGCTCAAAACTCTTGCAACATTTAAATGGAAAGACAACTTGTGGGCAGGTGACCTGTATGAGAATATTTGAAAGCGTTGTTGGCTGGTTGTGTACGTCACACTTTTCCTCATCTGTTCTTTGTGTATCTGCCTGTTATCTGACTTCACACATGGCCGACTGTACAGCAGTTCTTCAATATTTCCGGCTGTGATCAGAAAATCCATCTCTAAATTTTCATCGCCCACAGTCCTCCTCCTCTGTCAGTTCACAGGTTGTTGTGAAGCCGAGTTGTCACAAACCATTAGCAGGTTGGGTCGGACCTCTCTTTCCTTAGCTCTCCAAGGAGAGAGGGAGTGCGGGTGGAGGGGTGGAGCGTAAATCAGCCTCGGGGAGCTTGCGGTTCAGCCTAATGAGGCTGAGAGCTTGTTTATGGAGTTACGCATCATTTTTATGATTATTTCCACCTTTTCAGGCTCTGCTGCGCGGCAGAATCCTGCCTCTGTTCAGGCAGAGGGAGGCCCCGGTTGGTCCTCGGCTGACTCTAGGCAGGGCGGCAGGGCCTGGAGCGCCTGCTGCAGGCTGCCGGGGACTGTCGCCCTAACCTTGGCCCGGCGCTGTTAAAAACACTGAGGAGAAAATGAGCCTCATTAAACAGGCAGAGAAAGTGCAGTAAAAACACCGGGCCCGGCAGCTTTTAGTGGTTTTCAGTTGAAATGCTGCATTATGTGCCACGATCCAAAACCTGCGGGGGGATGGTGGGGCACAGAGAGGGTTACGGAGCAGGGCAGGCCAGAGGGACTGCAGGGTCACCAGTTTGAATCCACTCATCAACTGGGGAAATCTGTGCAGGGAAAGTACACGAGAAAAGGCATGTGTTTGCTCGGCGCCTTTAATGGCTAGAAAAGTGCTGAGAGGCCTCATGTGCACTGAGTGAAATGTGCTAATGTTAGCTAGCTGGCCAGAGCTCTGCAACCACAGGCAAATATAGTAAATATATATACCGAAACCTACCAGGAATACTCAGTGATTGGCCAATGTGCTCTTTGTTGTGAAAACCCCAACGAGTTTTCCCTCTGTTTTTTTTTAGTTAAAGGGTAGCTTTGTTATTTGTTTGACCTGGACCCTGTTCTCCCATGTTTTTGTGTCTAAGTGATGAATGGGAAAACAACTTCTGAAACTGATCCAGCATTGAGTGAGACTGCTGCTGCCCGCAGCCGCAAAACAGTCTGCAGTGTAACCTCTCAGGGCATTTGTGCATCATCAGTGTACATCCAATTAGCGAGTTAGTTTTTGCTGCTGACAGGCTCAGATTATTAAGTGTCTAAAGGATCCCTACAGAGATGGACCCTTTGTTGAAGAGTAGGATCATTTTTTGAACCAGTAGTAGCCCTGAAAATGCCATCACCAAACCCACCAGACTCCATTTACATAAATGGTCATTTTAGTGTGCATGGAGCCGCATATTTTCACATCTGAATGGGTAGATTAAGAGTTTATTTCAACCAAACCAGAGTTGGTGATTGTGCAGTATGTACGGTAACGTCTGTTTCGTGTCTGTAAAATAAAGTTTCTGTCTTCTCTGTGTTGCTCAGGTGACTGCCTGGATAACGGTGTGGCTTCTCCCAGCACAGGAGACGACGACGACCCCGACAGAGACAAACTGCACAACAAAAAAAGAGGCATCTTCCCCAAAGTGGCCACCAACATCCTGAGAGCCTGGCTTTTTCAGCACCTGACGGTAAGTTCTTCAACCTCATCCACATCATGGAGCTACTCAGTATAGTGAGGAAGTAGAGATTAAATCATGTGGTCCAGGTTACTGGCAGGTGGAATGCTTAGTGCGATGCCACGTTGACTGTTATGGTGCTTTTAAGTTTTGTCGCGTAGACGTGTAGTCACAGCGATCCTGTTGCTGCAAATCAGGGACTCATGTTGTTCCAAAGTTGTATAATTGCCTAGAGTTGGTTCGTGTTCTCACGGCAGCATTTACAAGAGGACCAGATCAAATGCCTTGTGTGAGAAAGCTGCTCTTGATTGGTCAGAATTTGGAAAATGTGGGAAAAATCCAGGAAGTAAAGCAAACGTTGAAGAAGAGAACACTTGCAAGATAAATGTGACACTTTCTAATGTCACAATGGAGGGACAGCTACGCAGGTTGATTTTAGCGCTGCTCATCGTGGACTATATTGCTGTCATTGTTCATTTTAGTCAAACCATACAGTTTGAAAACGAGGCGCGGCTCCAACTAGAAAACAATGTTTTGATGCATTGGATGTGCTGTATGTGCATATTAAATGGATATTGCACCTCGCCATATTGCAATTTCGGTCAGTGTTTGTGTAACTAAACCAAGCAAATGTAGGATGGACAAAATGATCCTTTACAGTCAGTTATTCCAAAAAGAACCGCTGTAGTTGAAGAGTTCCAGTGTGTCTGACCTCCACAGTCTCACTCATAAACACTTGATCAGCACTTGTGGCTGTTTTTGGAGGATTGATCCTCTGTGCTGACATTTCTGTCCACTTTGATGTCATGTTGACCTTTTCACCCCTGACTGCCCCACCCTGCTTACAACCTGGGGACATTCAGTGCGGGTTAATGACCTTTAACCTTTGCTGTGGTCCAGGTATTTCACCTGTGGGCTCCTCAGAGGCGTCCTGACAGGAGGACAGGAGTGATTTTACACTGGAGGTTGACATGTAATTTTTGTTGCTGATGTTGTTAGTTTGTCCATGATATCGGATCATATTCCTGCTGAACCATTTAGAAACTTTTATTGCTGATTTTTCATAAAATGCTGTTAATCTCCGTTGTGGTCATTCTGTAACGAGACGGCGCAAAGATGCAGAGATACAGAAGAAAATTAGTGTAATAGGTCCTCTTTAAAGAAACATTTTCAAATCTGCCTTTCAATTCCTAAAAATAACTTCCTGCATTATGGGCCGCTCTTTTTTACCTGAAACTCCAGATTTTTGCCCATGGATACTTTTTCCTTCTGTGATCTGATCGATCACAGGTCGGGGTGTTGACAGGCTGTGATCCAATACTCTGAAGTTAACCCTCTCCGGAGCAGGTTAGCTGTTTGGTCACCCTGATGATTTATCTCGGTAAAAAGAGAACCAGCTAACTGAGAGTTAACCCTGGTGTTACCTCGCTAACTCCAAATCCTGCCTTGTAGTACAGGCCTCTGGTTTCAGAGTCTCCGTGAGACTTCCTCCGTTTACCTGCCTCCCAAAATCTTATCTTCAAGTACATTAACTATGCATTTTCTTATCCACAATGATCAGGCTCAAATGCACTCAAGAATTATGATGATTTTGTTGTTGTTTGACAAAATAAACACATTTTATTAGAACTTGATGGTTAAATACACAACTCTAATCGAATGAGGTCCAACTGCAACAGCCTCGTACTATTTTTTTTTTTAAAGATATTTTTTTGGGCAGTTTAGCTTTTATTTGAGAGCAAAAGGAGATTGACATGCAGCAAAGGGCCACAGGCTGGAGTCAAACCCGTGCCGCTGCAGCAACAGCCTTGTACATGGGGCACCTGCTCTATCCACTAATCCACAATAATACAAGATAAATGAATGAAGTGGCCCGAGGAGTTTGCAGACGTCCTTTGCTCCCTGCACTGAAGTATTTTCACTTGGTCCCTTGTCTGAAATTGATAAAGTACAGCATTTACAACTTAAAAGGTCGAGGGAAACACCTCCAAGGCAGGAGTACAGAGGTAACGCATGACATTCTTCCAACCAAACTCTCTCCAGGGTGGAGAGCTTGTTCTTTTCCATTTCCATTTTCCAAGTATCTCTTCCTGTTCTCCTTGTGTGATGCTCAGTTTCCCACCTTGTTTGAACTCTAAATGTATTTTCCTTGGTTAGTTGTTGAGGGCTTAAAGACAATCTCGCAATTGTCATATGCTCTAATAAATATTTGGAGTAGTTCATCATCCGTGGCCATATTTTTCTTTATTTTTTTGTCAATATTAGAGATGTACCGATACCACTTTTTCCTTCCCAATATCGATCCCTGAACCTTAGGTAACTGCTGATAACGAGTACTGATCTGATACCAGCGCGTAAAATAAAAATGGATGGGATATGAATTGTTGTATGTCTCAACTCCTAAACTCTGTGTAAAATATTAAGAAATAAAAACATGATAGTAGAATGAATGCCATAAAACTTTTTTTTAATATTATTATTATCCAGTGTTGACACAGATCAAGACACAGGTTAAAGTGCAGCCACACAATTTGGTAAAAAAGACATTTTAAAGGCTACAGTAGGATGCTTTTTAAACTCTGCTCTGTTTGCGTTTTGTTTGCCTGTAGCATGCGTAATGACGTGAGGCATTACGTAGTATCGGATTGGTCATAGGCTGTACTCGCCAATACCGCATTTTAGGCAGTATCGGAGGCATTTCCGATACTGGCATCGGTATCGGTACAACTCTAGTCAATATATTCACTAATCAAGTATCTAAAAAGGTCTCAATTTTGTAAATTAGATTTGAGTTTCCCAATAAAATCTGTCCTAATATTCTAGATACTTGTTGTAAATGTTTAGAGGAAAAAGGAACACTGTTCCATTGTGTTTGGGAATGCTCAAAAATACAATCATTCTGGCAGAGTGTGGTGGGGGCCATTTCTCAGATGGTGGGTAAGAATATTCCCCTGCAAGCCAAACTCTGTATCCTGGGTATATTCCCTGAAAATTTGGTCGTCAGTTCTAAACAATCAGTATTGATTGATTTTGGGCTTCTTCAAGCTAGAAGACTAATTGCTCTTTTCTGGAAAGATATACAATTGCCCTCTGTAAAGTTATGGTTGAAGGAGATTGCAACATATCTTGCATTAGAAAGACTTACATATATTGTTAGAGGAAAAAGAAAACAGTTTGTTAAAATATGGAAACCTTTTTTGGATTTTTTGAAAGATGAGAATGTTGTAATAACTTGAGGTCTTCAAGTTACCACTGCTGCTGCTTTTTCAGTTATTTGTTTTTTTGTATTTATTTTCTTCTGTCACTGTTTTATTTGTATTTTTATTGCTATTATTATTTATTTACTTTCTTTGATTGTTTTGTTGTATAGATTTGAGTTTCCTGAAAACTCTTTATGATACCTTGCTTCATGAGAGCACAGTGTGCTGTTAGCCCACTGGAGATCCAGACTTTAAATCTTTGTCACGTTTACAAGGAACGAATTCTGGGTCATATGCAAACCATCTTAAAATATGTGCTGCCTTCCTTAAGTGAAAATGTTTAAATGTTTTATTCCATGTTTGTAATGAACTGTTAATCCACGGGTTGTTATGTTTAAGAGCTGGGCGGATAGTGTTTGGTCCAATGGTTGCGTTAACTGATATTCCTTTTCCCATTGTTTGCTCAATTTCTTTCCATCTAGCCTTATAGTTAGGTGTTCACCAGCCAATCAGGGGTCTCAGCTGAGCTGCCTTATAATAGTTGATCAACAATAAATCACAGTAGCAGCTGTTTTCTAATCTCTTGCCAGCCCACTCATTAAGAATGGGACACAATCGGGGCCTCGGTAGCGTAGTGGATAGTGCCGGCGCCGAGACATTGCCTCGCTGCAGCAGCCTCTGTCCTGTCATTAAAGGCAAAAGCCCACAAAAATAATCTTTAAAAAAAAAGAATGGGACACAGTCAAACTGTGACACAAACTCTTTGCTCATTAGTATCACAGTGTACCTGTAAAATCACAGGTCTGCCTGCAGGGGTTTACCCAGGCAACCGTGCCTGAAGGATTAGAACAAGAGTTATTCCCACCAGGCTTTATATTAATATCTTTATATTTATCAGCATAGAAAATACATCAATTTCTAATCATTCAAGTAGGGAGAGCGTCTGAGCACCTCTAAAGGGAAATATGATTTTTTTATGAGCGTGAAGCTGAAATGAATCGTCCAGTTAAAGTGGGAGGGCCGGCACAGAACTGAAAATCCCAGTCGTGACTGACTCATAGTTTTGGCTGAGGCAAGCAGAACAACCAAACACCCCCGCCCTCCCCCCCAGCCTCCACCACCACCACCACCTCCCATCTCCCCCTGCCTGCCTCCAAACATGGAGAGGCTAAATCGGTCCCTGCTCGGCGGGGGTCGGGGCCGCTGCCAGGACTCTGAGCTGAACCTGGAGGACAGCGAGTCCTGCAGCAGATGGGAGGTGAGAGGAACGGTGGGAGGGGGAGGCAAGGCCGGTACCTGAGAGAGGGAAGGAGGGAAGGAGGGAGGGAGAGAAGTCGTTAGCTGTTGGAGGTTAAGGTTGTGTGAAGGGCGACAGAACGTCCAACGCAGGAATCCAAACACAAAGAAGACAAAGTAATGTGCCAGATATTAAAGAAGCTCCTCGCTGTACAGAGGAGTATTCATTGTATTCATTATCTCCACTGGACATAAATCTGTGTGTGTGTGTGTGTGTGTGTGTGTGTGTGTGTGTGTGTGTGTGTGTGTGTGTGTGTGTGTGTGTGTGTGTGTGGTTAACTTTAATAGAAGTGAATAAACGCCTGCACATAATTTCACTTGCTGGTAAACTGTAGTTAATGATTTATTACATTGTGTATTTTGATAAATATGATGAATAATATATTTGCTCAGGGACATGAACAAGCGTCACAGAAGCTCCGTACATGATCTCTCATGACTCTATCTCAGTGAGCTAATTGGCAAGTGACAGTCCATGTGTGGCTTCACAGATTGACTAAGCCAAGCATCAGGGTGCCAGACAGGAGCCATCCATGCCATGGAAAAGCAAATTTCAAAGTGAAAGTTCCAAAGCTGTAGCACATATGGTTAATTTGTTATGAAATTTCAAAGTTTTGAAATGTAGAGGCTTGCTGTAGCGCCACCATCAGGACTATTGTCTTGTGTTTCCAGTTGAGGACATCTGGCATGAGACTGGACCTTTGTGAAAACCTTGGGTAGATTTCTCATGTGGAAATGTTGCACGAGCTGAGGCTTGAAATCACAATCTTCAACACCAAGAACCATTCTCTACCTCACTGAGCTAACTGGCAAACAGAAACGTCACATGTAGCTTCACAAATTGACTAAGCCAGTCACCTGTGTGCAAGACAGCAGCTGTTAGTGTGTGAAGGCAGATTTCAAACGGCTGTCAAAAATTCAGTTATTAAGACAAAAATACGAAAATACACATATTGCATCTAGACAGCATGGAGATGTTGGTAATTTGTTTTTAACAATGATTTATTGGCTCCATAAGTGAAAAACTGATGTTTAAAAATGGCATTTTTGCATTGACTCCAATTGTTGGCATGAGAGCGAAATTCAAAATGCTGTAAAAAAAAAAAATTCAGTTTTTGAGATAAAATTCTGATATTTTCCAAACATCATCTTTTTTTTTTAAATGAACACTGAAAATGTATTTAGCAAGAATTTACAAGTGTATGTTTACAGTACCGTTTACCGTCAAACATTTTGATGCACTATAGCCTCAATTTTCAATAAATCAAAAATCTGTGTGGATCGTTTGTGTAGGACAGTCTGAAGATGCTCTGTAGCAAGTTTGGTGTCAATTGAGCAAAAACTGTGGGAGGAGATAGGTTTCATAAGTTTTACAGTTTTTGAAAAAACAGAGTGATGAACTTCATAATTTGTAATAGGTTTAAATGTAAAAAAGTTTCTTCAGTATTGGGGCTACAGTTTGATGAAAGTTGCAAATCTGTAGCACATATGGTTCATTTGTTGTTCAAAATTTTGAACTTTAGAGGCTTGCTGTAGTGCCACCATCAGGACTGTTGGCCTGTTTTTGCAGCTGAGGCAATCTGGTATAGGACTGGACCTTGGTGCAAAATTTGGTGATTTTTCGCGCATGGGAAGTATGACTTCCTTGGAAGAAGAAGAAGAAGAAGAACATGCAGCAAAACAACAGGGTCCTGGCAGCTTAGGCTGCCCGGACCCTAATTATCATACATTACAAGCCAGATACTTGAACTCCTTCGCTTGGGAAGTAACTCTCTCCCAACCCAGAGGAGGCAATCCACCGTTTTCCTGCACAGAACCAAGGCCTCGGATTTGTAGGAGGGGATGTCACAGATGAAGCCACATTATCCAAAAGTCACAGCGTTAAAGTAAAGCATCAGGCTTCGAGATAACTTTGAGTTATCTTCTGCCCTCTACTTAGAAGTGGTGCATTTACAGCTCGCAGCAACTCAGAACAACACAGTCTCTGGTTTTTGTTTGATATCTAGTGTTGGCAAAACCTGTTGTTTTACATTTCCGATCCGTCATCAGTTAGCTTGTTTTCTATATTACGTGAACGTACTGAGGAGCCAAATCTGATTCAACTGACTTAATTCTGAGTTGGGTACAGCCCTAATAACCCCTCTGCATTATGATTATTTGTACTTTTATTATTTAATACGTTTACTGCTCGTGCTTCTGTAATGGAGTCAAATGTTGAATGTTTGATTTCTGCTAGTACTGGAGTAGTTTCTGATGGTGCAGTAATGCAGTAGTACTTATTTCACCCCTGTGTGTGTGTGTGTGTGTCTGTGTGTGTGTGTGTGTGTGTGTGTGCCCATGAGTACACTCATCGAAGAGCAAAAGCACAATAATTCTTTTGAACTGACAGCCTGTGTTTTATTTAGTCCTGCAGTCGGACTCTTTATTATTGGCCCGCTTCAAGCCTCTGTTTTAATCCTGATGGACCTGGTTGCCATGGTTACACAGAGCACTAATGGAAAAGTTGTAGAAGCAACATGTGGAAAATGTGTGATTCAGAAAAAGATCATTTTAAACACTTTTTTTTTTCTCCTGCTGCATTTTTAAATCTTTGAGTCTCAGGCTACACTGCTGACCCTGATGGAGGCGGAGCTGGTGCTCTGTGTGTGTGTGCCCGTGTGTGTGCGTGTGTGTGTGTGTGTGTGTGTGTTGGAGGGTATTCTGGCTTCATGTCTGCCCCCCCTGAAGTCGTACACAAACTCCAGCAGCCTCCTCTGAGCCACAGCTCATAAAAGCTGAGCCACAAGCCGACGTGCTGTTTACATCACACTGCACGCACGCACACACATGCACACCTACACACACACACACACACACACACACGCACACCTACACACACACATAATCCCTGCTTTTTCATGTTTTTATTTTACAAAGTGTTTCACGTAAAAGTGCAAAAACCAACTGGAAGGCGTCCTCCCTGTTAATGTAATCAGTGTGTAATTTACCTCCCTCGTGCTCACAGATGTTATTTGCCTCCTTAAATGACTTCTTGACAAACCCCGAGCACAAACAGGTGGTGGAGGCTTTGTATACGCTACCATTTGTTTACAGTCACCCAACTCATTAAAGAGCTGCTTTGGCTTACAAATTACACATGTGACTCCATCAAAACAGCTGGAAAGACTTTGCACGTCCAAGTGCTTCTCAGCATGACGACGACAGAGCAGCAGAATTTGAAAAAAACCTCCAGCCTCGGTATGAAGAGACGGGAGAAACGACTCCCAAACTTCAAAGCGAGCGCCACAATTACAGAGAAGGACTTCACCCCGCTCGCCTGTCGGCCGGCTGAGGAATGGGCCTCCTGAGCCGAGCGGGACAGATGAGTTAGCAGGAAGCCCCAGCGCTGACCTCGCAGCCCCCCTGCCCTCCAACCATCAGGGGTCAGGGGGCACCGGGACACCTCCATCCATCCATCAGCAGCTGTTTACAGCCACAGAGCTGCAGATGTGGGTGATGGCGAGGCCACGGCGACCCACAGGCACCAACACGTGTTCAGCCGCCTGCCGCCACCCAGAGATACAGTGCACCCCGCCATGACCACCTCCATGACCGTACAGGAAGTCTAATGACGCCATCAAACACCACCGATGTCAAATCCACCATCACTTTAATCAGAGTCTCTGTCCATCTTCACATTCACGTGTTGGCCAACCTGCCCTGCTTCGTTACAGCTGAATCATCGGCGCCACAGATCATTAAACATGGCGGTGATTGTGTTTACCAGCTCCGCCTCCAAACTGCAACACCAAAAAAATCTGCATCTGTGTTTTAGTTTCTTTTTTATACCTCAGCAGATGTGGAAGTGAAGAAAGAGTCAGCAACAAAAAACAAGAACGAAACAGGGATGCACAAGCTGTGAAATTCTGGGCCGATACTGATGTTGAAAATAACGATTTGGCCGAGGGACATTTGTCAGGTTCTGTGGTCGTCTAGGTGACGAGCGATGCAAAAGACAATTTGAAAACGGATTTGAGCGGCCAGAGTGTTCAGACTGAGACGCATCTGTAGAAATCTGACTAGAGTCACGTTTCAAACCAACTCCAAACTCCAAACGCTGCCTGCACTTTCTAAAATAAATCTGGATACAATCTGGAAATGCAAAAACTGGATCACAGTCAGAACAAGTCATAAAGAACTCGACATGACAAACCTACAGTATGTTCTGTCCAGCGTTGGGCTCGCTACTCTAAAAATTTAATAAATTACTTATTACTTGTTGCTCTTTTTAAAAAGTAATAACATTACGTTACTTATTACTCCCTGCTGACAATAATTTGTTACACTGCTCGTTAAGTTACTTTTCCATTACACCCCATTAAACTGGTATTGTAGTTGCGTATCTCTCCAAAATTCAGATGTGTGATCTGTGTTAATGTCAGAGTAATCGCCTGTGAGTGTAGCTAAGGCTAGCTACCATGCAAATGATAGCTCTGATAGCCTCTGCCTGAAAGATGTAGAGTCACTCATGGAGCAACATTTCATCCACAAGCTTCATTGGTTCTTTGTAGCTGCAGCTGTGCGCAGGTAAAATCCAGTTTTGATTGTTCAGCCGGTGCTGGGCTGCAGCTGACCTCCGCGGCCGAGGAGGGCTCACCTGTGGTGGGGTGTATTTCCTGGAGCTTCACGTTGCTGCGCTGAGAGTTTTGATGCCGTGATATTTTTGTCATCTTTCCTCCTGACAGAATCAAAGTAACGGGAATATTTCCAGCCGCTAAGGTAAGTGTTTGCATCTGCCAAACTAGCTTGCTGCTTTGTGACGTGCATCTGCAGCACAGTGATTCCGAAAATTAATCCTCTGATGTGATGCTGTATTTGAGGTCAGCAGTGAGGTGATGACAAAATTAAAGTAAAATTTTGTTATTACGGCCACATCAGTTACATGAGCTGCGTCTTCTGATAACTGACATTGACTGGTTTGTAGATTGGCAGCAGTGTGAATGGATAAAAGTTGATGAACAGATTCCTTTTGTTCCAACTGTAAAAACAATAATATATACTTTTATATTCTGGTGCTGCGTCAGTTTTTGACATCAACAGGTCACAGATTCAGTCTACAAGGTCGGAGGGAGTTTTATAAAACTTTTCCTTGAACCGAATCTCTTAAACAAGAACAAAAGGTCCAGCTGTCAGGACTGCAGTCGGTCTAATCTAAACCTAAAACTCACCGTCGTGTCCGACCTTCTCTGGGTTTGGTTAAAAATAAAGGCCTCTGTGATCAGACGTTCATTTCCCTGCAGTGTGAGGAAGGCTGTTTTGTGGCTCCCTCACCCTGCAGAGAAAACATCATCCATTACCTCTGTGACAGGCCCCCCGGGGACCCCAGGGCCCGGCTCTCTGTGGGGGTCGCCTTTATTGACCTCTCAACCCCCCAACACACACACACACACACACACCTACACAAAAAAATGTCCAGCATGTGGTCACATACATCACGGAGCAGCCTTTCTTCCCTGACAGCGTAAATGAGCGTCCGTCAGATAATGAAGCGAGAGGGCGAGGCCAATCAGACGGCAGATGGAGGGAAAGATTCGAGCTGTCTGAAAGACTCTGAAAAACATGTTTAGGGAAAAAGACGCAGCCTTAAGACACATTTAAATAACTTAAAGCCCAATAAATTCTTTTTCCTTTTTTTCCAGTTATAATCTGCAACTTTTCCCTGTAAATAAATGCTTTCTAATCAACACTGGATTGTATCATATCAGAGGTCGACGTCTCTGGACCGGTGCTGACATGTTTGTAAAATGCTAACACACACACACTCTCTAAATGAGTAGTAATTACAGCCTCTTAACAGGTTTACTGGGACACTAAACAACAACACCTCCCCCACATCACAGCCTGAAATGGTGTGTTCAAGGGTGTGTAACATGCATTTACAGTCCTGCACCAGTGTGTGTGTGTGTGTGTGTGTGTGTGTGTGTGTGTGTGTGTGTGTGTGTTCAGACCTGCCACTCAGCCTCACTTGAATCCATTAATGTAAAGGTGCAGATGAAAGGAGAGCTGCCGACTTTGTTACAAAACAACGATAAAAAATGTTGATCTTGGACAGCTCTGCAGACTCCTGGTTTGCGTTCAGGTTTGTAAAGTTTTTACAACATTATTCTACAACAGTTGCATGTGTCCGCTACAGTATTGTTAAAAAGAAGTTGACCACAGCCAGTGATCATAAGTGTGCTTCTTTTGCGCTCGTAACAACAGCCATCGGTGGTGCCAGGGTGTCCTGGAGCAGTGGTTCCCAACTGGTGGGTCTCGGTCCAAAAGTGGGTCCTGGGTCCACTCTGAATGGACTGCAAGTGTTTCGCAAACGTGTCAGTTTTGTGAAAAACAAACTTGATTTTTAAGTACAGTGAATTTCCAGCAGAGAGCTTTTATTTTGAAGTGGCATTTCCTGCTGTAGAGTGAGTAACTAACGGACAGCTACTTGAGAGAGACAGCAAACTAGCTCGAGGACATGGCCAATGCATGTGTGACATTGATTTTATTAAACTGTGTGAACCTTGAACTAATGACTAAGGAGAAATCTGGACCCTGTGGCTGGACCAGTTGGGAACCACTGTCCTAGAGTACACCTGTTCATCATAGCAACAACGTCGACAACAAGACATTAATGTCAAGACACATCAAAGCCACTTTAGAGAAATATTGACGACAAAGGCCGCCCGCTGCATCGCCTGACATTGCTGTGTCTCAGCTGAAAAGTTGCACATAAACACACCGCAAAGACTGCAGCGGACGGCCAACCAGCACGTTTGCTCTGCGCCTGCGTGAGAGGAAATAACTCTCCACAGCAGCAGACAGTGGTCGTCTGTTATCATCATTCAAAAAGGGGAACAGGAAGACAGTCTTGATGCTAGTTAGCCATTTAGCACATTAACAACACAATCCAGTGTTAAAAGAACTTGGCACATATACCGTGCGTCGATGAACAATAACACAAACCATCATGAAATGTCACCATCTGGCCGTCTGCCTCATAACCGTGTTGCAATTTTTGGCATCCAACCAAGACCGATTCTGGCCAGAGACATGATGTCACCATCCCACTAATGTTTGCTAAAAAAAAAAAAAAAAAAAACTCATAGCAGTCTCCTGGGTGAAAGCCCTGTGCTTGTTTGACCCATCCACCACCACTCCTTACTTGGACTTTCCTGGTCCTTATTCTACATTAGTGCCACAGGTGGGTTTATACTGAAGTTGGCTGAAAGCCCGGTGTGTCTCATGCAGACGCTAAAGGGAGCTGTATACATCTGAATCAGACGCTGACGACAACTGACTAAGGACGCATTCACACCAGGATAGTCTGGGGGGCGGCATTGCCCGAAAGGACCACTGACCAGGAAGAAAAAAAACATGCGGAATAAGAAAACCCGGCTCACTGATTGGCCAGGACCGAAAACGGAAAACGAACTGCAATATATATCCTCTGACTATATATTAATAAGCGCCTGCACCTCCTCACTACTCCACGTCTGCCCACGAGATGCATGAATGCACAGAATGTAACAGGAGTGTGCTGTGGTGACGTATGTATGATTAGGAAGACTGTAAAAAATACATATATATATTTCCAGAGGTGTACATATGTACAATATATCTGTTTTTATTATGAAAGAGATGTACAGTACATTTTTGTGCAGAAATAATTGTTCTAACATTTTTTAGATGAGCTCCTTCCTCCCAGTGAGACAGGCAGTCAGACTGATCCCAGACCAGCCGCTGCGCCCTGGCGGTCCTGACCAGTTTGGTGCTCGTCCAGGCTGCGAGCTGCGAGGCGGTCTGAGCTGCCGCTCCCTGCTAACAGGATTATAATTTTATAACGAGCAGGTGGCTCCAGATTAAAACTCTTGAGTGGAAACTCTGAAATTAGACTGGGAGGTGGAGCCGCTCTGAACCACGCACCATGTGTTTTTACTCTCGCCTCATCGGTGGAAGGAAGATTCTGTGGTTTCAGACTTGTTTTCATGCTGCATGTGACGATGACGATGATGAGGAGTTGCTGCTGGGAGGTTTTATGTGACCTGATGAGCAGTGAGAGCAGGAGGATGCCTCTGACCCTGCAGTGTGTGTGTGTGTGTGTGTGTGTGTGTGTGTGTGTGTGTGTTGCCCAGGTTTAAACACTCTTTGGTTCATGTGACGCTCGGAGGGTTCTCCTGTTGTCTTGTCTTGTTTTCGATGAAATCATCGGCGGGACAATTAGAGCTCCTCCCTGGAGAATGCTGCGACTCCGAGGCTGAAAATGTGATGAAACGACCTCGTGATTATCGCTCTTTGTGGCAAATTAGATGCAGTTTAGGCCAATTACCTGCTATCAGATCCCAGGGAAAACACCACAGTTTTGGCAGAGGGATGTGCAGGGTGGAGGAAAGAAGACATCAAAGACTTTCCCTCCTCGCCACAGAGAGATGTGGTGAGTCTTCTGGTGTCGGCCCGGGGCTGTCTGATTGGCTGGCGAATTCTTAAATAGCTTGGGAGTTTGGAGTAAAACCAAGAGGTGATGAATGGTGAAGGAAGCTTCCTGTTTTATATGCTGCTAATATCTTTTTCCTTTTCACACGTCGGCTCGGCTACAGTGAAAATATATCAACGCTTAGATTATTTTCGTTCACGCATGTACAAACTATGGTTTCAGTTTGTCAACTCAGCCTGTCATTACTTCACGCCTGTGGGGCAACAAGTAGTTAAAGCCTTTACTGAGGTAACAGTCACAAGAACACAAAGTGAAAAATACACAAGTTTATAAATACGCCAGTTTGTATAACTATTAAATACATTATTGTGACCTTTTAACTGCCAGTTTGATCTAAACATGAAATGAGAACTAAGCAGTCGTCCTGCCCAACAAATAAAAAAGGCCTCATGCAAGAACATTTTTATATTTTTATCTTAAACCTTTTTTTCCTGTGTCAAGCCAGATCAGTTTTGGTGAAATAAATGCCAAGATGCTTCGCTATAAGCAGAAACTGCAGGAGCAACTTCGGACCTGGTGTTGCAAGTCGGAGCCCGTTCTCACTCCAAAGTTGTTGTAATCTAGCACTTGGGCAGTGACCTGCAGCGTCAGAAACCAATTTAAAAAGGTGTCCTTTAACGTCGGCATGATACACGGCCAGTTGCCGTTATAGTTTAACGACACCTGGCAGCATCAGGAGGAAACACCGCGAGACAAGGATGAAAGTTAAGGCAGTGAAAGTCTGAGAAGGGTTGTTCATGACCCGTAAGATTCTAACGCCAAACTATGTTCTTTTTTCCTAACCACAAGCTTTTGTTGCCTAAACCCAACCATGTTTGTTGTTGAAGGAAAAAAAGACGTCAATTTGTAGTGCTGTACTTTTGTAGTGTGTTTATCTTGAAAGAAACTGTATGTTAACGTTAAATTTCCTGTGAAAATCGACGTGAATCTTAAAAGAAGAGAAGCTGACACAGTGTCCTAGAACGTCAACAACCAGCACACCCAGGGTACCTTGCACGTCGTATGTGGACGTGGAAAGTCCTGGTACATGGCTTTCTTCAGTTGGTGAGATATGGCTAACCTCTCCTCCCAGGACACTGTGACTTCGGCTAACAAGATGGATTTTGTGCTGGATGGGAGAATCAATCATCTTGGACAGGAGAATCATGTCTGGTTGGAGTGAGGTTACCACCGCCTCTTCTGGAAAGGGGTTTCGCTCAATATCACAAATCACAAATTTGTCTCAGGGGGCTTTACAGTCTGCACAGCACACGGCACCCTCTGTCCTCGTTCATACGTTCAGACTGACCAAACTCTCTTGACTGCAAAACAAAGGTTTGTAAATACCTGGTTTCACCTTGAACACCTGCTGTTCAGAGGGAGGAGCATTTTGTGATATTTGATAATCAAGACTACAACATTAAATAATTGTAACAGTAGAAAAAGAACTTAACAGCACAGAACGAGTCTTGTGAGGCTGTCAGATGAAAACATGACAAATTTGTAAATTGTATTTAAATGTCCTTTTATAATGTGTTTCATTTGGACTTCGTCTCAATACTTGTGATGTGTTATGTAAAGTACTTTGGATTACCCTGTGGCTGAAATGAGCTGTATAAATAGATGTGCCTTGCCTTCTTCTGCTGTAGAGGACTTTGTACATGACTTGTGCTGCAGGCTTGGACCACTCGGTAAAGTGAAACTCCTAAATGCAGCAAGTTCTCGTGAATCACTTGTACAAGACACCTAAGGGTGAATCGCGTCCTACGAGTGACCAAATCTTTCCATGTGCAGTGTAGAAAGTCTCAAAAACCCTGTAAGCAATCATCAAATGTCTTGTTTTGTTGGACCTAAATTCCAAAACCCCAAAAAATATTCCATTTACTATTAAGAAAAGGATTAAATCTTCACAATTTAGAACCTGGAACCAAAAAAAGGTGTAGAAAATCTCCCTAAATGAAACGACATCTCGGAGCAGTCTGTGCTTCACTTCACTTCCTGTTCTTAAGTAATTCTTTAAAGGCTTGATCGTAGCGAACTCCCCAGCGTCTCCGCCGTGAGGCCAGTCTTTCGGATGCTCTGCTCAGTTCTCTGTTCGGAGTTTAACGAGTCTGAACTTTAGCAGCGCTGCGTGTTACATCAGTGTGAAAATAGCTCCTGAAAGTGCTGCTATCTGGGTCAGGGACGGGCAGCAACGTGCCGCGGAGGATCTGCAGCAGCTGGTTTCAGTCAGCAGATGAAGAAACTCTCACTGGCTGTCAGCTGTTGCACTGAAACATTATTTATTGTTCACAGCTTTACATGAACTCTTCTCTCCTGTACGCTCACATGCTGTTTATGTAGAGCTAAAACCAGGCTGCATTCTGCTTTTTAATGCACCTCATGTAGACACCAGGGCCGTAAGGTGCTGCTAAGTTGTGAATAAACTGTACCCAACTCTCAAAAAGACGTGTTTATATTTCTCTGTTTGACATGAATTTTTACTCCATTTCACACTTCCTATACTCTCATCTCAGTCCTAACATCTTGGCCCAAACCTGAGGATTTTTCCAAGTCTGTTTTAACACAGCTGCGGCCAGTTGTACAATAGAAGCATTAGTGACGGCTGTAATCATCAATTACTCTGTAAGACACGGGGGACAAAATCCAGAGTCTTTGTTCTGTGGGAAAATGACTGAATTCAACATGAAGCTTCAGCGTCTGAGTTAGACAACACAAGTGGGTATTTCACAGAGTTAAAGTTTTTTATAGATTAAAACTCCCTCTTTAAGGATCCCCGCTGAGCTGTGGCAAAGAGACATGTCTTGGTAGCTGCATGCGCGTTTGTTTCTGGGAAAGGAACACCAACAATAAACCCACACATGACTGCCAGGATAACTTGATTTAACTGAAAAAGAAAGAAAGTGCTGAAGCATCATATTGTCCTGTATTTCTCACAGGGTGCGCTCATTATGAGGGAATACATTTAAAGCCAGTGTGGACAGGAGGAATGATTACAGTGACTGTAATCTATTCTCAATATTGAAGCTGGAGCATGGGACTTTTACATATATAAACGTCCAGTGAGTTTAAGCTCTTACCAAACGAGTTCACACAATGTTGATTAAGCCTAACGCTGCCAGAGGAAGCTCAAAGTTGTGGTGTCTGTGGTGACTGAAAGTTCTCCTGGTTATAATTCCTTCAGTGTTCATTGTTCAGGAGGTTTTTACCGGAAGCGTAATTATCTGCAGAGGTGTCGTCCTCTCCAAAACAAACAGACCAGCTGATTAAAATCAGTAAAAAATACTTAATACTTAGTCACATTTCAGTTGGAGCGGCAGCGGCTCAGTCCAATGGGACTTGGGTTGGGAACTGGACTGGATCAAAATATGGAGCGTGGCCTGGTAGCTGGAGAGGTGCCAGTTCACCTCCTGTGCACTGCCGAGGTGTAAATAACATGGTTATCTAGATTAGCTGGGCTAACCGTTAGCTGTTAGCAGTGTCTGTAATAACTCAATAAACGGTCCGTGAACAAAATATTTTTCCCAGCGGATACCTTAGTTACAACATGATTGAGCTAGCAAAGCAGTTTTGTGTTGCGATGTGTGGTATTTACTCAGTTTTGGGAAATCACGATGTCTAGAGAGCATCAGCTGACAGGGAAAGCCTCCTGTTGTCGGATACGACAGTTAGCTCAATCATGTTGTAACTAAGACATCCGCTGGAAAAAAAAAATTTTTCACGGATCGTAATGATGTCTCTACATCGCCCCGGTCAAAATGGTCGCACAACGATTACGTCACATAGGAGCCTGTTAACTTTACAGGAACCTTCCTCCTACGACCACATAGGAGTGGAGACACGGCGGTTGAGAGGGCCGAGCGAGAGGACGTTCCTGTAGTAGTTCCTGCGCCCCAGATAGTACCAGGAACTTCTTCAGTGGAAACAGGCCTTTAGTGTATGTATAGGTCCTGTTTGTGCATGTGTGTGTTCGGACGTTTGTCTAATTGACAACAGAGGGGGAAAAATTGAATTTCATAAAGTATATAAAAGTATAGTAGAAGTAAAATTAAAAAAATAAATTAAAATTTAAAAGAAATGTAGTTAAATGCTTCTAAGAGTTAGAAACTTCTAACTACTGTGGCCGATGTAAAAATGTCCCTATCTAGAGCCAGTGTTTGGTTTGTCCGTTCTGGGCTACTGTAGAAACATGGCGATCTCTGTAGATGAGGACCTGCTCCCTGCGTAGATATAAACGGCTCATTCTAAGGTAACAAAAAGAAAAATGAAAATAAGAATCATACTGATGTCGTTGCCTCTGTGGATAATTCAGCTCCTGGTAAAAACCTCCTGAACGTCTGGATCTTAAGGTATCAGAGAAAAAAGGTTGGAATCACGTGGTCTGTTTGTTTGGATGCGGCTCACTGAAAACAAAGCTAAACTATCACTTGCTGCCGGTCTGCTGCCACCTGACATTGTGCCCACACTTATGCAGGTAATAAAATAATAACATGGAGGCCTCGAAGTGTAAACCAAGACAGCAGACTCTGTATTGCCTTTACAGCTTCACTTCGTCCGTTCTTACCTTTCACAATAAAAGCCCTTGGCGTATACACTGCATCACTGCTCACCAGAGGGAACTTAAGTTGATAAGTTGTTCTGTATATTACAATCATTTTTGATTCAGATTTTTCTCTGCGCTCTTCTTTAACACTCTTCTCTCACAGTTTCCCCACAGAGATCAATAAAGTATTTCTGAATTAAGTTTATATTCAACATAATACCTCATTATCTCAATGCAAGGTCTGGAACAAATGTATATGTGACACAAAGAGGCAAGTTGTTATTTTGGCTGATTAAAAACTGCTCAGCTGGTGAGTCAGAAAGTTAATTTTGGACACTGACGGTATTGATGGTAATCAATACATACAAGTACAGACCATACAGAATTAAAGGCATCATATACAATCACACACACACACACACACACACACACACACACACTGACTCTCTGGATGAAGCTGTGCAGCCTCGGGCTTGTTCTGAGAAACAAGCCTGAACGACCCCCCACAACACACACACACACACACACACACACACACACACACACACAGTCTAATTAACAGGGCTCTCTCCACTTGGCTTCCCTCTCTAATTGGCTCACCATTTCTTCCCATTAATTATGCTCCATTTCATATCCCCTTAATGAGTGTAGCCCCGCCCCCCTTCTTTAACGCTAATTAGCAGCTTTGAGGCTCATAATAAAAACAAGAAGAAGAAGAAGAAGAAACAACCCTGTGATGTTTTACAGTGTGTTGACATCTCTGTGTTTTGTCCCTCTGCAGCACCCGTACCCTTCAGAGGAGCAGAAGAAGCAGCTGGCTCAGGACACCGGCCTCACCATCCTGCAGGTCAACAACTGGTGAGTCGCTGACGCCACACTCTTGTTGTGTTGGGAACTCCCGCCCTCCGCCCCGTCCTCCGAGGCAACCTGATGATTTGAATGATTAATTCCTGTGGGGTTGCCTCGTCTCCAAATATCCCCCAATTACAGTTGCAGAGGGGAGGAGGGGGTTAATTGGAGAGTTAATTGGAGGGTGGAGGTAGAGACCTGTAGGAGGTTTCCTGGTCTGTTCTGTTTACTGATTCAGAAATGGAAACGTCAGCAGGTTTCACTGTTGGGGATTTAACTGTTAGCTCACCGTACAGTTCACTGTCACTGTGAAATTCGGGTGACTAATGGTTTGGCAAGTTTTCTCTTTTTTTTAAGATATTTTTTGGGGCATTTTTAGCCTTTATTTGATAGGACATGTGTGTATTCAAATTTTGTGACTCCCTTTCAACACAAGGAAGTTCTTCATGAAACCTTTCGGAGCTCTACCTGCATTGCACCCAGAGCCTGGTTCCACTTTATATTTTTACCTCCGTCAAGGAGGTTATGTTTTCGTCGGCGTTGGTCTGTTTGTCTGCAAAATAACTCGAAAAGTCCGAACAGATTTTGATTAAATTTTCAGGAAAGGTTGATAATGGGACAAGGAAGAGACGATAAACATTTGGTGGTGTTCGGTTGAAGCGAAATGGATAAAATAATAAAATGGCGGGAAATCCGAGCTGCTTGGTGGAGGGCTGCGCTCTGAGTGCTCTAGTTTAATTTGGTTTGGTTAAGTTCAGGCAACTAGAGCTACGTGGTGAAGTTCAGGGAGAAGATCATGAATAAAAGAAACCAAACACAGACTATTTGATGCAAACACCTGTCTCCATTGTACACTTGGTGCATCCAGCCATCCAACACAAACTCTCTCAAAGGTTTTGCAGCATCACAAAAATGTCACGCTACTTCTGCTTTTCAGACATTTCTAGGATTTGAAAATTGTTTTATTAGTTAATGAGGCGGAACACTTTTTTTCACCATGTCAGATATTGTTAATGTAAATGTACACGCCTAGAAAAAGTCCCATGAAATTATTGAATAATTTACTTTAATAGGAGGTACCGAGTGAATAAATGAAACTTGGATTAAACTGCATGAGCTGTGTTGGAGTTTGTAAACAGATGCTTTGATATTTGCTGTTCTTAAATGCAGTCGCCTGTGACTTCAATTTATAGGAATTTTCTCCGTTTTTTGGATTCTTCGTCAGCGTGGAGTCATGCAGGACAAACGTTTTCTTTATGAATTCAATGTAATGGGTGAGAAACTAATATATAAATATTCATATAGGGGTGAAGTGTTCCTTTAATGACGTCTATGAGAGTTTATTGTGTCGTCTGTGTGGACTGCACACCTGCATCGCTCAACAAATGATTTGCCTGCATGATAAGAAAATTAAACCACACCTGAACTGAGTCGATTAGTCAGTCTGACACCTGAAACAAAAACAGGGACTCAGGTGTTTTACATATATTTTGCATGAATAGAAACAGCAGAAGAGTTCATTCACACAACCCCAGGCTATCTATCTGTCTGTCTGTCTATCTATCTATCTGTCTGTCTATCTATCTAGAATTAATCCTCCATCTTAGTTTATTGAAAAAACACCCTCAGACTTGTTAAACGGCAGGTTTTAAAGGTGATGGACTGGAGCTGATTCCTGGAGCCTGTCGGCCTCTGAAGCCTCTGAAGCCTCTGAAGCCATTAGTCAGACCCGCTTCCCCTCCGAATATTTGGCTGTTGCCGTGGTAACGCCCCTGGAGCAGCTCACAGTGTTTTCCCTGATTCTGCAGATTCAGAGTGAATGAGCGAGCAGAGACGAAGGCCGTAAACGAAGCTTTGATCCAGCCGCTGGGTTAAACTGTCAGATCTGTGTGTGTGTGTGTGTGTGTGTGTGTGTGTGTGTGCGTGTGTGCGCACACAGAACACTTGACTTGTGTGATTACGGTAATTTGGATCCGTTTCCTTTCCTCTCCTTGTTTTATTCTCACTTCCTTTTGTCTCTCTTCCCTTTTCCTCTTATCTCCTCCCCTTGTTTCTCCCCCTTGCTTCCTTTTATTACCTTTCCTCTCCTTGTTTCCTCACCTGTTGTCGCCTTGCTTCCTCCTCTCTCATTGTTTTCTCTCCTCTCCAGTCATGTCCTTGCGTTCTCTCCTTGTGTCCTCACCTGTTGCCTCCTTGGTTCCTCTCCTGTTTCCTTCCTCTCTTGTTTATCTCTCCCCTTCTGTCATCTCCCTGCTTACTCTCCACTCCTCTCCTTGTTTCCTCACCTGTTGCCTTCTTGCTCCCTCTCCCCTCCTTGTTCCATCTGCTGTTTTCTCCTTCTTTTCTCTCCTCTGTTGTTTCCTCTCCTCTCCTGTTCTTTCCTTGCTTCCTCTGCTCTCCTTGTTTCCTCACTTGTTACCTTCTTGCTCCCTCTCCTCCTCTTGTTTTTCTGTTCCCTCCTCATCTTCTTGCTTCCTCTCCTCCTCTTGTTTCCTTATTTCCTCTCCTCATTTCCTCTCCTCTCTAACTCTTCTCTCCAACTTCTTCCTCCTCTCCACCCCCTGCTTCTCTCTTCTTATTCTTTCTCTCCTCTCCCTTCATCTTCTGCCCTCCCTTTGTCCCTCATCTCATCCTTTAATCCTGTTATCTCTTTCTTTTTTCTCTCTTACCTCCTCTTTCTTTTAATCTCTTTTCCTCTTAATTCCTCTTCCTTCCCTCATTCTCTCCTCCTCTGTCCTCTCGTATCCCACTCTTCCTCTTCTCCTTTCATATTTTCATCCTTCTTTATTATCCTCCTCTCTTCCTCACATCAACTCATAACTCCGGCATCCTTTCTCCTCCTCTTCCCTGTTTTCTTTTCCTCTCACCTCTTTTCGTCTTCCTTCCTTCTTTCTGCTCGTTTGCTCTGATCAGATCAAACCCTCATGTTTTTGTTTACCAACATCGCCACAAAAAAAAAAAAAACAACACATAGAGACAAATTTCTTTATTTCATGTCATCATCAGATTATTGTTGTTAGTTATACTGTCGGGTCAGATTTTGTCTCATTTTAATTTTTTTTTTTTACTTACGAGAGGGAGGTGTGTGTGTGTGTGTGTGTGTGTGTGTGTGTGTGTGTGTGTGTGTGTGTGTGTGTGTGTGTGTGTGTGTGTGTGTGTGTGTGTGTGCGCGCGCAGTTGGTGTAAATGGCATTTTCATGGCAAACAGCTGGACTAGTTTATTTAAACACACCCGATGTGGGGGGGGGGGTGCGTACTGACCTGAGAATGACACCCTTGTGGGCGGAGCTTGTTTTACAAGCAGCATGTTGTTGGTGTGTGTGTGTGTGTTTGGTGATTGTGGTTATGTAGCAGCTTTGTTTAAAACCTCTGCAGAGTCGTCCCGACTGTACAGAGAGGAGCAAACCTCCCCCTCCTCCTCTTCCTCCTCTTCCTCCTCCTCCAACCTGAGGGGATGGGCTGGAGGCGACAGAGGGGGCGGGCGCAGAGATTGACTTATGTTATAGTTCGTCCATGTGAAAAGACTTCACATTTTGGCAGCTGTGGAGGACGTGTTCAGATCCTTTGATTCAGTAAAAGTACGAAAACCATGCAGTAAAAAAAAAACTGTGACACAAGTTAAAGACCTGTATTGAAAACTTTGCTCAAGTGTGAAAATATAATCAGGAAAATGTAGTTTAAGTATCAAAAAATGTCCCTGTGACTGTTATACTATTACTATACTATTAAACATGATAACAAAAGAAAGGTAGCAAATCTTCACTTTTGAGAAGCTGAAAACATTAAAAATTACTCAAACAAATAGTTTAAATCTTTTATCAACTGACTCACTGATTAATCAATTAACCATTTCATCTCTAATTTGTGCAGTTGGGTAGTTTAATAACAATGCATCATGGATAATAAACTCTCCATATGTTTGGTGTTAAAAAAATCTTGGTTAAGTGAATAAGTACGGCTGTTAAATAATTGTAGTGCAGTAAAAGGTGGGCCTACAATTATTTACTTGCAAGATGAAATGGTACAAGTATGTAATGAAAACACTCAAGTAAAGTACAAGTACACTAGCCTCTGGGCACACGATATACTTCAGTGTGCTGTTCAGACAGAGAGCAGGCCACTAGAGGCAACGACTGTCACTGCACACATGACAACGATATGTCGTTACGTCAATCAAACTGAGAATAGAAAAAATAGAGAAACTCTAAGAAAGAGTAATTGAGAAGTTGGAGGCAATTACAAGGTGCTGTCACAATTTCTCTGTGTTTTTATCCACAACTCAGATTTTTAACAGCACTTCTCCAGACCTTTGGGGACGGTTGACCAAGACAGCAGAAAACAGTAGCTAAAGGTAGCAGTATTACCTGGTAGTAACGGTAGCTAACTTTGGGCATGGTATAATTAAGTTTAAAAAACATGCGTATGCTTATTTTGGCGGAAAAGGGGTACAGCTAGTTAGCTGTTAGCATTAGCTAAGCATTTGCTCACTAACTTTGTTAATATTGTTAACATCTCTGTCTAGATGTTTTGCGTACCGCAGTTTGTTTTTTTAATGACCATTGCGTAGTTCTTTGGTATGTTTCTTTTCCAACTGGCACTCAGTAACGTAACCGTACTTCCTCATCGTTTAGCTGCAGCTCGATTGGATGCTGTCGTATCGGTTCAAACAAAGCGGATCATCTAGGAGAATTCAGTGTCGACTTGTTGGGAATGAATAGTGTAAACGTTAGTTGATTCAGCAAATGAACTGATTCGTGGCACACCTTTTGTCAAAACATATTTCTTAATCTTTGGGCTTCAAGTATTTTCAAATCAAAAGGCTCAAGTCTGCGTGAGTCATTGGTGTTACAGTCCAAGTCAAGTTGCAAGTAAAGGTAAAGTCATCAAATTTGTGACTTGAGTCTGACTCAAGTCCAAGTCACGTGACTCAAGTCCACATCTCTGCAACATCAGCCCACATCAGTCCAAGCTCAGCCTGAGCCACGGCAGCAGTTTTGGGCTAAAGCCTGATTAAAACCCGAATTTCTACTGATAAAAAATTCTATTAATAATAAAACATTTCTTACAAGCTAAGTTAAGTCCTTACAGTGCGGTAACAGATACTGATGACATGATCTCGGACACGTGCCTTCTCCTACTGAATGTTCCAAACAACATAAATATGCCATATTAAATAGAAATAGTATAACGTTTCTTGTCATTAATGAGATTTTATTGAGTTGCAGAGTACATTATTTATGACATTACACAGACTATAAGATCTGCATTAAAAACAAGAAAGGAAGAAATTAGAGTGAACTGCAACTGCAGGAATTTTAAGAAATTCCAACCCATCAGGTAGGGCACTGATTCAGGCAGAGAATCAAAGTTCTGTGTCCTTATTACTAAGCGTTTTATTTTTTTAGAGGACAGTTTTCTGAAGCAGACTCTGAAACATCATTTAGAGCATCATGTGACACTGAAGTTGTACTTCTTCGCTCCATCGATAATCAATATTCAATGTGAAACTGGAGGTGGTGTCTGTCGGTGACACAGTTAAGTTTCCTGTTGGAGCTGAAGCAGATCCTCCTTTACTCTCCTCTAAAAATTCTTCCTCCTGCTCCTCCTCCTGCTTGCCTTTTTTCACTCCCTGAAAAGGCTGCTGTGGCTTTTGTTTTCCTGAAAAGGAAACAGGGTCGTCCCCCACTTTTTACTTTTTTTTTACCCCCTTGAAATGGAGTTGAAATGGAACCATCCCTCCCGGGGGTGAGGAGGTGGGGTGAGGAGGTGGGGTGAGGGTGGGGAGGTAGTTGTAGGGGACATAAATCAAGTGGGAAACCACAGAGCTTTCACTCCGGGGCGGGTCAGGAGGGGTCGACAGGCGGTTCAGAAGGCTTTAAGCTGAGGAAGACCAGAGCGCTCCTCTGCAGAGGCGAGGCGGCGGGGGGAATATGGGGGAGTTCAGGGAGGGAGGTGGGTGGGGGGGGTCACAGAAGGTGCCAGGTCAGAGGTCACGCATACCAGGATGATGGCTTTCAAGAGTGTACTTAGAAGGGGACATGTATGAATGCACCGCTGCTGCAGCCCCCCGAAGCCTGAAGCCATCACAGACTTGGGTTCAGTGTAGTTAACATTTTCCTCCACTGTATTAACCCTGTTCATAGCAGTGTATTAACCCCGTGTTATCTGTAATATAATAATAATGCAAACACAATTATAAAATGTACTAAAATGTGACTAAATTCCTGTTTTCTCTGCCGATTTATTTGAACTGCAGGTCTGATCCTATCTCGCAGCTGTTTTAGTTGTAAACCTGAACCTTGAGTTAACCTGAACTTAACTTTTTTAATGCTAGCAGCTAAACTGAGCGCTAAGCTAACCTGAACCAAACTTATTTAGCTGCTAAACCTGACTTTTAGCTAATGGAAATACAAGTTTAAGCTGCTGAACTGCTACCAGCTGGAATTTTAACTTATAAAATGAACTTTTAGTTTTCTGAATCCAAACTGTTTTACCTGTTACACAGAATTAATAAGCTTACTCTAACA
Organism: Epinephelus cyanopodus; assembly: GCA_026686955.1. Taxonomy (NCBI): domain Eukaryota; kingdom Metazoa; phylum Chordata; class Actinopteri; order Perciformes; family Serranidae; genus Epinephelus; species Epinephelus cyanopodus. Next base: position 3,366,607 of record CM048916.1, on the reverse strand, counting down.
AAACAGCATTAGCCGACAAACTGTACCAGCAACTAAACAGAACTCAGCTGATATCACCTGTTTCAACAGCCAATCAGCTTGTAGTGAAGTCAGCTGGTCAAGTCAAAATGACCGCAGACGGCGTGTTCGCTTGCTGCAGCAGGTGCTCCGTCCCTGCTCAGTCCTTTGTTTCTGTCCTCACGGTGTGCCGGTGTTGGACGGTGGGTCGCTGCTGGTTATTTATATTATTGTGGTGTATTGATTATGAATACAGTCCATCTGATGCTGGTTTTGTTTCATCACTATCCTCATTCAGATTTTAAGAAAAGCTGCAAATCAGAACGGAAGTACAGAGAGTTGTTGACTAGAGATGATACGCCGTCTCATCGTGGTCACACGGGGCCTAGTTATAAAAAACAACTTTCCTCTTGTTGTGAAATAATTGATTCATCATTGTTTGGAAATTTTGGTTATTGTTGTATTAAAAACAATTTAAAAAATTACACAACATTGCAAAATCTTTGTATTTTTATCCAATTGTTCTAAAAAGGGCAAAATTTCTCCCTAATGTACAAATTTCAGCAGCGATAATTCTGAAATTTTCACTAATAATCATTTTAAAATTATGTTTCAGAAAAAAAGTGTTATTTGGACCTTGCAGTAATATTTTAGCTACTAGATATTCCACTGTCCAGATAATATTCTGATGTGTATGTTGTGATTTTAATCTGTTGTTTTTCCAGAATATCTGTTATTTTGATGCCCCACAGTGAATCAGAGGAAGTTTTCTCTGCAGCTTTACAGACAGAACATTAAAACACTGCTGCTACACCTCGTTTATAAACTGCCTCTGTGTGTCTGTCCCTCCTCCTGTTTGACTCCTCTTCCTCTTTTCCTCAGGTTCATCAACGCGAGGCGGCGGATCGTTCAGCCAATGATCGACCAGTCCAACAGAGCAGGCAAGTTTTTATGTTTTATATTTACGCTCTGGTCCAGATCTGCTCCTAGTGACCAATAGTAATGTGGTCTAGTGATATACTGTAGTTTAATTTTGATGATTCAGGATTCAAGAATTTTATCATCATATGCAGAGTAGAAAACTCGATGGTTTGCTCTGTGCAATGAAATTCTTAATTGCCTCTCGCTTCACACAAGACAGTAAAACAAATTAGAATTAAAGTTAGATTTAAGAAAAATAAATGAAATGAGCAACCATTTTACTACGTTGATAGCAAAGAGGAAATATGTTTGACTTTGTTTAGTTTATTTTAGCTGAAATATTGTGCTGCAGAGCTTCTGTTCAAAAACAAGTGTGAACTGTACATTTGGGAATGATGGAAGTTTTGAGTCAAGATAATTTGGTAACACTTTACTTGAAGGTATCTACATAAGAGTGACATGACACTGTCATAACTATGACATGACACTCATGAACCTGCCATAAACATTATGTACATGCCATAAACGTTTATGACTGCTGTCATTAAGTGTCTTTCATTTTTTGTAATGACAAGTGATTATGACATTGTGATTTGACATTAATCAAAGTGACATTACCAGAAGTTGTCTTTGTCATGACAATAATAGGCATTATGTCAACTTGTCATAAACACAAGAAGAGGTGTAATTCTTGTTAATGTCAACTTGTCATGACAAAGACAACTTCTGGTAATGTCATCCTGGTTAATGTCAAGCTGTCATAATCTAGACAACCCAAACAATGTCAACTTGTCATTACAAAAACCGAATGACACGTTTAAGACGTGTACATAATGTTTATGACAAGTTCATGACAGTGTCATGTCATAGTAATGACAGTGTCATGTCACTCTTATGTAGATACCTTCAAGTAAAGTGTTACTGAAAATTTTGCCTCATTTGTAGGTTATGATCTATTGAATTATGGCATTGTGCCTTATTGCCCAGCAGTGGTCATGGACCAACATATGATCTGTCACTCAGTTATCTTAGATTCAGTCTGTCTTGAGATAAAAATGCTTAGTTTTAGTCACATTTTAGTCATTTTCATCCTTCATAGTTTTAGTCAACAAAAATCATTTTATTCGACTTTTAGTCATTATGTTTTTTATATCTGTTTTCATCTTCAAACTAATCCAGCGAGTCTGATTCATGGATCATAAATCAGAGTCAAGGTGACAGGTTGTATAAAATAATGTGTCTGTCATGTCTCCAGCAGTGTGTGACAGGTTTAAGGGCTGATTTACGAGCACACACTTACTGATCATCATCTGAAAAGCTCAACATCTCTCTATTTATGCTCTCAACAAATAACTAACGTGAGCCAACTAGGATTTGTCCCCAGGTTCATTGTAAACTCTGACTTATCCATGTGACTGTTAAGAAGCAGAAACATAACTTGTTTCTTCATGTGCAACATGTTAGTCTGGAGGTTTAAACTGGTGTCCTCTCACAGAGTTGCTGATTCAAACTAAACTTTCATCTCTGTCAGAGAAAACTGATCTGAGTTCAGACTGTTTACTTACAGCACAGCTACACTCACAGATAACTGAGCCTCCTACCTGCCTGTCAAACACCATCAACCCACAAACCTTCTCCAGTCCGGACTGAGTGGAGTCCTGCGGGGTGAAGCTGTGAAGTGTGTTTTAGTGTTTTCGTTATGAAAAAAGTTTTCATCGTAGTTTTTGTCGATGAAATTAACTTTGCTGTCACGTCTCTCAGCTGAGTCACGATAAGAATTCATGACTCTAATCTGAGACAGTGACCATAGCAACAGAGACAAATATCATGTAGTCTGACTCCGGCATTAGTTTTACTGACTGTATTATCTGAGTTACAAGTACAAACATGACAGTTATCAGAAACCTGGATAAGGACTTTACATGCCACAGTATTCCAGTATCTATTCGAGTACCGCAGCTGGCATACATTCAGTCAGACATGGATCAGGGTTCAACCAAATTTCTGACACCAGGATATGATGTGTTCCTGTGCAAACCGGCTACACCAAACACCTGATCATAACTGGAGGACTGCGGTGCATGTAAACACACTCCTGCAGTCTGAATGTGATCAGTAAAAAAGCCTCTCTGGTGAACTTCCCCCCGCTCGCTGCGTCTTTTGCTCTCTTGGCTCCTCGGTGTGTTAAAGCGAACAGAGAAGCTTAAACTCCAGGATTGAATGGCCTCTAAACCCCAGCAGGATTAGCCCCAGACAAAGACGCTAATCGCTTTGACTGACCACTCCATTGAACATTTTAACCTGGGATTAAAACAAATAGGAGCTTGGCTAAAGCGGGGCTAAAATACCGCTAGCCTTTTGGCCCCTGAGCTTTGTTAGCGTTTACCCTGCGGCTGACTTCCACACAAAAGCATCGATACACTGCTGAATGACAGCGATGAGAAACTGTTAAAGACCTGAATCCTGGGAATGTGTGGACTGAAAAAACTTCCCTTACTTCCCCTTAGGATGAAACTTTATTGAGCTAATGTCCCCCACGAGGACGAACACACTTTATTTAAAGCTATGTCGTTATTGATTAATGACCGACTCCCTCGTCTTCTTCTTCCTCCAAAGATCAGATGTAAGATTTAAAAAAAGGAAAATAAACTACAGCATAAACAAATAAAGACAGATTATATTTAGAGTTCATGCAGAAATGTAATTAACAGCAAATAACAAAAATCCAGCAATGTTAGTTTCTTTGTTAACCCTTTAACTTCCTCACTTAAAAAAAGCAAAGTAAAAATTTCTTTCTTTGCGTTTTTTGTTTCCTTTAGACTAAAATAACAAAAATCAGTGTTAATTTTTTGGTATATAATATAGGTCTCTATCAAACAGCTGAAATGACCCTTCATGGTAAAACAGAAAGAAAAAATCTCAGGTACAAACCATGTACTGTAATAATGCTTGATATGTGTTAGTATGAAAACATATATGAATTTGTGACCATGGAATTAACCCTGTTGATGATCATCAAATATATAGTGGAAAAACATCACATTTATTTATTTATCTATTTATTTAATTATTCTTTATTTGTTTATTAACAACAGTGAATATTCTTTTCTTTTTTTATATATAAAAATTGTGAATTTATTATCTGAGCGTTAATACCTTTACCATAAAAAGGCCATTTCAGCAGTTTGGTTGAGCATGTTCATTAGATTTTATTAGATTAGATGAGCTTATTAGAAATTTTAGTTTTTGTATAAAGTTACATAAATCTGTTCAGTAAGGCCTCTGAAACTACAACATGTCAAATAAACACACCTAGCTTTGAAAACCCCGCCACACAGAGCCCTCGTGTCCGGAGTGACTCTTTTGTTACTAACTTCCTGTAGGAAGTGAACTAAGAAAGATGTACTATTTAAAGACACAGTGACATCTAGTGGATTTTTTAGCACAACATACCCAAACCGAATGGTGTAGATAGTTCAATCAGGCTGAGTTAAATTCGACACCTTTTTTACATTTAGATATAGTGACTCAGAATGTGTCAAGTGTATGAAGGGTTGAGGATATTAGATGGTTAACTTGTGGGATAATATTCCACTCAAAATACGTTGCCACAAGCCTAACCAACAAGATGTTAGTCCGTCTCTCAATACAGTCCTACTTCCTGTCTGTGGCTCTCAGTTCTAAGCTCAGTGGTTCTTATGGAAGATGTATGACGGTACTGCTGTAGGACTAAAACCTACTGGCTATTTCACAAAAAGCAAAGACAAACATGGAGATGGGTTTCCCTTTTCAAAGGCGTATAGCAAATGAGTTTTTTTTTTCTTAACACAGGCATATTTCTAAGGCAGCAAATTTTCTGCCTAACATATAGTTGTAGGGCCCCTCATGCCATGGGCCCTCCACCCAGTGCAACCGCCCCTCCTGCACTGTCTATATTTTCACCCTAGATTACACATATAAAGGCGGATTTATAATTTTGCATCAGCTCTGTGCAGAGCCTACGCCATGGCCTTCACTATAACTCGCAGCATTCACAGACAACACTTTTCCCCACAAATACAATGCTAACATTATTAGCACAAGCCTATGGCATTTTACATTGTATAAATTAGCATAGCAGTTTTATATTGTCTTCACAATTTATTGTTTCTTATCTGTGAAATTAAAGTAAATAAGTACTTTGCATCCACTGAGGGAAATGGTTTCAGCTCACAGAGACAGACTGCAGGTCTGTGTCGCTGTGATGTGCAGTTACATTTCTGGGCAGGTGCACGTCGGACTGTGGCGTAGACTCTGCAGCTTCAATTCAACACAGAAGTAAAACTCCTGCTAAAGGGCACAGTGAAGACCTGAACACAAGCTTAATTAACAGAGCCTTCACTCTCTGCTAAACAGGCTCGTCCTGCATTAAAAAGTATGCAGCTAAAACAACTAAGGGGAAACGGAGTGAAGGTCAAGTGGAAAAAAGAAGAAAACAGTGGATTTTACATTAACAGACCCCAAAACTATCAGGAAAACTCATCTCAAACATTCACATGAAATAATCCGCTCACAATTAATCCAGGTTGCTCGTTTTATACAGACTCCCTGCAGTCACTGGGCTCATTGTTTGGGTTAATTCAAAGTTTGTCAGTTGTTCATTACTGTTATTCTTATGCATTGAATAGAATATAAATTTACCAGAAAATATGTCACTGAGTCAGTTTACTCAAAGACAGAAAAAGGGCCCCTTCAGTAAGGAGGCTGGCAAACACTGCCTCAGTGAATACGCCCAGTAGTTTGTGAGATATCTCACTCACTAACGAGAGGCTGCTCTCTCCATGAAGGAATATTGGTGTGATAGACAGCAGCTGTCAAACCGTCCTCCACCTCACAGTGTGAGTGTGAGAGTGATGTCATCACTGTGGGACAGCAGGCAGCGAGATAATTAAAAAGAGTAATCTCTCCCCCCGTGTCCGCAGTGAGCCACGCAGGACCGTACGGCCCAGATGGTCAGCCAATGGGAGGCTTCGTTATGGACGGACAGACACACATGGGAATCAGACCACCTGGTAAACACACACACACACACACACACACACACACACACACACACACACACACACACCAATTCAAGCCGTACCTTATGTTGCTGTGGACTGTTGCTGTTATTTTCCTGCCAAATGAGGACATTTGAATAAATCTTTATTTAGAGAAGTGCTGTATCATATTAACATTAAACATAATAAAAGTTTATAGCTGCACTAACTGTCCAACTGAGGCTGCACTGGTCATTGCAAATGGAAAACAAAACACCTTTCTATCAATTGATTTTTACTACCTGTGGGGTAAACAGTAGGCGAAGAAATATTCAGATTTTACTGTGTTAAAAGTACTTAAAAAAGTCTTGCATTCAAGACTTAATTGAAGTAGAAGTATGTATGTTACAGTGAACTGTTCCTTACTGTCAGTTTTCCTCTTCTATCTGATGTTTTTGGATTAATTACAGCTGCATTAATGTGTATATTGTTGGGCAGTTTAATCTACAGCGATGCATCATGGTCTATAAGATCATCATATGTTTGCAGCGTGGCTGTCCTGTGAGTACAAGTAAAAGTACTTAGTTACATCCCCCCACTTTTCAAGTTTTATGATTTATTTTCTCTAGAAATCGAAATCAAATCAAGTTTGTGTATATCACACATTTGAAAACAAGCGCAGTGACCAAAGTGCTGTACATGATAAAAGAATGACACACAAATATGTAGCAATACAAAATGTACACAAATATGAAACAGAATGAAAAGATAAAATATTAAGATCACTACAGACAACCAAAGGCCATTGAAAACATGTACGTTCTAAGAGGTTAGGCTATTCCGGAGCTTTGGAGCAGCGACTGCAAAGGCATGATCTCCTTACCCACCAGCCTCGATCCTGGAACAGTTAAAAGACAATGTCTCTCAGGAGTTGGAGTAGAGCAGAGGAGCTCAGCGGTACACTGGGGACTGATACAGAATGATACTGATGTGTAATCTGACTTGAGGATGTTTTGTGGTTCATCTGCGTGTTTCTGTGTGTGTCCCGCAGGTCCTATGGGTGGCGTGGGGATGGGGATGGGCGTGGAGGGACAGTGGCACTACATGTAGCACCACCGCCACCCTGCAGCCAGAGGACTCGCCCAGTGTCCCGGCAAACCACCGTAAGTTACTCACGTTTAAAGGACCAGGTCACGCACATTATATATAGGGCTGGTGAGATTGGGATCATCTGTCAGAGTCGACTTTTTCTCATTTTGTTTTTTTGTTTTTGTCAGTACAGTGTACAGTGTAACTCAGAGGGCGTTTCAGTCCCCAGATGTAGCGGAGGTAACCTCACTATGGTCATGAGCTCTGGGTAGTGACTGAAAGAATGAGATCGTGGATACAAGCGGCCGAAATGAGTTTCCTCTGTAGGGTGTCTGGGCTCAGCCTTAGAGATAGAGGGAGGAGCTCGGAGTAGAGCCGCTGCTCCTTCATGTCGAAAGGGGTCAGTTGAGGTGGTTCGGACATCTGATCAGGATCCTCCTGGGCGCCTCCTGTTAGAGGTGTTCTGGGCACGTCCCACTGGTAGGAGGCCCCGGGGCAGACCCAGAACACGCTGGAGGGATTATATATCTCGTCTGGTCTGGGAACACCTCAGGGTCCTCCAGGAGGAGCTGGGAAGTGTTGCTGGGGAGAGGGACGTCTGGGGTGCTTTGCTCAGCCTGCTGCCTTCGAGAACCGGTCCCAGATAAGCGGATGAAAATGGATATAACCACTCCTCACATTCACGCTGCTCTTTGGTACAGGCAGCTGCAGACACAGAGGCAGCTCTGAGATTTAGTTATCTTATGTTTTCTGGTGAACTTAAAGCTCACACCAACTTAATACGTCACAGTCTCTGGCTTTTGTTTGATATCTAGTGTCGGCAAAAAAATGTTTCCAGTCCATTGTTGGTGTAGTTAGCATTAGCCTGAGGGCTAACTTGGCTTGTGAACTACATTATGTGAACATTGCTGTAACCTTATATGTCCTGCTGAACCCTGATGGAACCCTCAAACTCTAAAACTCAAAGAGGGAATGGTCAAATATGAACAGCCAAATCTGATTCGACTGACATAATTCTGAATCAGGTACATCCATAATTACATATTTTTTCTTTTTACAGACTTTGCAAAATATGTCTGTCTGTCTGTCTGTCTCCATCCTAATACAATGGCTAAGAATGTAGTCTAGTTTGTGTACTGAGAGGACCTTGTCTTACACCAGGCACAGAGCGACAACAGGACAGCCTAACTGTCATTACTAGTTTCAGACCGACACAGTTGTCATTTCTACGGCGTGTTTGGTTGGTTGGGTGCATTGTTGGCATATTGCTATTTCAAGACAACAGGATGTGATTGCACCATTGAGCAACAAAAAAACGGGTCTTAAGTCAGTGAATTGTTCTGTGGGAGAAACACACAGTTATCACATTGATCAAACATTTTGTGTTTTGTTTGACTGAATAAAGGGTCTGCTGCTCTGAAATCTCACATGGACTGTTTGAATCATTTTTCTTCAGGAAAGTGTGTCCACATTAAGACTCCTACAGACCGTGAGATGTTAGCAATCCTATAAGTTTAGTGCAGCTACACTGTGTGACATGGATCTAATAAACTTGGGTACGACATCAGGTTTGATGTCTGCAGACTGTATGATGACAGCACCTACTGAGTCACAGGCTACGACGTACGATGCAACAGCTTCACATCCTGAGTGATGCTGCAGGGTTATTACTTCAATTGAGAAGCTCAACATAGACCTCACATTATTAAATGACCTGAAGTTTTCTGGCAGCTGTAGCTCCGCCTCTATTTCCTTCCATGCTTCGTCCTTCCTTACGCGATCATGGTCAGAGCTGGAGGACACATCACACAGGCAAGGCTTCACAAGGGTTTCCTCTCTGCTGGAATCACACACATTTCTTGTAGCGTGTTTTGCCTCCACGGCGAGCTGCTGTCTGTCTGTTGGTTTGGGTTTAGCGCTGATCAGTGCGTCATTTCATGCTGCATTTCTATTGGTTGGTTAGTAGACGTAGGTGAAATTTCTGACACTGTCAGATTTTTATCTCAGGCTGTCTTGATTCCAACACCGTGACAACGACCAGCCTTGAACTTCTCTCACTGTGCGACGTAGGACCAATGTTTTAGAGCCATGACCAAAGATATCACCACGTTTATTTGGTCCGGGACGGCCTCATATCGCACAGTGTATACCATGCTTAAGACGCTTCGCATTTACACATGAGGAGCAGCGTAACTTCACTGGTTATTTCAAAAGCTAAAAGTTTAGTTCTGTTTCCTCAGTTTACAGTTTTTAAAGTCCCATGATATTTGCAGTAGCTGCATAACTGCTCTGACTGCATTAATCTCAGCAGTAAACCACTAGCTGCTCCAATTTGATGAGTGTGCCATGTAAATAGTGGTGCGCCAGGTGCAGGTGCACGTGGCTTTTAAAGGCTTTTAAACTTGCAGCCTCCGCAGCAGCATATTTCTTTTGGCAAAACACTCACAAGGTCCATTAGAGGCAGCTCCGGAGCTTTCAGTCGTATCTCATGGTGTTTCTCATGAAACAGTTTGTTCAAATTGATGTTTTCTGAGCGTTTTCAGGACTTCTCATCCATGTTGGCTTGAAGGAACTACAAGACCTAAAACAGCAGAGCGCTGTTAAAAAAAAAAAAAAAAAGACATCAAAACATCTCTCTCATCCTGTCACCGGTCCTTTCAGCTCCTCCTTGCTAATTAAAGCCACTTCCATCTGATTTAAAGGTCAATTAATCCTCTGAGATCCTCTCCACATTCTGTCTAACGAACTGATCATTAGTGAGAGACGCACAACGCTCTCATCTCTTTATTTGATTACACAGAGTCCAATTACTCTGTAAGCAGTTTTCATTATTAAGCTGGAGTGGAGGGAGGGAGGGAGGAGGGGCAGTGAACGCAGCACAGGGAGGAGAGATTAAGAGGATGTTAATGTGTAGAAAGGAAGTGTGGAGGAGTTCGAGAAGGGGGTGCGGGGGGGGTGAGAAGGGGGTTTCCCTAAAATGTGGTCAGTCAGACGGCAACATCAGTCAGACCAAAGACAATTAAAGAGTCTTCAGAAGAAGCATTTGTGCCATGATTGAGCTTATGGCTCTCAGGAAACAATACACCTGTCAGCTGGGATCTGATGCAACCATGCATGCACACACACACACACACACACACACACACACACATATATACATGAGGAAATGACCACTCCACATCTATTTGACCTCCTTTTTTCCTTTTACTTCTGGTAAATTATTCCAATCTGGATTTTAATCTTTGACCCCTCCGCCTCTTTAACAGAGTCACACTAATATATTAAACAGCAGAAGTGCACTTTCAACATGGGCCATATTTTCCCATGTTTTTGTGTCTAAGTGACTAATGGGAACAGTTTTTGAAATCGGTTCAGTGTGAAGTGAGACGGCTGCAGACGGCAAGGACAAAAATAGCTGCAGTGAAACCACTCGGGGCGTGTTCACATTGCCAATGTGTACACCAAAAGAGTTTGTTTTTGCCACTGACGGGCACAGATTGCAATTATAAGTGTCTGAGAACATTATGGAGAGGATCCCTACAGAGATAGAGCTGTTTGTTTAAGAGTAAGATCCCTTTTGTTTAACCAGAAACAGGCTGAAATCGGGTCCAACAATCACCAACTCTGGCTTGGTTGACATAAACCCTTAGAGGTCCAGTGTGTCAGATTCACGGGGATTTAGTGGCGTCTAGTGGTGAGGATTGCAGATTTCAACCAGCTGAAACTTCTCCTGGCTAGAATTCCTTCAGCGTTCATTGTTCAGTAGCTGAATTATCCACAGAGTCTCTTCCTCTCCAGAACAAACAGAGCACCTGATTTAAACTGAATTAAACACTGAATGAAACAGTTTCATGAGACAAATCAGTGTTTCTCCTACACTGTTTTACCTGTCGGAGACAAGCGCTCGCTCAGCACCTGCTAATGTGTCTTCACATTTGTTCTCTGATAATTTAAGATCCAGACGTTCAGGAGGTTTTTACCGGGACCCAAATTTTCCAGAGGTCTCTTTCTTTACAGTGCATAAATTAGCCTTGCAAGCTTTTTCCTCCACTCCTAGTTTAACAAATTTCATGTATTATTTATACTTTTTCTTACTCACTGTTGGTTTAAGTCTCTGCATCTCCCAACAGAACAGCAGAGTTAACTTTCAGCCTGAATGCATGTTTTTCAGCTGACCATTGCTGCAACAGAGCAGCTAATGTTGCTGTAGTGAGAAGTTAACATTAGGTCGTGTTCATTCTCGTATCGTCATTGTTTACATACAGCATGTGCTCTGTGTGTTGACCTGTGTTTTCTCCAAGATCGAAAATATTTCCAATCAGCTGATTTATTCCCGATTTAATGACGTTATCCTCATCGTCTTTCTCTCCCGGCTGCTCGCCATCATCTGCCTGCTGCTGTTTGACGGTGACGCGGAATTTCAAAATAAAGGCATAACCAGAAGATGATGATACTGGATCGTTTATCATTATATCACTATATTGATCCAGATCAATGGATCGTTACACCTTTAGTAAAAACACTGAATAAAGCACTTTCATGCTCTTGTTGTCGTGGAGCTTTCTTACTACGATGTGAAAACATGAGTGGCCCTGTCTAGAGCCTGTGGCCGTTCTGGCGGTGCAACATGGTGATCTGTGTAGACGAGATATAAACATCTCATTCTAAGCTAACGAAAAAACTATGATTGTTATTTTCAGTTGATTATACACTGAAGAAATTTTAGTTATACTATTTGCAGTTTCTGCCAATAGATCCCCCAAAATCCTGCACACTGGAGCTTTAAAACACCTCGTTAGATGTAAAATATTCTGCCTCTATACACGTAAATTACACTTTATTTAAATGGAGTCTGGTGGGTTTGGTGATAATGATTTCGGGGCTGTTTCTGATTAAACAAAAAGGATCTTAGTCTTTATCAAGAAGGTCTGTCCCTGTAGGGATCCTTTCTATAATGTTCTTAGACACTTGTAATAACAATCTGAACCTGACAGTGACAAAAACAAACACTGCACCCAGGTGTGTTGTTATTTTAGATTTTTCAATTTGCACTGTTTTCTGCTTTGTACTGTTACTGCTTCAAAGCAGTTTCTGTCAGAATAAATAAACTGTGTCTTGTTTTACTTTGTTAAGATGCAGATGAATGTTGCTGTGCCAGTCTCAGGCCAGACCTGGACCTAATGGTGTCTTGCATAAATCAAGACGATGCTTTTTTTTTTTTTTACTGACAAACAGAATGTAAAATATGACAAGAGGAGAAATAGGAGAGTCTGTGTTTTTATTGCCACATTTGCTGCCTCTGGATGAGACTTTCAGATCATATTTCTGAAGGTTCTGGCTCCAACAGAAGTTTCTTCTCTTAAGTTTTAGTTCTTCTTGTCAGTTGACTTCCTGTTGACGTGTCACTGTCTGTTTTCTCTGCAGGACTCCATCAGCAGGTCGGCAGACCTCCTCGGCAGGCGTGGAGCAGGACCCTAAGCCTCCTCACCCTTCAGCCCCACCCCTCTGGGCATCTACCTGGCCTGATAAGGTAAACACCCGTTGGCCGCCGTCTCCATGGCCACCGGAGACGCTTTGTGGCTTAAAACCAAACACAAAAACAAAGAGACTGTGGGGACAGACAGAGATCCTGGGTGGAAATAATAAACAGCTGTGTGTCCTCACCGATGACGCTTGGGAGGATTTCTCTGAATCAGGACACAAACGTCGACGTGGCGTCTTTGGATTTGATCATTTCCTGTGATGTCAGCAGCCCAGAGTGCCGTCTTACAGATTTTGTTTCCTCTTTGGACTACAGAAGCCTGAAGTGGACATTTTGACACCAGCAGATAGTCCCTCTCCTCCTCTCCTCCTCTCCAGCAGTTGAACTCATATCGACATGAAGCTGATGTCTGTATTTCCCGAGGCGTTCTTTTGAAACACGTCTACAATTTTTTTCAAGAGACCGAAGCTCTGAAAAATGGACGGCAGAGGTCACGTGACGGAGCGCTGTTTACTGAGGACTCTCTGGGGACGAGAGACAAGTCGTTACAAGTGCTCTGCTGCTGCCTTTTTGCATCATATACTGTTTTAAAGGAAAGGACTTTGACTGTTTGACTTTCCACACTGTGTGTGTTTGTCTTTTTTCATAGACGTCTGTCTCCCCTCGAGCCCCACAAACCTTTGAGTTCTAAAATAAAAAAGTGAAGCAAATTTGTTTCTGGATTTGTGAAAGTATTTTATTTTCAAAACCATTTTGAACAAAGTGCTGTCAAACTCCACAGAGAGAGTTGAGTTTGTACAAACACGTGGCAGCATAAGTGGGATCTAACAAATTAGTACCTGAATGCAAAGTTCACATATCTACCTGTTTGTTCCCAATGTTGGGAATTTTCTAGTTTTCAGGGGAAAATTTTGCTTTTTACTCGACTACATTAATTTAAAGCTGGAGTCACTGGATGCTTTGGAGATTAAGACTACGTCCATGATAAAATGTTTTCATATTTCAAAAACGATCTCTGTCCACAGAAGCATTTTAGCACCATTTTAGAATTAATCCCTGGTGAACATGTGCCAGTGTAAACAGGAAGCAGAATGTTTACTCTGCAGATGATTGTTACGGAGATGTAGTGCGAAGTGAGACTAGAGGTTTCTTTCTGGTGCTGGTGCTTTTCAGCTTCAGCCAAAATCGGCGCTCATTTTAGGGGTGAAAATGCCGCTGGAGATGGAAATTATTGCAAATCACTGAAACAAAAACTTGGCTCCTGCACATGCACAACAGTAGTAACATCATGAAGTGCAGAGTTTAATGTGGACGCTGGGTGTACACGTAGTTTTTAAAACAAGCATGAGCTCATTAAATATATCCAATATCATCTTTCAGTGACACTTCATTTTATTGGTCCTTTACTTTTCTACTAATTTCCTTGTTTCCAGAAAGAAGCTGATATATAACCATTAATTACTGCACAGTTTCTTGGGAAGGTTATGTGATTATGTTTTGCATTTTTTCTTATTTGATTTTTTTTGCAGACATGATGATGAAATTCAGAAACATAAATATGCAGGAAAATATTTTTACGCAGAACCAAAACTGACGATCTCTTAGAGCTTTGAGGCTTTTTGGAAGCTCATGTCTGTCAGAGGAGCCAAGCTGCACGTCGCTCCACGTATTTCAAACCCTGAGTTAGCACATGATGAAATTTACATCACTGGGACCCTCAAATACTTTCACTGCTGCAGCGATTCAGACAGAATAATTTGGCTTAAATGTTCTGCTCGTGGAGGACGAACTTTGGAGGATACATTTTTGGACATTGATGGCTGTTTATAAACACCACACACTCTTCTGTAATCCAGCTAACGACTAGATCAGCCTCTAAAAACCTAAAATAGGTACATGCAAAATAACATTTTACATCTTTCTGTTTTTATTCATTAATTCCTTCCTTAATCTCTGTCTGTCCGTCTTCCTTCTCTAACTCCTTCCTCCTTTCTTTTTCTTTTTTTCCCCCTTTTCTTTAACTTAAAAACACACTCTCCTTCACATGACCAAAGTACTTTCACTGTGGATACTTTATTTTACTGCTAATACTTTAGTTTCTTTAGTACTCTAGTCTATTAATTAATTTATTCATATGGATCCCCATTCGTCACTACTAAAGTAGCAACTACTACTGGGGTCCACACAAGCAAACATTACATCATGAATGAATGAATGAATCTTTATTGTCATTACAGAAATGTACAAATACCATTTGACTTCCTTGGTATAAGAACTTCAAGAAATGCACACATACACATAAAAACACAGAGTGTCAGTGCAGTAATATGACAGTATAAAACAAAAATTTAATTACAAATCCAAGACAAAAAGGAACAAAATAAAACAAGAAAACAGGAAGACTACCAAAAAACAAATAAATAAACAAATCAAAAACAAACAAACCAATAAATTAACCACAATAAAACTACTAACGGCAATAATTGCAACACTGACAGCAAGTATCCTCACTACATCTAAATTGTCAGGGAAAAAAACATAAATATATAATAATAAAAATTATAACAGTAATTATTTCACAGCTCCAAGGTAACAGGAGTGCTACTGAAAACAGCATATACAGTGATTGAGAAAATTTAAGATCAGGAAAGTTTCACATTAAGGTTCGTACAGTCAGGTGTGATGTAACACACCTTACCTGCGATGGGCCGCTGTTTGGTGTCATCAGGTATCTCTAACAGCTGCATTTGTTACATGTTTAATGTCCGTTGTTAAACCAGCCCATAAATTCATTCCTCTGAACATGACAGTTTGTTGCCTTGCATTTGTGTTTGAAACAGGAAGTGAAAACAACCTCTTGCTGCATGCCAAGCATTAGTTTTATGGTTGTTGCTACTATAAAAAAAAATTGATAGTAAAGGATATTTGGGGTTTTAGAACATAAAATATTTCTCATAAAGCAAAGCAGAAATGATTATGTTGTTCTTCACCAATTGCCGACCTAAGGTGTCAGCTCAGGGCGAGTCGTGCAGCTTTATTCTGGACTAACTTAGTTTTTTAGGTCTTAATTTGATGTACTCACACTGCTGGACAGTAAAGAGGATTTATAGTTGTGTGGCAGACCCTACACACATAGCCGACACCGGTGTGAGCATTTATACTTGTGTGTGTGTGTGTGTGTGTGTGTGTGTGTGTGTGTGTGTGTGTGTGTCACTCTGCAGTTACACCTCCAGAACACTAGTCGGCAGCGGAGGTTTCTGTGAAGTTCTGTAAAGTTTAATTGATTTAAAACACATATTAAACACACATTAAACATGGCTTAATAGAGACAGTTTCAAACTCAAATCAGCTTCACTATAACTGGCAGCATTCACAGACAAACACTTGTCTTTATCTGGACACATTTTCCCCACAAATACAACATGCTAATGTTATTAGCACAAGCCTATGGCATTTTACATTGTATAAATTAGCCTAGCAGCTAGCAGAGATTTCCTCTGCTCATATGAAGCCAGGATAAACCACACACAAGACTTAAAATGCTATTTTTGTGGAGGCTTTATTGTCTTCACAATTTATTGTTTATCTGTGAAATTGAAGTAAATAAAGAGTTAAAGGTATACTCTGCAGGATTGTTCGTTACTTTTCGTAAACACGCTGGGCAGCGACAGTGAAAGTAAAAGCCCCTCGACGTAGTTGCATTTCGGGTGCCGTGTCACCAGCTGCCTGCTGTTTACGGTCTGGCACCTGGTCGCTACCTTTTCATAAAGGCCTGACCTCATGTGAGCGCTGTGGAGGTT
The DNA here is from genome assembly GCA_026686955.1 of Epinephelus cyanopodus. Lineage (NCBI taxonomy): Eukaryota > Metazoa > Chordata > Actinopteri > Perciformes > Serranidae > Epinephelus > Epinephelus cyanopodus. The sequence continues at coordinate 3,350,300 of CM048916.1, read as the reverse complement.
CACGCCCATAAACATCCCGAACACAGAAAATAAGAAAATCCAGGCAGAGGTCAGAGTCTCTGCAGATAAACACACCACTGAGAGTGACTCATAAGTGATGACTGAGAGGGATTACACCTCTGTTAGAGTCTGTACTTTTTTTTTTTTTTTTGAGTAAAATCCTGCAGTGTTTACCTTTAACCTTCACTTCTAATTGAGTATTTTTCCACTGTTGTGTCGCTACTTGCATAAAGAAATCCTTCCAGGGGTCGCACAGGTAGAAAACTAACTTTTAAACTATGAAATATATTTTTGAGGCCCGACTATTAGTCACCATTTTATTTATTTTCCATCTCTGAATGCCAGCATGGCAACTGAGTGAAACTCACCTCAAATCAACACACTGGAGGAGCTGCTGGATTTTTGGGGGGAGAGGCCAAAAAGGTTTCAGCAGAGCTGAAGGGAAACTAAAGTTACAACTCTAATTTGTAATTTTTTGAGAGTCACTGGTTTGAAGAGGAAAACAGTTCAGATCCTCTAACAGCAGCTGGCTCGCCTCTCGCCCGGCCTTCCCTGGCGCTCACCCTGCCGTCCAGTTTGCTTTAAAATATTCCCACGTACCAAAGTCGTCACTTCACACACATGCAGACCTGAGGGGAGTTTTCTGGTCTTCAGAGCAGCACACTCTGATGCAACTCCAACTCAGGAATTTGACTGAGGAGGAGAAAAAAAAAGGCGATTTACGTAAATCTGCTCCAAACTCTTAAATGGAGAGATTAGTTCCCCCTCACGCTCCAGTTGGCCCCCTCAATAGATGTGTTCTCCCAATCCGCTGGGAGTTTCCTAGATACACCTCATTTCAAAGCTGGCGGCCACAAAAGAGATCATTTATCTTCCTCTTAAAATCAATTACTAATTTGGAGCAGGGAGTGGAGCAGAGTGCACATATTCAGTCAGGAAACAGAACTTGTTCAGAGGAGTTAAACGGTGCTGGTGACATTTTTCAGCCAACGTGGAGATTATTTTTGAAGCAGAAAACATGAGAGCTAAAACAAACATGCTTCCTCAGTGCAGCTCGTCTCCCTCTGCTTCACCCGGAGCTGACTGACAGGCGGCAGCTTCAACTCCCATGTTTGACTGCCCTCTTTAGGGGATTGTGGAAACTGCCTTCATCTCTGTTTTGATAGATAACTGTGTGATTAGCCAGTCGGCGGATGTGGAGCGCCCGTCAGAGAATCAAATGTGCTTAAACTTAAAAATGCAAAAAGATGAGTTTGAAAAGGAGACACCATGATGAAGTACAGAGAGTGTCTGGAGACTGTGGCTGAGTGACAACAACACAGCCACAGCAAAATAAACAGGAACAACATATTTAAGAAAGATTTTTAAATGACTGGAGCTGTGCTGTAATTTCCCCCATATCACTGAGGCAGTGAATGCAACGTGTCCATACAGGATTATTAACATTACAACAGTTTTATTATGACTATTAACACACTTAAGAAAATTACAACCTGGGAAAAGAGTATCTAAAAATATTTTACAAGAATAGTTTTCTAACTTTTAACCCTTTGGTGCCTTTCTCATGAGGTCAAAGGTCATCTTTTGCCCACTGCTAATAACACGTGTCAGATTATTTACTATATATATCGTTATTTACTCACTGCCATATTTACACTGTTGTAAAGCAGTGGCGGAATGTAACTAAGTACTCAAGTACTGTACTTAACATATATATATGAGATGCTTGTACTCAACTTTATAGATTTTATTCTGTTTTATATTTCTACTTCACCACATTTCAGAGGAAAATACTGTGCGCTGTGCTCCTTCAGTTCTCTCTCAGCTACAGTTACGAACATTTTAGATTAAGATGTGACAAATAAAACACAAGGTTAGAGTATAAAAGTACCCAACAGTTTACAGGGTTGTTAAAATTAACTCCACCTTGGCAACATGCACAAGATATAGCAACACACAGCACGGTGCACAGAAACATATCCTGGGGTCACGTCATCATGGCTAAGCCTCCCTCTGGCCCCCTGAGTAACTTTACTTTACTTTAGACAAGTAACATATACACATGTACGATACATACACACAGACGTGCATCAGAGGTGGGTGAGTGGGCAAAAACAAGTAACAGCATGATGTTTAGGAAAAGTAGAATTAACATATCAATAGTTAATGTTTGTAGTGATCACAGTAGTCATGAAAGGAAATATTCATATAAACATGAGGTCACAAGTCACAGAAACACTCACATCCTGTTAGATCTGACGCTGATTGATTAAAAATGTTATCAGACTCATGTATCAGTTTGTTCTCAGTCTGCAGTTGTTTTAATTATGATGTATTATCTGTAGTTTATGTTTGTGGTTCAGCCTTGATTTTACATGAATTCTCTTGAACATCAGCATCACATCAGTTTGCTGCTGCAGAGCTGACCTGTCGCCTCAGCTACAGAAATAAATTGAAAACATCAGTCAAACACAGCTAACAACAGGAAACTGAGGCTACAGTTCACACGGGTTTTCTCACCAAAACTGGACAATAGAAGATTGGAAACACCACATTCAGATGGAAGCATGGATCCATCCTGCCTTGTATCAAGGCTTCAGGCTGCTGCTGGTGGTGTAATGGTGTGGGGGAGATTTTCTTAGTACCAGCTGAGCCTGGTTTAAACACCACAGCCTACCTGAGTATTGTTGCTGAGCGTGTCCATCCCTTTATGACCACAGTGTACCATCTTCTGATGGCTACTTCCAGCAGGATAACGCACCATGTCACAAAGCTCACATCATCTCAAACATGACATGAGTTCACTGTACTCCAATGGCCTCCACAGTCACCAGATCTCAGTCCAATAGAGCAGCTTTGGGATGTGCTGGAACGGGAGATTCTCATCATGGATCAACTGTGTGATGTCATCATGTCAATATGGACCAACATCTCTGAGGAATGTTTCAGCACCTTGTTGAGTCTGTGACACCAAGAATTAAAAAGAGGGTCCAACCTGGTACTAGCAAGGTGTCCCTAATAAAGCGGCCTGTGAGTGTATGTTCTGCAGTCTCCTGGTCCAATTAAATCCATCTCTTTTCTCCAACACTTTTTACTTTTAAAGAATCTGCAGTCCGGCTGCAGACGCCTCTTCACTTACCAGAAACGTCCTGATATTTCATGTTAAGTTAGTTATTGTGAGCTCTTGATGTATCAAGGTGAGTCAGTTTTATTTCTCAGTTATCAGTGTTTGTAATCGTCTGTGTTCACTCTGTCAGTGGGAAAGAATGCAGCAGAGATGTACAGATGGTGACGGAGCTCTTGTGGGCTCTGGTGCCCAGGGGATGACCCTCTCCGGCTGCAGGCAGCGAGCCCGCAGAGGTAACGAGGTTTGTCTAAACAAGCCGACTCCTAATTTGGACTCGAGTAACAAACGTTAGGCTGAGCAGACCCAAATTCCAAAGAGACATTAGTCTTCCTCCTCCAGGTCTGGGCCCGCGACCTGCCGCTCCATCAATACTCTGCTTAAAAACAACAGCCGCCATGAGCTCACCCCCCCACCCCTCCTCTGTTCAGCCTGCAGATCTGTGGGATCCACGAGAGCTGAACACAAAGTTGGATAATTTATTGCCTTTAATTAAATGCTTGCTTCAGGAGGGATTAGATGTGTTTCCCAATGTGCGGGGCAAAAGGGGAAGGTATTCAGTGTCGGACAGAGGATCCACAGACTCGGGGAGCGAAGGATCATGGTTACCTTGAGAGAGGAAGTGGAGGAGGTGAGGTGGGGGAGATGAGGGAGGGAGGAGGGGGAGTCAGTTTACTCCGACGGGACACATCGACCTGGTGGACAGGAAGTCAACCTCATTTATGAAAGACAATCGTCATCTGTTCACCTGAACGTGCAGGTCGTTTCAAGACCACAGGACCTCTCGTCTATCGGTTATTATAAGTGTTAGTAAGAGCTGAAGTAGTACAAGTTGATTTGTTTTCCCCCCTTCCTTATAAAGTTATTTTCCAAATTAGCATAAAACTATAACATAGTATGAAAACTATTTTTTAAAAATCCTAATAACATAAAAAGTTGCATGGACACAAAATAAAAATGTATTAAAGCTATAAAAGCTAGGGGCATCTATTAGCAGAAATGGATTATAATATTCATAGCTATTTTTTCATTTGTTTGTAATCATCTGAAAAAAGAAGAGATCAAATTAAAACAGAGCCTACGATGTAGCCTGACGTCCCCAGAAATGTAACTGCACGTCACAGTGACGCAGTCTGTCTCTGTGAGCTGAAACCATTTCTCAAAACTTTTATTTACTTTAATTTCACAGATAAGAAACAATAAATTGTGAAGACAATAAAACCTCCACAAAAATAGCATTTTAAGTCTTGTGTGTGATTTATCCTGGCTTCATATGAGCAGAGGAAATCTCTGCTAGCTGCTAGGCTAATTTATACAATGTAAAAGGCCATAGGCTTGTGCTAATAATGTTAGCATGTTGTATTTGTTTTGAAAACGTGTTTAGTATAAGACAGTTGTTTTGTCAGTGAACCTTGTGAGTTGTAATGGAGCCGAATTATTTAACGTTACCTTTGTTAAATGTTGCTGTTGTCCCTGGTTTCATATGAGGACAGGAAAACTCCGCTAGCCACTAGGCTAATTTATACAATGTAAAATGCCATAGGCTTGTGCTAATAATGTTAGCATGTTGTATTTGTGGGGAAAATGTGTCCAGATAAAGACAAGTGTTTGTCTGTGAATGCTGCGAGTTATAGTGAAGCTGATTTGTGTTTGAAACTGTCTCTATTAAGCCATGTTTACTGTGTGTTTAATGTGTGTTTAATGTAGAGTGACCATATTTTGATTTCCAAAAAAGAGGACACTCGCCCCGGCCATGAGATACTTAAATGATATTCGCAGTTTACTCAAAGATGCCTTATTTAAAGTTTATATGTATGGATAGAAAATTCAGTTACAAAATAATATCTCTCAAAGACAGAAATTTAGATAGGCTTCTCAGAGGTTACTCAACTTGCTGTTATTATTCCTAAAATAATATCTTTTTACAAGTTTCAATTGTACAAAAATAAATGTAAATGTAAAATAAATGTAAAATCTCTGGAATGATGATAGAAATAATGTTTCTTCTGTATTAGAAAAATCAACTTGTAAAATAATAGCTATCTTTTCAAGTCTTACTGGACAAATAAATAAATAAATAAATAATATGAAATAATGTTCTAAATAATTCCTCTTCTGTATTAGAAAATCCAACTTTGAGCTCCCCGGCGCCTTTATTAGACACAGAATCATATGTGCCAGCTTTGCACACGGTGCACTCAGCCTCCCATATATTCTGACCGGGTCGGGACGGTAAGTTGGGAATTTTTTCTGCAGTTCATCTGTGAAGCTGCACTTGCGCTTCGGCATCTTGGAAGTTAGAATAATGCTGCGCCGCGGGTGTCTGCTGCTGAATGAATTGCATCAGCAGTGACAGCCCTACTGTAATACTTTCACAACGTGTGTACCAGATCCTTTACTGCAGCAAAGGATCTGAGTACTTCTTCCTCCACTGTATGTAAAGTGCCATATTCTAAGCAGCAGTTTACAGACAGCAGTCAGACAGACGCCACCGTCAAACTGATGAATTGTTAGTAAAAAAAAAAACACAGTTTGAACGTCTCTATCCATTTCACCGACAACTCTTCATGTGTTTTCCTTTCTGAAGGTCTCAGGTCAGATTCATTTCTCCTGCTCAGAGGAACAACTAATGACTCACAGTGACATGTAATCTGTAGCTGTGAGGAAAGAGTGTATTAATCAGGTTAATGAGAGTTAGAGCATGTTTGCCTGCAGCTCACTCCTTCACCATCACAGTCACTTCAATTAGCTTAGCTCGTTAGGGGGGGGCCGGGCCTAAACAGGCTATATTTTCAATCTAACATCCGACATGGAGACGCCAAACTGAGGCAGTGTGAGGCCGTCTGAGAATTAAAGTAAAAAAAGTATTCAGAGCCTTTACTGCAGTGAAAGTGCTGACAACACACAGTGAAAATACTTTAATAATTTAAGTTAAAGTATTTATGTACTTGAAGTACTTTAAGTAAAAGTAATCATTGTGCAGTAAACTCTTCCATGCTGTCAGTGTTTTTGGATGATTATTCCTGCTGCTGCATTAATGTGTATGTGTCATTTTCCTGCTGTCAGCGACGACTTTTCCAGCTGATCTGAGAGGGTTTTTAAAGAGTTTGTTTAGCTCAAGCAGGAGGAGGATTTTCTCAGCACATAAAGGAACACGTCATCCTTCAGTTCAACATCAACACATCCGTTGTTTTCACCGGACAGGAAGGGATGAAATATTATAATCTCAATCAGCCCTTTAACGAAGTCAGACCAAACAAAATGTTCTCACTCGGAGGCACAAACTCAGAGAAGGTTTTGTGTGTTTTGGGGGTCGAGGGGTGAATGTGACCTTGGTTGATGACATCATGTTAGCAGTGTGTATGTGTGTGTGTATGTGTGTGTGTAATGGATGAAGGGGGGGTTGGTGACCTCCTCTGTTTTCAGTAAACCTTGCTCTCCGTGTGACGATCCATCACAGCAGCAGAGCGTGGAGAAACAGGAGCTCACATAAACACTGTGAGGACTTTAGTCAACAGATAGCTCCAGAGCTGACGGCTACAACACAGCGTCTCATTTTAACATTTCTACTTCTGCTCCGGTTCAGTCGGGCAGATTTCAAAGATAAAAAAACGATGGCTGGCCTCTTCACTCAGTGTAATATCCATAGTACAGGCAGGCAGTCCAAAGATGCATCCAAGGCACTCAGACTGTCGTTAAAAAAAACTTTATTGATTCACAGGTAAACCAGCGCGTTTCAACTCGAGTCTTCATCAAGGTATAAAATGCTTTGGAAACAGGTGTGCACTCTGGTTTTTCCTAACCAGCCTTTAAGTTCATCCCGGTCTTTCTGCGCATGCTCGTTTCCTTGTCCTTCTGGCGCAATGACGTATATAGCGCGCATAGCAACGGGCTGAGATAGAGCAGTCGGACTCGTTGCACTAACCGCTTGCCATTCGCCACAGCACGACCTTCCTCCTCCCTTCTCCTCCTCAACAGACGAAGCATTAGCAGAACAAGGTTGTTGTCGTACTGCTGCTACAAGAATATAAGCAAAACAAGCCTGAAAAAGGCACTAAGAATGGCGTCGTCAAGCATCTTGTTATCCAGAGCGAGGACTACGGTGTTTTCTTCAGTAAACGTAAACATGTAACATCCGCCCCGCCCCCTATCCAATCAGAAACCTCCCCTGCCCCAAACCTTGCGCGGACCCGAATACAGGCGATTAAAATGTGATTAAACTGATCTCCTGTGTAAACCCTCATTATTAGGAATGAATATTTCCCATGTAAACTACCTGGAAAGACTTTAATTCCGAATGATTTCATTCAGATTTATTTCATTCTAAAACAGGAAATCTAAAAACACTGAAAACACTATCCAAAAATACACCGTCATCTGAGACTTGAATTACATTTAGGCATCACTGAGCTATCGCTATGGGCCTCTGTGACATTAGTACAGAGTATATTTTGCTGTTTAGTTGGATGATGATGAATCCGCATATGTCACATAAAACACGTTAAAGTAACACCAGACTGTTTCTGCTGCTGAAGTAAAGAGTGGAAGAGCAGTTAATGACTGATGAGGTCTGTCTGACTGACACGTTACGTTTATAATAACAGGAGCTGATTAAGCAGGTTGAAATTTGTCCTTACTGCTAGATGCCACTAAATCTCTCTGACACTTACACACTGCTCCTTCAGCGTTCTCATGGTGGGGAACATCGGTCTCTTGGGGAAAGTCCTGTGTTTTGTGACCCATCCACCACCCCAACCTCCGACCTTAGGGAGACTTTCTTCTTTACCCCCGTCAGTGCATTGGTCACGTGATCGCAGCCTTCACAAATACGTGGGTTACACACAAATTACTGGCTCATAATCATGTGGGATGTGTGCAAATTGGTGCACTAGTTTTTATAGGAAAACATACGAACATTGCACGAAAACATCCTGTAATAATGTACAAATATGATGTATTTGTGTTTTTGTCTGCTGATTTTGCAAAAACACTGGACACAGGTAGAAACTACAGCTCCTTTAAAAACTTTACAGGTGTCTGATTTATATTTAATGTAGTGGATCTATTAGTTTATTTGCGGAAGCTTTTAGATCCTGTACTTATGTAACAGCTCTAATATTCTGTGAAAGTACTCTGCTACAAGTTAAAGTCCTGCACTGTAAATGTTACTTAACAAAATGTACAGATCCTTCCAATTAAACCGCAGATAAACTTTGTTCATTTAAACCAAGCTGAGAATGACCCGTTCAATAAACAGCCCTTCAGAGTCCAACAAGTTAATTTCCATGAACTTTTTACTTCCCCCTGTGGCCTCACATCCTCCCTCCTCCCACCACTTCAACTTTTACACGAGTTTGTCTGTAAAAAGTGCAGCTGGAGGATCCCGAGTTGGAGAGTTTTCTGATGCGACAGAAATCTGACTGAATTGGTTTGAATGTGTCGACGTGGGTCAAAATGAAGCCCATTATGGTGGAGGCAGAGGTTTTCATTGCAGCGCAGTGATTGCACGCCAGTTCCCAACAGTCCTGTAAAGCTCGTCCATAAATCCAAATGATCCTCGCTGTTGGAGCTGCGAGGGGATTTCATCCAGGGAAGGAAGGGGAGAATAAGACCAGCAGCGTTAAACATCCTGGCATGAAGTAGACTGAGCTGACACGGGCCAAATAGTATTGTCATCATGGGAAGTTTTCGGAGGTCTGGCTTCATTACATGTTCAGATAGTATTCTGTGAAATGCCACCGGCCCGGCGTGCTGACAGCTCAGCCTGCAGCAGCTTCAGTCGACAAATGAAAGCATTCCTGCGGGTGTCTTGGATTTGGAGAGAAAACAGACCGGCTTGATAAATGTTCAAATGCTTCACGCAGCGCAATTAGCTCTCGAAAATATTCTGCTTTCAAGATACATTGTGTTTGGCTCCGAGATTCTTCTTCTTCGTTTCATCAGATGTGTGTCCTGTTCTGTTTAATCTCCGAGCCATTAGAGAGCGGCTCTGGTTCTCTGCGCCCGCAATGAGCGAGCCAGCTCATGTGAAACTAAACTTCTCACCACAACAAGGTGATTCTCCGACACAATCGCTCGCCTCAGGGAGAGTTACAGAGCGGTTTGAGAGCTCTCTGGCACCAAGGACGAGATGGTTTCAGTGTGTGGCCTCACGTCTCTAACCAGTGTGAACACAGGTGGCTGAAGTGCCTTTTTTCAGTTTTCAATGTTTTAACCACACTACTGACAGGGCTGGAGGGACAGCAGTGATTGGTCAGTTGACTGGTCAGTCAGTCCACCACTTTGGTCCAGACTGAAATATCTGGACAAATATGGGATGGATGCCACAAAATTTTATACAGAAGCTCACGTTCCTTAGAGGATTAATTTACAGACTTAGTGATCCTTAAACTTTTCATCCAGACAAATTAGTTGTTGCAATTAGTTGTTGGATAAATCAATTCCGCTCCCGCACTTGTACACTGGGACAAGAGCAGTGCTCCAAGCTATAACTGTAGCTCCACTTAACTGCGAATGTCAATGTGTTGAACGAGCGAGCTAACGTTACAGCTCAGCCGAGAAGACGCCCTTAACATTTACGACTTGCGCTGTCATGGCCACTAGTGTGTTGTCCATGAGTTGATGCACACTTCCTTCTGTGCGGTGACACGGTTGATGGGTGTAGTTAGGCAGGAAGAAAATAGTGCCTACATCAATCTGCTCACAACAAGCACTGCTCATTTGGCGCTTTGAGCTCCACAAGCTGAGTGTCATCTAGTTCCATTATATCAGAGCGAAGGCAGACATCTCTACGGCTGATATCTCCAGCACTCACACCAAAGATATGTATTTTTGATCTGTCCCTTTAAACTTCGAGCTACATGTTGAAGAAGTCCTGCTTTTCCTCTCTGGCCCCTCAGACAGTCTGTGCATGTCTCTGCCTCCTCACAGAAACACAAAGCCGGGACACCATCTGACATGGATTACAATGGGCCAGTCAGTGGCAATAAATGCAGCATTAAGTTCAGCCCAAACACACGCACGCTGCAAACTGAAGCGGGCACTTTGTGGCCGCCGTCTTGGACGGCTTTCAGATGGATGTGACGGAGCCACTTATCGTAGAGTTTATAGGCCGGTAATGAAACAGTAACTGGAGTCGTTTGCACGCATTAAAGTGGGTGTTGAAGTGGAAATGTGAAGGGAGGCTCGTGGAACATTAGACTTGAAGTGCGGCGAGCTGTAAACTGTGTACTCTGGACTCCGGCTGAAGAGCACGTCCATGGGAATTCTTTTCAAGCTTGTGATGGTGGAAATGTTGCCCATCGCCGTCTGTTCACCGGCTGCAGCTCAGAGGGAAGACACTGGATGCATGACGTCATGTCTGCCTCAGTTCTGTTCGCAGACCTCGTCCAGTTTTACTTTCCTCTGCTTCATATGTGCTAAAAATACCGTTCTCCCCCTCAACCCTCGTCTTCTTGTAACCGAGCCACATCTGCACTGTTTTAAATCAGACATCCCGTCCTGTCCACGTCTTTGAACCCTGGTGTCTCTTTAAATACCTCTATTTATGGAGAAATATGCACGTGTGAACGCCACAGAGAAGATATCTTTTCCATTATTGTAAAATTCCAGAGAAGAAACCACTTGTTGTCTAGTTCTGGATTTATTTTGCGTCTGTCAGGAACAAACAGGCGGCGAGCTGAAACACGGCGTCTTAGAGGCTGAAAAAACAAATCTTTACAAGAGAAAGAAAAACAAAGAGCTTCTCAGAGTCAATCAGCTTAATGGAGGTGATTAGGTTGATGTTCTTAATGAGATGAAGCCTCTTAGGAAGAGCTGTTTTACTACAGCACACGCATCACAGATTAACACTGGAGGAGGAAGCATTTAGATCCTTTACTGAGGTAAATGTACTAATACCATTATTTTTACTATTTACAGAGGGAGCACGTCCTCGTCTACGGAGATCACCATGTTGCACCGCCATGTTTCTACAGTAGCCCAGAACGGACAAACCAAACACTGACTCTAGATAGGGACGTTCACATTTTCACATCGGCCACTGTAGATAGCAGCCCCTCTGTGACAAGAAGCATGAGAGATACAGGAGATACTGGTAATAAAATTTAAAATTTAAGTTATCAGAGAACAAAGGTGAGCACACATTAGCAGGTGCCAGGCTAAAGCCGTCTTTGACATGCCAAACAGTGCTGGGGAAACACTGATTTGGCACTCCATTTCCTGTCTATTGACTAAGTGATTTAATAACTAATGGTTTCAGCTGTACTTGTATAAAATGTTGGAAAGTTTAATTTATAAAAAACCCCCCTCTTAAACAGACAAACAGCTCAGATAATGTCAGGATATGCTTTCATGTTTAGGAGAGACCTAAATGAAGACAGTGACTCAGACAGCCTGATATTGTCAGGCAGGTCATTCCAGAGTCGTCTTGCTGTGGTGGCAAAAGCTCTGACCTGTTTGGTCTTTGGTCTGGACTCTGGGACAGCAGAGGACCTCTGCCAGAGGATCTCACACTACACAAGGTAAATGTGGTGGAGTAGAGGTGGAAAGTGGCAAGAAAAGAAAATATTAAAGTAAAGTACGCATGCCTCAAATATGGACCCAAGTACAGCACTTAAGTAAATACATTTAGTTACAGTCCACAGCAGCATCTCAAACGTGTAAACCAATAATTCTGCAAAGCTGTATTTGCACAATGACTTCCATAATTAAGTGGCTTTTATTTACAGCGTGAGCTCAGAGTGAGTCTGCAGAGCTGCAGCAATGTTGCATCTACAGCATTAAAAAGGAAAATAAACAACAAGAAAATTGCTGCAAACTAAGCTCTCACACCACAAGTGTGGAAGCTGTCAAGTGGAGCGTTGATACACCACACAACTCGCAACCTGACTTAAAACATCCGCAGACGCCCCGTGAGGGCAGTAAAAGGCCAATAAATGAAAGGAGCCGTGTTTATGTGCACCTGAAAGATCTGCTGGATGTTATAAAAGTGCAACAACAAGGATCAGCTTGCACTGCAGGAACCTGTGCTCCCTTTGTGTAAGAAGATGTAACTAAGGTCTCATCATGGTGATTCTGTCCATCTTCTGAAATGATAATTGGCCCCAACAGAACACTGCTTTTCTTTCTGTCAAACCGTTTGGGAACTAGTGGTCTGATCTTCAATAATGCATTATATTTTAATAAATTATCATATATTCATGTTACATCAAAATCCACAAAGTAACTACCTCTGTTAGATAAATGTAGACATGTACAATATTAACTCTGACACAACCTGGTCTCACAGAGATACATGAAATGACCACGACCTCTTAACAGCGCATCACATGATGGTGGCATGTAATGTGTTCAAGTGATGTGCCAGCACCACAGAAACAGTGCCAATGGAAAGTCGATCAGGATCCTTTGTCTTGGTAGACACACAATCTCCCTGGACAGCGTCAGGCTAGTGTAGAGCAAGAGAGTCCAGCAAGGGAGGACAAACAAATACAGGACTTTAACTCAGGAGACCACTGTTTGTGTCCTGCGTGAAACCGACAGTCAGTGTTGAGTTATTTAGCTTTATGCACTTATATACGTCATGTCACTAACTCACATTACAGGACGTTTCATGATGTAGTTGCGTGATGTATTTATGTCATGTTACAACATACTTATTTAACTCCCTGTCCCAGCTGACACTGGGTGAGAGGCAGGGTTCACCCTGGACAGGTCACCAGACTATCACAGGACTGACACACAGAGACAGACAACCATTCACACTCACATTCGCACCTACGGACAATTTAGAGTCACCAGTTAACCTGCATGTCTTTGGACTGTGGGAGGAAGCTGGAGCACCTGGAGGAAACCCACACTGACACAGGGAGAACATGCAAACTCAGCATTGAGGAGCTCCTCCATCCTGGGGTTCAAACCAGCAACCCTCTTGCTGTAAGGCAACAGTGCTAACCACTGCACCAATGTGCCGCCCATTATATTTAATATACACTTTAAATCTTTGACAACATATTTTCAGGGTGTTTTTTAAGGAAAAAACTAGACGCCAAGAGTATCGCTGCAGATCACAAGGCGGCCTTGGCACTCAGCACCACGCTGCGTCCAGTGTGAACGGCCCAACTGCTCAACATAAACTGTGAAAGCAAGCAGGCAGTGCTCCACTGAATCCTGGCACGCTTTGTGGCGCTCCCACATCCAGTGTGTGCACCCGCCGTGACTCTTATTGACTCTCCAGTGGCATTGTCTTTGTGGTGCTTAGAGGTCGTGGTCATGTCATGTATTTCTGTGAGATCAGGTCGTCTGAGATGGATTTACTGAACGGACCAGGCACAGGTGCCCAAAGTGTCAGGGCCCAGCCTTCACCTGCAAAATGAGTGGAGTAAACGTATAAAGTGGCATAACTTTATAAAGTTATAAAGTACAAGTAGGCTAGCTCTTAATTGTACCTAAGTACAGTACTAGATTAAATGTACTTAGTTACTTACCACCACAGTAATCCAGACCGCTGACAGTAGCTGCACTCTGACTCGCAAGCTGGGGTTTGATTTCAGCAGCTCACAGATGAGAGTCGGTGCTGCAGTTTGCACCCCTGGAGGCTCTCTGGCACTTCTAAGCAGACAGTGATAGATTGATGAGATTAGAGAGCAGCATATCTGACACTGCTCTCTGATCCACCGGCCTGAAAGCGCTCAGACCTTTTCTAACAAGCCTCCGCCGGCGTCCCGGATCACATTTCAAAGACGGACAATGTCTACTGGGGAAAAAGAGCCATTTAGCCCACTGCCACTGTAATGTAAAAACCAGGTAGCTGCCTCTTTCCTTCCTGACAGCTCTGCCACGGATTCCTTCCTCAGTGCATCGAAACTCAGTGTTTTCTTTAGAGCAGCAGGGTATTCTATTCGGACGCACAGGCCATGAAATATGGTGCGTATCTGGGTTTGGCTGCGAGCCAGGCGGAGGGTCGGCATGTCGGCCCAACGGGACGGTGATGAATCGCTCAGATTTCACCTCAGTCACACAGTTGGCCAGCTGGAAACAGAGCTGCACTCTTTTGGAAGACAGTAAATGGAGGACAGATTGCTTTCTGAATGTTAATGTATGTCTTCATCACGAAAAGAATCAAAGCTGATATTGTCCAAAAGGAACTCTAGAGTTCGATTTCACATTTCGCCTCATCTTACATACGTTATTAAAAATGACTGATGTGATGTTGTAAAATGTTTTCTTTATGTATTTCCTTTCTCAGTCCAGTCATCGCCAGAAAATATTGGCATCGCACATTTCTGCAAACTAGATTCGTTACATTAGCACATTTCCTACATATCATATCAAAGTTGCGAAGGCGACGTAGTTCTGATTCCACGTATATGAGCTGACTCTGGGGAGGTGGAGGGGATGATGGATGGCATGAGACCTGGGTGAGATGGCTACCAAGCTGCAGACAACTGCTCGAGGCCAACACAAAAAGACCAGTAGCGGTGATTGTGACACCAAAACCAAGTGTTTTTTAGCAACACATCCCAGCTCTATACTGCTACCAACACTGGGTGTTTTTTTTGGTGACATAATGTGACATTTCTAGCAGCAGTTGTGCCTCCAAAATTACGTGTTTTTAGGGACATATTGCAGCATTTTCAGCAGTGATTGTGACACTCAAACTAGATCGTTTTTAGTGATACATTGCATTACATTAGTGATACAGCAGAGACTGATCCACCAAAACTGGATATTTTTTGGGACAAAAAAATAGCATCATTTCCAACAGCGATTGTGCCATTAAAACTTGGTGGTTTATAGAAACACATCACTGCATTTACACATTTCTAGCTGTGATTTTGCCTCCAAAACTTGGTGTATTTTAGCGACACAATGCAGCATTTCCAGCAGTAATTGTGCCATCAGAACTGGGTGGTGTTTAGCAACAAATTTTAACAAATTTTGACATTTCCATCAGCGATTGAGCCACTAAAACTGAATGGTTTTTTTTATCATCACACTGTGGCATTTCCATCAATATTTGTGCCAGCAAACCTTTTTAAAAAATATTTTTAATTACATGTGGCTGCATTTCCTGCGATGATTGTGCCACAAAACTGGATGTTTTTTAGTGACACATCGCATTGTCATCAGAAAATGTGCCACTGAAACTGGATATTTCAAGCCAAATTATGATGTTTTCCTCACCATAACCAAGTGCTTTTTGTGCCTAAACATAAACAACTATAAAATACAACATTTTTGAAAAGTAATAAAACCTAAAGTTTTAACATATCTTACTATATAATGATGAAACCTCTGTGTGTGTGTGTGTGTGTGTGTGTGTGTGTGTGTGTGTGTGTGTGTGTGTGTGTGTGTGTTCCATGTTTTTCTCCTCACTGACTTGGTCAATCCATGTGAAATTTGGCACAGTGGTAGAGGGCTCATGGGAGGATGCCAATGAAGCAATATTACATCAATTGGCCAAAGGGGGGCGCTATAGCAACCAATGAAATGTCAAACTTTGAATGGGCATATCTCATGCCCCGTATGTCGTAGAGACATGAAACTTTGCACAGAGATGTCTCTCCTCATGAGGAACACATCTGCCTCAAGAACCCATAACTTCCACTTATATAGATTTTCCGCCATTTGAATGTTTTGAAAAACACTTCAAATGGATCTCTTCCTAGGAAGTTTGAGCGATCTGCATGAAACTGGGTGAACATAATCTAGGGACCAATATCTAAAGTTCCCTCTTGGCAAAAGTTGGAAAACTTACTAAAACTGAGCTTCTATAAGGCAATGAATATTGCGGAGGGCGTGGCTCATCACATAAAGGTGTATAACATCTCAAGGGTTTCACCCATCACCACGCAACTTTGTAGGCATATGACCACACATAATCTGAGGGGACCCCTCCATATTGACCCCATCAAACAAAATGGGGGCGCTAGAGAGCTCATTTCTTATCTAGGCCTAACCGCCATATGGATTTT
The DNA here is from genome assembly GCA_026686955.1 of Epinephelus cyanopodus. NCBI lineage: Eukaryota > Metazoa > Chordata > Actinopteri > Perciformes > Serranidae > Epinephelus > Epinephelus cyanopodus. The sequence continues at coordinate 3,334,199 of CM048916.1, read as the reverse complement.
TACTAAACTTGGTAGGTATGTAGAACAGGACGCCTCAAGGTGACTGGAGAAATTTAACTCTAATTGGCAACTGGGTGGCGCTATAACAACAGAAAAATGCTTCAAAATGGCTAAAATGCGACCGATGGCTGTGGCTCCCCCTGTGGACCATGTTGGTGTTTTTTTGTTGGTATGACTAAGTCATGCTATGGTCTGCTGTACTCAGTGGGTATGGACTTGTTTGTTACAAAATAATGGTTTTCAAGAACAAACAATGCCAACATTTGTTCTGGGGATTGGGTTGTTTTTACCAGACAGTTGAATGCAAATTGTAAATCAACATGACTTCACTCTATTTAATATTTTCCATTCTTAGTTTAAGGCAAATTAAAATATTTTCGGATTCAATATGTTTTTGACAGTATGTTACTTATGTGAGCTCCTGCACCTTTCCTCTTAACTGAGCCTCAGTGTCACCTGCCATTATTAGAAACTATTTTATCCAACGGTTCATTATTGTCGCTGTCTGCCATACATTCAGTTTAACGTCATGCTGAATAGTTTGTTGGAGGAGAGATGTTCCAACATTGCTCCATTATCCCCACTGGTGCAAAGGAAATTTACTCAAGTACTGCACTTACCTACAGTTTTGAGACACTTGTACTTTTCTTAAGTATATCAAATTTAGGCTTCTTAATACTGCTGCTTCATTTCAGGAGTAAAAATATACTTTTTAGACTTATTTAATATGATACCGTATCAATTAAAGGCCTCATAGTGTTTTCATTTCATTCAGTTGCAGATTAGATCTCGTCAGGATGGAGCTGTGTGAAGCTCTGTTGGGATTTATGTGAGGTCATGTGGAATTATAAGAATGATAAAGTTGTAAACAAATAGAGCGCCCCTGAAGTCCTGAAAAAAGTTGTTTTTTTACCTTGTTGCACATGACAATAACTATCTTGTGTGAAAAAAAAAAATCATCTTTGAGGACCTTGAAGGCTCCATCAGTCTGACGGAGGCCATTTTGCACAGTGAGTACTTTTGCTTTCCATACTTTAAGTACATTTTGCTTGTGTACTTTTTCCACACACACCAAACATTTTCATTTAATGCAATGATAATAAGAAATGGAGAAACTATTGAGTTGCCTCCACCATCATCTGTTATCACTCAGTGAATAACTCACTTTGCATGTGTTTTTTTTCACAGAGCATTCGTCTAAATTTGAAGTTTGTTTTCAGCAGCGGCAGCAGCAGCGTGCTCACATCACAGTGTGTATGTACTGTCGGCCCAGCGGGATGTGACGCGCTAATCCTTCCTTTGGGGAAACGCTGGAGGAGCAGGAGAGCTGCTGCTGACAGCTTCACAAACAACCCCCGCTGCTGCTGCTGCTGCTGTCGTCTGCCGAGTGGACTCGGCCTGCAGCTGCACTCTGAACACACTCGTGTTTATCTGGTGTCTAATGTCTCTGAGATTAACTGAGATTTACTGCTGCTCTGCATCTCTGAAGTTGAGTTGTGATGATTGTAACGGATCATTAGATCAAACCCCCAAACATCATCATTTTAGGCCTGTTCGTAAATATATTCCTGCTACACACACAGCTGGGTCAGGTCGAGTCAGTCTCACTGATGCAGCACAAAATCCCAAATTTGCTTCAAAGTGGCTTTTCAACATCTGTGTGGTAAATACATGTGTTGTGTTGTTAGCCACACTGTTTGCCAAATATTTTTTGACAAATGACCTAAATTTCCAATTTTATTCTCGAAGATTTACAACTTTATTCTTGAAGATTTACGACTTTATTCTTGAAGATTTACAACTTTATTCTTGAAGATTCACGACTTTATTCTTGTAAATTTACGACTTTATTCTTGAAGATTTACGACTTTATTTTTGAAGATTTACAACTTTATTCTTTAAGATTCACGACTTTATTCTTGTAAATTTACGACTTTATTCTTGAAGATTCACAACTTTATTCTTGTAAATTCACGACTTTATTCTCGAAGATTTACGACTTTATTCTCAAAGATTTCCGACTTTATTCTTGTAGATATATGACTTCATTCTCGAAGATATACAACTTTATTCTTGTAAGATAATGACTTTATTCTCATAATAGGCTATTGTGACTTCATTCTCATAGATTTATGACTTAATTCTAGTAAATTTACGACTGTTTTCTTAAAGATTTCCGACTTTATTCTTGTAAATTTCTGACCATATTCTTGAAGATTTACAACATTAGTCGCAAAGATTTACGACTTTATTCTTGTAAATTTACAAATGTTTTCTCGAAGATTTCCGACTTTATTCTTGTAAATTTACGACTTTATTCTCGAAGATTCCGACTTTATTCTTGTAAATTTACGACATTATTCTCGAAGATTTCCGACTGTATTCTTGTAAATTTATGACTGTTTTCTCGAAGATTTACAACTTTATTCTTGTAAATTTACGACTTTATTCTCTAAGATTTCTGACTGTATTCTTGTAAATTTACAACTTTATTCTCGAAGATTTACAACTTTATTCTCAAAGATATACGACTTTATTCTTGTAAATTTACGACATTATTCTCGAAGATTTCCGACTTTATTCTTGTAAATTTATGACTGTTTTCTCGAAGATTTCCAACTTTATTCTTGTAAGTTTACAGCTTTATTGTCGAAATCTAAGTTGTTGTAAATATAAGTATAAAAATTATAAATATTTTACAATTCTAGAATGAAAGTTGTGTCTTAATTTTTTGTGCTTGTTATAACATTGTGAGGTGTGAACATTTATCGGTGTTCTTGCTCTCCCTGCACTCTGCATTATTCCTGTAATGTTTCTGCATTTTAAATTGTGCTTAAATAAAAACAAAGGTGCGATGTCATTATGGAAATTGTCACTTTCACCTTTTTTCTTTAGACCTTCAAAAATTCCCGACATGAAAACAAGAAAACAACAAACGGGTCATTGCGTAATATGCGCGCAGCTGCGATGCTCGTGAACGCGCCTTCGAAAGGAACCCTGGGAACGACAAGATGGCGGGACGTTCAAAAACTCCGCCGACAGGCCGCATTTACATCAGAATAAACTGTAAATAAAGAACAATTTAACGGCAATCTGTCGACCGACAAACCGTCAGCTGATCGTCCGGTAACGGCCGGTGAACATGAACCTGCGCTGCGGGGAGATGGACCCTCCGCGCGGTCTGGCAGGCTCCAAGCTGCAGCACCAGGCAGCCACAACAAAATCAAACCGGCTGAGAAGAAGCTTCAGACAGACTCCGCAGACTCAGGTGGAGCCTGCAGAGAGCCAGCAGCCGGGTCAGTGTCTGTGTTCATGTCCGTCTGGTCTTACTGTCGGTGTCTGAAGCTGTTTCTCACAGTTACCTGTCGCTGGTGTCTGCGGCGGCTACAAGCCCGGCAACGTCCCGCTGTGCTGCATGTGGACCAAACTACGGTCAAACGTCTCGCATTTTTAAGTTTTCTAGTATATACAAGAAATATCCTGCATCACAAAACATGACTAAATACATTTTTGCAAACCACAGTTCTCACTCTTCAATTCGGCGTAGAACAAACTTAGCACGTTGCTGTTATGGCTGTAAAATTCAAAGTTAAATCAATTGTTTGCCCCTTTTTTCCTGCGTCGTGATCAACCAAAACAAGCCTCTGACTGCGTTTGAAACAGAGTGATGAAGGGTAGAATCAGATTTAAGTGGAATATAGTGCGTCCTGTTGGATCATGTGTACAGGGAATTTACCTGAAGATTCACACCATCAAACCTTCATTAATTTAATTCTGTGCACATTTTTTCATATGAACAAAACTACATTAAATTTTCATACTTTTTTTTAACTGCAAGTTAACAGAACATATGAAGCAGACAGTTTGTGTCTTTCTATAGTAGAACTGAACATGTATATTATGTGTATTCACAATATTATTGTTCATCATTATGTGTAAGCAGTGTCTGCCTACCTAAGTGTCCTTTAGCAAGACACAAGCCCTGACCTCTGACCTGTAGTGCAGAAAAAGACATTTACAGGAAGTTAACTGCAGCAAAATAGGTTAAGCAGTAAATGTTTGGGAATCTGTTTCTGAATCAGTTATTTGTGTTCTCACTGCTCCAGATTTCAAGACTCCGACCAGAGTCCCAAGATCCAGAGCAGTCTGTGTTTTCAGTGGAGAGTCTTCGCACAACGACTCCGACTTTCAGCAGGACATCATCTGGGACGCCACCTCTCCTTCACCCAACAGACGGTAAACGTTAGACTCCCAAGTGTCCTAATAAGGTTCATTGTCGCAGTTACTGCTGCACGGTGTGGACTGTCAAAATCCACAATGTGATTCTGATTTCTGTCGTCTTTGAGGAAACAAAAATGACAAATACTTGATGATCCCAGCCCACTTTATCTGTTTTCTGTCACTGTAAACTAATGTTGCAGGTAAATTTTGGCTTGCTGGTTGAACAAAACAAGCTGATTTGAGCTGTGTCGTGATTCTGTTTTTCTTTTCAGGAAAAGAGGCAAGAAGCAGCGTGCTGGAGTTGTGGACATCTCAGAGATTGTTAACAGGATCGCTCCAAAAGTCAGTAACGCTGTTGTCTGACACACATTTAAATTCTTGAACCTACTTTGTAAACGATTATCAGTGTTTCCACTGTTAACGTCTGTGCCCTGAATCACAGCTCAGATCAGCCAAATCAGAGCCAATAAACAGCATGTATTGATACTCTTGTGGTTGTTGTCTCTCTGAAGCATGGCAGACCGAAGGTTGCAGAGCCGACTTTACAGCAGTGGATCGGAGACAGCGCCACCATTCCCTGCACGCCAGACGTTCAAGTTCCCAAACCCAAGAAGAAGTCCCAGAGGTAGGTTCAGGAGAAGCAACGTGTGGAGACATCATGGCCGTTAATGAGCCTCAGGTTTTTATCTTCATCCTGTCATTAGAAGTCTGTAAGCTCAATTAAAGGTCCAGTGTGTAAGATTTAGGGAGATTTAGTGGCATCAAGCAGTGAGGATTGCAGATTGCTACCAGCTGAAATGTCTTCCTGTTACAACTGTGTCAGTGTTTATTGTTCAGGAGGTTTTTACCAGGAGCTGAATTGCCCACAGAGGTTAAAAACAATCAGACCAGGTGATTTAAACAGGTAAAAACAATGAATGAAGCCGTTTCCAATCACAAATCAGAGTTTCTCCTACCCTGTTTGGTTCGTCTCAGAGAGGCTGTTATTCCACCACCACCACCAGGAGGTTTTTACTGTGAGCTAAATTATCTCCAGAGGTCTGCTCCTCTCCAGAACAAACTGCACCTGTGATTTAAACAATTTAAAACACTGAATAAAGCAGTTTCAAGTAATAAATCACTGTTTTTCCAATGATATTTGGCATGTTGGAGACAGGCTGTGTGTCTAGCACCTGCTGACGTGTGATCCAGATCCAGACGGACCCCGTGATTAAGACCGATAAATACACTGTATAAAGCAGTTTCATGTTTAAAGAAAATCAGTGTATTTTCGACACTGCTTGTGCAGAGGAGCTGCTAACTACAGTGGCCGACGTGAAAACATGAACGGCCCTACTAGAGCCAGTGTTACGGTGGGCTACTGTAGAAACATGATGGTGCAACATGGTGCTCTCTGTAGACGAGGATCCGCTCCTTATGTAGATATAAACGTCTCATTCTCAGGTAACAAAAACACAACAATTCTTATTTTCAGGTTATTATACACTGGAGAAAATATACTTATTATATTCTGTTCAATTTCTGCTAATATATCCCCCTAAATCCTGCACACTGGAGCTTTAAGGAAGTTTGTATCTGTGACATGTGGACAGATTATCTTGACGTCATCACAGTAAACATGTACTTTTGTTTTGTCGCAGGCCAAACGGAGTGGACGACCTGCTGAAGCTGGCCAAACAGTTTGACTTCAACATGTTTCGTCAGGATGAAGAAGAAGCGGAGGACTTGCACCAGCAGAGTCTGGAGCTCCTGTCAGAAGACATCCTGGATTGGGAGAATGGTTCTCAAAATGACTTTTCACCTTTGCTTCCTGGAAACAGTCACCCAGCTGTGAAGCCAGCGGTGTCGGTGGCGGCGGTGACGACAGCAGCTGAGACAGACGTGCAGCTCCACCTGGATCAATATATGGAGGACGATTTGGATTTCTTGTTTGATGGACCGACCCAACACGTCAGCGGGAATCTGAGTCAGGTGTCGTCAGCTCAGCCGTCACAAGTGAAACCTTTTTCCAGTGAAGCTTCTGGGAAACTGTCTGCTTCCTCGCACGGTCCCACTGCTGGTGCTTCAACGACCAACGCGAAAGGAGCTTCAGCAAAAGACGAGTTTGAGGACGATTGGGAAAACGACGACTTGCTGAATGACTCTTTAGTGCTGGAGATAACACAAAATCCACAGAGCTTCATTGCTCCAAAGCACTGTTCAACCCAAAAACCACCCAGCCAGATAAAATATCAAAAGCAAAGTCCAGCAAATGTTCAGTCAGCTGTTTCTAAAGTGGAAAAGGACAATGTGAGACCAAGAACTACTTTTAAACTGGAGTCTAATCCTAATTTTTTTGTGGGAAAAACCCAGACGGACACATGGACAAACTCGAAGGATTACAGCTCAAAAACAGCAGAAAAAGACTCTCAGCAGAAGTTTTCATCTGGTAAGAGTGTTTTAGTCGAGGCGGGCTCTCAGTGTACCTGGCAAACAAACACAGTGAAGTCAGACACACAGTTTCATCAAAGGACCTCTGTTGCCAAACACAACACGGCTGCGTCACACACATCAGCTACAAAAACAACTCAAAGCTTTCCAGTAAAACCTGCAGTGGTTTCATCCCACAGCGAGACGCCTGCTGTCTCTGACCTCCTGGATGAGGACTTGTCTTCGTTCTTCTTGTCCGACCCAGTTTGGGACGACCTCGCTGACGACGACCTGCTGTGTGAAATGTGTGAAGATCTGGAGAACCAGATCCAGAGCGCTGAGAACGTGTCCACCAAACAGACCCAGTCTAATCAGAGAGCGGCTCTGCAGCCGTCCAACAGGAACCTGCAGCCGTCCAACAGGAACCAACAGCCGTCCAACAGGAACCTGCAGCCAGCCAATCAGCAAACTTTCCAATTCAAAAAACAAACGCCAACAAGTCTTCCACATGCTTCAGGAAGACCAGCTGGTGGTTTTGGCTATGGAGTCGCTGGAGGTGTGCAGATGACGGATTCTTTCGGACACACACAACAAAAAACACTTCAGGACCCACAAACAGCTTAACGTGTGTGCAGGGGAGCAGCCGGGTCCAGTCAGCACCGCAAGGAAACTCCCACAGAGACCAGTTCACCTTCAAGAAGCCAAACAACCCAGTTTCTACAGTAACCACCAAAGGTAAGAGCACGTCCACATGGAGCGCAGCCGCCTCCTCCTTCAGACACGTTTTAATATCACAGCAGATTCAGGTGGACAGAGACAGAGAGGTCTTGCACTGATGACCCAACAACAACCAAATCATCAGGTCAGTTTGACAGTTTGTGAATGGATAAATTAACACAACAAATTCCTGCAATTAGTGAGATCTTTATAAGTTTCCAAATTCTGTCTATTCCTCCACAAAAATATGATCTAACGGACGAGTGTTTTCTTATTTCACCACAGTAGGGGCGGATGACATGGCCCTAAAATAATACCGCAATATTTCAGGGTATTTTTGTGATACGACAAATTAGTAAAATCAATATTTTGTAACAAAATCAATGATATAGTTTTACAGTTTGCTTCAAATATTCAGTAAATTATCTCATTTCTTTAGTCTGTGAATAACAACAGTAACTCCGAGTGAGATTCAGATTCAAATACAAAAATGTCCCCTGGGATCTATATATATATAAATCAACACCTGATTTCCTTCTTTTAGTAAAATCCTAAATGATAGAACAGCCGCCTGTGATTTGACCAGCTGAGTTGCAGGTGACTCCATCAGCTGGTTTGCTTCTAGCTCAGACCGACCAGTTCACACCGCTGACACTTTTCTCTGCTACGCTCTAAAACAGTTTTGTTTCATTGTGAATCTTTGGTCTGAACTGTACTTCAAGATTAAAGAGATTCCTGAAGTAATTTTTACTCGCACTGAAACTTATTATTTATTATGATGGTCAGTAAGTTCTTTAAAGACATACTTACATGATATTTTACGGCTGACTTGTTTGTCTTATTGAAAAATAACAAAATGGTCGCCAGTGTTAGTGCATTGAGTCTGCGTGAACAGTGTTATTGACCACTAAGGTTAGCGCTGACTTCTGCCTCACTCGAAGACATCGATATTTTTTCTTCAGCCTTTATCGGTGTATCAGTTTAAAATAAATGATGAAAGCTAAAAGGAGACGAGGCAGCTGTTTAAGATGAGGAGCAGCAGGTTCTTACAGCATTTTGAGTGAACATCAACGTTCCAGCATGTCATGAAGGTAAGCAGCTGTTTTTACTGTGATGTTTCTGTTACATCACCTGAGTCACACTGCGTCAGTCTACATCACTCTGTGGAAATGCTTATTGTTGCACTGTCACTGTGGTTAGTGTAGAAACTTTGGTGCCCACAGTTTGGGACCACAAGAAACATGAAGACAATAGAAAGAGTAAAAAACACTGAGGTTGAGGTTCAAGGGTAACAAGTAGGGTTGCAAAGGGCTGATAAATGTCTGGAAGATTCACGTAAAATATCCAAGGGAAGTTAAGCGCTGGGATTCTGGAAGTGTTGCACAATTTAAATATAGTGAACTGATTTGGGGGAAATATACACACACAAAATGGAGAATTATGATTATTTAATTGAATCGTTTTTCACTATTCACTGCAGTCAGCTGCAGTCTTCATCAAACGTACAGATCATTAGCAAGCAGACTGTTAGAAATGAACTAGCTTGGATAATGAAAATGAGGCTGACGTGGAAGAAGTCCACGGAGAGGATGTGGAGGTCTGAGAGGAAGTCTCTTATTTTGGAGGGGACTAACAGGGAATGCTTTGTTGTTGTGGTTGTTCAATGAAAGTTCAATACAGTATTAAATGAGTCAACTTATTTAAAGATATACTTTGCAGGATGTTTCTAAAAAGCCAAGGCCAAAACTGTAGTATATAGTGCCGCGCACTTATACTGTGATGATGATGTTAGTGACGTGTAGGCGGAGTAATACAATGTTCATGGGTCTAGTTCCCGGTCTAGCGGAGTGCATGTAATGCTGCCTACAAGTGTGTAATAAAGTAACACTCTTGGAGTTAAAGCGTTTAGCGTTCTATCTAGATTTTCTTATTTTCCTCTTGTCTTCTGTGTTTGGGATGTTTATGAGCGTTTACCCCACAGCGCTCAGGTGAGGTCGGGGCTTTCTAAAAACGTAGGCCGTAAGCAGCAGGCATCCAAGAGACGCAGCGCCGAAAAACGTAAATATAGTGAAGGGACGTGCCAAATCTGGGGTTGGCTTTGACTTTCACTGATGAGCGTGTTTATAAACGGTAACCAACAATCCTGCAGAGTGTACCTTTAATTACAGTTCAACTTAACTTTACTGTTGATTGTTTTTCATTTCAAGTAGAAGGGTGTAGAGTTATGTCTTTGAGATCTGGTGAAGGTTTGTTTCTGTCTGCATATGACATGGTGAACACAGCTGGAGCACATAGACCCTATATTTTGTATTCCTGTTTCCGCCATGATTATTCCTGGAATTTTGCAACCTCACTTACAAGTAATTTTTTACCAGGTTAGTTAAAGGAACTGGCTCTGTACCTTTTAAAACTGACTTTCCATTTGCTTGTATTTCACATAATTTAGTCTTTATTCATTCATTATTGTAACGTTTCTCATAGTTTTAGTTTAAAAAGATTTTTTGTTTAATCGTCTTTGTGGAGTAACAGTCCTCAGATGTTTAAAGTCGTAGTTTTTGGTGATGAAATTGACTCTCTGTATCTTCTGTGTTTTCTCTGCAGCTGTGGGTAAATGTTCAGCAGCAGAGATCGAGCTGAAGAAGCAGCAGGCGCTGGAGAGGAGACGTCAGAGGCTGCAGGCTGCCCAAAACCTTCGAGCTCCCACCTGACGGAGACGAATAACAACAAGCTCGTCTCACCTCGCCTGCACGACGTGGAAACCTGCCGTCAGAGCTCCACCTGCTCAGACCTGCTGTTTGTTGGCACCAGTGTAGGTTTCTGATGACTTTCTCATATGTGAGAATTTAAATCTCTGAATCAGTTCGACCAACATTTCTTATATAAATTGATGCTCTTGTAAAATTAAACTGTACATGTACTGTAATATGATTAATGCCTTGTTTATATTCTATCAGACCTTTTAAAGTTTTTTGTTTTTTAAATCAAGTCACGCTTTTAAAGGAATAATTCAGCGTTCTAGGAAAATACGCTAATTAGATTTTTTTCTGAGAGTGAGATTAGCAGTGTGTGTGTGTGTGTGTGTGTGTGTGTGTGGCCTTTCTACACAGAGATGCAGTGTAGAGCTGCTGCAAAGCTCCTTTCTTATACAGCCTTTCCGTTTTTTAAACAGCACCAAGCAATGGCAGCAACGTGTAATTTTAAACAGCATGTCGGCATTGTAGAAGCAAAAGAGGCACAACAGACGTGACATTAACACAACAGCATCTGCCTCTAGTGTGACATATAACACATACATCAGCAGCGCTTTATAAACAGCAACAATGGCATTAACATGGCAACAACAATCACTTACTGTCCCTGTTATATGGCGTCTGATTTCATCTTCTGCTCGGAGGGTAAGAAGCTCCTGGACATCATTGTTTTCCCAATTCTCGCTGTTCTTCCTCTTGGAGTTAGCTGCTAACTGCTACGAAATTCTTTTTAAACCTCCCGGCAGTGGGTCACACACATAACACACCATCAAAATGTCACCACTGTCTATTTCACAGTCACATCCTGCAGGCTGTCCCTTTAACTCAGACGTAGATTCGGCATCGTCACTACCTCCGCTGCCAGCTTGAAGGCAAGACAACTCCCCCAGTTCTATGATTGTGTCTTTTATAAGGAACGATGATACGGAATAACAGCCTGATATTCCTGCCTTGAACAGGAAGTGTAAAAGGAGCTTGTGTGTGTTCAGCACAGAGCTGGAGTCAGGGCTTGGTTAGCCTAGCTTAGCATAAAGACTAGATGCAACGGTCTGCTTGTCTCTGTCCAAAGTTAAAAAATACCCTGAGCAACACCTCTAAAGTTCACCGAGGCAACGCTAACAGTTTCCCCCTGCTTCCAGTCTTTATGCTAAGCTAGGCTAACCACTTCCTGACTCCAGCTCTGCACTGAACGCACAGACATGAGAGCGGTGTCTAACTTCTCATCTCACTTAGTCCAGTGATTTGGGAGGTAATTTGTTTTCTGTCAGATGAAAAGACGGATGTCAGTTAAATTTCAGGCTCGCAGCTTCCCCCTGCTCGCAGTCTTTGTGCTACGCTAGGCTAACCACACGCTGGACAGGCCACAAAAATGATTTTCCAAAATGACGGATGTTCCTTTAAGAAATTCTAGTATTCAGACTTTCAGATTTCTTTCTTGATCATGAACACGAGGAGTCACTGTTGTCACCCAGCTGTGTGCAGTTTTATTTTATTTGCTTGATTTTCTGTAAAGCACTTTAACTGACCGATTAAAGTTTTATTGTCGATGTCATCTCTGGTTTTGGTCTCGTTGGATGTTTTATGTGATACAGAGGCACAGCAAAGAGCCTCAGGTCAGTTTGTGACGGGCGTTCAGACATCTATGAAAACACTTTATAATGGTTGGTTGACTGATCTGTATAAAACGCAGCAGGATTTTATGCCATCTAGTGTTTTTGTTTAGCATCAGCTACCGTTCTTCATTTTCTCCTCATATCTCAGTGGGATTCTGTGAAGTGCTGTAGAGTTGATTCAAACGCATTAAACAGGCTACTGGAGATTTCCTCTCCTCATATGAAGCCAGGAACAACAGCAACGTTTAACAAATGATACAAAAATCAGCTCCATTACAACTCACAAGGTTCACTGACAAAACAACTGTCTTATACTAAACACGTTTTCTAAACAAATACAACATGTTAATGTTATTAGCACAAGCCTATGGCATTTTACATTGTATAAATTAGCCTAGCAGCTAGCAGAGTTTTCCTCTGCTCATATGAAGCCAGGATAAATCACACACAAGACTTAAAATGCTATTTTTGTGGAGGCTTTATTGTTTATCTGTGAAATTATAATAAATCAATCAATCAATCATTTGTTTCCACTGAGGGAAATGGGTTCAGCTTACAGAGACAGACAGGAGGTCTGTGTCACTGTGACGTGGAGTTACATTACTGGGGAGGTGCACGTCAGGCTACATCGTAGGTACGGCGTCATTTAGGTATAAATCCTGCTGTACGTGACTGATTTATGTCAGCTACCTGGAATTATGTTTGATACAGTTTGAATCTGATTAGTTTGAAAAACGCTGAACAAGTGGGACAAGAAAAAAATTATATTATGGGTCCTTAAAAAGTCATGGAAAAACTGTGTATGAACGTTATAATAACCAGCAGCTGTAGCTGTCAAATAAATGTAAAGGAGAAAAACAACAGTGTTTCTTCTTCCTGTCCCTGTGCGGTCAGGTGGTCCGCTCGGGCTCGTCAGCTCTCCTCATTAACAGTCTGGCAGCTGTCTGATGGAGCAGATATATCGTCCCGGCAGGTAAACCGAGCCTCGTTATCAGCAGACAGGTGTGTAACTGTAGTCCAGCACGCTGCTGCAAATCACAGGCGCACAGATGTAATCTGCCTCGGTTTAATCACGCTGCCTTTGTCCCAAACGTACTACGGGATTCACTTTACTCCATTTGTAAGGAAATTTCTCTGAACTTTCTCTTTGCCAAGTAGAAAAAGTTTTTAATTATAAAGTAGCTCATTTAGGCAGTGAAAGTCCTGAAGGTCAGAGCCGTGTGTCAGACTCACAGGTCACACTGGGATTTATTTATTACTGATGTTTATGAGTGTAAACATCCATTAAACAGATTTTTATATTCTGCTCTGATTATCTTCGGTCTGGAGGAAGAAATAATCCCATTGGCAAACTGTATCACATATAATAACGTATAACTTGTGTTTACAGTGTTGGTGTACAGGCTAAAAACAGGAGGATTTGTGTAAATGTGTTTGTTCCTGGTACAGAGCAACACTGTGGGGTAATCAATTAATTTACAAAGTAATAATTCATGATTTGATAAGGTAAAACAAACCACCAGCTAAAACACGATATATTCGTCAGCAGGGCTGCAACTGACGATTATTTTCAGTGTCGACAAATCTGTCGATTATTTCTTCGATTAGTCGATTAATCGTTTTATCGAAAAATGTGTTAAAATGTTGAAAAATGTAGGTCTGTCTCTCCCAAACCCCAAAATGATGTCATCTAATGTCTTGTTTCGTGCTCACGCCAAACGGTTTTAAGGTTGTTTTTTTTCTAAAGCTGCCAATATCTGAACGTAAGAAGCTGCAATGAGAGTATTTTGGGGCACCTTTATGGTACTTTTCTATGAAAAATGACTCAAACCGATTAGTCGACTACTAAAATAGTCACCAATTATTTTAATAGTCGATTAGTCATCTATTAGTCGACTAATTAATGCAGCCCTATTCATCATTCCATTAATCAACAAATAAATGATTAAATTTATATTTATATGGTTAGATAAATAGATCAACAAATAACATGTACAAGTGCAAGTTCTCATAAACACAGTGTGGGATTATTGTACTATTCATTTTTTTGTGGCTCATAGATTTTATTTAAAAATTTGTTGTTAAAATAACTTTTTTTTGTGAATGCAACTGATATGAAAACATTACGCAAGAATTGACTTTGCTAAGTCCCGCCCCAGACGTATAACAACACCTTCATTTTCAGGCTGGTTTTGTGGATTTGGAGCTAAATGTTGTGCCTGGGGCACGTCATGTATTAATGAGACTCGTTACCTGGAGAGGTTGGAAAAAGATTTGTTTCTTCCCTGTTCCAAAACCAAAACCAAAATCAAACACTGAAAAGTGTAGGGTTATCTAGCTACTGAAGATATAGCCTACTGAATGTATACACATGCTGCTTTTGCTTTGTAATGATTATAACGGGGAAACAAAGGCCGACCCTGCTGTACAGGAACCAGTGAAGGGAAGCAGGGAAACTTTGCTCATATTCAACCAGCTGTGTGTCATCACAGTGTGCGCAGAGAAACGTTATGCCTGTTTCTGCCTGTTCGTAAATGAAATGGGTCTGAAGGGCAGCTCAGATCAGTGCACGAGAAGAGAAACGTAAGTGAGGAAAGTAAACAAAGAGCTAAGGAAACAAAACATACAGTCAGATTATTTTTCTTTATCCACTGAGCTCTTTAGCAGAAATGTTTCCTGATGGTTAGTGTTATTGTTCACTGTTGCACAGTAAATATGATCTGTTCTTTCAACACTGGATTGTGTTGTTAATGTGCTAACTGGCTAACTAGCGTCAAGACGGTCTTCCTGTTTCCCTTTTTGAATAACGAATACAGACGACCACCATCTGCTGGTGTGGAGAGTTATTTCCTCTCACACAGGTGCAAAACGTACGTGCTGGTTGGCCGTCGGCTGTCGTCTTTGCAGTGTGTTCATGTGCAGTTTTTTTGGCTGAGACACGGTGACATGCAGCGATGCAGCAGGAGGCCTCCGTCGCTGCTAGTTTTAATGAGCTGGTCTGTTTGTTTTGTAGGAGAAGAGACCTCTGTGGATTATTCAGCTCCTGGTTAAAACCTCCTGAACAATGAGCACTGAAGGAATTCTAACCAGGAGAAGTTTCAGCTGGTTGCAATCTGCAGTCCTTGCTGCTGGACACCACTAAAAAAATCTTACAACCTTTAAAGTAAACGGGGTCAGCAGCAAAACTACATTAATAACATAATCCAGGTCTCATTCATCCAGTTTTTTCTCAGTACTCATGCAAAATGTAAATATATAAATGCCTCAAATTTGTCCTCACGTACAGAGCTGAAGTGTCCGTCAGCCTGATGTGGAGCTGTGTGTGTGTGTGTGTGTGTGTGTGTGTGTGTGTGTGTGTGTGTGTGTGTGTGTGTGTGTGTGTGTGTGTGTGTGTGTGTGTGTGTGTGTGTGTGAGAGCAGCTTCATGGCCTCACCTGACGCCAACAACAACATGGCTGAAAGTGTTTACGGCGGATCCTTTTACCTGCTGCAGTCAACACTTACCTGCAGGTGAAATTAAGTTACCTGAGAGTTACACTGAACTCTGAATGACCCCCCTCCCCCCTCACCTCCACCTCCACCTCCTCCCCGCCTCACGCTGCTCCATTAATTATTCCCGGGCCAATCACAGAGGATAGTGACAGGTTGGTGCCCGTCCAGCTTTTACAGACGACATCCACACTGATAAAGAGACGGGACAGGTTTCACTTTAGAGACGTTTCCTGACGTCCTCCATTTGTTAACGTCACCGCACAAACAAACAGCAAGTACACAAACTGGTGCAGGGTCATTTAAGACTCTGTGAAACCCTGCTGACACCAGTTACAATG
Organism: Epinephelus cyanopodus; assembly: GCA_026686955.1. Lineage (NCBI taxonomy): Eukaryota > Metazoa > Chordata > Actinopteri > Perciformes > Serranidae > Epinephelus > Epinephelus cyanopodus. Next base: position 3,318,659 of record CM048916.1, on the reverse strand, counting down.
CTAAATAACAGCAATTTAAAGAGCAGAGCAGACACCATGGAGAATTTAGATTTAAATCCAAGTCATAAAAGTGTATTTTTAACTGTTTTCAGGATCATTTAAAGACAGATTTGCAGGGTTTGTCCTCCCAGAAAACTCTATATCCCACAAATCAGAGAGTATATATGATTGTGTTAATTCTGAGTAAAGTGTACTATTTGTTATATTTTTAATTGGCAGAATTTAATTTATTATATTACACAGAAATGATGATAAACCTGACTTGTATGTGTGCTTTGTGTTCAGGAAGATAAATTCATACACGTAAAAAAAGGACAACAAAATAGCAAACAACTGCTGTGTAATATATTAATAATTTTACAATGTGTGGTCAGTGAAAGTGGAAAAAAATATTAGTAAAATATATATAAGACAAACTAAACACTTGCTTTGGATGGACACGTTTGTGTTTTGACTTCACCTAAAGGACTGTAGGGAGGGGAGAGCAGAGGGTCTTTAGTTAGTTGCATTCTGCAGCTTCACCACTAGATGCCACTAAATCTTAAACACTGCTCCTTTAAATGTCTGAACAGAACAGTCGTAGAGAACTTTGAAATGCAATTTATCTAAAGTTGTCAGGACTTAAATTGAAATCAGAAACCATCCAAAGAACAAGTAAATCTGAGCAAACATTCAGCGCCACATTCTGGTACTTGTTGCTGTGAACACAGTTTGTGTCCAAATAATTTGTTCTTTCTGAAACAACCGACGTCACAGCTTGTAGTTTGCACTGATTCTTGTATTGTTACATACTTTGTAAAGAAAGAGCTTCGTCTTTGCCGACATCTCTGTGATTACGCTCAGGCTGCTGTGTGCAAATCCACATTTCAGGATCAGTGTCTGTGAAGCTTTTTAGCCATTACAGCGCAGATTATTTCGAGACATTTTAGAAGCTCTGGCTCTGCAGACTTTCATGTTGGCTCGTGTGAAAACAAATCTGGAGTGCAAATCACAAACAGATGAGCAGGTTCCATGAGAAGGCGGCGGGTTCGAGGGTCCGAGGCTCAGCCGAGGGAATATGAATGAGACTTTTAATTGGCAGTGACGGCAACAACTGGCCGACTTCTTCTGCAGCACGATTAGGAAAAATCCAGGCCTCTAACGTCACGTGATCAGAGGCTGAAACTCTGAGACAGACGATAATGTGGCACAAAATTGGAGAGTTAAAAAACAGAATCAAACATGAAAAATGAATCGTTTCAGGATGTGGACATTTCCTCCATGACAGAAGATGAAAAAGCTGTTATTGTCTGGATGCTTTGATATCAATATTGAGCAGTGAAAGTACGTCTGAAATTTTACTGATGGAAATTAATCAAATATTTAAAATCTGATCAAAACTAAAAGATATTTTCATCAAAAGACAAAATCAGGTGACAATTAACTCAAAATGATAAAAATTCAGCAACTTTTGATAATTCAGAGTGGAAAATTATTTCTGCCACCATATTTTTCTTCTTATGTTTGTTGCGTATTCTCAAGAATAGCTCAGTTTATTGCCTGTTGTGTGGTAGTTTCAGAGCTACTTCCTGTCTCCAAACACTCTCAAACTCCTCCTGATGATGTCACCACAGACTATATAAAAACAGAATGTCACATAATGCACACCACATGGCCAAAGTATGTGGACACCAGAAAATTTAACTTATATGTGAAAGTTGAATTTTTGATTTCAAAACTTTGAGCATTAATCTGCAGCTGCCTGAACCATTTATTCATGCACACTGTGCTCATGATTTATTTTAGTAAAGGTAGCTACTGAGGCGGTTACAAGTGAAAGAATGCTTTACCAATTTTATTTTCAGAGCGTACAACATTTGGTGTACGATGACGGTCTGATAGACTGAAATTTCAGAATAAAGGAAACACTGCACATATTGAAGTGTGCAGCACATCACCAAGATAAAGCCCAGAGGAGCAGAGTGTTTGTCCTGAAAAGTTTTATCTGTTAAAGTAAAAAAGTATTAGCATCAAAGTAAAATGAGCAAAACTAAAAGTACTCATCGTGCAGACGGGCCCATTTCAGAATATTCTACATTATGTTATAGGATTAGAGTTACTGATGCGTTAATGTGTTCATCACTTTAATGTTGCAGCTGTTTGAGCCACTTCACTGTCGCTCAGTTAATCTATAATAATACATCAATATTAATGTATTACATTTTGTATTTATAAACCAGTAACCTCAGATTTAATATGAATCTAGTGCAGTTAAAAGAACATTTTTTGTCTCTGAGATGTGAAGTAAAAGTATAAAGTATCATAAACTGAAAATACTCTTAAACTGTACTTAAGGGGAACGCTGCCCAACTGGAGAATTCCAATATGTTGTTTCCATGGCCGAGGAAGGTTCAGTCAACATTTGTGAACGTGAGCTCTTCTCTCTCTCAAAGCCAGAAACCAGAGAACAAGGAGTCAAACTTGTGATGTCAAGTCTGGAGCTGCTCGTTACAGCTATGGTTATAGCTCTGATTAGTCAACTACTGTCCTTGTTCCAGTATACATCCATTTCATCTGCTTATCCGAAGCCGTGTCGCAGGGGCTGCAGGCTGAGCAAAGCACCCCAGACGTCCCTCTCCTCAGAGACACTTTCCAGCTCCTCCTGGAGGACCCCGAGGTGTTCCCAGGCCAGATGAGATATATAATCCCTCCAGTGTGTTCTGGCTCTGCCCCGGGGCCTCCTACCAGTGGGACGTGCCCAGAACACCTCTGACAGGAGGATCCTGATCAGATGTTGAACCAACTAACCTCTTTTAAAGCGAAGGAGCAGCGGCTCTACTCCGAGCTCCTCCCTCTGTCTCTAAGGCTGAGCCCAGACACCCTACAGAGGAAACTCATTTCAGCCACATGTATCCACGATCTCATTCTTTCGGTCACTACCCAGAGCTCATGACCATAGGTGAGGGTTGGGACATAGATGGACCAGTAAATTGAAAGCTTTGCCTTCCGGCTCAGCTCCTTCTTCACCATGACGATCCAGTGCAGCACCTGCATCACTGCAGAAGCCGCACCAAACTACCTTCACTGTGAACAAGACCCTGAGATACTTGAACTCCCTCGCTTGAGGCAGTAACTCCTTCCCAACCCAGTATACAATTTATGATTTATTGAGCCCAGTGTGTGCGACTCCTCTACGATAGGTGGAGATATGCCCCTTTCAACTTGTTAGTATTGGACCTTTTTCCTGTTGACCTATTACGTCACAGACCAAACAATGGACAAACAAGTTAGCTACGGTTAGCTAGCTGCTAACTGCTACCATGGTGGACAACTTTACAGCTCTGTACATTTGGTCTGTCCAAAAAGTCACGGCTCTGGATGTCGATTTCTCCATGTTGTTACGGCTTCTTCTTCTCTTACACATTTTTGGCATTCTGGTTTGATTTGGGTGGAGGAGGCGAATTTCCGTTTCCGACTTCCATTTATATGTAAGTAAATATGCTGAACCATTGTGATGGATTCAGAGTTTGCAGTGACGCCAATTATGTTCCGCCTCATTAGTTCACCACACGGAGCGTTTAACATGGCAACAACTGCAGCCGGCTCAAACGTGATTGGTTAATATCACGCAGACTACAAACAGCCTACAACCAGAAACCAGGGCTCTTCCTCTCTTCTTCCGGAGGCAAGATCTCCGGGGTTTGACTACAGACTCTACATTCACTGAACTTAGAGCCTGTATATAGAGACTAGTCCCACTGTGACAGATTCGATTTCAGTGAGACTTACATGTTTGTGTATTTTAAAAGTCTGGTTTTAAACGTACTGAATGACTTGGAGACAGCTTGTGTTTCTTTTGTCTTCTTTATACCCTAATGATCTTTATTTTATTGTAGTGTTCTCAGTTCTGAAACCAATATCTGTCACTGTACTCTAGAACATTGGTTCCCAATTGGTCCAGTCACAGAGTCCAGATTTCTCTTAGTCATTAGCTCACGGTTCACACAGTTTAATTTATTCAGTTTGGCATTTGGCCACGTCCTCGAGCTAGTTTGCATTGTCTGTCCAGTCGTCACTCCCTCTACACAAGGAAACTGCATTTCAAAACACACTTTTTTCCCTGTGACATCACAGTCTCTAGATTATAGAGAGAGCTGTTCATGCTTACTAATGTTTTTTGACTGTCTCTGAAGTGCAGTTACTTTCTACCATCGCTCTCAGGAAACCACTGGACTAATCTCTAAGATTTAATCATGTGTTTGAGCATTAAGATTTGAGACTAATCTCAGTGGCACTAACAGGATTAAACCAGGACAGACAGAACCAAAACAACAGTATATTAACAGGTGTCCACATACTTTTGGCCATATACTGTGTCTCTATACATGGCCTCACGCTGACTCCTGCTGGTCGGATCAGAGCAGTGCATGTAACTGTGAAGTCATTTGAGTTCACAAAGAAGTGTGTACTTGAACTTCCTTCAGTAGAAATACTTCTCATGTGCTTATACATTCTGCCAGCAGTGGAGGAGGAAGTATTTAGTTACTTTACTTGAATAAAAGTACTAATGCCACACTGTGAAAATACAATAATTGATACTTTTACTGAATATTTTGCAGGACTTTTACTTTAAATTGTAACCAGTAAAATGCAGTTAAAGTATTAATATATACATATATATGTATATGATGTCATGAGATGATTCTGACTCATGCATTAATATACAAGCAGGATTTTGCTGCTGTGCTTGGTGGAGCTCATTTTGAACTATTAATTATTGATTGTTTTCTTTATCAACTGCGTCCACTAGTTAACAGACTAATCAGGAATAACTGACTTAAAAAAACGTGTTTCTTTAAACTCTATTATGTGGGAATAGTCCAATATTTTTGAGATGTAGAAGAATAATGTAGTAGGGGGGAAAAGTACCTCAGATTTGTACTTAAGTAAATGTACTTTCCACCAATGCAAAAACATTTCTCACATAATTTACCATCAGATCATAAAGACTCTGTCAGGACTGCACAGTAATAAACTTTCATGTCTTTATGTTTCTCTACAATCAGAGTAATGACTTGTAATAAACACAAGTGGAACGTCACACTGAAGTCAACATCTGAAACATTTACACACGAGACATAAAGTTGACGGCGTCTGTAACAACTTTCAAACAGTTTATTTCTCATTTTTCCATGTATGAAGTTTCAGTGATGCAGCAAAGATGAAAACAGGAGTGAAAATCTAAGACTGAGTCCGTGTGGCCTCCATCACAAACGTCCCTTTAAACCAACACAAGATTTTTCAGCACCGACCTCAGATTAAACAAACAGGATATTAACTGTTTATAACAAACAAAAAATTATCAACCTAAAGAAAAAACAAAAACAGGATTTATCCCTAAAACAGAGCGAGTGGCAGGCGACTAAAAAAACATTTAAGATTACAGTTGTATTTTTTTTTTAATGTTTAAACCTTTATTGGCAACATCAACGTGCTTGAAATGTTCATGTTTTTTTATTTATCACCATTATTTATATGTAAACACAACACGGTCTCACTGAATTTCATGAAATGAGCCAAAACTCTGAAATGCAAAATTAATGAAATACAGTACAAATAATGTTAAGATTACTTATCCTCACCATGGAACACATTATCTGATAAAAACACAACCCTGACACGTTTCCACACGTTCAAAATATGAAACTATAACAGCTAAAGAAACTTTTTTTTAAGGGTTAAAGTTCTATTGAAAGAAGCTATTCTTCATGACTTCTATTGAACATGCACCAAAAACTGTAGATTTTATTGTGTAACTGTATAAAAATTCAAATATGCAAGTGGTCAAACTTAACCAGTAATACATACACTAGCATGCACAGAGATTATTTGCATTCGCAAGACATTTCACTCATTTCATTAAATTTTGAGACCAGCTTTGAAAAAAGACCTTTAATAAAGCTTTAAAGAGCTTTTAATAAAATCTGATCTACATGCAAAGAGCGACGGGCAGAAGAAGAAGAAGAAGAAGAAGAGGAGATCAGATCACACGTCATGCAAACACGTCACAAGTCTTCCGCTTCAGGTAGAAAAGTCTTTTTGCAGAGCGTCAGTAAATAAAGCCGGCCGTGTACTAAACACCGAGTACAGCAGCTTTTAGCGGTTAAACAGCCATTCTGTTTTTATCCTCCTCGGCTTCCCTTCTTCCCAAAGAGAGCTGGAGTATAAAGAAGTGAACGTCCAAAGCAGACGAGCTGCGTTCAGTACGACACAACATCACTGTGTTTGGTTTACAAAATCATTTACAGTCTTGTCTCTGCTCATTCTGCCGTGATGGAGCTCGTTTTTAGGAAATATTACAGGAGTAGAAACACAACAATATGTACTTTCTTTGTACAGAATTATTAAAAACTAAAAGTCGAAGTGAGAGTCAGAGTTCAGCAATCAGTGGCTTTACAGTTAATTTTCACAAAGCAGACGTAAAGTGGAAACAGACAAGCATTTTTAATTATGACGTAAATGCTGATTGCACGACGTCATGGCTGTAGAAATAATGACACCATCTGCGTTTAGATTGGTTCCCTATAAATGTCGCTTTCACTGCGCAGTGCTTATTTTCCAGCGCGTACGATCCTCCAGTAAAATGAAGGCTCTTCTACATCACAAGGAAGCGTGTCGACCATTGTGCACAACCAAAATAGGAAGAGGATGGCGCTTTCATTTCCCCCAGTGGCTTTAGCAACATTTCAAACAAAGACTTTAAGCTTAGTGCCGTTGGAACCACTGGCGCCAGAATAGGAGGGACAGCGAGACTTTTTTGCGCACAAGCAGACACCACAGATCGCAGTCATGTGCGCCCTGCCAACTGCGCCCCATTTACACTATCGCACCGCCTCGCCATTTTGTATACGAGGTACAATCGCGGAATGGAGGGGAGTTGTCTCATCTTGAACTCGCCACGGGAGGTAGTAACAGCACCGAAACAGTATCTACATAAATAGGACCGCCTGTGAGATGGAATCATGGGCGGCACAGGTGTGACATGTCTTTAATCTCACTGCTGGGAGATTTAGCTGATAGCAGTTAGCGGCTAACTCGAAGAAGAATGGCAGCTGTAAATGCCCGCAAATTGGCAAATCAATGAGCTCCTCCGAACAGAGCACGAGACCAGCCGCCACACCAAAGGGACGGTAAATAATTGTTAACTGACGCGTTAATGCCATTGTTACTGTTTACAAAGAGCTGCTGACATGTGGTACACGTCACATCGAGCTGTGATGCAGTGTCATCACACACTGGAGCGCAACAATGCTGCGGTCGTTTAGTTCTGTGTAAGAATGCAGAAGAGACATAAAGAAGAGACTCTATAGCGCCACCTCTGGTTCAGAACCTGAACAGTCTCGATCACATCATGTTGTTCATCGCAGCGTCACATCTACCTATGTTATACTTAAAAACTGTGAGCATGCAGGCAACATTTGGCTAGCCTTGTTTAAAAAATGAAAACCTAATGTGCAGCCGTTACCCTGCTTACTCAGTGTTGCAGATGGATTCACCAACAGGGACAGACTGTCCTGGAAGAGTTATAAGCGGAGCGAGAATTTTTAAGATATTCACAATTTTTTTTCCCGTGGCGTTGTGTGAACTGTTTTAATGCGTCCCGTCTCCGACGTGCTCACTGACGTGCAGAAGCAACGGACACCTGCTGCCTTCTTCTAAAGATTCACCGGTGTGAAGTTGAAGTTTAATCTATGCTCCATGTTAGACACAGAAACTGAGCCTTCTGTCCGGACTCTGCGTTAATGTCATCCATATTTATGCACGTTTTCTGAGCGCTTACAAACACGGATGAAGCGGTGCTTGGTGGAAACGAGGCTTATATCGGTAACTCTTCCTCAGTTCTCCACAGCGATTATCCCCAGTAGCAGAAATGGTGAACAGTGATACAACCAAAGTAACGTTGGGAAACAAAGCGCGGCACGTCCTGTGGTCGTTGGTCGTCTCTAAGGAAAACAGAAAGCGATCCGATTGTCTTTGCGACAACTTAAAAAAGCTAGGAAGGGGAAAACTTGTCTATTTCCACTTTAATGAGAATTATCTAAATTTCTGTACGTTTACTAATTTAATTTTCTTCAGATTTACAGAAAATATAAAAACCCTTGACAAGCCTTTTGTGGCTGAATTCAAACGGCAACAAGTCGGATTTTATTCCACAAAGCTGAGAGTTTTATGTGTTGAGATTTCTGCAGTAAATCTACAAACGTGTGTGAAGCAGTTTTCATAGAGTACTCTCAAACAGTAGTTGCTCGTCCCTGACGGTATGCTGCGTTCATGTCATGCCAGAGTTATGTAATAAGTCACTTCCGACTTGTAAATAAAGTTCACGTCAATATCTACATCATTATTACAACTTAACACAAAAGTGCCAAAAAAAGCAAATGTGAGCGCTTATGTAAGCCAAAGTCTGTCCTTTAAAAACATGTAGTGCCCAATCTCCCTCTTTATTTCTGACAAAATGTAGCCGAACACGACTGTGAAATGAAGCAGATCTTCAAGTGTAAATAATGCAACACTCCAGTAAGATAAATGCATTCAATAATACAGTTACATCTCGAAAATAAAGACAGATTTTTACCTGTAATTCAACTGCATGTCATTAAATTCTTGTTGGCACTTCATGCTGTGTTTGTGTTGTTCTGAAATCAAGTAACATCACCGCTAACTACACTCACCCACTACAGTTCACTCTCTGTAAGATAGACTCCTTTGATTCTCCACAGAAAAAAAAACCCAATGACACCAAAATAAATATAAAAAACCCACATACCTTGAAAAACCAGTAAAACATACAGAACACATACACACTCAAAGACACACACACACACTCCAGCTTTCCTCCACCAAACTGAAACCGTCGCTCTGCGTTAAAAAGCCGTCCGTCAGCTTTTAAAGTGCGACGAGTCACAGAGAGTTCCTGTTCGATAATACGTGGTGAGAGTTTGGCTTCAGAAGGCTCGGGGGGGAGGGAGGGTGAGGGGGGAGGGAGGCGGGGGGAGGAGGGGAGATTCACAGAGAAAATACTTTCGTTGAGCGTTTTGATGGACGACGTCTTCGAGCAGATCTTCAGTAAATGGAGGAAGAAAAAATAAACTTGTCAGACGTCCACCACCATCTTTTTGTGAATGTCTAATCCACCAACGACCTGGAGGAGATAAAAGGAAGTGAGGTCACATTTTTTGATTTCACTTTTTTTTTTAATAGCGTTTAGCTCATTAAAGTCCCACTGAGCAACAGGGAGAGTAAACAGACAAGTTCAGAGCTGCACCAGTCAAGCTAAAGACAGTGTTGGCTGATGGTCCACCTCTTTGGTTCAGACTGAAATATCTCAACAAATATTGTATTGAATGCAATTAAATATTTTTCAAACATTAGTGATGCCCAGAGAATCTATCCTACAGATTTTGGTGATCGTCCTTCACAATGCCTCCATCTCCTTTCTGAACCTGGCGGCTCTGCAGAGCTTTGTTGTCTCAGTCCAGTACCTTTGCAGCCAGCAGTAACCCTTCACACATGGTACCTAGCCCACAGGAACGCCGCTCTATGGAGCCTTTTAGCTGTTTTAGCTCCTAGTTTTGGTTTCATGGCACATTTATTGTCTTGCTTCTCTCTCTGCAATTTAATCTTTTCGCCTCTATGTTTGTAGCAGGATCCAGCAGCTGCTTTCAGCCACAAGAGGTCGAAACAAGAACACGTTTTGTAAGAGCGTGTTTTGGCTTGTGACCTTCATCGCGGTCTCACAAGAAGAAGAGGGGAAGTTTTGACCTCTTCAGACTTTTTCCTCTCGGTTCACCTTTAAAGGAGGTAAAGTTGTTCCAGAAATCTAAACTCTGTCTCAAAGCTGTGTTTTCAGACTAAAGCTCTCTGGTTAGTGCACAGGAGATGTAGAAGAAGGTGGTGAAGCTGAATCTTCGTTGATACTCACCGCACAGAACTCCTCAAAGGATATCCTGCCGTCGCCGTCCTTGTCTGCGTTGATGATGGTCTTGTCGACGATCTGTTGGAGTTGGGTGTCCTTCAGGTTGTTTCCCACCATCATCTTGAGGACCTGGAAGAGCTCGCCGTTGGATATGTAGCCGTCTTTGTCCATGTCGTAGATCCTGAAGGCAACTGAGGTCAGAGAGGCGACAAGAGGAATGATGTCAGCATTTATTTTACAAGGTGCGTGCTCTGTTCTGATGCTTTTTATGCACTCTGGCACCTTATTTACCTTTAAAGTACAAACCCTCTATTTCTATTGTGAAGTTTGAATAAGAGCTTCACTGAAGTTAATTCCAGCTTATTTTAGGCATTACTGTGCGTTTGACACTGAAACAGGAACCTGTTCTTTGTTAAATCTGCGCTCATTTTGATGTTAAGATTCCAGTTTCTTTAAAACCATGACTGTTGACTTCTTCCATCCTTAATCAGCTGTTGCTCAGAGGGATCTGGTTGAATCATCATACAGTGTTTTGTTCTCTATGTACAAAACAAACCCTTCATACTGAACAACATCTAATTGTGAAGAGGACTTTCGGCGACTTGAAAGTCAAACACCATTCAAACATAAAGAGGAGTCAACTTTTTTAACGGTAAAGTGCAAAACTGATTAATAATGATAAAAAACCATCAGAGATGTGATGACACCTGATGTTTGTTGGACACTTACAACGTAACTTCTGCTCCTTGTCACCTTTGACGCTGAACTGGGAGACTCCTTCGATGAACTCTGCCGAAGGACACACAAACATCATCGGTTAACTGCAGGTAAGATGTTAAACTTGCTGCTACATAATAAATGTAATTTGTAAACAGGAAATTACCCACTGTGATGCAAATAATTACAAGATGACCCAGCAACCAATAAAACAGGTTGACTTCGTTGACACGTATGGATTCAACTGACAGTTTTTAACATACTATGACTTTTTTTTGGACATACTATACTATGACTTTTTTTTTTTTTTTACATACTATACTATGACTTTTTTCGACATACTATACTGACTTTTTTTACATATACTATGACTTTTTTCGACATGCAATACTATGACTTTTTTTTTTTTTTTACATACTATACTATGACTTTTTCCGACATACTATACTATGACTTTTTTTCAACATACTATACTATGACTTTTTTTTTTTTTTTACATACTATACTATGACTTTTTCCGACATACTATACTATGACTTTTTTCGACATACTATACTGACTTTTTTACATATACTATGACTTTTTTCGACATGCTATACTATGACTTTTTTTTTTTACATACTATACTATGACTTTTTTGACATGCTATACTATGACTTTTTTGACATACTATACTATGACTTTTTTTGACATACTATACTATGACTTTTTTTCAATATACTATACTATGACTTTTTTCGACATGCTATACTATGATTTTTTTTTAACATACTATACTATGACTTTTTTTTACATACTATACTATGACTTTTTTTTTTTTACATACTATACTATGACTTTTTTTTACATACTATACTATGACTTTCGACATGTTTTGACTTTTTTGACATATTATACTATGACCTTTTTCGACATGCTATACTATGACTTTTTTTGACATGCTATACTATAACTTTTTCCGACATACTATACTATGACTTTCGACATGTTTTGACTTTTTTGACATATTATACTATGACCTTTTTCGACATGCTATACTATGACTTTTTTTGACATGCTATACTATAACTTTTTCCGACATACTATACTATGACTTTTCGACATATTATACTGACTTTTTTACATATACTATGACTTTTTTTGACATACTATACTATGACTTTTTTGACATGCTATACTATGACTTTTTCGACATATTATACTATGACCTTTTTCGACATGCCATACTATGACTTTTTTTGACATGCTATACTATAACTTTTTCCGACATACTATACTATGACTTTTCGACATATTATACTGACTTTTTTACATATACTATGACTTTTTTCGACATGCTATACTATGACTTTTTTTTTTTTTTACATACTATGACTTTCGACATATTATACTATGACTTTTTTGACATATTATACTATGACCTTTTTCGACATGCTATACTATGACTTTTTTTGACATGCTATACTATAACTTTTTCCGACATACTATACTATGACTTTTTTCGACATGCTATACTATGACTTTTTTGACATGCTATACTATGACTTTTTCCGACATACTATACTATGACTTTTTTTTTTTACATACTATACTATGACTTTTTCCGACATACTATACTGACTTTTTTACATATACTATGACTTTTTTTTACATACTATACTATGACTTTTTCCGACATACTATACTATGACTTTTTTTTTTACATACTATACTATGACTTTTTCTGACATACTATACTATGACTTTTTTTTTTTTTTTACATACTATACTATGACTTTTTTTTTTACATACTATACTATGACTTTTTTGACATACTATACTATGACTTTCGACATATTATACTATGACTTTTTTGACATATTATACTATGACTTTTTCCGACATACTATACTATGACTTTTTTTTTTTTTACATACTATACTATGACTTTTTCCGACATACTGACTTTTTTACATATACTATGACTTTTTTGACATGCTATACTATGACTTTTTTGACATACTATACTATGACTTTTTTGACATATTATACTATGACTTTTTTCGACATGCTATACTATGACTTTTTTTGACATACTATACTATGACTTTTTTGACATACTATACTATGACTTTTTGACATTTACTATGACTTTTTTCGACATGCTATACTATGACTTTTTGACATACTATACTATGACTTTTTCGACATGCTATACTATGACTTTTTTGACATGCTATACTATGACTTTTTCCGACATACTATACTGACTTTTTTACATATACTATGACTTTTTTCGACATGCTATACTATGACTTTTTTTTTTACATACTATACTATGACTTTTTTGACATACTATACTATGACTTTCGACATATTATACTATGACTTTTTTGACATATTATACTATGACCTTTTTCGACATGCTATACTATGACTTTTTTTGACATGCTATACTATAACTTTTTCCGACATACTATACTATGACTTTTCGACATATTATACTGACTTTTTTTTACATATACTATGACTTTTTTCGACATGCTATACTATGACTTTTTTTTTTTTTTTTTTACATACTATGACTTTCGACATATTATACTATGACTTTTTCCGACATACTATACTATGACTTTTTTTGACATACTATACTATGACTTTTTTGACATGCTATACTATGACTTTTTTGACATATACTATGACTTTTTTCGACATGCTATACTATGACTTTTTTGACATGCTATACTCTGACTTTTTCCGACATACTATACTATGACTTTCGACATATTATACTATGACTTTTTTGACATATTATACTATGACCTTTTTCGACATGCTATACTGACTTTTTTTGACATGCTATACTATAATTTTTTCCGACATACTATACTATGACTTTTTTTTTTTACATACTATACTATGACTTTTTCCGACATACTATACTATGACTTTTTTTCGACATGCTATACTATGACTTTTTCGACATACTATACTATGACTTTTTTTGACATACTATACTATGACTTTTCGACATACTATACTGACTTTTTTACATATACTATGACTTTTTTGACATGCTATACTATGACTTTTTCGACATACTATACTATGACTTTTTTTCGACATGCTATACTATGACTTTTCGACATACTATACTATGACTTTTTTTGACATACTATACTATGACTTTTCGACATACTATACTGACTTTTTTACATATACTATGACTTTTTTCGACATGCTATACTATGACTTTTTTTGACATGCTATACTATAACTTTTTCCGACATACTATACTATGACTTTCGACATGTTTTGACTTTTTTGACATATTATACTATGACCTTTTTCGACATGCTATACTATGACTTTTTTTGACATGCTATACTATAACTTTTTCCGACATACTATACTATGACTTTTCGACATATTATACTGACTTTTTTACATATACTATGACTTTTTTTGACATACTATACTATGACTTTTTTGACATGCTATACTATGACTTTTTTGACATACTATACTATGACTTTCGACATATTATACTATGACCTTTTTCGACATGCCATACTATGACTTTTTTTGACATGCTATACTATAACTTTTTCCGACATACTATACTATGACTTTTCGACATATTATACTGACTTTTTTACATATACTATGACTTTTTTCGACATGCTATACTATGACTTTTTTTTTTTTTACATACTATGACTTTCGACATATTATACTATGACTTTTTTGACATATTATACTATGACCTTTTTCGACATGCTATACTATGACTTTTTTTGACATGCTATACTATAACTTTTTCCGACATACTATACTATGACTTTTTTCGACATGCTATACTATGACTTTTTCCGACATACTATACTATGACTTTTTTTTTTTACATACTATACTATGACTTTTTCCGACATACTATACTGACTTTTTTACATATACTATGACTTTTTTTTACATACTATACTATGACTTTTTCCGACATACTATACTATGACTTTTTTTTTTTACATACTATACTATGACTTTTTCTGACATACTATACTATGACTTTTTTTTTTTTTTACATACTATGACTTTTTTTTTTACATACTATACTATGACTTTTTTGACATACTATACTATGACTTTCGACATATTATACTATGACTTTTTTGACATATTATACTATGACTTTTTCCGACATACTATACTATGACTTTTTTTTTTTACATACTATACTATGACTTTTTCCGACATACTGACTTTTTTACATATACTATGACTTTTTTGACATGCTATACTATGACTTTTTTGACATACTATACTATGACTTTTTTGACATATTATACTATGACTTTTTTCGACATGCTATACTATGACTTTTTTTGACATACTATACTATGACTTTTTCGACATGCTATACTATGACTTTTTTGACATGCTATACTATGACTTTTTCCGACATACTATACTGACTTTTTTACATATACTATGACTTTTTTCGACATGCTATACTATGACTTTTTTTTTTACATACTATACTATGACTTTTTTGACATACTATACTATGACTTTCGACATATTATACTATGACTTTTTTGACATATTATACTATGACCTTTTTCGACATGCTATACTATGACTTTTTTTGATGCTATACTATAACTTTTTCCGACATACTACTATGACTTTTCGACATATTATACTGACTTTTTTTTACATATACTATGACTTTTTTCGACATGCTATACTATGACTTTTTTTTTTTTCATACTATGACTTTCGACATATTATACTATGACTTTTTTTGACATACTATACTATGACTTTTTTGACATGCTATACTATGACTTTTTTGACATATACTATGACTTTTTTCGACATGCTATACTCTGACTTTTTTGACATGCTATACTCTGACTTTTTCCGACATACTATACTATGACCTTTTTCGACATGCTATACTATGACTTTTTTTGACATGCTATACTATAATTTTTTCCGACATACTATACTATGACTTTTTTTTTTTACATACTATACTATGACTTTTTCCGACATACTATACTATGACTTTTCGACATACTATACTGACTTTTTTACATATACTATGACTTTTTTGACATGCTATACTATGACTTTTTCGACATACTATACTATGACTTTTTCGACATGCTATACTATGACTTTTTTTGACATACTATACTATGACTTTTTTTGACATACTATACTATGACTTTTCGACATACTATACTGACTTTTTTACATATACTATGACTTTTTTCGACATGCTATACTATGACTTTTTCGACATGCTATACTATGACTTTTTCAACATACTATACTATGACTTTTTTTCAACATACTATACTATGACTTTTTTGACATGCTATACTATGACTTTTTTTCAACATACTATACTATGACTTTTTTGACATGCTATACTATGACTTTTTTGACATACTATACTATGACTTTTTTTCAACATACTATACTATGACTTTTTTGACATGCTATACTATGACTTTTTTGACATACTATACTATGACTTTTTTTCAACATGCTATACTATGACTTTTTTTTTTTACATACTATACTATGACTTTCGACATATTATACTATGACTTTTTTGACATGCTATACTATGACTTTTTTCGACATGCTATACTATGACTTTTTTGACATACTATACTATGACTTTTTTCGACATACAATACTATGAATTTTTTGACATGACTCTTTTCGACATGCTATACTATGACTTTTCGACATACTATGCTATGACTTTTTTGACATACTATACTATGACTGTTGACATTTCTGCAACATATGATATGACATACAATAAGGTTTTGGTTTTTTTTAAAAACATTTTTATTACATATTCCACAATATTTTTATTTTAAGATATCAAACTATGACATGTTTTATGACATATGACATTCTTATGACATTTTTTGACATATTACTCTGATATATTTATCAGATATCAAACTGACATTTTTTTATGACATACTGTTGGGATTCACTGGACCACAGATGATTTGTCATTTGTTAAGTCTAAACTGGACATGTCAAGGTCTTTCTTCTCTGGGCCTTGGCATCTGAAATGGTGGCCAACACCGCATGTTCTTTGTTCCACTGGCACAGATGCTCTTGCCCCTGAACCATCGCAGGAGGCACTTGCTCTACAGACTCTTGCTGCTCCTTCTCTTGAGCTGCTGACCGGCTCTTGCTCCAAAGACTCTCTTCCCCTCACTCACAGCAGAAGCAAAACCTGGAGACCAGACAGGTTTGTGTGCCAAACACAAGGTTTGCAACTAACTTTCCAGCAACAAGGAGAACCGAGTTGAGTTAGTACCCCAATGTCTAACTCTGCAAATGCCCCGAGCAACCGGTTTCCTCAGATCTGCACCTTCAGAACAAGGACACAGCAAAGACTGCACCTGGAGCCACAGCTCTGTCAGCCTTCATCTATCGGCTAAAAAGCAGCACACCACAAAGCAACTCTTCCCTCCATCCATTCAAGAATTGGTAACATAAAAACTGGGCATAGCAGGACATTGCAGTTGTACAGGCTAAGCAAGACTTTGTCAATTGTGATTTAATGATGTTTACTGAGTTACTGTTGGGATTGTTTGCAGTTAGCTTATTGGTTACTTGGCTTGGCCAAAGCTAAGTGTAATGTTAGTTTTCTGATGCTTTACACAGACAGAGTTATGCATGCAACTAAACATCCTATGTACTTTGCAACATAAATCACACACACATACTTGCTCACACATTGGCTTTCAACATAGCCACACCCGAAGAGGTAACTCAAACTTCCCACTTCTTTTACTTTGTTTTTGTCCTGACCACACAGTCAGGCAAACCTCCTCCGATCCGATTTTGTTTGTAGGCCGAACGGCCTTTTGTTTCATACACCCGCCTTTGTCTCTTTCACTCTCTCTATCTCACATACACACACACACACACACACACCTACATACACATATATACACACCCATGCTTGTATATAGTTAGATAGTTAGAATTTGTGTGTTTTGTTTGCTTTGCTTTCTATGTGAATAAATATATTTGGAATCATACCTGCTGTCTGTTTAATGTTGCACAAGCGTGAATAAATATTCAACCTCTGCAAATACTCCAGAATCCTTTAGCCTTTACTATTAATATGATAATTCAATGTAAATTAAGTCACATTATTTGACATGATTAATAATAATTATTAATAATAATAATAATCGTAAATTATGTCCGATAGCCATTTTTATACTTAAAATTGGAGATCTGTTATGAGTTTAGGCCCATGTTAAGGCTTAGTAACAGCAATGGTTCCCCTCGCTGAGGCATAGATCCCAACAATACTATACTATAACTTTAATGACATTTTTGACATACTATTGACTTTTTTGTCATACTATACCATGATTTTAATGACATGTTATATATCACATTTTTATGCCATACAATACAGTCATGGAAAAAATTATTAGACCACCCTTGTTGTCTTCAATTTCTTGTTCATTCTAATATCTGGTACCACTAAACGTATAATACAATGAACACAACAAAAAATGCAGCTGGTCACATAATACTTTATGTCCTATTTGACATTCTTAAGCTTAATTGATTCCCAGGGTATATAAGAGGCCATTTCATGTCACAAGCAGCACTGCACATGCAAAGGCCTAGAGTGGTTTCCTGCTTACATTCAAGCCGTAGCACAACTCAGAAGTTGTCAGCTCTCACATAATGCCTAAAACAAAAGAATTATGTGAAGCCACAAAGGCAGCCATCTTGGCACTGCTGGAAATTGGCATGAGTGAGAGACAGGTAGCGAAAAAACTGAAGATCTCCAAGACAGCCGTTCATTACAACAAAAAAAAACAAGCTGAACATGGCACTACCAAATTGCTACCTGGCCGTGGCAGGAAACGTCTTTCTACCCCACGAGATGACCGTGCACTCATCCGTTCCTGTGTCAGGAATCGTCGTCAGACCTCCAGGGACCTTAAAAATGAGTGGGCACTGTCGAGAAATGTGACTTGTTCGGCAAGGACAGTTCGAAACTGACTTGTTGAAGCTGGTTTGAAGTCACACAGAGCACGCAAGAAGCCCTTCATCAATGAAAGGCAGAGGAAGGCCCGGTTACTCTTTGCTCGAGACCACAAGGATTGGACTGTTGATGATTGGGCTAAGGTTCTCTTCAGTGATGAATCCAATTTTGAATTGATGCCCACTCCAGCCAACTTACTGGTTAGGAGGAAGCCTGGAGAAGCTTACAACCCAGACTGTCTTGCCCCTACAGTAAAACATGGGGGTGGATCAGTCATGATCTGGGGTTGTTTCAGTCTGAGTGGAACAGGGCAAATGCAATTGTGTGAAGGCCGAATGAACCAGGTCATGTACAGGACTACCCTTGAAAACAGTCTTCTTTCATCAGCTGGAAAACTCTTTCCTGCCTCGAATGACTGGATTTTCCAACAAGACAATGCCCCTTGCCACACGGCAAGGTCAGTTAAAGCCTGGATGGAGAACCACAACATTCGCACCATGCCTTGGCCTGCTCAATCACCAGATCTTAATCCAATTGAAAACCTGTGGAAAATCATCAAACTCAAAATGGAGAACCACAAGCCCAAAAACAAAGAAAATTTGTTTGAATTTGTCCAACAGGAATGGGCTGCTGTGACAGCAGAACAATGTCAGAAGCTGGTGGAGAGCATGCCAAGACGCATGGCTGCAGTCATCAAAAACAATGGTTATGCAATCAAGTATTAACTCTTGTGTGTATCATGTGTTTAAAGCAAACAGAAAAGAAAACATGGAATGCTTAAAAGTAGTGTTTTTGGCGGTACAATGCCATAGCTATTGATGTAAGAATTTAAGTAATTTTGGTTATTATCAAGAAAACCATGGAAAATGAATAGTTCTTAGTTCTTAAATTAAACTCTCATGAGCTATTTTTGTTGTTATCATTATAATTGTCCAAACAAATGTACCTTTAGTTGAGCCAGGCATTAAAATTAACAAGAAATTGAAGAAAACAAGGGTGGTCTAATAATTTTTTCCATGACTGTATATGACATTTTTATGACATTACACATTTTTTATTTTGTTTTATCAGATATCAAATTGACATTTTCTATGATGTACTATAGTTTGACTTTTATGACATTTTTTGACATGCTATACTAAAACTTTTTAGGCATATACTATGACTTTTTGTGACATACTATAGTATGACTTTTTGACATACTATGACTTTTATGACATTTTTTGACATACTATAGTATGACTTTTTTAATGACATAGTCTGTCATATAAAGTCATAAAACAAGTCATACTGAAGTATGCCAAAAAAATGTCATCTCAACTCAAATTTATTCATAAAGCACATTTAAAAACAACTCACGTTGACCGATGTGCTGTACAAAAAAAAAAAAAAAAAAATGCTAGAAAAAAAACAAAACACACATAGGGGTGACATAATTGTCAGGTATAACATAGTATGTCAAAAAATGTCAGAAAAAAGTCATAGTATAGTATGTCAAAAAAATCATAATACACTATGTCAAAAATGTCATAAGAAAGTCACAGCATAGTATGTCAAAAAAGTCAGTATAGTATGTCAAAAAAAAGTCATAGTATAGTATGTCAAAAAATTCATAATATAGTATGTCATAAGAAAGTCATAGTATAGTATGTAAAAAAAAATCATAATATAGTATGTCAAAAAAAATCATAATATAGTATGTCAAAAAAAAGTCATAGTATAGTGTGTAAAAAAAAATCATAATATAGTATGTCAAAAAAAATCATAATATAGTATGTCAAAAAAAAGTCATAGTATAGTGTGTTAAAAAATTCATAATATAGTATGTCAAAAAATGTCAAAGTCACAGCACAGTATGTCAAAAAATGTCATAAGAAAGTCATAGTATAGTATGTAAAAAAAATTCATAATATAGTATGTCAAAAAATGTCAAAGTCACAGCACAGTATGTCAAAAAATGTCATAAGAAAGTCATAGTATAGTATGTCAAAAAAAAGTCATAGTATGTCAAAAAATTCATAATATAGTATGTCAAAAAAAGTCATAGTATAGTATGTCAAAAAAAAGTCATAGTATAGCATGTCAAAAAAAGTCAGTATAGTATGTCAAAAAAAGTCATAGTATAGCATGTCAAAAAAAGTCAGTATAGCATGTCAAAAAAAGTCATAGTATAGTATGTCAAAAAAAGTCATAGTATAGTATGTCAAAAAATTCATAATATAGTTTGTCAAAAAAAAGTCATAGTATAGTGTGTTAAAAAATTCATAATATAGTATGTCAAAGTCACAGCACAGTATGTCAAAAAAAGTCATAGTATAGCATGTCAAAAAAAGTCATAGTATAGCATGTCAAAAAAAGTCATAGTATAGTATGTCAAAAAATTCATAATATAGTATGTCAAAAAAAGTCATAGTATAGTGTGTTAAAAAATTCATAATATAGTATGTCAAAAAATGTCAAAGTCACAGCACAGTATGTCAAAAAATGTCATAAGAAAGTCATAGTATAGTATGTCAAAAAAAGTCATAGTATAGTATGTCAAAAAATTCATAATATAGTATGTCAAAAAAGTCATAGTATAGCATGTCAAAAAAAGTCATAGTATAGCATGTCAAAAAAAGTCATAGTATAGTATGTCAAAAAAGTCATAGTATAGTATGTCAAAAATTCATAATATAGTTTGTCAAAAAAAAGTCAGTATAGTGTGTTAAAAAATTCATAATATAGTATGTCACAGTCACAGCACAGTATGTCAAAAAAAGTCATAGTATAGCATGTCAAAAAAAGTCATAGTATAGTGTGTAAAAAAAAATCATAATATAGTATGTCAAAAAAAATCATAATATAGTATGTCAAAAAAAAGTCATAGTATAGTGTGTTAAAAAATTCATAATAGTATGTCAAAAAATGTCAAAGTCACAGCACAGTATGTCAAAAAATGTCATAAGAAAGTCATAGTATAGTATGTAAAAAAAATTCATAATATAGTATGTCAAAAAATGTCAAAGTCACAGCACAGTATGTCAAAAAATGTCATAAGAAAGTCATAGTATAGTATGTCAAAAAAAAGTCATAGTATGTCAAAAAATTCATAATATAGTATGTCAAAAAAAGTCATAGTATAGTATGTCAAAAAAAGTCATAGTATAGCATGTCAAAAAAAGTCAGTATAGTATGTCAAAAAAAGTCATAGTATAGCATGTCAAAAAAAGTCAGTATAGCATGTCAAAAAAAGTCATAGTATAGTATGTCAAAAAAAAGTCATAGTATAGTATGTCAAAAAATTCATAATATAGTTTGTCAAAAAAAAGTCATAGTATAGTGTGTTAAAAAATTCATAATATAGTATGTCAAAGTCACAGCACAGTATGTCAAAAAAAGTCATAGTATAGCATGTCAAAAAAAGTCATAGTATAGTATGTCAAAAAATTCATAATATAGTATGTCAAAAAAAGTCATAGTATAGTGTGTTAAAAAATTCATAATATAGTATGTCAAAAAATGTCAAAGTCACAGCACAGTATGTCAAAAAATGTCATAAGAAAGTCATAGTATAGTATGTCAAAAAAAGTCATAGTATAGTATGTCAAAAAATTCATAATATAGTATGTCAAAAAAGTCATAGTATAGCATGTCAAAAAAAGTCATAGTATAGCATGTCAAAAAAAGTCATAGTATAGTATGTCAAAAAAAGTCATAGTATAGTATGTCAAAAAATTCATAATATAGTTTGTCAAAAAAAAGTCAGTATAGTGTGTTAAAAAATTCATAATATAGTATGTCACAGTCACAGCACAGTATGTCAAAAAAAGTCATAGTATAGCATGTCAAAAAAAGTCATAGTATAGTATGTCAAAAAATTCATAATATAGTATGTCAAAAAAAAGTCATAGTATAGTATGTCAAAAAATTCATAGTATAGTATGTCAAAAAAAGTCATAGTATAGTGTGTTAAAAAAATCATAATATAGTATGTCAAAAAATGTCAAAGTCACAGCACAGTATGTCATAAGAAAGTGATAGTATATTATGTCAAAAAAAAGTCATAGTATAGTATGTCAAAAAAAGTCATAGTATAGCATGTCAAAAAAAGTGATAGTATAGTATGTCAAAAAAAGTCATAGTATAGTATGTCAAAAAATTCATAATATAGTTTGTCAAAAAAAAGTCATAGTATAGTGTGTTAAAAAATTCATAATATAGTATGTCAAAGTCATAGTATAGTATGTCAGAAAATGTCATTAAAGAATCTATGTATGCTATCAGGCTGCTAAATGTTGACTGCAGTCTTTAAATGAATGCCTTATTTTGTAACCACATACTTGGTTTATTCCTGTGTCTGTTGTTCTTGACATGGCCCATACATTCAATAAATGTAGTTGAGTAATGTGCAATGCTTTCAAATGTTTTACTTACTACTTAGTTTATTCAAGTATGAGAATTTTTATTCTTTGCCTGATCCTCGTGTGCGTCAGTGTGCATTGGACCACACGAGGTGCCAGGGTGCATCTTTTGCCCATGTATTGATCTCTGTGACATGCTGTCTGTGACTTTATGTAGGGTCCGAGTTGACTGTAAAACTGAATTATCGCTCTGGGATAAATAAAGTTGTCTCAACTCAACTGATCTAAAAACACAATGTTGATCTTGATGATCTTAACAGGTAGTAGTTTTCTGTACTTCAACCAAACGGACTGCATTTATAAATCTGATTCACCCGTTCAACATGAAGACAGGAGGAGTCGGGAATTAAACCTCCAAACTGTCATGTGATTCATTCATTTGATGCTCTGACTTTTTCAGCTCTCTGGACCTGTGGACAGTATACAATGCACTAAACGCAATTCTGAAGCACTGAGATCATTTCCTGCACACCGTACATTTTGTGGCACAAACATAAACTCCATAGCATGACAGGATTTAATTCTGTGGCTTTTTTTGAGTGAAATGTACCAAAATGACCAGAAGAAAAATGTTCCACAAGTATCAAGAAAAACTGTTCATGTTGGGAGATAACCAGCAGAGATCTTGTCTAAATTCTGTGTTTACTATCAGTTAAAATATTCTGGCTGTACTAGACCATCGTGGTAAATCAATGAGCAGGAGTGAAGTATGAAAGTTTTGGGTTTTTATATTATATTACAGCCATTTAGATGATGTGCTTGTCCAGAGAGACATACAATAAAGGCATTCAACACAAGGGAGATTTTTGTATCAAAGTGAAAAATTATCTTGATCTGTCTGGCATTTTATTTAATGTATTTTTATCTGTTTTCAGATTTATAATTTGACTGAGAGAGCTGTGCAAGGACCTCACTGTGTCTGTCCCTGCCCAAAGCTAAATAAAGTTTTTTTCCTAACTAAAACATACTTGATTATGATATATATAAATACCACAGACAGTGACAGATTCAGGGACAGAGGATGAAGTTTTTCATCGTGTTATACAAAAATGCATTTCTACCAAATTCATTAATGAGGTAATGCTATTTTACTTGTAGTGACTGCTCTCATTTTGGCACAAGATGTTGGATTTTAGCATCATTTGTGGATTTGCCAGTGCAGTGCTTTGCAATTGTTGAGTGCTGTCAGAGCAGCAACAACAGCTGAAACACTGATAAACTCGCTAATGCTGCTGTATTCACACAATAAATCACCTTCATTCATTCTTGAATAAACTGAATTGGGACAAATCATGTCCTACAAAAAAAAGTAAAAAAAAAAAAAAATATAATCATTACCTATAAACAGTGATTTTGTTTCTGAGGTGAAACATTATTTTTTAAAGGATTTATTTACAAGAAAAAATATAATTTCAAAATACTTTAATCTGCTTTTGTTTTTTGGCAGAATTCACAACTTCAAACTAATAAAAAAAATGCATGAAAAGCCTTCAAAAACTAAAACTAACAGTACATATTAATAACATAAGTGTACTACTATAATCATTTTTGTTTTAAAATATATTATTTTGACCCTTTAAAGACGTGTCCCAGATTTCTGTCAACACTCAGATTTCTATAAAAACACAATTTAATCAGGTACAAAAGGAGTGAGCTCTATCACAGAGAGTCCTGTCTCACTTCCTGGTTTCCAAAAAGAGGTGGCAATGCTGCTCAAGTTCTGCAACGCTTTCTAATTTTTGATAAATTCAATAAATAATATTGCTATCAGGTGTGTCTCAACCATAACAAGTCAACTCTGTAGCCCCCGGAATCCAAACTAAACTATGACTGCTGTGAAATCAATAAATATATAACTCTTTGTCGACTCCGTCAGATCTAACCTCTGACATCCATCATGTATGATGTTGAAGAAAAGAATAAATTGCCGCAGAGTTGGCCCATTAAAAGGTGATCTTTTAAAATATATTTCCCCAGCCTGATAGAAAAGTAAAGTTTTGTCCCAATGCTCAAGAATGACTGAAATATTTACAGTATTTAAATACCAGAACAGGCCTTCTCAGGTGCAGCAGACTAACGTCCCATATCTTCAGGACTGATGTCAGTGGTAAAAACTTTCAGAGGGAGACAAAGTTTAAATTCAAGAACACATGATATATTACAGTGAGGAGGAAAAATGATTCATTTACCTTTAAAGTCGACTTCCCCGTTTCCATCTGTGTCGAATATGTCGATAACTCGCTGCACGAGGGGATTCTGCTGGAGCTCTGGTAAGGACATAAACTCCTCCACACTCAGAGACCCAGAGTTATCTAGGTCGAGTTTCTTAAATCTCTTCCCTAGCCTCTTAATCTCATCAGCATCAACTGAAATGAAACACAGAAAGAGAAACAGACTTCCTCACAATGACTGAAAGAAACGGACAAAGTTTCCAGATAACAGGAGATTATTAGGACCAGTGTTTCCTGAGCAGTGAGTTTGAGCGACATTTCTACGTGTGAGCTTCAGGACACACAGGAGTTACAGCACCTGTCGTCCACCTGTATCTCATCTCCTTCCTGCGTCACCTGTGGAAACCATTTCCACCTAAAACAACCGAACTCACCTGGTTTCTTGTTCCTACTGGCCATGGCTGTTCAGAGCTACTGGTCTCTCTCTGCACCAGTCAGGCTGACCCTTGTGCTACCGGACCTCCTGGTGCCGCGCTCTAAGCCCCTAACACCGGGTCATGTGACACCTCTTTCAACACTAATCACTCTGCTGATAACCATAGAGGTGGGGGCCGTATTGTGTTGGTAACCTGGTAGCTCGTGGAGGTAATTTACTCTGTCTTTTGCTATAATCAAAAATCTTAAAAAGGTTTGGTCGGAGAAGATTAAATATATCAGAAAGCACGTTCAAGACTTCAGCACTAAGTGGAGGACGAAGAAAAGATGACATCATACAATACATGACAAATATTTCAGAATAAAAAGTCTTATTAGAGTTTACATAACTTCACCAACAGACTGTTTAAATTCATTTCAAAACTAAGAATAAAAACCAGGTAAAACAATGGATTATCTGCAGTGCTTCTTCTTGCAGGTAACAATACTGACAGTAACAACAACTTTAGCTTTCTGTTGTGAGTTGACCTTATTTTTGAAGCCTAATTTTAATATTCTTTTTTTTTTTTTAAGAGGTAAATACACTTGTATTTCTGTTTATTGTCACGTCTGAAAATACATTTTTGTTGCAGGACACACTACCAATAGAGTTATTAGCGTCGATCTGATAAAGTGGCTTGGTCAGTGTTGCCTGTGAAGTTGTCATTTCACTCCTGCATATACTAAAAATAAAAAAAATATTAAAATAAAACAGAAGAACACAAAACAAACGAAAGCTAAAGACGCACAGCTCCTTTGTCGTCTCTCTAAATTATATCCACCGTTAACACTCAGAGTCTCTGACGATGCTCTAAATCAAATCTGACAATACGTTTACTGCTCGATTTCATCTATTCAAGCTTCTATATACACATTTAGATTTCTGTGTACAGCAATAAGAAACGTCTCTACTCCACAAGATGGCCGACAGACGTATATGCAACTTTTGTGACGTTTTGTTTCACTTTCTGCCACATTAAAAACCTGCTGTTGGAAAATAAACAAGAAGTGCGTCCAGATGAGCAGAAGAACTGGGTTTTATTACAATACAGACAAGAAATGGTGTAACTGATGAGTGCAGGGTATTAATGTAACTTGTCAACATTTGTGGAGACCTGACAGCCTTCCTCATGTCTGACCACTTGTACATGACTCCCTGCTACACTGCAGCAGCAACAACAGGCCTCCATGTAGACACTAAGTGGTGTTAAGACACACAACGACCACTAGATGGATCACAACACAAAGGAATGATGAGCCCAGAGTTACTGTACTGCTGCCACACCGAGCACCAAACACTCCTCATACATGTGAGTGAACACACTGTCTGTCCTGTGCGGGAGAATCACTCATGATGGACAAGGACACAAACAACAACCTCTGACATGTCTCTGCAGGAGGAGACACCACCTCCTCCATCTGCACCAGTCCACAGAGAAAATCAGTAATTTTCTGGAAGTCTCATTGTCTTGATTCTTGTTTTAAAGAAACCCAGGTACTTCCCAATAACTGTGTAAATCAGAGGGAGGAAACAAAACCTGACCAACAGAGCTGCAGTGAGAGGCGGAGCAACACTGGAAAGAGGAGAGCTGCAACGTCACACTCCAGAAATGAAAGTAAAGTCGACTCTAAAGTAGAGTGTGAGCCACGCTGCAGTCGAGAAAAGTCTCTGTTTCTCTCTAAAAGAAAATTCACACTGACTTCATCAGGTCTTTGTCAACAACACAGCGGAGTCTCTGCCCAACACTGGTGAGTACAGCTGATCATATTTACACTTTCAACAACCAGGACTAACACTAAACTTCAGCTACACTCTTTTCTCTTCATACTTATGAAATTGATAACAATATAACTGTGGCTGTTTGTCCACAGACCCACTGTACAGTAGCTCACTTTGACAGCTCTAAACAGTCTCTGTGTCAGGTCTCAGGACTTCAGTAACTTTTAGCTGAATCTCTGTGGTTTGGAGTTTAGTTTTCCTCATACTTTTCTGCTTTTGTTACTGTTTAGTTACCGTTTCCTACATAGCTCTCCAATTGTGAACCAGTCAATTTGAGAGTTGTAAAATGGAGGACATCTTCCAGTGTATTACAGTATCATTTGACTTGACTTTCCCTGGACTTTGATGTGCAGTAAACCTGCTTCTGGCCCTAGTCAGGATGTCAGTTAAGAATGTGTTTTTCACTGTGTGAAACACAGACAGCATGTGAAAAATGCCAAATACATAAGCCACATGGTCAAGGCATGAGAGCTGGCGACCCTTCTGTGCACAGACACATATGAAGACCAATACATTTACTGAACGACTCAAATTTGACGTGCACCACTGTGCCTATGCACATGGCACATCAAGCTGTGTGATATAATATTACATACTTAAAAGAAAGGATATCACATCCTAATCTTTTGAAACAAATATTTAAAACTGCATGTTACATAAAATGTTTTCTTTTCTCTATGTGTAGATATGGCTGCTGCAAACTATCTGCCATCTGAAGATCAGTTTCTGTGCTCCATCTGTCTGGATGTGTTCACTGATCCTGTCAGCACACCATGTGGACACAACTTCTGCAACAACTGCATCACTCAACACTGGAATAGTAACGACCAGTGCCTGTGTCCAATGTGTATAGAGGCTTTTGCTATAAGACCTGATTTGAGGATCAACACTTTCATCTCTGAGATGGTCGCTCAGTTCAGACAGTCAGCTCAACAGAAAGCCAGCAGCAGCAGCTCACAGCAACAAGCTGCCAAACCAGGAGAAGTTCCCTGTGACGTCTGCACTGGAACCAAACTGAAGGCCCTGAAGTCCTGCCTGGTGTGTCTGGTCTCCTACTGTGAGACTCACCTGGAGCCTCATCTGACAATGTCAGGCCTGAAAAGACATCAGCTGATCGACCCTGTGGAGAACCTGGAAGACAGGATGTGTACGAAGCACGATAAACCTCTGGAGCTGTTCTGTAAGACCGACCAGACATG
The DNA here is from genome assembly GCA_026686955.1 of Epinephelus cyanopodus. Taxonomy (NCBI): domain Eukaryota; kingdom Metazoa; phylum Chordata; class Actinopteri; order Perciformes; family Serranidae; genus Epinephelus; species Epinephelus cyanopodus. The sequence continues at coordinate 3,289,922 of CM048916.1, read as the reverse complement.
TGTCTGCATGCTCTGCCATGTTTCAGACCACAAGACACATGATGTTGTTCCTCTGAAAGAAGGATATGAAGGAAAAAAGGCTGAGCTGGGGAAGACAGAGGCTGAAATTCAGCAGATGATCCAGAAGAGACGACTGAAGATTCAGGAGATCAAACGCTCAGTCAACCTCAGTAAGGAAGATGCAGACAGAGAGACAGCAAAAGGTGTTCAGGTCTACACTGCTCTGAAGGAGTCTGTTGAGAGAGGCCTGAATGAGCTCATTGACACGATAAAAGAGAAGCAGAAAACAACAGAAAAACAGGCTGAAGGCTTCATCAAAGAGCTGGAACAGGAAATCTCTGAGCTGAAGAAGAAAAACACTGCGACGGAGCAGCTCTCACACTCTGATGACCACCTCCATCTTCTCCAGAGTGTCCAGTCCCTAAACACCCACCACCCAACACCCACCAAAGACTGGACAGAGGTCAGCGTCCATCCACCTTTATATGAGGGGACTGTGGTGAGAGCTGTGTCTCAGCTGGAGGAGACACTCAGTAAAGAGATGAAGAAGCTGCTTAAAGCTGAGCTGAAGAGGGTCCAGCAGTATGCAGTGGATGTGACTCTTGATCCTGATACAGCATATCCTGCTCTCATCCTGTCTGATGATGGGAAACAAGTGCATCATGGTAAAGTAAAGAAAAATCTCCCAGACAACTCAAAAAGATTTTCTGATTGTGCTTCTGTCTTGGCAAAACAGAGTTTCTCTTCAGGCAGATTTTACTTTGAGGTTCAAGTTAAAGGAAAGACTAACTGGGATTTAGGAGTGGCCAGAGAGTCGATCAACAGGAAGGGAAATGATCCACTGAGACCTCAGGATGGTTTCTGAACTATTTGGTTGAGAAATGGAAATGAGTACAAAGCTCTCACTGGCCCTTCAGTCCATCTCTCTCTGAAGTCTCGTCCTCAGAAGGTGGGGGTGTTTGTGGATTATGAGGAGGGTCTGGTCTCCTTTTATGACGTAGATGCTGCAGCTCTTATCTACTCCTTTACTGGCTGCTCCTTCACTGAGAAACTCTTCCCATTCCTCAGTCCCTGTACCAATGATGGTGGTAAAAACTCTGCACCTCTGATCATCTCTCCTGTCAGAGTTAAAAAAAGCTTCATTAAAAACTGAGGCCTATTACATGCCTATAATGTCTACAGAATACAGTGTGTGTCCCTGTTTTACTGGTCATACAAACTTCATGAACAAACGTAATTAATGGAATATGCTAAAGGAATTGTGTCATTAGTCCAAAATGTTGTTGGGTTAGTGTTGGTCACATTGGCTGAGTTTTATGCATTTTGTGAACACTGGTGAGATACCTTAGGAGTCACAAAAATCTGTAAATATGTGATTGTTGAATGAAATAAACTAGTTGTTGAACACAAGGCCTGAGTAAGCAGTGACTTGAACATTAAACACTGAACAGAAAATCCTGGTTTACACATAAGTTGTACTTCCTGATGGATTGTGTTTCCTGTGGCTGCTTCACAATAAAAGCCCCCTTGTTTTTCATCACTTGGATGCTTTTAATGTGAAGCAGTATCAGGAGGAAATGTTTGTTTCCACTAGCAGTGACTGAATCCAGTCCGGCTGTAGGAGACTGAACAGTAACAGTGAGGCTGATATCAATGAGACAGAATTACACTGGATTACATGCTGCATCGTTTCCTGTCAGTCCCTCATGTGTGTGAAGGCCATCACCACTGACAATGGACACTACGATATACAGAGAGGGAATTACTGGATCTAAATACATGATATAGCTTTTTATACCAGCCATAAATATCATGAAACATGGGGTTTGATTCAATAAAAATCTGCAGTGTTAGGCTTTGTGATATGTTGAGCACAAGTTTCTTTAACTTCCACAGTTCTTCTTGCAGGTAACAAGACTGACAACAACAATAACTTTAGTTTTCTATGTTGTGAGTTGACCTTATATTTTCAAGACAAATGTCATCACTGCCAACAAATGGTGAAAACCCGGGTACTTCCCAATAACTGTAAATCAGAGGGAGGAAATGAAACCTGACCAACAGAGCTGCAGTGAGAGGCGGAGCAACACTGGAAAGAGGAGAGCTGCAACGTCACACTCCAGAAATGAAAGTAAAGTCAGTCAGAGTGTGAGCCGCGCTGCAGTCGAGAAAAGTCTCTGTTTCTCTCTTAAAGAAAATTCACACTGACTTCATCAGGTCTTTGTCAACAACACAGCAGAGTCTCTGCCCAACACTGGTGAGTACAGCTGATCATATTTACACTTTCAACAACCAGGACTAACACTAAACTTCAGCTACACTCAGACAGCAAGTTCCACTATTTGCATGTCAGACATACCTACAGTTGTCCACAGACCCACCGTACAGTAGCTCACTTTGACAGCTGTAAACAGTCTCTGTGTGTCAGGTCTCAGGACTTGAGTAACTTGTAGCTGAATCTATGTGGTTTGGAGTTTAGTTTTCCTCCCACTTTCCTGCTATTGTTACTGTTAACTTCTCACTTCCAACATACTGCTTTCTCTACTCTGTTTGACTGTTTCAAAATAAAAGATTTCCACCAGAGAATGAATTTGAGGCCTTTAATGTGAAGCAGCTGGAGGAAAGGCAATATGTTTATGATCCAGTAAGCAGAGCTTTGTTAGCAGCAATATTCTCCAGTTAAAACTGGTCTACACAACATGTCATGGACATATTCAGTGCTGTTTTTGCAGCAAACTTGAGCTTGTCAGCACAAATTAAACTGTCACCACTGTTCACAGCTTGATGCAAGTCAAAACACAGCATATACAACTCAAAGTTACTTTACCAATATCAAGGGTCAAAATACTAATAATTAAAACTATATAATAAATGTTTTCTTTTCTCTATGTGATGTGTAGATATGGCTGCTGCAAACTATATGCCATCTGAAGATCAGTTTCGGTGCTCCATCTGTCTGGATGTGTTCACTGATCCTGTCAGCACACCATGTGGACACAACTTCTGCAAAACCTGCATCAATAAACACTGGAATACTGACGACCATTACCAGTGTCCAATGTGTAAAAAGGTTTTCAACATAAGACCTGAGCTGCAGGTCAACACTTTCATCTCTGAGATGGTCGCTCAGTTCAGACAGTCAGCTCAACAGAAAGCCAGCAGCAGCAGCTCACAGCAACAAGTGTCCACACCAGGAGAAGTTCCCTGTGACGTCTGCACTGGAACCAAACTGAAGGCCCTGAAGTCCTGCCTGGTGTGTCTGGTCTCCTACTGTGAGACTCACCTGGAGCCTCATCTGACAGCTTCACGTCTGAAAAGACATCAGCTGATCGACCCTGTGGAGAACCTGGAAGACAGGATGTGTACGAAGCACGATAAACCTCTGGAGCTGTTCTGTAAGACCGACCAGACATGTGTCTGCATGCTCTGCACTGTTTCAGACCACAAGATGCATGATGTTGTTCCTCTGAAAGAAGGATATGAAGGAAAGAAGGCTGAGCTGGAGGCTGAAATTCAGCAGATGATCCAGAAGAGACAACTGAAGATTCATGAGATCAAAGACTCAGTCGACCTCAGTGAGAAAGATGCAGACAGAGAGATAGCAGAAGGTGTTCAGGTCTTCACTGCTCTGAAGGAGTGTGTTGAGAGAGGCCAGGCCAATCTCATCGATGCAATCAAGGAGAAGCAGAAAACAAAAGAAAATCAGGCCAAAAGTTTTATAAAAGAGATGGAACAGGAAATCTCTGAGCTGATGAACAGAGGCACTGAGCTAGAGCGGCTCTCACGCTCTGATGACCACCTCCATCTTCTCCAGAATGTCCAGTCTCTAAACACCAACCACCCAACACCCACCAAGGACTGGACAGAGGTCAGCATCTGTCCATCATATGAGGGGACTGTGGTGAGAGCTGTGTCTCAGCTGGAGGAGACACTCAGTGAACAGATGAAGGAGCTACTTGAAAATGAGCTGAGGAAGGTCCAGCAGTATGCAGTGGATGTGACTCTTGATCCTGATACAGCACATCCTAAACTCATTCTGTCTGATGGTGGAAAACAAGTGAAATATGGTGATGTGATAGTGTCGACCTTTCAGACAGACAACCCAGAGAGATTTTCAACCAGTCTCTGTGTTTTAGCAAAGCAGAGTTTCTCTTCAGGCAGATTTTACTTTGAGGTTCAAGTTCAAGGAAAAACGAAATGGAATTTTGGAGTGGCCAGAGAGTCGATCAACAGGAAGGGAAACATCTATATGACCCCTGACCATGGTAACTGGACTCTATGTTTAAGAAACAAAAATGAGTACAAAGCCTTTGATGACCCTCCAGTCAGTCTCTCTCTGAGGTCTCGTCCTCAGAAGGTGGGGGTGTTTGTGGATTATGAGGAGGGTCTGGTCTCCTTTTATGACGTAGATGCTGCAGCTCTTATCTACTCCTTTACTGGCTGCTCCTTCACTGAGAAACTCTTCCCATACTTCAGTCCCTGTAATAATGATGATGGTAAAAACTCTGCACCTCTGATCATCTCTCCTGTCAGAGTTAAATAATCCTCACTGGTCACATAATCACTGAGCTTACTTTCATAAGGTCGTGTGTCCACCAAAGCATTTTATCCCACCTCAAAAAAACGCCTAGCTAAGAGCACTAGTGCACTTTGGAGGCACTTTTTTTTTTCCATTTTTTTCTGAGAGTCGTCGTATACAGAGCAGCTGGAGAATGACAGTGAAGGACAGAGAGAGAAAGGGGGGATTATATGCAGCAGGTAGGAATCACACCTGGGCCCCTGCTCAAGACACAGCCTACATTGACACGACGTGCTACCAGGAGAGCTAAAACATGCCCCTGAACGCAGCGTTTTACCCAGAGTTAGCATTCTTTAAGGGAGCGCGTGCTGCCGTGGCTGTGCTGCTCTCGCCGGTTTTACGCACAGGCTCGGCTCCTTTCAAAGCCTCCATGCAAAGCACTCCTCCGGGGTTTTTCGGACCTAATTGGATTGCGGAGTTTTGCACAGCAGCGACCGGATCTTTGCTCTCAAACCACAAAAAAAATGTGATGGCACAACAGTCTCCTTCAGTACATTATTCTATGCTTTCTTTTGATTTTCACATTGGCTACTCATCCTGTTTAATTTGTCTTCTGATTAAATCAGAACAGTTGAAACAAGTTGTAGGAAGCCTCTACAAGTAATTGGTTGCTGGCAGACACTCTATGCTGCAATAAAATGGTTAATCAGCAGTGCCGTGTACTGTAGAGCCGATGCACTGCTGGTTGTGCCGGCCTGAACAGAATATAATGTCTACTGTTGTGTACAGCCTTTATAGACTGAGCTAAGTAGTGATGCGCGGCTCGACTCGTTACCAACAGGAACCGCAAATGGACCTGCGGGTCGGGCAGCAGTGATCGCCTGTTAAATCGCTCTGTAAATGATATTTTAATAATATTATTAAAATCTATAAATCTATAATCTATTACTGTCATGGCATCTGAAGGTGCTGGTGCAATGAGCAGGTGACAGTCCGCGGTCGTTTTCAAAACACACTTGTGTCACGCACTCCAAAAGAAACTTAATGAAACTTTAAACAATAATTTGTTGTACAAAACGGGGGAAACAAACGTTGACAAAAACGGTTCCATAATTCATATTAAATTCAAAAGATAACGAAAAAACAGCCACAAGTTAGAGGGAATAGTGATAAAGTGGTAAAACCTGGCATTGATCCACAGCCTCAGACGGATGCGCTCAAGCCTGCCGTGCGCTCAAGCTCTGTTGGTAGGCGATACTATATTTTCACATTTTTAACAATACAGTTTAAAAGTTTAGATTTTTATTGATAACCTACATTTACCAACAACAAAAAGACTACATTTAGCACCAAAAAATATGTAAAAAATAAAATAAAATAAAATAAATAATAATAATTTAAAAAAAAAAAGTAAATAAAAAAAACGAATATCGAATACCAAATTTTCATAACGAATACCTACCCATAGAAACGAATATTCGAATATCCGAATATTTGGGTACAGCCCTATTGAATAGTAGGTATAATTTCAGTCAACTAACGTTTTCTTTGTTTCACCACACAACCAGTGAATACCTTCTAGCTGACATCTTATTTTCTACAGCATCTTTTTAACGTGATAATTGATACACACTTCATTAAGATTCTTAATTTTACTGAACTCATTACACAGTCAACACATATATTTAAAGCATTCATCTATCCGGCTCTGCATCATGACACACATGATATGTGCAGAATATCTGCTTAAACCTCTGTTAAACCCACAGACATTTATTTTCACTAACAGAAGAAATCACTGTTTGTAAAGACGCCAAATATGTCAGGCTGCAGTCTCCAGGATTTGATGCAAAATTACTCAAAATCAAGGTATTTTTCCTCTATTTGATGTTCAGCCACAAAAACACATATCGCTGAATATTTCATTGTGTCATGGTAATGCCTATTACATACCTGTGGAGTGGACAGAATACAGTATGTGTCATTGTTATACCTGAAATAAAAGGTATTTAATAAAAAAGATGCTAACGGAATTTTCTATCTTGTCTAAAATGTTGTTTGGTTGATTACTGGTCAGTGTGGCCAACTGTTATTTGTTTTGTCAACACTAGTGAGATAGTTTATGTGTCAGAGAAAACTGTAAATATGTGATTGTTAAATGAAATTAACTAGTTGTTGAACACAAGGCCTGAGTAGCAGTGACTGAACATTAAACACTGAACAGAAAATCCTCAAATACATGTAGGTTGTATTTCCTGACAAACACACTGTGTTTCCTGTGGCTGTGTCCTGTGGGAGCTTTTTATACCAGCCATAAATATCATGAAACATGGGGTTGATATAAAAATGATCAGCTTTATAACTGCTTGACTTCAGCACTACTCAAGATTTCCGCAGTTTTACTCTGTTTCATAAAATTATTTTACCTTTATGTTAAATTTAGTTAAATAAACATAATGTCCTTTATTGGGATCTTCTGCACTGGGTCACCCTATACTTGCTTACATCCTTCATGCCTTCCTTATCAAAAATATTAACTCATGGATTAACTGTCAAGATACAAGAAGTCCACAAGTGCTCAGAAAAAGGCCAGTCTGATCATCCACAGTTCTATGACAACTGAACAAGTAATGTGCTGACAGAGAGCATGTGATATGGTCAAAAGCTCCAGAACAAAGGAGCAAGTGGACCTTGGGTGGAGATTATTTTGTCAAGCTGCTGTTTTCAGACTAAAGAAAATGATCCTTTCCAGTGGTGGCCAGTCTTAAAACTACACACACTGTAACCAGACACAATAGTTATACTCTGCAGCCTGATGTTAATGTCAATTCAGCCCCATTTATTCGTGACAGAAACTTGTGTCTGAGTGGAAACAAATGTACCAATGTTCCATTTTAAATTCTGAATAAAATAATTTGGGGACATTGTTAAGCGGTGGAAGGACCACTTTGAGAAACTCCTGAACCCAGCCGTCATGTCCACCGTGGAGGAGGCAGAGCGTGAGGACTCGGGAGAACTCGCCGCCGAGTCACTACAGACTGTTTGAAGTCAGGTCGAAAATGAAAATTATTGTGCAGTTTACGACATTTCTTTGCCTGTTTTCTGCTCTGCCTCTTCTTGTCTGTCACTATGCTGACAATAACAATAACTGCTGACAATAACAATAACTGCTGTTCTATATGTTACTCAGTGTTGTGCATGAAAATCATCATTTTCATGTTCATCAAGTCCTTTCAAGAGGAATTTAAATGGTCAATAAACAGTTTTGTAAAAATGGTGCTGGTGTTATTCAGTGCAATATTAACAGGTAAAAACTATAAACATCTCAGTGCTGAGTTCACAGTTGTTCATTGCACTACAGTAACAACAGCAACAAGCTTCCACTTCCTGGTGTTATGGCACAGAGCGACCACTGGATGGACCACAACACAAAGGAACAACCAGCATGGAGTCACTGTACTGTTAACCAAACACTGACACACCTTGATGAGGCCTTTTTAGAACCATCCAGGAAGTTGAGCTGCCAGCAGTACTGAGTATTCTTACACTCTTCCACTTCTCACATTGTGCCCACACAGCTCAGAGCTTCCTTTCAAGTAACTTAATTAAATTCAAAGTAAGGTACATCACCACCTTCATCTCATGTTAACCCAGGTAACGGCATTAAAATCATGTCTATAGCCTCTTTTACACTGCCACACTTTCGGCGAATGTTGAGCCGTTTTGCCGGCAAGCTGCGAGCGTTTAGATACACAGAGCTCTATTTTACGTCTCATAGTCACATTGGCGGAACCTTTTTGGTTTAAAAAGAACGAGGTACCCTTCCACCACGGGAGGGGCTGCTGATGACTTGTGGGAGGGGCTGCTGATGACTTGTGGGAGGGGCTGCTGATGACTTGTGGGAGGGGCTGTTGATGACTTGTGGGAGGAGCTGTTGATGACTTGTGGGAGGGGCTGTTGATGACTTGTGGGAGGAGCTGTTGGTGACTTGTGGGAGGGGCTGCTGATGACTTGTGGGAGGGGCTGCTGATGACTTGTGGGAGGAGCTGTTGGTGACTTGTGGGAGGGGCTGCTGATGACTTGTGGGAGGGGCTGCTGATGACTTGTGGGAGGGGCTGTTGATGACTTGTGGGAGGAGCTGTTGATGACTTGTGGGAGGAGCTGTTGATGATGCTACACGTGCGAGCCACTGGCGGGGGATAAACAGGAAACAGCTGATAGCAGGAATTAGCGAGCAGCTAGTAGCAAGAGGGAAACACAAACCTGACAGACACTGTAAAGATGAGCAACTGGGGAGACAAGGAATTGCGCGCCCTCCTTGTCCTCGCAAACCAAGAGGCCAATAACCGTCAGATGACGGGGACGGTGAAGGACGGGCCGACTTACAAGAGAATTGCCGAAGGACTGACCAGCCGCGGCTTCCCTCCCACGTCACTGTTTACGTCACACGCTGAGCTACACGTTTTGTAACTTGCTCACGCCCCCCATTGCCCCGAAAAAGGCACATTCTGTATAAACAAAAGTAGGCAGGCGGCATTTTGCTGCACTCCCTGATTTTGTTTTTATACTGCCAATGCTGAAAAAAGACTGATTGGTCTTTCCTGCAAATTTGCACAACTCCTATTTAAAAAGGGCAAGTATGAGGAAACAAAACCTCCCCAACAGAGCTACAGTAAGAGGTGGAGCAAAACTGGACGGACAACATTTCAACGTCATATTCCTTAAATGAAACTTAAGGAAACTTTATAAGTGTCGGTAGAGTCAAGACAGTCGAAACAGTCGACAGTTGAGACAGTCGACAGTCGAGACGAATCTGCTTCTTTCAAACAAAATAAATTGACTTCATCAGGTCTTTGTCAACAACACAGCAGAGTCTCTGCCAAACACTGGTGAGTACAGCTGATTATGTTTACTGCGTGCTAGATCAACATGAAATTTAAGTTCTTTGCGTTTAAAATATAAACTAAAATGTTGCTGCAGCTATTGTTCAATATTTCAAAAGACTAAAACATAAAACAGTTTTTGGATATATTAGGCATGTTCCACTGTGGGAACTAAGCTTCAGGTCTCTGGGTGAGGCCTTCTCTATAGCAGCAGATTAAATATTGAAAACCAGTTTGCAGGGAGTGAGCGAGTTTTGGGCCTGTAGTCTTCAACCATTACTACAACATGAATTTGTCCTTAGCACTGGTTAAGTATCATGAGTGATTTCATACATGTGTTCTTTTACAACATTAAACATTTAGGAGGAAGAGTCATGCTTTAAGTTTGTATTCTAAACTTGGCTTGTTGGATTAAAGAATACTTCACCTGCAAAATGACCTCTAGTGTATATTCATTACTCGCTGCATGTTACGTTGAATTCATAGATTTTTTTTTTTTTTTTGGCATGTCTCCACGGTGAATGGAAAATCCCAAAAAGCTGAACATTCTTTATATATTGAAGTCATCAGGGTCTGAATTTAACAACACAACTATGACAAAACATCCATTTACAAACACTCACACAACTCGTGCTGTATATTCCAAGTCTCATTTAACAAGTCACATACTCAGTGCTTCCCAAACAAATGCATTTTAGCTGAAACATTACAAGACAAAACACTTCCGCCTACCAGTAGTTTGCCCTGAGGCTGCCTGGACATGTGCCTGAATATGAACTCCGCCCAGACATGCTACTCAGCCATGTTTGTACCCAGATGTTTTAAATTGTAGGTTTGCGTGCGATTCTGCAGTACTGAGCAGAACCCTGTGTGAGACTTGGATTATACTGCACAAGAGTGTGAGAGTGTTTGTAAACAGATGTTTTGCTGTGATACCTGTTTACTTCAATTTTCAGCTTTTTGGATTCTCCGTTCACCATCGAGGCCTGCAAAAAAAGGTTTTCTTCATGAATTCAAGGTAACACGCAGTGAGTATTTTTTTCTAATTTTTTTGCGGGTGAAGTATTTCTGTAGCAAGCTAAAGTTGGCACTGATTAGCAGCAGATAACTACTGTTTGTGGAGTCCACATACTGTATGTTTACATCAGCAATAGTCCTACAGCACTGACTGTGTGTGTTGAAATTCATAAGAACATGGTGGCGTCTCATCGTTGTGAGCTTGATGCAATCACGCAATTTCATAAAACTTCTATAAAATTTAAATGAAAAGTTCTAATGTCTGAAAATCGTATTGGTGTATTAACATCTCTGTGACTAATTAAGAAATACTCTGATTAGTTACAACCTCATGTTAACTACACATATCTTAATCACTTTTATACATGGAATATGGGAAACCTTGTCAGGAAGACCAAGTTGGATCAGTGTACCCCTAACTGACATTTAGGTGAAACTTCAGCTTGACTCTTAATTTCAAACTGACACTTCTCAATTGGATAACTTAGTTTACATTATAAAGAAATCTTTACTTCTTTTCTCAGTGTGTAGATATGGCTGCTGCAAACTATCTGCCATCTGAAGATCAGTTTCTGTGCTCCATCTGTCTGGATGTGTTCACTGATCCTGTCAGCACACCATGTGGACACAACTTCTGCAACAACTGCATCACTCAACACTGGAATACTGACGACCAGTGCGTGTGTCCTTTATGTAAAGAGGTTTTCATAATAAGACCTGAGCTTGAAATCAACACTTTCATCTCTGAGATGGTCGCTCAGTTCAGACAGTCAGCTCAACAGAAAGCCAGCAGCAGCAGCTCACAGCAACAAGTGTCCACACCAGGAGAAGTTCCCTGTGACGTCTGCACTGGAACCAAACTGAAGGCCCTGAAGTCCTGCCTGGTGTGTCTGGTCTCCTACTGTGAGATTCACCTGGAGCCTCATCTGACAATGTCGGGCCTGAAAAGACATCAGCTGATGGACCCTGTGGAGAACCTGGAAGACAGGATGTGTACGAAGCACGATAAACCTCTGGAGCTGTTCTGTAAGACTGACCAGACATGTGTCTGCATGCTCTGCACTGTTTCAGACCACAAGATGCATGATGTTGTTCCTCTGAAAGAAGGATATGAAGGAAAGAAGGCTGAGCTGGAAGCTGAAATTCAGCAGATGATCCAGAAGAGACATTTGAAGATTCAGGAGATCAAAGACTCAGTCGACCTCAGTGAGAAAGATGCAGACAGAGAGATAGCAGAAGGCGCTAAAGCTTTCACCGCTCTGAAGGAGTGTGCTGAGAGAGGCCAAGCTGATCTCATTGACACGATTAAAGACAAGCAGAAAACAATGAAAAGAAAGGCCGAAGTCTGCATTGAAGAACTGGACAAGGAAATTTCTGAGCTTAGGAAAAGAAGCACTGAAGTGGAGCAGCTCTCACGCCCAGAGGACCATCTCCATCTTCTCCAGAGTGTTGAGTCTCTAAACACCAACCACCCAACACCCACCAAGGACTGGGAGGTGGTCAGCTTCTGCCCATTGTATGAGGGGACTGTGACGAGAGGTGTGTCTCAGCTGGAGGTGACACTCAGTAAAGAGACGAGGAAGCTGGTTGAAGCTGAACTGAAGAGGGTCCAGCAGTATGCAGTGGATGTGACTCTTGATCCTGATACAGCAAATCCTGAACTTGTACTGTCTGATGATGGGAAACAAGTGCATCATAGTGATAAGAAGAAATATTTGAGATACAATCAAATCAGATTTACTGATGACTTAAGGGTTTTAGGAAAGCAGAGTTTCTCTTCAGGCAGATTTTACTTTGAGGTTCAAGTTCGAAGAAAGACTGCATGGACTTTAGGAGTGGCCAGAGAGTCAATTCACAGGAGAGGATACAACAGAATAAGCCCTGACCGTGGCCACTGGGCCATATGGTTGAGAGAAAAATATGACTATGCTGCTGTTACTGAACCTTTAGTCCGTTTCTCTCTGAAGTCTCGCCTTGAGAAGGTGGGGGTGTTTGTGGATTATGAGGAGGGTCTGGTCTCCTTTTATGACGTAGATGCTGCAGCTCTTATCTACTCCTTTACTGGCTGCTCCTTCACTGAGAAACTCTTCCCATTCTTCAGTCCCGAATTTAATGATGATGGTAGAAACTCTGAACCTCTGATCATCTCTCCTGTCAGAATAAGATAATCACTTCTTAGGGTGTGGACAGTATCTGCTTTTTCATACCTTCATACCCCCCTGAACTTTTACTGGGATATATGGTATATGATGGTATTACACTTCATTCTAACTGGACAGAAACAAAAAACAACTCACCAGGATAATCCTGTTAGTCATCTAGTTAGTTGGTCCACTATTTCACCACTCACCACCTCTGGTTTTCTTCATAATAAAGACACCAAATTGGATGTCAAAAATACGCTGTTTTTTGGTTTCTCTCTCTGAGTTGTTGCTGGCCGCCTCTTTACTGCAACATTATCCACCACCACCACTCTGCAGAATGACCTGGTGGTGCATGCTGTGCATTACATACAATGGGTCTCATTCATGAAAAGTGAGTAAATCTGTGTGTAGATTTGCACATAAAAGCCTACTCTACTAAAATCCTACTCCGGATTCAGGAACGCTGCGGGAAACTCAGATTTGATCGTAAACACGTGTGTAGATCATGAATGCCAATCCATCGTAAAGTGACAGCGCGCTCCCGGTAATCAGCAATTAGCATAAATCCCCGCCCATGAATAGCCAATGAGCACCATATAAGGAGGTGTAAGTGCTTCCTGTCGACCTGTCAGTCATGGCGCAGAGAGAGAAAGAGAGATTTTTTCCGAAGCGGACATCAAAATCATTTTGGGTGAAGTGGACTTAAGAGAAAACATTTTTTCTTCAGTTAGTGGTGGTGTGGCAGGGACAGGCAAAGCGAAGGCCTGGCGGTAACAGATGCTGTTAATGTTGTCTCCGCAGTACAAAGAACCATGTCAGAGGTGAAGCGTAAATGGTTTGATATGAAACTGGAGGCAAAGAAACGCATAAGCACACACACAAAAAAATACAGCGGTCACCAAACAAACAGAAGATTCATTTGTGGGGTTCTGAATGAAGTGGGAACAGGAAACCAGAGATGTTTTGTGCGTAATGGATAAACTAAATCAGTGATCGCTGTCGGAATGTAGATATTTAACATTTATTTTAACACCGATAACATATAGCCTACAGCAGTCTGTATGCATCGTCCTCAAATTATTTGAATCTTAATAGCCTAAAGCTCTGTTTGACACAACGTAAATGAATCATTTTCAAATCAGATTTATTCAGTCAAACGATCGTCCTCCTTCCACCTGCTGCCCCTGCTGAACCAGGCATCGCGGCGGAAGAGGCTGTGATCCGGCTGCCCTTACGGATATTTTTATTATCATCATTCAACGTGTAGAAAGAACGTGTAATCTATTGAGTCGATTTACGTAGATAATTCACAATCATGAACCTAATCTGGATCTAACTAGATGTGTTATATTTTTAATATTTTGTCATGTTTAGATTACGTGTTTCAAAGGCATCTGTGTATTGTGTACATAACAGAGCGCAATACGAATTAAAATTGTCATTTCCAATAGTGAAAAGCAATATTTATGTGCTTTACTAAATTTACACAAGCACTACGAGTGGTCAGGAGCAGGAGTAGATTTTGTTAGTAGCTACGAAAAGATCGGAGCTACTAAAATATTGATGAATGCGGACACGCACGTAAATTTCCGTCTGCGAACAGTTTACACACAAATTCCTTCTGCTCACGTTTCATGAATGAGACCCATTGGGTTTAACAGACAGAGGAGGGCGCATATTTTTGACAGTACTGAAAATCATAATGTCAGGATTCTGAATACCCTTATATACCGTAATACTCCTCTATTTAATGTGCTGCCATGTAAAACATATTATAAAATATATATATATATATATATATATATATATAATATTTCACTGTCATAAAAACTTCACTTGAGACTATGCAAATACAGTATGTGTCATTGTTATACTGGGTGTATGAAGTTAGTAATTCACAGAACATGCTAAGAGAATTTTCTGTCTTGTGTAAATAGTAGTTTGGTTAATCACTGGTCAGTTTGGGCAATTGTTATGTGTTTTGTAAATACTGGTGAGATGGTTTATGTGTCACAGAAATCTGTAAATATGTGATTGTTGAATGAAATAAAGTTGTTGTTGAACACAAGGCCTGAGTAAGCAGTGACTTGAACATTAAACACTGAACAGAAAAACCTGGTTTACATGGATTACATGCTGCATCGTTTCCTGTCAGTCCCTCATGTGTGTGAAGGCCATCACCACTGACAGTGGACACTACGATATACAGAGAGGGAATTACTGGATCTAAATACATGATATAGCTTTTTATACCAGCCATAAATATCATGAAACATGGAGTTTGATTCAATAAAAATCTGCAGTGTTAGGCTTTGTGATATGTTGAGCACAAGTTTCTTTAACTTCCACAGTTCTTCTTGCAGGTAACAAGACTGACAACAACAATAACTTTAGTTTTCTATGTTGTGAGTTGACCTTATATTTTCAAGACAAATGTCATCACTGCCAACAAATGGTGAAAACCCGGGTACTTCCCAATAACTGTGTAAATCAGAGGGAGGAAATGAAACCTGACCAACAGAGCTGCAGTGAGAGGCGGAGCAACACTGGAAAGAGGAGAGCTGCAACGTCACACTCCAGAAATGAAAGTTAAGTCAGTCAGAGTGTGAGCCACGCTGCAGTCGAGACAAGTCTCTGTTTCTCTCTAAAAGAAAATTCACACTGACTTCATCAGGTCTTTGTCAACAACACAGCAGAGTCTCTGCCCAACACTGGTGAGTACAGCTGATCATATTTACACTTTCAACAACCAGGACTAACACTAAACTCCAGCTACACTCAGACAGCAAGTTCCACTATTTGCATGTCAGACATACCTACAGTTGTCCACAGACTCACTGTACAGTAGCTCACTTTGACAGCTCTAAACAGTCTCTTTGTGTCAGGTCTCAGGACTTTAGTAACTTGTAGCTGAATCTCTGTGGTTCTCTGTGTGAGTTTAGTTTTCCTCATACTTTTCTGCTATTGTTACTGTTTAGTGACCGTTTCCTACATAGCCCTCCACTTGTGAACCAGGGAGGGACAGACGGACAGACAGACTTAAATTTTAGCAAACTCCAATTTGAGAGTTGTAAAATGGAGGACATCTTCCAGTGTATTACAGTATCATTTGACTTGACTTCCCCTGGACAGTGATGAGCAGTAAAACTGCTTCTGGTCATAGTCAGGATGTCAGTTAAGAATGTGTTTTTCACTGTGTGAGACACAGACAGCATGTGAAAAATGCCAAATACATAAGCCACATGGTCAAGGCATGAGAGCTGGCGACCCTTCTGTGCACAGACACATATGAAGACCAATACATTTACTGAACGACTCAAATTTGACGTGCACCACTGTGCCTATACACATGGCACATCAAGCTGTGTGATATAGTCTTACATACTTAAAAGAAAGGTTAGCACATCCTATTCTTTACAAACAAATATTTAAAGCTGTATGTTACATTTAAGCAATATCACACGAGAGGGAGTGGTGTTGTACTGTAAAACCCATGTCCAGCTAGCTTTCTTTCTAATGGATCAGTAAGTAACACGGCTAAATGTTAGCTAGACCAGAGAGGACTGTACTGTACTGGCTGCTAGTTCATTCCTAGCTGGCCAGCATCGCAAATCGCCGCAACCAGGGAGCAGGTAGCGAGTGTTGGTCGGCTGACATCCTGGTTGCCATTCTGTGGCAGCCCTCGGACAGTGATACCCCCCTCCCTTCCTTCTGTTCTCTTCTCACGGAAGCAGCTATCGACGGACATCGCCCAGCTAAGTGAACACTGGACTTTTCACTGCAACAGCCTTAAACTGAGGAGCATCAAAATCAGTTAACGTTAGTCCACATAGCTCTCACACTGGCCATAAATGTGAGGGAAGTCTTTGCAGCTACTGGGCACCCAGCACCTCCAACCGGGAGAAGTGAAGTAAAATCCTCTCCTCCGCTCCTGTTTGTCTGGTGAACGCCTCTCTGCTGTCAATACACTCTGCCAGCAGTTTAATAATATTGATGCCAGTTGTAAAATTTGAATGTTTTAGTAGTGAGTGTGTGTGAGAATGTATAGTGAGCTGGTCACTGTTGAAAAATAACTCCGCTGTGCGTCGGGGTTCCATTCCCCTGTCGGGAGTTATTTTTCAACAGTCACCAGCTCACAACACATTATCCCTTTCATGTCTATTGTTGTTTGTACTGATACTGTCCATACTTGCATTACTATTTGTTTTTTCTTCAGATAAATCTGATAATTGTTGCTTGGTCTCTTTACTCATTTATTCAGTAGATTGTCCACACACCTTCTCATTCTACATATACATAGAGGTATGCTGGTGGCTTTATAGCCTACATTTTAGTGATTATATCTGATCCCCAAGCTCAATTTGGTTGTTGTGACAGTGCGAGCAACACGGCTGACGCTAGGTGGCGCCAAGCTAAAAAAAAACAAAAAACAAATCCTATCTGTTGCCTCTTTAAGTACGTTATGTAGCTCCGAGAAAAAACAAAACAAAAACAGTTCCCCCGGTCTGTTGCCAGGCAACGCAGAACACACGCCAGGAACTCACAAGCTACTTTGTATTTTCATTGATCTGCAGTGTGTAACTTCGTCCAGTTCGGCTGATGAAATGTTGGCAAACCTGGATGTTGGCACGGCCGGATTCAAACACACCTGGAGGTCTTCACAGAAGAGTCTTGGCTTTCCTTTTCCTCGTCCTCTCCTGACGACCACTCATAATTTCATTCAAATGTAATTTTGGGGAAAATACCCATCTTCTTGGTGTAACGCTATAGTGTCAGTTTGTGTCAATGTAACAAGTGTGACAGTTGGTTAATTAACGTGTGTATTTATATTTATAACACCTGTGAGCGGAGTGATTTTACTGTTACAAGTCCCAGTGATGTTATACTCTATATCAGCACTCATGGAATGCCTCTCGTCCAATCAAATTACTCAGTCGGAACTAACTGTTGTATAAAAAATGTTTTCTTTTCTCAGTGTGTAGATATGGCTGCTGCAAACTATCTGCCATCTGAAGATCAGTTTCTGTGCTCCATCTGTCTGGATGTGTTCACTGATCCTGTCAGCACACCATGTGGACACAACTACTGCAACAACTGCATCACTAAACACTGGGATACTGACGACCAGTGCGTGTGTCCAATGTGTAAAAAGGTTTTCGACACAAGACCTGAGCTGCAGGTCAACACTTTCATCTCTGAGATGGTCGCTCAGCTCAGACAGTCAGCTCAACAGAAAGCCAGCAGCAGCAGCTCACAGCAACAAGTGTCCACACCAGGAGAAGTTCCCTGTGACATTTGCACTGGAACCAAACTGAAGGCCCTGAAGTCCTGCCTGGTGTGTCTGGTCTCCTACTGTGAGATTCACCTGGAGCCTCATCTGACAATATCGGGCCTGAAAAGACATCAGCTGATGGACCCTGTGGAGAACCTGGAAGACAGGATGTGTACGAAGCACGATAAACCTCTGGAGCTGTTCTGTAAGACCGACCAGACATGTGTCTGCATGCTCTGCCATGTTTCAGACCACAAGATGCATGATGTTGTTCCTCTGAAAGAAGGATATGAAGGAAAGAAGGCTGAGCTGGAGGCTGAAATCCAGCAGATGATCCAGAAGAGGCATTTGAAGATTCAGGAGATCAAAGACTCAGTCGACCACAGTGAGAAAGATGCAGACAGAGAGATAGCAGAAGGTGCCAAAGCTTTCACCGCTCTGAAGGAGTCTGTTGAGAGAGGCCAAGCTGATCTCATTGACACGATTAAAGACAAGCAGAAAACAATGAAAAGAAAGGCCGAAGTCTGCATTGAAGAACTGGAGCAGGAAATTTCTGAGCTTAGGAAAAGAAGCACTGAAGTGGAGCAGCTCTCACGCCCAGAGGACCATCTCCATCTTCTCCAGAGTGTTGAGTCTCTAAACACCAACCACCCAACACCCACCAAGGACTGGGAGGTGGTCAGCTTCTGTCCATTGTATGAGGGAACTGTGACGAGAGGTGTGTCTCAGCTGGAGGAGACACTCAGTAAAGAGACGAGGAAGCTGGTTGAAGCTGAACTGAAGAGGGTCCAGCAGTATGCAGTGGATGTGACTCTTGATCCTGATACAGCACACCTTGAACTTGTACTGTCTGATGACGGGAAACAAGTGCATCATAGTGATAAGAAAGAATGTTTCAGCTACGGTCGAAACAGATTTACTCATCAATATCGGATTTTAGGAAAGCAGAGTTTCTCTTCAGGCAGATTTTACTTTGAGGTTCAAGTTCAAAGAAAGACTGAATGGACTTTAGGAGTGGCCAGAGAGTCAATTCGCAGGAGAGGATACAACAGACTGAGCCCTTACTATGGCCACTGGACCATATGGTTGAGAGAAGGAAGTGAATATGCTGCTCTTACTGAAACTATAGTCCGTCTCTCTCTGAGGTCTCAGCCTCAGAAGGTGGGAGTGTTTGTGGATTATGAGGAGGGTCTGGTCTCCTTTTATGACGTAGATGCTGCAGCTCTTATCTACTCCTTTACTGGCTGCTCCTTCACTGAGAAACTCTTCCCATTCTTCAGTCCCGAATGTAATGATGGTGGTAGAAACTCTGCACCTCTGATCATCTCTCCTGTCAGAGTCAAAAAAGATGTCAAAAATATGGTTTTTTTTGGTTTCTCTCTCTGAGTTGTTGCTGGCCGCCTCTTTACTGCAACATTATCCACCACCACCACTCTGGAGAATGACCTCTGGTGGTGCATGCTGTGCATTACATACAATGAGTTCAACAGATAGAGGAGGGCACATATTTTTGACAGTACTGAAAATCATAATGTCAGGATTCTGAATACCCTTATATACCATAATACTCCTCTATTTAATGTGCTGCCACGTAAGACATATTGCTGAATATATTTCACTGTCATAAAACCTTCACTTAAGAGTACGCAAATTACATAACAATAGTGTCTACAGAATACAGTATGTGTCATTGTTATACTGGGCGTATAAAGTTAGTAAACAAAGGTAATTCATAGAATACATGCTGAGAGAATTTTCTGTCTTGTGTAAATAGTAGTTTGATTAATCACTGGTCAGTTTGGGCAATTGTTATGTGTTTTGTAAATACTGGTGAGATGGTTTATGTGTCACAGAAATCTGTAAATATGTGATTGTTGAATGAAATAAAGTTGTTGTTTAACACAAGGCCTGAGTAAGCAGTGACTCGAACATTAAACACTGAACAGAAAAAACCTGGTTTACACAAGTTGTATTTCCTGACAAACACATTGGGTCTCATTCATGAAAAGTGAGTAAATCTGTGTGTAGATTTGCACATAAAAGCCTACTCTACTAAAAACCTACTCCAGATTCAGGAACGCTGCGGGAAACTCAGATTTGATCGTAAACACGTGTGTATGATCATGAATGCCAATCCATCGTAAAGTGACCGCGCACTCCTGGTAATCAGCAATTAGCATAAATCTCCGCCCATGAATAGCCAATGACCACCATATAAGGAGGTGTAGGTGCATCCTGTCAACCTGTCAGTCATGGCGCAGAGAAAGAAAAAAGATTTTTTCCGAAGCGGAGATCAAAATAATTTTGGGTGAAGTGGACAACATGTGGAAAACATTTTATTTTCTTCAGTTAGTGGTGGTGTGGCAGGGACAGGCAAAGCGAAGGCCTGGAGGGAGGTAACAGATGCTGTTAATGTTGTCTCCGTAGTACAAACCCCAATTCCAATGAAGTTGGGACGTTGTGTAAAATGTAAATAAAAACAAAATAAAATGATTTGTAAAAAGTCTTCAACCTATATTCAATTGAATATACCACAAAGACAAGATATTTAATGTTTAAACTGATAAACTTTATTGTTTTTTGCAAATATTCACTTGTTTTGAATTTGATTCCTGCAACGCATTCCAATCAAGTTGGGACAGGGCCATGTTTACCACTGTGTTACATCACCTTTCCGTCTAACAACACTCAATAAGCGTTTGGGAACAGAGGACACCAATTGTTGAAGCTTTGTAGGTGGAATTCTTTCCCATTCCTGCTTGATGTACAATTTCAGTTGTTCAACAGTCCAGGGTCTCCGTTGTTGTATTTTGCGCTTCATAATGCGCCACACATTTTCAATGGGAGACAAGTCTGGACTGCAGGCAGGCCAGTCTAGTACCCGCACTCTTTTACTACGAAGCCACGCTGTTGTAACACGTGCAGAATGTGGCTTGGCATTGTCTTGCTGAAATAAACAGGGACGTCCTTGAAAAAGACGTTGCTTCGATGGCAGCATGTGTTCCTCCAAAACCTTGATGTACCTTTCAGCATTGATGGTGCCATCACAGATGTGTAAGTTGCCCATGCCATGGGCACTAACACACCCCATACCATCACAGATGCTGGCTTTTGAACTTTGCGCTGGTAACAATCTGGATGGTCTTTCTCCTCTTTTGCCCGGAGTACACGACGTCCATGATTTCCAAAAACAATTTGAAATGTGGACTCATCAGACCATAGCACACTTTTCCACTTTGCATCTGTCCATTTTCAAATGAGTTCGGGCCCAGAGAAGGCGGCGGCGTTTCTGGATATTATTGATGTATGGCTTTCGCTTTGCATGGTAGAGTTGTAACTTACACTTGTAGATGTAGCGACGAACTGTGTTAACTGACAATGGTTTTCTGAAGTGTTCCTGAGCCCACGCAGTAATATCCTTTACACAGTGATGTCGGTTTTTGATGCAGTGCCGCCTTAGGGATCGAAGGTCACGGGCATTCAATGCTGGTTTTGGGCCTTGGCGCTTACGCGTAGAAAGTTCTCCAGATTCTCTAAATCTTTTGATGATATTATGGACTGTAGATGATGGAATCCCTAAATTCCTCGCAATTTGACGATGAGAAACATTGTTCTTAAACTGCTGGACTATTTTTTCACGCAGTCGCTCACAAAGTGGTGATAATCGCCCCATCTTTGCTTGTGAATGACTGAGCCACTTGGGAAAGCTCCTTTTATACCCTACCATGACACTCACCTGGTTCCAATTAATCTGTTCACCTGTGGTATGTTCCAATCAGGTGTTCTTTGAGCATTCATCAACTTTCCTTGCCTTTTGTTCCCCCTGTCCCAGCTTTTTGAAACATGTTGCAGGCATCCATTTGAAAATTAGCAAATATTTGCACAAAAACAATAAAATTTATCATTTTAAACATTAAATATCTTGTCTTTGTAGTGTATTCAATTGAATATAGGTTGAAGATGATTTGCAAATCATTCTATTCTGTTTTTATTTACATTTTACACAACGTCCCAACTTCATTGGAATTGGGGTTTGTACAAAGAACCATGTCAGAGGTGAAGCGTAAATGGTTTGATATGAAACTGGAGGCAAAGAAATGCATAAGCACACACACCAAAAAATGCAGCGGTCACCAAACAAACAGAAGATTCATTTGTGGGGTTTTGAATGAAGTGGGAACGGGAAACCAGAGATGTTTTGTGCATAATGGATAAACTAAATCAGTGATCGCTGTCACAATGTAGAGCTATTTAACATTTATTTTAACAAATGATACGGATAACATACAGCTTACAGCAGTTTGTATGCATCATCCTCAATTTATTTGAATCTTAATAGCCTAAAGCTCTGTTTGATACAACGTAAATTAATCACTTTCAAATCAGATTTATTCAGTCAAACGATCGTCCTCCTTCCACCTACTGCTCCTGCTGAAACCAGGCACCGAGGCGGAAGAGGCTGTGATCGGGCTGTCCTTACGGATATTTTTATTATCGTCATTCAACGTGTAGAAAGAACGTGTGATCTATTGAGTCGATTTACGTAGATAATTCACAATCCTGAACCTAATCTGGATCTTAAACCTAATTGCCAAATAATTTAACTAAATGTGTTACATTTTTAATATTTTGTCATGTTTAGATTACGTGTTTCAAAGGCATCTGTGTATTGTGTACATAACAGAGCGCGATACGAATTAATATTTTGTCATTTCCAATGGTGAAAAGCAATATTTATGTGCTTTACTAAATTTACACAAGCACTACGAGTGGTCAGGAGCAGGAGTAGATTTTGTTAGTAGCTACGAAAAGATCGGAGCTACTAAAATATTGATGAATGTGGACACGCACGTAAATTTCCGTCTGCGAACAGTTTACACACAGATTCCTTCTGCTCACGTTTCATGAATGAGACCCATTGTGCTTTCTGTGGCTGCTTCACAATAAAAGCCCCCTTGTTTTTCATCACTTGGATGCTTTTAATGTAAAGCAGTGTCAGGAGGAAATGTTTGTTTCCACTAGCAAAGACTGAATCCAGTCCGGCTGTAGGAGAGTGAACAATAACAGTGAGGCTGATATCAATGAGACAGAATTACACTGGATTACATGTTGCATTGTTTCCTGTCAGTCCCTCATGTGTGTGAAGGCCATCACCACTGACAGTGGACACTACGATATACAGAGAGGGAATTACTGGATCTAAATACATGATATAGCTTTTTATACCAGCCATAAATATCATGAAACATGGAGTTTGATTCAATAAAAATCTGCAGTGTTAGGCTTTGTGATATGTTGAGCACAAGTTTCTTTAACTTCCACAGTTCTTCTTGCAGGTAACAAGACTGACAACAACAATAACTTTAGTTTTCTATGTTGTGAGTTGACCTTATATTTTCAAGACAAATGTCATCACTGCCAACAAATGGTGTATAATCTCTCTGACAGAGTCATCAACAATAACTGATGAGTGCAGGGTATTAATGTAACTTGTCAACATTTGTGGAGACCTGACAGCCTTCCTCATGTCTGACCACTTGTACATGACTCCCTGCTACACTGCAGCAGTAACAACAGGCCTCCATGTAGACACTAACTGGTGTTAAGACACACAACGACCACTAGATGGATCACAACACAAAGGAATGATGAGCCCAGAGTTACTGTACTGCTGCCACACCGAGCACCAAACACTCCTCATTTCACAATAGTCACTCCTCCCACCTGTCAGGTGCAGCTCCACCTTTGCTCCATATTACCCAGAGAAAACCCTGGTGCTTCCCAATAACTGTGTAAATCAGAGGGAGGAAACAAAACCTGACCAACAGAGCTGCAGTGAGAGGCGGAGCAACACTGGAAAGAGGAGAGCTGCAACGTCACACTCCAGAAATGAAAGTAAAGTCAGTCAGAGTGTGAGCCACGCTGCAGTCGAGACAAGTCTGTTTCTCTCTAAAAGAAAATTCACACTGACTTCATCAGGTCTTTGTCAACAACACAGCAGAGTCTCTGCCCAACACTGGTGAGTACAGCTGATCATATTTACACTTTCAACAACCAGGACTAACACTAAACTCCAGCTACACTCTTTTCTCTTCATACTTATGAAATTGATAACAATATAACTGTGGCTGTTTGTCCACAGACCCACTGTACAGTCGCTCACTTTGACAGCTCTAAACAGTCTCTGTGTCAGGTCTCAGGACTTCAGTAACTGAATCTCTGGTTCCTACTTTCCTGCTATTGTGACTGTTTACCGATTGCTTCCTACATGTTGCTTCCTCTACTTCCTCTGGCTGTTTCACAATAAAAGTTTTCCACCAGTGAGCCAGCGAGCGCTTTAAATGTAAAGCAGCTGAAGGAAATTCAATGTGTTTATTATCAAGTAGGCGGCGCTTTGTTAGCAGTGCTGTTCTTTAATTTAAACTGGCCTACCCAACAGGATCTGGACATATTTGGTGCAGTTTGAGTATCAAGCGTGAGCTTGTCAGTGCTGCTTAAATTGGTGCTGTCGCTCACAGCTCAGTGCAAGTTAAAACGTGGCATGTGTAACTCAGAAATTACTTCACTGTTTACATGGTACGCTTAAATAAGTATTTCCGTGCTGGAAAGATGGTCTGTGGCATTTGCCTTTACTGAAGAGGTAAAAACCTGTAACTACCAGTATGCACTGCCTTGCATCGATCAATAAACTTTGCTGCTGGTGGGTGACATAATTGCGAGTTGCCTGTCCTAAAATTATCATGGCGACCAGCTGATAACAAACAGTTCTGTTTGTTGTGCTAACCTCAATATTTGTTTATTGTGTTTCATATCATAGGCAAACAAATATTTATCCATATCTGATAATGATAAGACTTTGATCCTCTGCCTGACCCTCCCTGTGTCCACGGCTGTTCATTTATTTTTAGCGGTCTAGGTTGTTTAATTGTTCTATATCATTGTGCTCTTACTGATATAAGCAGGGGATGTTAATACAAACTGGAGCTTCTGTGAAACAACATGACCCTCATCCATTTAAATAAACATTAGTTCTTCTGAGCTCATTTTGGTCAAAGTAATCCAAAAGTAATGCAATACGTAATGTATTACTCTACACAGGGAGTAATACTGTAATGTAACTTATTAGATTTAAATGAAGGTAAACAGTAATATGTAATATATTACAGTTCGAGAGTAGCTTGCCCAGCACTGCCATATTACAGCTGTTTACTTATGTTTCCAAAAAGATTTTAGGCAAGAAATAAGCAGCACAGGGACAGAATCTTTGTTTGTGAGATCAGCACTGCTTAGTTCTACTGTTTGATTTGAGTTTGGTAGTACAAAGTACAATCTGTAGTTTGAGAAACAATGTAGAGCCAGCTATTTTCAATGACAAATGATCTGGGACATCTGGGCACTGGTAAGATTGAGGGGAGTTTAATATAATCACTGACATATACTACCAACTAGTGGTGCGCTGGATGTTTTTTAAAGCCCACAACAACCCTGTAACATAAACATAAGTGACAATCAATGACCCAAACCCAAACCATAAACCGTAACTGTTTTGGGTAGCAACAACCTACTTACTGTTGGCTATATTTTTTTGGCTGTTGGCTATATCTATTATTTTGAGTAAATATCGCGATATAAAGGATTCTCTTTTCTATTTAAAAAGTAGCCTACAAACATAGGTATGATACAAAGTTGGTTGAAAACCTGCAAAGGACCCCTTTTAAAGAAAGTAATCAAACATGCTTTTTGTTACACAAATAATTAGAACTGTCTTTTCTTTCCCACTACATGTGTAGATATGGCTGCTGCAAACTATCTGCCATCTGAAGATCAGTTTCTGTGCTCCATCTGTCTGGATGTGTTCACTGATCCTGTCAGCACACCATGTGGACACAACTTCTGCAAAAACTGCATCACTCAACACTGGAATATTAGTGACAGAAGCCAGTGTCCTTTATGTAAAGAGGTTTTCAACATAAGACCTGATTTGAGGATCAACACTTTCATCTGTGAGATGGTCGCTCAGTTCAGACAGTCAGCTCAACAGAAAGCCAGCAGCAGCAGCTCACAGCAACGATGTGCAAAACCAGGAGAAGTTCCCTGTGACGTCTGCACTGGAACCAAACTGAAGGCCCTGAAGTCCTGCCTGGTGTGTCTGGTCTCCTACTGTGAGACTCACCTGGAGCCTCATCTGACAGCTTCACGTCTGAAAAGACATCAGCTGATCGACCCTGTGGAGAACCTGGAAGGCAGGATGTGTACGAAGCACGATAAACCTCTGGAGCTGTTCTGTAAGACCGACCAGACATGTGTCTGCACACTCTGCCATGTTTCAAACCACAAGACACATGATGTTGTTCCTCTGAAAGAAGAATATGAAGAAAAGATGGCTGAGCTGGGGAAGACAGAGGCTGAAATTCAGCAGATGATCCAGAAGAGACAACAGAAGATTCAGGAGATCAAACACTCAGTCGACCTCAGTGAGAAAGATGCAGACAGAGAGATAGCAGAAGGTGTTCAGGTCTTCACTGCTCTGAAGGAGTCTGTTGAGAGAGGCCTGAATGAGCTCATCAAAATGATAGAAGAGAAGCGGAAAACAACAGGAAAACAGGCTGAAGGCTTCATCAAAGAGCTGGAACAGGAAATCTCTGAGCTGAATAAGAAAATGACAAAGGTTGAGCAGCTCTCACACTCTGAAGACCACCTCCATCTTATCCAGAGTGTCCAGTCCCTAAACACCCACCACCCCACACCCACCAAGGACTGGAAAGAGGTCAGCATCCATCCATTGTCATATATGAGGACTGTGAGGAGAGCTGTGTCTCAGCTGGAGGAGACACTCAGTGAACAGATGAAGAAGCTGCCCACTGAGTCTGAGCTGAAGAGGGTCCAGCAGTATGCAGTGGATGTGACTCTTGATCCTGATACAGCACATCCATGTCTCATTCTCTCTCATGATGGGAGACAAGTAAGTCTTGATGATGTGAAAAAGAATCTTCCAGACAACCCAGAGAGATTTTCTGACTGTGTTTGTGTATTAGCAAAGCAGAGTTTCTCTTCAGGAAACTTTTACTTTACAGTTCAAGTTAAAGGAAAGATTGAATGGGATTTAGGAGTGGCCAGAGAGTCGATCAACAGAAAGGGAGTCATCCCACTGTGCCCTCAGAATGGTAACTGGACTCTGTGCTTGAGAAATGGAAATGAGTACAAAGCGCTTGCTGGTCCTTCAGTCCGTCTCTCTCTGAAGTCTCGTCCTCAGAAGGTGGGGGTGTTTGTGGATTATGAGGAGGGTCTGGTCTCCTTTTATGACGTAGATGCTGCAGCTCTTATCTACTCCTTTACTGGCTGCTCCTTCACTGAGAAACTCTTCCCATACTTCAGTCCCTGTAATAATTATGGTGGTAGAAACTCTGCACCTCTGATCATCTCTCCTGTCAGAGTAAGATTGTTTTTATTCTAACACATTCATTTGGTGCATTCATCTCATTGCAACATGACATGCATGCTATTTAAATCTGTATAACCCATAGACATTTATTTTTCTTCATAGGGTCACGGGGGGCTGGAGCCGAGCATAGTTGACATTGGGCAAGAGGCCGGGTACACCCAGGAGAGGTCGCCAGCCAATCACAAGGATGACAATGGGACACGCCGGAGGACCCTCAGAAAAACAGCATTGTTAAAGAAGAAGAAACATGCAAGGCGCCTGGTGACGTCAATCCAAGCCCCCACAGACGACATCGGGCTTTGAAGCCAATTTGACATGGTGGTCAGACGTGAAATTACAACATCCAAGATCGTCATATGATGCAATGGGATCCAAAAGACTTGTCCACAGACTTGCATCAGAAAAATTATGAAAGAAAAGAAAAAAAAAAAAAAAAAAAAAGATTTCATCCATTTGGTCGGAAAACATTTCTGAAGTTTCGAAGAGCTGCATGATTAAATCTTTTGTTATCATTCAAGTTAGCGGAGTGCTAAACCAGAAGTTAACGGCTTAACCCGCAGGAGTTGACCACTTGTCAGCCATAAATGACTCGTTCTTTATCACAATGCAAAAGATTCAGGTATTTTCATACCACAGAGATCAAGATTTTTTGGCTTCAAGCGTCACTGAGCAACTTTAATAAAAATGAATGCAACCCTGGCGCCAACACTGTATCCAGTTCTCTTTATAAATCTATGGTTTAAACCTAGAACCTTCTTGCTACGAGGAAACAGTGCTAACCACTGCATCACTCTGCTGCCCCGACACCAAATATCCTAAGGAGGGGTGTCCACTAAGAATTTACATAGTCCATTCTGATTGGTCAAATCCAGCCTGTCGTCAACTGAATGTCGATTCATGCTTTTTTGTTTTTGGTTTATTGTGTTTTCTCATTTGCAACATTGTGGAAACTCATTGCATAATAAATGTATTTAATGTAAGGGTTAGGGTTAGCATAATGTAATAATCACCACATAACATAATAAAACCATGAGAGCATAGCATGATAACAGTTTTGTGCAAAACGTAATAGGGTATTCTTGAAAAAAAATTATTACATTTTACACCGACCAAAATATGTTGAATAATATAATACATTCAATACAAAGTGTAATAATTCTCAATAACTCTAACTGTGTTTTTAAAGCATAGGAACCCTTCAAGTTTTACATGACACTAGGGCTGCAACGATTAGTCGACTACTAAGATAATCGGGTGACTATTTTAGTAGTCGGCTAATCGGTTTTAGTCATTTTTCATAGGAAAGAACTATAAAAGTGCCCCAAAATACTCTCATTGCAGCTTCTTACGTTCAGATATTGGCAGCTTTACACACTCTCCCATGACAGTGAACTAACACCCTTTGGCGTGAGTACAAAACAAGAGATTAGATGACATAATTTGGGGGTTTGGGAGAGACAGACCGACATTTTCCAACATTTTAACACATTTTTCTATAAAACGATTAGTCAGTAAATCGAAGAAATAATCGACAGATTAGTCGACAATGAAAACAATCGTTAGTTGCAGCCCTCTCATGACCGAAAAGGAGCAGGGAGAAGATAATCTTATTTTACCTGCTCATCTCTCAAAACAAATAATCAGAAGAAATAAAAATGTCTTGTCAGTTACAGTTAACAGCCATTACTTAGAGTAACTTCAGAAATAAATAAACAGGGAAGCTGTCCCCTTCAACAAGGAGACAGCTTCTGCATAACAACTTCATATAGTCCAACTGTTCTGTCTTTATACATTTTCTTGAACATAAAAATGTTAGACAACCCTTTAAATCAATCTGTAGAGAATTCAACAGTTTAACGGCCACCACCGAGGTGCAAACTGATGCTTAATAACTTATCACATTAGGGGCATAACTGTTATAACAATATGCGCAAACAATTTTCATACATTACGATCTTTTATTACATTAAAATTATTAACATGCAAATTTATCACAGTACGAGTTGCTACAGACACTGGTTCCAGTTTACCCCCACACTAGAAGAGAGAACTGAAACACCCAACTAAACATCTATCTGTCCAATATGACATAACAATTATAATAATATGACAGGTTCAATCCAGTGCTGTCGTGGATGTGTGTGTATATCCAGTGCTGTTCACAGTACTGAAACAGAGTGGAGGACTAATAGCCTTAAATTAAATTAGGCTCCTCAGATTGAATTGTCAAATATAGATTATTCTGGGTCACCCCTAATCCCAAGATAAATTTTAAGTGGATTCATTTAAAATAAAAATGCAACATGTCTTTACCTTTTTTTCTCCATTTGATGTGAAGCCACCAAAAACATATTGTTTATATATAACTGAATGAATGTTAATAATGTTCATTGCTAAATGTGTCATAAATCTTCATTTAAGAGGACTATTACATTCCTACAGTACTGATTATAATTGATGCTAACAGAATTTTATATTTAGTTGATTGTGGTCACTTTGGCCAATTTTGATGTGTTTTCTGAATACTGGTGAGATGATTTATGAGTCAAATGAATCTGTAAATATATGATTGTAAAAAACTAGTTGTTGAACACAAGACCTGAGTAAATGGAGACTTGAGCGCCAAACACTGAAAAGAAAATCCTGGTTTACACATAAGTTGTATTTCATTACTGCTATAATTTAATGTTGTAATCCTTAAAGTCCGCATGAAATTAAAAGTACATTTTCAATGTTTCAATCCTGTGTCCTTCTGTCAATTGATCATTTATCTCCTGTAACAAATATACATCAAATCTGTGTCAGTATTTTTACATCAAAATCCTTGTCTTAGTAAAAACAGGTAAAACAGTTACTAATGTCTCATGATTCATCGTGCACACAGAAGCGTACAAAACTTTATCCAATCGAATGAGACTTTGGTGACCAGCAGTCACACCAGTCATATAAAAATGCAGTCCACGGTTTGCTGGTTGTAGCAGCATACAGAGCAATATGGAGAGAGACAGGAAGAGATGTGTGTTTTGATATCAGCCTTTGTTTTTATTTCAAAAAATGTGGCATGGGTCTAATTAATTTCTCTCCCTCCCTCGTCCTCCTACTGTTCTAACGGTGAGGGAGGTGTGTGTGTGGGGCCAACAGTCTGCCTGGCAGCAGACTCCACTGTAGCTCGGTATCGCACCAAACTCTAAGCCCGCCCACTTCTTAGTGGTCCAATCAAATGAAATCAAAGGATTTTATTTAAATCCCTCTTGTAACTATACATTACTCAAGTATTTCATTTTACTGGTAAATACATCATAGTACACGAGCTTATGACTTTACAACTTCTGTTTCTCAGGGACATTTCAGTCGTAGTTGATGTGGCGACACCCTTGGCTACCGGTGGAAACAGCAAACACTCGTTGAGCAACTGCTTAGTCAGAACTACAACAGAAGAGCAGCTGCAGCAAAAATAGACCAGGAGCATAGAAATAGCAGAGCAGAGAAAGAGTCTCTGCTCTTGCATCCAGTGGACATCAGCACACTGGCTGGAATGGCAGCAGATTGTTTTCAGCAGCTTTAAGAAAGACAAATGTGACACAGCCATGTGTGGTGGACAACGCCGGGGGGGGCACCTCTGGATAAGATCGTCACTAAACATTACATTAAAGATGCCCTGTGGAGTGATGGATTCTTTATATCCATGTTTACTGGCTTGCAGTCTTTTCTTCACAGCCTGCGCTGCCCACATCCTCGTGTACGTGATGGACGAGTGGGTAACTCCAGCAGGGCAGATCTGCTTTTAACAAGGAAAGCAGCTGCACCGAACTGCTGGTCCTGAAAGAAAAGAAGGGTGAGGAGTCGAGGCGTGGCAGCATCGGAGTTCCCCATAAATATCCCTGAGCAGGCAAAGTCTGTCAGTGGACTGGAGAAATACAGCACCGTCTGCCAGACTGAACCCTGAACTGAACCCTCACGTCTCCCCTTTAAAGGGCGTCAACCCTGACGCCACTCCAAATACACAGGTGAGGTTAGGTGAGCGGTGACACACTTGAGAGCTGCCGGTGTGACTTTGCTACAAGACTCAGTCACACAACAGAGTCTGGACGTGTTCACAGATTAGAAAACCAAAGATTTGGCATCAACTTTCCAGGCCACACGGTTCAAGAAAAGGCTGCGCTGGAAATCAACAGGCCGCATGAGGAGAGCAGAGACGGAGCACAGGTCATAAATCTCCCTCCAGTCTTTGACACCTTTCTTAACAGCTCGTTAGGGCGCAGACCCCCCAAACCTCCCACCCACTCAGCAGACGTATCCGATACCAGCAGAGGTTGACGTAATTTTGAGACCAAAGTTCAGCTTTCAATCTTCCTACTCAAAAAGAAGTCCAGACATTACAGTCATTATTTTCTAATTAAGCGTCAAGCTTTCCTCTCCGGAGTTGGAGGAGGTCAGAGCAAAGCGACCGACTAATTAAAACTGGGATATTGCCGTGACTAAAAATAAAGGTGGTTTTCCCAACAGCCCTGACACTGACCTTTACAGAGCGATGAGGCATTTTTAGCCTCAGAGTGTTGGGAGTCAGGCTGCTGGCAGAGGCCTGCAGAGGAAGGTGCAGCATGTGGTGACGTTCACATCCATCACAGGCCACCATCATATCCCACACTCAATGAAAACATGTCTGGTTTCTCCCCTGATGATCACTATCCAATAGTGCAGGGTATCAAACTTCGACACCTTGAGTTCTGTTTATATTGTGTCTGTGGCAAAGATGATCAAAACCTGCCCAACACTTGGCAAATAATATTTCATCAGGCCTAAATCTATTAATTCTGCACTATATTTAAAGTTTATGTGCAGCTGTTTGACAATATTACCAACTGATGTATTTGATATTTGCCTTGGTTGTGCTTATTTTGTTGAATTAACGCCTTGAGTTTGTGTGTTTCCACAAACCTGTCAATTTGCATAAACGTGAATGCTTCACACACATCTTCCCCCGAGAGCACAGAAGATCTTTACAGTCAGCACAGCTCCAAGGTGGACACACAAGATTAGAGTCACCAATTCAGCATCTAACCAAAGGTCTTTCCATCTGTTCCTGAGATATGACAGCAAATAATGGCAAGAAAAGTGTTTTTGCAGAATGTTATGTTGTCTCGGCGAACCTGACCTTTGACCTTTTGGATAGAAAATGTCATAACTTCATCATTTTATCCTGTTAGACATTTGTGTGACATTTCTTCATAATCAGCAGACATTTTTTTAGGACACAGTAACTTTGACCTTTGACCACCAAAATATAATCAGTTCACTGTTGAGTCCAAGTGAATGTTTGTGCCAAATTTGAAGAAATTCCCTCATGCTGTTCTTGAAATATTGTGTTCATGAGAATGAGATGTATGCAAGGTCACAGTGACCTTAACCTATGACCCTTGACCAGCAAAATCTAATCAGTTCATCATTAAATCTAAGTGAGTGTTCGTGGCAAATTTGAAGAAATTCCCTTAGGGTGTTCCTCTTATCATGTTCACGACAATAAGACAAAAAAGGCCACAGTGACCTTGATCTCTGACCTATGACGCCTAAAACTAATCAGTTCATCCTTGACTCACAAGAAGGGGACATATATATGGAATATATTGATGGATGGACGCACAACTGACAACATAACGGTCAGGGCTACGATGCAGAGACATAAAAATTTGTTAATACTTAAAGTAAGATACTTAAAAAAGTATAACTGCGGTACTATTTCTGAACCTGACCTTTGTTTCAGATAAAAAATGCCCAGATATATTTTTCATGGACACTTCATTTTTGGTTTTTAAAGTGAATACAGATAAAAGATACTCTTTCCTTTGTCTAAGCACACACACGGTTAGTCGACAGTTTGGTGTTTTATTTAACACCATATGGTGAAGTGACATTTATTGATACTTACAGTGCGAGCACATGTCCAGGGCGTAACTGGCTTCATTTCCCTGAAAGAGAGAACAAGTCAAACAAGTGTTTCATAATTATGAATCTGATTCAAGACAAAAAAGGAAAATCTGTATTGTCATTTATATCACGAGGAGCAAAAGGCTTTAAATGCATGAAAACACAGCAGCACTGTTTGAAGGGCTCTTCAGCACATCACATTAAAGCCCACTGATGTTGGATGAACAAATAGTTCTTCAAGGACTGAAAGAAATATTGTTCCCCTTACTGGTATGACAAATCTGTAAACTCAACTCTAGTGTATAACAGATGAATTGAACTATGTCCTGTTCTTGGCTAATTGTTGGTGCTCTTCATTATGCATGAGCGACAGAATGATCTGGACGCTGAAACTAGGCCAACATGCCGCCTTGATTCGCCTCGTCCCATCTCTCGAGGACTTGAATCAAGCTGCTCAACTCGGCTGCAGCTTTCCTCCTCAACTCGTAACAAGAGTCACATTAACTCTAAATCACATAAACATATGTGAGGTTTATTCTGCCAGTGTATAATAACCAACATTTCATATGTTAGGTTTGGCAAGGTTGCTGTTCAACACTTAATGAATATAGGGGCCAGTCACTGAGATGTGGGGCTCAAAAATCTCACTCTCTGACTCTGTTGAACAAGTTATTAATCTACTATAATTGCGTGTGTTCACCAGGTGTTTCTGCTGGATCTCTACCTTTATTACAAAACTTGCTTTCCTGTTGTAAAATGTGACTTTATGGTATTTGTCTACTACAAGCTGCTGTAGTTCAGGCAGGTGTGTGCCAGAATTGTTTTGTTGCACAGACGGAGAAGCTGATAGAGGTCAATAAATGTCCCAACAAACTTTGTAGTCATTAAAGGCTGCAACCAGCAGCGGAGGAAGTATTCAGATTAAGTACTTTCGTAAAAAGACAAATACCACACTGTAAAAAGACTCTGTTACAGGTAAAAGTACTGGATCAAAAATGTTTCTTCAGTATGTCAGTCAGGGATGTTCCTGGGGACTAAAAGAAAATTTGAATCAAGACTAGTCGACTCGTCTTGAAAAGTAAAAACACTCCAAAAACAGTCAAAATTTATCACAATTTATTATTAAGTATTTGAAACATCCCAAAAAATACTGTGTGCATTAAGAGCCCTTTGAAGCCTTTCATCACAATCTTCAACAACCATGTTGGATTTTAAAATGCTGCTGAAGTACGAGACACTTTGTGCCGTTTAATCGTTTAGACGACTAATCACACACAAGCCTAGCAGGATTTTACTGTTGCAGTTGGTTGAGGTGGAGCTCATTTTTAACTTTTTAACTAATA
The DNA here is from genome assembly GCA_026686955.1 of Epinephelus cyanopodus. Lineage (NCBI taxonomy): Eukaryota > Metazoa > Chordata > Actinopteri > Perciformes > Serranidae > Epinephelus > Epinephelus cyanopodus. The sequence goes on along the minus strand of CM048916.1, from coordinate 3,255,377 downwards.
ATCATTTTCATTATGGATCAATCGGCTGATTATTTTCTCCATTAATCGAGTGATTGTTTGGTTTGTAAAAATAGTGAGAAATGTTTGTCACAATGAGCCAGAGCCCAAAGTGACACCTTCACAGTGTTTGTTCTGTCCAACCAGCAGTCTGAAATCCAATTATATTAGAGACACGTTTACTGTCACAATAAATGAAGACAAGCAGCAAATCCTCACAATTCAGAAACTGGACTTAGAGAATGTCTGGTATTCTTGCTTGAACAAACTGACTTTAAGGTCCAGTGTGAAGAATTTTGGAGGATGTATTGGCAAAAATGGAGTATAATATAATAAGTGTGTTTTCTTTAATGTATAATCATCTGAAAATAAAAGTGGGTGTGTTTTTGTTTTGTTACCAGTGGTTTATATCTGCACAGGGAGCAGGTCTACAAAGGTCGCTATGTTGCACCACTATGTTTCTGCAGGGTCCCAGAACGGACAAAGCAAACACTGGCTCTAGAAAGGGCCACTCGCATTTTGGAATCGGCCAAGTTAGTTAGAAGAGGGCATCAGAAAAGAAATGTGAAACTACTGTGCAGTGCTTTTACTTGTTTAAATCACTGGACCTGTTTGTATTGGAGAGAAGAAACCTCTACGGTAAAAACCTCCCTTTTGCTGGACTCACACTGCACGACATTTCGGTCTGTTCTGTTCTCAGACTACACAATGGTCCACACCAATTATCCCCGGTTATTCTTGTCCTATTTTTATTATCATTACTATTATTTCAGTCACTGTCTGTTCATGTGCCAGCTGAAATGTTACTGTAGTAACATAAAAGTGCGAAAAAGATGGCAGGAGCTGGATGTAAAGCACAGCATGCAAACATACAAGCTGAACCCAACCAAAAATGAACCCAAGTTATAAGGGGCTTTTAAAATATGAAAGTGAAACAGGAAGTGTTGAGTTTGAAATGACGGCGCCATGCAATAACTTTATCAAGGCAAACGGGAGCGGATAAAATGTAATAATATAAAAATACAGAGGGAATAATAAATAACAGCCTGTTTATAATGTAGTGTTTTCAAATGAAGCTGGTAGCCTCTGCAGTTGCGGTGAGTAAAAGCCCCGCCCCTATTTTTTAACTCCATTACTTCATGCCCGTCTCCATTATGAAGAAATAACACGTTTGCTAGCTTGACGCTAACAGTTGATAAAGTGCCTCTGCTCTTTCCTTTTTACTCTGTGTGGTAACGTCCCAAGAGGAAATACCAAAAAGGCTGGGCTGCTGTCGCACAGTTTCCACAGCAGCACATCGCTCTGTGTTCCTACTGGTCAAAGTGACGGCTGTGACGGCAGAAGTCGTGAACTACAAAAAAAAAAAAAAAAATCAAACATGCTAGACTTTATTTTTTCCCAGACATGGCGTCGGTTGTCGTCTACTATGACACACTACACGAGATGAAACAATGGATTAGCATGTACGACACTCATTGTCGTTTAGGATTCCAGTCGACACAGTGCGACGCTGCGTCAGGCTGTAATCGAGCTGATATCGTGTAGTGTGAACACGGCATCAATATCTGGATCAGAAATATGGTGAGCGCACGTTAGGTTATCAGAGAAAGTAGGTGAGAACACTTGAGCAGAAACACTGATTTGTAACGTGCAGCTGCTTATTCAGTGTTTTCACCTGTTTTAATCACCTGGTCTGCTGATAATTCAGCTCTGGTAAAAACCTCAGCACAGTGAAGGAATTCTACCAGAAGAAGTTTCATGTGGTTGAAATCTGCAATCCTCACCACCTGATGCCACTAAATCACCTTAAATCTTACACAGTCGACCTTGAGACAATTATTCAAATAAAAAAGTTATCTTGTATTTTTGGCGATAGATAAATAAATTCTTTCAGCTCTGTAACCTAGAGTGAAATAGATTATTCTCAGAGCGAGGCACCGTGTGGTTTGGATCTTGATTTTCTGCAAAATCACAGTCAAACACAACATAGTTCCAAAAAGGCCATTTTGTTTTCCTCAATCAGTTTCATTCCAGATTTAATTATTCTGTTTGTGAGTTTGTTTGAGGCTGACTGATGAGTTGATTTGGTTTCTTTGATTGCTGTGCCAGCCACTCAAACATTCCTCCTCCCTCCGCAGTGAACTCCACATGCAGAGGTCTGTTCCAGCTTGTTGTCTGACACTGCGCCCAACACACACTTGGCTCTGATCGCAGGCGTCACATGGGCCTAGTACACTACATGGTGCTTCCTTTTTATCTTGCACTGATGAGTTCCACACACACATACACAGCTCAAAAAAAATTAAGGGATCACTTATTCATCACAGTCAAACAGGAAGTCAGTTAAACTTCAGCAATATCAATGTGTCCATGTAGGAAGCACAAGTGATTGTGAATCAGTTTCAGCTGCTTTGGTACAAATCAGAGTGACAACAGGTGCAATGGAGAGGCAAAAGCAAGACAAGCGCCAAACAGGAAATGGTTTTACATGTGGTGTCCACAGACAGCTGCTCTCTCCTCAACCTTCCTGACTGATTCTTCTCTAGTTTGGTCTTCTGCTAGTGTCTTTGTCACTGCTGGTAGCATGAGGCGCTACCTGCAGCCCAGTCAGGTGGCACAGGTGGTCCAGCTCCTCCAGGATGGCACATCCATACGAGGGTTTGCTGTGTCTCCCAGCACAGTCTCAAGAGCATGGAGGAGACACCAGGAGACCGGCCGTTACACCAGGAGAGCTGGACAGGGCCGTAGAAGGGCATCAACCCAGCAGCAGGACCGCTATCTGTTCCTTTGTGTGAGGAGGAACAGGAGGAGCACTGAGCCCTACAACATGACCTACAGCAGGCTGCTGGTGTGCATGTTTCTGACCACACTGTCAGAAACAGACTCCATGAGGGTGGCATGAGGGCCCCTCGTCCTCTAGTGGGACCTGTGCTCACAGCCCAGCACCGTGCAGCTAGGGATGTCACAATTATAGATTTTCTTGGTACAATTATTGTCAGAGAAATAATCATGGTTTTATGATTATCACGATTATTATTATTTCTTTTATCTCTCAACACAACAGTGATGGTTTTAAGTACGTGTGGCGACTATTTTGTTCATGTATGAAAATATAGTAGCCGTGCAACCGGGCTTGGTAAGGTTGGAGTGTTTTTAAGTTGATGTAAGAATAAACGACGAGCATTTGTGAAATCCCGCACTCGTGTGGACGTGAGTTACTGCCTGTCATCTTTACGAATAATTAACCGTGGCGTTTAAAATTGCGGTTAATAGTGAAATCAAGTAATCGTGACATCCATACGTGCAGCTCCATCATTCACCAGAGAACACATGTTCACACTGAGCACATGTAACCGATGTGAAAGAGTCTGGAGACGACATGGTGAATGTTATGCTGCCTGTAACACCACCCAGCATGACCAGTTTGGCGGTGGGTCAGTGATGGTCTGGGGAGGAATATCCTTGGAGGGTCACACAGACCTCCATGTCAGAGCCAAGTTACAAGAAAAAAATGATCCAGAAAACTTCCCTACATGACACACCTGCATTAAAGCTATTATACATTCATTTGTTTCCTCTTACAAACCAAAAAGAGGTCTGCAGATGCTACCAGCTAAGCAGAGAAGCTAATCAGATCAAATTACTCCGCCGAGAGGAGTTAATATATGAATCTGACCTACAATGAAACATGTGCTTGTATATTTAGGGACAGAGGGCGGTAACCCCACCTCACATCAGATTATGTGCCAGAACATTTGAATGTCTGACATAAATCTGAGTGACACTGCTTCAAAGCGTACATGACAGTAAAGCTGCCTTTGCTGCAGCAGCGTCTTACAGGACTCTCAAACTGCTGACCACCCTGCTCCAATCAGGACAGGGCAACAGCCTCCACATCAACTGTCATATTAAAAAAAACACAAAAATGCACATGGTTGGGTTTTTCAGTCCCTGGTGGACGTGGCAAGATGACAAAATGTCTACCACACCGACCCTTGCGACCACGCTGGAAAGAATGATTTGGCTTTGCACTGTCAAAATGACGCATTTTCGCAGAGCTCAGCATCCACACTAAGACGCCTCATCAATGGGAAAACTGTTCTTCCTTCTCCTGTTTGATTCAGCAAACAACAAAACTGTTGATCACAGTCAACATGTGTTCGGTAGTGGGACAGACAGTCTGGTTGGTCTCAGCTGGGTAAACATCCTTCCTGCCCCCTCCTGCTCCCTGCAAACTGTGTTTCAACACAGACACACTCACAACTTAGCTGTTGTCTTTGACAGATATGATAACTGAATGAGCTCAACATAATGACTTGACTGCAGGTCATGAATATTAAAGCTCCAGTGTGTAGGATATACTGGCAGCAATAGAATATAATAAGCGTGTTTTCTTTAGTGTATAATAACATGAAAATAAGAATTGTTGTGTTTTTGTAACCTTAGAATGAGACCTTTACATCTACACAGAGAGCAGGTCCTCGTCTACACAGATCACCATGTTGCACCGCCATGTTTTTACAGTAGCCCAGAGTGGACTAGTGGTCTAGATAGGGACATTCAGGTTTTCATGTTGGCCACTGTAGTTAGCAGCTCCTCCGCGACAAGCAGTATCAGAAAAGCACTAATTTTTCTCGTGTATAACTGCTTTGTTCAGTGTTTTTACCTCTGTTTTTTGGAGAGAAGAGACCTCTGTGGATAATTCAGCTCGCGGTAAAAACCTGCTGAAAGTCTGGCTCTTACTTTATTGGAGAAGAAAGCTGAGCACAGATTAGCATGTGCTACGTTAGTGCCTCGTATCCGACATGCTAAACAGTGTAGGAGAAATGCTGATTTGTTATTTTTACAAGTTAACATCATTGGGTTTGTCTGGAGGAGGAGACCTCTCCAGATATTTCAGAAGAAACTCTTGAACTTCTGGGTCAGAAATGAGGTGATCAGACATAAAATTATCAGAGTAAAAATGTGAGCACACATTTGCAGGTGCCGCACAGATAGGCTGTATGTAAAGAGGCGAACAGGGTACAACAAACACTATTTTGTAACATGAAACTGCTTCATTCAGTGTTTTTACCACTTCTAATCACCAGTGGTCTCATTTATAAACATTGTGTACGCAGAGATCGAGGCCTGAAAGAGGCGTACGCCACTTCTCACGCAAAAGTTGTCAAATATAAAAAACAAACTTGATGGGAGAATGTGTGCACCTGTAACATTTTGGAGACTGAGGAAATTGGAGACATAGATGGTGAGGTGGTGCACTGAAGCTAAATTATAGAGATTAAATGTGAGAGACGATGATGATGGCTCTCACACATTTCGCCTCTTATCACTTGTTACCTATAGATCCACTTCATCATAAACATTCAATGCAGCTGTTTTTGGTGTTTATGCTAGTGCGACATAACTTTTCAATAAACACCTTTCAGTTGTAAAATTATAAGCTTATAGCAAAATCAGCTCTGTATTTCATCTGGGCTGTCTCACCATCAGGGATGCAGCTGACACTGTGGCAGCACATCAAACAGCTTTAGATAATTGCAAAACAGAGCATCAACAGTTTCTAATAATATCTTCCAATATTATATATACATATCACCAAGCACGGTTTAAGTTTTCAGATCGTTTTTGTGTGTAAAAATCGCTGCAATGAACACAACTGTGCACACAGAGCGCACTGGAGACACTGTGGTGGCTGCCACACACCTTTTCTTCTCCAGTCACCTCACGTACATCTTCACAATCTGCATATATGGATTGTGTACATTAGTAAAGTCTGGAAATAAAACCAGCACCAGCTCTCACACAATTATTAAACTCCATATTATATTCCATATTATACTTATATGAGGTGGATCCACATGCGGACAATTCCAAGTTGATCTGGGATTAATAAAAGGGAACTGTGCACTGTCAGGCGTATGCAGGTTTTATAAATCAAAATACTTTTGGCGCACGCCATTTTCTGCTTTTTTCTGCAGGTACACTTTAAGTATGGATCCTGTGCACTGTTTTATAAATGAGACCCCTGGTCTGTTAGTTTTGGAGAGGAGGACATCTCTGTGGATAATCTGGCTTCCTGGACGATGAACACTGAAGGAACCGAAGTTTCAACTAGTTGCAATCTGCACTCCTCACCGCTAGGCTCCACTAAATCCTCTTACACACTGGACCTTTAAGTGTCGCCCAGGTGAGCAGTAATTCCTGTCTGACGCTGAGGTTTCTGTTACATTTGATCCATGTTGTCTGACATGATACTGAGGTCTCTCCCAAAACCAGACCTGGTATTGGTTATTATCCTGGAGAGATAAAGTATAACGAAATGAACTGAGAATCATCATTTCTGCATTTAACATGTGTGAGCAAAAAATAAAAAACAATCTTTACATCACAATCTTCTAAAGCTAGTTTTCCTCCACCAAAACATGATATCAGCATTTTCAAACTGATCCACTTGAGAGACCATTTTTGAAGATGCTCAGTTTCTGAGTATGAAACCCAGCGGTTGAGTGCGCACACACAGGGCCGAGACGGAGAGAAAAAGATGTGTTTTCAAATTCAGCTGGCTCAGTGTGGGCGTATTCTTACTCGTGGCAGAACTAGGGAAATGATTGTCCACACAATTTTGGCTTCATCAATCCATTTATAACACAGTTAGGATTTAAACTGTGAGGGAAACACTTATCAGGGACACATGAGCTGCATTAGAGCACATGCATCCACAGTGCTAAATGTAAGCTGGCACAGCGGCTCCAAAAAAAGGAACAATTACATCACATTAGCTACCTGAACTGGAACATCCCAGCTACTGTACCTCGACTACTTCGTCTGCCTGTGTGATGTAACGAGGCCAGTGTGTGTTGCACTTATAATAATAACTGCTACCTGCCTCCACAAAATGAGGAAACCTTCACTGCTTGGCCGGCTCGCTCAGGCCTTCATAGCCCTTTAGTTGTCTGTCCTTATTTACTTATCTTTATTATCTTGCTCTGTTTAATTAAACCAGGTAAGCGTTTCATAATGAATGGATAAGGAGATCAGCTAAGGATTAGGAAGCCACATTTCTCCTCACAGGCGACTTGTAGTTGATTTAAAGTCTGAAGTGTTTAAACCTTAAAACTGTCACTGCCACAGAAACAGTAACCTCTGCTGCATTTCATTCCTTTTTTCTCACTTCCTAAAGACATTCTCTGTTTACTTCCTACACACACACTATTTCAATAAACACACTAATTTCAGGCAAAAACATGAAATAAAAATGTGACCTTACGATTGTTGATGAGAGGAGGCAGTGCATCCGTCTACAACACTTTAACAATAGATATATACAATCTCATTTCTATGTTTTTTTTTTTTGGTGTAAAATTGGATTTTGGTTATTTCTGGTTATTATTTGTGGTATCTATCAGCTGTTGATCCTTTTATCATTACATCACACTGACAACTCGATTCAAAGCATTTGAATTAAGCTGAAGATGGTCTGAATGTTATCGCCCTGAAAGATAAGGATAAATATATGATTTGATGTGATTCAAACACGGACAGAGACCAGAGCTCCACATACTGCCATTTCTCATAATGCAACACTTCCGGTACATATTTTCAAAATAAAACAACAAACACTAATGCATGACTACTTTTTTAAGACAAACACTAAAAGGATCCTGCAGCCACAGCCAGGAGTAGAATGGTCTCCTAAAATGAGTATCAACGAAATGACAAATACTTCTTATTGCAGCATTAGTGCTTTGATACCAATAACACAACAATAACCAATAAATAAATATGTTTTATTCAAGGTCAAGATAAAAACTTTACTGGATCTCCAGGGAGGATTTACAAGCTTCTTGATTCTATATAAAGTAATAAAATTAATAACTTCTATTCATTGCAAAGTTAAGGTGATGGACACATACTAATACATCCGTAATTACAAACCAGTGATATAATTTGCATTCATTTGGCTGTATTACTTTCGGTTCTTAGATCATTCATTTTAAGAGCAGTAGCATATTTTTTTTTTTATTTTTTTTTTTTTATAAATAGATAAATTAAATTAAATAATAAAACTGGATTTGTTCAGTTTAGTCTTAACTAGCTTTGGTTTTCCAGAAACAGGTCTGAATCTTTTTTTTTAACACTTCACACTGCTGCAATTCCTCTACAATGATGCATCTTACTGGATTTTATATCCTATGGTTTTATGATTTCATGATTTAATTATTATAAAGTTAACACTTACAGTTCCACCAATACTGAGCTACTACAGCTTCAATGTACTCTATTTATCTTATTTTTCACGGTCTAGGGACGCACGATATTGTATCTTTAGCCGATATCTGACATGGAACAACTCATATGACCAATAACTGACATTGATATCGATAAATCCACTTTTCTTATTATCTAATTTTAGTGATCATCAAGCCTCCTCTGCAGTGGAATTAGCATCAGACTCTTATGGTGACGGCCCACCAGCAGATGGAGACATGAAGTAGAAAACTTTTCACTGATTATCATATTCATTCATTGTGCAAAATTTAAAAAAGCATGTTGGCCGATTTCGACAGTTCATTTTAAGGCCAATATCAGCTGATATTGATGACGTGCCTATATTATCGTGCAGCCCTATAAATGTCCTTTTGTATTGAGTTGCCATCTAGACATGTTTCGGTTTATTTTGTCTATTTCATGTAAAGCACTGACAGCATATATTGGCCTTATTTTAAAATCACCTTGTGCTACATTTCTTGTGTGAAAGGAACTATATAAATTAAGTTTATTGTATTATTATTAGCATAATTATATCACTCTTAAAAGATTTTCTACATTGTGGTATTACTATTTTAATTAGGCACATAAGCTGTTACTTCCTCCACCACCGTTTATATCAATGTAAAATAAAAACGCTTAAGTTATAGGCTGTAAGTCAGACAAAAAAATGACACTTTATTAACACTGTTATTTAACTAACGATACACACACACACACACACCAATAACTAATTATTTATTCAAGCGACAATTATTTTATTCTTAGAAGCTTTTATTTTGAGTTATTTTCGTGATGTTACGACACTTCCGTCGTTACTTTGCTGCGCACTTGACGCACCTGCAGTTAGCCTGCTAGCCTGCTAGCTACAGTGAGCCCTGACAGTATTTGTGTATTTCCTCAGCAGCTAACGCAACTAGCCGTGTGACCACATTACACCGAGACACATCGACGGTACTCTGAACGTTGACGCGCGGCAATGTGTCAGCTCAAAGAAGCAGAAATAACAAAATAATTCAACAACATTGTCATTAAAACAAACAGACAAAAAAAACAACAACGGATACGATGTTTTTTAGTGTCAGCGCGGAGCTAACGGTAGCTAGCTTAGCCTGGCTGCTAGTGCTGAAGCTAGCAGTGCAGTCGAAGGAGCAGAATCTGTTTTTACAGAATGACATTATGATTTTAAAAATTAAGTGCAGCGTTTTCTTACCATTTTGGTGCAGGAGGGTCTGGAGCTGCTTGCAGAGTAATTCAAAGCTCCGGTAACGGCTCGACGCGGCCAGATACACACGACGTTTTAACGAGGTTTGTGACTTTTAACGGTGAGATACCGACCACCGGCTGCCTGACTTTACGGTTTGTGACAGCGGGGGAGAGATTCACTGCAGCGCCAGCAGATAGAGCCGCAGAGGGGGAGAGTGAAGAGGGAGGAGGAGGAGGAGGAGGAGGAGGAGGAGTGGAAGGTGCAAAGCGAAGCTCGTCTATTGAGCAGAGGAACCACTCGACTGCATAAAAACAAACCCTGAATCACAAACACACACATCTGCAGGAATGTGGTTATTTAGGGACTGTTCGTTACTTATGAGCGGGGTGAAAAAATATTTATTTTATTTATTGATTTATTCAAAAAGGGAACAATGTGCATTAATCAGCATTTTAACAATTGTAAATGCATTAGCTGAAAGACTAGTTTTCATCATTTGTGGATGTGAAGGTTATGAGGCCACATAGAAGAGCAGGTGAAACACTCAGAATATTATATACAAGACAAAATATTTTTACACATGATGAGGTTTTCTCAGCTCGGCAGTTTTGAGTGCTTGTTGGGAGGCATGTCAAATACAATTTTTTAAAATTCTATCAGGCACTGACGAGGGACTTACATATTTCTTTTTAATTTGAAATGTTTTTTGTGTTTAGAGTGTGCCAGTAAACCCGCAACTCTGTTAGCGCTTTTAGCATTTCCTGTTCTCTCGTCTAAAAGTCAATACGTTTTTGAATGGGATTTTTTTGGTAAAATGCCTCAAATAAAGTCTGTGTTTCAGGGTTTTGTTCTACGACATTAAACATGTCAGTAAATACCCTACTTGTGAATTTTGAAGGTTTTACTTGTCGTAAAAAAAGGCGGTTGCTGACAAGGTGCTGAATACGACTACAAACCCTGTCGGGGACATTAAACATCATCACCCCTGAACAGGCGAGAGTGCTGGCAGCCATTACAGCTACTAGTCGTGTTTTCACCTTCCAACATGTAGATATATCACTTTAGTATTTTAGTATTAGTAGTTTAGTATTTTTCAAATGAGTGTATTTTCCCCATTATACAATGTTTTTAAAATCAGTTGAAAGCTTAGTGGCGGTGACGTCGAGAGTCATGTGACCGTGGAGTAGTCATGTAGTCCGTTAAAGCCGAACGTTAGCTTTTTACTTCTGGCGATCGCATTTAAGCTTCAAACACAGTATGAAAGGGTTCATATGTGAAGATTATCTCACTGAACAAAACCTGAAAGTATCATAAACTTGTGTTTGCCACAGAGCTTATTTTCTGACATAATCCAAAACGCAATGCAAAAATCACTTTCGCTTTCTCTTCCGGGAACCAGCGCGATGCTAAACTTCCGGGTTTTGACGTCAGCCCTGGCACACACTTAAATTCTACGTTCTTTAATCATCCTAAAAAATTGCCAAAATGACACCATTAATCACAGCCAGACACTGTAAAAACAAAAATTATTGTTGGATATTCACATTTCTGACCGTTCTTGGACACATTGTGTGACAAACGCTTCCGTCTGAAAAAAAAAAGTGATATATAAGTGATATTTCATCAAAATCATTTTATTCTTTGTTATTTAACATTCAGTAACAGTTTAACTCACCAGCTCGCAAGACAACTCCAGGATTCCAGGATTCATCTTCAACTTTTAACCTTAAATCTAATAACGAATTTTTGGTTGAGGGAGGGCTGTGTGTTGTGAGGGGAGGGGGTGCTGCAAAAATACTGCATTTGCAATCATTTGGCCTGTGATTCAACAGAGCAGAGCACACTGACATAACTACATCTTTAAAGATACCTGTGTTTGTGCTGACTACATCTAAGTTCTCCTGTCTTTGAGCTAAGCTAGGCTAAACACAGCCTGGACACATCCTGTTTTTATTGTATTGTGTTTTACTTTTTTTTTTTTTTGCAAAGAGTGATTTATCACCTTAAACACACACAATCTTTGGAGGAAAAATGGTTCAGCACATCCAGTTGTTCCCTCACTATCTGATGGGGGAAACATCATAGATCACTGACAACAACAAACATCAATTATCATGTTTTTATCACAACACAATCCTGTTTTTTACATAAATAAATGCTCAGAAAATCTTTCTGGTTAGTAGCACAACAGAGTGTACTTACCCTAAATTTAAAGACATACATCACGGCCACAGTGTGCACATTCTTTTGGATGTGATGCACAATAAACTGCCTCTTAAGTTACACCTACATTATAGTTTATATTCGTTTGGCATGTAAAGTTTTATCATGAGAGGGGATTATTTGATATATAGCAGAGTGCTGGGCAGTGGCCTTGTTGGGACTGGGCATCTGAGGTTTCAGCCCTGAATGTTTTATGAACAGATCTAAATAAGCTGTATATATATTTTAAATGGATAAATAAGGATAGGCTCTGGATCTGATAAAATGTCATTTCGTTCATGCATTAAAGACCTCAAAATAATATCTCATTGATCAGAAACAAAAGTTTTGGGTCCTCTCTGTCATTCGAGCAGCACGTTGTGTTTGATTGTGCACAAGAGAGTGAAGCACACCAGTGATCACTTTAATGTTGCAGCCGGTAAAGGTGGAGCTTATAGTAAATGCCTTATAAACTGCCGGCTGGTTTAATCTATACGTATGCATCATCATTTATTAGTTGATTGTATTTTGTATTAATAATCTAAATCTTCAAAGTCGTCACTTAAAGTGTGTAACCATCAGATGGCTGAAACAAGAACCTCCCACATACAATGCATGGATCCAGGACGTCTGGGACCTCAATCAGATGGAACAAATCACACACTCATTAACACTACAAAAATCCACCTTTATTAAATGATGCAGTCCTGTCGTGGCTTTATTAATACAATGAGGTTTATCATCCAGCGGGCTCTGCTAAACTCTAACTTTTATATTCCCCCATATGCACATCACATTACATGTTATAGTCTGTAGAACAAATTTTTATCTGTGTGATTAAAATGTGTTTTCAATCCTTTTTTAATTGTCTTTTTTATTTCTAATAAATGGGTTTGCTTATATGCACATTGGAGTGGATGTCTGTGCTGTTTTATTCTTACTTTTATGTCATTTTTCAATCTAATGTGTGCAAATATTATATACAGCTGGGAAAAGGAAAGTTATACACTGTATTGCTGTTGAAGGAACCTTAAAATTAAGTTCTAAGAAAAACATAACTTAAGCAGACAAATGTATTGGAGTTATATGTACAATGGTGTCTTTCAAAAAAAAAAGAAATTAGTAAAAAAGAGGAAATTAAAAACAGACAATTAGTAAAAAAAAAAAAAAAAAAGAATAAAAACAAATATAAGAACCAACAAACAAACAAACAAGGAAATGACCTGGAAAAGGAGCTTAAAAATCATAATTCTGTAACATAATTTTAAATATATAATAATGATAAATATAAATATAGTTTTTTCCCTAGCTTTTTAAAAATAATTTTCTACATCTATTAATTTTTTATTATTTGTGGAACATTTCTCACCAAGTTCACCAGCCTTCAGAGGCCAATTCTGGAGCCACAAACCTTCTTGCAGTGTGGGCAGGGATGCTGGGTGCTGGCGGTGGGATGTGTGGGGGCCTGCTTGGTGGAGAGCCTCTCCTTCCTTTGCTGCTGCTTGACTCCGGCAGCCTGCTGGAGATGATCTTCATGGAAAGTGGCACCTTAATGCAGGCAGGTCTTTGACTGGCAGTAGCTTCCCAGTTTGAGCTGATGTTGAATTGTTTGAGACTGGCTCTGATGGCGTCCTTGTAGCACCTTTTCTGGCCTCCAGGTGCATGTTGACCGGTGGAGAGTTCAGAGTAGAGGACTTGTTTTGGGAGGCAGGTATCAGGCATTCGTATTACGTGGCCTGTCCATCTGAGGTGGTGCCATGTGATGGTGGTGGTGATGCTGTCTGTATTTGCCTCCTGTAAGATGCTGGTGTTTGTCCTCTCATCTTCTCAGCTCACGCAGGATTTTTCGTAGGCATCTCTGATGGTAGGGCTCAAGGGTTCTTAAATGCCTACTATAAGTGGTCCATGCCTCTGCACCATAGAGGAGTGTTGGCAGTGTGACTGCTTTGTACACAAGCAGCTTGGTCTTGACAAGTAGGTCAGGATTTTCAAAGAAAAAGCACCACTGGCACAGCAGATTCAGTGGTTTATTTCACAGTCAATGTTTGCCTCAAGGCCCTGACACACCAAGCTGACGGTCGGCCATCGACCAAAGTCGGGCCGTCGGTGAGCGTCTGTTGGCCTAGTTTTTGCGGTGTGTCCCGCACCATTGGCACTTCAGCGGCGGCGGCTTTTCGGCCGATTGAGCATGTTGAATCAGCGGCGGAGCTTGTTGGTGAGAGAGATCACTCTGATTGGCTGTTCAGGTTTTATTTCCTCGCCCCTGTAGCGAGTGAATCTGCGTGTAGTGAAACCGGGGCTAACCGGTGCTTCCTCCTCAGGCTCCACTTCACTCAGCTGCCCCACAGACCCGCTGCTTCTTCACACTTTAACCTGAATAACAGCTGGGAGCTGCTAGCGGAGCGTTAGCCGCAGCATGAGCGGAGGGAAGCACAGCCAGTTAGCCTCCGCTAGTCTCTGAGCTAGCCCCGGCTCTCCGTTTGGATCCAACCGGAGCACCGAGCCCTGGTTTGTTATTCAGGTTAAAGTGGGAAGAAGCAGCGGGTTTATCGGGCAGCTGAGTGAAGTGGAGCCTGCGGAGGAAACACCGGGACCGTCTGGATGTAATAGTCCGTGGAGGTGCTGCGGTGCTCGGCTGCACAGATAGGAAACCCCTCGGCTGACAGGATGTACCACTCTCTCACTCCGCTCTCTCTCACGCAGGCGCAGAACGTACGTGCTACTTGGCCGTCGGATGTAGTCCGTGTAGTGTGTTCAAATGCAACTGACACAGGGCGACGTGAGGCCACGTAGACGACGCAACAGTTGGCTTTCGTCGCGGCTAGTTCTTTGATGTCGGTTTGGTGTGTCCGCACCTTTAGAGGAGAGGTGGCTTCCCAGATAAAAGAGGTGATCAACATCCTCAAGGGGTTCATTGTCTATTGTTTTTGTTGGCAGGGACACAGCGGTGTCGGGTGGAGGTTGGTGGAGGACCTTGGTCGTCCACCAACCTCCAAGCCGATAGGCCCTTGTGAAGGCACTTAGGGTGGCCTGAAGATCTTCCTCTGTATGGGCTACAACAGCACAGTCATCTGCATACTGTAACGCCATGATAGAAGTATGGAGGACCTTAGATTTGGCTTTGAATCTGTTTAGGTTGAATAGTTTACCTTCTGTTCGGGAGATTATCTGGACACCACTGGGTGCACTGTTTCCAACAACATGGAGGATGGCGGCTATAAAAACTGTGAGCAGGGTGGGGGCAATGATACAGCCCTGCTTGACACCAGTGTCCACCTGAAAGGGTTCAGTCTCGCTGTCATGGCTGAGGACAGCAGCTGACATGTTGTCATGGAAGAGTCTCAGGACCCTGATGTACTTTTCTGGACATCCAAATTTAATAAGATTTAATAAGACTGTCCAGAGGGCCTGACAAACAGTCACAGGGGACAGTTTCATACTTTAATACTACATTTTACTGATTATATTGAGGGAACAGTTCCAACGCAGGACTTGTACTTACAGCAGAGTGTTTTTGCTGTGTGGTTTTAGTGCTGTTCCTCAAGTTAAGGATCTGAATACGTCCTCCACCACTGATACATTAAAATATTCATGATTATAATAACTGCAAATGTTACTGTGCAGTACTATTGGTTCATTATACTGTTTTATTCACAAAGACACTTTATACTCCTTCAGTTCAACACGTAACAAAACAGCAAGGTTCAGGCATTGAGACATCTCAACAGAAAACAAACAAACAGATCATATTTGGCAAAATAAATCCAGCCATGCACTTCAGGAGGAAACTGAGAAAAGAAAAAGCTGTGGCGGCACAAACGTAACACAAAGTGAAGCACTTGCAGCCGTCGAAAAGCACCGTGTCCCAAAATAAAAGCAAAACTGTCCTCTTCTCAGCAGAGAGACGGAGGTGTGTGACGGCTTTAAGGATCAGTCTGGTGACACTTTTCTTACTGTCAACAAATCCCATGAAAAGACCAACTCACTGTCGTTTACTTTGACTCAATCCAGCATATGTGAAATGTGGATTAATCTGCAGCTGAAAATTGTTCCCAACAGATGCACTATTTCCTCCTGTTTGTGTGATAAAAACTACAGTGAGCAGCTGTTTTGGGAAATTACTGATGGAGCTATATATTTGTGTTTTTAAAAATTTACGTCTTCAGTCGGAAGCAATGGGCTCAGACCTGAGAGCCACTGACAGGAAGTCAGACAATATTGAGAAACGGACTAACGGGGCCCCAGGAGGTGCGCCGGGCTTTGAAAGACACATTGCCATTGTAGCGTACACGCCCACCATTAGCACAAGACAAACCCACCACTCGACACTGTGGAAACAAACATGAGGCCGAACGTGGCAATAATCCACTTTATAATTGATAATACACACGAAAACGGGGTTTATTTATAAGTAACGAGACGTAGCCTTCACTTTACCCTTAACCTCCCTCTCTTTTAACCAAATACTTCACAGCTAGCTAATCGTTTACTTAACATTTTCGTCAGGGCTCTGCCTCCAGGTCAACAGGCGAAGGCAGCTGATCGTGGACTGACATGTAGGTTAAGATGGGCGAGTCATGCAGGTGCTCCAGCTGCAACGTACCTACTTGCTTGAAAGCCAATTTTCATAGTGGCCAAACAGCGGTACTGCACTTTCCAGGATTCGTCACAAAAACACTTTTCCCCACAGACTTACATTGTAAAAGAGACGTCTGCAAATCAGTGGATGCATTTCTTAGAGCATCACAATGCCTGTGAAACAACTTGTTCCACTATTGATTTAATCAGTCTGATAACATTCCCAAAGTATAACAGGGCCACAAGATCAAAGTATTTTGTCTTCAGTCAAGTTAGCAGAGCACTAAACAGGAAGTCATTCACCTGACAGCAGAAGTCGGCAGTTGTTGGCGTCTGCACCACGGAAACAGAGCCTTTTTTGGCTCCATGTGCCACTGAGCATGTATCCAGGTCTCTTTACACATCCGCAGGACTAACACGTGTTGGTTTTTGTTTTTCAATGGGATTTGCTGGCATTTAGAGTAACACCAGCTTTATCCTTTAAAGGAGGAATCCACCATCATCCACTCACACTGTTGCATCTCATTTTGTCTTCAAGGTTTGTTTCATTGCTACGGAAATATAATTTTTTTTCTTGACAGTGTTCCAACATGGCAGCTCTAACTGTGTCTGAAACTGGCCAGTTATAAACAGGAAGAAGAAGAAACATTCCTTTAGGGACTGTTCGTTACTTATGAGGGGCGGAGCAAAAAAAAAGTCAAATAAAATTTTAAGCACTGGGAGGAACCTATGGTTTAATTTTGGCTTAGGGGAGGAGCAAACAAGTTTAAATGGTTGTATTTTGTATTTATTTTACAGCAGATTTATAAAGAAAACATGCAGGTGGGTAAGAACATAGATAAAGAAACATAGATGCCTCATTGGCTGCTGAATCATATGTCAAAGGCACCGCCATATTGGTGAGGTCAGACTTGCCTGTAAACACTTCAAGCAAACAGGAGCTGCGGTTCTCCTTGATTATAAAACACCTATAATGTTTATTTTTCTTAACCAACTGCGGTAAGTGTTTTTTATGTTATACAGTATTTATATGTATTCAGTTCATGTAATCCTAACATGACCCCAACCTTTCCTGGTTGGAAAAAAACCATCATTTTTTTTATTTTATGTTATTTTTTTAATCAAGAAAAACCACAGCTCCCCTGTTCACTTGCATTGGTGTAATACAGGCGTACCTGACCTCATTAATATGGCGTCGCCACTGACATATCACTGCAATGGCCTGACGCAGTCAATGCAGCATCTACGTATAAATGACTGTGAGTTAGGAAGGCATGTTTTCTGTACAAATTGCCAAAATTATACCATTTATGACCACCAGAAGCAGTGAAAACAAAAATTATTGTTGGATTTGTAAAATTTCCGACTGTCCTTAAACACATCACGTGCAACAAATGCTTCTGACTTAAATAAAACGTGACCAAATCTGACCTTAAAATACTGATATTGCTTCAGAATCACTTTATTCTACATCTCCATTTGCACAAACTAACCAGCATGAAGAGGGTGAAAACAAAGGCTATTTTAAACTCATTTAAAAATCTAATAAGTCATTTATAGTGGACGGAGGGTCATGGATTCCCACCAGTCACTCAGGGAGGCGCAAGGAAAAATATGTGTAACTGATTGGGGAGGGTCCAAACAAACGAAGTCACACCACCTGCCTCCTCTGATAAGTAGAGAACAGTCCCTTATTGTGACCTGTTGGTTTAAAAGTGTTTTGGGTGGATTTTTCACGTTAAATAACACAATACATAACACATAAGAAAAGTCAGAACTATCACAGCGATGGACACGCTCTCACATATCGTCTCTCACAGACACATCCACACAGCTATTAATAAATAAGATAAAATACTTCTTCCACCCACAGGTGTCTTCCGTCCTGCGAACACCACGCTAGCTGCTGCGCTCAGTCCCGAGGGGGGTATTGCTCACACACATCTGAAGGCTCGAGGCTTGACTCAACCTTAAAGGAACAGTTGGAACATTCTGGGGGGATGTTGTGTTTTTCTTCCAGAGTGTGATGATGAGATTGATGTGAATTTCTGTGCTTCCACCGCAGAGAGAGGTCCTGTATGTAGCCTGGCTTAGCACAAAGACTGGAGGCAGGGGCAACTGTTAGCCCCATTGAAAGTGGGCAATTTGGACACTTTCCAAAGGATTTCTGGGGAAATTCACAAAGCACATATTGTGGCTGCTGGTAGCACACATGCAATAATATTACAGCACAAACACACGACTAACGTTTTACAGCAGAGTGTAATTAACAGTGACAGACAGTATTTGTGATTTAATATCTCAGTCTGTCAGTGCGCTTCAGCTCCCACCATCTCTCTGAAGACACCAATCATTTCACTGTAACTGTGTGTAACTGTGAGGACTGATCTTTAAGACTTGGACTGTTTTTGCAGTGAGGCTCATTTGCATAGGAAAGGACCAACTTTGGATCAAATGTTTGCATATTACCCAATTTAAATATATGCAAATAGCACAGGAGCACTGAGATGGTGTTTGCTTGGCAGCGCAGTTTGGGGTGCGTTTCACTCTTTGCAGGTGCTCTGAGAATTACATGGTTTCTCCTGCGGCAGCAAAAGCTGCACAATCCTTCTGTAATTCCGCCCCTCAGTCTGATTTAAATGCTGAATCATGTTTATTGAGCAGGTGCAGAAATAGGTGACACTGCAGCTGCTGTATTTGTTGGCTGACAACCGCTGGCGGCAGTGACTGAACGCAGCATCTCTAGAGTCCATCGTGGTTGTTGCCAGGTCTGAGCTCTGTCTTATCTCTACTGTTGACTAAACCCAGCTGACTACAAGACTGACTGCTAACTAGCTTGTTAGCTAACAAAATCAGACAGCTTTGCATTTGATGAAAAGAGTATTTGTCTTTTTTGATCGAGCCAGACTGGCAGGTTCCCCTAAACCTGACTGTGACCACCGCACTCTGGTCTGAGCTGAAAATATTGATATTTCAAAATCATTTTGTTCTACGTGTCTCGTTTAAAGTTTGGCCAAAGATAAATCATTTGCACAAACTAACCAGCGACAAGAGTGAAAATTTTGTCCGTGCCTTTAACATCAAAAGGTACGTTTTGAAAATCTAATAACTAATTTAAGGTGGAGGGAGGGTCGTGGATTTTCTGTCAGTCAGGGAGGCTCAAGGAGAAATATTTGTAGCTTCAGGAAAACCTCCAAAACAAAACAGTCACACCCAGCCACCCTCCTCCTTTGATAAAGAAAGAACAGTCCCTAACTGGTTTACAATTGCTTGGCCTGTGATTCCTTAAATTTTCCTGTACATGGCCCACAGTCAAAAAAGTTTGGCCACCCCTGCCCTGAAGGAGTTTTATAACATGTCTGTTCTCCTGAAAAGCACTTTGCCTGTGAACAAAAGACCAAAGCAACCAACCTGTGTGTGTGTTGACTAAGTCTAAGTTCCCTGCTGCCTCCTGTCTTTGAGCTAAGCTTCACTAAACACATCCTGGACACATCTCTTTGCTGGAAAGATGGTGTGTATGTAAATCTTCTCGTCTGAATCCAACAAGCTGATTTCATTAAGTGTCCGATTGTCCCTTAAACTCTGCACACTCCTGTTTTAAAGCTTCACTCCACGACTTTCTATGTGGAACTTTTCTTGGTGTTTGATCACTGAAAGAAGTCCACCTACACAGTGAGTGACGGACTGAAACGTAAACCCCTTTTCCACTAAAATCAGCGCGTCTGCACGGGTTATCTAAACATGGGAAAACGAGCTAAAAATAAGTGATAGGCTTCTTTCCTTATGCCAGATGACCACCGCTGTGTGCACGGCACTGCAGCAGAGTATGCCTGTCTGTGTGTGTATGGAAACAGGTTAACAAACAGTTGGAAGCAGCATGTAGGCCAGTAAAAACTTGATGGTGGTTACTTTTTTGCATATATATGTGTATATATCCCTTATTTATACAGTCTGTCTTTCAGACTTGATGCAGACAAATTTGGATTGATGTTTGAACGCTGCTTGGCCAGAGATGGACGGTACTGTGAGGTGACCTGTCATTGCACCTCACCGGTTAAGGGGCTATAAAATTAGCGTGTTCACCCTGATGTTGTGTTCCCATCACTGCCGAAAAATACCTGCGACTGCTACTGAGTCATCTGACCCAGCTGTGAACAGTGACTGAAACCTTTCCCATTACATTAAAAAGATGTTAGCGGGTGTTAGTGGATTTTTTTGTGCAGTGGAAAAGGGGCTTTAGATTCAGATACAGTTGGTGAGCGCTGCCCTCAGAGGTTAACTGCACTTCCAAGCTTCACATCTTCCCCCCGTTCTGTCCCTTTAGTTCCCTTTGACATAAAACATCTTAAACCGGCCGAGCTGTGTGCAGTTAACTTACATCACTGTGCAGGATTCCTGAATACTAGCTAATGCTTTTCAAACTTTTCCCCTCTGCTGGCGTGTGAAGCTGCCAAGAAGCACCACTGCAGAGTGCAGCTTTAAAACAAAACCCCCTTTAAGGACCAGCACAGCTAACAGCTACTTTCTTTCCTCTCTGTGATAAAACAACACAAATACCAGACCCTCGCTGACGTGGCGCACGCCTTTAAGATAAGGCTGTCCTTTTATTGTGATGCTGATGTTCAAAGTCCCGGTACAACTGATGTCCTCTGCTTGGTATTTGGTGTGTGGGCGGTGGGAGGACGAGCGGGCTCAGTTGAACGCCTCCTTGTTGATCCACATGAGGGTCCGCGTCTCGTTGGGCTTGCACTCGTACTCGATGCTGCTGAATTTGTTGCCGAACTGGCAGTGCTCCCTCTTGTAGTAATTGTAGTATTTCGCCTGCCAGACCGTCTCAAACGTCCCCGCTTTGTTGAACTGGACAGGAGGAGAGATCACCGTCACCAACACTGCTGCAAAAATCCCCCCTCTGATATGTGACAAAAGGTCCCTGTGACACTGTTGTCTCACCTCCATGCTGACTTGGACAGGTTGCCGGTCTCCGCTCTTGGTGTGCGGGACGCCCTCGGTGTCGTACTGGCCGTGGTAAACCACCGACTCCTCGTCCCTGGACTGCTGCTCCAGAGGGAAGACGATGCCTCCGATGTTCATGTTGCTGTGAGGAGGAGAAAGAGGAGCAAGTAGTTTGATTCTGCACTGAGAGCTTTAAAGTGACACCTGCATGCACCTGCAGGTCAGGTGGATCTAAGGGCTGATATTCTCAAAGGCCTATCTGGGAATGACTGTGTCTTGGACTGTATGTTAAATAAATAAATGTCATCTTAATATAATGACCTTTTTTCTGGTAACCATGAGTCTCATTCATGCATAGTCTCCGTAGGTATAATTGTGCTTGTTTGCAGTTTGCAATACCACGAGTGGCCACTGGGAACAATTGGCAGCAGGGCTGAGCAGCGTTCCTGGAGGCCTGATGCTAAGCTGTAAATATCTTACAGATTCAAATACGCCATTATCGTAGTCTTGTGGTTGGTTTGCTCGCTCTACATGAAAGCATTTTTCGTACATGCTGCAATAGTGCTGCAGGGATGACGTTTTCTTGTAGGTTGATACGGAGGTTAGCGTCACCCTGGTTCCCTTGGATTATACATTATTGCAGGAAATACGCTCTGTGGCAAACAAACTTTTATGATTCACATGTTTTGTTCAGTAAGATAATCTTCGCTAATGAACACCATTTTTATGATTATTTAAAATTTTCTTTTGATGAAATATCACCATTTTAAGCTCAAATTTCGGTATGTTTTTTTTTTTTTCTGAACGAAGCTTTCGTCACACATGATGTGTCCAAGGACTGTCGGAAATCTTAAAAGCCAGTGCTAATTTCTGTTTTTACAGTTCCTGGCTCTGATAAATGGTAATTTTCGTGATTTTTAAAGAAAACACGACAGGTTTGGAAGGTTTTCTTCAAATATCAGGAGTGAAATAAATATAAAATTCATCCATTCAGCCAAAATAAAAAGCATAAGTCCCTCCCCAAATATTATTTGACATGCCTCTCCCTTTTTGCACCACCCCCCCCCCCCCTCCTCACAAGTAACGCACAGTCCCTTGACACCTTCCTCTGCACAGATGGAGGCGGCGTGTGAGCAGGTGGACCCCGCCCTGCTCCCTTCACTTCACCTTATCCTACAGCAGCAGAGCCGACACGAGCTGTCGGTCCATCAGCAGAGACACGACGCCTCCTGACGTCACCAGCGATGAAAAAAACATCACACATGATGATTTATTCAGGCGGATATCAGATGCTGCTGCTGCAGGCCTGCAGGAGGAGGCCACGGAGCCACCGACACGCGCCACCGTCGCTGCTTTAATGTAGTTTTATATTTTAAAACAAACGCTAATTATGGCGGTGCAGCTCACGCTCACAGATGTGTGACCTTTATTTTATTATAGGGAACGAATGAAACAAGAGAGCACGCATGCTCTGTGCGCTCCTGCTGCAGATACACCCAGTATCTGACCCTATAATAAAGACAACAGGACAAATATTGATATAATCTGTTTCTTCTTACGTGGCCTCGACGTTTCCAGGCTTCAGCACCACCTCGATCTTGTACTTGGAGCCTGTGAGCAGCTTGATGGTCCTGCTCTGTCCGAACCGGGTCCCGTCCACCTTGAAGAACACGGGCCCCTCGTTGGGCTGGATCCGCAGGGAGATGGAGATGTTGATGATCGGAGGGACGTCGTCCATTATCCCGGATCCTTCGGTGTCCTGCGGGGTCAGTTTTCGGTCCCGTGTTGAGGGAGAGGACGGCGGATGCTGCGGTGATGCTGAGGAGGGACCACGGTCAAGCTGGGAGCGCACGGCTTCCGGTTACGTCTTTCAAAATAAAAGTGTGAGCAATAGGTGGGAGGCATATCAAATCATCACACCTGTATTTTTATTTTGGCTTAAGAGAGGGGCGTATTGAAATGGTTATATTTTCTATTTATTTTACTGCAGATTTTTATATTTTACATTCTCATTAGATCTGTGTTTTTACAGACACAGAAAAACTCAAATATGTTATTACAAAATATTAAGCAGGTTTTGTTTTAACGTTATGGTTGTGTTGAGCTGTGTCCTACCAGTGTACAGACACGTGTAGGCTGTGAAACTGTATGTAGCCTGGGTTTAAGAGGAAGAAACGATGTAATGCAATACAATACTCCAGTGTATCAACAAAGGTGTCGACAAAAACTGCTTCACAACAATGTCATTTATTACATTTTTACAGTAAAAGCATAGAAACAGTTTAATTGTAACAACTAATGTCAATGTTTCATTTCTGCATGATTTTTCTTTAAAAACAAAGCAATTTAAAAAATTATGTACAATTGTTTTTTTATATACATATATATTCATATGAAACACAAAAGTATAAATATATATTAGAGTTAAAAATCAGGCACACAGTAGTGCCAGAGGTACTTTGAATAAAAATCCTAAAGGTGGTATTGATCATCTGTCGAGCTCGGCCTGCAGGATCTCTCCCCAGGTCTCAGCGTCCAGCGGCGTCATCCTCCTTCCGCTCAGCTCCTCCGCTGATCTCACGTGGCTGTAGCGACCTCTCAGCCAGTCTCTCTTCAGACAGCTGCGAGTGTAGTTCTTCACCAGAGTGACCTGCAAAGAGGAGACGGGACGCCGTCAGAGGACGAGGGTCAGAGAAGCTTCGACCTCCTCTCAGTCAAGACTCAACCCAGTCACCTGAAAAAATGTTGGCAGTGTACGTTTGAGCAGTTCACGGCTATGATACATTTGTACGTTATTACGTAGAAAACTTTACATTTCAACATGGTGGTTATATTTGAGCACAAAACCAACTTGGATGTGGTTAGGAAAATATCATGTTTTGGCTCACAGTACCCAGTTTTGGGGTATCCAGCAATGTCTCTGTAAAAAACAATGGCTTTTCATCTCACCATTCCCGCTGACAGGTCGCTACAAAACACCCGTGTTTAAAGGTGAAACAGTGAATGGAGACACAGCAAGGACTCGCTAAATAACAATCCGTTTTCTTGTTTGTTGGTCTCAAACAGTGGTCTGCAGCTTCTCAGCTCATGCATCACCTCAGAAATGTTGACACGAAACGTGCAAATGTGACCTAGTCGTGGTTTACAGAAACGTACAAAGCCAACATTTTCTTGTGGAGACTGGGAGACAAGGTGATATTTTATGGGGATAATTACAAATTACAAATTCAAAATAATAGGAGTTTGTCCATCAGTTAAAGCCTACAGCCTCCTCTGGTGTTTTCTACTTGACTTCTGAAATATTCTCAAGGTCTCTGCTGGGTCTGAAGACCGGTATACACTGTGTGATAAATGTGGTGATATCTTGTGGTTGTGGCTCTAAAACAGTGGTCCTACATCACAAAGTGAGAAGGGTTAGAGGACGGCTGTTGACACAATCAAAGACTCAACTCAACTTAACTTTATTTATGAAGCACATTTAAAAACAACTCATGTTGACCACAGGGCTGTATGAAAGGCCTAAAATGTTAAAACCTCACATGAGAGGCAACATAACACACACTTAAGAGACACAACACACACAGGCAGCATCAGGGGACGCCAACGCTACAGAATAAAAGTAGGTTTTGAGCCTGGACTTAAACGAGTCAGTGGTGGGGGCAGTCTGCACAGCTTTCAGCTGAAGCCTCAGTGTCTCTGTGCAGTTTACTGTCCGACACCTGACAGTGTAATGCTTAAATGCACTGTACTCACAACGGTGGGAAAAAAAAGACTTCCAACACAGAAAAGTGCAATGAAACATCATTCAAGCTGAAATTCAAAATCAGAAACCACCAACACAAGCTCATCTGACCTCACAGCAAACATGGCGGCGTCCACAGTAAACCGAGCAGGGTGACCTTGACATCAGATCTTACTTTATGCAGTGTTTTATGTTTGTGTGTGAAACAAGTGAAATATGCTCTTCTACAGCTTTATGCTCCTGGCTGTGGTGGTTCACACTTTGATGCTCAGCATTCGTTAGACATTTAACAGTTTTAAGCTGCTGTAGGTTCTTAGAACGAGCAAAGACGAGACAGGTAACTTATTTTACACGCCGTTTCTTTTCACTAATGGTGCTGTGGTCTTCAGTAGATGGTTGTGAAGCTCAGAAACGTAGCCATAAAAAACACCAGTTTGCTGCGGGTGTCCATGTTTTCCTGAGGAGATGCACTGGGATGCATTTAGATCGGACACTGGGAGCACAAACTCAAAATTATCAACTCCCAACTTCCATGGATTGCAGCATAACGTGGAACTAAACATATTTCGTCCCTCTGTGATGTCACATTTCTTGCCTGGGTCCAGACCTTTGAATCCACCCACTCCAGTGAGTTTGAGTTCACTGACTCATCTGGCATGAAACGGCCTGTATCGGTTAAGATAAACATATGACCTGAGGTGGCTCAATTTGCCAATCACAAGGCAGAAGTAACATCGCTGTCATGTTATCAAACTGTTGTCAAACTGTTGTCAAGTGATGTACCAGAGTCAATGAGGAGTAACAACAACAATGGCAAGCTCCTTAAAGGAGACAGTCCCTGCTGTCTAAGCTGTTCTACATCAATACATACTCAGCATGTCCTCTAAATATCACTCAACATCATAGTTTGTATTTACTTAACTCCGCTCCGCTCTTAAGACACCAGCAAAACAAGTATGTTGGCATGACCAGGCATCAGTGAGGAATTAAAATGGCCAGAGTTGTACCGATACCAGTATTGGAAATGCCTCCGATAATGCCTAAAATGCAGTATCGGGTATCGGCGAGTACAGCCTATGACCAATCCGATACCACGTATTGCCTCACGTCATCACGCAAACGCATGTTACAGGCAAATGAAATTGAAATGGAGCGAAGTTTAAAAAACATTCTACTGTAGCCTTTAAAATGTCTTTATTACCAAATTGTGTGGCTGCACTTTAATCTGTGTCTTGATCTGTGTCAATACTGGATAATAATAATTAAAAAAGTTTTATGGCATTCATTCTACTATTATGTATTTACTTCTTAATATTTTACACAGAGTTTTAGGAGTTGAGACAGACAACAATTCATATCCCATCCATTTTTATTTTACGCGCTTGTATCGGATCAGTACTAGGAATCGGCAGATACCTAAGGTTCAGGGGTCGGTATCAGGAAGGAAGAAGTGCTACCAGTACATCTCCAAAAATGGCGACAGATTCAGGTGGATACGTTGGTCTCTAGTGACTGATTATGGAAAATTGAATTCCCGTCCCCAGTGGAAATCAATTAGAGTGGACGCAATGTCAGACTGAAGACAGAAACAGAGTGTAATGAGTAGACAGTTCTGTCTAACATCAGGCAAGTCACATGTTCCCAACTGCCTCTAGTTTAAATCTTTGCTTTAGCGAGACGTTTTCAGCATCAAACCTTATTTAAGTCGCAGTACGCAGTTGCTCTGATGAGAGGTTGTTGGCAGCTGTGTTCATATTTTCCGATTGTTCTTCTGACTTTGCTAAATGTGTTTTTGTCTGCTGATTTCTGACGGCAGGACTGGGAAGTTCCTCTCTTGGTGACATTTTTGTGAATGAAACCTTCCCACAAACAGAACACAACAGGCAGTGTTGTCGAGCTAATTTGGGACAATGATTACGCAGTTGGTTTATTAGCAACAAAACAACAATTAGTTTATTTACAGGATAGACTGATGTATAAAGAGATTTCAGCCTGTTGTGTTTCAATGGAGGGATTCTGAATCTGTTGGAGTGCAGAAGTTGGTATTTATTATTTAGTTATTATCATTTTGGACATATTCATTAGTCACCTCATGAGTTCATTTTAAATGTAATGTTAAAGTGAAAGCTGGCACTAAGAGTCAAAATGAACCCACCTGGTTTGAGTTCATTTTGACTCTTAGAGCCTGAATTTGTGCACAAATTAATTTTCCTGCCGACCCACCTTCCAGGACAGGCCGTCCCTCCTGTCGCTGTCGACCTCCCTCTGACAGACGGCTCTGACCAGCAGACACTGCCTCCTCCACACCTGGTCGCTCTCCTCGATGATGTGGTGCCACAGCTTGCAGGTCCGCGAGGCGCTGCACAGACTCTCGGCGTCCAGCTCGCCAAAAATCTTCACACTCATTTCTGTCGGCAGCGTCTCTGCAAAGTTTTGAGGGGTGGTGGTGTCGCATGTGGACATCAGGGAGGGTCCTCTTTTGAAGAGGAGGAACACAGGCGAGGTCCTCGTGGAGTCATGCTGCATAATAGCTCAGAGTCCAGCAGGGTGAAACAGCCTGGGGAAAAAACAGATGGATCAAGTATTTCACAATCTGACGTCACTGATTAAATCATGATTTACAGTATGTTACATTTACATTAGCTTTGGATCTTATGGGCAATGTGAAGACACAAGGAGGGAGGGACCTGTTAAACTGTTTGTGTTGGAGAAGACTTTTGCGTTTTGCTGAGCAGCCATCTTCACCAATATTAAACTATTTTGATTTAAATTTTCTGCAGTGTGTTTGTTAGATTTTATTCTATATGTTTGTTTACCACAGAGGCCCCTCGCCTCAATTGCAAAAATTTACTTACATGCATTTTCTGACATTCTGCTCAGTTACACACACAGACAACTGTCAAAGCCTGCTCACTGCCCAGTAATATACACAGACATTAACCCTCAGGATATTTAAGTTTGACTGACCATCACCGACTGTCTCTACAAAGCGGGAGGGAGTGTAAATAAATGAGGTTCAGTTGCAAATAACCAATTATAGTTATTAATATGTTATAAAAAATGGTGACAATGCCAGACATGTCAGCAGGATAACAGTAGTTTCATAAATACAGAAGTAATGTGCAATTCATTAACGATAAGGATCAACAAAGGACTTTACAAATGAAAAGGTTATTAACAGGTTATTATGTATGAAGTTACTTTACGTCCCAAACACAGATTTGCAGGCTGAAGAATGACAAACACAGAAACATGTTCATTACAAAGCACTTAATATCAGCACACAGTTTATATTAACATCCTTCATTTCCCTGTTGAGTTTGTGGGTGAACAAAAGCTTCAACTTCTTGAATCAAATCTTATCGTGAGAAACTCAGATGCAGCTCAGAGTCACGTTCAGCCGCACGAGAGTTAGCTAACGTTAGCTTAACTGTTAGCAAACAGAGAACGAGGCCCATCCGGACTGTCGCAGTTTACAGGATAAATACTTTAATTTTTTACCGTAGAGCGTTACTATGTGATGTCTGCCGACATATTCAAGAACAAGACGCGTCACTTGATCGACGTGTGTGGGTTAGATGAGTGTTTCTTACCGGCTGTGTGTGTGTGTCTGACAGCTGACTGTTTAAATGTCCTAACGGTTGTTTACACACACAGACACGTCACTGTGTGTTTCCATCGACTGCGCATGCGTCAGAAAGGCCACGCCCGTGATTTGCAAACGCCGGACGACACATTCGCGGAATCCCGTCCTAAAAGTTTACAATTTAAAATACTCTTGGTTATTTGCGAATAATGTAGGCATGTGAAATTAATATTAAAGCGGATTATAAATGTGTAAAGACTATCCTTCGATTCGGCGTACATGTTAAACACGTGGCGTGACTTTACTTTATCAAAATTCCAACTTAAATTGGTTCACATATCTCGCCACATACATGTTTTTATTGAGAACATGCTAAATAAAGGCTAGTCAGATAAACTGTTTGTTTAATCTAACTGGTTAAAATAAATGTACTTCTTTGACAACTTGTTTTTGTTGTGTGCAAATAAACTGCTTAATTTAAAATTCAAACTCAAACTTCAGGAAATAGTCAAATCATGCAAATAAGCTTCCTGCAACATTTGTATTTCTGTTTTCTGTTTTCCTTTCTTACATAATATCTAGATATAAAAATACATAATACGACGAGCACAAAGGACCGAAACAAGAAATGTAAACCAAATAAAAAAAGTTAACATTTTAATGAACTGAGGTCATGCACTGTGTACTGCATTGTGCCGAATACATGATTAATGTCTATTTTATTCAATTTAGCTGCATGCAGGCGACAGGGACGGTGTGAACCAAGTCAAAAAGTAAATTAAAAAGTAAATTTTGATAACTAAAGTCACGCAATGTGTGTTATAAGTAAGCGGGATTATGGAGTGACACCTACTAATTTATAAATTACTTTTTAGATGCATTTTCTAATCACAAATAATTTGTAAATAAGACATTTTAAATGGAATAAATTCAGGATGGAATAAGATGAACGTGTTCAGACATGCTTTCAATAACATCGCCACACCTCTACTGCGCATGCTCCCTCCAC
This sequence comes from Epinephelus cyanopodus, assembly GCA_026686955.1. Taxonomy (NCBI): domain Eukaryota; kingdom Metazoa; phylum Chordata; class Actinopteri; order Perciformes; family Serranidae; genus Epinephelus; species Epinephelus cyanopodus. Next base: position 3,225,832 of record CM048916.1, on the reverse strand, counting down.
ATCCCGGAAGTTTTGAATCCCGTAGCAGAGAGTTGTGGCTGGTGTGTGTGTTCTCGGGTCGGATCCAAGTGTTGGGAGACAGAAACTGTCCAGTTTACGTCCACAGCAGGTAGGCAGCAGTAAAGCTGCAGCGCTGCAGCGCGTTACGCGGCTCACACGGAGCATCTGAATGAAGCATGAAGTCAGAGAAGCTCTTTGATTCCTGGTTTAATTCTCCTAATAACTTTCAGAACCCTCTAAACTAAGTGGTAAAGGCTTGTTTTAATAGGTGTTTTCTTCCTCCAGTGAACCGGGGTGAAGCTCCCTCCTCTCCCGCCCGCTGAGCAGATGTCCGGTTTCGACCTGGTCCCGGTGGACGGCGGGGATCCCGTCCACCTGCCGCCCGGGGAGACGGTGCTAGGCAGGGGGCCGTTACTGGGAGTGAGTCCTGCTGTGGCTTTGTTTCAGTTTACTTTACTCTTACTCCAGCATTACTATCAACAGTGCACATTGCTGTGGTGAGATGTAACTATTTACTCAAGTACTAAGTGCAACTATGGGGTACTTGAGTATTTTATTTATATGGTATTTGATGCAGAACAACACCTGCTCCACCCAGCTTGGTGCTGGAAACATCAATCAGTCCAGACTGGTAGAAAAGATTTCCCCACACTTACATCTGTTTTTATGGCATTTAAAACTTCTGCCCCACTGAACCTCAGACGCAGGGGTGTTTGTAGGATTTGAGGACACGGGGGGCTTAGACCAGACCTCTGAAGGAGGGTCCTTGAGGCTCCTCCCTCTGAATATTCTTTTATTGAACACGCTTTATGTTGATGCCTTTTCTTTTACACATGCTGCGTTTTAAACTGCTTGGAAAACTGGAGGTCGAGCTGTGGGTGCTACTCTGTGCCAGCTTATTTATTCACAGCCTATTTACCAGACATCCTGAGTGCAGAGCTGATCTTCTTCCAGACGTTGTTTTGTATGTGTGTATTAAGCCAAACGTAGGACAGATGTAAAGCTCTGACAGCTCTGCACTAACATGATCAACCTCCCCTCCATATTTATCACAGACTGATATTTACAGAAGAAGAGAAAGATATCCGTCGGCTGTGACTGGATGTTCTTTGTCACATGACATGCCGTGCTGTGTTCCAAAAGTTGAACTCAAGGCGCAGCCGTAGCGCCCTGAAAAAAAAAGGCGCCTTGCATCTTTGTTGTCTTATCATTTTTAACTTTACTTATTTTTTTTAAACTTTTTTTTTTGAATTATTAATTATGATGTTAAAAATATTAGTCACTGTTAGTAATAAGTATTGAGTAGAGGCGGAATACTTTACAACTGGGAAAGTAGTTGGAAAAATAGTTAAATATATGAATTTATGTTAAAGTAACTCTTACCTTTCTTGCATTTCACACAGCACTTAGAAAAAATTTGAACATCCATAACTCCCGCCTCCCTCCATCACGTCCTCGTTACGTCTATGATACACGTGAGCGTTGGCATGGTAACGTTAGATACACGGAAGAGAAGAGCCAGTTTAACGTTACAACCAAGACAGTCAAACGCAACCCTGGAGTTTTGAAACTTATCCGGGGTCAGTGATGACTGATGAGTTTTATAATATTACGTAAACACTAACGTTAGATAGTACTGGTGACTGGCAACAAACAAGACAGTAGGCTAACCGTTAGCAACTGGATGTTGCGTATGCATATGAGAGTGCTATAATTATAGTTATAGTTTTTATTTCTGGTGGGATTCACTTATATTTTAGTGCGCCATCAGCTTATTAATAGCATTTTAACCTAAACAAAGGAAAGCGTAAAATTTCCAGAAAGGTAAGTTTTGCTTTAAGTGTGGTGGAATGTAACTAAGTATATTATTCTTTAATAATTATTTTATAATTATATATTTTTTTAATTGAGTTCTATCAAAGTCCAAACAGACAGTTTAATCAAACTCATAGGACTCAATAGCCGAACCTTTCCAGGCCTTCTGTGAGACACACTTACAGCAGGAGGTAACATGAAAGTGGAAGTGAGTTAAAGTACAGAAGCCAAATTGGACCAGTAGAGTAAATGTAAATACAGGTATAAGCATAGAAAAACAAATTCAAAAAAGAAACTGAGCTCATTATATAGAACCAGAACGTTGGATAAGAAAATTCACCTCAAACAAATGAAGATCAACAGGTGTAATACACACCATCCACTTTCCACATCTTTCAAAAGTTTATCTTGCTGCAGTCTGATAGGAAAGTAATCCTTTCCATCTTAAAGATATCACATATAATATCTATTCAATCATCAACTGTAGGTTTTGCTGGTTTTAGCTTCTCTCTATTAATGGCTTTCTGGCTGCACTCAGGATCCCGAATAGATATCTCTCATGAGAGGTAACACAGTCCAGAGGCAGGTGCCCAAATATAGCGTCTCTAGTTTTAATGAAATGTCCACCTGGAATACTTTTTGCAAACTGTATGAACCTGCTGCCAGAGAGGAATTAATGATGGGCAAGACCAGATACGTGATAATGATTGGCACCAGAGAGCCCACATTGCCCCATTCCTCCCTCCTCTGCCATATCTACACTCCCTTCCTATTCGGCCAATTCTCATATTTTATTTATCAAGAATATTTTTCAGTTTTAACAGGGTTACACAAAACATGCTCACAGCAGGTATCAGACTTAAAGCATATGTATGATGGGGAGCAAAGCTTGAAGTCAAACCCTGCCCATACCATAACCCCTAATAGCAGCGAGAGGAGGAGGGATGTCTTTGTAAAGGCAGGCTCAGAATGATGGGCTACTTTATGCATTTACAGCAGCGCTATTTGGTCCGCTTAAAATGAACCTTGGTCCACTTCCACGGATAGTTCAGTTCGTTTGGAGAGGCGTGAACGCTCATTTGAACTCTGATGCAGACCAAACAAGCGAACCCTGGTCTCCTGCAAGTGAACCATTGTGCAATTCACTCACAGTGGGAAATGCAAACATCCTATCCTGCAAACCAAAGAGAGGAAGTGACGTAGAGCGCAGTGCATTTTGGGAAGACAAAAAAAGTCAACCGGGAGAAGCAGAGGTAAAAAAGAAAAAGTTGAAAAAAGTCTGGTGGGCAGAGGTGGAGTGTGGGGCACCTACCGACCCCAAACGAGCAGCTGTTTGGTCCGCTTTAAAAAGTGCTGTGTGAAAGTGAACTGAACCAAATGAAGGTGTGAAATGTTTCAGCATTCCTCGCCCAATGGAGCCGAGTCCCCCAGATTATCCTGGTGTGAATGTGTCCACTGGCAGAAAGCACCAAGAACAAGAAACAAACACAAAATCTTCAATTTCACTGGCAACTCTGAAAGTACTTTTTTTATTTGAGTCACTAATTGAGTGGCGAATCTTTTCAAGATTATGGCAGGACACAATGTCCCTCAGCTCCTGGGCGTGGGTGGGCGGGGCAGCATCCCTCTATCTGATTAAAACAGCCCGTCTGGCCAGCACAGAGGCAAAAGACAGTGCACGGCGTTGGGTCGGAGTCAGGTGTGCATGTTCCTCTGTGGTGGTGCCAGAGAGGGCGACCAGGGGGTCGGGCTGCAGGTCGAAGTTAATGATAGAGGACAAGGATTGAAAAACGTGGACACATCCAGTACACGTGAATAAGCGCAGCCTCACCACCTGAACATTTGTCAACCAGGGTTCACATCTGGGTCAGTGTGTGAGAGTGTAACTTTAGACCAGTGGACTCTGTGTATTCTTATTTTTTAAACATATATGTAGCCTATATATTTAGATCCTATTTATTAAACCTTTGGGGCTGAATCCTCGGACGCCCAGGCCTAACGACACCACTGCTGAGAGGCAAATATTTTACTTTTTGCCTCACTACATTAATCTGACAGCTTCAGTTACTTTACAAATTAAGTTTTTTCACACAAATCGTTGAAGAGTTTATAAAATCTGATGTGCTGTTATAAATGAAACTACCCAACAATTTCTACATGCACAGCTGCAGTGATTAGTCGATTGAAAGCTAATGTGAAACTATTTTGATGGTTGAAGTCATTTTTCATGTAAAAACATTTCAGGTTTCCAGCTTCACAAATTTTTTCCTATGACTGATGTTAATTGTTTTTGCCAAACACAAATTGATCATTAAAACTGTGCATTGATCAGTGTCAGTCAGGATCATATGAATGTCAGTGCTGAGCTGCAGGTCTCGCTCTGAACCACTGGAGGACTCTGTCACACCGATAACACGCAGGCAGCTGGACTCATGGTTCAGGATGGTTTTTTTTAGATAAGTAAATCAATATACCAAAAGGTTTGCGGGGAGATTTAATATGTCAGCAAACATCATGCATGTGTTCATTGTTCTGATGGTGACAAAGGAGGAAAAGTGAGTGTGTTGGCGACTCCTCAGCATAGTGCTCTGTGGACTGTGACTGTTCACTGTGAATTCCATGAGAATCTGTCCTGCAGCTGGTCAGATGGTGATGTGTATGTATCTGCTTTGTACCTCCATTTTAAACCTTTTCTCCTGTTTTCCTTCACGTCCTCTCAGATCAGTGATAAGAGAGTGTCCAGACTTCACGGGCTGCTGGAGAACCTGGACGGACAGCTGCGTCTCAAACCGGTACGTCCTCTCACTGAAGGTTCAAAACATCCACACCAGTGGTTTGCCATGTTGACCGGTAGCTAACTGATGAACCTTTTCATAGGTCTACCATCAGTTATTAAAGCTGGAGTCTCTAACTTTTTTTAAGTCATAGAATTAGAAGGTCATTATTTAATGTTGTCTGTGCGGCGCTGCTTTTGTGGCTGACTGTGTGCAGTGACGTCTGAACAAACAACAGTCACTGTGATGCTGCAACAATCAAAGTCAACTCTTGATACTTTAGTGTGTTCAGTGTGTATCTGGTTGATCCACCACCAGATAGCTCATACACAGGCCCATGTGGAATCTGCACCTGCACATTTTAGGAATATAGGTAAGGCACAGTCGCCCAGCCATAGTTTCTAGTTTTTGGTTCCCATGTTTATTCACAAAGGGATGAGCAGGTTTTGGTCTGGATGGTAGAATCAAGAGAACGACCCTGCAAACACTCTCAGCAAGTTAATCTTCAGAGTGTAATTAAGATAAACAACACACACTCTCTGCATCACAGAATTTGCATTTAATTTCCAAACATTTGGTCTTCGTCTTCCCTGTGACTGTCTGGAGACTCAACTCAACTCAACTTTATTTATAAAGCGCTTTAAAACAACCACAGTTGAACCAAAGTGCTGTACATAAGAGGTCATAAAACAACAAAACAGTGAGATAATAAAAGCAGGTAAAACAAACAAACAAAAGAAAACAAAACTGAGACAAAACAAATAAAAGGCTCTTAAAATGAACTCTAAAGTGCACAGGAGACCTGTCCAGGTGTGTCTCTCCTCTCACCTTACTGCAGCCCCACTGTGAGAAGATAAGTGGGTAAAACGAACTGATGGATGGAAGGTGTCTGGTGATCGTAGAGTATTGGCATCAAGAGAAATGTGTTTCAGGAGCATTGGCTGTCAAAGGTTGCTGAAAGGTCTCCATTTAGTAGCTGTGGTCATAAACAGTCGTTACAAATACATTCAGTGCTCTGATCTTTATTCGTCCTGAGGGAAGTGGAGTCATTGGAGTCAGACAGAGGTCTGTTAATAACATAAATAACACCGTCATCATTGAATTATCATTTGCTTAATTGACTTGAAGGGATGTTAATGTATCAGCACGTATCAAATCGTCATCTCAGACAAATAATTAACACCTCACAGTCGCAACACTTCTTTTAATCGTGTGTTGGAATCAATCACATCAATGAATTCAGTCTCTTGACACCACAGCTACAGATATTCTTCAGAGAGCAGCCCGCAGCTGTGAGGCCACATCGATGCTTTAACCGTCACACCTGCATCATAAAACAGAGAAAATCCAAATGCTGTCAGTTTTTTCTTTTTCATCGTTTCCTTTTTAGTGGCACCTTTTTTGTTGCTGGGCTGTGAGCATAAAGGAAAATCATCCACAGATTTCAGATGATTGTTCCAGGTGAAGAATCAGGTCGCTGTGACCTGTTAAACTGAGGGGTACAGAGAGAGCGCACCCTGACAGAAGCTCCCTGCACACTGCCGTTATGGTGATTTTGCAAGTTTATTGTGTGTCACACTGTGGGATGGGTCTAATAATAAATCTCAGCTGCTGCCTGTGTCAGATTGCACAAGGCTTTGCTGAGATGTAAATAAATTATACGTACATGCACGTGGAAGCTCTAAATCTTCTAGCGATTAAAATTCTTTTCCCAAAGTGTTTTTCTACAGAAATGGAATATTATTTAATAAGTATGTCGTTTATAATCACCTGAAATCAGTGTTAATTTTGACAGCTACTTTATATTTAGTCTGAGTCTTGAGGTAAAAATGTTTCTTAGTTTTAGTCACATTTTAGTCTGTTAGTCAATATATTTTGTATATGCTTTTTTTTATATCTTCAGACTAACCCAGTGAGTCTGATTCATGGATCATAAATCAGACTGAAGGTGACAGGTTGTATAAAATAATGTGTGTGTCATGTCTCCAGCAGTGTGTGACAGGTTTAAGGGCTGATTTACGAGCACACACTTACTGATCATCATCTGAAAAGCTCAACATCTCTCTATTTATGCTCTCAACAAATAACTAATGTGAGCCAACTAGGATTTGTCCCCAGGTTCATTGTAAACTCTGACTTATCCACGTGACTGTTAAGAAGCAGAAACATAACTTGTTTCTTCACGTGCAACATGTTAGTCTGGAGGTTTAAACTGGTGTCCTCTCACAGAGTTGCTGATTCAAACTAAACTTCCATCTCTGTCAGAGAAAACAGGATCAAACCATAAATCTTAAGTCTGGACTGAGTGAAGGCCTGCGGGGATCAACAGATGTGAAGTCCTGTGTGGCTGCTTGCTCTGCTGCCACTCAGGAGCTTACAAGCGGAGCTAGCTGCTAACAGCCATCGCTGCAACTAACAAACTCCACAGATCCATTCAGCAGCTCCACCATCCACAGTCAGACACACACGGCTGATTATTTACTGCTGAATTACAGCTCACAACTCGTACCAACCCAAACATCCTGGTGCAGACTATTTACTGGGTTTACCAGCCTGTCGCTCAAAAGGCATCTGAAGATCATTACAAGCACGACTGTTCTCAGCTTTCAATGTCTGATGGTCCACCATGAACATTTTTTGTCACGTCTCATCTCGTCAACAAAAATGAAATTTACAGTTTGTCTTGGTTTTAGATCTACTTTTAGCTCGTTAGCATCTCATTTTCACATGGAAAAAAGGTCGTTGACGAACAATTTTTGTCTTAGTTTTTGTCAATGAAATCAACACTGCCTGAAAATAAGAATCGTGTTTTTGTTACCTTAGAATGAGCCATTTATATCTACACAGTGAGCAAGTCCTCATCTACAGAGATTGCCATACTGCACTGCCATGTTTCTACAGTAGCCCAGAGCAGACAAACCAAACACTGGCTCTAGCTAGGGATTTGCATTTTTTGTTTTTGCATCGTTAGAGGCCCATCTTTGAAGATCAGCATCAGAAAACACTGATTCGTAATGTGAAACTGCTTTATTTAGGGTTTTACTGGTTAAATCAGCTGCTCTGTTTGTTTCTGAGAGGAAGAGACTCTGAGGATAATTCAGCTCCTGAACAATAGACACTGAAGGAATTCTAACCGGGAGAAGTTTCAGCTGGTTGCAGTCTGCAGTCCTCACCGCTAGACGCCACTAAATCCCCCTAAATCTGACACACTGGACCTTAAAGATGTCTTTTAAAAGCAAACAGAGATTGAATGATGAACAGCCCGTCTGTATCAAAGTGAAAATTGAAGAACAGGATATAAAATATTGACTGAATTAGTTTTTGCATGCACTGAAACTGCACAAATAAGACAAAAGAAACTGTGTGATTCAGTGACAAAGCTGCTGGAGTTCATCAGTTCATCCTCTTGTGGTTTTGATCTTTAGACCCACCTGAACCCGTGCTTTGTTCAGTCATCCCTGACCGACGAGCCACAGCCTCTGCGGAGAGATACCTGGTACCCTCTTCATCATGGAGACTTGTTCTCTCTGCTGCCGGGCCGCTTCATCTACAAAGTGGTGGCCGTGGGTGAAGAGGACCGCACTCCCAGGTACGTGCATGTCAGACAAAGTGCTCCCCGCCATGTCAAGATTAAGTCATGAATCTCATTTGCTGCGATTTTCCCCCCGACGTCTATGCGTATAATGAAATCAAGGCGTAAGAGGCTGCTCTCCACTGTTTAATTACAGTCTTATCTTTCATCTTGGTGGAGCAGACTGCGTGGGGTTGAATGGGATCTGGTTTAAGTGTTATCTGGTGTCTCAGTTGAAAGCCAACATTAGGGACATGGTTGATTCATGTAGTCTTTGGGCTGCGGTAATCTTTCATCTATGAGTTGCGTCTCGTCTATTGTCCTGCTGCCGGCTCTCTGTTTGAAGTTCAGATCAAACAGACGGCAAATGGACACTCGAGAACATGTTGCCACCGTTCAGACCAGACAAAGCACATTTAAAATTCATACAGAAGTTCAGCTTGTATCAGAGCAGCAGCATTAAGGTTCTTTTTCTAAAAAAGTCTCTTTCTGTCATTCAGGGGTTTTAAAAGTGAACTGCAGCCTCAGTCGTTCAGGCTGAACGTCACTTTTCAATGTTTTTTTCTCCCTGTAGAAACAGTCAGATGTTTGAAGAAGAAAAAGAAGAACTCCCAGTTTCTCCAAAGCCAGATGTAGAACAACATCTTCCTCCTCCTTCTCCTCCTTCTCCTCCTCCTTCTCCTCCTCCTCCTGTCGGACAGACTCCACCTCACGAGGAGCCAACACCAGCAGCTCCGTCGGACCAGGAGGAGGCTGACGACACAAGTTCAAACAAGGTCTGTTTAACTCACAGAGCAAAGTCTCAAAGGAAGTTGTGTCACGTCGATCTCTTTCACGGTAGCTCCTGTTTTTATCATTTAGATATGTGGATGTTACAAACCACGAGATGATCCACACCTGCATCTCTGCTAACTTGGATTCTTTTGCCTTTAGAGGTTCAGTGTGCAACTCTATGTTGAGTGTCATTTCCAGGTCGGCAAATACTGACGCTTTGGGTTAGTAGTCTCACTGAACCACCAGATAAAAGCATCGTAATGAGACTCAACAATCAGCTGTCTTTCTCCTGAGTGTAAGGGTTGAGTGATTCATCGACATAATCAATGTCATTAATGTCACAGTTACGGAAAAATGTCGATTTGCAAAACTGCGTTGTCACATCACAGTAAAGTAAACTGCACCTGAGACAAGCATGAATTCTTATGGAGAGCAAGCTGCAGCTAAAAACCTCGCCGCCAAAGTGAGAATGGCTTCTCACAGGAGCGCAACTGCAGCGCACAGATGCTTGAAGTGAAAGCATCCTGCAGCACTGTCTTAAAACAACAGCAGGCAGCACCTTCCTGACCATCCATGCACGATATATCAACACATGGAACGTCTCTCTGTTGGTAATAGTCAGGTAAACTTTCTGCACCGCTGCTGACATTACATCATGCGTCATCTAACAATATTATTCAGCCATTTTATATTTTCTGTTCATGTTAACAGGCGTGCATGAGCAAGAGAACGACTTTAACGTTGCACACTGCTGTTACAGTCTGTAAATCATTTCCGTCACTTTCCTTTCAGTTTCAGAGGCAAAGCTACATTAGGTCACGGTCATCTCAGGGCTAACTCGACGTAGCAGTTTTCTGAGAACCATATGGGAATGGTATAATTATGAGTTTTTATTTCTGGTGGAATTCACTTACATTTCAGTGTGCCATCAGCTTATTAATAGTATTTTAACCTAAACAAAGAAAAGCGTGAAATTTCCACAAAGGTAAGTGTTGCTTTAAGTGTTGTGTTAATCAGATATATAAAAAAACAAACCTTTAGAATAATGGTCACATTATTAGATTAGTCAACTAATCAAAAAAATAATTGTCAGATTCATTGATAAAAAAATAATCGCTGGGTGCAGCCAGAGTTACATGCAGGACTTTTAAAGGAGCAGTGTGTAAAACCTGCGCGGGCAGCACTCCACCAGTCCACTGCTGGGTCCATTCAGTTTACTGCTACTAACAACAGCTATCACGCAAAATTCAACCAAACTGCTGCAACTCTGAGAGACACTCAAAATAACTAACTGCAATCTTATAACCTTCACGTGTGGCGTTGGCCCATTTTTACATCACAGCTTGCTCTGCTAAGTTTTAGCGAGAAAACGACCACGTCAAAACCGTACTGACGACATATGGAATGATTTCAGTACGAGAATATAAAGTGAGAACATGTAGGGGCGGGATATGTAAATGGTGATTGTTTTCAGCTGCCACATTTATCAACGCCGATCATTCCTACGCTCTGATCCTTTCATGAATCACACATGAACCCTAACGGTAGATGATCTCTGCGCTGGTTTGTACGTTAGATTAATACATGATGACCAATGAGGGCGGAGTGTGTGAATATGAAAGATTATTTGTGTCCAGCAGTGACACAGACTCTGAGTTCAGACCATGAGGTTGATGAAATACATGGATAAACTGTGACGCTAACAGAATCTCAACATAGATTGGCGCACACAGCCTCCAGATATCAGCTTCTCATCATTAGCTGGTTATATCAAATCTTACTGACTCCACCAATGATCATCGGCGAGGAAAGAAGTTCTGCTGTTTCTGCTGTGAAATGTCTTCACGTCAGTTTCAGGAGTCACATTCTGTCAGTTAAACTTGTCAAACTGATGATAAACCCACCGGACGTTATTGAGAACTGTTCTCTGTTTTCATGAAGGGAGACTCTGCACAACCAAAAGCAGAAGAGGACGACGACGACCGGAGAGACGTCACTCCGCCTGTAACCAAGAAAAGAGTTTTACCTGCGTGGATGATGGCGGCTGCAGCAGCTGCACACAGTCCGTCCTCCTCCCCCAGTCTCAAAGGTACCGTGCTCATGATTCATGGGTTTATTGTGTTTTATTTTCAGTCCACACTGGCAAACTTAAACCTGAACTATCCAGATCTGTGAATGGATCTGTTGTTACATCACAATACATGTACCAGTTCCTCAGGGTCCTAAAAAAATTCTTAAAAGTTCCCCTTTTTTAAATTCCTAAATGTCTGAAGTCATCTTTCCCACCAGACAAGAAAACATCAACATTTTGGTTTTGTATTTAGTGGGAAATGTTTAAATTTATCAGCTCCAGCTCTGATCAGCAGAGACAGACACATGACACCCTGCAACGACGCGCCGCCACATATTCAATCCGTCTCCATCCAAGCAGTGTCAGAACATCATTCCGTGTCTGGTGGAGGAATGAGGCTCTGTTTTCAGTTGATGTTGTCCAGGTGCTGCTGACGGGACGCCACTAACACGCTGCAGGCATTTGTTGACCTTAAGTAGCAGCTGAACCCGACACACAGTGTGAGAGTATTAAGCAGGCGGACTGCTGTGATAATGGATGAAGTGACGTCAACAAGAGAATAAGTGAAAGTGTAACACAGCGGTTATCCTTTCTCTGTATATCAGGATGTTCCCTGATAATTATAGGAGATAAAAGAAGCCTTTGTGTGTGTGTGTGTGTGTGTGTGTGTGTGTGTGTGTGTGTGTGTGTGTGTCACTGTGTTTCTGTTTGAGTGTCTGCTGCTGTAATATTTACTGTGAAGGAAAGCAGACGGCTCTGCTCTGCTGGATGGACCCTCTGTAACTTCATCACTGCCTCCATTACTGCGTCCATCCGCTCTGCTGCCCATAAAGAGCTGAAGCAAACTGGGCAGAGTGGGCTGATGGAAAAGTTCCAGTTCCCTAAAGAGAAACTCGTAAAGCTCTCGCTGTCGTTCAGAAACATCACTCTGCTTTTATTCAGTGAGACTTTTTCACTGACGTGTGCAAAGTCACATCATGGCTTTGACTGCAGTCAAGTACAGGTTTGAGGTACTTGTACGCATTCTAAGTATTTTACAGTTTTACTGAACGACAGTTATCTGACAGCTTTAGTTACTAGCTACTTTTCAGATTAAGATCTCACATTAAAAGGCTTGTGTGGCTTTTCCACACTCATGTGCTGCTTGACTTGACCTGGTTGGTCTCTGGGATTCAGTCCAGCGCGGCAGGAATTTGCGTCTCCATTACAGCAGGGCTGTCCACTTGAAGGTTTGTCTTTAACTGAGGACGGCTTTACTTGGTTGATGATGTTTAAAATCAGCAGACTGATCCACAGCTGAAAGTGTTGTTCCATCACACAGCACGGCAGGTAGGAGAAGAAGTTTACCTATTGGAGATGAGCTGTTTGCAGAGCCTGTTGTCTGCTGCTCGTCATCAACATCTCACTGTGGCTGTTACTCTTCACATTCAAGATGTTTCTGAATTGTTAACAGTTTCACCAAAGACACATTTCCTCTCTAAACTGCTCAAGCTGTCCAGTATTTCACAAAAAAATGCAGATTTGCAAAAAGTCAGATAAAACAAATATAAATTTGTCAGGGATGCACCGACTGTGAAATTCTGGGGAGATACCAATGTTTAAAATAAGAATTTGACCGAAAATTGATACCAATGTTTTTGAATAGAATAGAATATATTGTAGGAAAAAAACTAATGTCTCACAGGATAAAATGTTGAAGCGATGATCCAAATGGTCAAAGGTCAATTTCACTGTTACGTCATAATGTTCGACATAAAACACTTTCTTTCACTCTAATCTTGAAACTGTGCTGATTGTATAGATCTTCTGTGTGTGAAGCATCCATGTTTTCACTGACATGCATGGAGACTGTCAGAGACACTGGACTGGTGGGCGGAGTCATACAACCACAGGGCGGCTATTGTAGTTTAGTATCCATCGGGCTCCTGTTGCTGTATGATCCTCTGAAAATGATGTTTCTCTCTGTTGTAGTTCAGACAGCTGTGAAGAGAAGTAGAGGAGCTGCAGCGTCGACCAGCACCAAAGGAGCAGCAGCCAAAAAGGCTGCACCCACCAAGACCTCCTCATCAGAGGGGGCGGAGCTCAGCGAGGAGGAGATGCCGAAGAAGAGGAGAAGAAATCAGTGATGATGAAGAAGAAGAAGAAGAAGAAGAAGCTCAGTCTAAAACAGTTGAGTGCAGTTGTTAGCGAGTAGTTGGTGACTCTTAACCACAGGTCTTTCTATAATAATCATTTTTGGTCCAAACGAGGCCTTCTGTCCATCCAACCTGTAAAATCACACTTTCACTAAGTGTCCACAAAATGTCTCTGTCGTCTTCATAGACTAATGAAACCCTTTGTGTTGGTGTGTCTCTGGTGTTGACTCTCAGGACGTCCCTTCACAGCGCCCCTCCGTCCAGCGGCAGACAGAATCCAAGAGGCCTGAGGTGAGCGATGAGTCTGACGGCTTCACCGTGGACGAGGAGGGAGCAGGAGGAGAGACATCTACAGCTGACCTTAACACCAAGAAAAATGGACGACGGCAGACCAAACAAGCACAGTCCGTCAGCAGCTCTGCGTCTAAACCTCAACTCAGAACACCGTGTCCATACGGGAAGGACTGCTACAGGTACGTCTACCTGTGCACAAACACATCAGCTGAGCTTCTTCAGAGATAAAAAAAAGAAAAAAGTTAAAGGATGAATTTATTTCGTGTCCTGCCAGGGGGCTTTCTCTTTGATGTGGCTTGGTCTCCAACAAAGATGAGATAAAGTGCACTTGAGCTGATAAACATGAAGCGAGCCAAAACTGAATCGGGTCCAAAAGCTTCTCAAAGCAGCCGCCTCGTGTCTCTGCCTTTAGCCGCAAGAGATGTTCCTTCTTGAATTTAAGATAAGGGATTATGTCAAAGCCAATAAAGCTGAACATGAATGTTATAAGATTTTCTTTCAAACCTAAATCACAAAGCAGGGCTGCAGCAGAGAAGAGCAGCCACACTGATTTATCTCCCAAACTTCACTGGTGGAGATCGTCTCCGTGTGCCGAGAGTGAACACTTAGAAACTTTAGAGCCTCATTTACAGGAGTTGTGTTTAAAGTCAAGGGCATTTTTGAAATGTTGCAAAAAAGAAATGTGAATTACGGACGTTTCCATCAGCTGGTTTGGACTGAATAAACTTGGCTACACAAAGTTGGTGAGAAGTTGGAGGAATAGGTTTCCCTTTACACATGACTGTAATCCTCCAGTAAACAGAGAGGAAGTCATGGCTGTGAGCTGGAAACCTTCTCCAGGACATACAACCATCTGCGAGAGAAAAGTTTCATTTGTTCTTTCATGTAAAGATGTGGACGAGGGCTCACACAGAGTCACGGCTGCAAGGCTCTACATTCTGGCATGTTTCCTCGCCTTTTCCTGTGTGCGTGAATGTCCAACCTATAAGTCTGTGCTTCTACACCAGCGCTGACACTGAAGGCGGACTTTGCTCTGTGTTAATTGATCAGGAGATAACGGCGACTGTGGCTAGACGCGTGGTGGTGCTCCTGGAAGTGCAACCCTGCGCGACTTCACGCCACTGTCCTATTTCCAGCCTCGCTGCCCCTGGAATTACATGCACTTCTCCCACACTTGCTCTCTGCTTGTGCCATACCAGCTCCCGTAGCAGCTATTTCTCTGCTCCTATGGCAGCTTGACTCCTCTCCTCACCTCATGCAAAGAGGAATATCCCGAGCTAAATGACCCACAGTCCTGACATTATAAAGACAATGGCCGAAAAGATATTGCCTGGTGATTTTATTCATTTTTTAGGTGAGAAATCAACTTTTATTAAAGGTGTCCTCACGTGATTTGAATCTGACGCAGAGGTGAAAGAGGTACAGATCTATCAGTAAAAGTAGTAATAACTTTGTGTGGTCGTCCGTCAACAGGCTGCAGCGTGACGTGTGCCCAGTCTGGCTCCTGTGGACCTCCACTGTTGGCTCCTTTAAATGAAATGTACACACTGTAACGAGGGAGCAGCGGCATGTTTCTGAAGATCCCTCATCACCTCCTTGTTTGTTTTTCCAGGAAGAACCCGCTCCATTTCCAGGAGTGCAGTCACCCCGGTGACACTGACTATGAGGAGGAGGAGGAGGAGGAGCAGGAGACTGAGGAGGCGGACCGACCTGAGTGCCCCTACGGCACCGACTGCTACAGGTCAGACATCACAGCGCAGTCAGATGAAAGGGAGTGATGGGAAACCTGGTGGCCTTATGAAGCGAACATTAATGGCAGACATGACATGATGTTAAGATGCTCCGTATTAGTGCAGCAGGACAGACGGCTGAATCAGCTGCTGGAGAAGAGACATGTTTTGGTATCACAGACACACGCACATCACAGGTGGTTGAATAAGACTTTGCATCAAAGCAGTAATTAGTGGGAGTGTCCCTGTAGCTGAGGGACGAGAGCAGCACCAACCATTACCCGCAACACCTCCTTTAAAGTCTGGCCGGGAACTTTGGTGCTCCTCCCTCACTGTCATTACCTGTCACCTCTCTGCTGTCTGTAAGAAAGGCTTAAAAATACCCAAAAAACATCTGTCTGTCTTTCATGTTGTTTTAATTTATTGACTGAAAAACAGTAATCGGTATTATCACAGTGCTTCTTTACCTGCGTCACTGTGTCGGACATTAATCTTTGTTTATTAACATAATTTATTGCTAAGAAGACACAAATTTGACTGTAACTTTGACTTTTTGTTCCCTCACAGGAAAAACCCTCTTCACAGGAAAGAATACAAACACACAAAGAAACCAGGTAGGATGTTTCCGCTTCTTGTTTTCTGGTTGACGATATCTTAATGTTGACTCTAATGAACAGTGAGATCTGTAAAAGAACACAGTAAACAGAGTCAGTATGAAATGCATTTTTTAAAAATAGCTTTTTAAACAAAGAAATGACTCTGCTCTCAACAAATACAATACATTTTAATGAAATGTACTTTATTACTGTCTGAGGATCAAAGCCTCATTAAAACGCAGGAGAAAGTCATTAACTCGGGTCCATTATGCAAATTAAATAAAGCCTTTTAAAATGGCTTCGTTATTTAACATTATTTTTTCATATTTAATGACAGGCTCGTTTTTCTTGTAATTTCTTGAGCTTTCAGTGTTAGCATAATAAAGGAAAATACATTTTGTGTCATCATCTGCCACACGAATTGTAATAACCAAACATTATAGAGTCATAATGCAGCCATTTGTCAGACCTTCACTTCAGGACATGAATACACCACCAGATGGATTAATAAAGGGGCATAAAGGGCAAGTTTGGTATTTTCCAGTCTGGACTCCGCTTTCCCATGTTTTTTGTGTCTAATCGACGCCGTACCTACGATGTAGCCTGACGTGCGCCTTCCCAGAAATCTAACTATACCTTGCAGTGACGCAGACCTGCTGTCTGTCTCTGTGAGCTGAAACCATTTCCCTCAGTGGAAACAAAGCTTTGATTTATTACAATTTCACAGATAAACAATAAAGCCTCCACAAAAACAGCATTTTAAGCGTGTGTGTGATTTATCCTGGCTTCATATGAGCAGAGGAAATCTCCGCTAGCTGCTAGGCTAAATTGCTAATTGCTAATAACATTAGCATGTTGTATTTGTTTGGAAAACGTGTTTAGTATAAGACAGTTGTTTTGTCAGTGAACCTTGTGAGTTGTAATGGAGCTGAATTTTGTAACGTTACCTTTGTTAAATGTTGCTGTTGTCCCTGGCTTCATATGAGTAGAGGAAAAGTCCACTAGCTACTAGGCTAATTTATACAATGTAAAATGCCATAGGCTTGTGCTAATAACATTAGCATGTTGTATTTGTGGGGAAAATGTGTCCAGATAAAGACAAGTGTTTGTCTGTGAATGCTGCGAGTTATAGTGAAGCTCATTTGTGTTTGAAACTGTCTCTATTAAGCCATGTTTAATGTGTGTTTAATGTGTGTTTAATGTGTGTTTACTGTGTGTTTTGAATCAACTAAACTTTACAGCACTTCACAGAAACCTTGCTGCCAGCTAGTGTTTTGGAGGTGTAACTGCAGAGTGACACACACACACCACTGCACAAGTATAAACGCTTGCCACGTAGGCCACATGCGTAGACTACAGCGTACAAGTATAAATCCACCTCAAGTGATTACTGGGAACAACAATTTTTTAAATTGGCCCAGTGTTTGGCGAGAGCCCTGCAGCTGGCAGCAGCAAAACAAGCTGCGGTGTAACCACTCAGATCATGTTGACACCGGCAATGTGCGTCCACTAAAAGTCTTTGTTCTAGTGCCTGACAACATTATGGGAAGGATCCCTACAGATTACAGAGACACACCTTCTCCCCAAAATCACATTCGCCAAACCCACCAGACTCCATTTAGATAATACAGCTATGAGTACCTATCACCAGTTAGCCCAGAGTATCCGGTGTAAACGGTGGACGGTGGAACAACTGAAGTAACTTTGTCCTGTGTTGCTGGTAGTTGCACAGAAAGTGATCCGGCTGTCTTTGCAACTTTGGTGCCAACAATAATACCACTTGGAAACGCTAGGAGGCGAAAAAGTTGTCTGTGTCCACTTAAACTGGAAAATGACTGTAATCTAAGTTGTAATCACGAACAGTATTTGGAAGGTTTACTGGGCTGTTTGGTCCTTAAAACGCAGCGTCACATAAAATGTTGGAAAAGCAAAACTAAAAGGAATTTCCTCTTCTGAAAGGGGTTAGCAACAGAAACACACACACACACACACACACACACACACACACACCTAAACACACACACACCACCTGTCACCAGAGCTGCTCAGGATCTATAAACCCATTGAGGCCCATTGATTTTTTTTTTCGTTAGCAGGTTGTGTAATTTAATCTCGCAGCCCTTCAGGACATCAGCCCCCCTGCTGGAGTGGAAATGACCTTCTGACCCACACACACACACATACACACATACACACACCACGCCCTCCAACATTTAATAAGAAACCTCTCCACACAGATGAGAAACGTGTTTTTCCTCAGCAGCAGCAGCGGTTTGATGCCTCGGCTGACATTTAGTTTAAACACTTAATTTACACTCAGGTCGCTCGACTCCCTCGACAGTCGGCTCCTGATTTAAGACGCTGTGACGCATTTCCACCGCGACCACACTGACAGGAAGAAGAAAGACGGAGAAGTAATGGCTCTGTTTATTTTTTTCCACACTGATGGCTCTGAAAACGCTGCTGTTGTTTGACCTGTGGGGGGGCGAAGGAAAGATTTATTTGTTTGATCTGCATCAAAGCGCACATAAAGACCGACAGTCACGCATGTGTCAGATTTCTGTGCAGATATTTTCATGGCGGTGGCCCAGTGAGGACACTGGTATGTTGGGATGATGCACCAAAGCCAAAAGCCATCACTGAATCTCCGGAATTCGCTCATGACATTAGTTTAGAGTGTTTTTCAAACTGCAGTATTTTTAATAGTAACAGTAAAAACCTATTTTACTTCTCACCAGGAGATGGACCAACACTTTATTCCTCACAAAACAAAGCAGCTACCAAAACCATAACTATACTGTATGCACTATCTTCAAAATTCTAATGTGAACTTTGTGTCACATCCACTTTATTTTAATTTTAATTTACGTTACATTTGTTTTACTTTTGTTAGCCTTTTCTTTTTGGTACTGTCTTTAGATTTTTCAGTGCTCCATCTGGATGTGTTCAGATGTGTCTCTGCTCTTGGTGTATCTTGAGAGCTTAAATTAAAGTTCATAAAAAGATAAATAGCCCAGAGACTGTGTATAAAGATGGACGACTTGTCAGCTCCCCAGAAGTGAAGCTGAAACATCTGCACACATCAAATAAATTTTTCCCAAAGATAAGTGCTTTTGATGACACTGCTGTTTGTACAAGTGTTCGTTTTTCTGGTAAGTTTGGTTTTAATCAGTTATTAAATGTTATAAAACGGAGATTTTACAATTTGATTGACAGCTGGGTGAGCCAATCAGTGGGCTCACATTCAGTGGCGCTGTTCCCGATTGGTCGGACGGGTATATAGGATGGAAACGTGATACAGCAGAGATCGCTACTGCACAGATTCTGGCTCCAAATGATGTCACCAGAGCAAGATGGCAGCGGCCGTATCCGAGATATTTTCATGTCGTCCATCTTTACATACAGCCTGTGATTAATAGACTAATGGCGGCACAGTTAACATTTTGAGTTGTACAACAATCCTGCTTTAATGTGTCATGTGTCTGTACTGTCAGGTGATTCACTGGTTTTAAATAACCTGGTTGTCCTTAAATATACAGCTCAATTTGAAGTACATTGATTGTAAGGAACAAAACATTCAGTGAGAACAAGCCTTGTCAAGTTTAGGAGAGACTCGTGGGTACCCATCAACTTTCATTCAAATATCTTGAGGTGTGAGTTAAAGGGACCCATTTGAAAATGGCCACGTCAGTTGTTCCCTCGCCAACATTTAGCTTAAGTTTGCAGCGTTATTTAGCACACTTCCTCTCAAGCTGTGATGACAAGGGCCGCGTTACCCAGTTAAGAGCGATCTTAGGACTTAAGAGCGCAGTTAAGAACGTCTTTGGTAAGAAGGGTCGCTAAGATAGGAGAGTTTCCCAGATGCCTTCTTAATGCCCTTCTTAAGATCACTCTTTAAGACGCTCTTAAGAGGAGCTGACCACTGCCGCGGTGCTGAAACTAAATCAACCGATGTCAGGCACATCGATCAGCCACCACTTCATCAGCACATAAGTCACACACAGCGCTGCCACCTAACGCACTACTTCCCTGCTGCACGTGTCTAATTACAGGTAACAGGTGTATCAAGAAGCAATTACATCTGTTTACACAGATATAAAATGACCTGTGGGTATCGGTGCACACATTAAGACAGAATGGCAGAGGCAGGGCGCAAGCGGGCCAAACGGTCTCCTGCATTCACCCCAGAGGAGATGACCATCCTGGTGGAGGAAGTATGGCAGCAGCAGGACACACTCTTCGGCGGAACAAAAGGGGGAAAAAAAATTTAGTGGCCAAGAGCCGCATTTGACACGCCATCGTTGAAAAAATGGCTGCCTCAAGCTGCCTGCAAGACTGGGTGGCGGTGAGAAAGAAGTAGCAGGAGTTTCAGAGCCAAACGAAAAAGAGGGCTGCAAGTGCCAGGCGAGAGAGTCAGGGCTCAGGTGGGGCGGACCTGGCGACACTACCTCTCCTCGTCAGGGTGAGGGTAGTCAATAATTGGCAAAACCGCCTCTGAGAGCATCGAGGGGGGATAGATGTCCTGGGGACGAGGGCCAGAATGAAATTCGTTCTTTTCTGTCACCAGTTAATGCTAAACAATATAAATCTGAAGTCTGAAATAGATCAAGATCTTAGCGCTAAGAGAGATCTGGGAAACGCGTTTTCCTTTCACGGGAGGCTTAAGAGCGTTTTTAAGAAGCTCTTAGCACTAAGAGCCATCTTGGAAATGCGGCCAATGTTGGTACAAAAGTAGCCTCAGGTTTTCTAGTTTCACGAGATACCACTAACTTTGCACTAGTTTAAAAGATGAAGCCCATGCTCCCCCCCTGGTGGAGCCACTGGTGCTGTAGGTCATCAGGAAACATGCTTCTTTGAAAGATTGTGAATCTTCATCTTCTGTCTCTTTGTCAGTCTCTTCTGTCTCTTCGTCAGTCTCTTCTGTCTCTCTGTCAGTCTCTTCTGTCTCTTCGTCAGTCTCTTCTGTCTCTTTGTCAGTCTCTTTTCCTTGCACCAGAAGTAGAAACCAGTCAATCAGACTGCTGATTTCAAAATGCACTCAACATGAAACACAACTCTCCACAGCGCTCATGTAGCACTTCAAGCCTTTCTGTATTGTCTCCTTCTGTGGCTCACTCTGGATTATAACCTCATGTTCACACTGCTGACATTTTTACAGCTCGCACTACACGAACCGCCCCCAAAAAGACGCCTGCTGATGATGAAGACGAAGACGAGGACTTTGGGGACGACGACAGCTTCATTAATGATGACAGCGAGGATTTGGGCGATGACTCAGACTATGTCCCTCCTGGCTCAGACGACAGCGGTAAGGAGGACATCAAAGGACTACAGAAGGAAGCGAAGGCCTTTGTGAAGAGGAGGAAGTAGATACAGACCTTCTTTCTCTTCTTCTTTTTGTTGTCTGTTTTAAAGCTGCACCAAACAGAGACAAACCAGTTTAATTAGCCCACATCAGCAGCAGCAGCAGCTGAGGCCTTGGCACATTCCTGTGCAGGTGGAAAGAGTCCAAACACACGGAGGATGTTGTTTGGATCAGATTTCATTGAACCCTGCCGGGCTGATTATCAAACTACGATCATGTTTTCATACTAAGTGTCCAGTGGACAGTCTTCACAGGTCCAAACTGACCACAAGCTGTCCATGAAACCAAATCTTCCTCCTGAAATCTTCCAGGTGTCAGCACCCTGTGTTATCCTGTATTCTGTGCCGAACATCAGCACTTAAAGGGATAGGTCGTATTTTAAAGTGGAGTTGTATGAGGTACTTATCCATAGCCAGTGTATTCCCAGTTTGGACAGGTGGCAGGATCACCTCCACAGAAGCAAAGCAATGTACTGCTGTGAACGGGGGCAGCAGCAAAACGTATTTTAGCCACCAAAAAAATATCAATATCATTTTAAATGTGTGTTATAGTGAGAATGTTTTCACAACTTAAGCTTGTTGTCAGACAGCCTTCGACAAACCAGTCATTTTACCTTGCAGTACTCAAGCTTTTGCCAGTTTGTTTTTGTGATTGTGTGACATTAATGTTTAAAAGTGTTTAAAAGATTGGATTCACCAAAATCACACAAAAATAATAACGATGCAGGCGAGGAGGTGGTGGACGAAAGCTCCCGTGTTCAGTGCGTTAAAATTACTGGTTTTGTTAGTGGAGCTTTGAAGAGAGCAGTTAGACGCTGAGTTCACCATCAGCAAGGTGAAGCGGTGAAAATATTCCAGTGTATTGTAGTGTAGGTCCAGCAGGATTTACTACAAGCGGATTGACTGTAGAAACAGGCGACATCCTTTACATTCTTAAACCAGCTACTGGTAATTTGACCAGCTGAGTTGCAGGTGACACCATCAGCCGGCTTGAGTCGAGCTCAAACTCAAGCCTGCGATAGCTTAGTGACCTGTCCAGGGTGAAGTCGCCTTTCACCCAGTGTCAGCTGGGATAAGCTCCAGCCCCCGCGACCCCCAACAGGATGAGCAGTTATGGAAAATGAATGAATGAATGTTCACACTCCATCAGCACAAGCTGTTGATGTAAAAACTACTGAACTGTCGTTGAGCCTCCCTCAGGTGCGTCCGTATTTTCAACAGAACTTTTGGAGCATTAAAAGCCGTAAATGGGAGCTTCACAAGAGACTCCAGCTCCCAACCTTTTCAGCACTGTCGCCCTTTTTTTAATCAACAGATGTGTGTCGGCACACGTACAGCACGTTGAGCTCTCAGCTCTGTGGCCTCTCGTCCGTCTGCTTACGTCACATTTAAAGCATTCTGAGTTAATTTTCTTTGTGCTTGCAGCTGACAGCGTGTAAAAGCTGTCAGGTGTCTTCGCAGGTGTCGTCATGGCAACGTTAAACACTACAGTGGGCTGCAGTAAGTTAGGCTGATTAGGGAAAATGTGTTTTTGTATGAGAGGCATGCCTCAGTCAGCTTGAAATGCAAATTCAGATTAAGAAGTGTTCCCACAGCATCAGCTGCAGCGGCTGTTTGCAGAAGGCACACAAACGAGTTGACAAACCTGAGAACACTGACCGTGTCTCTGAGCAGATCATTTTCAGTCGTATTTTTATAAGATTTTTTTCATTCAGATTTTATTTCAGATGAAGCTCCACCTGTGTCTGTTCAGGATCGATTCTGCTCGTGTAAATATGTGTAACTGAGGAGTTTAGGGGTAGATTTGTTATAATTGTTCTTCTGATTTGTTCTGACTGTTTTTCTTATGTTGTTTAAATACATCCAATGGAAACAAAGCCTGTCCTCTATTTTGATTTCATCTTTCTGTTGTGAAACACAAACCCATCTCACACTCATCCAAACACGACATTTCAAATGTATCTCTTCATTTACCTTCTGATGAATTATATTTTCTGTAAATCTGATCTCCATACATCATGCTCTTTATTCACGGAAAGTAAAACGTGAGCAGTTGTGTTCCCGCTCGTTTCATCATTTACGTTGTGATGACGCTGGGATTTGCAAATCGCTTTTTACAAATATAAAACCTCCTTGGCTCAGACACTCAGAGTAGAAAGAGTTATAACTGAGCTTGTTTGCAGTTGGAGGTGTCCTGTCAACAGTTCTACAGACGACTCTTTATTAACGGTGGTCTATGGGGGAAAATGCTTTTTGAGCCACAGGGAATTTTTTCACTGGGGAAATTGGCGACAAACCTGAGCGGCGTTCCTGAGGGCCTGGTTTGGTTTCATGTGTTTCCATCTGTCCGCAGCTGCAGCAGGAGAACTTGACCTGCTCTGTGCAGCGAGCCATGGCTCCATCACAAATAGACGAGGCGTGTGTTTCTGGGGTATTTCTTGAAATGAGCTCTGGAGCGTCTCCTGGAATTACAAAAATTGTTCAGGAGGCTGCGATTAGCCCGGGCAGCCTCTCAGCGTTGGGGAGATCTGCACTCCACTTTTTTAGTTTTTAGAAAATTTCTCATTTTACCATCTCAGTGCCGTAATGTGTTTCCATATCAGATGAGATGTTTCAGTCTGGAACAGTGATGGAGTGAATTTACTGACATCATGAGTGTGATTAAAATGATCTGTATCTGCAGGACTTGAACTAAACATGGTCTCTGTGAGGTAACTGTTGATGTCAGAAGAGTTCCTGTTTCCAAAGTGTCAGTCTTGTGGCAGCAGTTGGATCACCTGCTTCATTTAAAGACAGTTGGTGGAAATAAGGGGCGGGTGACGTGGCCCTAAAATAATACCAGGATATTTCAGGGTATTTTTGCGATAACGATATCCTTGACGATATGACAAGTTAGTAAAAAAATATTTTATTATTAATTTAAGAACATAGAGTTGCAACAAAATCAGTGATCTAGTTTCACAGTTTGCTTCAAATATTCAGTAAAAACTAAAATGATGTTTAATTTCTTTAGTTTGTGAACAACAACAGTAACTCAGAGTCAGATTCAGATTCTGTCACAATATTAATAGTTCAACTAAATAAAATCTACCACAAATTACACTTTTAAACAAATGTCCCCTGGGATCTATATATATATATAAATCAACAGCTGATTTCCTTCTTTTAGTAAAATCCTAAATGATTAAGTTGTTTTTTTCCACCTGGACCTTTATGCTCTGCCATTTCTCCTCTAATCATCACGCTGTAACCTGTGACAGGCTGTTATGATACCACAACTATCACACAGTCACATATATGGAATTTATTCATGTATGTTTACATCACCAAAGGTTTGTGACTAAATTCTTCTCTACGCTGTGCTGCTGCCAGAGGAGCCGCTGAATGAGTTCCCTCTGAGCACTAAGAGAAGTAAAACATTCAGGACGCCACACTTTATTCCACACTACTGAAGCTGCTCCTCTTTTTAGAACCACCACAGAGTCGCTTATAATTTTGCTTTCAGCCATGCTTGTTGTTGCCGTACCTCAGTATCATGATATGAATGTTTTGTTTCATATTAAAAATTATACCAATATTATCGTTAAGATGATATGACACACAACAAGTGGAGATGAAGACGAGTGTTAGACAAACAGCCTCAGAGGCTGACTGACTCTTCTCTGTCTTTATTTGAAAATGTGCCGGCTAATCTTAATTCCAGGTCCTGTGCAAACACTTGATCTGTGTACACACACCTGACGTCTTAATCACATTACCCTCAACATCCCTGACAGAGTGTGCATGATGTGCAAGGTCACCTTCACACTGAGAGACACGTCTTCCTGGAGCTGCAGGCTGACTCTTTCTGAGCACGTCAGTTTCTCAACCCTGAGTCGCACTCTCACGTGGGTCGCTCACGTTTCAAGATGCTTTTAATTTAAAAAACGACACGTCTGTGAAGGCTGCACAGTCCTGCGTGATTCACAAATGTCACTCTGCATCTGGAGCAACGGCTGGATCAGAACATACACAGTGATGGATTATCACACTGTGTGGAGGGAACTAATGATTGACTTGTTGCACTAATATGACGTTATTAGTTAATTAATTTAAGACAATAATTTAAGTGAAAAACAGTAAAATTTTACCTTTCACAGCAAAGGGCAAACACAGTCAGTATGTTTACATGACATCAGAGAAAATCATTTTATTGTGTTAGCCGGACTGAAGGCCTTGATCACACACAAAGTGTTTCAGCAGCTGGAGGCAACTTTTACTAATTGTTTTTAATGAGAATGAAGCTTTTTGCTCGCTGTTTCTGTGTTGCAGCGTGCCTGGCTATCTGTGCTCTACGTGCCTGGCGTGTTTTCCGGAGAGCTCTGAATTCCTTGAGTTGAAAAAACTTAACTTAACCTTGCCTTGCCTTGCCTTGCCTTAACTCAGAGCGGAAACGCGCCCCACGTCAACTCTTTTTCCCAATTTTCCAATGGGATGATGTGAGAGGCGGGGCTTCTGTGGTGGTCACGACAACAAGTTTACAGTTGGTAAACAATGGAGGAGAAACTGGTGGTAGCGGTTGCTGGATACTCAGAGCTATACGGCCTGATAATAGACAGCAGGTTGTCAAACTGCCCCTGAGTCGTCCTAAAACCTGCCTGTAAACGTCCATGATGGAGGAGAAGCTCCTGGACCAACTGGTGGTTCTCCCCATGATCCAGCCTCTTTTTTAGGGTCTCATGTACCCACACAGATCTCTGTTTATCTGCTGACAGCCTCTCACCCTCAACCAGAGCTACAGACACACCCTCTGCCTCAACATGGCAGCAGCTACACACTGATTACTGCAGGATAAATACAATAAATAAACGGTAGATTGATTACACGAAAAGATTAGAGTAAGCAGGTGAGTCTGTGGTTGCCTGGCAACAATTAAAAGTACGACATTTTTTGGAAAAGGCAGTTTGGCGTGCCTTACTGTGTGATCAGGGCCTAAAACCAGACTGTTAGAATCCATGTAAACATGATAGTGGCCGAGGCGCTCTGAGCATGCTCCACAGTTTCTGCCCCAGAAGTCCAGTAGCATTAATTGCGTGACAGAAGAAGGTAACAACATGGAGAAATCTACATCCAGAGCCGTGCGGTTTTGGACGGACGAGGAGACACAGTTCATGGACACTGGTTCATGGAGACAAATGACTTCTAGTATTTTTTTACTTATTAATCTATGAAATCTCTGAGCCAGAATACCTGAATGCTGTCTGACCCAACAGGTAACAGATTGCTCCAGTTACTGATGTTTGACCCATGTTGGATGTTAAGTCATTAGAGAAGAAGGTGAGCACACAGCAGCAGGAGCTGGGCCAGTCAAGTCTCTGATGTGCCAAACAGGGTCAGAGAAACACTGATATGTAACATTAAACTGCTTTATTCAGTTTTTCCTGGATTAAATGACCTGGTTTGTTTTGGAGAGGAAGAGACCTCTGTGGATAACTCAGCTCCCGATTATATTTTGTATCAATAATCTGAATCTGCAAAGTAACTAAAGCTGTCAGTTAATTGTAGTGCAGTATAAAGTACACTTTGTGTTTCTGACATGTCGTGGAGTACAAGAATAAAGTGGCAGTACTTCAAAACTGCATTTGAGTAAATGTACTTAGTTACTTTCCACCCCTGAAAATAAGTCTCTATCTCTTTAGTTTCAGTGCAGGTGACAGAGTTTAAAAGTTGCAACAGGAAGCTGATCTGAGTTCTGCTGCTCGTTAAGTTGTTTGTTGCATCGTGAGTCTTCCAGCTGACGCTTTGCATTCATTCACGATAAACACACGGGCGCTCATGAATTTCAACAGCTGCAGACGCCGCTCACTCAGTTGTTTTCCTCACGTCAGAGAAAATGGATTCATTGTGTCAGTCTGACTAAAACTGGACTGCTCAGTGAAGTGGAGCTACAGCTCCAGCTGGACGAGGACATCTAACTGGCCTACTGTCCTTGTCCCAGTATACAAGCACGGGAGGGGAATCCATTTATTGAGCCAAGTATGTGCGACTCCTCTACGATAGGTGGAGATATGCCCCTTTCAGCTTGTTAGTATTGGAGCTTTTTCCTGTTGACCTATTACGTCACAGACCAAACAATGGACAAATAAGTTAGCTACGGTTAGCTAGCAGCTAACTGCTACCATGGTGGACAACTTTACAGCTCTGTACATTTGGTCCGTCCAAAAAGTCACGGCTCTGGATGTAGATTTCTCCATGTTGTTACCGGCTTCTTCTTCTTCTTCTCTTACACATTTAATGCTATTGGACTTACTGGTCAAAGCTCAGAGCGCCTCGGCCAGTTTGGGTCTGATTGACTGTACACATTTTACTAACTACTTATTTTCCAAGCTTTAGAAATACAACTGTTCCACACTTTGACACACAATCCAACTTCTCATTTTAATCATCAGGTTTTTTGTCTGTATTCTTAAAAGGTGCACACAGGATATGATATAAAGTATAGATGTGCACTTAGACAACAGGCTGACACGGTCACAGAGCTGTGACCAAAATGTGACTAAAATGTGACCGCTGCGTCCTGCAAACCAGATGAAATACAAAGTCCCGCCCCAGAGCAATCAGACCAGTGATGCAATTGCTGAAAAGTGTATTTATTACTCAGCACACCCTCAGGTTTATATTCCACGTCAACCAGTATCTTTTGCATTTTGCATTAACATGAACAAAAACAGCAGGTGTGCTTGTGTCTCCGTGAAAGACACCAGACCTTATGGAAGGAAAACAAACATTTTTACTTGTTGTCCAGTCTGTATCTTCCAGATATGTTCTTCATCAAACCTTTGTTTATTATCTACCCACGATCAGAACATCTCTGCTCGAGGTGAACCAACGTTTACGTCCAGCATTTCTACGAACTGTCCAGCTTTTCAGAAACAGAGCTACAAACATGACTCCACTGTTTTCGGCTTCAAATGATGAAGTATGTCCGTTACACATATTGAAAACGCCGTCATCTTGCCATAATACGGGTTGAAATTTCCCATTTTGTGCCTCGTTGATGTGGTTCTGAAAGTTTGAGCTGCAGGAGATCCAGCATGCTGTTTGAGCTGTCAGATGTTTGACCTCTACTTCAACCGAGCTCCCTCTGCATCCTCCGTCACTCGCAGAGAGGAGGTGCGCGCCTCCCCTTCATCCACCGACTTGGCGGCCACAAAGGTCATCAGCCTCAGCGGGAACTTGCCCACCTTCTTCAGGCGCTTGGTGTTGTTTCGGACACTCATGAAGCAGAAGGTGTTGATGACCCCGTTGCTCATGGCGATGCACTCGATGATGTAGAAGACCACCAGGGAGTTCCTGTCCCTGGATATGAGGGTGGGGTAAAAGTCCCGCAGCAGGGCGAAGCCGTAGTACGGCGCCCAGCACAGGACGTAGGCGACCAGCACCAAAATCAGCACCACCACTGTCCTCCGACGCCTCTGAAGCCTCTTCCGGATCTGCTCCGTCTGGAAACCTGGAACGTTCTTAAACCACAGCTCCCTGGAGATCTGGACGTAGCAGACGGCCATGACGATCACCGGGCCCATGAACTCCAGAGCGAAGATGAGGAGAAAGTAGGAGCGGTAGTAAATCTGCTGGTCCACGGGCCAGATCTGAGCACAGAAGGTCTTGTGGGTGCGACCTTCCACATGTGGGTACTTGGTCTCAGAGGCCATGTAGGCCGAGGGGATGGAGATGAAGATGGGGACGATCCACACCGTCAGGATCACACAGTACGCCGTCTGGTGCTTCATACGAGGCCTCAGAGGGTAGAGAATGGCCATGTACCTGCAGACAGGAAGAGGCAGAGCAACACACTGAGTGTGAGTCAGGTCTGTCTTTCAACTATCAAACACTCAGAAGGACAAAACCAGGTCTCTATAAAAACTGCAGCTGTGGTCAGCTTGAATTTTTATTGTGGGGAACTTGTCACTTCTGTTGTAGAGCTACACAGACAAAACAACAAATGTCGTTGCAGCTTTTAAATCAATTGAATCACAGCAGTTTTTTTTTTCACATTTCTCTGCTTAAAAAAATAACTAATTTATTACACGATCATCAAAATTATTGCTGCTAACTAAATTTTGTTTGTCAGCTACTCAATTAAAAACCCAATCAGCAGCATAAATGTTTGCATTGTACATTTCTGCACATCATGGTTATTTAACAGTTTTACATTATTATGTTACGTTAATGTGGTTATGTTCAGGCACAAAAACCACTAAGTTGTGATTAGCAAAAGATGATATTTTGGCTTAAAATGCCTGTCCAGGTTTAGGGGGCAATATTCCCACATGAAACACAGCAATGTCTCGACACTTCTACTGGCACAGTCGTCGCTGGAAATGATGCTAATATTTTGCTAAAAAAAAAAGATGCTTCTTGAGTCACAATCATGACTAGAAATGCTGCCACTGTGCAGCTAAAAAAACACTTACTTTTGGTGGCAAAATTACCACTGAAAATGCCACTGAAAACATTTGGTGGTACAATCAGCGCTGGAAATGTTACTGATATCTCACTAAAAACACTTGCTTTTTGGTGGCATAATCATGGCTGGAAATGCAGCTGATGTCTTGCTAGACAACTCTTCATTTTGGTGGCACAATTGCTGCTAAAAATACTACCAGAAACACCCACTTTGGTGGCACTGTGCCACCAATGTCTGGCTAAAAACACACTTTTGTTGGCTCAGTTGCTGCTGACATAGTCACTGATGTCTTGCTAAAAAGCACTTGCTTCTGGGGGCTCTATTGATTTGCTACAGAACATCTTGGTGGTACAGTTGCTGCTGGTAATGCCACCGATGTGTCACTAAAAACTCAGGTTACACTCAGCAGCTGTCACACCTGGGTTTTCTTAAGCATGACATCTGGCAGTGCTTCAGGTTATTTTTTGGCTGTTTTCAGCTTTTAAGTGAGGCATAATAATGAAGATTTGAAACTGTGTCCAACTTAATTGCAAACAGCTGGAGCCTCATCCTGGAAGCTCACCAGAAAACCTGTAATGAGCCTTGTTTGTTAGTCAGAGTTGATTTGATTTCACCGCTCAGTAGCTGCAGAAGTTCTGTGCCCTTGATGCAGAGCTGAGAAGGACACACACCAGGTGTTTAGCTGTGAACACATACAGACTTAACAGGGAATCTTTGACCGCCCCGAATATACAGAGATTATCCATCTTTCCTCCTTGCAGATGCTATTTATACATGAGAGGGGCTGTCAGCCATGATAAATGGAACATGAGGGGCTGCTGGTCCTAAAGTGTGAGCGTCACCCCGATGATGGATTTGGTTCAGAAGCTGAGGGGAAGCCCAGAAGCAGCTTTTATTAGCAGAATGTAAATCATCACCGGTCAAATCGTCCTCAGTGTGTGGAGATGTGTCGCTCCCAAAGGACACATCATTATCATTAATATGTTGTGTATTCATTTGTAATTCAAATAGCTTCATCCCAGTTCAGTTCAAAGATTCTGAGTCAATGATTTTGTAGTTTCACGTTTTTTTCCTGAAGCTTAGCAGTCGCATCATCACTCAAGGGCACTTCAGTGTGTACAACAGTAAGTGAACTAATGATTCCGTCTGCTCAGTATCAAACTGCTCTCTACAAGCACTGCACATAAGGTTTATACCTCAGCAGCCTTTTATCAATAATGACTCAATATACTAAGATAATATCTGTGGCTTCTTTTTGTCTTTTTAATATGATTTTACCAGGAAAGTAACTAGTTGTGTTACATGCATTGTTAGAGGGGTTACTTTTACTACATATTCCACTGCAGATTACTGAGTACATGCTCTACAATGTGATTTCTAACATTCAAACTAAGCAACGTATTCTAAATATTAGGGATGCACAATAACATCAGTACGTCATCGATATCGGCTGAAATTGGCCTTAAAATCATCCAAAATGCTTTTTCTTATTTGGCACAATTACTGAATATTACATACATTGAAAAGCTTTCTGTTTCATGTGTCCGTCGTGATAAGAGT
The DNA here is from genome assembly GCA_026686955.1 of Epinephelus cyanopodus. Lineage (NCBI taxonomy): Eukaryota > Metazoa > Chordata > Actinopteri > Perciformes > Serranidae > Epinephelus > Epinephelus cyanopodus. The sequence goes on along the minus strand of CM048916.1, from coordinate 3,194,702 downwards.
GTGTATAACATGATGTTAATCCCACAACAGAAGTGACTCGATCACTAAAATCAGCTGGGGAAAAAAGTGGATGTGTTGACACTGCAGCCAGATAAGTTGTTATATATAAGCATGTGGGATATCAGCAAAAAAATCAATATCATGCATCACTACTAAATACTTTGAATTATTTTTGGAATGCTGCAAAACTGCTGAGCTCATTTGTCTGGGTTACATATTTTCATACCAAAAACAAAAACCGTCAGTGTCCTGATGTGCTACGTTTTCAGCAACAATACAGTTCTTAAGGTGCTACATGGTTGGAATGGGTGACTTACATTGACACCTCACTAATTGTAAAACAAGTATGACAAAGACTTTACTTATGTCGGCTTAAAGCACTCAGTGTCATCATCCTTTCTTGTCATTGTCTGAGGCAAGAAAGGATCGACCCTTTGTAACCTTTAGAAAGTCTGTGTTACAGTTTACCCCGTGTCAGGAGGTTACCTGCGCTCCCGTATTTTGTATTCTGTTACTCCCCAACCCTGGTGACGTAACAGTGTCGGTTTATTAACAAGTGAAACCAGACAAAGTGTGTGTAGTTCCTTTTTTAGTAGCGGAGTCAACTTAATCCGAGTTATTGTTGGGTTTCACTTAGATCTAAATAGGGATTTTTTTCACAGCCGATGTTGATACAGATTATTGTGAAACAGAGATACAGATAGCCGATATTTACAAGCGATATATGTCTGCTGTAAAAATCATAGTTGGCACAAGTTAAAAATAAATAAATAAGTAACAAAGTTGAAGAATAAACCAGCTGAATTAAAACAGACTGATAAAAATAAATAAATAAATATACAATAATCATAAGTACAACATTTAAAAAATAAAATGAAAAATAATAAAAGATCATAAGATAAAATAAAATAAAATAAAATAAAATAAAGGAGAGCTCAATTAAAAACCAGGCTATCTTTTAAGAGCCTAAAATGGTACGTGCAGGCAGTAAGAAGCACATCAGGGGCAAAACAGCGCAGCTAAACAAAACAAAACTGTATATCAGCGTATTGGTGGAAAAAAATCACAGATACCGATAACCCTAAAAATTCCTAATATCGGCCCAATAATCGGCCAGGCCAATTATCTGTCGAGCCCTAGATCTAAGTGCCAGCACTGAAGGGTCTGCAGCCATTTTGTCATCAAATAGAAGAAACTGTTGCTGTTTAAAATTCCTGATGTCTCTAACATGAATGTTTTTCCCAATCCGTTGCTCATAATTATGACGTGACTAACACACAGCAACACGGGATCAGCACCAGTACACGCTAAGCCCAACAGGACAGAGGTATGCAGTCATAGAAAGCATCAGAGATTTTGACCAGCTGGAGTCAGAAGAAGTCAGAGATCTGTCCATTGACTTAGTGTTGAGTGAACTGACAGACCAACTCGGCTAATGAGGCTGAACACTCACGTCTGGGGCTTTAATACAGGCCTGCAGCAGCCACTGTAGCTGACGAGAGGAGCTGTGTTTTTTCTGTCTCGCTGGTTATCACAAACGGACCACAACGCGCCCCCTGGCTGCTCTCCCACACACACATGCTGCTATGATCTGGTCACAGCGGGGAGCCTACAGCAGCTGAAGCCGACAGTATAGTTGTCGCTTATACATGAAGGAGTGACGAGCAGGAATGTGATAAGAACACACACATTCACAGAGAGAAAAAGAGAGCAGTGCTGTTTCAAAGAGGATGAAGGGAGGAAGTGTGGAGGAGAAAAGATGAAGGAACAGGCAGCGGTAATGAGCCCCTGTGCTCAGTGGGAGAAATCACATGAGAGGTAAAACAAAGGTTTGTACTTAACAAGAACGGCCTCAAACGAAACCACTTAAAACTTAAACTTCAAATTACAGCTCATAAATATACATATACAGCAACTAAACCTCAGTGAAGGCTGCTGTTTAACGGTGCCAAAATTTTGGCATTGTATATACGTTACGTTTGATTAGTTACATTACAAGTGCACATCATCGTGTCATAGATAAGTCAAAACTTTTCAGCAATGCTATGGTCAATGTGTGGTTAGGTTTAGGCACAAACCACTTGGTTATGGTGAGGAAAAGGTCACGTTTTGACTTAAAATACCTGGATTTGGGGGGCACAATCCTGGCTGACAGACACAGCAACGTCTTAGTAAAAACAGCTGTTTTTATGTCACTGTCCTTGCTGGAAATGCAGCGTGCGCCAACGTCTCAGTAAAAAACGGTTTTATTTTTGTGCCACTATCCCAGCTGGAACCGCAGCGATGTTTAAGTAAAAAAACAACCGCAGTTCATGCCACTATCCCGGCTGGAAAAACAGCCATTGTTTATGCAACTATCCCCTTTGGAAATGCAATGTCTCGCTAAAAAACAACTGCTTTTCGTGGTGCTATCTCACTGCTGGGAAAAACAGTGTCCTACAGAACACCAACATGTGGTGCCTAAAAAGCTGCTGGAAATACAGAGGTCACTTGTTAAGGCACAACAGGTTTTGTTCTTTGTTGGTCAACAACAGTGGTCTGCTTTGCAGAAACGCAAAATGCCAACATTTTCCTCTGGTGACTGGGCCGCCACAACAATACATCTCAGTTGGAGGAGTATATTAATATGAGAGTTGTGATCGAAAGGTCAACATGTGTTCGTCACAAACGACACAATAATCGAACGTGGAGGTTGACAGTCGCCATGAATAGGTGTGGTTTAATCAGTCCTAACTAGGCCCCTTCGCTGAGGGGTGGTCAAACACTTTTTGTTTCCATCATTACAGGCAGAGGTCACGTCTCTGATCAATGAGCTTTCACATTCACACATGATTTACTGAGAAATGAAAGGAAACGGATAATTACAAAGTGCAGGAGTCACAGGGGCGTGGACAGACTGTAATATCTTAACTTTTATCTTAACTCTCATTTTATCAATACAAAAATTATATTCTAAATGAAAATGAGAGAAGAAACAGGACGTACAGCCACAGAATCGTGTTTCATGTCAGATTTAGAACCGCAAGGCTGAAGATTTGTTGACAAGATTCGGTTGTTCATCTGAAAATTACTCATTGATCGGTCTGTCATGTTCCTGATTGGGCTGCATTGATTTTCAAGGTTCGACATCCCTTTACAACGTCGTAGAGCAACAAAGTCTGCATACAGACGTCGCAGGGGATTGATGATTCAACACAATATGGCAACATGGCTGTTCATCTCCTGTTTCCAAATCAGCATTGATTTCTTTTCACCCCTGTCACTGCCTAATGCAGGGTTTACACTACACGATCTTAGGACTGATTTTTCACTCCCCTGGCGACTCTGGATGAAAGCGACAATCTCTACATGTACATTTTCAAAGACGTGATCTGTCTGTTGCAGATACCCGAGAGACAACCAGCAGGTTAATTATCTGGACTTGTCCGTGAGTTCAAATCCTGTTGTGTAAAATTAGTTAGACAGCAGCGACAACCAACCTAATGAGAGCGCGAGACACAGGGCGAGGGAAAGGAGGAGGAGTCGCAGCCAGCTATTCTGTCTTGCATGTTCTTTGTCTTCCTGGTGTTTGACGGCAAATCAGCAAACAAACAACGTGGATCTTTAGCTTCTTGTAGACATCCATTTTTGGAGAAAAGACCGTCTGTCTCCTGTGTCTTTCCCCGTATAAATTCACGACAAAAATGTTTTGTAATATGTGACCCCCTGTTGCTGATCACTTGTGTAACTATGTGGTCACACATGAGCGAAACACGTGCCAATAACATTTTATTTTATGTTGTTTATTCGCAAGCTAGATAACATTAGCTAGCAAGCTAGCTTTCTGTGTACATCAAATCCGACACTGCCCATACTGAGCTTAAATATCACCTCAGCAGAGGATGATATTTACCCGTGTGACCATGCCCTCATGTGTGAACCCAACACGTTCTTATCGCAACTTGTCAAATATTGATGCTTTGTCAGTGCCGTTCATATCTACATATTACATGCTAGGCATCTTCCTGCATTTGTTGTTGACGTTCCTGGACAGCATGTCAGTTTAAATGCTTTGATTGTTTTCTAAATACTGTGCAGTTTCTGCTTGTTAGACACATACAGTCTTTTTCAAAATAAACTTACAACGTTGGTAAAACACCTTGTATTTATATTTGTATTTATTCCCTTGTGCAACAAAAGCACGTTGTTAGCTTTCGAAAAAACATCGTTGTTTGTCGGCGGTATTTGTCGAGCTCTGAATGAGAATGGGCTGGCCAACCAGAGCAACTTCAACATACCTCATCATAAGACCTTGTTGTATAGCGTGTAGGTGTTGAACCAACAGCTCATTCGGCTCGTCCCCTCTCTTCCCCTGCTGCCCCTTCATTGCCATTTTCCATCCATCCACTAGATGTCCTGAGACTTTCCCTCATTTCCTCATCACCTGACTGCTCCACCCATCTACACACCTGTTCCCACTTTCCTCGTCAGCCCTGCAGTTACCTCAGCTTCCCTGCCTCCTCCTCCCACCTGCACCTCCTTCCCTAATCAGTCTCTCACTACTCACAGCTGCACATCTTTCGTTCCTCTGCCAGTTCATCAAAGTTGGCATGTCTCTCATGCCTTTGAGTCCCAGTCATTTGTATCCATGAACTGCTCTGGATTTTGACCTGCTGCCTGTTTATCACCTACTTACCCTGTGACACTGTAAGTTTTTGTCTGTGTTTGAGTCCTTGGCACAAGGAACGGCTGCCTTTTCCAGCTCTGGCTGTGACACATGCTGTACAACACAAAGCTCCCACAGCTGTCATTTGGATCTTTCACTGAACCTAACCAAGTCATTTTTGTGCTTAAAGCAAACCACACTATAAAACAGTTTTTGTCAGTTTTTGTAAATGTTTTGGACGGTGATGTCATCCTGCTGATAGGAGCATCACATCAGAAAACACTGCTGTGTTGCTCAGGACAGACCACATATGTTGCTGTGCACTTTAGAGGGCTTGTTGGTTTCCCCAATTTCTTTACCCTCATGACTTTAATGGAAAGGTGTCCCAAAAATGTACCCTGAAAAAAGCTAAAAGAAAACTGTGAAACTGTAACTGACTTACAGTCATTTAGATTGATCGTGCTGCCAAAAGCCATGAAGTTTAACCTGATCAGCCAGGAGGTGACAGCCAGTCTGTGGTCTAAATGTGTTTGCAGGTGTAAAGCGAATTCAAGCATTAGGGTAGTTTGTGCAACATAGAACTGCAACAAACGGTAAGTACCCAGTATGGAGTTCTAACGTCTGTACATATTTGCACAAGCTTGGATGAAATTTGTTTGCCTGGAAACCAGATGAATCTGTGAGCTCGGGTTTTATTTGCTGTGGCGCATGTGTCTGGTCCCCCTCTGCTCTGCTCTCATCAGAAGCCTGAGACGTGCCGGACCAAACATAACTGTTTATCTCAGGCTGCATCCACTCCAGTGTGTTTTTATTTTAGAATACATAACTACTGGTACAGATGAAACACAGATGGGTACACCATTGCTCTAAGCTTTTCCAGAAGCCTCCTCTATCCTGGTCTCCTGGAGGCACATTTAAGGGATTGAAAGATCCTCCATGATAAGGGAGGCAGGACGACTTCTGGGTGACAGGAAGAGAGAGGAGACGAGGAAGCATTAGCTCCGACTACACTGTGTTTGATGAATGCTCAGGTGGACTCACCTGTCCACAGCGATGGCCAGCAGTGCGTTGGTGGACACGTAGAGGGAGACGGTGCGCAGGTAGTTGGTGGAGGCGCAGAGTAGCAGGCCGTGATCCCACGACAGCTGCTTCACCACGTAGTAGTCTAGCAGGAAGGGACAGCACACCACCGCCACCAGCACGTCGGACACGGCCAGGTTGGCGATTAGCAGGTTGGTCAGGTTGCGGAGCTGCTTGTAGCGGGCGAGGCTGGCGATGAATAGACAGTTTCCAACGCCACAGACCAACATGATACCCACCAGGACCACAGCGATGACGATCATGGCTACGAAGAAGGCCCGGCCCTGCGTGGTGTCCGGGATCTCGTCCGGAGGAATCTCGTAGTCCAGGCCGTCACTAGCCAGGAAGTAGTCTGTTAGAGCCACGCTGCTGTTGGTCAGGTCGTCCATCTTGAATCAGGTCAACATGCTCAGGTAGGCGTGTCTGCAGGGAAGGTGCAGGAAATCAAAAGAAAACAAACTTACACTTTGATCCCGGTGAAACAATATCTGCTGATCATGTGATAAAATTGAAAAGTTAGAGTTCTCGCAGTTTTTATGGAATTGTCAGTGTACAAATTTCCATTTTTCTGAGCACCTCTCTGAGCTCGACTTTTAAGCAAACGTGGTCGAGAAATCCTCAATAAGCTCATAAATTTTAACCGACTGAACACAGCTCCATGTGAGGAAGAGACTCGGGTGCACTTGAAGATGAAGGCTAGTAGAGGACTGTGTGGCGAGATAGTTTTGTTAACTTCTGTCTCCAAAGTCAATATTAAACTTTCCACCTCATTTGGAGCAGCTGGCTTTGAACTGTAGCTGTAGTTCCACTTAGAGCAATCAGAGTTATAATGAGGATTGTAATGTGAGGACAGAGGCTGTAGGACAACACAATAATTTGAAGTGTGGAGAAACAGCCTGGTGTCACTCTCAGGGTGTCAAAATATGCTGCTTGGTCACTGTAGCCTTTGTGACTATAACGACACCAAGGATGCAGTTTAGTGTCTGTATGAGATGCACCAGGCTTTCCAACTCAGTGTAAACCCGTCCATGTCATGATAACATACTCAGAGCAACAGATATTGTTTGTGGTTGAACCTGTTTGCACCTTACTGTGAGCTGGCTGGGTTTTATATTTTGAGTCTCACTGTTATTTGTTTATATTTAGTTTTATATTTGCTATGAACTGTATGTTTCTCTACACGTTGCTTTTTTGTATCTGCGCTCCTCTAACTTTATATTGCAACTGCTGCACAGCAACTTCCCATGGGATGAATAGTCTGATGTGATATGATGTGATCTGATCTGATCGGATCTGAAGTCTGCCCAGGGTTGGCAGGAGGACGGTGGACGGGTCCAACAAACACCAGATTTTGAGGAGATCAGTGTTCGAGACCAACAAACAACAATATCGATTGCGGTGTTTGTGCCACTCCAAGCCAGATGTTCTTCAGCAGCATCTGTCATCTTTTACAAACAATAACCAAGTAGTCTCGTTGCCGAAACCGAACAACAAACCCCTTAAGTGAGTCACTTCACAAGACTAATGTTAACAACAATCCTTTCTTTACCATTAAAAGTAGTTTTGCTACCTAAACCTAACCACCAACCTCCTCTTAACATTGTCGCCTTCTGCATCAAGACACAAAGCAAAGGGCTGCCCCCCGGAGTCACTTCAAGCCCAGTTCAGACCAAAGATTCGCAACGAGACAAGTTGAATGGGGGAACTACTTGCAATGCGTCGTTCTGCAACCTTCTAAATTTGACCAGCTGAGTGTCAGGTGACACCATCAGCCGGCTTGAGTCGAGCTCAGACCGGCCAGTTCACACCGCTGACACTTTTCTCTATGACGTTCTGAAACGGTTTCATCTTGTTACAAATCTTTGGTCTGAAGTAACGCCCAAGACTTCTGCCCAGGCAACAAAATAAGACGAGTAAGTATGACATCATGTAGGGAGGAAAGTTTTAGTAATTTCCTCAAACAGCTGTAATTTAGTTTTTATCAAACAACAGGAGGAAATAGTGCACTTGTTGGGGACTATTTTCAATGGCGGATTAATCCATACTTAGTGCTCTAGTGAGTATTTGTGGCGGCACTATTCCTGCTGGAAAACCACTACATTTGTGGCCCAATCCGCTCTGTAAAAGCAGCGACAGGTCGGAACAAAACACCCACATTTGGAGGCTTGAAAGCTCCTGGAGAAGCAGCAACGACTCACTAAATCACAACTGGTTTTGTTGTGTGTTGGTCTTGACAGGCGTCTCACCTACACGCTGAGCGCCATCCCTTCCACCTCCCGATGACAAAGTCAATTCTTGTACTACGTCACTTAAGAAACTTTGATATGATACACATGAAACGTGCAGAGGTAACATGGTCCTGTTTTGCAGAAACATGCAAAGCCAGCATTTTGTTCTGGCGTTTGTGGCTGACACGTGTTAGCAGATACATTCAGTGGTGGTTTGAGTCTTGTCAGTCACAGTAAGAAGAAAACAGGATATAACTTGTGCTTTAATATCCTGTACAAGGTGGCAGGTCACTGGAGCCTATCCCAGCATGCACTGAGAGAAAGCCAGAGTAAACCCTGGCCTCTCACACACATACAGTACACACTCTAGATTTAGTGTTTGACATACTGGCAGCTGTTTGGCTGCTCAGTGTAACTTCAGAAATGTTGGATCTGAGTTTTTTGATGCATCATTTTCGTTTCCTTTTCATTTGGCTGATGGTGTTGCTAGGTTACCGTGCTCATATAGTCTACTTGTTAGATTTGTCCGCAGATTGAGGAATGTTGCGTCTCAGCTCTGACGTCTGAAAACCTTCTGTTTACCACTCCGACACAAGAGCTTTGTATCAGACTGTTTCATGTCGGCGGTATCAGAGATCATCACTGATCAGCAGGAGTCAGCAGCGCTGGAGGAAGTTTTCAGATTAATTACTTCAGTATAAATACTAATACCACACTGAGAAAATACTCCATTACAATTAAACGTCCTGCATTGAAAAAGTTCCCTCAGTAAAAGTGTGTCAGTTTAATCAGGAAAGTGTGAAGTGAATTTTCTGTCAATCTGTAAATTGATTATTTGGCTAATGTTTAAGAAACTGTTGGAATGTAATATATAACAAACTCTTCATATGTTTTGTGTGCAAAATATTTAATTTATAAAGTCAGATACATGTTGTGAAGCAGAAAGTGTCACAAAAAGAGACTCGATTAAAGTACAAGCACCTCAAATAAAGTGTAGTACTTGAGTTAATAAAGCACTGGGAATAAATTCAGCCTTCAGCGTCGTCACTCGTACGGCTCGACGTGCTCATTCATACCTGCTGTAGGTCATATTAGATTATGTCAGATTCAAACAGCAGTTTCCTGAATTAATGTGACCAGTATGGAAGTCTTTTTATGCCAAAGGAACCAGTAAATGAAGATGATTTAGGGATAATAAAAATGTTGTGAATTCTTAATAATGACTCCTAATTCAGAATATGCAACCTGGTCTACCAAGTCGTGGAAATGTGGCATTTTGTCAGCGACTTCTGGCATCAGACACCCACGAAAAAGCTGCCCTTTCATGTTGGATTGATACACGGGTGTTCGCCATTATTCTTTAACGACGCCGTCAGGAGGAAACACAGTGGGACGATAATAAAAGTTAAGTCACTGGAAAAGCGAGGAGGGTGAGTGGGACGAGTGGTGGATGGGTCCAACACACCAACTTCCACCGTTCTTTTTCCCAAACCAAACCACGTGCGTTTGTTGTTGAAGGAAATAAAACATCAAGCAACATAAAGCAGGCGTGGGATCACTAATACACTAATACAAGAAAGATCTTACTAAATATCTGTGGAATATTATTCAGACAGAGCACAGCTGTCAGGACTGGCGCGGAGCTCCCCCAAGGTGCTGATCCTGCAGCTACGACCTGTTCAGTGTTTTCTCCTCCACCCACGTTTGTTAATTGTTTCCACATGTTTCATAGAGCCGTGTTCTGCCTCTTATTTGCATGTGTGTCCTCTCTACACTCAGATAACGATATAATAATATAATGTAGCCTAGTATAACATGTTAAAATAAATGCAATGTGTGGGCTTGACTGACCATTAAGACGTGTTTCTGATAAATATTTTGATGTGCACAATAACAACCTTTCACATTGTAATCATGTTTTTATTTGTTATCTTTTGCATATGTGTAGCTGCTCCGTGTGTGTCTGAGCAGAGTGCACACGCGTTGTGCACCCGCCTAGAGACGCATATTACTAACTTGTTTAACAGCGAAATACTGCACCGTTGACTTTAGACCAGGTTTTTGTTGGTCACTGGCGCATTTGCTTTTTATATCATCTAACTAGCAACGCGCCATGACTGCGCCTGACCACGCCTCATTTTTAGACCAACACACACAGAGAAGCGCAAGTTCATCTGCGAGTTAGACGACGAGGGCGCAGGGCGTGAAAATGACAACTGCGCCTGCATCTAAATAGCAATGACACTTGTGACATGGATTATGCTCCCTCCACCGTCCGCTTTAGACCATCTAAATGGGGCCCCTGTTTTCAGAGGAAATGTACAGTTTGCATACAGTCTCTTTCAAAATAAAAGCACTGTGTTGGTACAACATCACAAGCTGATGTTTTTTTTTCCTCCAACAACAAACACACATGGTTAGGTTTAGGAAAAGAGAGCAGGGTTTGGCTTTATAATATTATGGGACGCACAAAAATCAGTAAGCACAAATACGTCTGTTCTTTAAGTACATAAGTTGTTCATTTACATCTATGTTTTTAAACAATAACGAGTAAGACTTGACAAAATAACTTTTAAAAATTCAGTTTTGGGGGGTTTACTAATTTTACCATTACTTTATATCATTATAGATCGAAAAAGACTGCATTTGAAAAAAATTCATTAATAAACTACAACACAAACAACAAAATGATTAACAAATGTAAACAATTTAATTATTGTAGAAGAACATTAATTTTTCATGCACGTTGTTATTTTCTTTGCATGAATGGGCTTCCATACAAAATAAACACACAGTTGAATCTTAATTTAACAAGTGTGTCAGTCAAAAGATCAGCTGGTGCTTCATCACACAGACGTCTTCACAGGCGTCTCCACTGTCTTTGATAACATACATAAAAGTTTTTTTATTTCTAAATGACAGGACAGTAAGAGTCAGTGAATGAAGCTCTGCAGAAAGAAAGTGTGAAATAAATTCTGCTTTCAACACAGCCCTCACCTCGCTGCTGTAGGTCAGTGCACCATGTTATATTTAAGGAAAAAGTGTTCCTTCATTAAATGTAACTCATGAGGAAACCTTCATCTATATTAGAGTTGATCTAAACCTTTCATGCATGAACCTATTTTCCCAGCATTAATGGGCTTCCATAGGAAAATGACTGCAGTCTGTTAACAGATATATATTACATGTGTACATGTATATGTACATGTTTGCATGATGGTTCCACCTGTCTCACATTACTCTCATTCAATATTTATTACAACACTCGTTTCCTGTTTACTTTAACAGTTTGACCTGAGATTACTTATTTTATGTTGTTGTCAATATCCTTGCTTCCATTTAGAGCTGCTAAACTGATCAGTCGATAACCACTGTGATAAGTAATAACTCCTTTTAGCAGTCGTTAAAACATAATATGCTGAAACATTCTCTGGCTGCAGCTTCTCATATGTGAGCGTTTTTAGTCATTACTGACAGTAAATTGAATATTCAAGGCAGCGGTGTCAAACTCATTTTAGTTCATAGAGCCACATACAGCCCAGTGTGATCTCAGATGGGCCGCACGAACATCACCGTCGCACAGTAACCCAGTATTTTCCCTTATTTTGTGTAAAGAATTACAAGTACATTCTGTAGACGCTCATCCTTTTACAAAACACATGAACAGCCCGAGATGTTCTTAAGAAGAATAAGTGCAATTTCAACAATATGTCTCAGTGTTTCCACATTCAGTCAGTCTATGTCTCACTGTCACTATATGGCATTTATCCACACATTTCCTGACACAGACTCTTCTGAACTGAAGCTGCTGCTTGAAAATATTTTGCACAGTGTTCAATATCTTTAACCATGGCCACAGAAAGCATTCATTGTTGTATCAGAGCGCAGTGTTCTGATCAGGGCAGAGAAATATCTGAAGAAGAATTTTACATGATGTAGGCAACACATTGTTTAGCTCCTGAAACCTGGCACCTCTCAGGCTACTGTCAGACCTAGAGTGTCTCCTCTGGTCTGAATCAGGGACTCATGTTGTCCCAAAGTTGTATAATTGCCTGGAGTTGGTTTGTGTTCTCACGGCAGCATTTACAAGAGGACCAGATCAAATGCCTTGTGTGAGAAAGCTGCTCTTGATTGGTCAGAATTTCCATGTGGGAAAAATCCAGGAAGTAAAGCAAACGTTGAAGAAGAGAACACTTGCAAGATAAATGCGACACTTTCTAATGTCACAATGGAGGGACAACTACGCAGGTTGATTTTAGCGCTGCTCATCGTGGACTATATTGCTGTCATTGTTCATTTTAGTCAAACCATACAGTTTGAAAACGAGGCGCGGCTCCAACTAGAAAACAATGTTTTGATGCATTGGATGTGCTGAATGTGCATATTAAGGCAGTACAGGAGGAGGTGCACATTAATAATCCTCCAGGACTGTAACATGCTCATGTTTAACCCAAACAATGTGTCATGTGACTGCAGTTGCTTCACATCCAGGTCGCAACACCTTCTCACCACAAACCAACCGCACCAGAGTCTGGTTGTCTTGGTGTGTTCACACCTGCCCAAATGAACCGCACTGAGGGGGCAAACAGACTTGAGTTCCACTGAATCGAACCAAACAGGGCAGGTGAGAGAGCAGCCTTAGCTTAGACTGGACCCAGATCCATTTCTGGCCCACGGGTCATATGTTGGACACCTCTGATTTAAGGTTTCTGTCCGTTAGTCAGACACAAAAGCACATTGAAGACATCATCATGGTTATTCAGTCTTAACAGTCTATTGTCGGTTAAGATTCTCAGTCATCCACATCATGGTAATCATCAGTGCTATATCGTAGGCAACTGAACTGAAGAAGCCTCTTGAATGGGAGTAGAAATGTCTTCAAGACACTCAAGCAAGTCCAGTTGCCCACGATATAGCACTGATGATTAACAGTCTGTTATTAGCCTACATAACAGTAACAAGTGTGTCCACTTTATTCTTACTTTTAGAGATTCCTTAAAGGTAAATGTACCATATTTATATAACCCTTTACAACAACCCACAGGTGAACCAAAGTGCTTTACAGAATATAACATACAATTAAAACACAGAATAAAAGAATAAAAAGAATAAAAGTATTGCCACACTACTGGGTATTAAAGGCCATCCTGAATAAATAAGTTTTAAGTTTTGATTTATAGAGGCCCAGGTCAGAGATAGCAAGCATGTCGCAGGGGAGCTTATTCCAGAGCCTGGATGCAGCAACTGAAAAGGCTCAGTCACCCCAGTGTTTATACTTAAACCTGGGCACTTCCAGCAAAAGTTGGTTGGATGACTTCAAAGCCCTGACATGCTCACGAACAGTTAAAATCTCGGATAAATACGATGGGGCAAGGCCGTTGAGAGCTTTAAAAACAATCATTAAAAGTTTAAAATCAACTCTAATATGGACAGGAAGCCAATGGAGAGAACAGAGGACTGAGGTAATGTGCTCTCGTCTACTGGTGCTAGTTAACAGACAGGCAGCTGCATTTTGAACAAGCTGAAGGCAGCTAAGAGAAGACTGGGAGATGCCAACATACAGTGCATTGCAGTAATCCAGTCTGGAGCTAGTTAGAGCACGGATAGCTCTCTCCAGGTCGTGACGACTCAAGAATGATTTTACTTTGGCCAGGAGACGTAACTGATAAAAGCTTGTCTTTACGACATTGTCAATTTGTTTATCAAATTTCAAATAACTGTCAAAGATCAGTTTTGGGCCAAGCACTGCTTGATGTCAGCAGTGCAGTCAAGTAGGGGACTTTGTGCATCAGTAGCTCTAGGCTTCAGACCAAGTGGTAACATATATAACAAAAAAAGAAGAGGGCCAAGAATAGAACCTTGCAGGACTCCACATGAGAGAGAAGTACTGGAGGAGCAGGAATCACCAGTCATTACAGAAAAGGTTCTATCGGACAAATAAGACGTAAACCACTTAAGTGCAGTGCCGTGAAAGCCAACATAGTGATTCAGGCGTGACAGGAGGACTGTATGGTCCACTGAATCAGAGGCTGCTGTGAGATCTAGCAGAACAACAGACAGTCAACAGACAGTACAATATCACTGTGCACCTTTAACAAGGCAGACTCAGTGCTCTGACGAGACCTGAACCCAGATTGGAATTTTTCAAAAACAGAGTTGTTTTCCAGGAAGGACTATAACTGTACAAAAACAACTTTCTCTAAAACCTTAGAGAGACAGGACTTATGAGAAACAGTTCAACACATGAACACTATAAAATAAAACTGATCCTTTGCTGATACTTTACTTTAAAAACTGCAAACAGACTCTTCAGCTGACATCACAGTGGCATCTTCACTTGTAAAGGCAGCAGGAAACAAGCCAAACAAATACTCATCCATAACTGTACATCCAGTTTATGCAATTTGTAAGTCAGGGGTGTCAAACATACGCCCGTGGGCCAGAACTGGCCCTCCAGAGGGTCCAATCCAGCCCACTAGATGGACTAAGAGGTGCCGGGTTTCAGGAGCAGGTTAAACAATGTGTTGTCTAATCAAAATTCTGCTTCAGAGGTTTCTCCACCCTGATCAGAATACAGCTCCCGGATATGGCAGCGTATACGTACTGTGACCATGTTTAAAGACACTGAACACTGTGCAAAATATTGTCAAACAGCAGCTTCAGTTCAGATAATGATCTGTGCACCAGTGAGTGTGTTTAAGAATAGTAACAGGAAGACGAGCACCTGATCTTACCCACCCTCTTTTTGAGCCCCTGAAGCTGCAGGGACAGGCAGTGGAGCAGGTAGAGGCATTCAAATACCTGGGCATAATGGGAGACGACCTGCACACTGACTGCGTCTATAAGAAGGCACAACGACGCCTGTTCCTGCTGAGGAAGCTCAGGAGCTTTAATGTGAGGAAGGACATTTTAACAGCCGTTTACAAGTCACTCATTGAATCGGCCCTCACTTTCAACATCACATCCTGGTTCAGCTCCATCTCTGTCAAGAACAAATCAAAGCTTTCCTGGATCATCAGCCAAGTAAAATAACTGGCAAAACTCAGACTCCACTTTCAGAACTTCATACCCAAGCAGTCACACGGAAAGTCAACCTCATCACAGCAGATCCCACTCACGCCCTGCACAAGTCCTTCCAGCTCCTACCGTCAGGTCGCTGCTGTAAAGTCCCCATGTCCAACTCTTTTATCCCAACTGCCACAAACATTTTAAACTAACAGTAGCTCAAAAATGATCTCCAGCACATGCACTTTACCATGTTGCACATTTTAGAGTTTTTCTTAAACTCTGTATAAATTATTTATGCTTCAGTATTATTGTATCTCACTAGGTTTTTTAGGAATTATGTGTTTCTGTGTTGTGTTGTTTGTTGTACGAGCAACGTCTAAGACGATTTTCTGTCACAACAGACAATAAAGCTTTTCTGATTCTGATTCTGATTCTGACTGTGCAAATATGATGCAACATTAACTGTTAACAACTTTTGTCAGATGCATGAACATTAATCACAGCAGAGCTGGTAACACGTGAGAGATTTAACACACATTCAAACACAGTTACCAACACATCGTCACACGGCATGCTGGGAAACTCCCCAATTCAGCCCCAACATGCCACAATATGAATATTAATATAAGTGATATTGTACATTATTATGATCATCTGTCCAATTTAGCAGTTATGATGAGTCAAAATTACAGCATCAAATTCTGTCATTGATTGTGTCAGCTTGCAGAGTATATAATAATAATAATAATAATAATAATAATAATAATAATAATAGGAAGAAGGAGAAGAAACATTTTTGGACTTTTGACTCCTTGAACTCTCTACAGGACCTGTCGGGTCCGGACCAAACTTCAGGGACCCACATCAGGGAGTGAGACACTATTTCCATTAAAAATATGAATTTTAAAAAACATACAAACAAAAACAAACAAGAAACAAGGAGGAGAAGCATATGGGAGCAGTGAGGATCTCTGCAACAGCACAAATCACAGATATATTATATTAATATACATTATAAGACTAAATATTTCTGCAGGACGCGCGTGTGGGATCATTTAAGATATTTCACATCCGGTATTTGCGGCAGTTTAAACCTCAAACATTCACAATAAGCAGAAAGTTTTCAGGTGAAAATCCACATTATGTAAAATCCGACATTCATGTTTCACTCTGCTGAAGACGCTGCATTAATAATTCATGTAAATCACATCATTTAACAGACGAAGTGACGTGTTGTGTGTTGTCTGCGCTCTGAGCTGACATTTTAATAAAGAAAATAATAATTGGTGACACAGACCTGAAGCTGCTTCTGCTCCGCGCGCTCTGATCCACCGACTGACAGCAGACCGCGAGGCGCGTTCACGACGTCCAGCGGTTCAACAGCCGCGCGCACACTCACTTCAGAAAGTGAATCATGTCCACGTGTTGTGAAGAAAAATGTCTCCTTTTTATAAAACATAATGCTTTGTTAAAATTAAACTCCTCAGTGATGCGGCTGAAACGAAGCTTATTAACCCACTGACAGAAAACTAAAGTGAAATTCAATTCAATTCATTTTTCATGTTAAAAAAAATAAAATATATGTGTATATATGTTAAGTGCTTCACAAGCTTTTCCTTTGAATAATGTTAATAATGACCATATAGTAATAATCAAGTTGAGGTTTGGACTGTTAGTGTGTAGGTGTCACTTTGGGTCATTGTGACAAACATTATTTCACTGTTTTTACAAACCGATCAATTAATTGATTAATGGAAAAAAATAATCAGTGATTTCCAACTGGAAATACGTTCAAAGGAGAACTTGCATTAAATTAAAATAAAAAACTAAATAAGATGCTTATTCGACATAAACTCTACAAAAAACTATAACAAAAAAACTATTTATTTAAATGAATAATTTCCTGTTTTATCTTGTAGTTTTTGTCATATGCAGATATGTGATGATGATTGCTGGGTAACATGTTTTTGTGGGGGGGTTTCAAATTTTTTTTATATAGTTGACAACAAAATACAAAACTAACAAAGGATTAGATTCTTCGATTTACAGCAGTGAGTTAGGGTGCAAAATCTCTCAAGACTGACAAGCTGGGCACATCTGCAAGCGACCCGGTGTCACTCCTAAGCTGCTGAAAACCGCCGCTTAATCAGTGATGTCACCACGACAGGGGGAAATGCATCGGGACAACAGCAGAAGTTGAGGCAGGAGGAGTTGAGGGTGGATGGGTCCAACAACCACAGACATTCACCTGGAAGGCTGGTGTTCACTTCCTGTAAGACTATAAAGTCCAACCCTGTTCTTTTCCCTAAACCCAACCACGTGCTTTTGTTGTTGAAGTTAAAAAAAAATCAATTGACAGTGTTGTACTGACTGCTTTTATTTTGAAAGAGACTGTATGTAAACATTAAATTTCCTGTGAAGATGGAATAGTATTCTGAAAACAGACAATCCATGTAACAGGCTGAAGTTAACATGGTGTCCAGAAGCAGCACACTCAGGGCACCTTGCACATCATGTCTCAACGTGGAGAGTCCAAACGTCAATATGTGACGACGCAGGGGTGAGAATGTGTTGCTGCAAGCGGATATGACATAAAAGCAGCAGTAAAATCTATATATGCCTAGAACTCTGTGTGTGTGTGTGTGTGTGTGTGTGTGTGTGTGTGTGTGTGTGTGTGTAATCAATATCAATATCAATAACTAATAACAAGGGCGCAGTAGGACCCGTCATGATAGCGTGCGCTGGGTCCTGCACCTTATGCCACTGTCGTATTCATTCGGGGTTCCAGGGATGCAAATGTCTGCCTGTCCTTCACTTTGCTTCAGACTGAAATATCTCATGAACTAATGGATTGTGATGAAATGTGCTTCATCATTCACATTCCCCTCAAGGATTAATTGTAATGATCAAATACTTGCAGAACTAATGACATTCTCATCAGTGTCAGCTGAACTCATTAATAAGGCAAAATGACTTTTTGATAACGAAGCTTGTTTTCTAAAAACAAAAAAAATAATTAACTTGGGATCTGACACCCAACACGAATGTTCTCTGGCTGGAAAAGCCTCTGAATGTTTGTTACTATGACAAACAGCTTGAGTAAGTGTGAGAGCTGTTACTGATATTATGAATCTATTCTGCAAATGTTGAATCGCTATAGCAGCCACACGCAAAATTATAACAGAGAGACTCAAAACAGGCACAGGAAGATGCAAAATGATTACAAGGAGATGCAAAACAATCATAAGGAGATGCAAAACAACCACAAAGAAATACAAAACAACCACAAAGAGACACAAGGCAACCACAAGAAGATGCAAAATGACTATGAAGAAACACACCCAACCAAAAATGACACAAAATTAAATCAAAGAGGCACAAAACAACCACAGAGACACAGAACAACCACAGAGACACAGAACAACCACAAGGAGACGCAAAACAACGACAAAGAGACGCCAAACAACCAAAAGGAGATGCAAAATGACTACAAGGATTTGCAAAACAACCGCAAAGAGACACAAAACAACCACAGAGACACAGAACAACCATAAGGAGATGCAAAAAATCTACAAAGAGACACAACATAACCAAAAATGGCACAAAATTAAATCAGAGGCACAAAACAACCACAAAAAGAGGCAAAACAACCAGAGACACAGAACAACCACGAGGAGATGCAAAAAAATCTAAAAAGAGACACAAAATGACTACAACGAAATGCAAAACCACAAAAAGAGGCAAAACAACCACAGAGACACAGAACAACCAGAAAGAGACACAAAACAAGCACAAGGAGATGCAAAACAAGCATAGACACAGAACAACCACAAAGAGACACAGAACAACCACAAAGAGACACAGAACAACCACAAAGAGATGCAAAAACACAAAAAAGATATGGAGTCTCTGTGTCTTGCTCTTGTGCAGGAGAGGTGCCCAGAGAGGCCCTGTGCATATGTTTGCCCAGGGGCCCATTGCTTCATAATCCGCCCATGTATAAAGGATGAATAAAGATGATTTATTCACTTTCTGGCTGCACCAG
The DNA here is from genome assembly GCA_026686955.1 of Epinephelus cyanopodus. Classification (NCBI taxonomy): domain Eukaryota; kingdom Metazoa; phylum Chordata; class Actinopteri; order Perciformes; family Serranidae; genus Epinephelus; species Epinephelus cyanopodus. The sequence continues at coordinate 3,175,696 of CM048916.1, read as the reverse complement.
GCTACACGTGAGGAGTCTGCCTGTCTGGGAGACTGGCTGCCACACTCTGCTTTAACAGAGGCAATGCACTTTGCATGGAAATATATACAAAGGAGTCGTGACAGGCTGAGAGCAGACGCTGAGACAGGAGAAGGTCAGAATCTGTCCAAACATACAAACAGTGACGGAGCAACAGGAATGAGTGTGTTTATTTCCTTGAGCACAAACACACATGGATCTTTTTTGTCCTTGTTCTTAGTTCTTAAAACTCTAATGACCTTTGCTGTCCAGTTGTCGTGTGAATTTGAGAACAACATGTTCAGGATTGAGTGTTAAAGATTCCCCTGGTCTTCATCTTACAACCTGCAGATGTTTGGTTCTGTTCTCACTTCGTCCCTGCATGTTTTCAGCTGCTGTAAAGCAGAGCACTGCAGACAGAGAGCGACAGGCCGGGAAAGTTTGTGTTACGCTCCATCAAGATCCATTTTTAAAGCTCATCCATAATTTATAAACCAGCTGTGACAAAAGAAATATTATAAGTTGGTCCAGCACTTTGTTCCAGACTGAAAATCTCAGCAACTATTGGAGGGATTGCTTTGAATATTTGGACTATAAATCCTCGAGATTTTGTTGATCCTCTGACTTTTACTGCAGCGTGAGGTTTACACTGAAATGACTTAACAAATATTAGCTGGATTGTGATGACATTCGGTTACCGTTCATGCTCCGCTCAGGATGAATTGTATAAACTTTGGTGATCCTCTGGCTTTTTATCTAGTGCCATCATCAGGTCAGCATATTAATGTGTCCTATTCTTTGGTTTATGAGCAGCAGAGCTTATGGATTCACATAGCTGGACCTTGTCTTTGGTCCTAATAACGCGCTACACTTTTTCCTTCCTGTGTTGGTCAGGAATGACCATGATCATGTGTTCATCAATAACTCACCACATGTTACCATCAATTCATAAAGAGAGCTTTGTTTTACGGTGAACAAAGAATCCAACAGCTGAGAAAATATTTCATATATTTAATGTCGCAGCGTTTAACGACAGCAAAACTATATCAAGACTCTCACACGGCTCTTCCACTATTTTCCAAATCTCATTTATCCAGTTGTACGATCAGCACAGCAAAGACTTTAAAGACAGCATGGTGAAGTTTCACTTTCAGTTCAGTTCCCTGACAGAGCAGCAGACTGTTTGTGAAGTACTGAGCGTACGACTGAATGAATGAGACTTGGATTATGCTGCACGAGGTGTGTGAGAGTGTGTAAACACATGGTTTGATACGACTTCACTTCAGCAGAGAGTTTCTCTGTTTTTGGATTCTTTGTTCACCGTGAAGGCATGAAAGGAAAAAAAGTTTTCATCCCAAACTAAAATGATCATCTGGGTGGTGAAGTATTCCTTTAACTGGTTTCATGTCCATCTGTCGAAACATTTGATGCTTAAATGACTGAAATTCCTGTCTATGAATGAGAAGATCAGGACCACCTCCAGAGAGTGGTACCAATCTGCTCAGGTGGCTCTCTGCAGGAAGCACATGCAGTCAAGGAAAGTTACTACATTTACTTACTTAAAGCTCCAGTGTGCAGGGTTGAGAGGGATATACCTGCAGACATATAATATAATATAATATATATAATATTATATAATATAATACAATATACTAAGTGTGTTTTCTTTAGTGTATAAGCACCTGAAAATAAGAATCATTGTGTAACCTCAGAATGAGAGGATATCTACGCAGATAGCAGGTCCTCGTCTACAGAGATCGACCATGTTTCTACAGTAGCCCAGAACGGACAAACCAAACACTGGCTCTAGATAGGGACATTTGTATTTTCGTTTAGGCCACCATAGTTACAAGCCCTTCTTCTACAAGCAGTGTTGGAGATACAGTGGTTTAAATCAGCTGCTCTGTTTGTTTCTGAGAGGAAGAGACCTCTGTGAATAACTCAGCTCCTGGTAAAAACCTCCTGAACAATGAGCTACTCAGCTATGATATTGAAAAAAAATGCAACTAGACGTTGAATCTCCCCTTTAGTTTAGTAGTTTTCAAAAATGGAGACTTCTTACACAAACTTGCATTAACAAAATGGTTTCAGGTTTTCAATCATAGTGATAAAACATTTGTTCAACCAAACGGCTCATTCTGACTGATAGTAATATAAATTCTCTAACACCATGATACAGTGAAACCGAGATATTTTCCGAGACGGTTTTTGTACCATGAAAATCTCACACCGTTGCAACCCTACGAGGCAGGAGAAGTTTCAGCTGGTTGCAGTCTGCAGTTCAGCGCTAGACGCTACTAAATCCAACTAAACCTCACACACTGGACCTTTACGTAAAAAGTAATAGCCTCAAAATTTGTTTTTGCATCGGCCACCGTAATTAGCAGCTCCTCTGGGACAAGTTACTTTGTACTGAAGCTCATTCTGCACGAGTACTTCTGGTACTTTAAGATTATTTTGATGCTAATACTTTTACTCACGACATGAGTGCAGGACACATTTCTACACTGCAGTATTTCTACCTGTAAGTAAGTGGAGGTTTGGAATACGTCTTTCATCACTGGGAGCTATTCTATAAACTTTATATTTGATTCTCTTACTAGAAAGTTTCTTTTTAAAGTCTGAAATACTGCTGTCACTTCAGACCACTAAAACTATTCAGACACATTGTTTGGTTGAACTGCAGTGACTCAGCCTTTCACAGCCTGTGCTCATTCAGACACTGTGCGAGTAAACACTGATTTATTATCAAGTGTCATCGGCCAGAAGAAGTTGCTCCACAGATACCTGAATCACCAGGATGTTTGCCTGGTTTCATACAGTGCTTATAATGAGCGCTGCAGCCTTGAGCAGCAGGACTTTAGACACATACATTCACACATTCACCCTCCAGTTACCGTCTACTTGATATGAGATGTTGACTTTTGGGAACACATCCGTCACTTGTTCCCAGGGTCTCTGCTGTGATGGATTCGTCGGTACAAAAACACTCCCGACCACAACAATCGTTTACAGCAGGGCGGTGATACAGCTGAGTAAACCCCAGCTGACCTCGGAGCAGAGCTCAGGTCCTGCTGGCTTTGTTTTCACAGACACACATCAGAAAGGACGGAGGTCTCAGGGACGACTTCTGCTTTATCTGCGGACAGAGATGCTTCTCCGTGTCACAGAATAGATGGTGGTCTTTTAATTTCTGCAGAACAGTTTGAAACCGTCCGTCTCTGATAAAGTCCGACTTACTTGACAAAAATTATGCCCCAGATTTTGTGATCAACATGATTTTGTAAAACTGAGCACGCACAATTCTTCAAATAAGATGAAAACTTTACAGCTGTGTCAGCAGCTCTGTGAGGCTTTACCTGTTAAAGCTGTGGTTAGTAACTTATGAAAATAAGTTTTTGTCACTATATCCACACAGTAGTACACGAGGCAGATAATCTACAAATAAAAATCATGTTCCTCCTCCTCACAGTGCTTCTAATGGCATTTTCAAGAGCCCACTGCACATGAATAGAAATAACAGCAGCACAGGTTGAGCTAGGTGAAGGCATTTTGTTTTATCTCTAAGGTAAGAGATGTTATGAAGAAGTGCTACTGTATATCCCGATTGTGTGCGTAGTGCATGAAACAGTCAGCACCTCCAAGTCTGAGGTCATGGACAGGAGATTGCCTCCTCTGGGTTGGGAGAGAGTTACTTCTACTTCCCCAAGCAAAGGAGTTCAAGTATCTCGGGTCTGGTTCATGAGCGAGGGTAGAATGGAGCGTGAGATGAATCAGCGGTTTGGTGCAGCGTCTGTAATGGTGAGGGTGCAGTGTCTGACTGTCCTAGTGAAGAGGGAGCTGAGCCAGAAGGTGAAGCTTTCGACTTAGGGGGCGATCACACAGACATGAAATGCTAGAAGCGCGACGCCAGTAAAACAATTGTTTTCCTATGATACGGCGCGTCTGACCGGCATTCAAGCATCTTTTTAGACACGTCTTTTTGTAGATGTGTGTTTTTAGACGCACACAGACGCTGAAAAGTTAAAATATTTTCAACTTTTTGAGCATCAGAGGCCAGTAGCTAGCGCGCATTGAATAAGCACTTCCAGCGTTTCAAGCGTCTTTGAAGCGTCCACATCTCTAGTGTCTCATTTCTGTGTGATCGCCCCCTTTCTGGTCCATCTACGTCCCAACCCTCACCTTCGGTCATGAGCTCTGGGTAGTGACCCAAAGAACGAGGTCGTGGATACAAGTGGCCGAAATGAGTTTCCTCCGAAAGCTTTCTGTGCTCAGCCTTAGAGATAAGGGGAGGAGTCAGACATGTGGAGGGAGCTCGGAGTAGAGCCGCTGCTCCTTCGCGTGGTTCGGGCATCTGATCAGGATCCTCCTGGGCGCCTCCTGTTAGAGGTGTTTCAGGCATGTCCCACTGGTAGGAGGCCCCGGGACAGACCCAGAACACACTGGAGGGATTATATATCTCATCTGGTCTGGGAACACCTCGGGGTCCTCCAGGAGGAGCTGGAAGGTGTTGCTGGGGAGAGGGACGTCTGGGGTGCTTTGCTCAGCCTGCTGCCTCCACGACCCGGCCCTGGATAAGCAGTTTAAAATGGATGGATGGATACAACAGTATGTTCTTTTTAAGCACAGCTGCAGTATATTAAAAATAAAGAGAAAAGTATGTGATTCAGAACACACCTGAAGTTTCCGTATCCACAATAATAATGTACAAATGTAACATGTCTGTGTTTGCAGAAATGAAAAATACCAACATTTTTTTCTGGGTTGCCCACCTACACTGTAGAGCCCACTGATGTTGCACTCCATGTAAGCAAAAAAATTGACCTCGGATATTGATGTATTTACCATTCTAACTGCATTTGAAACGTCCTCCTCTGTTCCATTTTTTGCATGTTGAACTGTGAAGAAAGCAGTCACCGATCTCTCACCATCATGAGACACATGCTCAGCACTCCACACAGTGTTAGATGAGGACTCTGGGCACATAGAGATGACCCGTGTGCCCCTTCCCCCAGTCATAATGCTAAGCTACGCTAACCGTGTCTCTGTAATGCCCACTTAACCCATAAACATGTAATATTGATCTTCGATTTATAGCTGTCATTTGAAGGAAAACGTTAAATTTAGCGTGCCAGCATGCTGTGATTTACATGCAGCATGTCTTGGCTTTGTGAGGCCAAAGAGATCAAATATTTCTTGGTGTGTAGCTGCTGCTGAAATGATGCTTGGTGAGAAAGAATTAAAGCTGCAAGTGGGTGGAAACGCTTCACCTCCATATTTCACTGCAGGCGGTACAGCTCTACAGGCTGTGTGACGCTGACAGGTTGGAAAATAATCCGCTGGAACATTTCAGTTTGAAGATGAAACGTACAAAGACAGAATCAACAAAGAAAATATGTTTTGTCCCTTCTTTCATTCTTCAGATGGATGTGTGTGTTGTGTAATTCAGCCTGTCGGATGTTAATCAGATGTTTGTTTTTGCATGAGGCTGTTAAAGTGATGTAACAACCATACTGATGCTGCTGAAGTGTCCTTGAGCAGGACACCTTTGACCTTTCTGTTAATGCGACATAGAGGACAAGAGGAATTTCTTTGTGTGAGATGTAATAACAGAGCTCGGTTTATCCTACGAAGCTCATCATGATTTACATTTCAATCAGCGTCACACACAATATTGTGTTGCCATGACAAAACATAACACATACACATAGTATATTGTGATGCCTGATGACAAAATAATAAATCCTATAAATTCAGTTAATCTAATCTTGTTAAAAACATGTTACAGTTCTCAGCTGATAACCTGATATGGGCGTCCTGTACAGTCTCTGATCTGATCCTCCTCTTTAAATATAATTTGATTTCAATCTCCAGGTTCATTTCTGCAGTGAGATAAGATTATTCAGCCATCACCACCTCACGCTGATCGTAAAGCAGCTCTTCCATCACTGTGAGGATATCCTCCAGTAAATAACCCCGTCTGCAATTCCCATGTCCCATTAAGACCTGCTGTAATGTAAGAGGAACAGTTCCCAAAGTGCTCAGCTCTCTGCTGATCAATAACTCTTCTCTGCTCGTATATTAAGAGCTGAAAACAACACTGTTATTGCCATCAGTTGACACAGTGAAATATGACTGTTAAAACTTTACAAATCAACGACAGCTAGAGGAAAACGTGACTGTAGGGAGGCGATGCTGAAGTCATGTGACTTTGCTTTAGGGTTGCAACGGTATGACATTTTCACTGTGCAGTAATGTCGCAGAAAATATTGTGGTATCACTGAATTATTATCATCATCAGTCAGACCTTTAAAGGAATGAAAATGGAAGGATTATTTTTGGTTGAATGTTTTACACCAATCAGCCACAAACATCACTGACAGCTGAAGTGAGTAACATGGATCATTTCATTACAATGCAATGTCCTGGTATTCATGTGGAAGCTCCTTTACACACTCCACCCACCTTAACATCGTTATAGACCAAGTACCCCCACTCATTGCAACAGCACCCCCAATGACAGGAGGATGGCAGGATCCTTTGAGTCCTGTGGGTTGTGAGGTAAGGTACCAGCATGGCCAGTGGATATCTGATCGGACTGGGATCTGGGGAATCTGGAGGGCAGGTTGTCCGAAGTATCTTTAATGGAAGGATCTGTAAAAACATCTCTGTCCAGTTGCATTTTTCTTTCAATATCATAGATAAGTAAACGTACACAGTATGTTAACTGTCTGTTACGTCACGGTATACCTTGAAACCGTTATATCCCTGCAACCCTACTGTGCTCTAGTTAATCTATAACGTTAGCGTGTAACTTCTGGCGATTGCATTTGTGCTTCACAAATCATAAAGTGGTAATTTGTGAAGATTATTTTGCTGAACAAAACATGCCTTAAAGTTTTGTTTGCCACAGTTTATTTTCTGCAGTAATCCAAAATCCAAAAGAAAAATCCCATCAGCTTTTTTACGAGAACCAGGACGAAGACAACCTCTGTCAGTCGACAAAAAACACTTCATCCTCGCCGCACTGTCTGACGTCACATTGTTGATTTTAGTCTTTTCATGGGATTTGTTGACCATAACAAACATATAGAATATTGCCAAGCAGCCCTCAAACACTTCCATTATATTACAGTATTGTCATTTTATCTTATCTTATTATAAATATCACACGTTTAAGGGTCTTTGGTATTCAGCCCATGAGGAGGAAACTCACACTTCAGGCAACAATTATGTAAAAACCTTTTATTTTACAAAACAAGATGAAGGCCGGAGATTTCTTGCTCGGCCTCGTTAACAAAAAAAAAACCAAAAACCCTGTCAGATTTACAAAAACCAAAAGGATCTGGAAACACAATGGAAATCCAGGGACCGACCCCCCTCCCACTCAGAGTCTCTGTGTGTCCAGTGATCAAACTACTTCTTGGCGTACGTGATCTTCATGGCGCAGGTCGCTGTGATTCTGAAGCCCTGCAGTGCGTCTTTAGCAACACCCGCCTGAGTGTCGCTTTCAAACTCCACGAAGGCGATGTCGTGTTTCCCCGGGACGAGCCGCACCTCTTTGAATCCAGGAAACCTGATCAAGAAGAAAAACAACCGTCAACACGAAGGCACACACGGTCTCTGAAGACTGTAAACACAAAGTCCTGACAGTGAACTCACTGGTTGAACAGCATGGAGAGCATCATCTCATTGGTCTCTTCAGGCAGGTTGTTGAGGAACAGGATGTAGTTTGGTGGGTTGTCTGGCACCTGAGAAGACAGCAGAGATCCTGATCAATAACCAGTTAACAGCACGGACACCCAGTACAACCGCTGAACCCAGCATGATCAGGTCATGATCGGACTGGGTCTGGGTCAGCTGGTGTTAACAGTCTGCAGATAAAATCATACAGTGTGTGACATGTAAAGTCGTTCGGATGAAGATTTAGTACCATGTTTGATATCTGTGACTAACTTTGGCGAAAGCCTGCACACATAACTTTGTTATGGATGGATGACGAGGTGGAGTTGCTCCAGTAACAGATCTACACTTCACTTCAAATCAACAGGGTGAGCAGCACAAACAGAGCTCGGCGTTGTTGTGACGGTCGACGTGCCTAGTGACTGGAACTGTAATGCGCATGTGTGAGAAGTCTCCACTTTCAGAGGAACTGCATATTGCAAGTTTACAATACAACAGAGATGCTGCTGTTTCCAAAAAGTTGCACTCTGGAACCTGTTTTTAAAATGTTGCATTTTCAGGCGCCCAAAATGCAGCTGTCGTGTAAACGATCGGCCAAAACGCAACTAAAGTTTCCCGTTTTCAGTTGAAATCGTTGTCATATAAATGGGGCTTTAGAGTCACCAATTAACCTGCATGTCTTTGGACTGTGGGAGGAAGCTGGAGCACCTGGAGGAAACACACACCGACACAGGGAGAACATGCAGACTTCAAACAGAAGGGCTCCCCCAGCCTGGGTTCGAGCGCCCCACTCTAGACTCGAACCAGGAACCCTCTTGCTGTGCTGCTCCACTGTGTTTAAACACTGCAAGCTGCTGGTTTCATCCATTTTTTTTTTGGTACAAGGGGATAAGATGAACTGGCAGGATTTGTCAGATCAACCTCATCTGAGTCGGTGTGTGAGGACCAGAGGTGCATACACTCAGGGTGAAATTTTGTAATGTTGGCTAAATGCACAAAATAATGTTACGATATATATCAAGCCTCAGTTTTCACATCTGGACGACTTTTTGAGTGAGGTCCTTATACAGTATTTTTATGAGTATTAGGTGTAAAAAATAATGTTGGAAGAAAAGACGTTATGTTGAAGAAAACTGCATTCACCTGCTGGTTTGGTGTCAACTTGTCCAAAAATGTTCAGCTATACTTCAACAATATTAAAACACGTACAAAACAAAAACAAGCTGATTACAGTGTGCTCCTGTCAACAGCCTCACCTGTACTGCAGCGGAGTGCACAGGTGCTGCCGAAGCCTGCAACAAAGACAAACAACGTCAATGAACAACATGAACACCAAAAGCCACTGTGACATTATCTGTCTGCTTTTATTATAACAGAGCGATGTGCTTTCACAACATTTACCAAGAACACGGGGAAAGTATCACACCTCTCAACTTCCTAGAATTTATAAGACTCACAAATAAAGACTTAAATAGCTGCTTTTGGATCGATCTCCTGAAACGGATCTCAAAACCCACCTGTTCAAACAGGCGTGTGCACTTTAACACTGACTGTACCCTCTGCCTCTGCTTATAACACAGGCATTAAACAAACAGAAGTAAAAAGTGTGGGTATAGAAGTCATCCTAACCGTTATATAAAGTATTCAGAGTATGTTTTAGATGGATTAATGGGTCCTTATAGTTTATTAATCACCAACCAGAAGCACGTGTCTCATGAGGTGCAGCAGTGACATTAGGGAGACGTTATAGTTCTTCTCATCACAAAGTTATTATAGAGCAGCATCAGTCCACAGCTCTGCCTCCTCCTCCAACCAATATCCTGCTGGAAACCTCATTAGAGGTACAGAGAGTGTTTGCTAACAAAGGACGGATCTGTTCTCTCATGTACACTTCCATCTAATGTCTCCTGATTTATTCTGCAGAGAGGTGACTGATCCCAACCAGGCCGACTCCGACGTGCTGACTCCCTCCTCTGCTTCTACTTACCGACACATTAACAATCACACGCCAATAAAAATGCCAAAAATGATTTTTAAAAACTGGTTTTCTTCAAGTTTTTTTCCTCATGTTTCCCTGTTTTTTTTTTATTACAGCCATCAGTCTTACTGTTAAGTGACAGTAATGTGTAAAGTTTAGAGGTCCAAATGTCATCACTGCTCAGCTGTGGAGGAAGCAGTGTCGTCTCGTGGGCGGAGGGCTGGTGGAGTTTTTAAATCTGACTTTAAGTAGCTGTGAGACAATGTTGGTTCATCTCATTTTAAAGTTTTAACTACCTGAGAGTGTACGACATGACTCTATCTGAGGAAACTGGAATTCAGCGCCATTAATTAAGCTTCATTTTGATGATAAACACGTTTATTAACATTTTCAGACATATAAAATTTCATATTTGCAGATGAAGGAGTGCTCAGATCTTTTACTAAAGTAAAATTAAGGATGTGTATATTAGCATCGACATATACTTACAGTACCAAAAGTAAAAGTATTCATGAAGAATGACCCATTTCAGAATCATATATATCATGTTATTGGATTCATCACTTTAACTGCTAAAAGTGGAGCTCATCTTCATGACTTTATATACTGCTGGGTAGTTTAATCTATAATACCACATCAAAATGTATTTTTGTTCCATTTTGCATTAATAATCTGCATCTGAAAATAGCTAAAATTACCAGATAAATGTAGTGAAGTAAAAAGTACATTGCTTGTCTCTTTGGTGTGGTGAAGCAGAAGAATAAAGCTGCATAAAAATACTTAAAGTACTTCAAAATTGTACTGTAAAAGTAAAATACTTGACTTACTTTCCGCCTCTGCATATTTGTAAGATTATGGGATAATATCTTATACTGAATATTTATTCTCAAACATAGAGGGATACAAAAAAGAGATACACATAGAAAGGTTTTGCTGCAATTTTTCAGTGTATAATTTTAGTGGTTTATAAGCTCTAAATCAGGGTTGGAATTAGCACCAGCCAAATGCTGGTAAAATATGCAGGTGGATTTGCATCACTCGCCAAAAAAACATAATGGTAATCCACTGAATGGCTGGTAGATTTGAGAATCGACCGGCCACAGAAGCTGGTAGATTCCAAAACTTGATCCAGTGATGTAATTTTTCGTGGGAAAAAGGGACCAGATCTCACCAAGTATCCCCAGTAAATACTGGGATCTCACTTATTCAAACCTGCTGTGAGGAGAAAACTGCCTAATCTGTTTAACTGTTATTAAACTTTTACAGTTTCATTAAGCACTGACATGAACAGAAACTAATGGCTGCCTGGAAGGGAGGAAAAATGGATTCTAAGATCTTGCTTTGAAAAATGATCAAGAGTGTGTGCTCTGTACACGAACTGAGAGAATTAATATATGCAGTTATACAAAACTGCTGCTGTGATCGTCTGATGACGGACATGTTCTCGTCTATTAGAGGACAAAAACCACATTTTACAGTTAAATAAGATGATGAGACAGAGAATGACTGACCGACTGCTGCTTCTCTGCTCTTTAAATGAGGGATAATGCCCTTGGAGGTGTCCATAATCACTTTTTATACAACAGTTAGTTCTGACCGAGTAATCTAATTGAACAAGAGGCATTCCATGAGTGCTGATATACAGTATATATGCATACATCACTCTGCTTTACAGGCGTTCTGAACTGTTAATTATGTTAATGGTTAGTTAGCCAACATTAGGAGTCGTCATAGCAAACTTTGCACTGCAAAATTAACATATCACCACAAATAACATTTGAGTTAAACAATGAATGGTCAGAAAAGGACAAAGGGACAAAGAGGAGCCTGAATACTTCACTGAAAATCTCCAGGTATGCTCGTATGACATCAGAAGACGAGGCAACGTACTGATTGAACTGCTAACTCATCAGCGTCACACGTATTCCTTCAAAGTGACCGTCAACAGACTGATTTCACTGGTTGCAACATAAATAAATGGATAATACCTGCCACCCTGTACTCCAGTAAATAGGACGAACCTTAGCTACGACATAGCAACTCTTTGACACAACTATTAGCCAGACAGCTAACATTATGCTAGCAAGATTCAAAGTCAATAACACTGCATACTGTTGACACACACTAGTTCAAATTTGACGGTATGTTTAACTGTCCTCTCATCTTCATAGTCTTCATCGCCACCATGTCAATTATCTGAGAGCGAACGCTTCATCTCTGAGAGCAAACTGTCAGCCATGATCACTGCCCCAAATCAGTATCAAGACTTTCATGAATAAAAGACACGCCATGTGTAAGGTTACAGTCGGCTGCAGCCTGAAGTAGAGAGTTGAACAGCGAGTGGGATGTGAGATGATTGTATAAGTTCGGAGGTGCAGTGTCGTACCTGCAAGGTGTGTTAGAGAGACACTGAAGGGCTGACGTTACTCTCAATGTTGTAAATTAACTGTAAACAGGTTACAGATACTGATACTATCATGTAGCCAGCGCATTCATTTAGAACACTGAACAGACAGTTTCACCAGAACTACTTAGTAGGAGCCCATTATCAGTTTTAAACTGACATCCTGCAGCCAATCAGAATCAAGAATTCACCCAGACCAGGGTATAACTTTTATTAGGCTAAACTTGATGTTGTTGACAGACGCGTCACTCACCGCTGCTGGTTTCTTCATTAGGCTAACTGCCGGCTGCTCCTGAGCTTTCTTCTTCTTATCTTTCTTTTTCTCCTTGTCACCGTACGTGCCTTTCACCTTGGCAATGACCTCAGAGTCGGTCTTTGCGTACTGTATCCTCTGAAAAACAACAGCACACAAGTCAATTAAAGCCCGGCCTCGTTAAGACAAGAGAAAGAAATAATGACATCTTATTCATTTCAGCAGCTGCAAGAAGCAATTAACTTTCTTGTGGCGTTTTGTGAAGGTGAGAGTGAGTGTGGACAACATGAGAGACCTGCGGTGCAGCCAGCGTGCCAATAAAAGGAAACTGCCAATCAGACTAGTGTCTAGTTGATGGGTGTGACAACAGAGAGAACACAGGATCATTATTCCTACCATGGGCTTGTTGTAGAAAGGAAAGCCCTGCAGTTGCCTCAGTGCGTTGGTGGCGGCAGCGAGCTCTTTGAAGACAACAAAAGCCTGTCCTCTCATCTTCATGGTCTTCATCGCCACAATGTCAATTATCTGACCGAACTGAGAGAAGAGCGCGTAGAGCGAACGCTTCATCTCTGAAAAATGAAGACAAGAAGCAGAGTTGAGCCGCTGAGATGACGATCACATGAGTAAACTTTTAGACTTGAGTGATGCGGCTCTGGTGATAATGTCAACCTGTCTGTCCAGACTCAAACCTCTTAAAACAACAGGTAGAGCCCGTATAAAAAAAATCAAAAAGGTATTGACATGTGTTTAGGTGATCTGAACACAAGTGGACGTCTGAGACACACTGCTGTTCACACCTGAGTCTGTAGAGTCACAGTAAATACCTCCACACTCACTGGCTGCTCACTAGTGTCAGTAGAACTGGAGATATACCAGGATATTTTGTTTGTTTTTTTCACATCCCAATTCAAATCCCCAAATATTCTTCTAAAATAAACGCTCGCTTGTGTACTTGCATTATTATGCTATCACATTATTGGAACATCAATGGCATGAAATGACCTTTTATCCCAATTATTTCTGGGACAATGTATTGCCCACCAGAAGTGGTTACTGTGACAGGCATAAGTATGAGTGCTAACTATTTGGCCTGAAACTGAGGTGAATCTTGTGTTTTAGTCTTGAACCCAACTGAAGTGACGAGCTGAACAATGTTCTCCACCACTGTCATTAAAACACAAAATAAGGGAATGTGTTTTAGAAGAACGGTGTTCATCCATGTAGGAAATCTATAACAAGGATTCATCACCTATCTGTACAGGGCTGCCTGCACCTAGTGAATTGTTTATCTGTCAGTTACTCTTTCATATATATATTTGTTAAGCCCAAAGTGACATCTCCATGTTATGTTTTGTTCGACCAAACAGTCCAAAACCCAAACATGCTCAATTCACAACAATATAAGACAGTGAAACACAAAATATCCTCAAATAACACACAGGCTGGAAGCAGAGGATATTTGTCATTAGGGTTATAGCGTTTAGCGGTTTCAAATTATTAAAATCAATGGTTATCACACACCATGTACATTTGCAAATCTCAACTTTATTTTATTTATTTTAGAAAAGGGAGACTTTTTACACGTACTTCTATTAAAACATGGTTTCAGGTTTCAAACAAAGTAACAAACTGTTTATTTAACCAAAAATAACCTTCTGTTTTAAGTTCTTTAAGGGTCATTCTGACACATAATGATAATTATTCTGTAATATCATTATCTATTAGACTGGGGGGGGCTGGAAGGAGAGAATCTCCCTTTCATTTTAATTATTTTCAAAGGGGAGAATTTTAACAAATATGTTCACTAACTAAATGGTTTAAAGTTTCAGTTATAGTAATTAAATGTTTGTTCAACAAAAAAAATAACGCTTCTGTTTTCATTTCTTTAAGGGTCATTTTGACTGGTAATGAAATAAATTTTCTAATGCCGGAGATACTATGAAACCAAGATATTTTCTGAGACGGTTTATTGTACAGTGAAAATCTCATACAGTTGCAACACTAGACATAACAGAGGCTGGAACCAGAGCATATCTGTCATTTAGTTTTATTTCCTCAACACAATGTCTGATCGAATAATTTGCTGTTGACAGAAATCAAACTTTAAGCCATAGCCAGTGAAACATGATCACTTACCTTCTTTCTTGACTTTATCATTTATATTGTTGATGTAAATTGTGTGGTTTGGCCGGATATCCATAGTGGCGTCTGATCAAACAACAAGAAACCATGTTAAAATCTTCCTTTTGTTGAAATCATCTGTTCATGTTTAGCTACCTGTAACACTAAGTATGAAACGTGTCCTTATATTAGCGCACAAACAACAGAGACGCTGTTAGCTGCAATTATCTGTGCATTTTATAAGTAACTTTGTTTTGTTTTTTACGTTTCAGTAAAACGCTCAGAAGTTCATATTAGCATACGTTAGCTTAACGTCGGCTACATTCATGCATTACGTTAGCCTAGCAGCGGTTAGCTGGCGGTCTCTGTTACTGTAACTGTGTTTTTAAGGGTGTAACACAATCGTCTATGATATAAACATGATCCATAAGCATTTGTCACCTGCCTCAGCGATGCGGTGAAACTACAGACAGATAAATATAAAGACAAAGCAACAAACCGTGAACTTGCCTCAACTCCACACCGCTCACACACAACAGGAAGCACAAGCTGCTGCCGCCGCTCACACCGGCTGCTGCTTTAACCTGTAGCGCCGCCAGCAGGTCAGGAGGAGAATTACAGGCTGAGCTTCACGTGTTCGTGCTGTGCAGTGACAGAGAAACACTCAGATCCTTCACTAATTAGTAAAAGCACTAATACCACACTGCCAAATACTTTATTACCAGTAAAAGTCCTGCACTGAAAATGTCACTTCAGTAAAAGGATGTAAGTATATTCACTACAATGTAACCTACACTGTAAACCCCAATTTGCTGTTGACCCATAATTCACTTTGTTGTTGCGTGAGCATGTGATTTTACATTATATGAACATAAAAGCATTGCATATTCATATTTTGTAATATTTTTTTCTCTTCGTTGAATTACATAAATGTATTGTGGCAGATTGAGGTTTATTAATTGCTTGAGAGAGCCACGTGGATGAATGCAGGGCAAGGACATGTTCCTGATTTCAGCCTCATTTACTACGTCAGCCTAAATGCACACGTGGGACGTCGCTAACTGTGTATACAGCTAAATGCAAAATGTCATCTACTACTACATTACCTGTGATTCATTACAACCATTGTCAAACACAGAAACATTAATCACTGTGTAATGGACAACATTAGTGATTTACAACACAGTTTTTTGGCTTACGGCCACAAACACATTGTCTCACTGCATGCTGGGAAACGTTAAGTGCACAGTGATAGTGTTGTTTATTGACCTTAAACTGTCAATGTCAATGTCAATGTCAGCTTTCTTTATATAGCACATTTAAAACAGCCAGAGCAAACAAAGGGTTTTACAGTTTAAATAAGCAAAAACAACAACACACAAAAAACATTTATACAGTGAAATATAACAAAGATAAAAGACCCAGTAGAGGCGACTGTACCCAAAGGCCAAGGTGAACAAGTGAGTCTTAAGCAGTGATTTAAAAGTGGAGAGGCTATTTGCAGTCCACACAGTCAACAGTAATGTGTTTCACAGAGTGGAAGCCGCGACTGCAAAGGCTTGACCTCCTCGAAGAGTGATAGAGGAACATCCAAGACCATCTGATTCACTGATCTGAGGGCTCTGGAGGGCTGATACAACTTAATAAGGTCAGATAGGTATTCTGGAGCGAGCCCATTCAGAGACTTAAAAACAAATAAAAGAATCTTAAAGTCCTGTATCTAACCGGAAGCTTCAGACACACTGTGTTTGCTACACAAATAATATTGAGGTTCAATATACAGATAATGACAAACACCCAGTCTACTCTACTTTTTATCTTGTCTGACCAACAAACAAAATGTTAAGAAACAGAGAAAAACACTGGAACCAAAGTTTTGAGTTTAATCAAATTATTTTGTGATAAACAGCATTTTTAAAAAAAAAAAAAAAAAATTTTTTTAACTCACTTGATTCATATATTAATTAACTCATCATTCCACTGCTCTAATAAATATTTACACTGATCAGTGTTTATCATTGATTCTTTTGTATGTTTTTTTAATTTGAAATTAAATGGACGTGGTTTTATCAATGATTAGACAATGTACAGAAAATCTGTTGGTTTTATTATTTCAAGCAAAAATAAAAAAAAATAAAAAATCCCTTGTTTTAGCTTCCTAAATGTGAATATTTGCAGGTTTTCTTCATCTTTTTTTAATAACGTATATTAAATCTTTAGCTAATCTTTGGGTTTTGGATCAAACCATTTCTAGATAAATAAATAAAAGCAAAGAAATATACAAACATATATTCTGTGCAGTTACACTTTGCACAAAGTAACTTTAAACATTTTTTCTGGGTTTTATAATTATTTTTCTCCAAACATCAGCAGTGCGGTTTGTTTGCTCTTGGCTTCCGTACAGATGTAGTGTTTTCATCAGCTGATGCTGATGCCGTTACTTTGCTTCTTTTTGTCATGTGAAAGCTAACAAGCTAACAGGCTAACAGGCTGCTTCACAGTCACCATGGATGTGAGCCGGTTCGCACCGGGACGGCGACGCGGTGTCACCGGACAGCTATAACATCCGTCCCCTGAAACAACCCTCTCTCCTGCTCACTGTCTGTCCGCCGTGTGCAGTGTGTGTGTAGTCGGCCGGTTATCTTTGCGACTTTTGCCCCCTTCATCCCGCTGTGGCTCATGCTAGCTGGTTAGCCGGTTAGCTAATTAGCTACCGTTAAGTTATAAAGCGGCGTCGCTCGCTTTGCGGCTAACGTTGACCGACGAGGCGGACTGGACGGACATGTGCAATGGCATCGGTTCGGGTGGCTGTCCGGGTCAGGCCCATGAACAGACGGTGAGTCACGGACAGTTACACGGCTGGTAAACGTCAGAAATGATGTTTAAGCGAGTATAATGTCCGAGTGTCGTTGTATTGTATTGCTAACTGAGGTTAGTTAGCTGCTGGTGGAGTGAGTGCTTAAATCTCACGGATGGACTCAATGATTACATTCGTCACAATGTTGATTAAGTCTCTATTACAGTGAAATAATGTCATATAAAGTGAGTGTTACTGGCCTCAGGCCCTGGGCTCTCAGTTCAGTCAGGTGTGTGTGTGTGTGTGTGTGTGTGTGTGCAGGTGGTTTTGTGGTTTTCATGAGCTGTCTGCAGAAACACCAGGTGTTCATTTAGTGATTTAAACAGAGGCTGACAACATATTCTCACCTGTTTGTCCCTGAGAGGCAGAGCAGGTGCAGCTGGCTGAGATCGCAGCAGTGCAGGAGGAAGTATTCAGAGTCTTTATTAGCATTAATACCAATACTAATAACTTTATTTATATGGCACCTTTCAAAACAACTGTTACAAAGCACTTCACACATAAAACATTTAAAAGAAACAGCAATCAACAAGCAAAACAACAATTATCAAGCTAAATCACAATCAGGAGTCAATGATTTAAACAACGACCATGCGACAAAAGTAAGTTTTGAGGGCTGATTTAAAAGTAAGAAGTGAATTTTCATGTCAGAGTTCCAAAGAGTTGGAGCTCCCGTGGCAACAGCCCTGTCACCGCTGGTCTTTAGCTTTGAGTGAGCGATAACGAACAGGGCCTTGTCAGCAGACCACAAGCTATGAGCTGGTGAATAATGTATTAAAAGCTCAGCCAGGTAGCTTGGTGCCAAACCATGCACAGCCTCAAAAGTCAAGAGTAAGATTTTAAAATCAATTCTAAAACGTACAGGTGACCATTGAAGGGAACGTAAAATAGGTGAGATGTGATCATGATTTCGTGCTCTAGTTAAAAGTCTGGCTGCAGCATTTTAGACACCCTGAAGCTGATGAATCAAGTTTTGTCCCAGGCATGTAAACTCAGCATTACAATAGTCCAGATGAGACGATATAAAAGCATGAATCACTTTTTGAAGATCATTAAAAGAAATAAAAGATCTGATTCTAGAGATGTTTCTCAAATGAATAAAGCACGACTGGGTTAGTCTTTTAACATGGAGCTCCAGAGTGAGGTTCTGATCCAAAATAACTCCAAGGCTCTTAACAGTGGGAACGTCGCGTTGAGCTAAAGAGCCAAAAGCAGGCAGGCTGTGAGAGAGCTCAGGGTTTATAATAAGGACCTCTGTTTTAGAAGCTGGAGAAAATTCACTGCCATCCAGTCCTTTACTGCAGCCAAACAGTTATGCAGGACAGATAATTCAGCTGATTCTGATGGTTTGCAGGACAAGTACAGCTGAGTGTCATCAGCATAACAATGAAATGAAATATCACACCGTCTAACGATGTGGCCCAAGGGAAGCAGATTCAGAGAGAATAAAATTGGATCTAGAATGGATCCCTGTGGCACTCCAAATATAGACCGGGCTTGAGATGATGTGAAATCACTGACAGACACAGAACATTTTCTGTCTGAAAAATAAGAAGTGCAGTTCCGGAGATACCAACCAGTTCTCAGTCTTTCAATAATGATGCTATGGTTCACCGTGTCAAACGCCGCACTAAGATCAAGTAGAACCAGAATTTAGGATTCACCAGCGTCTGCCTTCATCAACAAAATATACTCATTGTAGGGGAGACTGGGGTCAATTGTTACATGTCAAGTTGCACCAATTAGAAGTGAGACAGAACCATGAAACACTGCATGTGCTCTATGGTAAGGTAACTTTATTCTATCTGTTCTATGTATAGGCAGGTTTGCAGTGTAAATGCTCAGTTATTCTCAACGTTAGCCTGGACTGTGACTTGTTTTTTGTTTGGGTGTTTGTTTGATCCTCCCTGACACACTACAAATATTTTTCCTGGAGCCTCCCTGAGTGACTGGTGGAAAATACACCCTCCCTCTGCAATAAATTAGTTATTAGATTTTAAAAGCTTACCCTTCTATGCTTGAAAGTTAAAGGTTGGAGACAAAATCTTGGAGTTGAAAATGCCTTAGTGTTTCACTGTTGTCGTTTGCGAAAACAGTTTACTCTTGACAATATTTTAAATGAGACACGCCACAGATTATGTGAAACAATGAGGGGAATATGAGCCTGTCAAACACAGCCCAGCCCCACTAACTCCTGCACCTGGAGAGACTTCTGCTGGAAAAACCTGATTGGCCTTTTCATCACGCCCAAACACAAGTCTAAACAAAGTGGCACCCAGCTATGCTGCGGGAGGGAATGTGGAGAAATCATAGTTGACCATGTCTATGTTTTTTGTTTTTTTGTCCTTCTGTTCAGACGTTCTGGAAACCAAGTAGCAACAATCATTTCAAAAACTTTTAGGGTTAGTACAGCATTCACATCCCTTATCATGGGGACGGACTAAGTTAAGATGATGCCTGTCTACTGAAGATCCTGCTGGCAGCAAGTTAAAAGGCCATTACAAAATACTGGCTCCAGAAAAACGACCCACTGTTTGTAGAACAGGACATGCTTTATAAGAGCACATGAGACATGTTACAGGGACAACAGTTCATAAAACATAAAACAAAGCACACTTTAGACTGCAGCAAACTTTAAGTGTGCTGGTTTTCTTCATCTGCTATGAAAGTTAATTTAATCTCCAAGTTAATCTTTGTGTTTGTTTGACTGTGTTTTACTATTTTGTCACAATTTGTCACAAGCCATTTATTAGTTATTAAAAAATCAACAAGACTTTTAATTAAGAATGCAAATAGTTGTTGGACAAGTCTCCACTGACGTTTAACACAATTCCTGAGCAATCACGTGTCTGTTATAAAACAGGCTTATAGTGATAGCACACAGTGTTACGGAAGATGTTGTTCAGTTGTTGTCGCTCCAAGATAACAGACACCGTCACGTCACATTAAGCAGAGCTGAGGCTGATTTAAGTTGCAGAAGTGTGAGGTTCAAAGACTTTTAATCTGACAGCACACGAGGTGCTCCTGTTTCTGCTCTGACTGAAACATAAAGGATGTTGTTGAGCGTGAGAACAAACCAGGGTGGAGACAGAACATTATACACGACTGAGCAAACATGTCGCCCTGCTGATACAATTAAAGTTCAGTCATGTGGATTTTATTGATCTCAGCCAGGTGTATCTGGAATCATAAGACAATCACCACATCACAAGTTAAAGAGCAGAGTCTCGTGCAGACTGTAAGAGAGATATTTTCAGTTCTAGTTTGGAGGCAGGAAATTCTAATATATATCATCACATATATACATCACAGTTCATTCACTTTGCAATTACTGTACACATGTTTACCACAAATATGTTTACTGTAATGTATGTTATATTTTATCTTTACATTTTAACTTTTGCACAGTTGTATGATTTTGTCTTTATACATATTTAAAGACTATGTAAAGTTTTGTTCAACCTGGACCCTATTTTCACATATTTTTGTGTCTAAGTGACTAATAGGAGCAACAATTTTGACATTGGTTCAGTATTAAGCGACAGCACTGCAGCCAGCAGCAGAACAAACTGCAATGCAACCACTTGCTGCATTTGTGCACCGTCAATTCATTAAACGTGTTTGTTTGTCACTGATAGGCTCAAATTAATGGGAAGGATCCCTACAGAGATAGATTTTGTTGTAAAGTTAGTGGAAAAAACAACAAAGACAACTTTTTTAAGTTTTATTTTGTTTCTGTCGGCTTGGAATGAAGTGTGTTTCAGGATGATAGAATTATTATTGGGGCTGTTTCTGGTTAAACAAAATGGATCTTATTCTTGAACAAAAAAACTCTATCTCTGTAGGGATCCTTTCCATAATGTTGTCAGACACTCAGAGTAACAATCTGAGCCTGTCAGTGACAAAAACAATTTTAGTGGCTGTACATTGACGGTGCAAACCTACTCAGTGTTTGCATTGCAGCATGTTTTGCCTCTGCTGGCTGCAGCGCTCTTGCTCAATACTAGACCAAGTCAACTGGACACAAGAACACGGGGAACTAGGGTCCAGGTTCAAAGATATCGGACTTACTCTTTAGTGAGCATTGCTGTAGGGAGCCTGAGATCTCGGGTTTTTCATTGCCAACAACTGCTTCTGTGTAACTACTGTGCACATGATACTACAGACCTTGAAACCAGGAGATACAGTGACAGATTTTAAAGCTGGATCACAGAGAAATGTGTGAAAAATAAAGTGCAAGATGACGAAACAGTTAGATGTAGTTTATCATCCTTTTGACATGTGATACAGAATGGATATGAGGCGATATTGGACAGTTTGACAAAAGTTTTTATACATCTGAATCCACTGACAATCCACATTCCACATCCATGAAATGTTTTTTGGGCTGATGTTAATATTTGAAAAGCCTGCATGATCAAATTCTCTGAAAAGCTTTTCCAAAAGATGCCGTGAACGCTGATGTGATGAAGTTCACTAATACTAAAGTCTGTCCTGTGCATATGTCATAAGATACGCAATGTGTCTGACAGCTACATAAACATTATTGATGTTTCACAGAGAGAAGGACTTGACTGCAAAATGCATCATCAAGATGGAGGGGACCAAAACCACCATCACAAACCTGAAGGTACTTGTTTCCCCCAAAAGAATACAACACTGTTCAGGCTGATAAAGATTCAAACACGTTATAAGTGAAGCTTTGTCTTTTATATTTTGTGTTTCCCAAAGATCCCTGATGGCATCGCAGGTGATTCCACGAGGGATCGAACCAAAACCTTTACGTACGACTTCTCCTACGACTCCACGGACTGTAAGAACTCCACCTTTGTTTCCCAGGAAAAGGTAAATAAGAGTCAAAGGGTTTGTCTCTTTTTCCATTCCTGTCCTTTTTAAAAATTACTTAAAAACCCATTCCGGCACAAATCAGCTGACGAATGAGCTTGTTGAGATTAGGGAGGTGGTCATGTTGGTTCCCCTGTGAGCGGCGGTTATCCAGAACATCCTTTTCTAGACCTGCTGAGACTTTAACGTGTTTCTTCATAACCGCTTATCCAGCTGACACTGGGCGAGAGGCGGGGTACGCCAGACTATCACAGGGCTGACACATAGAGACAGACAACCATTCACACTCACATTCACACCTACGGACAATTCAGAGTCACCAGTTATCCTGCATGTCTTTGGACTGTGGGAGGAAGCTGGAGCACCTGGAGGAAACCCACACTGACACAGGGAGAACATGCAAACTCCTCCACCCTGGGTTTGAACCAGGGACCCTCTTGCTGTGAGGTGACAGTGCTAACCACTGTACCACTGTGCCGCCAAGTATGGAATTTGAGGTTGACGTCGTCAAAATCAAGGCAAAAAGTATGGTGTGCGACTGAACACACACTCCTAATGGAGCTGTCTCAATGCCTGCACGTCACAGCCACATTAGTTAAATGAAAATGCGACAATACCTTTGAATTGCATTTATTTATATCTTCACTGATAACCTAATATTAAGCTTGTCTGAACATATATGAATTATGCAGCGATGTAGTTTTCAGAAAAGAAAGTCAGACTTTCTTTCCTGCATGAGGAAACCTTCATGAATGCATTCATCATGAATTCAGTGGACACAGTGACTCATTTTTGGTTCTTATTTATTTGCAAAAGGAATACTTTGTACTTAAATTTATTTGCGACGTTTCAGTACTAGACCTTCATCAAGCAGGTTTGCCTGGTGAAGGTCTAGTACTGAAACGTCGTAAATAAGTTATATATTGCAAGTTAGACAGTGTGCGGGAGTCCTTTTGCAACTTTTTGGTCTGTCTTGTTTAATGGATGTGAGAAATGTTTCCTTGGTTCTTACTTATAAAAGAGTCTAAAAAATATGATGGGGGTGCAATAATATCATTTATTCAATGTAAAAATGTGTATGGACCTCTGAAAATGTGGAGGAACTCTGTCTGCAGATATCTGAGCTGTGCTGTCAGCATGTGTTTTAAAGTCTCCGATGTTATTCTTGAGATAAGATGTGTCCTGCCAAGATAAGACCTGTAATGACTGTAATAAAGCTGTGTGTAAAAGTGAGAATCAGAGTTTCAAATGATTCACCTGGCTCATCTTCCAATCCTGTTTTGCAAATGTTGTTCTTTTGTTGGATGATTATTGGTAACAAAGGTTTGGATTAGGGGTCAGAGGTTGGAGGATTGATTGAACTCTTGTTTTCGGTCAAAGCAGCTTGTTACTGACGGACTCTGTGTGTTTACTCAGGACTCTAACATATCATGAGCTCTGATAGATCATGTTACAGCTCTGCAACATCAATACTGCGTCATGTGAGTCTCCAACTTGGAGTGACATGTTTTGCAATCTCAGGCACCAGTAAACACGTCACCAGAAGCCTTACAGAGGTCTCAGCAGAAATAAAAACTTTACTTTCTTGTTTTATTTGCAGGTTTTTAAAGATCTGGGTTTGGATGTGCTGAAGGCGGCGTTTGAGGGCTACAACGCCTGCGTCTTCGCCTACGGGCAGACCGGCTCGGGGAAGTCCTACACCATGATGGGAAATCCTGTGAGACAAAACTCTGGACATACTAAACACTCACATTCACAGACTCTGTTATCCAGAAAGACTTTAACAAAGAGATAAGATTCACACAGTGCAAAATATTGATCTGTCTGCTCAGCTGTAATGAAGTCGGCTCCAGAGCAGTTTGACAGATCAGTGTGGACAGAGACAGACACTGCTCACATTTGTGGGCTGTAAGCAATGTTGAGAGGGACTACTTTGTGTGAGTCTGTACATTGGTTTTTAGGAAACTCTGCTGCGTCCTTGCTGAAGCTGCCGTGGGCTCGATTCCAACCCACGGCCCTCTGCTGCGCGTCCTCCCCCCTCTCTCTGACCCCCCCACGCTATATCTGTCGTATCAAACGAAGGCACAAAGCCCAAAAAAATATCTTAAAAAAGAAGACAATTCTTGCGTAGTGTATCTTACTCAGTTAAAGGATAAAGCTGCAATTATTTTATATTTTTCTTATTGTGAACAAATGATGTTAGAAATAACCAAACCAACGAACATTACTCCGTCTCTTAATACTGTCTGTCTTCCTGTCTGTGGAAGCTCCAAGCCCACTGGTTCTTAATGAAGATGTAAATCTTAGAACACACATTTCTAATTTCATCAGTAATTTCCTAAAACAGCTGCTCACTGTCGTTTTTAATCAAACAGGAGGAAATAGTGCATTTACTGGGGACTATTTTTAGGGTGGGATTGATACACATTTGGCTCTCTAGTGAGTATTTGTGGCAGCAGGACGGCGTATGTGAGTCAAAATAAACTACAGAGAGTGTGTGTTCATGGTGATGAAGGAACATGTCAGCCAGTGACAGTATTAGTTCCCTGAGGATCTCTTTCACATCCAAGAAAAAATTGGTGTTGTAACTGAGATATCCCCCAACCAAATCGATAACGGATTGAATTGAGTATGACTGAATCAGGACCTTGTGAATCGGAATCGAAACAATTTAGGACGTCAGTGGTGACAGCCACACGGTGCTTGTTAGTAGATACTAAGTGGAGGGGCATGACGCAGTAAGGCTGGTGTAAAACATAGTCTTAAAGAGTTCTGTGAAACCTACACACCAAAATGAGAAAATATAACATTCGACTCAACATTTCTTTTGTTTTAAGCCTGTAGTTGTTTCTGTGTTAGATGTGTCCGCATCTCACTGAAGTCTGTTTTTTTGTTTTAGGGAGATGCAGGTCTGATCCCGAGGTTCTGTGAAGGTCTGTTCAGCCGCATCTCTGACGCCACTCGATGGGATGAAGCGTCATTTCGTACAGAAGTCAGGTGAGTCACCGTTACATGCTGACAGTGACTCTGCACCAGCACTCAGTTATGACACTTTAATAACCCTAAACTGAAACACAGGGGCTGCAGTCTGCAGGAAGGGTGTTTGATAGATTACAAACTTGATATTACTGGTACCACAGATATGATCTTGGTTGTACGTGAGACATAAAACTGTTGCTTTATTTTTGCTCACACTTTTGGATCAATTTGAGGAGGATGTGACATAATGTCATTATCTCAGTCCCACTGTTTCAGCTCCTGCAGGAACAGCATCCTTCATCTTCTTGCTCTTCACATGAAGCTGTGACAGAAAACAAGTAGTGGCTTCAATCTACAGGAAGAAATATATTTAGAAGAAATGGTTTTTAGGCAGAGTTAGCTTAACTCATGTCATGTCTAATGCACTAAGTGGAGTCCATGTTTCCCTCTTTCATGCCTTCAGCTACCTGGAGATCTACAACGAGAGGGTGAGAGACCTGCTGAGGAGGAAATCCACTCAGACCTACAACCTGAGAGTGAGGGAGCACCCAAAAGATGGACCGTATGTAGAAGGTGAGACTGCAGAGTGAACTCCTGGGACAAAACGGTTCAGAGAGTTCTCTTGTGGCTGGTTTCATTTAGCCGCACTGTGTTCCACATAATTATGCAAGTGACATGTTGGTAGGATTTCAGTTGAAAAAACATTTAGTTTTTCAATGCCTTGTTTTATGCCTCCTGTCTTTTTTGATAACTGGTATCAGTCCTGATCAGCAGGTTTGTTCACTAGTTTGCTCTGTGATCTTGAAGGGAAACCTGCTTCAAGAGGCTGCTCCACATTATCAAGCATGCCACCATCCTCATGCAGTGTGGGAGGAAAGATCTTTCTGAAGATGAAAATCATGAAAACCTTTTTTATTTAACGGCATTTAGGTTTTGAAAAACGATCTGTTTGTGCAACAAATACAACAGATATCTGTTTGGAATTCATCATGACAAATTGAAAGGTTTCAAACTGTGTTGTGTAAAATAATTTTGAACAATGTGTTTTCAAAAATCTTTACTTGTATTGACTGCGTAGAAAAAAAAAATGGCATGTGCATAAGTTATTTGTATGTGTTTGGTCCATCCATCCATTTTCATCCGCTTATCCGGGGCCACAGCAACGCTGTGATGAGATATATAATCCCTCCAGTGTGTTCTGGGTCTGCCCCAGGGCCTCCTACCAGTGGGACTTGCCTGAAACATCTCTAACACTAGGCGCCCAGGAGGATCCTGATCAGATGTTGAACCACCTCAACTGACCCCTTTTGAGGCGAAGGAGCAGACACCCCATAGAGGAAACTTTCAGATGCTTGTAGCTGTGACCTCATTCTTTCAGTCACTACCCAGAGCTCATGACCAGAGGTGAGGGTTGGGACGTAGATGGACCAGTAAATCAAAAGCTTCGCCTTCTGGCTCAGCTCCCTCTGAACCATGAAAGTGCCCCCTTAACATCAGAAGCTGCACCAAACCGCTGGTCCATCTCACGCTCCATTCCACCCTCACTCGTGAACAAGACCCCGAGATACTTGAACACCTGCGCTCGAGGCAGTAACTCGCTCCCAATCCAGGGGGCGCAATCCACCATTTTCAGGCAGAGTACCGTGACCTCAGATTTGGAGGTGCTGACTCTCATCCCGACCACTTCACACTCAGCTGCAAACCGCCCCAGGTCATGCTGGAGGTCACGATGTGATGAAACCAACAGAACTACATGATCTGCAAAAAGCAGAGATGCAATTCTGGACCTCTTCCTCCCTACAGCTGCACCTCAAGATCCTGTCCATGCAGATCACAAACAGGATCAGTGACAAGGGATAGGTGTTATTTTACACAGCGAGTAAGTTGAGGTTTATATGTAGCCTGGCTTCAGTTCACTTGTATTTTATTGTGTTGGTCAGGGATGGTGAGGTGAAAATCTCAGGATGTGTTTTGTGTTTAAAGCTGGTTGAAATATGTTCAAGTCTTAAAGAGAGTTTGGATTTTTTGAAATGTGGTTGTTTGAGATAGTTATCTATAGTCACTGAGAAGCAGGATGGAAGCGAAGCAATGTACTGCTGTGGACAGAGGCAGCAAATGGATTTTAGCAACCTATACAAAGTCCCACCCCCCCAAAAAAGTGTGCCCTATGTTGAAAGTATCGACTTCCTGTAACCTGCCCTCTCCCTCCCGATCTCAGATCTGTCCAAACACCTGGTGCAGAACTACAGCGATGTGGAGGAGCTGATGGAGGCCGGAAACATCAACCGCACCACCGCCAGCACTGGCATGAATGACGTCAGCAGCCGCTCGCACGCCATCTTTACCATCAACTTCACACAGGTCAGAAATTGATTACTTGTGTTCGCGCCCACTCAGTCCTATAATTTGTCGCTGTTCAATTACAGAGACCAAAAAAAAAAAAGAATGAGGTTTGGGGCCGCGTCGCAGAGGTAGTTGGTTGGTCTGATGAGTTTTAAAGTGTGTAATGTTCGTAACAGAGGAGAGAACTGCAGGCTAATGCATGCAAGTGTTCCTTGCTTGGTTTGAATGGGATGACATACTGCAAAGCATTTTATCAACACAGATTTGTGCTTTTTGACTGGACAACAGCAAGCAGCAACTACGCTGCTTTCAAGCCAGTAGTCGCTTTGCGGCTCCTTTAAATTGACAAGCACGATCAAACGTTCAGTGACTCACATGATGAGCGACCAAATCTTCCACAAGTATTTTTGACAGTCGTGCTTCTTGGGCCTCCGCAAGAGACTTTGCCTCTTTGGAAGCTTCTGGTTTGAACGTACAGTTAAAGACAGGCGCCAAAATGGAGCGTCTCAGACAGAGGGTGAAAACAGGCGCACCAGCACAGACAGGACGAGGAAGATAATGTGTTTTTTGGACATTAAAGCTACAGTTAATAACTTGTAATAAAAAGTAATTTCTTTCATATTTGCTATAACTGTCACCGTGTTCATACATCATTAAATGAGACTGATAATCTGTGTTAAAAAATAAATAATTATCTGCCTTCTCTATTGCCTTGTAGCATTTCTAATGGCCTTACCACACCTGAATGAAACCGGCCAATCAGAGCAGAGGAGTCTCTAGTGCAGCTGTCATTCAAGCTGCTCGTGAGCTGTGGTCAAATATGAATCATGATTCTAATGCTACATAGTCTATTTCTCACCTCAGATGTTTTCAGAAACATATTTTAGTGACTGTTTAGCTCTAAAATGAAAAAAATTATGACCTGGCGGCCATGTTGGATTCCGCTAATTGGGAGTACCAAGCACCGCCCACCAGCCGGACGAACTTTCTTTCATTCTTCTTTCATTTTACAGCTAAACAGAAAATTATTTCTGTTAGACTCCTCAGCTCTCACTGGTTGTTGCTGACCAAGCTGTGCTTTGATTCTTCCATATACCGTTAGATGGAGCAGGAGCAGAGGAGGGACATGATTAGTTTTTACAGATTATCTGCCTGATGTACTTCTTTCAGAATACAGTGACAGTTTCAGCAAATATGACACAAAGTTATTTTCATAAAAGTTACCAAGTGGATCTTTTAAGCATGTCAACACATGCTAGTAGATACCAAGTATACGAATATGATGGGTCCTCTTTAATGTCAGGGATTTCACTTTTATGAACTGTGATGCAGAAGAACACCGACTTCTTTTCAGGTTGGTGGAAAGACGACAGAAAATGAGACCGACTGTTCATCCTGCTCTGCAAGATTTACTTTAAACTGGAGTCTCATTTGTTTTGGTTGAAATTCTGATAATAACTACCCGAGTATTTGTCCAAAATAACCACAATTTAAAAAAAATGCATCATACACATTCTGTCACCACATATCTTATATCTGCTGTAAGAAGACACTGATCACTGTAGTTCACAGTAAATAAGCTTCACTGGTGAAAAATGTGGAGGAAATGCAAAAGAGCTGTTGATTATGTGCCAGAGCCCTTTGTGTAATGGGGAAAGTGCCTAAAGTATGTGATGTTTTAGAAGGAAAAAATAAACTTCAGGCACTCATGTGTGGAGCAGCAACATCTGCACTTGAATTATGTTAAAAAGCTTTCATTAAAAAAACATGGCTGCTCACAACACCGACCAGTTGCGACCCTAAGTTCTTCATCAAGATGCAAAAAGCCTTTTACTGTTTGTTCCTGCTCCACATGTGAGTGCCTGAAGGTCTTCTATCAATGTGTTGACCCTTTTTCTTTAGGCGAGCACCTGCGTTTTGTCTTGAGTTTCATATAATGAAGACAGTCTTCGAGCAGACCACTGCCTTGATCTCCAAAGTGTGTATCTGATATTTTATTTAAAGTAATTTTGGGGAAAGCTGTCTGAAATAATTGAAGTAATACATTTGCAGAATTTACTGCTGAAAGTGATGAGCTGTATTTACATTTAGTTTCACACCTTCAGTGTTACAAATCTCAGACAAACTCTACTCGTTCTCTGTCTCCGTCAGGCTAAGTTCGACGCAGAGATGCCCAGTGAGACGGTCAGTAAGATCCACCTGGTCGATCTGGCTGGCAGCGAGCGAGCCGACGCCACCGGAGCGACGGGCGTCCGGCTGAAGGAAGGAGGAAACATCAACAAGTCGCTGGTCACCCTGGGCAACGTCATCTCTGCTCTAGGTCAGAAACAGAAGATGATCATCTGCGTTTTCACCCGTGTGTGTTTCAGTTTGTTGCGTGGCTCCTGCTCACTGAAGGATCTGTTTCCTGTTTCTGTTCCAGCTGACATGACGCAGGATGGTGTGAACACAAACCTGAAGAAGAAGTCGGTGTTTGTTCCCTACAGAGACTCGGTGCTGACGTGGCTGCTGAAAGACAGCCTGGGCGGCAACTCTAAGACCATCATGATCGCCAGTGAGACGCAAACATTTTATAACAATCATTAAAAATCTCCCAAGAGAACAGAAGTATTTGATGTGATCGTTTCCCGTTGCAGCTATTTCTCCCGCTGATGTGAACTACGGCGAGACGCTCAGCACTCTGCGATACGCCAACCGAGCCAAGAACATCATCAACAAACCAACCATCAACGAGGACAGCAACGTCAGGCTGATCAGAGAGCTGCGGGCTGAAATCGCCCGACTGAAAGCTCTGCTGGTTCAGGGCAACCAGGTAAACAAACACTGAGGGATACAAAGAGTCTGGAGGAGGTCTCACTCTGCTGCTCTTATATTCAGTGTGTCACCTGCTACCAGCTTGAACAGTCGCAGTTATTAGATAGTAATAAAGACGCAGCATGAATGTCACAAAGAATACAACCCAGTCAAAGTGTGTCTGATCTATGTGTTTATATTTCTGTGTCAGATTGCTCTCCTGGATTCACCCACTGCTCTGAGTATGGAGGAGAAACTGCATCAGAATGAAGCCAGAGTGAGTCTCTTTGTGTTTGTGTCGTCTGTGGACATTCTCATAGGAAAGTTGTAATAGAAGTAGCGCTGGCTCCCAGCAGCAGTGATGTGACTGGATCCAAATGCGTGTACTTTTGTACTTCCTCGACCAACTCAGTGCATCGCAAGAAGAGATTAAAATGGATATGATTTCATTTGATTCAACTCTGTTGCAGAGCTGCAACGTCTCTGTTACATGTAACACATGTGCTGTACCTATGGCAACACCGTCACCTGGTCTGGATATCCCTGTTCATTTCTATAACAAAACGAAAGACAAATGTCCCCTGACTCCCATTCCGAAGTAAGGGAGGCTGGTCACGCGAGACTACTCAGATATGAGCCCAGTGGACTGATGGGGGCGCCATAGTTTACACAAATATCCAATTTTGGAAAGGCGAAGTCTCTCACACCCCAAGTCTGGTTGACTTGAAATTGCACACAGTTTAACATGCTCTATGAAAAAGCCTTGAGAATCATTAAAGTGTGCCTGACTTAATTTTCCGCTTTTTAGATCTTTTTGAAAAACGCATTTTCGACATCTCCTCCTAAACCACTGGTCTTATTGCTACCAGACTTTCTGTGGAACATTATTGGACCAAGCTCGTCAAAATTTGCATAAAGCTTGTTGGTATTAACTTCAGAAGGGGACTCTGTGGACCCCAGGGAGAGAAATCGGTGCTTGAATAGAGGCTAACAGGGATCCAAATAAATTAATAAATACATAAAAGGGCCGTGGCTCAGCCTATAGATAGACCTA
This sequence comes from Epinephelus cyanopodus, assembly GCA_026686955.1. NCBI lineage: Eukaryota > Metazoa > Chordata > Actinopteri > Perciformes > Serranidae > Epinephelus > Epinephelus cyanopodus. Next base: position 3,144,389 of record CM048916.1, on the reverse strand, counting down.
ACTCCACAACCGTTGGGCCAATCATCACAGAACCTATAGGATATGTCCACAGAGCTACCTGAAACATACCGGTTTGGCCATAAATCATTGACAGTTTGTCCAAACATCCCCGAACTCCTTGATTGTTTATAATTGAGCTGTTGAAGCGTGTCCCCAAAATATATCTGAACGAGTGTCTGTCTGATCAACATAAAAACTCTTAGTTATCTTAAATGGTTGGAAACTCTTAAAGTCTTAAACCTTCGGTCCATGCTGGCTTGAAACCCACAATCTTTGTTTGTGGCCGTGTTTCTTAAGTTGTTCTCTCCACCAGTCTAAACGTTGACTTGATATTTATTTGAGCTGAAAATGTGTCTTTGTATGTGTTGATCTGTGCTGTGCTGTTACCCAGAGGTTTCTGCTGAGTTTCTGTTGGTTTATTTGTGTTTGCAGGTTCTGGAGCTGACTAAAGAATGGACCAACAAATGGAACGAGACACAGAACATTCTCAAGGTAGGAGCCTTTGGGCCTGTGTCCACGTAGCGTTTTCTTCTCAGTGCCAGCATCTTTTTTCAGCTGTTCTCAAAGCATAGCGAGCGTATGCAGCCGCCTGCAGGAACAGCACTACGGCCAGCTTCTTTTCCAGAGCACTCTGCCTTTTCTGTGTGAAAGTCTGAGCACTTTGAGTTGAAAATCACTGAACTTTTCAGAAAGACACCGGTGACGTCACTGCTGCTTCTTTAGCTGGGCTACTGCCTACCGTTACAACAAAGCCAGAAAAGTTGATTTTTTTAGGAGCAGATCAGCCGGTAGGAACTGGGTGTTTCTGGTGAGTGTTGTGCTTTTATCAGTGTTTGCTTTGTAAGCTTGAAGTTGCCTGTGTGTGTCACAGTGTGCGTGACGCTATGTAAGCTTCCTAGCTAATGTTGTTGTTGTAGAGACAAAATCTACGCGCAGCACATCATTATAAAAGCAGCACCAGCACTTTTTTCATGAAGCGCTCCCTAGCGCCCTGCCAGCACTTTTCTGCTGGAAAAAAAAATGCTATGTGGACACACACCCTCTGTCATCTGTGTCTTTCATGCTCAAATCACCAACAACCTCTGCAGATGTGTGCTGAGTGGGAGAACGTAGATGACGGGTTGTGCCCTGCAGTTTTACATTTAAATTTAGCTTTTTAATTTAGTCTTTATTTTTTACCTAAAACTTTTTCCTGGCTTATTATTTTTGTTTTGTTTGATTGTTTTTGTCAAATTAAATTTTTGTCAAATTTCTCACTACATTTATTATGACCATAATGCATCATGATTCCAATGCACATTCCTGGTATGTGAAAACCTACTTGTTTCTGCAGGAGGAGACTTTGGCTCTGAGGAAAGAGGGGATCGGTGTGGTGCTGGACTCTGAGCTGCCTCATCTCATCGGCATCGATGATGACCTCCTCAGTACCGGCATCATTCTGTACCATCTAAAGGTCAGAGGTCACCTGAAATATTTCACCTGGTGGACAGAGACAAATGATTATTTATTACATCCTGTAAAAGGTTTTAGAAACTTGATATATGCATTAAGTGTTATTTACCTGGTGATGTCTCTGCTTACATTAGAATGTAAGAGAGTTATTTAAGTCTTCAGGCTTTCATCAGAGTTTTTAAAAAAGAGTAAAACATCAGAAAAAACTTCCTGAAACATTTCCATTAACACTCCACAGGAGAGACAGAGAGTGGAAGCAGGAAAGTACAGATCCTTTCCAAAATGAATTTACCAGCTCAGCGTGAAATGTCCTGTAGTGTCGTGTCTCTGTATGGGATGGACTTCAAAACGTCTTTGTGTTTTCTTCTTCCACCTCAGGAGGGACGGACATACGTGGGCAGAGAGGATGCGTCCACAGAGCAGGACATCAGTGAGTTAATCAAACGTGCCTGTTCTGCAGGAAGTCATTTTAAAAAGCGGCAAGGGAAGAGAAACAGAACACACCAACAGAGTTAACAAACAAGGAAAACATTTTTTATACAGACAGTTTCATTTTGCTAGAAATGCATCACAGACGAGTGAAAAGGGAATAAGAAAATAGACATTTCTGAACACATCACCACAGAAGTACTTGATATACAAACATGTTTGTACGTACATATTGTACTAGTCCATAGCCATCGGTAGCTGTGTCACCTTCTTCCTATGCCAGTCCTCAATGCCTATGTGCAGTTTCACATAGATTGACCACGTCAGTGAGCAGAAAAACGTGGGACAGACAGAATGACTGACTGACAGAATGACACACTGACAGTTTCCATGATTATGTACAGCAGACCATACCATGACTTAGTCATACCAAACATTAGAAAACACCAACATTGGTCCACAGGGGGAGCCACAGCCATCGGTCGCATTTTAGCCATTTTGAAGCATTTTTCTGTTGTTATAGCGCCACCCAGTTGCCAATTAGAGTTAAATTTCTCCAGTCACCTTGAAGCGTCCTGTTCTACATATCTACCAAGTTTAGTAAAAATCCATATGGCGGTTAGGCCTAGATAAGAAATGAGCTCTCTAGCGCCCCCATTTTGTTTGATGGGGTCAATAATGGAGGGGTCCCCTCAGATTATGTGTGGTCATATGCCTACAAAGTTGCGTGGTGATGGGTGAAACCCTTGAGATGTTATACACCTTTATGTGATGAGCCACGCCCTCCGCAATATTCATTGCCTTATAGAAGCTCAGTTTTAGGAAGTTTTCCAACTTTTGCCAAGAGGGAACTTTAGATATTGGTCCCTAGATTATGTTCACCCAGTTTCATGCAGATCGCTCAAACTTCCTAGGAAGAGATCCATTTGAAGTGTTTTTCTTAGAACTTCACTCTCTCTTCTTTTACACAGCAGCTCTATAACTGATTATCATATAATTGTGCAGAAGTTGGCAGTGTGCAGTATCCATGTCTCTCCTGTGTTGTTTCTTCCTCCTGCAGTCCTGCACGGTCTGGACCTGGAAAGCGAACACTGTATGTTTGAGAACCAGAACGGTAAAGTGACTCTGGTGCCGCTCAGCGGAGCTCAGTGTTCAGTTAATGGAGTTCAAGTGACAGAGCCGTCGCAGCTCAACCAAGGTGAGAACCACACGGATGTCTTAAAGAAATTTAGAAGCGTCTGACTTTTATTCAGTTATTCAGTCATCTTAAAGGGGAACCATGAGCCTGTCAGTGGGAAAAACAAGCACTTTTGATGGACATAAACTGACAGGATGCACCTACACTGCTTACACCACAGCCTCTCTCTCAATACTGGACCAATTTGTCTCCAGTTGTCAGTTATTCACAAAAACATATAAACATAGTGTCCAGGTAGAAAAATAGTTTGCTCTTAATGTCACTTGAAACTGAGAACAGAGGTCTTCAGAGGTGAAAAAGGAGTCTGTACAGTTTTCAGTTTCTGTTGTTTGTTGTGTCGTCCAGGTGCCGTTATTCTGCTCGGCAGGACGAACATGTTTCGGTTCAACCATCCAAAGGAGGCGGCCAAGCTGAGGGAGAAGCGAAAGGTGAGACTTCATCTCCTGACGGTGTGTCCTGTAGAGAACCTGAAGGTCAGATTGATCCTCTGTGTGATGTTTTGAGTCTTTTCCCCCTCAGAGTGGCCTGCTCTCCACATTCAGCCTCTCCATGACGGATCTGTCCAAGTCGTGTGAAAACCTGTCCACCGTGATGCTCTACAACCCCGGGTGAGTGTTTGCATACACTGATTACGTCAGCTGCATGTGGTTATCAGCTCAGACCCTGCAGTGCATCTTCCCTCTGCATCAAATCTCCCCCAGGACTTCAGATTCTCCACTTTTCAGAGCTGATGTGCATTTTCTGCTGTCGTTAGTTTATCTGCATTCATACAGCACTGACAAAATGCTTCAGATGAAATTGTGTGTCTGAAACACTGAGCTTTACATAGTGAATCAAACTGAATGAAAGACAGTGTTCACAGATCATAAAGACCACAGAGGGATTCTGCAAAAAAAAAAAAGACAATAAACTCAAACTTGAACAAGGTTGCGTTAAACTCTTGAAGTTTTCTGTTTTTCTGCAGAGACCCTGCAGTGCACCGCCATATTTGTTGCACCAATAGAGGCCGGACTTAACGTCTCAGTCTGGTGATATTCTGTATTTTTCTTATTGTCAACACAACCCAGAAAAGACCCAAACCAACAATACTTATAGCTACCAGCTATTATATCATTCTGTGACTATCTGCAGCCTAATTTATCTTTATTTTTGAGCCATAGCACTTCACTGTTGTCCAAAAACACACGGTTGCACTGGGTGACATGTTCCACACACACTGTCCTGCTGCCACAAACACTGAGTAGAGCACCAAATGTGGATTAATCCGCTGCTGAAAATAGTCCCCAACAAAGTCATCTTACTATATAATGACAAAAACTCTGTGTGTGTGTGTGTGTGTGTGTTCCACATTTTTCTCCTCACTGACTTGGTCAATCCATGTGAGATCGCTGTGGCTGCAATCGTACTATCAAACTCACAAACACTCTGTCTGAATACATTGCTCTTCTTAATGGGTTCAGTTGAGTATTTAATCTGTAATTTCCTATGACCTGTATCCCAAACACACACCATGTGAAACTACGTGGGCAACTGTGCACTCAGTGCCTATGGACTAGTTATATTTCAGGAAATTTCTGAGACTTTATTTTTTGAAAGTGTATTTATTATAGAATTAATAAGAAAAAGTGAAAAGAACGGAGATTAAAATAAAATCCAGAAAGGAAAGCTTAAAAGGGGGCAGTGGAATAGGAAGGGTGAGGGATGTAATCTTAATCTTGTCAGGAAATTTCATGTAATTGAAATGGTCTATGAAAGGTTGCCAAATTTAGTAGAGTTTCTCCTTTTGTGTTTTTGCGATAGAATTTAGTTTTTTTCAAATTCATTACACTTGAATGTGTTGTTGCAGTTCTCTGTTCCCAGTAAGGTAGGATCAATCTGCGTGTTAGAAGGCTAACAAATGATCCAGTGATGTTTTCCACACTGTTCTTTACTATGTCAGAGTCTGTGACTCCTTAAACCGCCATCAAAGATCTCAGTCAAAAGGTCTTTGTATAATTCTTGATAAGGTCTGTGCAGTGTTGCTCCAGTGGTTTAATTCTTGGGCAAGTGATGCTGGTGCAAGCCCACAGCGTTTGCGTGTAGGATCTACTTGTGGAAATATCCGAGGAAATTACTGAGACTTTAAACATGAAACTATTCGTGTTTTTAATGATTTATGTCTTCAGTAGGAACCAGCGAGCTTTGAGCTGATAGCCACAGACAGGAAGTCACACAGTATCAAGAGATGGACTAACACTTTGTTGGTTTTTGTCTTCTCATGGTTGTTTTTTTTTAACAATAACAAAAATGCAGAATAATGGCAGCCTTGTGTTGTAAGAATGCAGATTTACTAAAATGTACTGTGGGTCTTTCCTCCACCGCCACCAACAGGCCAAATCCTTAATCACATTTAAACCAATATTTACTGACCACGTCCCTGCTCCCCAGAGGATGACCTGTTTCCATTTTGGACGCTACATGAGTTTCCCTCTAGTGCCAGAGAGATATGTTTGGTTGTTTGTGCAGGACAGAATGTTTCCGCTCTCTGTAAGCAGTATTGTAAGACTATTGATCGCACAGTTTCCTGTCATCTGTACACACTCTATGTCGGTGAATTAATTGTATGAACCCTGTCCTGTTGACAGTCTCTTCACTGAGAAGGGCCCCGTCTTCCTCAGGTAGACTCAGCCGTCCACTTCCTGTCTAACTGTCCCGTTTTTTGACACAAAGACGTGTTGACTTGTCCAGTGTCTCAACCCGAAACCCTCATTGTCTGTTTTTATTTTACATTATTATTTTGCACTCCACCTTGCTGCTTCTGTCTCCATTTTGACGTCTAAGAGTAGAGAATGCATCGTTGCTTTTCTCACCACGCCTGCCATTTCATGTGAAGCCTGTCTGTACATGTGTCGACTGCTGCTTTCACCTACTGCAGTGTACTAGTTGTGGTGTCAGATTTTGATGTGTGTGTGTGTGTGTGTGTGTGTGTGTGTGTGTGTGTGTGTGTGTTCTTGATGATAGTAGCTGATGAAGGTTTTTGTGTTTACAGGTTGGAGTTTGAGAGACAGCAGCGAGAAGAGCTGGAGAAACTGGAGCTGAAAAGGTACGAGAATTAAATAACTACAGGGAGACGTACTTTTTTTTTTTAAGCCACAAACACACATCGCACACACTGCCCTGCACATCCATGTGTGTTTACAGCGACAACTGTCACTGTTCAATCACATCCAGCCCAATTCGAGCTGGGTGCTTCAGAATTAAAGCACCAGTGGTTTTGCTTTGATTTATTTCATTTTAACAGCATTTAATTATGACAGTAAATGGCTGTACATTTTACCAGCCGCCACACCAAAACACTAAAATGCAATTTAAAAAAACTTCTGAAGCCCAAGTAACCGTCAAGAAAAGTGTTTTTGTATGTTGATGCCAGACAGACTTCGCTGAGGCTGAGGACACACAAATTTCTGCCCATAAATATGTCCCACTGTTTTTTCTTTTTGTCGCTGCTGAAGGAGGCTGATCAAGGAGATGGAGGCAAAGCACCAGAGTGAGAAGGCAGAGCTGGAGCGCCTGCAGCAGGAGGTGGAGAGTCAGCGTAAGGAGTCTGAGGAGGTGCAGCAGCGGATCCTCCATCAGGAGGAGAGCCTCCGCCGCCGCAGCCAGGACATTGAGAGCCGCCTGCGAGACTTTCTGGCAGAGAAGCAGCGCTTTGAGGAGGAGAGACGCTCAGAGATACACAGGGACGACCTCCAGCTGCGGAAGGGGCAGCAGGAGGGTGAGGCAGAGGAGGAGCAGGACGAGGAGCAGCGGCGGCAGCAGGAGGCTGCAGAGCAGACTGAGATCTACCGTGAGCTGGAGAGACTGAAGAGGGAGCGTGAAGAGCAGAAGGTTCGTCTGGAGACTGAGCGGCGGCGGCTGGAGGAGCAGGAGCGGGAGCAGCTGAGTTTGGTGGGGAGGCTGGAGGAGCAGCTGAGAGAGAAACACGAAGCAGCCAACACCCTGCTGACCCGGGAGGACGCCCGCCGCCTGCAGGAGGAAAGTCGAGCCCTGGCTGAGATCAGAGAGGCGCTTCTCCGCGCCAAAGAGGCTGCAGAGCGGCCTGATGTGGAGGACGCCAGTGAGGAGGCGCGATCTGCCCAGGCACGATACACAAACTTCAAGGAGGCCCAGGTGAAGGAGCTGGGTCAGCTGGAGGAAGGGCTCCAGCAACAGAGGGAGCGTCTGGAGAAAGAGGTCGTGGCTGAGCGCAACACACTGCTGCACCTCGCTCACGGCCTCAAAGAACGCCATCAACAGCTGAAAGAGAAGCAGGAGAAGGGGGCGCAGGACGCTACAGCTGTCTGCCAGGAGGAGCAGCTGGTCAAACAGGCGGAGCACAGACTGCAGTTTAAGGAGCGTCAGCTGGCCAGCTTGGCTGACAGCCTCCTTCCTGCGCTGGCCGAGGAGAAGCAGAGAGCCGCCGAGATGCTGGAGCGCAGCGGCGGAGGCAGCAACGGGAACTGCGACAGCCCGCCGGGGCTCGACAACACGCTGTTCCAGGTGGAGAAGGAGCTGGAGGACAAAGAGGAGAAACTGAACCTCCACTGGCACAGCACTCAGCAGCTTCAGCAGCTACAGGAGACCTACGAGTTCACGGCCAACGTGGCGCGGCAGGAGGAGAAGGTGAGGAGGAAGGAGAAGGAGATCCTGGAGTCAAAGGAGAAGCAGCAGAGGGAGGCGATGGAGCAGGCAGTGGCCCGGCTGGAGAGGAGGCACTCGGCCCTGAGACGCAGCGTCTCCCTGGAGCCCGACACTGAGGAGCAGAGACACAAGAACTCCGTCATCAGGAACCAGAGGACGGGGGCCGACCTGGACCAGCAGAGGTCAGAGCTTTTAATAGAACTTACACAACATGCAGTGAGTTAATTCAAAGGGACAGCTCACCCAAAAATAAAAATATGTATTTATTTTTCCTCTCACCTGTAGTGCTAATTATCAGTCTAGATCGTTTTGGTGTGAGCTGCTGAGTGTTGTAGAGCATACGGCAGGAGCACCATCTGCTAGCTCACCTTGCACCTCTGAATGAGCTAATGTTACAGCTCAGCTGAGAAGGACGCCATTAACGTTTACATCCCCCACTGTCACAAGCACAAGCCTCTTGTTCATTAGTAGATGCACGCTTCCTTCTGCACAGTGATACGGTTGGCAGGTGTAGTTTAGTAAAAATAAAATGCTCTCTGCTTACAACAAAGTCTGTGGGTTATCTTGAGTAACCAGGTCATGATTTCTGGAAAGAGACATTGCTTCTACGTTTCTGTAATGAACCTTTTTGGCGCACCACAAGCTAAATTCAATTTAGTTCAGTTATATTTGAGAGAAGGCAGACTAGACTGATCGGGACCAAAAAATCAGGCCTGACCCTAAATGAACCAAGCACACAAACTAAAGAAATGAGAGATCATTTTTCTTTAGTTTTTACTGAAGATTTGAAGCAAACTGTAAAACTAGATCACTGATTTTGTTGTGGTTCTATGTTCTTAAATTAATAATGAAATAATAATATTATGTTATTACTGAATTAACAAGGAAATCACAAATTACAACAGCTCATAGTTGTTGTTGTTTTTCCTCTGTAGGGTAGAGCGGGAGATCCAGAAGCTGAGACAGAGGATCAGCGAAGGGGAAGACAACAACAGGTCTCACTCCATCAGTAACGACGAGAAAACGAGTCACAACAGCTCTCCAGTCAGCCACATCCAGAGTCTGAACACTCTGCTGCCGCTGTCCGACGACAGGTTCGCCTTTACTCCGTTAACTCTGCAGAGCTGCCCCTTGTTTTGTCACACAAATATTAACTCTTATTCTCACCATACATTTGAACCATCACTGATGAAGTGCAGATGGAGGGTTATCTGTCCATCGCCTGTTTGGTATTTTTATTCATTTGTTGTTTTTGTTAGCGTTGGGTCTTCATCATTGTCCTTATTTACCAGGATAAATGCGTACATTGAAGAGGAAGTCCAGCGAAGGTTACGCAAGATGAATCTTCTCAATGGCAGCAGCAACCTGGATCTGTCTCTGTCCTGTGAATCGCTCAGGGTAAGAACTGCAGACTTCATTTGTTACTTTAATTAACACGAGAGGTTTTATTCAAGTGCTGCTGATTGTTTTACTTCTCAGTGTCTAAACCAGCTGACATAAGAACAGTCATACACTAAAACATCTCTTTACTTTGATCACTGATGATATTTTTAGTTGAAAGCCTACATCGTTTGGCACTGTCACTGTTTATATAAATGAAAATGAAAGATTTGACTTTGAATTTAAACCTTTTTTCAGCACTGAAGGTTATTGCCATCGTTAGACTATCCAGTCTTGATTCGTAAAGATTAACAGATTATCAGAGTCCTGCACCCGCAACCGCCAACAACCCATACCCGTGATTAAACACACACAGGCTGCAGTCACTCACATGAAGCTGGGTTCTCTATTCTTGAATTAGAAATCTAGAGGAGGAAAAGTCTCTTTCACCGGCTGCGCTCGATGCCAGGATGGTGAAAATATTCTGTGCAATATCTGCCAGGTTAGGAAACATGTTAGCATGCTCCTTCCACCACCATCAAACCTCCAAAGGTTCCTCCTTGGGTGTCTTGAACTCCATGTAGGCTGCCACCTCATCCTCGGGCTGCAAAGTTTCACCACTTAAGTACTCCACATCAATGACCAATGTGACCACGGGGTCAAAGGTTACACTTGTGTCACTGACTTTCAAAATAAAAGGAACTGCAGCTTGATAATAGAGAGTTAGATGTTAGAATATTACACATAAACCGCACATCTTTTGACTTTGCTTTATTCTGAAAAATAAAGAATATGTGTTTGTTCTCAACCGTCGCGCACCAGCGTGTAGTTCATCTTTACTTATGCTTATACATTCACATATTTTTACCCATTACACAGTTTTTTGCGTGTTACCCATCAGTGCTGGACTCTGGTATCAAGTGTGATATAACTGCCGTATTCTTTTTGGAAGGCTGTATGGTCAGATTTAAAGGGTTCATTTAAAAGATGATCACAATAACATATTTCACCTGTCAGTTGGGAAAAACAAAAAACACAAAACAAAATAAGAGCCACTAGAAAAAACAAATACTAGGAGAATGGCTGATCCTACCCTTGATTTCGAAAGTCGAAATTTTTCAACCATTTTCTCATTTTAGAATCAAATTGTGACACCCCTAGTTTATAGATATGAATACATAACCACCCATTCTGTATTATTTCTATATATATATATATATATGGCTCTTAAAAGTGTAGAGTGAATAAAAAAATGTAGCAGGTCCAGTGACAGAGTGCAAGTCGAAGCTTCTTTCTCTGTAGAACTGATATTTAGCTCTTTAACCCTGCAGGAGGAGGAGGAAACTAGTGACTGTAGCTCTGTTAGATTAACAGATGAGGTAAGACCAGGATCCACCTGCTCTGAATGAGACTTTCCCTGCTCTGTAATCTGCATGACTCTCCCAAATACGGTCCTGGATCGACTCATTCACTCTCCTAACAATCAGTTTGGTTTGCAAATGTCTTTTAATTGGGTTCTTCTCCACATGGGTTTTAATTTATCCTGGTTTTGTTTAATTTGTCCCCTTTCTCCTGTCATCGTGAAGTATAATTTACAACTTTGCATTACTGATTTAAAAAAAAAAAAGGCTGCTTGTGATTTTGCAGATCAAAAACAAATGGTGAATATTTAATATTTAATAATACTGAGAGTTGATGTGAAGTTTTGTTGTTTTCAGGATGATGAAAAGCTGCAAAACATTAATCCAAGGAGGCTTAAATATGAGGTAAGACAAGGATCCTATTCTGGTTTTGGTATTATTACATTTAATCACTGATCATTTCAAATCTGTAATCCTGCTACACATTTACAATGACGGTGGTTCTGTGTTACTGCATTACGTAAAAAAATGTGCCTGTTTTTGTTCATATGCATGAGAGAAATCTAAAACTGGACAACTCATACAACTTTACACTTTCAATACAATTTAAAATGAAATGGTGAATGGGTTTCCATTTTAGATCTTTAGGTTTGCCAAACATGCACAGACAGATGCATTTCCTTTCATTATTCCAATCATTAGTATCGGCCGCTTCAGTTTTTTGGGGGTTTTTGGCTTTTATTTTACGAGACGACGATTGAAAAGGCAAATTTGAGTCTTGTCATTCTTAAAAATTGGAAACTCTGTTGTTTTTGGAAGATCATGCCATGAAAAAGGAAGCCCATTCTCCTACTTTGGAATGGTAGCAAACTGATGCATAGAAAAGAAGGCGACAAAACCTTTAAAATATCAAACATGTACAATTTTAGCTGGTAGTCCTTCATTTCCAACAACATGGAATCAAACATGGGTACACAGCACTTGCAGATGGCTTTTTTCCCATTCAGATAAGCTGTTTGATGGGTGGACTTTGAGCTAGAAAGTGTGAAGACCATCCATCCAGTCACAACGGTTATAATCATAAGACTTATTTGCAAATGTCATTTGCCCATGTTTGATCTGAATATAAGTCTTCAAAAAGAAGTTTAGGGTATTTTTTTTGTGCACTTGTCATCCTAATTTGCATGCCAAACCTCTTCACACTGTTAATTTTCAATCACTTACAACTCAACTGCACCTGGTGATGGAGGAGCTGTAATTCTCATTGGGGTGGATTATGGACTTCAGTATAATTCAAAGAGCCCTCACGTCCCTCTTGACGCTGTTAGTCATGGACTCCTCCCTTGTGCACACAGAAAGACGGCGAGTTGTGGTCTAGCCTCCTGTCTGCCCGGGATCTCGAGGCAAACTCCCCTCCTAACATCCAGGAAAATGTGTTGGAAGAACCAGAGAACGGCCTCTCAAAGCTTTGCAGAGAAGAAAAACTAGAATCCACAGCTGAAGTCTTGAATGAAGAAGGGGAAGGGTCATGGTGGCAAGGAGTGAATGTACCTGTAGGAGAACTGGACCGAGATGTTTGTGAGCTTGATCGTCTTGACATTGGACAACACAAGTTTTGTGTGACCTCGCCAAACACGGAGAGATTTGACGAAAACGAGAATATTACTGAAAAATTAAGAAAAGATTCTGTGTGTTGCGTTCCGGGTGAGAAAGATAAACCAATTGAAGATAGAAAAAAGGTAAAAGGATGCTCTTATCTTTACTCAGAGGACAAAGTCCAGCACCAAACATGTGACTCAGGCAAAGTAGAAGATGCAGGACTTCCCCATGTTCAATCGTCAATGGTGCAGAACTCTGTCAATGTTGACATCAATTCCAAGCAGGAGTCGAAGGAATCCGTTAATGGGCACATTAAACAAGAGACAGACACAGTAGCTGGGAAAGTGGCGGCCAGCAGCAGCTATGTTTTTGGGTATTTTGCTGGAAAGCTGTCTGAAGCGTACAAAGACGCTGGTAGAAGGCTACAAGGCACACGTGACCTCATTCGAAATGTCCGAGTGGATGAAATGAAGGTGATAGTCTCTCAGTATGTGACCATGGTGTCCAAAGAGCTGCCACTGATTCACCGAGCGCAGCGTAAACCGGAGCCAGAACCTTGCATCCTTGCAGACAACAAAGTCAGTTTGGTTGATCAACCAAGGGATTGCGCCCTTAGTTGTCCACAGAAATTCAGCGTGTCTACAATCCCAGGCGTCTCAGGATGGCCCGAAGGCTCTGTGTCATCTCTCAAAACCACATGTCCTGAAGTGTTTCATCAGAGGCTGGTCCAGCTGCCGCCAGCGTTGTCTCAGCTGCAGCCACTTACATCCCAGAAGATGCTAGGAAAGTTGGAATCTCTGGTTCCTCAGATGAATGTCAGCAAACTTTTGAGTATCTTCTGGCTCAAAACTGCCAACTGTAAGCAACCAATCCCAAAACCTGGCTGCTTGCTTTTGACAGCAAAGGACATTATAGTGGTGGCAAGTGAAAAGAAATCAGAGGACATCTTAGCTGTTTGTCACCATTTTAATCTCCTGGAAATCAAGGAGGTCCAGATAAGCTTGGCAGGGCAGCACATTCGCCTGATTGGCTGGACCGGAGACACCATCTTGGTTGTCTTTACCCACAGCAAAGAGCTTACTCAGGAGTTTTGCAAGGCTTTACTGAAGGTTCTCTCTCCTGAGAAGTTCTCTGAAGATCACCCGTTACTAACTGATGATCTCATGGTCCTCTCTCTGGATTGGACGTCGCGTGTTCCTGACATCGTCCTGGACAATGGCATTCACATCACCACTAGATTCAAGCGGGTCCTTGCAGACCTGCTCTACATCATCCACGGGAACATGGATGGTCCTGGCAAACCTTCTCTGGCACACATTTGTCCTCTGCTCTACACCAGCGTCAGGGTCAAGAACCCTACCCGAGTGCATCAGGACGCCATTTTTCAGTTTCTCCTGACGGACACTCACATGGCTCTTCTCCGGGAGGACGGCGTCTTTCACCCGGTGCCACGGGGCTCCACTCGGGTTCCTGCCAAGCCCCAGTTTCAGGGACTCGATGTCCGAAGGCGTTCAGACATCAGATGCTTGCTTGTAAGACAGAGTGATAACTGCGTAGTGGTTGATATCACGTTCACAACTCACAAACCACAAACTCGAAGGAGGAAGGTGGAGTCCAGACGAGGCTCGGCTGACGTACCCTCTGTCTCTCATTCCAGTAGCCAGTGCGATTCCTGGAAGTTGTCTTTTGGTTGCACTTCAGAAGCTGTGATCTTGATAAATCATCTTTGTACCTGAGTTACTCACCTAATAATGGTGTTACCTGGAGTCAATCGCAAATGCAGTGTCCTTACCAACCTTACCAAAGGAGGAATTTTAAAAAGAAAGAAATGATCAGCCACCTTATTTGCTTCAGGATGCCTAAAAAGGTGATTCATCATTGAGTCAAAGTAAAATGGACACATCCTAAAGTATTTTTAGAATTTATTTTAAACATTTTATAAACTTTTCAGCCTGTAATTCAGATATTATTCTGTCATCCAGCATTTTTGCCACAAAGTTCTAAGATTGTCTTTTGAGATTAAGATGCACAGACCATGCTGGTTTGTATTAGCTGTGATCTCTTGTAATGGCTGTAGTTCATTTGTAGTCATAATAAATGAATCAGTTGTATTTGTGAAAGTTTAATGTTTTTTGGCTGTGTCTATTTCCTGCTTTTAGTCATGTTGACGATTCTTGATTATTCTTGTTTAACTTTTGATCTTATTTGTTTCAAAGGGAAAATGCTGATGTCACTTAATCGCACCGTTTGGTCTAAAATTTTGCAGCTTGCACTTTAAGAAAAATGATTGTGATGTGATGACTTGAAGAAAATGGGAGGATTTGTCGTGCTGTGATTACAGATGAACTGTGATTAGTTTGTATCTGATTAATGTGCCTCTAAAAATTGCAATGAGAACGTGTTAGTTGTGTAAACAGATTAATAAAGATTGAAATTTCCATGATTATTGTTGCCTGATTATATTTAGTAATCCCAGTAAATCATTTTTGAAATCAAATTCGAGAAATTGATTCACGACAATTGTTGTAATTTTTTTCTGAGTCAACCCTTTACTCTCCACCTCTTCCTTCTTCTCTCTTCCTTTCCTGTCTTTTTTTCCCTTCCCCCGATGACTTCCTCTGCAGCACCTGGTCTCTCGCTCTCTTGTGGCGAGCACCGACGGCCTTCAGGATCCCGTCAAAATTTGCATTCCTCGTTACGTTCTCCGCGGGCAGGGGAAGGACGAGCACTTTGAGTTCGAGGTGAAGGTGAGTTCACTCAGCTGGTGTTTATCTTCATCACTCACTCGTCTTTCACTGTGCATCTCTCTCTGGCCATGTCTGTTTTATTTTACAATGTAATCCATTTTCACTTTTTTTTAATATGTTGAACATTTCAAAGGTTTCATGCTTATTAACGTAAAAGTAGTTTGGTTGTTCATCAGTCCCATTGTTGTCAATGCGATATGTCAAGAAGAGCTAGAGGGATTTTTTTTTTTCAAACTTTGCATGAATGTCCACTTGGACTCAACAATGAACTGATGAGTTTTTGGTAGTCATTGGTCAAAGGTCAAGGTCACTGTGACCTTGGTGGTTTCATTTTGGTGAATGTGATAGCTAAAGAACAAATTACAATTTGGCACATATATTCACTCGGACTCAACAATTAACTGATTGGATATCGATGGTCAAAGGTCAAGGTTATTGTGACCTTGCATCTGCCTCATTCTCATGAACGTGATATCTCAAGAACACCATGATTGAACTTTAACTTTGACACAAAAGTCCGCTTAGACTGAAGAATTAACTTCAAGTCAAAGGTCAAGGTCAGTGTAACCTCACAAAATACGTTTTTGGCCATAACTCAAGAATTCACATGTTAATTATGACAAAACTTCACACAAATGTCAAACAGGATAAAATAATGAAGTGATGACATTTTATATCCAAAAGGTCAAAGGTCCTTTATGTTGTGAATAAAACACTTTTCTGTGTACTACTCAGCGTCATTTGGTCAGATACTGAATTGGTGACTCTAATCTTGAAACTGTGCTGATTGTATTGATTTCACCGACATGGGTGGAGACTGCCGGAGAAACTTGACTGATGTTGGGAGGCAGTAATTCTTGTTGATCTTTGTGTTGTACATTAGAATTACACAGTATCAGACCTGAGTTTGTACCCTGAGAGCTTGAGTGTAAATGTTTGTCAGACTTCTGATCTCTACATTGAACGTGTCGCTCTCCCTGATCAGATCACTGTGATGGAAGAGACGTGGACTGTGTTCAGACGTTACAGTCGCTTCCGGGAAATGCACAAGAGCCTCAAATTCAAGTATCCAGAGGTGAGACAGTTTGATATGCTTTTACAACAGTTCAGTCGGTTGAGACACTTTGCCAGGGACAAGTCTCAGCTGTGAGCTTTGTATGATGTCACTGAAGTGTGTGATGTCCTGGCCTCTGCTTCAGCTGGCAGCTCTCGAGTTCCCTCCCAAGAAACTGTTTGGAAACAGAGACGAGCGAATGGTCGCCGAACGCCGGAATCACTTGGAGGTAAGACAGTTAATACGGTTTCAGGAATATTAATGTTAGAAGCTGAGATGTCGCGGTCACTCTGTGCTGTTGTTTTACAGCGTTATCTGAGGAACTTGTTCCGGGTGATGCTGTCGTCCTCCAGTTCTCCTCTTAGAGCCGACGCAGACGGCGGTTTTCATCTCACCAAACACGCCATCTGTGAGTTCTCGCCATTCTTCAAAAAGGGCGTCTTCGAGTACAGCAGCCACGGCACCGGCTGACCTGACAGCAGAATTAGATTTTTGCCAAAACCAAAAGATAAAAAACTGCTCGGTGCCTTTTCTCCAGCGTCTCTGCTCAGGAGAATCTCCTCAGAAGGTCAAAGAAGGAAAAACATGCAGGTCAGTTTCCTCTCCGCCCTCCCGTCATCCTGCGAGACAAAGATCTGACTCTTCAGCTCTTAGTTTATGTGCAAACTTTATCATGAATGTCAAAGTAGGACATTCAGTGCTCTGTTTAAAGAGTTTAATTTAACTACATTATGGCAATAAAGGTCTATATTGAATATATTTACATGCAGCTTTGGTATTTATGGTAACTCCCTCATGGTAACTGTGCAACTCTAAAAGCAGAACAAAAACATTGACACTGCCAGGGTTGCAGCTGGAAACCAGTTTATCCTGAAGGTTTGATCTGCTGCTGAAACAATAAGGTCATTCATTAAATAATCCAGCAAAAAAAAGTAATCTATCAAAGTAAGTGTCAAACATTTACTTGTTTTGCTTTGCTATTTTTCTCACTTTAATATCACTGTAAACTGAAAATCTTTGGACTGTTGGATAAAACAATATGTTTGAAGAATCCTGGAAATTATGTTGGGCATTTTCACTCATGTCTGAAATTTTTTTACAGACTCAACAATAAATTTATTAAGAGAGAAAAAAAAGGGATTTGTAATAGCAATGATCATTAATTGTAGTTTAATCACACAATGGACTTTGAACTTTCGTTTCTTCTTCAGTGAGCAGGGCGAGCGAGATTCGGCTCTATGGAGCAGCTTGTGTCAAGGTCACAGTAACTCTGTGTACGACTTTGTGTGTGTCCGGAGATCACCACGAAAAAGGAAACATGCTTGAATTCGTCCGTCATGCGGTTTGAATGGGACACAGAGGGATTTTTAGTACAGCCGAGACGTTGAAGCTTACGTCCAAAAGAATGATTTGTTGTCAGACTGTTGTGCTGCTGCTCACTGTGACTCCAGCACTGTTTGTAGTTAAAGAGCATGAAAACCTCTGTAACTCTGAGGAAGTGAAACTGAATCTCACAAGCTGATCTCACTCACGAGACTGAGCATGTTTACACGCACACTAATCTGCCACTGTAATTCTGAATATGAAAAACCAGCACTGAATAACGGCTGCAAAGACACACTAAGACATTTACTGACACTAAATTGTAGATTTTTAACAAACTGTTGAACTGTTAAAAGTTTCAACTAAGTACACACTGCTGCTAAAGATGGCTGACAAAGTCCAAAAGCTCCCTGTGCCCATCTGTAAACGTTTATATAAAGTGTCAAATGAAAGGTTTTCCTTGGAGTAATGCATGTAGTACAAGAACCGAGCTTTTCATCGGCACAAACAGGAGTTGAGGGAGTTTAACTTCTCTTAATTCCCAAGTGTGGCGTTATCCCAAGGATTGTTACAGTGCCACTGAAATCCAAAATTTGCCATTTGTCTTATTTGTCCAGACTTACACTCATCTTTACTTTTGTTGTGACCTGAAAGGACATTTTGGGATTTTGGAGAGTGCGTTTATGAGGCTTCATCTACGAAGTGACAGAGTTTGAAAATATGGAAAACTAAAACCAGTTTGTTCCCTGTTGGCGCGCCTCTGTGCTCTAATCATTTATTTTACATGTTTTTTTGCTTTTTAAACAACAGCATGGTCGTTAAAATTAAACAAGATGGAAGTTTAGAGAGACGTTTAAAATTTTAAAGGACAACTAGAGCCGAGGGGATGATTGACAGTCGTGAAAAGCCACAAACAGGGTTGGAAATAAATGTTTTTGTCCTCCTGCCACTTTAGCTGCTGGACTCCTCAATATACCAGCCACTCAGTAGATTTTTGTTTTTTGTTTTTGGCTGTTGAGTGAAGCAGATGTAACAGCCACATGCATGCTTTAACAGCGTTTGGCTGGTGTTTGGTGCTGATTTCCAACCCTGGCCACAAACCTGTGAAACAAATGATTAGTGCAGAGCGATGCAGCCTCAGAAGGTGGTGGTGTTTAGTTGTACTCACGACCGTTCTTCTCTCCAAACCAGCACAAATTCAAACATTTCACTCAGCAGTTCCAAGGACGTCTTTCCACTCAGTACTCAGAGACACATAATTCATTCAGAGGGAATATATTTAGTCCCACCGGCAGCTCAACAATATTTATTTCAGAGCTGATTTTATTTTTATTTTCCAATAAACTGGATCAGCGATTGGATCCTGAAGTCTTCCAGCGCCTCACTGTTGTGTTAGCAGCTGCGTGAACAGGAAACAGGTTTGAATTTAACACTCGTGGAGTTTAATTTTCCTGACTGCTTTTTTCATAAGCCATACTGTGTGTATATAGAGTGTAATTGTTGATGTGTATAGTTTTTCTATATGATACGCTTGTATGCAATGTAAACTATTGACATTGAATGTCAGTAAAGTGAATGTACCACAGCACTCTGACAGTGTGGTGTTTTTTTCCCAGTTGAACAATTAAAGTTAAAGGTTAAAGTTAAAAATTTTGAGAAATATATTTATTTATATTTATTATAAAGACTGGAAATGGAGGGAAACAGCTAGTCTAGCTCTATGCGGAGGAAACAAAACCTGCCGACTAGAATGATCGATCTTTTTTCTCTCACCTGTATACAAACCAGGTTTAAAAATGACACACTGTGCTCCACTAGTTGCCTCATGCTGACAACAAGGCCTCGGGAAGTCACTGGTTCCAGCCGACAAATCAATGTGTTTCCCAAAATGTTAAACTGTTGAACAAAATGAACTTTGTGTTTCTGTTTTCAGACTCAACTGAGAATGCCTTGAGAGAAGTTCTTCAAAATAAATTTGGCCATAATTCAGTAGTTCATGTTAGTTATGACAACATTTCACATAAATGTCAGTGTTAATCACCTGGAGAATGCACGGTCAGGTGCTGGGCACTACTCTTGTGCCCTACTACTTTGAAGGTGGCGGCAGCAGGTTGCATCTGAGGTTGCTAAGTGGTCATAACCAGCACTGTATCATAACCTATTCACCAGAGTGCAGAGCTGATCTTCTTCCATGCGCTGTTTTTCAGTGTGTATTAGGCCCAAAATATCGTCTGTGCGACAGATGTAAAGCTCTGACAGTTCTGTGCTAACATGATGAACACCATATTTATCACAGACTGACAGTTAATGATGAAGGGATAGATATCAGTCGGTCCTTGTTGCATAACATGTAGTGTGGACTGCTGCATTCCAAAAGAACTCAGGGTGCAGCCATCAAACCCTAAAAAAAGGTGCTTGGGAATGCGTGTGTGTCGCTGTGGTGTTTGAGTGCGTCTGCTGCTTGTCTACATTGAAAACAATGAATTTGAGGGCGCAAACATCGCAGCATGTGTGCGGCTCCTGATAGGATAAGACAAAATAATAGAACCAGGTGATTTAATAATGTTTTCACATATAGTTCTCTTTAAACAAACCAAACTCGATCCTCTTAACCCTTGTTACCCTTCAAAAAATCTGCCTGTGTAGATATAAACATCTCATTCTAAGGTAACAAACTTTTTGTTTTCATTCTTAGTTCCAGTGAAAACACTTTATTATGTTCAGTTTCTGCCAATACACCCCCCCTAGTCCTACACACTGGACCTTTAGGAAGTTAAAAATGTCTTGAGTCAAAACTGATTTGACCAAAATATAGTTTATTGTTGTTTCACAACATGACATTTGTGATTCAGTGTTTACCTGGTAAACACACCGTCAGCACCAACAGGAAAACATGAATTACCAGCAGCAGGATGGTTTGATAACAAAGATAAAGTAAATATTATATTTGTTTAAATAGAAAATCTGCAGCAGTGAACTGCATAATAATTTTCCTATGTAACGTGTCTTTAGGGAATGATGCATTGAGAGAAAGGCAGAGAGGTCAAGTGCTCTGGGTGTGGAGAGGTAGAGCAGGTGAGTGAACACCTAACACCTGGAGGAGTTCAGTGTTGGAGGGGGGTCCTGTGCCCCGCACGATCTGCTGTGAGGGCCTGAAGGGGAGGTCGTACTGAGGGACACTGAACGCCTTCAGCTTCTCCTTGCAGGTCTGCAGCAGGTGGTCGTACTCCTGCAGGTCACATGTTGACATCATCATTAGCAGAGTGTGACATTAACTCTGCAGCAGTGATCACTCTCAGTCAACCTTTTTAAGTTACTGACCTTACAGTCTTTGGCCAAGTCGCTCTGCAAGGCGCTGATGGCGACCTGTTTAGACTCCAATACTTCCTACAAGCAAGAAAAACACATACTATGACTCTATGACATAGAGATGTGTGTGTGAGTGAGTGAGGATGATTCCCCTTTAATAAGAGTTGCAAAAATATTGAATTTAAAATTAGTAGTTTTGTTGCATCTCCGTCTGTAATTTTCGACCCGCACCTGCTCTCTATTCTGTCAGACAAATGAATGCACATTTTAACTTGTGCAAAAATAAACTTAAAATGACACTTGGATATAAAAATGTACCTCGAGTTTGTTTGCGGCGCTGCTGCCTGCAGTTTGGTCGATGTTAGAGGACGCGAGTGCGGTGCAGAGCTGAGCCTCCGTTTTCTCGACTGTTCCCGTCAGCGCTGCCAACTTCTTCTCCAGCAACATCTCCTTCAGGCCGCTCTTCTGCTGCATGTCCAGGATGGCCTCCCTCTGCTTCTTCAGCAGGTCATCACGCTCCTGCTGAACCTGAAGAAGGCATGTAGATGAAGACCTGCCGGGCTGAATGAAGGTAAAACTTGTGACGAGGTGATCGTTTACCTTCTCAAACGCCTGCAGCAGCATCTCGTGCTCCATCGCCAGGTCTCTCAGCTCCTTATCGATGACCTTCAGTCGAGCTCTACTCCTCTGTCAGACACATTATCAGCAGTTTGGAGGAAAATTAGTATGTTTTTTATGGCGTTCATTGTTTCAGTCAGTTACAACATTTTATCTGCTTCACTTTACTTTAAAGTTGTTGAATAAATCATCCAATAAAGTGCAACACTGAGATAACTACAGCAGCGTGGCAGGTGAAAGTACACACCGGTATTAATGCTGCAAATTTATATTAAAATAACCATCTCTTGGCACAGTGGAACAGTGTGTAGTGTGTCCTGATGCTCTCTCTGAGCTCTGTGCAGTGAACGCACCGTCTCCTTGTCCATGGCCTGGTTGTATTCTTCCAGCTGCTGCTGGAGCTCGGGCAGCTTCTCCTCGGCTTCCTGCAGCGACTCTCGCAGATGTTTGTTCTTCTGCTCGGCTGCTGAAAGCTCTTTCTGGACTTGTGCGTGCACCTTCGTCAACTTTGCAAGTTCCATCTACCAAAGAACAAAACAAGCACGTGACACAGAAAACGAGAGACACGTCAGACCTTAGTTTACGAGCCGCAGTCAGGACAACCCAGAAATAAATGTGAAGGAATAATACAGGTGTTTTTTTATGAGTGACGCAAAATTCAGAAACATCTTTTTGAACACAATACAAAATATTTGCGACTTTTTTTAATCGTAGCTCCAGAGACTTTTTTCTGTGGGAGCAAAGGAACTATTTGCAAACTGTGATTATTTGAAGGTGGAGAAAAATGTGTTTAAAACTCTGATTGGCTGAAGAGACACAGTGGTAAGAAAATGTATTCATGCATAAATCAGCCATTCCTCAAAAGCAAATCATTAATCAGTTCTAACAAAAAAAAGAGATATGATTTGTTGTACTGAACTATTTATCCTCTGTGTTTTTGCTCATCTGTTCAGTTTGTGTCTTCTTTCTTTCCGTGGGGAGTTTCGTACCTTCAGAGACTTGTGATCCTCCAGTAGTTTGTTTTCATGGGAGGAGAAGTACTCCTCAGCCTTTTTGAAAGCGTTGGCTTGGTCCTGTACCAGAGTCTCAGCCCGACGGTAGAGTCTTTCCCTGAGGTTAACAGTCTCAGCCTCCAGCTTCTTTTTCTCTGTTGACTTAATTGACTGCATTGTCTTGTCGTATTTCGCCTCAATTTCTATTTTAATAGCAACAGAAGGGGAAATGTTTATCACAGTTTATGACTGTAGTTTTTTAAATTCAACTCAGAAATGGAAACTGGGTTTATTAATTCACCCATGACTCTTCTTCCGTAGTCGTTCCTCAGCTCTATTAACTCCACCTGGTGTTTCTGTTGAGAAGTAAAAGGCCACAGGTTTGTGATACAGCTGATAAAAATAAGAGACAACTGAATGACAAGAAAAACAAAGTGTAACAGTGGAGCCAGACTCACCAGGTCTAGCTCCATGATGAGGTTTTCGTTGTGGAGCTTCTTCTCTCTTAAGTCCACCTGCAGGCCGTGCACTTCCCTCCGGAGCTTGAGCTCTGACTGTGTGTGCTGGTTCTGGATCAGCGAGGTCGAGATGACGCCGTCCGTCTTCAGCTCGGAGATGGTGTTTTGGTGTTCGAAGAGGACGTGCTTCAGCTTCTGCTTGTACTCCTGGGCACCAAACCATCAAACAAGGTGTTACGATGTGAAATTCATTCAATGATCAAATGTGTTTTTACTGTGAAAATGACTCTGACGTTCAGTCTACTCAGTTTGATCAGTGAAGTCATGCCGTGATAATGTGATCATCATCATCATCATCATAGGAAATGTACACG
This sequence comes from Epinephelus cyanopodus, assembly GCA_026686955.1. Taxonomy (NCBI): domain Eukaryota; kingdom Metazoa; phylum Chordata; class Actinopteri; order Perciformes; family Serranidae; genus Epinephelus; species Epinephelus cyanopodus. The sequence continues at coordinate 3,121,436 of CM048916.1, read as the reverse complement.
GCAAATATGGTTTCTTTCTTTGCAACATCTCAGATATATTTTTTAAACCCACACTGCCTTTGATTTAACATCAGAACAGTGCACAAAGTCTCAGACATGTAAAGAATAATTTAAAGAATATTTCTGAAGGTTAAAAAACAGAGTGGACACGTAAAAGAGAATGTACAGTCTGCAGGTTTTGACAGATGATAGTGTGGACATATCAGGCTGTACAGGACTGAGAAGCAATATAAAACAAAGTAAATCTACTTATTTGTATATTTACTTTTTTTTTTTTTTTTAATTTTAACAGCTCTTAAATTTTCTTCTGGTCACTTTTGTTTCTCTTATTCTCTAAAACTTGTCAGCATGTAATCAAAAATACAGTGTAAAAACCGAGAATGTATGAAATATTCCAGTAAAATATAAAACAAGTGTCTGTCTGTGTGCGCATGCAGCTCACAGTGATCTCCACTCGGTGGCGCTCCTCTGCCTCCTCCCTCTCCCTGTGTCTGTTCCTGATCTTGGCCTTCGTCTCCTCCAGGCTCCTCTTGGAGATTTCCCAGAAGGCCTGGATCTTGTCCCTCTCCAGCTGGAAGTAGCTCCTCTCCTCCCGCTCTCTGTCCAGCTCCTCTCGGAGGCGGACGATGTGCTCCTCCAGCTGCAAGGTCACACACGTTTGTGTCAGTTTTGTGTGAGGCTGCTGTCACCTGCTGTGTGAGGTTTACCTGCACACAGCAGGTGACGGCAGCACCGTGCAGCACATACAGTAGAGCCAGGGCTGCAGGTTGTGTGGTAAATATGCGATAACCTTGTTTAGTACCACCATAATGATATTTCTTATGATTAATAAACAGAGAGTGCACTCAGTTTTCAGCTGCTCTCACTATACGGCTAAAATACAACAAATTCCTCGTTGAATTAAAAAAATTTGGGAAATTATTTCCACCATTGTTTTATTAAACAAAATTAACCGAACACAAAGTTCACCAATAATGATCAGAGTGCAGTTTTCTACCGATATCGACTAACTCAAAAAATCTTTGCGTTCAATATCTCAGTTTTTTTTACGATGTGTTTACTGTGACAGCTGACATCATGATGATGATTAAAAAAACAGTTTGTGCAGCCATAGTAAGAGCTCGCTAATCAGTCCTCCTGAACTACCTGTTAGTATTCATTCGTTTTTGTTTTTTGTTTTTTTTTCACTTAGAGGTAAAGTCACAGAGTCGGATCACAAGACGTCTCAAAGGTCAATAATCAGTAATGTTCAGGCTTTAAAGGTCCCATTAAGGGTGGTCGATATGGCCTTAAAATAATATCGGGATATTTCAGGGTATTTTAGCGATAACGATATATGTGACGATATGACAAATTAGTAAAAAAATATTTTATTAATAATTTAAGAACATAGAATTGCAACAGAATCAGTGATCTAGTTTCACAGTTTGCTTCAAATATTCAGTAAAAACTAAAATGATGTTTCATTTCTTCAGTTTGTGAACAACAGTAACTCAGAGTGAGATTCAGATTCTGTCACAATATTAATAGTTCAACTAAATAAAATCGACCGCTAATTGCACATTTAAACAAATGTCCGCTGGGATCTATATATATATATAAATCAACAGCTGATTCCCTTCTTTTAGTAAAATCCTAAATGACTGAGTCAATCAGCTTGTAGTTTAATTGGTTACTTGTAATTTAACGTACTCAGTATGTTCGTATATTACTATAAAACATTATATTGTGTTTTCTGATGCCTTATTCTGTAAGCAAGCAACTTAATAAATGATCTATAACTTATATTCAATAAGCTGAGAAAAAGGAAGTATTTAAGTACAAAGTTTAAGTACCTCAAAGCTGAGCAAAGTATTTGAGTAGATGTACAGTACTTGTGCTGGATAACTCGTCTGGGACTAATGGGTCAAAAAATGCATTTTCTTCACGCATTAAATTACATTTTTATTAAATTTAATTCTCTGTTCTTTAATCACACAGTCAGCCTGCATTTCAAACTCAATGTGGTCGAGTACAGAACAGTAACAACAATGTGTGTCTCAGTCTGGACTGCTGTGTGTGTGTGTGTGTGTGTGTGTGTGTGTGTGTGTGTGTGTGTGTGTGTGTGTGTGTGTGTGTGTGTGTGTGTGTCTGCACACAGTTTGAAAGTTTGGATGCTAAAGCTAGTTAGCTGTGTTAGCATCGCCCGGCAGCTCTGACCTGATCCTTGGACATCTCATCCGTTGACAGACCGTCCACCACGGCGGGCGACTTGCCCTTCGCAGCCTTTTTGCTTTTAGTCTTTGGAGGCTGGAGAGAAAACACAGCGACATTTAGCCTCACGAGCAAAACACCGCTCTGTTAGCTAGCTACCACATGCTAACAGCCTCCACACGAAGCAGAAGCTAAGCTACCACATGCTAACAGCATCACTGTGATAAAACAAGTTCACTCACCATCGTCGAATATTATCGTGCAGGTTCACAGCTGACGACAGTGACAACAAACACGCGTTGAAGCTGTTCGCTAACGTTAGCTTAGCCGCAGAGTCTGCTGCATGTACACAAGACACACTGTCATGGCAACGGAGTGTGTGTTTTTTCTCTTCAAATAAATCTTTATTGAAAGAAGTTCTGAATAATTTACAACCCTGCGACTTGTGCTGCTGCACGTGATATATATCTATATAAAATGCGTTATAAAAAATAAATAAGTATAGAAATAAACAGATGAATGTAATTTATAATAAAACAGGACAGACATAAACAGCTTAGATTTATTCTACATTGTTATACAACTACAGTTATCTGTTTCTGTTATTTATTTATTCTGTATTTTTGTATTTATTAATCTGTTTCTGTATTTATTAATATACAAAGATAAAAATAATGTTGAAAAATGTGGAATTGCAGAGAATTTGAAAAACATGTATAGAAATAAATGCATGAAAAAATGCATAAAATAAAAATAGAAAAGTGTGGAAATAATTAGATAAATACACAAATAAAACAAATTAAACTCATAATAAAACAGGACAGAAATAAATAGCCTATCTTAAAGTTATTCTACATTGTTATACAACCTGAGTTGTTAATTTTTAGATTAATTAATCCTTACTGTATTTATTTTTGCATTCATTCATTCATTCCCATATATATTTATTTATTTCTGTATTTATCAATATGTAAAGATAAAATATTTTTTTAAATGTGGTATTGCAGAGCATTGAAGAACAAATATAAGAATAAATGCATAACACAAAATTAATAATTATGGAAATAAGTAGATACATGTACAAATAAAAGAAATGAATGTTATGATATGATAAAACATGACACACCAGAATAGAATAGAATAGTACTTTATTGTTGTTATACAAGTACAACGAAATTAAGACGGGCATCTCTCTCATATACATAAAAACACCAATGGCTAATACCATTGTGTGGTATTATTAATTTTACTTAATAAAAATACACTGAATGGGAAGAATTTAAACATTACAGTTTAATAGCTGTTTTTGTATTTAACAAAAGGATCATTACAAAGTTACAATGTTCATTTGCTGTCACTGTACAACACGGGTTGAACAACGAAATGCAGTGGTGGAAAGTAACTAAGTACATTTGCTCAGGTTTTAAGGTACTTGTACTTTAATGGAGTATTTCAGTTTTCTGCTACTTTATATCTGCTCTCTAATAATACACCTTAGAGAGCAATACTGTACCTTAACTTCACCACGTTTATCTGATAACATTGCTGAGTGAGAGAGAATATTTCAATTTATTCAAAAAAATATCTTGCTCCTGAGCAATGTGTGATTTATTAGAACATGTAATTTTCTTTGTGTTCAATAATATGTTACTCCACATCTCATCCTCCAGGTTGGATCCAAATTCTTCCTCCCAAGATGTTTTACCATTGATAGTGGGGATACTGGCAAACATTTGTTTGGACTTTAATACCAGTGACTCATGACTTCACTGAGACTTGAGACCTTTTGTTCTACTTTATTTATTAGTTTCCACTTTTTCTCACTGGGAGCAAACAGTTTGAAATAATAATGTGCCCCCATTTAAAAAACAAAAGGAACAACAGTAATAGACAAAGTGTGTATGTGTGCGCACACGTGCCTGCGATTTAAGGTTCTGCAGCAGATGTTGAGAACCAGCAATACTTCAACCTTCCAGCTGATCAAGCAGGTATGTAATAAAAGGTTAAAAGAGCTCCAGCAACACTTGTGGTATGAAAAACAACTTTATTGGCTTGTGGCCTTCATCAGGGTCATGGCCACAAGCCAATAAAGTTGTTTTTCATACCACAAGTGTCGCTGGAGCTCTTTTGACATTTTCCAGTGTCTCCTCACCCTCCATGCACCTTGTGAATCGGTGAAGTTGTGCCAGAAACCACTTTCTACTTCATGTAACAAAAGGTTGCCATACACTGTTAAAACTGTCTTTAGATCCTCGTACTGCAAACCTTATCTTCTCTAGCTTCAAAATTGTGCTGTATCTCTCACCCAAAATGTTAAAAGACGGGGAGTCGCCTGCTTCCTATTAAGTAATATAAGTCATCTGGCTAAAAGGGCGACATTAGCAATGCAGTTTGACTTTGCCCTAGGAAGATGACTGTCTTCACTCTGAATACCAAAAATTGCTGTAAGAGGAATTGGATCAATTGTTTTTCCAAGTATTTTGGAAGAAGGGCTTTAAGAATGAAGCACCAGTAAACTGAGAAACTCGGGTAAGACCAGAATGTACGAGCTAGTGTTGCAGGGGAACTTTTACATCTATTACAAGAGTCATTGACCGATGAACACATCTTTGACATTCTGACTTTAGACAGATGAAGTCTGTGTATCAGGTTTGAGACTTTTGACTTGAAAATACTTGACACCTTCCCCACAAGCCCAAATATGAAACAGTATGTTATTCAACAAAATGTGTCACAAATAACTTCATTTCCTGATTCGTCTAAAAGTAACACTATTTAATTCCAGGAAGTCAAGACTTAATTCGCCCAGATTAACTTTGTTTGAACCAGTGTGACAGCATCCAGTCAAGTTGCAGAATAGAACTATGAAGATCTAACGTTAATTATTGAGCGTATAAAAGCATTTTGTTCACGTATAAAAACAACAGGGTGAGCCACAAAAACCAAACTGCAGTCTGCAAAACCTGCTGGTCGAACATAACAGGCGAAGATGCAACAACTTCCAACTTTGTCATTTAAAGATGCACAGAGAACAGTGAGTTGATGCTAATATTAACATAGGGAGCTAATGCTTAGCTAATGTCTTAACAGCTAAATGCAAACTTTAAAAAAGCATCAATGATTTTTGCAAATTTGATAATATTGGCATTAAATTTGGCGTAGAGCACATTTTAACTTGTCTGGGACCGAAACTCAAAGTTCAGGAATTGGGACGTGTCTTGACGTGGGAGTTGACATATTTGTGACTTGCAAAACAATGACTTGGTCCCACCTCTGGTCGGCACTGACACTGACCAGTCAACTAAAGGGCGTAGCCACTGTGACTGTGACATCACTAATCGGTTTGTGAGATCTCTGACATGTTGGTCATCTCCATCTTGGATTTCTTGAGCAGGAAGTGACCATATTTGAACGAGAGGGTAGAGGTAACCGTAACGCTAGCTACTCGCTTGGTTAGCGCGGTGCATCATTATTTTTTACATGTAAAATTGGACATTTTAACGTGGGTGTCTACGAAAATTGACCCGCTCTTGGAGCCAGCCTCATGTGGCCATTAGAGGAACTGCAGCTTTTGGCACTTTTTTTTTTGGCTTTATTTTTCAGTCCTGCAGGTTGCCGCCTAATGCTGGCAGCTCACCATCATTTCCTGCCTGTGCTGGATGTTGTGCGAGAGAATACACACACTCCTCACTGCCGCGTCCTTTAGCTGTTAGCTTGGTGACGGAGCTGTACAGATGATTATTGGATGGCGTGGAGGTCCTTGGCGTTTCACTGACACTTGTCCAGGAGTATGGACTTTCAAAATGAGACTCCCTCCCTGGCTGCTCCGGTGCAGCTTCAATCTCCTCGTAAATCACTTCAGTTACAGTTTTGTTCATGTCTGCGTTTCTCTCCGTTATGTTTTTGGAACAGAGTTTTAGGGTAAAGATGACCAAAAGCACCAGCACAGCACCCAGGACTACACCAAAAGGGACTTTCCACAAGTCTGAGGGTTGTTGGTTCTCTGTGTCTGCAGTGAGTATCTTCTGGTCTGGGCCAAGGCCGAAACCCAGTCCATCGTTTCTCTGTGTGACTGGAGCCTGTCCAGCACTGGGGACGACCATGTTGGGATCTGTTGTCACTTCCAGATATACTCGTGTTTTATTGCACAAGTATATTGTAGTATCAGAGAAGGTAACATTTCTTATTACCAGGGAGTTATCGTCCAGGGAACTGTAGCGTTGGTCACTTACTTTCTTGATGCCATTTTTGACAGTGACGAGATTCACCTTTTCGCCGCTGATGTAGCGGCCCCATGTCACGTGTCCCTTCACATGAGGACAGGGCAGCGTAGCCACCGCGTGCTGCGGCACAGTAATTTTGGTAGGGTCTGTAAAGTAAAGAGGCAGCAATGAGTGAAACAGTTTTTTGGTCAACTTTTCTGTTAATTGTCTTCATGTCCCTCATAGTTCTTTCAGCAGGACCCAAACAGCCAGCACAGCTCAGTCATTTATCTTCTCATAGTGGTTTTACATGGAGGACAAGACAGCCTAGGTATCAATAAATAAATCAATAAATCTATAAACACATTAAGGAATAAATAAACAAATAAGTAAAGCAATAAAATAAACAAATACAGGTACAAATGAATAAATACAGATGTGTAAAAAATAAATACATGCTTCAATAAATGCATCAATAAAGAAAACATAAATCAAAGAATAATAATAAATAGATAAATAGATGTGGAAATTAATAAATGTATTAATACATAAAGGAAAAAATAGATACCAACATATGTTAATAAATGCACCAATAAATACATATTAATTAATATGAAAATAAATATATAAATACACAAACCTTATTATATACTGAAAAATGACAGAAATAAATATCTGAAATTTATTTCTACATTGTTATATAACTACAGTAATATATATATTTCTGTTTTGTTTTTTCACCACTCCGCAGTATGTTGCTCTTAGTATTGTATAGTCATGAGAAAAGCACATTTGAACAGACTTCTGATATAAGATAGTCACAGCATTCTGCGATGTCAGAGAGCGTCTAAAGAGGAAGTGGATAAATTCATTAAAATAATAAATATTAGAGCCCAGCTGCACTGTTGTGGGTCAGTAATGGTGGAGGTCACTGACGCTTCTCTGGACTGAAAAACAAATTCAAATCCAAATGTACAAAGTATTCTCCACTGTCTTGAAACACTGCACGTGGAAGTTTAAATCATTTAATTTCTTTCTTTTGGGGCCAAAACTATTTGAAATGTAAATAACACATTTAAATTATACTTTTAAAAAAATCTCTATTAAAACAGACATCAGAAGGAGATTTGAAGGCGAAAAACATGAACGCAACAGCTGATTCCAAACTTTGTTTTATCCAATACATGATTATACTGTGAGATCCATTTATCTAATGTCCTCTTTAAATTCAGAATCCTATACTTCTCACACTATGGTGCACCTCAAAATGAGTGTTTCACTTCATTGTTTTTTCAGCTCATATAAGACTGTACAGAGCTGGCTTGTGGTCGTAAAACAAAATCCCATTTGTAGACCCTGCTTGTTGCGATGCCTTTACCTTTTTCCTTTTATGTTTACTTTTATTATTGTTTTGTGATCACTGATTGAAAAAATCAAAAACTTAAGATTTGTGGCCCTTCACTCGATAAATATCATGTAAGTTAATTATTGTTCCACTGTTGACAGCAAAATTAATTTAGACCTAAGCCCAAACCTGAGGTTTATAAACATGATGTTTAATAAAAAGATGACATACTAGATTTACTTACCAGTTGAGCTGTGACAGAAGCATCCAGCGAGGAGGAAAAAGAGATAAAGCAACATCTCTGCAGCCTGTGGACCTTGTTAAGTGACATACGATGGAAATACAGACTTGTTTTTATTGAAGAGGAAGTTATGACTAATGGAGATATCAATGAAACTCGTGTTACTGGCTGTTTTCCATACCGTGGCCAGCAGATCAGTACATGTGAGGAAAAGTTTGGTAAAATTTAACTGATTAAGATCTTGTGGAGGATAATCATCCATTAAACACAGCCAAATGTTCTGTTATTAGAATATATTAAGACCTTATTTATCAAATAAACACCCAGCTGCACTCATTGGGCCTTTTTGTCTGTCACCTGCATGTAAAAATAATAATGATAACACATCCTTCCTGCAGGTTCTTCTCTGCAACCCACACTGAAGAGAAACCTGCTGCTGAAATATATGATCCTATTCAGGTCCAACCTGAGTAAGGCAACACTGCACCATTGTTTCTACTCATTATACCTGAAATTGTGACTTTAAACCATTAGATGTTACTATTACACTATAAATAGTGGTGGAAGAAGTTTCCAGATCCTTTACTTTACTAAAAGTGCTAATACCACACTGAGAACATAGATACACATACTGACCTGGAAGAGACCCAGGATGACTACAAAGAGACACAAAATGACTACAGACAGACTGAAACAATTACGAAGGGGCACAAAATGGCTACAAAGTAACGTTAACAGCTACAAAGACACAAAATGGCAACAAAGAGACGGAAACATCAATGATACAGTAAACCAAAATTAGACATAAAATGGCTACAAAGAGACATAAACAGCTACAGAGACACAAAATGGCTACAAAAGGATGTAAAAAAACTACAAAGAGACACAAAATGACAACAAAAATACAAAACCACTAAATGTTGATTAAGTCTGTGTGTCTTGCTCCTGTGTAGGAGAGGTGGTTGGGCTTTCTGCACGTCTGTGCCCAGAGGCCACTTGTCTCTGAGCAAAAATAACAGTCTGCAATGTTGTGTTTGTTTTTGAGTCCACCACCATCCATCCATCCAACATGAGTTTAATCTGCCATGTGTGTATTTGAGTCAACTTACTTTTACTTATAAGTCATTATGTCAGTGGTTTTAAGTTCCTGAAAATGACTTTCCTGTGAAGAAACATGATTACAGTGCTGTTTTCGTTGCTCAACTTTATTTCCGACAATAATATTACAACATTTCTTACTTTTAACAAAGCTGTTAACTAAAATATATTATTTACAATCTGCAGAAAGTCAGCTGATGTTTCTATGGCTTGTTTGTGTTGGTCGGCTGGCTGATCTTTGACAAATCCCCAAAAGACACGGTGGCTGAGCCTCGCTTCGCTGGTTTGGCCTGGCAGAGACAAAAAACAACATTAGAACAATTAGAGTGTTTTAATGTGGCTTCAAGGTTTCTTGTTGTTTAGAATATACAGAAAGAGAAGAAACAGACAGAAACACTCCAACTGTCAATAGAAAATGAACATAATAATCTGCCCACTCTGTTTGATGCACAGTTGAACTTCACAACATTCAGTACATAGCACTTAATGCATCCTACCAAAAACTGACCCAGATATACAATGAACCATGAGGTGCACTGTGCTGCCTATTTGCAGGAGAGGAGGAGAGGAGAGGAGAGGAGAGGAGAGGAGAGGTAAACCAGAGAAATGAGAAGAGTTCCAGGCTGTTGTTTCTGCAGAGCACCTGTCTTACCTGAGACTCATGAGGCTTCCAGCCAATCATGTAGAGGATCTCAAAGGTGGCAGGGATGGACCCGTCCTGGTTACCGTACATCTCTGAAACATTTTCAGACAAACATTATGACAGACATTATGCGCTGTTTAACTTGCAACAGTGGAGTTGGACACTTCTTTAATGCACTTCAGACCGTGAGCTAGAGAGGATTTAAAAAGAGTCCAGAGTATTCTACAGCTTTGTTCCACTTTGCGAGTTAACACAGTAAAGGTGCCTTTCAGGAAAACCACACTTCCTGTACCTTCTGATCCCACTGTTGTGGACTCTGCATTTTAAGACAAGCAGTTTGTGTCTAAGAAAGAGGAAGTTTAACCAGCGGAGTCCAAACTCCAACAGAAATGTGTCTATTTCAGGCGGATGTGTCAGTGTGGATCCCGATGAACAAAATGCACCAGATCAGGTTTAATAAAGGAAACAGTGGATTGAAATGAGAACCAAGAAAACAGAAGTATCAGAAATACAGCCTGACGTTATCAGCTGTTCCCCCAAACTAAGTACTAAACTAAGTTCATATGAACACATATGTGGAACGAGTCAGGCTTTAGTCTATATTTTTCTTATTGCCAAAACAATCCAAAAAACAGACCAACACCTACATGTTAGAGTTCACTGTTTCCTACTGAAGACACTGATCTTTAAATACACAAATAGCTGCATTAGTAATTTCCTCAAACAGCTGCTCACTGTAGGTTATATCAAACAAACAAGAGGAAATGGTGCATCTGTTGGGGACTACTTTTAGCGGCGGATTAATCCACATTTGGTGCTCTAGTTAGTATTTGTGCCAGCAGGACGGCGTATATAAGATTGAGTCAAAATAGACTACAGCATGTGTGTTGATATTGTCACCAAGTGACACAGAGAGTGTCTCAAATCACATGCTTCCGTTAGTGCACCTCACTTTTGCGTGGTGCACAAATGTCAACAGGGTGGTGTTGTCTCAAAGTGATGATGGCTTTTTTTTCTCCACTGCTTCTTCTTTTTCTTCATCCTCTGTTTAAACAGTGAGTTGCAAACAGAAGGTGAAGGATTATCACCGACATCTGACCGCTATCTCAGCCCACACACAAACCAAACTTAGGCCACAGCGTCAGCGCTGATTAAAATGTGCTGCAAGTTAGCTAGCCAGCGAATGCTAATGTCAGCACTTGTATTATTGTTTGTGGTATCAAATCATTACAGACCCAACAGACATTACTGACGGCTTCTATTCGACAACAGTATTGGCACTTAGTGTTAACACTTGTCACCGACTGATGGGTTTTTAACAACAGCAGATGAAGAAGATACATCAGGCTGTAGATATATACATTCACTGTTGGTTTGGCTCCTTTAATTTGATGACACTAAGAAAAACAAGAAAATCATCTTCACCCCCTGAACTTACGGTAAGTTTGGTATTTTTTAACCTGGACCTTATTTTCTGATGTTTTTGTGTTTAAGTGACTAATGGGATTGAGTATTGAGCTTTTGAGCTGCAGCCGGCAGCCGCAAAACAGGCTGCAGTGTAACCACTCTGTATGTTTGCACATCCACTGAGAGTGTTTTTGCCACTGACAGGCTCAGATTGTCATTTTAATTGTGTGTGATAATATTATTGAAAGGATCCCTACAGAGATAGAGCTTTATGTTAACGAGTAAGATCCTTTTTGGTAAACTAGAAAAAGCTCTGAAATCACCAAATTTAAACCCACCAGACTCCAATTAAACAAACAATAATTTCAGTCAAAGTCGACAGAAACAATATCAAACAATCCAACAATCAGCAGCTCTGGTTTGATTGAAATAAACCCTTAACTCACCCGGTTAGATGTGGCAACATGCTGCCTCTATACATGCTAAAATCACTGTTAATTTAAATGGAGTCTGGTTGGTTTGGAGATGGTGGTTTCAAATTTGTTCTGGTTAAACTAAAAGGATCTTACTCTTTAACATCAAGGTCTATCTCTGTAGGGATCCGTTCCATAATGTCAGACACTTCGAATTACAATCTGAAACTGACAGTGCACAAATGCAGTTGTTACACTGCAGCCTGTTTTACCACTGCCGCCTGCAGGGCTCTGTCTCCATACTGGACCAATTTAAAAAGCAGTTGTTTCATTAGTCACTTAAACACAGAAACATGGGAAAAAAGCATCCAGGTTGAAAAACACCAGTTACCCTTTCAGCTCATATCAAGATACCTGAAAACAAACTGACCAGATATGCATGAGATTTGCTGCAAAAGAAGTTAATGACCCAATTTTCTGACTTAGTTAGAAGTGGAGAAGTGGCATTTTCTTTCAGCTGTGAATATAAGCATAAATGTATGAGTGACAATTTTGGTTATCTCATCTTAGAAATTCTCATATTTCTATAAATATTTCTATGGCGGCTGCTGGAGCCAGAGATCTATTTTGGTCTCTGTGTTTCCATCATTCGACAGGAAAGTGTGGCAGCTGATCATTTTCTTCTTTAAACTCACCTTTATAAATAGCTGCTGCTGCTAATATGGTGTCTCTGTGCAGCAGCGACCTCCTGTTCCACGCACAGTTACTCTCACCCATACCTACACAATACGGAAATGAATAAGAGTTTGCAAGTCATGTAGAAAAAAAGCTGCCACGGTTAGTTTAAAGGCGTGAACACTATGATGTAAGACATGACCAGAGAGATGAAGCAAAAACAACAAATCAAACATCATCAGCTCCTTTTTTTTTCTTTTACACTAAAAATATTCGGCACACATTTCTAGCTTATGATATCCAGCAGGATGGAGACTCTGCAGACATTTCACATCTTAACTTCACACACTTTTGAACTGGTTTTATGTTACAGATAAATTAAACTGAGTCATGTATTAAAGAAGAGCAGCTTATACCTTGAAGGTCGGTCATGACTTCAATGATTCCTGGATAGTGAACCTGAACATCATCAATGTCCTGAAACAGAGAGACAGACAGTCGAAAGACAGACGAGTTTTATTTCAACATGTAAAACTCATAAAGATTCATGTTATAACGTTTTAGCCTCTTTATATTTCTATGTTTGATTCTTAAAAATGTTTGTATTTAATGCACAGATTTTTAATTACTCATTATATTTTATATTGCTGTTAGTTTTGTTTTAATCTCTGCAGCATCAACAGTAACTTCGGTTAAACATTTACTTCTACAGTAACTGAACAGAGTGATGTGTAATTATTACTCTATACAGATATGTAACTGAAACTAATTATTTGTTTTATTAGGTACTTGTCTGCATTGTATGATGTCATCAATGTGTCAGTGTGAGAAGTTTAGTTTTTGAACATATATGACAAAATTAATCAGAAGAAACTTCCAGTGAGGTGAGACAGGACTGTGACCGGTCATGTCGCCTGACAGTGTTTGTTTCTCACCACAGTGAGCATGTTGAAGCCGGCCTGGCCCAGCAGGTTGCCCAGGTCGGTGACGGCGGTGTAGGGGGAGACGTGGGGGGAGAATCCTCCTTCTCTCTCGGTCTCGGCGAGCTGCAGGGAGCACCGCAGCTCGTAAAGGGTGTCCCCGCCCACCATCGCCCCGATGAACACCCCGTCAGGCTTCAGCACCTGGTGGATCTGAGCAGAGGAGGAAACAGTTACTGTAAGTACACTGCACATTTCCTCCAAAACACTTCACAGGTGAGTTAACGCTGTCAGAAGCTCAGGGGTTGTCAAACTGAACTGTGGAGATTATAACCATCATCAGAAAGGATGCTGGGAAAGTCACAAACATCCTCTAAAGGCTCATCACAGGTGATTCAAACATTAATAACTTCACGACTGAGGAAACTACGACCTCTTGTGGGGGATCATCAGAAGGCAGAGACTCACAGATATAAAACCATTTATATTCTCTTTTTATTCTCACCTGTTTTAGAGCTCCAGGCAGGTCGTTGATCCAGTGCAGGCTGACAGACCAGAGAACAAAAAGTGAGATTAAATACACAGAAAAATCTTATAGTTTACATCCCTGCCTGTGAAAACATGGATGCATTACACACATTGTCCCTCCCGTCAACACATAAAATATATACAGTCAGCACAGTTCATGCAGAACATGATGATGTCACAGTGAAGCTGACCTTTTGGATATAAAATGCCATCACTTCATTGTTATTATTATATTTATCCTGTTAAACATTTGTGTTAAGTTTTGTCATAATTAGGATATGAATTGTTGAGTTATGGCCAATAACATATTTTGTGAGGTCACAGTGACCTTGACCGTCGACCTTCAACCACAAAATTCTAATCGGTTTATGAGACAGATGCAAGGTCACATTGACCTTGACCTTTGACCACCAAAATCCAGTGAGTTCATTGTTGAGTCTAAATTAACACGTGCCAAATGTGAAGGAATTCCCTCACGGTATTCTTGAGATAAAGCACTCACAAGAATGACACAGATGAGGTCATATCGACTTTGACCTTTCATTTATTCATTCATTTCCTGTAACCGCTTATCCTGTTGGGGGTCACGGGGGGCTGGAGTCTATCCCAGCTGACACTGGGTGAGAGGCAGGGTTCACCCTGGACAGGTCACCAGACTATCACAGGGCTGACACATAGAGACAGACAACCATTCACACTCACATTCACACCTACGGACAATTTAGAGTCACCAGTTAACCTGCATGTCTTTGGACTGTGGGAGGAAGCTGGAGCACCTGGAGGAAACCCACACTGACACAGGGAGAACATGCAGACTCCACACAGAGGGGCTTTCCTAGCCTGTGGTTCAATCCTCCCACCCCAGATTCGAACCAGGAACTCCCTTGCTGTGGGGCGACAGTGCTAACCACTGCACCACTTTGCCACCACCTGGACCTTGACCTTTGACCACCAAAATCTAACCAGTTCATTGTTGAGTCCAAGTGAATGTTTGTGCCAAATTTAAAGAAATTTCCTTCAAGCTCTTCTTGAATACTGCGTTCTCGAGAATGAGATGGATGCACAACACTGTAATCACCTCAAGCTGCTCATCACCAGGTCGAAGGTGTTTTCTTTAAACGGCAGAAACTCCTCGTCTGCGAGAACGTGATGAGTCGGGATCTCACTCTGTCTCCTCTGTTTCTGATGATCAGAGACATAAAATAAATTTGTATTAGCACCATGTATCAGCAAGTACATTCCTATTTACTGTGGTCATTTTTACCAGGGTTCAAACATCTTTTAACAAAAACCAAAGCCATGAGAGTGACTGGGACGTTTCTATGATCGCATAACTGCTCTACAGATGCGGGCTTTGAGGAAAGTCTTCTAGACATTTCCATCTCTGGATAACATCATGTTGCCCACAGAGAACCTGCAGATGTGCCACATGAGTGATAGTTTTTAGGATTTGTTTCAACACTCACCAGAGTTTCTTCTGAGATGTCTGTCAGGAACAAACGCTCCACAACATCCTGAAACGCCCACAGGTAAAAAACACAAAGTCAGTTGAGGCTAAATGTGAATAATTTAAGCATTTAATTTGATTAATGAGAGTTTCTTTAGCCACTTTTCATACTATTTCACAGTATAACCCTGCAGTTCAGACTGTACCTTGCTTAAATGCTCTGCAATGTGACTTTTTCCTCCACCGATGTCCAGAGCCAGAGGGAACGTCCTGGGAGGACAGGAAGAGGAAACAACATTTGAGAAGAAGGGCAAGAAAGAAAACCTGCGTAAGAAACCAGCTGTGTCGTCCTAAACTCACCTCGCAATGTCATAAACCCGATCTGCCACTCGACTGCCGACCTGCAATAATCCAGACAAAGTTAAGTACAAATAACAAGTATAAAACCTGTATTAAAATGTTCTCTCAGTAAAAGTATTCAAGTATAATCAGGAAAATGTAGTAAAAGTATTACAATTAAAAAAGTCTCCTGTGACTATAATTCTATAATTAGATGATAATGACTCTTGTGTTAACATCCTGCTCATATGGGGACATTACATTTTGTGTTTGCTGCACTTTATACCTCATTTTTTTTTCTACAGATTTTTCAAGAAAACAAGCATTTAAAAAAACACCAAAATGACACTATTTGTCATGGCCAAAAACTGTAAAAATAAAATAAAAAATAAAAAAAAATATCATAGGATTCTCAAATTTCCAACAGTCCTCTGACATTTGTTTTTTACATTAAAAAAAAAAAAAAAAATACACAACCAAATTTGAGCTTAAAATTCTGATGTCATCAAAATCACTTTATTCTACATCTTATTTAAAATTTGGCCAAAAATAAACAGATTATGGACCAGCATGCACGACAAGAGCGAACAAACAAGGCTTTTTTCAGTTCCAGGATTTTGTCTTTGACATTTAACTATCAAACATCAAAGGGTACGTTTTCAGTTTTAACAGGGAGGGTCGTGCTTTTTAAGCCAGTCACTCAGAGGCTCAAGGAAAAATATTTGCAACTTCGGGGAGGGTCAGAAAAAACAGAGTCACACAGCAGCCACCTCCCTCCGCTGACAAGTAAAGAACAGTCCCTTAGTTCTGATGAACAGACTAGGTTTCAGCTGGACTTTACAACAAAACATCATATTATTAAAAACTCTTTATATGTTTTGTGTCTAAAAATCTGTTGAGCACCTAGAGCTGTCAGATCAATGTGGAGGGGCAGAGGCAGAGTGGTATTAATGCTAAAGACTCATATTTGACCTTCTGTTCAGTACTTGAGTCAAAGTTTTGTAACTCTGTCTCTGTGACAGGTTTGTACCTCGTCCCTCAGGTAGTCAAACTGATGTCCGTCCTGCAGTGATGCAGCCCAGTTCTTCTGCCTCCTCTTCATCTCCCTGTTGAACACGTTCATGGTGCCTCTGCCCAGCACAGACACTCCTCTGCGGGGCTCAGCACTGGGCCCGGCCGCCAGTCTGCAGCAGGGGGACGTGATCCGGCTCCAGCTGGCTGAGGAGGCTGCAGGGCCGCAGCCGGCCGCCTGCAGCACTCTGCGACACAGTCCGCTGCTCATGGCGGAGCCTTCAACGTCTCAATGAGCTGAGTTACTGCAGAGACTGTCTGAGCATCACGGCGCTGTGCAGCAGCTGAGCTGAGCTGCTTCCGGTCCTTCACTGCGTGACCTCAGCGAGGAGGAGGAGGGAAAAAGTGGAACTGGATTATACTGGGCTCACTGGAAACACTGGGACTGGATCAGGGTCTGGAACCAGATCATAACCTCCTCAGTTACATGTAACAATGCTGCAGCTGCTGCTACTATTAAAAACAGGCCTGCAAATACTAGAGTTTCTATATCTTATTAATATATGATTATTTCTCCAACTATATGATTTATTATTAATTCCATAAAGCGTCAGAAAATTGTGAAACACCTCTGTGATGCCTTCACACGTCTTGTTTTGTCCAGCCATCACTCCAAAACCTACAAATGTTCAATTTACAATTAAGTTAAACAGAGGAAAGCTGGAGGCAGAAAATGTTCCTATATTTGCTCAACAAATTTGCTAAATTTGCTAATTAATTGATGGTGATTCGTTTTCTGTCAGGCAACTAATTATTGAATAACAAAACAAGTTACAATTAAGAAACACAAACTCTGTTATATCTGACATAATTACAAAGTAACTAGACATGATTGTAATTATATAAATCTGCTGCTGTCTGACCTAAATTATTATTATTATTATGAGTATTATAAGTAGTAGCATTATTATTATTATTATTGTTATAAGTAGTAATAGTAGTAATAGTTGTTGTTATTAATTTTGTTTGTCAGCCCACCTATCTCTCAATACTTTCCACAGAGTGGGGAAGCACATCTTTCAAACACTGACAATGACCTATTTATATAAAACATTAAAAAAAATCACTATAGAATTAGCTATTGACATTTAATTTATAATAAATCTGCTGAGCTTAATTAGAAAGATGTAAATATTTGTGAAGACGTCCACAGAGTTGATTGTGATTATTTAAAGTTTACAAATGTCATCCTTTTGCTTTTAAAACTATGGCCTAATTTATGAGTATTATTGTTAAAATAATAAATAAAAAATATATTATTATATATAATATATATTATTATCAGTATTATTATTATTATTATTATTATTATTATTATTATTATTATTATTATTAATGATACTACTACTACTACTACTACTACTAATAATAATAATAATGTGTTATTTATTATTACAAAAATCGCATTTTTTTTTTTAAATTGACTTTACTTTTTCGATCTAAAAATACTAAATAATATCAACGATTTAAGGACTTAAATGCATCCACAAATTATTTTCAGCAACTTTTAACAATCTTATTCCTAAATATATTAGGAATAATAATAGTTTTGATCGATAACAAACAAAGAGAAAAACATTTTTATTTAGCGAGACAGTTTCTGAGCTTCATGTACTTTCGGTGCGCGTTTTCCCTCAATTGTCCCTTTTCGCCTGCCTTACCAAGAAAGGGGCGGGAAGATAGAAAGGTCACGGGAGAGGTGCATGCTGGGTAAACACGTGTAGCAGAAGAGTAGAGCGGTGTCGGTACGTTTTTATGTCATTTGTTAATTTTAAACATTGTTTTAAAGTGAATTATTATATGTTTTGTCATGTTGACGCTCGGTGGCGTGTGTGGTGTGTGTAGTGTTGTCTGCGGCCTGCTCTCCCGCCGTGTGTGTCCGTCTTCACTGTTCGGACATTTTGTTTACATGTTGATCGCGGTGCGGAGTTCACTGAAACTGAAGCACAGCGGAGAGTTTCTGACACAAGACAGTTGATTTACAGACGTTTATCACAGTCTGTTTAAAGTAACACGGTTAAAGCTGTTGAGCAGTTTTCTCAGTGTTTCTGTCGGTCATAAACGGTCACTCTGCGGTGACTCTGAGTTTAGTCTGAGTGGACACTCAGCTGCAGCTAATGACGCGTTTCAGCTCTGTCTGACTGTGAAATGTAAATAAGTAGGCTACATTTATTCACTCAAATGTATACTGGAGTATTTCCAATGCACCAAAACTCAAGTACTGGAACATATTAATGTATCTCTAATTATAATTATGTCTAATTATCACTTGTAAGCAGGGATGTAAGTAGAGACAGTGCAGGCAGTGTGATTGCATTGGGGCCCCTGGAGTTAAGGGGTCCATAGAGAGAGCAGGCCCTTGCAAGTGATTCAGATTGCCACCTTGGAAATATGCCTGTGTTTAAAGAGGAATGATAAAAGAAGAATGTTACTGAAATAAAGATTAAGCCATTTGCTACATATGTCCTCGAAAAGCAAACTCATCTGCGTCATGGTTTCCTCTTTTATTTTTATTTTAAATTGACAGTATTTTAAACAGAATTATAAATTTTTTCTACACAAGAAGTAAAATTATAAATTAACTTAAAAACGATTCAATTAAATGATCAATTTCTCACTTTCTTTATTTATTTTTTGTCAGTTATGCAGTGATGATTAATGGGTAAAGTAATGTGGGTGATGTTGATGTTGTCCAGTGTCAAGTCTCTAATTGTGTCCAGACAATATGCAGAGTAGCCTGTACTAGGGCCCAACATAATAGTGTGCACAGGGGCCCCTCATAACTTCCTTGTGTAATGGCTTTAAGTATATTTTGATGCTGATACTTTTGGATTTAAGACTATTTGTCTGTGCTGCCTTTATTTTAAGTAAAAGGTAACTACTTCCACCACGGATTATTAACCAGTTTACATTTTTTCCAAGTGATCATTTAGTTGTACAAAGTGTACAAAACAGCTTGAAGTGTTTTGATCTCATAATGTGAAACTGATTACTTATATTCAAACAAAAGCTTAAAAACTCGGTTTAGAATTTTATTTTATTGAAGCTATCAAAACAGAAATTTTTTGTTGGTTTTACATGGTGAGTAACCTAAACTATTAGTCGACCATCACAATAATCATCAATTCAGCCTAATTAGCTACTCGTGTCAGAACTAGTCAAAGCCTAGATAACCATGTTTTTTTCTAATACGTAAAATCATTGTATAAAAATATGTTGTCAGGTTGTCCAGTCCATGTCTGTAATATGTGACTGATTTATGATGGTAAATCAAGCAACATCTGTTGTTTTCTGACAAATTCTCGCTTCATAAATCACCCTGGATTAAATCTGTGCAGGTCCCACCCAGCACTTGCACATCAGAAAAGTAATCAGAGAGGCTGGCTCAGTGATTGGCCTTATTCCGGACTCACCTGAGGTCACTGTAGCAAAGAGAACAAGGGCCAAACTAAAAACAGTTATGGATGATGAAGGTCATCCTTTACACTGTGTTTTTAACAGACTGAGAAGCTCATTTTGTGAGTGAGCCAGGACGCAGGACACTTAGTTCCTCTCAATGACTCAGAGGGTCTTTTGTTCCAGCAGCTGTCAAATTAGGGTTGGGGTTAACTTCTTTCTTATAAAATGTAAGGTAAAATGCATCCAGTATGTTTAAGTGCCATTTTAAGAGTTATAAGCACATTTGAATGATTATCAGTATAATCTTGACATAGAATTTTAATATAATCCCGTGCCTAACCAAAGCAATATTTTTCAACTTTTTTTTTTGGTCTTTTATATATGACAAATGCTGATAAAGTCCTCAAATATTAAATGTTCTATAAACACTAGCTTGTCAGAAGACGCACGTTCACATGATATGAGAAAGAAACTTAGAGCTTGTTGTACATGTTATTCAAGGTATACTCTATTTGTCAGGTGACGTGCGAGTTTGCAACCATGTCGTCCAAAAAGAAACAGGATGGTGATGAGCGCTTCCTCCGGGTGCAGAAAGATCCCAGATTCTGGGAAATGCCCGATAAAGAGCGCAAAATCAAGATCGACAAGCGCTTCCAGTCCATGTTTCACGACAAGCGCTTCAAGGTGAAGTACACGGTGGACAAACGAGGCCGCCCCATCAACCAAACCTCCACGGAGGACCTGAAGCGCTTCTACAAACTCTCTGACTCAGAGGACGAAGAGGAAGAGGAGAATGTGAAGAGCAAGAAGGTGGCAGAGGGCAAGAAGAAGAAAAAAGGGAAGGAGAGGCTGTTGAAGGCTGATGAAGAGGCGAAGAGAGGAAAAGCAGCGCAGGGCAGAGATGGACAGCAACCTGAACGAGGTGTCAGAGTCATTGAAGAAGGTGAGAAGATGTTTCTGAAACTCATGTTCACTGATGCAGCCGAGGAAGCTAATCTGTGCCTGTTTGTTACTGCAAATTTATTTTTAAGAGACAGACCACAAATAGTGGCAACTTCCAGTTTCACAAATGATTGTTGCCCACGAGCTGTTGATACATTTATGAGTCTCACAGGAGGTTCTCCTGGTAAAGCACGAGTCACAAAATGTCTGTCTTGATAAGTGCAATGTCTCAGTGTAATCGGAGGCCTGAAATACAAAGCAGGATTTGAAGTTAGCGAGGTAACTTCAGGGTTAACTCTGGGTTTTCAGTACTACGAAGCTGGTTCTCTTTTTACCGGGATAAATCACTGTGGTAACTGATGCTGACCGTTAACTTTAGAGTTGGGGATCCCAGCCCGTCAACAGCCCAACCTCATATTCACCTTAATTTTATGTCCTATCATAAAAAGTTCATTCATGGTTCTGATGACATCTGTAATTTATACCCCCGCCACTTTCACATGAACGTGTTGGTGACTGGGTAGTAAAACCCAGAGTTGACTGAACTGGTTGATAACCAGGCTGGATATGTTGAGCTTGCTTCACAGTACAGCACTCTGGAGAGGAAATGAGTTCATGTTGCAGATTTGGTAAAAGAGAGTGACACAGACAGACTAACTGAATTTCTCTACATTCAGGTTGAATTTTTTTTGTTAACCAGGCAGCTGCAGTAAACTTTTTGTGGTCCTAGTATCTATATGGTGCACTGATCATACATTTGTAGCCACGTCCCCAGAGCCTCAGATTTTTACTGCAGCTTTGTATTTTCTCCTCAGATGATGAAGATGAAGAGAAGCAGCAACCTGCAGAGGAGGATGATGACCTGGGAGACAGTGTCACAGACGGCAGTGGGGAGGATGATGATGAGGAAGGAGACGACGATGATGATGATGATGATGATGTAGAAGATGAGAGTGACATGGCGAGTGGATCAGAGGAGGAGGATGAGTCTGGTCTGGATTCGGACAGTGACAGCGGGCCAGATCTGGCCAGAGGGAAGGGAAACATCGAGACCAGCTCAGATGAAGATGACGATGACGATGTGGACGCCATCCTGAGGAAAGAGGAAGAGGAGATTGAACACGACTGGGGGGAGCTGGCCAAAGATGCTCCACGTAGTGAAGAGGTGAGGTGGAGTCTTGTGTAAGAGAGGAAGGTCTGCTGACCTGACCAGGAAACATGAACACTTACAACATGCTTTAACTGTTTGTGTGTCAGATTTCTGCCCGACTGGCCGTCTGCAACATGGACTGGGACCGGATTAAAGCCAGAGACCTGCTGGCTCTGTTCAACTCCTTTGTACCTAAAGGAGGAGCTGTGCTGTCTGTCAAGGTAAAGCCAGTCGTCTGCTGTGCATCAATTTTGGCTTTTTTTTTGTATTTCCATTTTATACTTCTTCATAAATTCTTTTTAAAAAAAAAACTCAACGTCACAAAGATGAATAAAAAAAATGTGTTTCTCATAGGACAGCCTCGCTACAAACATATGATGATCTCACAGAATATGATGCATTGCTGTAATTAAACTACCCAACAGTATGTAGAGAGTTAAAAAATGAGCACAACTTTAAACATCTACAGCAGGAAAATTAATCCAAGAACATCAGTGTATTTTCACAGTGTGGTATTGGTACTTTTACTTCAGTTAAGAATCTGATTACTTCTTCCATTACTGGTTTTCAGTGGTAGAAAACACCATCTCAAAGTCAGCATAACAAAACAACATAGAAAACAAATTGTCTTTTCAGATTTGTCTGCGTTAGTTTGGACACAGTGTAAATTAGGGCACATGCAGTGGGTCAACTTTTACAATGGTGAATGTTGTCTTTATGAGAGATTAACAGCAGTGCATGCTGGGTATTGTCCAGATCTACCCGTCAGAGTTTGGGAAGGAGAGGCTGAAGGCGGAGGAGACTCAGGGCCGCTGGAGCTGAGAGCTCTGCCCGATGACTCGGAGGACGACACAGAGGAGGACAAGTAACACGCAACATGTCTTTTTCACTTAGGGCAGTGGTGGAATAAATACTTCTATCTTGTACTTAGTTGAAAAGGCCGAGGCCACAAAACCCCGTAAAAATACTGTTAGATGTACCAGTCTGCTTCAGTTCAGTTCAGTTCGGTACACAGTAGAGCGGTTATTTTTCGTTTACAGTGAGAAAAGGTGGTACCAATAAAATTGTCCCCATTTTTCGTCATCCCTCTGTTGGTGTACTAAAGCACACAGATCCACTACTTAAGGTGAAGCAGTAGAGAACCGTCACTCTTGCTTGAACTACACACACATTATAAACTTTAACTATATAATTAAAGGAAGTTTATTTAATTTGATTCACTGTGCTGTTGAAAGGCTACTGCCGGCAGCTACTTGTAACTTGTAAGGTGGAATGTTTTCATGAGCATGTTACTCAATGCATGAGCTGACATTGTGAATCAATCAACACACTTTAAATATCAACATGATAACTTTGACCAGTCATTTTTTTTAAAATTGTCTCTCTTGCATCACACACGCTTTAGTAAGAACTGGGTCTTTGAGCGTTTAAAAAAAAATGTACATGAATTTCAACTGGACTAAGTGAACTGCGTATATTCCATTTCATTACTTGTGAAAAGTGGCAGGGTGTCGTTCTCGTGCGCTCAGGCACCACTACACCCCTGCTCTGCATGTGTTCCACCGCATCACCAGTGAAGAGGAAACACAGTGAGAGCTGGACAGAGCAGTGACACAGCTGCTACCATTGTATAACAACCCCTCGCACATAATAAGAGCACTGTCTGCGGTCGAAAACCAAAACAGAAACTCAGTTTATGTTCATGTTGTGCGCAGCTTTAAGGGCCCTGTACCAAAAGTGTTATGTGTAAACGCGGCTGCTGAGACGTGGTTGCATTGAATTATAAAGAAGCATAAAACAAAAATACTCAAAGCACACATACTTGAAAAATTGACCTGAAATACCGTACTTGATTATGTTCTTACATTCCACCACTGCAGAGATCACTGCTTTGCTTCTACAGATTGTGCTCTTCCTCTGGTTCTGATACTCGTGTGTTTTTGTGTGTCTCCTCTCAGAAATTACAGAGAGAAGTTGCGTGACTACCAGTTCAAGCGGCTGAAATATTTCTACGCTGTGGTGGAGTGTGACTCGGTCGACACCGCTGCCAAAATCTACCAGGAGTGCGACGGCTACGAGTATGAGAGCAGCTGCTCCATCCTGGACCTCCGGTGAGAGAAGAGACAATACAGATCTCACTGATCTGAAACTAATCTAGATAAGCAGTTATTTAAAACTGCTTTTGATGCTTTTTTTAAACAGGTTTGTTCCAGATGAAGTCAAGTTTGGCGAGGAGCCCAAAGACGTGGCCACAGATGTGAACCTCTCAGCTTACACGCCCAAACTGTTCACCTCATCTGCCAACACTACATCAAAGGTAACAAGACTGATAGTACTGTCAGTATTTAAAAGAGTAAGTCAAAAGAAAGGTAACAACAGAATTATTTTTTATATTATATTTACTCCTACGAGAAAATCTGCTTTCTCATGGAATATTTTATTTTCAAATTTTCAATTCAATTTCAATTTACTATCAATAAACGTCAAGTAGAGCTGCCCAGTCTTCAGAAAGGTTTTGTAATCGTTTCTTTGAGTATACATGATCTTTTTAAGTGGAATGCAGCTGTTCATTTCTGAAAACCACCTGGCTATGGGCAGATTGGAATCAGACTTTCACGTCACCGCTGTGCACTTCCTGGTTATGCTCAAAGCTATTTCCAAAAACCTCTTTTAGAAGTTCCATAAAGAAGCCTTAATGGTTGAAAAAATCCCCAGTAGGCAAATTTGTGGGTATGATGGAAAAGTAAACCCTACAAGTTTTGCCATGGCGTCAATGCACTTAGGCCTAGATAAGAAATGAGCTCTCTAGCGCCCCCATTGTGTTTGATGGGGTCAATAATGGAGGGGTCCCCTCAGATTATGTGTGGTCATATGCCTACAAAGTTGCGTGGTGATGGCTGAAACCCTTGAGATGTTCACCCAGTTTCATGCAGATCGCTCAAACTTCCTAGGAAGAGATCCATTTGAAGTGTTTTTCAAAACATTCAAAATGGCGGAAAATCTATATAAGCGGAAGTTATGGGTTCTTGAGGCAAATGTGTTCCTCATGAGGAGAGACATCTCTGTGCAAAGTTTCATGTCTCTACCACATACGGGGCATGAGATATGCCCATTCAAAGTTTGACATTTCAATGGGTTGCTATAGCGCCCCCCTTTGGCCAATTGATGTAATATTGCTTCATTCACATCCTCCCATGACCCTCTACCACTGTGCCAAATTTCACATGGATTGACCAAGTCAGTGAGGAGAAAAACATGGAACACACACACACACAGACAGAGTTTTCCTCATTATAGACTAAGATGACTAGACTAAGATAGAACTTTGAAATCAAACCCATAGTTGTGAAAAAACAGATTTTCCAATAAAGACAAACAGGACGCTGGGACTGATGTGTGTGTGTGTGTGTGTGTGTGTGTGTGTGTGTGTGTGTGTGTGTGTGTGTGTGTCTTTGTTTAATCCATTTAGGTGCAGCTGACGTGGGATGAGACAGACAACGACCGCGTGACCGCCCTGAACAGGAAGTTCAACAAGGACGAGCTGCTGGCCATGGACTTCAATGCCTACCTGGCCTCCTCCAGCGAAGAAGAAGAAGAAGAGAGTGAAGGAGGAGGATTTGAGTTTGGAGAGCAGGAGAGCAGAGACGATGACACAACAGCAGATGGTGAGACAGTGGATAGAGACACATTCATGTGGTTGCAGCAGCTTCATTGTTTTTTTCTTTGGTGAGTCGTGATCTTTTTCTTGTTCTTGTAGCTAAACAGACAGAAGTAGTGGAGGTGAAGAAACCACAGGAGGAGGAGGAGAAGAAGAAAAAGAAGAAGAAAAGTGAGGAGCAGATCTCCAAGTACAGAGAGCTGCTGAAAGGCATCCAGGACAAAGAGAAGAAGCTGCAGGAGGACAAAGGCATGGAGATGGAGATCACCTGGGTGCCAGGTAAGAGGAGACCTTTTCATCTCCAGTGTGTGAACCAGGTCTAGTTAAGCTGTGATGAGTAACGTGGAAGTTGAGATCAGATATGGGTGACATTTTAATTACTAGATGAGTCTAAGACAACAAGCACACCTGCTTATTTAGTGGTGCAAAGAGTCAGGTCCCCCAGGGTTGATTTTTACTCTTCAGTTAGGCTTAAAAAAAACTCTCCTCGTTATAGAATCTCAGTCTCTTCAGATGTAATGTGTCTGGCAAGTTTGCCCACTAACTCGCCTGGTAGAGCAGATGCCCCATGCACAAAGGCTGTGTCCTTGCCGCAGCAGCACAGGTTCAATTCCAACCCACAGCTCCTCTCTTGCTCCCTGTCATGTTACATCTGTCCTATCAAATAAAGGCAAAAAGCCCCAAGAAATATCATTTAAAAACATAATTTCACCCCAAATAAACAGAATAGATGTGTTGATAAGTTCTAATTTAATTTTGCTAAATAAATAACCTTTCTTTTTTCCAGCCTTTCTGCAGAGCAAAGCATTCATTTTATGGTTTGCATTAAAAAGTCCTGAACTGCCCAGTTAGCAGCAATTTTGAGCTGTAGTTAGTTTATTAAATGTGTGTTTGGTCTGCCTGCAGGGCTGAGGGAGACGACAGAGCAGCTGGTGAAGAAGAAGTTGGAGGGCAAAGACAACCTGACACCCTGGGAGGAGTTCCTGCAGAAGAAGAAAGACAGAAAGAAGCAGAAGAAATCTCAAAGAAAAGAGGTGAGTAGGACACATCAGCTGCAGAGACAGCGACAGGTGTATCTGGACTCTGAACTGTGTTCAAATACTGATCTAACAGCATAATCTACTTGAAAAGCTGTTATTGAGCAGATGTTTTCAGTTCAGTCTCCCCTAACTGTTCCCTCTGTAGTCTTATCAATTAGTTTTATATCTTCTCTTGTATCAGGGCGAGGATGACGAAGATCTCAGTGATGACGAGCTTCCTCCAGACGTGGATCTCAATGACCCCTTCTTTGCAGAGGAGCTCGCTGCTACAGGTGATCATTATTGTCACTGAGTCAGTCAGTCTGTCATAGCAGGAGTTTGCAGGACAAGCTTGTGACTATTTTGATAATCAGTGAATCATTTCAGTCAATTATCAAGCAAAAAGGTAAAATTTTAATGTTTCCTGTTTCCTTAAATGTGAAAATTTGCTCCTTTTTATCTGTCATTTATGATCGGAAATTAAGAGTTTGGGGGGTTTGGACTGTTGGTTGGACAGGAGAAGGTTGAAGAGTTGGACTGCGAGGAATTGTGGTGATAATTTTTCACACTTTTTTGACATTTCATGGACTAAATGATTAAATGATTAACTGTGATAATATCAGTAATGAAAATATTCGTGAGTTGCAGCCCTGGTGTGTCTTGAAGTGAGAGGCTCGTACACAGAAGTGTTTCATATTGTATTTTAGCATCAAGTTTTATGGGTAACATGGGGTGATTCATTTATATACAAACCCAGATTTTGAGGGTCAGATATTCCTTTAATTTAAAATGTCAGGGTTTGTTGATTTGTTTTGTGGTTTTGAAGTACAAAAGGTATTTTTATTTGTAGTTGTTGGTTCTGTAGACTCGACTCAATGTTAAATTAAATGTATAGACAGTATACTGTAGTTGTTTTGTCATATTAGTCTCAAAATGGGGCCAAACTGTGCAAGTATGTAGCTTTGAGCATTTTAATTAATTTCTCACCTTTTATTTTCTTACTTAAAAAAGCTTTGACAGCTGGTGCTGTCAGCAGGCCTTGTGAGTTTGGATTTTGTTTGGCGGCATGTAGTTCAGGAAAGGTTCAGTGTGTTTTCTGATGTGTCTGCAGACATGAAGAAGAAGAAACAGAAGGGGAAGAAGAAGAAGAAGCAACAGGAGGAAGAGGAGCGGACAGCTGAGGAGGAAGAGGAGCTGGAGAAACAAAAGGTCAGATCAGTCCCAGCAGCTCCACATGTGGTCATGACATCTGTGGAAAACCTGTGGATCAGGACCCGATCACACAGAAAGCACTTTAGCAGCTGGAGGCGGCTTTTTGATTTTTAATGAGAATGAAGCTTTTTGCTTTCTGTGCTTTAGGCATCTGGTGTTTTTGCCGGAGCGCTCTGAACTCCTCGAGTAAAAAAATAATTCAATTCAGAGCGGAAAAGTGCGCTGCATCATCACCACTTTTTTCCCCATTGTCTAATCGGGTGATCTGAGAGGTGGGCCTTCTGTGGTGGTCATGACAACAGGTTTACAGTTGTTAAACAACTGGGGAAGACGGGCCTCGTATTTATGAACCTGCAAAGCGCTTTCTGTGTGATCGGGGCGTCAGAGCACCAGCCACATGATAAACATGTAAGCCTGTGTTTGTGTGTGCAGGCGGAGATGGCTCTGCTCATGGAGGACGACGCCGACGAGGCCAAACACAAACACTTTAACTACGACAAGATTGTAGAGCAGCAGAACCTGAGCAAGAAGAAGAGGAAGAAGCTGCTGAAGAAGGGCGAGGAGCCGCTGGAGGGCGACGACTTCCAGGTCTGTCGAATTATACAATGTGTTTTTTTTTTTGTTTTTTTATAAACCCTTTCTTCTGAGCAGCCTCTTTTACTTGTTCCCACTGAGGAGAGCGTGTATGTGGCCACATGCAGAGACGCGTAGAGACTAAATTATACATCAAGGCCACAGAGAACCTCTTAACAAATACTACAAGAGCTGAGTGATGTTTTGACAGAAATCAGAGGGGAAAAAAGCTTTATTGCCAACTAGGTTTGCACATACAAGGAATTTATTTTGTTTGGTGCATAATGACAAACAGAACAAACTCTGAGAGATAAGATAGAAAAAAATAGAATATACATATAAGATTATCTGTATTTAAAGTGTCCCAGTGATCTGAGGCAGATATCTCTTCACACAATGACATCAATTTAACCAAAACTGGATGAAATACAGACTGTGATGGATTATCAATCTGCAGCGAGTCTCTGCGGGACTGTTGAGACTCATGATGTGATTTGGAAAATGGAAGTCAGGGATGCAAAGACGGTTCACTCTGTTGTTCAATCAGGGTCTGCGCAGATCCATAAAAGGCTTTGAATTCATTAATCTAACAATAAGACATTAATTGGTAATAAAATGTCTGAAGGCTCAGACACACCAAACTGACTTCAGAGGACAAGTGGAGATGAAAGCCCCCTGCTGCGTCGTCTGACATCGCCGTGCTTTATGTTTCACGTTGCACATGAACACAACGCGAACACTACAGCCGACGGTCGAACGTTCTCTGCCTGTGTGAGAGAAAGACTCTCCACACCAGCAGACGGTGGTCATCTGTATTTGTCATTCAAAAAGGCAAATTGCAAATACAAATTATACTTTTGGTACTAGAATAATAAAATAATTTTCTTCTTCAGTTCACTGAATACATTTTGAAGCAAGAAAATTAATCTTTAAAACTTTCTTTTATTTGATAAAACAGATGCTAGAAATTTTTTTTCCTTGAACATAATTAACAGTTGAATAGGGTAGGCTCATAAATTTCTCAACACTTAAATCACAATAATATCGTATTGTGACAAAAGTTTAATGATGATATCATATTGTGGGGTCTCTGGTGATTCTCACCCGATATTTACCGTGTGCCAGTTAACAATGACTCAACCCATCTGCTGAAGAGAAAAATAATCTGACCTTATGAAACAAGTTTGTTTTGGTCTCACTCCTTCTTGACTTCAGTTCTTTGTTTACTTTCCTCACTTTCGTTTCTCCTCTCGTGCGCTGAGCTGAACTGACAGAATGACTTCATTCACCAACTGGTTCCGCCATCAGCAATTCAACATGCTGAATTGGCCGAAAAAAAGCAGACGCAGGCTGACGAGGGGCAACGATGCGGAACATCGCACCGACTAGGGTGACAGTCGTTCACCGACGGCCCAGTTTGGCCTTAAGCCTTTGTGTCCTTAAGATCAGGCTTTAAAATTTTGGAGTGGCATTAAAGAGTCTTAAATCTCACTTGCACTAATCTGCAGAAATCATGATAAAATAGATCAAATACACAAGTACGGTGATTTCAATGTGTCCACATTGGTGTTATTATTTATATACAAACCCTCTGCTGTCTGTCTGTGTGTGCAGGTGGACGTTAAAGACCCTCGCTTCCAGGCCATGTTCACCTCCCACCTGTTCAACCTGGACCCGTCACACCCCAACTACAAGAAGACTAAAGCCACACAGAGCATCTTGGCTGAGAAGCAGCGCAGACGAGCGGACGAGCAGCGCCGCATGGAGGACATGCTCAGTGCTGAGAAGGACATGCCCACACAGAAGGAGCCCGCCACAGTGGCTGGAAAGAAGCGGGAAAATGACTCTGACGCTGCAACAGTTGAGGACACTTCAAAGAAATCGATGGACCCTGGTTTGTCTCTGCTCATCAAGTCCATTAAAAGCAAAACAGAGCAGTTTCAGGCTCGGAAGAAACAGAAGTTCATGTAAGTTTGACTTTCTGCAAACGTTGTTACAAGAAAACGGACTGAGACTCTGGATCTTCCTAAAATCACAGGCAACACTTTATCAGGTGAGTTTTACCTGATGACAAAGAATCGACTGTTTGTTTTTCATGTGTTTGTACAGCAAAAATAGCATGAGATGAGAAATCATGTACATTTTTAGTAAAAACAAAATCCTGCTGCATCAGATCCTGTTGAAACGTTTTTATTTTTACACATAGAAAATCAGTTGTGTAAAGACATTATTCACAATTCAGTTTTACAAAAGTCTACAGTTATTCAAAAGTTAATGTAGATGATAACATTGATAAACTGGGCCTCAGGCAAGAAGCAGCTGTATAAACAGATTCATTTTTATGTGCCGCGTTTGAGCAATTTATAAAAAAATTGGGCCATTCACCAGCGTTTTCGTACTTTAATGAATTTGCTCTTTGGTAAGAACCAGGTTCTCAGGTGGTGCAGAGCTGTCACACGAGTCATGTACAGATAATCTGCACGTCACTGTCGGGGAAAGATTTATTTCTATATTTTTTTGGCGGCATATTTCGGCACATTGAAATCTCTCCGACGGCTGCCCTCAGGGTCTGTATGATCGTCTCAGTTCAGGATCATCCTCTCCAGTTGACAGAATGAGACGTCCTCTCTCCAGCGGATTGCATCACGTTAAATATATAAGTCGTATTATTCCAACTAATCTTTTATTAATATTTCTTTAATTAATACTTTTACTATGAGCTTTTAAATTTAATAAAAAAAGTTTCAGTATTCAAATCAAGAAGCTACGACTGTTAGATACATAATCATAATCTGCAAACATTTGCAGATTACGGGACAAGATTTTGGTATCAGGCGCATTCTGGCTTTCATCTGATGAGTACTGAAAGATCACCTTTGAGCAGGATTTGATAGCAAAATTACATTTTGTTTTACATTTACAGTACTAAAAAAAGAAAGTGTTGGTTCCAGTATCGGTTCAAATTTTAACAGTACCCAACCTTAAATAGTCCATGTGGTAGGGCTGGGTACTGTTCACATTTGAACAAAATGCTAACTTTGTCCAGTATTTTATTCTATCTGTAATAGCAAAAATGTAATTTCCAATGGGAAGGATTCTGCTCCATGGCCTTATGTAACCTCCATCAGCTCCAGTGGCTGTGTTGCAGTCGGGACGTGGCTCACTGTCTCACCCAGAAGCGCCCTCAGGTACTGAAACTTGATTAACGCGAATCAGTACTAGTAACGTAATTCGGTTGGTACTCTTAAAAGTACCGAGTTAGTTACCTAAACCTAACGTGAGAACAAGAGTCGGAAACTATGGCAGAAATGCAGTCCTTGAACCCATCAGCTATTGTTTGACGACAACTCAGCAAGTTTGTTTCCAATTTATCTGTATTAATATGCAAATAACGGTTTACAGAGCATCATGAATCTGTATGTAGCCTCCCAACTTGCCAATTGGACTGTAAACGAAGACGAGCACACAGAAGAGGAAGCCTTGGCCCAGATATCCACTTAGTACAGCAGATCTTCAGCAGACCTCAGGTTAAGTGCTTTGCTAACTTGAATGGAGATACAATGATTTAATCGTGAGGCTCTTATAGATTTTCCAAATGTCACCACATCCTCACAGTGAAACAAGCTTTTTTTCAGGGGCTGTGCTCTCAAAAATTGTATCCATTGATTTACAAAACGTCACTGTCACAGGTTAAGTCTATGGGAAAAGTCTTTGGCCCAATGGCATCAATAGCATAAAGCCCGGCGCACTTCCTGGGGGCTGATAACTGATTGGTTCAATGACTGACATTTAGGTTAATTAAAGAATTGCATCTGACTCTAAATCTGCAGATGTTCAGTTTTATAGGACTCAATATCTTGATCCAAACATCCTGAACATTTCCTCTCTTTTTTTTGTCGTCTGCGTCTAAAATTTACATTTTCAAATTGTTCCTAAAATATTCTGAGTCACAAAGCTCTCCCTGAAGACGAGTACTGACTGCTGAATAGATTTCTGACAGCTGACTTGAAGTTGCTGTGAGAAATTCCTGACTCTTTGTTCACATTTCGATAACAGTTTTGTGGATAAAGCTCACAGAGCAGCATGGTTATGTGAACATTTCTCAGCCGTAGATGATGCTAATGATAGCTCACAAACACACAGCGCCTCATTAAGAGATATATTAATCAGGATTACATTCATTTACAGACTAAATGGCTGTTTCGGATTGGTCCTTAGATTTGACAGAAAGTACTGTGGTCACATCTTCCTTACACACCTACAGTAAAACTTTAGCATCATAACACACATGATTAATGCTGCTAAAAAACAAAAGGCTTTTTTATATCTAGGTGGGGGTAGAGGAGTTGTGAACTACGGTGGCCTTTAAGTTCATGCTGCTACAGTGCAAATAATTTTCCATATGGCAGCAGGACTGCATGACATATTTGTACCTTGATGAGTGATTACAGAAAACAGTAACTCTCATCTGCAGTCCTTCATTTCACAGCTCACCACTCGTCCCGGCCACATTTACCTGTTTCACCCAAAGAATTAAAGCAGCATAAATCAGTGTTTTGATGAGCAACATAAAATCAAAGGCACTTAATCAGCTGCTGTTTGAAATATTTCTTCTATACAAGTATTAACGGCTAAAGTGCAGCAGCATTCACCCAGTGACAGATGGATTTAAAGGTTGAGTCTAATCTCTGGAGCCCCTTTCAGACATTGAACCTTTCACACTGCTGAGTTGATCTGTTGAGTCACAGCTGTTTGAGCTTCATGCTGACTCTGTTTAATATTAGGACCATTATGTACCATTGTGAACGTAGTAGTGCTTTCACAACATGTTGCCTCTGGCATCAGGTGAGAAACCTGCGCGTGAGGTGACATGTTTACAGCAGCGTGATGCTAGAGGACGGGTTTATTACATTATCTACGTGGCCCAAGTGTGATCAGTTACACTGCCAGTGATCATACACACAATAATGTTTTTACGCAGCATGGCCACCGATAACAAAAGACCAGTACTTGATACTTTAAATGCTTTTATGAGCTCATTAATTAAAAGTGGTTTGAATTTGGTCTGGTGCTGAAAGGAAGAGCTGCTGACTCTTTGTGCCTTCCAATGACATAACAAGCTTAAAAAACAGGTTAACAGATTTTAAAGTCTGTCTTAAAGCAGCAGTCAGGTAAACATATGAACACCGGAGCAGCTTTTCCTTGCTGTAATCTGTCGTCCTGTTCATACTGGACATTAAGCGATCAAAATCTACAGTCCTCTTTCTCTGCAAAAATGTGTTCCAAAGCTTATCTGACACTTCAGGAGTCTGAATTAGACACTTAGACAAGTCTGTTTAGTAGGATTTTTTTTTTTTTTTTTATAAAGAAAACTTCATACTTAACCTGTAAAGACGTATTTGAAACTGCATTAGGAGGGAATCTGTTAGTGTCCAAGAGAAATGGGAGGAATATTTACAGCAAGCAAAACCTGTTCCAGTGTTCCTGTGTGCACCTGACTTATTTTAAAATAATGTGAGGCTGTTCTTTATGCTTGTTGTCTCATTGGCTGCAGTATCACCATACAGTATTTTATGGATTCTTTACAAGATACGACGTTGACAAAATCTGCCAAGATACGATTTTGATTCAGGCCTGCGATAGATATGAGATGATCGGTCAGAGAAGACGCTGCACACAGTCCACATAGTGTCTTTTCTCCAGCAGAAAAGCACTGGCAGTGCTGGGAGCACTTTATCCAAGCGCCTCATAAAAAAACACTACTGCTGATTGTTTAAATGACGCGCTGCATGTGGGTTTTGTTTCTATGACAACAATATCTTGACACTGACATTAGCCAGTTAGCTAAAATAACGCTACACTAACAGAGGGTTGACTACAGCCCTATGAGCACAGCCCTCACCAGCGACATGCAGTGTCTGCCGCCCATCTGCTCCCACAAAATGACCTTTTCTGTCTGTGTTGCGACAGTTAGAGATTTTCAACTTAAAGCGCTCGGAGCGGCTGCAAAAAAAGGCAGAGTGCTCTGGAAAAAGACGCCTCTACTGACAGCCTAATGAATTCCATGTATTATTTCTACTTCTTAACTCACTGTTGCTTTAAGTCACTGCGTCCTGCGGCAGAACAGCACAGTTTAATTCCAGCCTGTGTGAGTATTTTAATCACATGGCAGCACTGTGTGCGTGTAGCATGAGCTTCTGTTGACCCATCTTTTCTCCAAATTCCACCCAAAAATGTCACTGCTGATTAATTCCTGAGAGGAGAGTAAATACCCTCATTGTCTTTGTCTTGGCTGCTTGTCATTATCTGCCTGGCGTCAACGCGCCTGTGGAATTTCACAATAAGGCATATCTTTGAGATGGTGATGTGGATCAGTGTTTTCACTTTACACTGATGATTCTGGATCGTTACACCCCTTATTGGACAGTACAGACAGACAGCAGCTCTTGATTTCAGAATCTGACCAAAGTAGCTCTGGTAGCCTGCAGATTACTGGTCTTTTGTAGTCGGTGGCCATGATGTGTGAATATCATGATCTTGTGTAAATGTAACTGATCACACCTGAGCTGTGCAGACGGTCTGAAGGCAGATTACCTGTCATGTCTGAAAGGGGCTTTGAATCACAGTGACAGTCTTGAGTTGGCTCCTACGGCCCGGGGTATTCAAACACAGCAGCCGCTCCCATCCCAGTCCCGATGCACATGGACACGACGCCGTACGCCCTGCAGACAGGAAAACACACGAGAGGAACAGTAAGAACAGTCACCTCAACACACTTTAAACTAGTCTCAAGTGTTTGTAAGAAATGATAATTATTGAAGCATCATTTGAGACGAACCTTCGGCCTCTGCGTCTGAGCTCGTTGAGGAGCGTCACCACCTGTCGAGCTCCGGTGCAGCCCAGAGGGTGACCCAGAGCGATGGCTCCTCCATTAGGATTCACCTTCTCCAGCGGGATCCCCAGTTTCTCCACACAGTACACGGCCTGAGCAGCAGTAAAGGGTCAGTTCAACACACACACTTAGACCAAGTGTTTTCTTTTTTCCACTGCAGAGACTTTTGCCTCCATCTTAACATCTCTCTTCAAACAGACCACAGACCTCATGGTGGTCTGTTTCTTTATTTTCAGTGGAAAATTCTCCAACAAAAACTGTCCAGAGTAACAAGGATACTGATTCTAAGGAGACCTACTGATGTGCAAAAACAACATTGGGATGGAGGCAGAAATCTCAGATCTCAAACAAAAAGATTCAACCTCTGAGCAGGAAGTAGAGCTGCCCCTTGTTTTGTTGTGTTTTCTACGACTAAGCGACCAATGAAATCTTGCCATCTAATGTTTAGTTGACCATCAGGGGGCAGCCCTCACAGGACGACAGTATGTTTTTGTCAGTGAAAGAAAAATGAAGCACATGCAGTGAGAACATAAAGTGACATCTCCTCAACATGCAGAAACCAACCATCCACGACAGCTGGCAACAAACACTCCATCAACATCTGGCTCTAAACTCACCTGACTGGCAAAGGCCTCGTTGATTTCAAACACGTCGATATCAGCCACAGTGAGTCCTGAAGAGAGAAACAGGTTTGAGTTAGATGAAGCCTTTAGCCAAAAGATCATTTAAGTTTTACTGTAGTAGCTGTTGAGGTATTTTACTGCTGCACACTGACGTCCCTGCAGCCACACTGTGCTCACAGACATGCTCACATACTTGCCTGTGCACTTTGTACTCAGAGGATTAATTAGAAAATTCCCTGGTGGTCAAACCAACAATACAACATGTACTGTAAGAACTTGACGTGGTGATACTTGAGGAAGCAGTGTTGGAAGAAATATTCAGATTTTGTATTCAAAGATACACATTGCAAGATGTGAGACTGGACCCACTCAGAGTGTGTTGGGTTTTATCTGCAGACTGTGGCCTCTGCTTGGATCTCTACTTTTCTTATTTTGCTGTGTTCAGGACGTTCCACAGCACAGCGCACAGGTGAGCTCTGGACTTTATAAAAAAGGTAACAACCAGGTAGTAGAAACAGGCACCCAAGAGGAGGCAACGAGAATCTGACACACTGGACCTGTAAGTTAAAGTTATAGCCTCAAAATTGTCTTTTAAGTACCAAAAGAAAAAGCCCTGATTATCTAATTTCAGAATAAGATGTTATTGGATTATAATAATTACTAATGAGTTTATGTGTTGATCACATTAACGTTGCAGCTAAAGGCAGAGCTTATTTTAACTTTGTTTTATTTGTTGGTGATATACTGTATAAAAAATATGAATGTGCGAACTAATTAAAGTTGTCAACTGTAGTGAAGTAAAAAGCACAATATTCCCCTCCGAGATGAACAAGTATGAAGTAGCAGAAAATATAACGGGCTCAAGTCAAGTACAGTGGGCACGTCTTATTCTGCAGGTGTGGAAGAGAGCGTGCAGTGATCTGACTAACAGTTGATCAGTGCTTGATTTTGGATTAACGAACATCTGTAACAACAGAACAAAAGTTTGCAGGTAGTCGGTGCCATTCAACATCTTGATGCTACCGTTTTACAACACCCTCCATCGACCCCGAAGGGAAACAGTTCAAGAACCGGAGCTACTCTGGTGGAGAAGGTGTTGATGAGGAGGTTCATGCTCACACACATCTTACCCGCCTGCTGCAGAGCTGCAGGGATGGCGAATGCTGGTCCAATCCCCATCAGATCTGGAGGGACACCCACCACTGCGCTGGCCCTTAGGACTCCCAGGACGGGCAGACCCAGAGCCTCGACCACAGACCTGCGACCGAGCAGCACGGCTGCTGCTCCATCACTCACCTGGCTGGAGTTACCTGAGACAGAATGTGTTAGTGTCAGTCAGTACGTTAATGTGCACAGTGAAGTAGAGCTACAGTCCCAGCTGGACGAGGACATCTAACTGGCCTACTGTCCTTGTCCCAGTATACAAGCACGGGAGGGGAATCCATTTATTGAGCCAAGTATGTGCGACTCCTCTACGACAGGGCTGCAACTAACAATTATTTTCACTGTCAACTAATCCGTCAATTATTTCTTCGATTAGTCGACTAATCATTTTATCATAAAATGTGTTAAAATGTTGGTCTGTCTCTCCCAAAGAGAGTCAGACTAACATGTTTACGTATATTTTAAAAGTCTGGTTTTAGTCGCACTAACACAATAAATGTATTTTCTCTGATGACACTCTGACAGAGTTCACCTGTTAGTGACGTGACTGACCTGCGGTGGTGCTGCCGTCAGGTTTGAAGGCCGGCCGGAGTTTTTTCAGTCCTGCCAGGGTCGTTCCTGCTCTGATCCCATCATCCTTGGTGACCGTCACCTCACGCTCCTTCCCCTCGTCGTCCACAAACCTGGTGGTGACGGGAACGATCTCCTGGTCAAACACACCTGTGCTCTGAGCCCGGGCCGCTCTGTGTGAAGGACGTCGCACAACAACACGTTGATACATTTGTTTAATTAAAGAAAATGTTCATTTCAAGATGCACAATATGGAGAGTGACACAAGACATACAGCAGACTGTCTGCGCTGTCAATCATGAGCAAACTGTTAAAAGAAGAATTAATAAAATTCCTGAA
This sequence comes from Epinephelus cyanopodus, assembly GCA_026686955.1. NCBI lineage: Eukaryota > Metazoa > Chordata > Actinopteri > Perciformes > Serranidae > Epinephelus > Epinephelus cyanopodus. Next base: position 3,083,373 of record CM048916.1, on the reverse strand, counting down.
TCTGTGCCAAACACTAACTGCTTGTTTTTTCCCCATCATTTCTTTCCATCAATATTTCAGTGATGTTTTTTGACAGGTTTGTGAGACATTTCTAACGACTACGAGACAAGCAAACTGGAAACAACTTCTTTCACAGAGGTGTTAAGATAATGTGTTAATTAATTAATAAATGCCTTCATGTCATCACATTCTGCAGTTATTAAAAACTTCTCAGAACATTAAGCTGTTACATTTGTTTTTTCCCTCTCAAATGTGCAAATTTATGAAGCAAAATTTCCACATCTACAGCAGGAGACTGTTGTGAGCACACCGATATGCAGACACGTGACATCGCAACATAAAACACTTTGACTCACTTCTGCTGAGAACTGAGAGCGAAGGCGTCCTGCTTTTCTCTGGAGACGCCAAATTTCTCTGCCACGTTCTCTGAGGTGATGCTGCAGAAACAAGGATCATAAACATGGACGGTTATTTCAGACGATCAGGTGCTGGTGTCAGTTTATTATATCTAATATTATAATTTTGGGTTGCCATAACAAATGTCAGGATAATACATTTTGTAGTCTCAGTGGTAAAGCTTGGAATTATGTCAAATATATTTATGGGCTGTGTAAGTGTGGGAGTCCCATAACAAATTTCAAGATTATAAATACATTTTGGGGTCATATGGCACAAATTTAGGATTATGGAAAAATACATTTCTGGAGCGATGTGACAAATTTTGGGATTCTAACTATGTTTAAGAGAAAATAACTGAGATTAACCCCAAATTTTGGGATTATATAAATACATTTTAGGGCTGTAAAACAAAAAAGGGATCTTGACTAATACATTTTGGAAAAGCTGTAACAGCATTTATGATAAAAACAATTACTGAATATGATCGCAGCACATTTTTGGGCGGAATAGCAAATGTTAGAATAACAAAGTTTGTGGTTTCAGTGGAAAATCTTTGATATGAAAACATCTTAGGGCTCTGTAGCTTTGGGAATTCTCAGAAAAATTATCAGAATTGTTAAAAATTATTTTCAAAATTATACATTTTAAAAAACACATTTGGGGGAAATAGGTTTTGTGGCATTTGGATGTTTTTGGATTATATTATAAAATATTTAGGGCCGTATCACAAAATTTAAAATTACAGCCATTTGGAGGTTGAACAAAAATTGTGATTATAAAAAACTCCTCCACAAAATACAACAAATTGTGCAAAATACAACAAATCTATAGATTATCATCAATTTTAGGATAAAACAAGTTTGAGGTTAACACCAAATTTTGTGATTATACTTGGTTGACGTGAATTTTGGAATTATAAAGACACATTTTAGGGCTGTTAAATAAAATTAGGGGTTATAACAAAATCATTTCAGGACTGGTGTAACAGATTCGTGTTTTAGAGCAAGTTTAGGGATACAAATAATGTTGAAATGTGTTTTAATGTGTTTAATTTTTGTATGATTATACAAATTAAATTTTAGAGATCTATAACAAAGATTTGCAATTTAAAAAAACAAGAATTTGAGAGACACATTGAAATAAGTTTAAAAATATAATCTGAAAACATCCAAAAGCCACAAGACTTATTTCTTCAAAATTTGTCTTCTTACCAGCTGTAACCCACATTTTTAAAAAATGTATTATATCTTAAAATGTGTTACATAATTCCCAAAATTATAGAGCCCTAAAATGTGTTGTTCCTGAAATGTATTTTAGGATACCAAAATTAGTAGTAGCAACCTCATTCAAAACACATTTCAACATTATTTGTATCTCTAAACCTGCTATAAGACTCTAATCTGTTACACCAGTCCTGAAATTATTTTGGTATAACCCTTAACTTTATTTAAAACAGTCCTAAAGTGTGTGCCATAAGTATAACCACAAAATTTGCTGTTAATCTCAAACTTGTTTTATCCTAAAATTGATGATAATCCTTAAATGTGTTGCATCGCTGTGAAAGCATGTTTTTTAAAATCTCAAATTTTGATTCATCTGCAAATGGCTGTAATTTTAAATTTCGTGATATGGCCCTAAAATGTTTTAAAATATAATCTAAGAACATCCAAATGCCACAAAACATTTTAAAGATTAACTGCAAATTTTGTGATTATATGGTTGCTGTAAATTTCAGAATAATATAAATACATTTTAAGGATGTAAAACAAAATAGGGGATTATAACTATATATTTTTTTTTAATTAATTTTAGGGCTCTATGGCAAACCTTTGGAATTTAAAACAACACAGTTTGACATTGTTATAACACATTGGGGATTGTCAATAAATTTTAGCAGCAGGTGGTCTCACCCCATCGGGATGAGGCAGTCTCGGGCCTTGTCATTGTCCGTCAGCCTGGAGCTCAAATCTCCAGCGTCTCCCATCCCACGCAGAGACATGCTCTCCACTCTGACACACACAAACACACACACTCTGTGAGAAACATTATTTTATTTTAACTGCATCATTTGTTGTTGGGATGATGAATAAACTCACCCACACGCGAGGCCCAGGTCAATGGATCTGCTCCTGATGGCTCCTGCACAAACAGGGTTGAGATCAGAGTGAACACACGGTACGTTAATATGTGATGAAGAGACGAGTGAAGAGTTTGTACCTGCTATGTTAAACACAGCCTGCAGCCCGGAGGAGCACTGCCTGTTGACCGTGTAGACGGGCACCGTCTCTGGAAACCCACTGAAACGAAGACAGAGCAGTGAGACGTGCTGTGACTGAGTGAAGGAGGATGACCGTGTGAATCAGTGATGAAGAGTCTGACCTGAGGAAGTGAGCCACTCTGGCCATCACAGCACCGGCACCGGGCTGCAGCACGTTACCTGCAGACAGCAACACACAGCAGCCTGATTAAAATCTGTGTCAGGATGAAGAAACACTTCACAGTTACTTCAGGAATCTTACTGTGTGTTCTGTTTCTACTTCACTGATGTTTGCATCATGAATTTGTTTCACAGCCAGATGGAAGAATTGGTGGTTGTTGAAGACTACAGTGTAAACATGCTGTCACAAGTAGAGCCTGACTGACACAGTGGTTGGCCTGTTGAATCGATCACAGGTCAGTGTTGGTGTGAATGTCGTCTTATGTGAAAACGTGTCTTTTAACAGAACGTAATAAAGAAAAGTTGCTTGGTATAATTCATAATTATTAAATAAAGTTTAATGTTTCAGTGCACTCAGGTCAAGTTCCTGTCTCCATATCTGTGTTTGATCAATATATCTGAGGGATGACAGCAGAAAAATGTTTACACACACACGTATGTAAATTAGTTGATAATATTTTGTATTGATCATCTTAATCCGCAGAGACTGAATCAGCCTGAAACAACGATGTGCAGTGAAAAGTAAAATATTTCCCTCTGAGATGTGGAGGAGAAGTTTAAAGTAAATGCACAGAGCAGTTTTATTTTTTATTTCCAGATGTGTGTGTGTGTGTGTGTGTGTGTGTGTGTGTGTGTGTGTGTGTGTGTGTGTGTGTGTGTGTTTTCAGCTCTGCTAACAGACAGCTGCTGTAAATGATTGACATCAGATCAAATATTAAATGAGCAGCTTCACTTCATGAACACGACCCGACGGGTCAAAGAACGATGGGAAGAATTAAAGTCTCGTCTCACCGACACAAACGTCTCCCAGTTTGTCGGCTGACAGTCCAACATCTGTCAGCACAGCTGTCATCACTGCACTCAGCAGCTCGTCAGGCGTGGTGTCCTGCAGACACAAGAAAGGGTTAAATCACACCTGATCTCCCTGCAGCTCTCAGTCTGCAGCACCCAGCAGGCAGCACTCTGAAGTACAACTATGTAAAAATACTCCTTTACTATTAACGTCCTGCTCTCTCTTAGTTCCAGCCCACTAATCATCCACTTCAAGCACAGTCGTGAGGACACACCATTAAATATTCAGTTCTTTATTAAGAAATGTTCACATTTCAGCATCTAATCTGGTTTTTAAAGTGATTTAATTGCAGGTAAAAAAACAAAAAATAACATTGTTTTACTCATTAAACAAAAGATGAACAAATGTGCGTATTCTAACTGAGGAAAGAGTTCGGACCCTCTAACAGCTGGTGCTGCCCCCTTTGGCTGAAATAACTTCAGTGAGACACTTCCTGTAGCCCTCTACCAGTCTCTGACATCAGCCTGAGGAAAGTTCGCCTGACTCCTCGATGCAGAATTCTTTCAGCTGTGAGATGTTTCCTGCCTAGAGTGTTTGGACACTTCTGTTAGCACCTTGCGTTCTTCTCTCAGGGTGACTTGATTGGACGTCCACACCTGTTCATGTCTGCAGCTGTTTTGAACGTCCTCCACTTGAAGACTATTTTCTGGACAGCAGAACGACTGATTTCAAATTCTTTTGAGATCCTTTTAAATCCCTCACCAGACTCATGAGCTGCTACGATCTTCTCTCTGACGGCCTCAGACAGCTCTTTCAATCTCACCAAGGTGTTCACTCACTTCAAAAGTCAGCAGCACAGCAAACTAACTGTCTGAGGTTTAAATAGGACACGCCTCCTGTAACATGCTCAGTAACCATGTTCTTGTGCACCTGATGTGACACAACTGTGTGTGATTTTACCTTTTTAAATTACATTTTACACAAAGTCTTTTCTTCAGTTTTAATTATTAAGTTATTTTAGTTGAATCTCTCAGTATTGTTAAAATTGATATAAATATCCATAAGTCTAAACATGGTTAAAACACACACACACACACACACACACACACACACACACACACGGGCTTTAATAGGGTGTACTAAGTTTTTCACATGACTGTAAGTAGTAAAAGTACACAAGTATTTTCAGCTACATGTATCAGCAGTGCCTGAGCATCAATCAATCATTAAATACATAAATAAGTGAAGTGGTAAATAAATGCCTAAATAAATACAGGAATAAATAACAATAGAATTACAGGAATAAATAAATAAATACATAAATGACTAAATATGTCAATGAATGAATTAATAAAGAAATGCTTCAATAAATAAATTAGTAAATAAATACATAAATAGGTAAATGAATGAATGAATTCATAAATGCCTGAAGAAATACAGGAACAAATAAATATGGAAATCAATAAATGTCGTATGAATAAACAAATGTAAGTGTACAACAATGTACAAATAAATTTCAGATATTTATGTCCTGCTAATTATCAATGTTCATTTGTGCATGTAAACATTTATTTTGATTTTTTAAATCTAATTATTCTTTTATTTATTGATGATTTTTTTTTTTACTTACTTATTCCAAGTTAATCTTTTATATCTGTATTTATTTATTCATTCCCGCATTTATTTATTATTTTATTTATTCCTGTATTAATTCATAAATGTCTTAACTTAATTTTAATTCTTAAATTGCTGATAATATTTACACACTAAGGTTTTAAACTGAGTGAGTGAGAGTTGTCACAGTGTGGCGTCAGTAACGTTACTGTAACTGAAGTATCTGAGTACTTGTTCAGTGCAGGTGACGACTGTGTCCCTGCATCACCTTCATCGTGACATCATCACGTGGACATTTGCAGCAGGTAAAGGACGCAGTTACCTTAAAGGCTCCTCTCTTGGCTTTGCCCACAGCGCTCCTCCGCCCGTGAACAACCAGCACGTCCTCCGGCCTGCTGCTGCCCGCCGAGCCGCAGTCTGTCCGCCGCACATCCCGGCTGAGCCCGGAGGAGCCGGAGGATCCGGAGGGACACAGGTGGCCCGAGATTATTTGCAATCTGTTCATAACGACGACAAAACACCAAAGTCGCACAGCTGCAGGCGCCTGTTTGATTCGCACTCTGCCCTCAGCTGCCAGGCGGCGTCACTTCCGTGTTGTTATAGGCAGGACGGAAAGCGCGGAGGGACAAACTACAGCGAGTTTGAACGGCTCTCATCCAGTTTGATCGCGTTAATAAAACTATTTTATTTTATTATTTAACTAGGCTACATTTTTCTCATTCCTATTTATCTTATATTATCTTAAAATATATTTATTATAATTGTTTTTATACCATTATTTAATTAGTATTTTACATAATTTACTTTCTATTATCTATTTATTCATTTTTTTCTTTGTTCTTGTCATCCATGTGTAACATTATCGCCACCTAATGGATCTTGTCAGTTTTGCAGTGTATATATTAACTATCCACCACACACACGTGATAATGTGTGTTTTAGTTTTTAGCTTATTTTCTTTGATTGGCTGTGTTTCATATTGTTGTTAAAATGATAATCTGTCAATGTTATCAAATATAAATTCACTCATGCCATTTTAACAAATGAAATTTAATTTATAAAAATCATGCATGCTTTTTAAAATGTGCATTTATTTGTTATAGTCTGTTAAAACAAGTGCGACTGAATTCAATCAGAGAAAGCGGTGCTGACGTTGCACTTTCATAGTGCTGTATGTTCCTGTCCTGTTTTACTGTGTCATGTAAATATTGTAAAGTAGTAAATAAAGTACTCTGATCTAATATTATACTGTACATCTCAAGATACTTATTTTTTTTTTTTTATTTGTGGGCTTTGGGAAAGGTATCAAGTATTTTCAAATCAAAAGACTTGAGTCCAGGTGAAGTCAGAGTCACTGGTGTTAAATCAAAGTTGATGTCCTCACCTGTGGTTAAATTCCACCACTGCATGTTTCTGCACAATATCACAGCTGCTCTTTTTATTCCTGTCTTGCATGTCTGTCATTTTTATCAGAGGAATGTCTCCTTAAACCGCTCATATAATCTGTCATCTATAAAAAAAAATACGAGTAATGACTCAGAGTTAGATTTTCTGCAGGTGGAGGAGAAACTAAACAAACTTTTAATCCTGACACTTGCTGCTCCATCACACAGAACTCAGACAAATCGACTGAACCTTTTATTTCCAAATTAGTCACAACACATTCATAAGGCCACCGACTCACTGCACATTCTGGTTGGAATCAGGTAACAGGAAACAAAGACATCCAAAAATATGTTTCTTCAATATAGAATCATATAAAACAGTTTTTTGTTCTCCTCCATTTTCAAGGAGAGTAGACGGAGGAGGAGAAGAAGTGTGTCAGGACACGACCACGCGAGTATTTACACACGACTGCAACATTAACGCAACACTAAATCAGGATGAAGCACAAACATGATGTCAGGAGTTGCTGACTGTATCTGTCGCAGCGATGTCTGAGAAATGCTAAAATGCAACACAAGAAAAGTTACAGTTACTGTTACTGTTAAAATCCTTCCAGACAGCCTGGTAGACTGCAGGGTGGGCAGGTAGAGTTTCAGGAGGATTGTGGATGAAATGCCCCTTTAAGTCACCACATGTCACCAGAGAGGAAGAAGACAGCACGGAGCACCAGAGGAAGGTTACAGTTTGTCTAAAGTAGTGTATAAAAACAGACAGGAGTGTGATCAGCTGTCAGATAACAAATATAAAAATGTATTATTCAGCTTTAAATACCAAAACCAACACAGATCAGAACACACACGCGTTTGTAAGTTCTTCAGTTCTTCAGTAACAGCAGGAATGTTCCTTAAAATGAAACCAAAGTTCGAACATCATGGGAGGAAATTATCAGCTGACCAAGCAACATTTAAACATTTTACTGTCTCTGTGGTTCTTTCATCTGAAAACTGAACTCTTTAAGGCGAGAAACTGAAAACTTGTTTTTACTGAGGACACGACAGCAGCTCGTGAATGAACCGTGAAACTGTGTGTTTCGTATTTTACTTATTATACATCTGTTTGTACATGTTGCACATTAAAGGAACAGTTTATCAGATTTAGGGGGATTTAGTGGCGTCTAACGGTGAGGACTGCAGATTGCAACCAGCTGAAACTTCACCTGGTTAGAATTCCTTTTGTGTTTATTGTTGAGAAGGTTTTTACCAAGAGCTGAATTATCCACAGAGGTCTCTTCCTCTCTGAGTAAACAGAGCAGCTGATTTAAACCGGTGTAGATATAAACATCTCATTCTAAGGTAACAAAAAACATGATTCTTATTTTCAGGTGATTATACACTAAAGAAAACACACTTATTATATTATATTTCTGCCCATATATCCCCCTAAATCTGACACAGGAGCTTTGACACACATTTAAGAGTCACTGAGTTTAGTTGTGATAAAATATGCTCTGCAACAGGCTCGTCTATGTCAGATTAATACTTCAAATATTGAAATCAATGAAATCAGTTGACAGCAATTTGAGAATATTTTGGTTTTAGATTGCTCGTTAGGAAAAAATAAGTTACATATGTCAGAAAAATTGTACAGGTGTGATTCAGACACATTTGCATGGCTGTTTTCTGTGTGTCAAGCATTTGGACGTAGTGTTTAAAGGATAAGTTTGGCATGTGGGGCTGTGTGAGGCACTGATCCACAGCGCATGTCTGTCAGCTCTCCTTCAGTTTGGAGAAGCACACAGGAAGTTAATCAATATCCTGCTGTGGGCGCGGTCGGCAGCAAAATGTATTTTAGCCACCTAAAAATATCAGTATCAGTTCAAGTAAATGCTACATTTAGAATATTTTCCTCTGTCTACTTCACTGTCAGACAGTCCTTTTAGATGCTGAACTGAAAACTACATTTGGTGGACGACATATGGTCCCAGACACAACTGTGATAGACTATATTATTGTCATTTTAAGAGCATTTTATGCTGCTAATATAACGACAATAAATTCAGATGCTGGAATGTGGAAAGGAAATTAAGATATCCTGAATAAAACACAACGGGCAGCATCACAGGATATATGGACGTGACCTTTTTCTGACCTTGACAGATCGGTAACATCATCATCATGACAGGCACAGTGTCGACTATCACCTGCTGCAGGTAATACCCCGACTATGGATAAGTACCTCACACAGCCCTGCTTAAGAGATACAAACTATCCCTTTAATGTGTCCGTTTAAAAACCGCCTCTGGATCCAATCAGCTCTCTTGACACACAGAGCTGCACCACACCTAGCTGAGGATTTGGGATGTGTGTGTGTGTGTGTCGGTTCTTCTGTGACCTACAGTAAGTCCGTGTGGGGGAAATAACGAAATATTCTGTCAGTGTATATCTCTGTACACTGTCTGAGATTTCACTGCACTTATAACAGTAAATTTCCTCAGGATGCACGATACTGGATTTTTTTCCAATATCCAATATTTAACAACTTTTTCGGCTGATAACCGATATATTCACTTTTTGCCCACCTGATTTTAGTGATCAAGTCTCTTGTGTAGTGGAATTAACATCATACATGTGTATACTCTTATCATGACGGCCCACCAGCAGATGGAGGCATGAAATAGAAACGTTTTTATGTACGTGATATTCATTCATTGTGCAAAATAAGAAAAAGCATGTTGCCTGATTCTGATAGTTCATTTTAAAGCCAATATCAGTCGATATCGATGACGTGCTGATATTATCCTGCATCCCTAAACTTTCCTTTTACATCTCTGGGTGTGTTGGGACATTATGAACAAAGCTGTATAACGACGACTGATGTCAGCACTGCTTTATGCCAGTATTGGATTTTTATGTAATATCTGCACCACTATGATGAAGTACTTTGATTTATCAGGTATTTGATTCTTTGACAGTCCTGTCTGGGTATTTCATTCATTAACTGTTTCCCAATGTATTTTCCACAAAAAATGTTTGATTATTTATCATAATATAAAACAGTATAAACTATGCACCTATATCTCTCACCCCTAATGGTAACCAATGACTCCCAGGTTCGTTCATAAATCCTGCTTTACGAAGAGAAAGTGATGCAGCGATGAGCACAACTCAACAACTGTGAAACAAACACAACAACAACGGAGGTGTGAAGGAATGTGAGGATTCAGACTTCTTCAAATCGTCAGGTCTCAGAGGCTCAGCAGTAAATCCAGGAGTCCGTCCCTCCTCAAACAGCTTCCTGAGAACTCGTCTCCACACTCCTAAAGTTAAAGTCTAAATGGCAGTGAAGAAGGAATCTCTGCAGCGGCGTCCCTCTCAGGCGTAGAAGATCAGTTCGGGGATCTGGCCTCCCTGCACTCCGGTGCCGTTGGTGCTGTCCGAGGAGCACTGGAACTGGAAGGTCACTTTGCCACACTGCACCTCTGTCATGCCCTCCTGGCCGAAGTAGCTGAGCTCGTTGCCGTCCAGCACCACGCTGGCGGTGTAGAAGGTGTCAGGCTCAATCTGCACCGGGTAGTCAAACGACACCGGGAAGGTGCTGCTGGAGCCGTCTGAGAAGTACTTGATGATCCTCTGTGCCATCGGCACGCCCTGGCGTTTCAGCTCGATCTTGGCGCTGTACTCAGCCGAACCGCAGCTGGAGCCGTACAGGCCGAAGCCGGCGATGAAGACACGTTTGTCCACGGCGAACTGGATGCTGTCACAGCGGCCTCGATACCGCCACTGGTTGCTCCTGTAGGCGCAGGACTGGAAGCGGTGACAGCGCTGTGGCGCCAGGCCTTTACGAGGTTTGGTGCAGAACAACAGTTCAGGCTTCTTGGCGGCGGTGTACCACAGGAAGATGTCATTGGTCTCGTTGAGCGTGAGAACACCGGACTGTGCCGCTCCGTTGGCAAAGTCCTCCAGCATCATGGTGGGGATGCGGATCAGGTAGATGGCCTTCCCCAGCACCAGACGCTTGTTCTCAATAGTCGGTGTCAGGTCTTGCCGTTGACACTCGGCCTCGGCCCAGTTCAGCGCCGCCTCGAACACCACCATCTCTTTGGCGTTGAGCGTCTCCCGCCGCAGGATGCTCTCCAGCGTCTGGGCATCGATGTCACAAAAGCCTTCGGAGCGTAGCGCGAGCTCGGCCTGAGCGTCGATCACCTCCCAGCAGCGCTGCGTCAGGTCCGGCTCCTCGAACAGGCAGCTCTGAGACAGCAGCACGCAGGCGTTCTTGGCGCTCAGGCTCGTCTCCAGGAAGTTGACACAGGCCCGGGCCAGGTGAGGCACGATGTACTTTTTGGCAGCGTAGAGGGTGGCGAGCACTGTGTCAGCACACAGGTCGATCTCATCACAATAGATATACCTGGGAAGGTTGAGGGCAACATTAGAGCACGATTTTCACTTGTTTTATGGTGAAATACAATTAAATCTAAACACATTATGTTCCCTTTTTTTATATATATATATATGAAGAAGTTAATGAGTAATTGTTTTGTGTGTCTGGTGTTTCTATGGAGACAAAGCTAAATGCCCACAGTCCAATCACAGTCTATGAACACTGAATGACTTCTGACATACTTCAACATGGCCAGGAACGAAGGAGGTTCCACGTCAGGGATCCGGATCTCGTCCTGATCCTCCGCCAGTTCTCCATAAAACATGGCGTGGAACACAGAGCTGCCGACGGCCAGGACGTACTGACAGAGCAGAGGAACAACGTGGACGACATGAATGACAAAATCTCCACTAACAATAGATCTGACTCCCTCAGCTGAGCCTCTTTCATCTGACTTCCTGATGTAGCCTTCATGCAAAGACCACATTTCAGTCTGATATTTGATCCTTGTCCTGATTTTTATGACTGATCTAATTTATTTTTAGCAGGGTTTTTTTTTTACAAGATGATAATTAAGATCATCTAGTCATATAAGGCGTAAAAATAATTTCTTCAACATGCACAATCTTCATGCTACTACTGTTTTTTCTGCAACTTCTGTCTTGTTCCTGTCTCCAGTTTTCAGCTTCTTTGGTTTCAGTCAAACAAAAATAAAGAAAAATCCTTCTTTGATGAAACTGTGATCTCCAGTGCTGGAGGAGCAACGAGGCGTCACTTCGTCTGACAAGTCATCAACCACAAGGCTCCACACGCTTTTAAAAGCATGCAAGGGGTTTTACCTTGTGTCCTGGCACTCGCTGTGTCCCGCCAGGCGGCCCGACCACAAAGTGAACATCTGCCATCATCTCATTGTTGAACATGACTGAATTCCTGCAAGGACATCACATTTATAAACATTTCTTATTACAATACATGAAGTTAAAGGTATTGTTTGATCATATAAACAAATCTGACGTGTTTAAAGCCTCCTCACTGAGGATCCTCTGGTCCTGCAAACACCCAGTGACAGCCATTGTTTTAAAGGTAAAGTACACTAAATCAAGTCCTTGTGCGTGTTCACATGCTTCGCCAATAAACGTGTGGTTATCACAAAATCCCACTGCACACCTGGATTGGCATCACGACACCATGTGAGACACACTGCTGAGCAGTAGTAGTGTGTCTGATGGAACGCACAGTTGGTTTTTAAGCACCACATATCTGTAACAAACTCCCAAAAAACTGCAGGACTGCTCCAACTCTCTGTTCTTCTAAATCACCATTGAAGACTTGACATAAATGTAATAATTTATTTCTTACATTGCACTGTAGCTTTTACTCTTGTATTTTATTCTAATCTCCAGGTCTTTGGTTGCATTCTTAATTGCTTTTAAATGTCCCTTTATACAGTGTTTCTTTTGCACTTTGTCTCAATGCCTTTAGTGTTTTAAAGCGCTTAGATTTGCCTTGTTGCTGAGATGTGCTGTATGAATAAAGTCGCCTTGCCTGAATACTTCATGTGATTACTGGTGTTTTCATGGTTGCTCTGTTTTGATCACAGTGCGGTTTTGTGCACAGACATTAATTGGGATACATGCAGAGCCAGTGTCTGTACAGGACCAGTGTCTGCACAGGCCTGGACCAGGCTAACTCTCACTCTGTATTAAGGCAGACAATGTGTAACCGGGAACATGCCCTCTCCTCTCCTCTCCTCTCCTCCTCAGCTGTCAGCCTCCTCTGGGCTCAGACAGCTCTCCCCTCCCTGCAGCAGCGCTGCCTCAGACTGACCTCTCCCGGATGGTCGGGTACAGGCCCTGCCAGTTGCAGCAGCCCTGAGCGGCGGTGGCGGTGTTGTTGTTGGTCAGGTTCTGCTGCTGGTACTGGTGGATGGACGAGGCGGTGCTGCTCGCTGAGGCGGAGGGGACCAGCTTCTTGGTGGGAAACAGCTCTGCAGCCATTATCTTCCAGTCACACAGCAGGCCGGCTCATGGCAGCTCCCGGGCCGGGACTGAACTGCTGCTGTCGGACCGGCAGAGTCTGGAGAGCAACGCCGAGAAATGTACTTCATATTCAGACACTGACACAGCAAACAACTTTATACAAAGTCTGGATTCTACGTTGTTTTAGAGCCAAGTTAACGTTAGCCGTGCTAGCTACACACACGAGTCATCTTCACCAGCTGCTTTACGTAAAGTTACTTTAATAAAACCTGACAGCATAAAGGAAACAGTCAAATGACTTTAGTGTAAAATGAAAAGTGACCTAGTCACCGTCAGAACCCCGCAGGTTTCTTTTTAGCCCTAACTTTAGCATGTTTATGCTAGTTAGTTAGCTGACTAACTACAAGCTCGTTTTTCGAGTTAATTTCTCGGTCAGCGTTAAAATATTCGGTGAGTTACTCAGTCTCCACTTACTTCAGTGTTATTCAGAAGTATTAATGATCATATTTTCTCCCCACATGAAGCAGCTTTTGAGAAGTTTAACAGAACTGTGCGCTCAGCTTTGTTTACAGTAGCTAGCTAGCTTCTTCTGCTAATGTTTACAGCAGAGTCAGCCAATCAGAGGCGCCGCGCTGCCACCTGGAGGCCGGAAGTCACAATGACGGATTCTTCTTCTTCTTTACTGCCGGAAACAAACCCATAAAATAAAATAAAATAAAATAAAATAAAATAAAATAACATAACATAACATAACATAACATAACATAACATAACATAACATAACATAACATAACATAAAATAAAACAACATAAAATAAAATAAAATAAAATAAAACAAAACAACATAAAATAAAATAAAACAAGATAAAATAAAAACAAAATAAAATAAAACAAAACAACATAAAATAAAATTAAATAAAACAAAAAACAAAATAAAATAAAATAAACTGAAATAAAATAAAATAAAACAAAATAAAACATAAAATAAAATCTCTCTTTTATTCCTGTTACTGTTAAGCTTGTGTACATTGCTTGATGTCTTTCTAAATAGATTCCCTGATGTAATATTGTGCTTTTCCTCAGTTAGTGCTGTTATTCACTCCCTTCTTTCTTCTTCATACCTGTTGTGATCTCTTAGTACATTACTGACATTTCCAGTTTGTCACAGTGTGTACACGTATCAGTGGGATGCTTCCCTGTTCTATGGAGGTGTCATTTCATCCTGTATCCTCAGACGGGTACTTACTATGACTTTTTTTTATTGAACATTTATAAAACACATAAGAACATACAACATCTCATAGAAATTGTGGTTAAGAAAATAAAGACAAAATATATTTAATTTCCACCTTCTGCTGAGGTAAAAGAGATTAACTTCAAAATCTTGAATGAGATTTATAAAATGAATAAATTCTTAAGATTGAGATTAAATTTTGATGCAAATAATTGTACATTTTGTGACAAGGAGACTGAAAGTTTGGAACATGTGTTATTTGTAAATCGACGTAAACATCCATGTTGGTGTGTAAATAAACAAACGCGTCACCATCATGATATACAACATATTCCTTTATTGTTGTTACTGATAAAATCTGTCACTCTCCCATTTTGAAAAAAAAAGAACAACAATGAAAAAAGTGAAACAACACCTGTATGTACTTTATGTACAGCCAGATTAGCATCTATAATCTCTCTGTAATAGGTTCACTGTACACATTAAAGGACAACAATCATTTACAGGCAAACCGAACAGGGTTTTATTCAGTTTGAAGGTTCAGCTCTGCCTTTGGCCACTGAAGACAACAAAATATAGAAACGTGAAGAGTTCAGCTGCCTACATCACTACCGGCTAGTGTTCCTGCTGATGTAGTGTGAGTGACCATAATCGGCTCCTATGGTTTTATAATCAAAGTGTAAGATGGTAAATGTGACGCCACGCCAGGAAAAAAAAACTGATCAGTGTCAGGTAATAACATGAAAAGTGTCTTCTTATAACAGGATGTTTTTCCATGTTTTTACAAGATATTTTCATGTTCTAACAAGAAAAGTTTGATGTTCTAACAAGATTAATAAGTATAATGTTATGACACGTTTCTTTCTTTACAAGAAAAGTTTGTTATAACATGAAAATAAATGGTAAAAACATGAAAAAATATTGTTATAACAAGGAATTTATTGTAAAAAAAACAAACAAGAAACTTCTCATGTTATTACCCGACACTGATAGTCTTCCTTCCTGGCCTGGCAGTTCTATGCTTCCGTATAAATGAGATTAAATTATTGGCAAACACACTGATTCTATTGCTCTGAAAGTAAAATAAAGTAGACAGATATGAACGGAGTCTGGTGTCAGTTGATTCTGGATTATTTGAGGATGATAATAAGCCAAAATATGCAGAAACTAGAAATACCGTCCCACGCAGTCTCCATCCATGTCAGTGAAAACACGGATGCTTCACACACAGAAGATCTATACAATCAGCACAGTTTCAAGATTCGAGTCACCAATTCAGTATCTGACCAAATGTCTCCCCTTCTGTTCCTGAGATATGACGTTAAAACATGATGATGTCAAAGTCAAGCTGACCTTTGACCTTTTGACCTTCATTATTTGATCCTGTCATAATTAGCGTATGAATGTTCTTGAGATATCAGGTTTACGAGAATGAGACCGATGCAAGGTCACAGTGACTTTTAACTTTGACCACCGAAATCCAGTCGGTTCACTGTTGAACCGTGTGAACATTTTTGTGCCAAATTTCAGAAATTCCCTCAGGCCTTCTGAAGATATCGTGTTCACGAGGATGGGACGGACGGACAAGCTGAAAACATAATGCCTCCAGCACGGCTATCACCAGAGGCATACAAAACAAAAAATATTATTTAGTTTAAGCTTGACTTTCATGCCACAAAATGTCATCTGCAAATCCACGCTGGATGTGTCGGATAAACCTTCCTTGTTTTCCTCTAGATTTGATGTGAAAACTTCGGATACAGATATTTTAAAAAGTGCCAGAATTACAGTTGACATAATGGCAAAGTCTCGGCCATGTTGTCGAGCCTGGTCTCACTCCAAAGTCATCGAAATCTGGCACTCGGGCAGTGACTTGCGGCGTCAGAAACCAACGTAAAAAGGCGTCCTTTAACATCAGCATGATACAAGTCTGGTTGCCTTTATGGTTTAACAGCGCCCGGCCCATAAGTTTACAGTGTTGTACCAATGTAGTGCTTTTATTTTGAAAGAGACTGTATCAAACTGTACATTTCCTGTGAAAACAGAAGTGTATTTTGAAAACAGACAATGCATGTAACAGGCTGAAGTTGACACGGCGTCCCAGAACGTCAACAACCAACACACGAGGTCGGAGTGAGAACGTGTTGCATTCTCACACGGACGTTTAAAGACTTTTAAAGTGAACAGCTGACTCCAAACTGACATTTCTGTGACTGAGCTCAGACTGAGACGAAGCACCAAAACAACCAGACTCCGTTAACTTTCTGCATAACTTTAAAGGTAAGATGAAAATCAAACTGCAGATTTACCGTCGCATAAATAACTGTTTGATCTTTTGGCTCAACTCGATAAATGATTCGCTGACTCTCACTTTCAAATTTCCCTTAAATTACACCACGTTTATAAATAGATCTGCTTTAATACTTAAAAACTGTACACATATCTGTTTACCCTTTTTACACCGTTTCAATTTAAAGAAAAGCAACACGGAGTTTCCCTCCACCCCACGAACACAGCTGCATGTTTGAGATGATAATTTGGTAGAAAGCGAAAACAAAGTGTTATGTAGTGCTGAGAGGTAAAGTCATGTACATGTACTTCTTACAACACCAGCAGAAACCCCAAAGGAATAAACTTCACTTTTCAAGTAAAACAGAGAATACATCTTTAAAAAAAATATCTACCTGTATCTTACAAGTCTGTCACCAAACACAAAGAGTCGTTTAAAAAACTAGTTAATCGCTCCAAATAATAATAATTACACAAAATACAATATTTTCAGGCAGTCAGCATATAAAGCGTTTACAAATCCGGGGTTTGGGAACTAAACAGCTGTTACTTAAAGTGTTGCACTATCGTTATTTCACAACAAAACGAGCTAATTAGCATTAGCAACAACAACTGTCAGGTTTAGTAGGAAGCATCTCGTCGTCTCGGTTCAATCTTTTGGCTTGAATTTGGCGTTTTTATACTCATTAATAAATATGATCAAAGTAAAACAAATAAATGAGGAAAGCATCACTGCAGGTGGGGTTTTTTCTCGCTGCAGCTCGTCACGATTTTTCAACCATAAATACACCATAAAAAGCAGCAGGTTTTCAAACGCAGCCTCGCCACCACAAAGCTGATCAAAACTACGCAAACAGAAGAGATTCAATCCAAAATATCTCACATCCACGTGAGGGGAAATAAAACTTTAAACCGGACAAGAATTCACACCTGAAATATTATTATCATTTCAGATGCATTAGTTTTTTTCCCCTCCAGATGTTTTCAGGAGAGATTTCACTTTGGAGAGAAGTTCTGTATTTGATCTACAACTATCAAAGTGTCACATGACAGCAGGTGTGTTTACAGGTGGAGGCTCGGTACAGTATATTACAGTTATCATTAACGACGTGTCACTGTCGCTGCCGTCCAAACACACTGAAGAGTTTCATCTCAAAATGACACATCTTCATTTTAGTGTTCACGTTCAGTCAGTATGGATTTAAAGGAATACTTCACCCCACAAGTGACAATTGTTGATCAGTTACTCGCCCATGTGACATTACATTCATGAAGAAAACTTTGTTTTTCTCACGTTTTTTCTCTTAATGAATTTCAGTCTGTAGAGGCTTGACTTGGGAACCGGAGGGTCGCTGGCACAAGTCCCTATGAGCCACATTTCCACCAAACCCTTTCAGTCCAGCACCTTTGGAACCAGCAGTGAGCCTTCAGACATGGTACCTAGACCCTCGGTGTGTTCAGACAGTCTCTTAAATGTGGGCGGGGTTGTTGTCACTCACTGCTCCGTCCAGCACTCGCTGTATTTCCTCATCAGCGGTGACACAGATGGAAGTGTGCACCTGGTTTATCGTCCACAGAACGAGGCTGCACGCCCACATTTTCAGAACAAAATAGAACAGGCTGCAGTGAGAGTCTCTCTCCATGGGATATTTAAAAATAGCAGCTTTGTGCATTTAGTCCTTCTCAGGCAAGCTCAGGGGTTTAGTGTTGCTGTAGCCCACAGGAAGTGAGGTTAGAATATATGACCTTCACATAATCCGCTCCAAATTAATCTATATTTTTAAAGTCATTACTAAAAGTGTGTGTCATCCAAGAGCAACAATGAAAATGAATGGAACATTCATATTGAAATTTAAGGTGTGCTGATGGATTCACGTCAAAAAAACGAAATCAAAACATTGGTTCTCAAATTCACACAACGCTAGTAGCATTTAGCAGCTAACTCAAAGCAGCTGGGAAAACAGTAAGGTCCAGGAGCTCTGAGCAGAGGACGAGATCAGCCGCCATATAACAGGGACGGTAAATGATTGTTATTGACATTTTGCACCATTGTTATTGTTTATGAAGTGCTGCTGTCTCATATGTTATATGTCACACTGGAGGCCGATGCTGCTGTGTTAATGTCACGCCCGTCACACCTCTTTTGATTCTGCAATGCCAGCATGCTGTCTTAAATCAAACACTCAAATGAACCCGTTGCTGTTTTATTCTGTTACAATGCAAAGGCGGACTACATTGAATACAACAGTAATTTTACCTCGCTGAACACTAAAGCTGCTCGCGCCCCGCTGCCTCCATCAGTTAGTCTGTTTGTGTTATTGTGCAACTTCGGTGTTTTAAAGGGTTCGTTTGGATTCAGCAAAGTCACACAGTAACACAAATACACTAACTAATCGAGTCAGCGGCAGAGCAGCAACTCCCATGTTCAGTGAGGTAAAATTGGTTTTCGGAGCCAGAAGGGACCATATTTGGATGAGAGGCTGGAGCTGTGGATAAGTGCGGGTTGGATCTGACTCAAGAAGAACCTGCTCATAATTATGTGTAACTTTGGGCGTTGATAACATGTAAACATGAGTTATATAAAATTCAGCCCTGTACAGTTGTGGTGAATGTTGAAATTAGCTACAGAGACTGAAACTATGTTTTGTACCAGGTTGTAAACATGTTGTAAAGACATTTTAACATGGAGGTCTATGAGGTCCTCAAGTGGACATTAGAGGAACTGCAGTTTTTGGCACCTCTGGCTTCATTTTCAGCCTCCTGGGACGCTGCTTGGTTGAAAATATCTGTCTGTTTGGGAAGTACTGAGCATACAACTGGCTGAGAGAGACTTGGACTGCACTGCAGTCTGTGAGAGTTTCTGTTGACCCCATGACTTCAATTCATCAGGAATTTTCTCTGTTTTTGTATTTTTCGTTCACTGTGGAGGCATGTGTGAAAAACAGTTTTCTTCATGAATTCAACATAACACGGGGTGAGTACCTGATGAACAAATGGTCATTCGGGGGCAGAAGTATTCCTTTAAACGTAGATATCAAACTCTAGAACATGTTCGTGCAGGTTCTGTGCTCAGATGGGAATGTGGAGAACACGAATGAACCTGTGCTGATTTTTTTAAAAAGGTGCAGCAGCAGCACAGCGTTGTCAAATTACTCAGACTAAAAGTTTGAATAACAGCCAATTCCCTTTTTTCAGCCTCCAGCTGGTTCCTGCAGCTCTGCTACTCTCAAAGTCTCCCATGACATCTAATAAATCTGTTTCATAACATTTCTCACTGCTGCTGCTGCCAAATTTCATTGATATACAACCACAACGCAGATTATTCTTCTCTAAGCCACACCACAGCTCACTGCGCAGAAATAAAACTCCAGTTAATTCTCCGAATCGCACTCAGCCAAAGATTATTTGTTAGGGAAGGACCTCCACTCTGTGACACACCTGCTCTATCAGGCCGCAGCGAGTGTTACTCTTGCTCCAAATATATGAGCAGAGCTACACATGTTGACACGTTTCATGTGTCAGAAACCGTCTGATTTTGAAATGAAATTCTGCAGATGTTTGTGATCTGACCTGCTGACACAGTCTCTGAGTCCACCCGACACAAGTGTCGTTGATCAGGGTCATGACCTTTGACCTCCTGGCGTGGGCGTTTACAGGATGAAACTCGAACACTCTCCAAAATCCGACTGATTAAACATCTTCTTCAGGCCGCAGGCAACGACTTGAACAGGAAATAATGAAAATCACACCAAATAAATTTAAGAAGCAAAAATCCAGTCCTGCGCAGAGTGTGATGTCATCATGAGGTGAAATGAGAGCGCTCACATGAGTTCTGATCATAAATGAGTCGACTCAGTCTCCACGTGTGTGATGAGCTTGTGACACATTCGGATCTGACTTGTTAAAATTGGGTCGTCGTATTTTGAAAGAGAAAAAGTTGACCTTCTGATGCACAAAATCATTTTCCCTCAAAACCTAAAAGAATTTATGTTGTGAAGAAAAAAGGCACATTATCATGAACAATATTTCAAAGCAACACCGACACACAGGCTGTTTTTACTGGAGTGTTTGGGGTCAGTGACGGTGGAGAGTTTTTATGTTAAAAGAAAAAATATTCCAGCTTTACTAAAATGTACCGAGAGTTCCTGTATGGATTTTTTGCCACTTCCTGTTTCATTCATCGTCTCATCCAGAGGTTTGTTTGTTTCGGGACCCGGGCCAGCCTAAGTCCGAAGGGGGTGGGGGGGCCAATATTTGACAGATCTTAAAGGAGCAGTCTGACTATTGTCACCTTCAGTTTTCTGCTTCCTCATCCAAACTCAACAGTGGAGACGAACTCCACCCTCCTCCATCTCTGTGACGCTCCACCCGTCCTCTGAGCTCCACACTCAGCTGGTGTCAGGTCATACGAACACCTTGGCGAGCGCGTCGGCCCCGGCGCTGCCGATGTAGCACTTGGTAGGGTGGAATGCCACGTCATGGATCGACTCCTCGAACTTCTTGCGGTGAGCGGTGAACTCCTGGATGCACGTCTTGCTCTCCATGTTCCACAAACGGATCGAGCAGTCGTGACCTGGGAGGAAGAGAGAGAGAGAGAGAGAGGATGATGAGGGTGGAGGAAGGTGTGCGTCAGCGTCAGGGGCGTGTCCAGGGAGGGGCTTGATTGGCCAACCCATTATCCTGAAATACTGCCTCATTTCCACTGCACGGATCGGCTCAGTTCAACTCACTTTTGGTACCACGTGAGTAGAGCCGTGCTGTGGAAATTCAACATGAGATCTGCTGTCAGCTCGTTCAGCAGCAGGACCTTTAGCTCGTATTTTGATGTGTTGTTTGTGTCTCATCCACTCAGGCTCACTCTTTAAAGTTTTGTTGGTACTTTACACTGTGACCGTGTTTTCTAATGGCTCCCATGCCGGGAAAGAAACAACATCAAGGGTTTAATTTCATGCACTATACTGCTAATGTCATGTACATGCTGAGACGTCCAGACAGTGTGTGGCTGAATACTCACTTCCAGACATGAGGTACAGTCCGTTTGGATCCACAGCGAGACTCGTGACTGAGTCCAGGTGAGCGACCATCGAGTGGATCAGTTTACCTTCAATTCAAAACACAAGGAAAAAAAAAGAAGAGACTTTGATCCACTTTAATCAGAACACACGGTAAAGCACTTTTTTTTATTGAGAGGTATCAATCTGATGAACTGATATATCTCTACTTGTAATATATATACAAATATTAAAAAGTAAGCCCTACTGTAAAAAAACGCAGAGCATTTATGTCTCCATCTCCCAGTACAGACAACTGACAGTCAGTTCCTCCATCTTTAACATAAATTTCATTTAAGTAAAACACATTTTTTAACAGCACTGTTTCGTTGTTTCTTAATTCAACAAATTAATTTAATTTAAGTAAAACATGTTGTGTACAGCATTTGTCCGTCTTTAATAATACTGTCTGGTTTGTTTTTTAATTAATTAATTTTATTTAAATAAAACATTTCTTACAACATTACAACAGTATTTTTATTTTATTTATTTATTTTTTATAGTTTTTATTTAAAACATTTAATTAAAAAACACTTTTTTTCACAGCATTCCTCCAACTTAACATCGTTTAGTTGTTTGCTATTTTATTTTAATAATTGAATTTAAGTAAGTAACTAAGTGCTCAATTTAGTGCTCAATTTAGTAGAGCACATATTTCTTCTATCTTTGTCAACATTGTTTAGTTGTTTTTTAATTTAAATAATTAATTTCCTGTCATGTTAAAGGTTGTTTGTTTATTTCACTGATGGCATTAACACTGGAATCACAACACGAGCTGGAGTTTCAGAAAAAAGAAGCTTAAATCTCACAACCAGGAACCATGAAATATGACCTACAATCCAACACAGCGTGAATAACATCATGTTAAGATGAATATTTTTCAGCTAAACCACAGTCCCAGTCTCTTAATGTGTTAATATGCTGATTTAGTATGTTGTTTCCATAAAATAGTTTGACCTGCGAGAGATGGATTAAAAGACGAACCGAAACATCTAAAAAATCCTGAATTTTTAGTCCCTGGTGTGGGCCAATCTCCAAAAAATCATTTCCCATAATGCCTCTCAGCAGCATCTTTCATTAGAGCCTCCCTGCCTGATGAACATCCACTTTTATAATAAAAAAAAAAAAAAAAACAACCCACAATACAAATAAAAACTTCACCTCTGATTCGTGAATATGTTTTCCTTTTAGGAGTGTACAGTCTGCAAGACCGAGCTGAGATAACCCTGATGACATCACTATGACATCATCAGGGTTATTTTCTCAGGCTTGACAGACCAGCTGAGCCACCAGAAGACACCACACGACTGTTTAACAGGCTGAGAGGGATCGTTCATGACAAAGTCAACAGAATTTGACATGTAAAACTGGTGGTGTGTTCCTTTAAATGAGACTCCTCCTCCTCCTCCTCCTCCTCCTCCTCAGCAGCAGGTGGTGTTGGTGTGTTACCTGTGTTATTATCGAAGAACTGGATGTGCCGGTCCTCCTGAGCTGTGATGGTGATTGGCAGCGTGGGATGACTCAGCACTTTGTTGATCTTGCAGGGAGCTTCTGTGCGGGGGCGGACGTGAGAAGGACAACATTAGCATTTAATACCGACAATCTGAGAGCATTTTGTGGGAGATGGTTCCCTCCAACAGCAAACTGAGAGACTTGAAGCATCAAGGGAACACGCTGCAGGAGGGAGAGGCTTGTCTCTCCTCTGCTGAAGCACAGCTCTCTTTATTGAGTTAAGATTTATTTGAAAGGGAAACAGCAGACAGGAAGTCAGGAAGTATTGAGAGGCGGACTAACGTGTTGGTTTGAGACTTTTCATGAGATTTTTGACAGTAAGAAAAGTAAAGAATAATGGCAGCCTGATCCTTTAACATGGACGACAGGAGTGTGAGGAAAGAGACAGAAGGCTGCACTGAATACAGGATGTATCGTCAGCTGGTGCTTGTGTAACGCTGTGGTCTTGTTTTCAGCCTCAGATGGAGCTGCAGTGATCACATCAACCGGCACTAATTTCTCCCTCCGTGAGTGTGGGGATCACCATGTTTGGACACGTGTGATTAGTCGGCTGATTTACCTGGCGGCCCGGCAGACTCCAGCTTCAGGACGAGCTGCTGCGTCTCCATGTTGAAGAGTCCAATGTGGCCGGTGGTGAAAGACGTCACCATGTGAGCCGGCTCGCTGCTCACCAGGTCCACCGAGGTCGGCACTCCCAGCTCTGACAAAAAACACACACACACACACACACAGCAGAGGTTAACTGTGTGTGTACCAGGGCTGCCCCCTAATGGTCGACCAAGCGTCAGTCGAGCAGAAAGGTCATTAGATGGCAAACTATCAGGAGCTGCACCTTCTCAGAATAAATCCAAACCTATATGAGTGGAGCATGTGGGAGTTTAATTTGAAAGGACAGACACAGGAAGTGTCCACGCTCAGCAGTCAGACAGGAGTCAGGTTAATTAAAAAGTGTGGGATCATTTTGAGAAGGTGAAGGACGAACCCAAGGTGATATGTAAACTCATCTTCACTGGTCGACTACAAACATGACGTATCATGTGAAACATGGAAGTAGCTACATGCCCATTAGCCCACAGCGTCATTAACAGGCGGCTCGTGGGAAATGCAACTTTGAGTCAGCATGTTAGCACACACACACGTGACGGAACAAATAAAGGCATCAAGTTTCTCACCTCCTCCCTCGGTAAAGACAGCGAGAGATGGCGAGGTGTCGGCGGCGTTCCACAGCCGGACCGTCCCATCAGCCGAGCAGGAGAGGAGGCGCTGGTGGGCCGAGCTGTAGACCAGACCCCACACTGAGTCTGTGTGACCTAACAGCGCCCCCCGCAGGACAGACGGTTCTGACAGAGAGAAGGGTCACGTGTCAAAAACACATTTACTGCAGCAGCTGTCGTGCTACTTAATTAGTGCTGGAACGTACCATATGAGTCGTAGGGGTCGATGTTGGGGTTGGGGGTGTTCCAGCTCTGGATGGTGCCGTCCACGCCCCCACTGAAGCACTGCTCACCGCTGGAGCTCATGGTGACGCACAGCACAGCGCCGCTACACGGAGGGAGGGAGGGAGGCAACAAATAAACCTTTTAACTTTCTGTGAAGCATCATGACCTTAAATATCCAAACATGTAAATATTAATAACACACACGAGTTCTTATTAAAGCTTTAAAATTAGACTTTTACGGTTGCGATGAGATAAAGACGATGTCAAAATTCTGACTTGACTTTTCAGATTACTCTCTGATATCATGATTAAAGGGGAATGTTGCTATTTTCAACCTGGAAGCTTTTCTGACATGTTTTTGTGCAAATGTGCACCGTCACTGTACGTCCATCATGTTATTACTGTAACAGGCCACGAAATCTCTAATTTGCATTTGTAATATTAATAATTTATGTAACAAGAAGAGCAATTGTGCCACACAAAAATATTGTGATACTACGCTGTATGGATTTCTATCACTGCTCCTAGCTTATAAAATACATGCTGCGGGTGCACTGTCAGTGATGTATCCAAGGGTCATCGGGGGTTTTGGGTCTTTTCAAACATTAGACATCCCCACGCAGGCGATCCAGCGAGGGGTGATCAGCCCCATCCTGCATCCCTGTTGACCATGGGACCTCCCTCTGTGGCACGGATGACAAATTTGATGGTCCTCTTCTTAGCCAGCCCCACTATCCCCAGTTTGGCGATGACTCTGCAGAGTGACTGGCCTGCAACATGGCACCTCGTTAGGCTCACAGCAGGTGTTCAAGGCCTGCCTCCTGCTCTGCTCTGTCGGCTCCTGCAACTTGGCGCGTTTTTGCACTTGGGCTTCGTCCACGTGCTCCTCCCAGGGTATAGTTCATTCTACCATGAGCGCTTGTTTGGTGCATTCACAAAAACTTGACCGTGTGTGGACGCAGGGTTGTTGAGGTGATGTGTTCTGGAAACCGCAGCTGCCTGCCAAGATCAACTCTCCGTTGCCAGTCGGCTGCTGAGGCGAGGAGGTCAGCTGCTGATCTTGGCTGTGGGGTGTTTTTCTCTCCAGCTTTAACAAAGGTGATGCTCCTCTTTGGACAGTGGTGTTTCCTGATGGTTATGGCTGAGGCTACTGTGTCTGCAACTGCTTTCAGGACTCGATCATAGCAACTAGTGGTTTGATGCTTCATTTATGCCCTGAATGTCACAAACAGAGAGCTCTCAGTCGGAGTCTGTCAGACTCAGACTGTTGTTTTAAACACTTTTACTGGATGTACAC
The DNA here is from genome assembly GCA_026686955.1 of Epinephelus cyanopodus. Lineage (NCBI taxonomy): Eukaryota > Metazoa > Chordata > Actinopteri > Perciformes > Serranidae > Epinephelus > Epinephelus cyanopodus. The sequence continues at coordinate 3,057,566 of CM048916.1, read as the reverse complement.
TGACGGTGCACAAATGCCCTCAGTGGTTACACTGCAGCCTGTCTCACTGCTGTCATCTGCAGCGCCCTCCATCAGAACTGACCGATTTCAGAACTTAGTTACTAAGTCACATAAGAACATGGAAAAATAGGATCCAGGCTGAAAACACAGAAGTTACCCTTTAAGACAAGGAGACAAAATTCTGTCTTCTTTGTACCTTTTTTCCAATCATTTATTTACCTTTTTTTTTTTTTACTGAATATAACCAAAATCAATCTTAAACTTGACATACATACATACATACATTTTCGTGCTGAGTTCAACCTCTGGCTTGTAAATTGAGCTGTTTTTCTATTAGTAAGATGTCAGTATAAGTGTAAAACAAGAAGTGTAATAGGGAGGATGATATTAATTTGCTTGTAGGATCAAAGACAAAGTGTGTAAAGTAAAATTCGGCCAGTACTGAGAACCTTTTCAGACAGGTAAACAGGATCTCACCTGTGAGCTCTGAATGTGTAGATGGGCTCCACGTCTAAAGCAGCACATCTGAAAGATTGAAACCCAGAGCAGAGTTTGTATCAACAGAAAATTAAAACACATTAAAACTCTAAAATATGAACAAATATGTGAGTAACACAGAAACAAAGGCCTGTCTCTAATAAAGCCTGTTACAGATCACTGCAGGTGAAGCAAATGTACAGTATATGAATGAATTAATTATATTTTATATATATTCTGAAGTCTTACTTCTTGGCGGGCGCCGTCTTCTGGAGGTTCCACAGTTTGAGGGTGTGATCTTCGGAGGCGGTAACCAGGACGGGCTCCACCGGGTGGAAGGCCAGACTCCGCACCGAGTCAAAGTGGCTCCGCAGGGTGAACTTTGGGTTCCAGGTCTTCCTCAGAGCGTCTTTGTTGTTGGTGATCTGAGGAAGGAGGGACGAGTCTCACTTACAATCCATGTGAAGATGATACTTGACTCTTTAAAGCAGCATGACACAGCTCTGGATACTGATGGGTCAGCTGCAGGTGTCAACAAACTGTGTGCCAGCATAACTGGACTGATTTTATACCAAAGACAAAAGAGTGTAAGAACATCTCTGGGGTAGTTTTCTCTGAAAGGACACCTCACATGTCGCCGTTTGGGACTTAGTTTGGATTTTAGCTGTAGGCTGTAATTTATTCATCTTATCCATCTGTCTGTGGAGACAAAGACTGTGGTCAGAGTTTAAAGGCCCAATCCTAATATACGCCTCAGCCCTCACGCCTCGGGGTGGGGTGTCCTGGTTCTTGCTGGGATAGATGGACAGGGCAGAATGGAGGTTTTTCAGAGGCACACAACCGAGTGTTAAGAAAAATCATTGGCCAGATGGCTGCATGTCATGCGTAACCCACAAATGTATTTTCTTTGTTCATAAAGATTTAAAAATTACAACTACCATTGTCTCAAAGTATTATTGTCCTTTACTTTATCACTAGAATAACCCCCCGCGGTTGTATGACTCCGCCCACCAAAGATTAGAGTCACCAATTCAGTATCTGACCAAATGTCTCCCCTTCTGTTCCTGAGATATGACGTTGATGATGTCACAGTCAAGCTGACCTCTGACCTTTTGACCTTCATTATTTGATCCTGTTAGACATGTGTGTCAGGTTTTGTCATAACTAGCATGTGAATTCTTGAGTTTTGGCCATTAACATGTTTTGTGAGGTCACAGTGACCTTGACCTTCAAACACAAAAGTCTGATCAGCTCATCACTGAATCCAAGTAGATGTTTGTGCCAAATTTTAAGAAATTCCCTCAAAATGTTCTTGAGTTGTTGTGTTCATGAGAATGAGATGGATGAAAGGTCACAGTGACCTTGACCTTTCTTTGACCCTTGACCACCAAAATCTAGTCCAAGTGAATATTTGTGCCAAATTTGAAGAAATTCCTTCAGGGCGTTCTTGAGGAATCGCATTCACAAGAATGTGACAGACAAGGTCACAGTAACCTTGACCCCTGACCACCAAAATCCTATCAGTTCATTTTTGAGTCCAAGTGAAAGTTTGTGCCAAATTTTAAGAAATTTGTTGTGTATGTACGTACGGACAACCTGAAAATTTCGTTTTTTATCTCTCTGTAAAGGAGGAGGCCTGAAGGGTGGAGCTGACAGAGGGTGTTCAGTGGAGTTCGGTCAGGAACAATCTGGCTGCTAAAGAGTTTTCAGTGTTTCCTGCCTCTGATCCACCGTAAGCTGTCAGACTGTGTTCATTTCACTCACGTCATACGCCAGGGTTTCAGCCTCGTTGGCGACCGTCAGTCCTGCCAGTTCTCCCAGTCCCAGCTCGTTAGAAACCGCCTCGTCCACTCTGCCCAGTATGAACGACTTCCCAGACGATGGCAGGAAGGTCATTGCCTCTACGGAGACAAAACAGATGGCTGGGTTCAGAAAAACCTGACTGAGTGTGAGTGAGCATATTGTACAGTTGTCAAATGTGAGTGACTGAGAAAAAGGGCAGGTTACCATCTTCTGGGCGTCCCAATTCGTGCTCATTGAGTCTGGGCACAGCGGGGCGGGAGGGGGGCGTCACGGGAGGCTGCAGGGAGGGAATCTCCTCAGCATCCCGCAGGTTAGCCAGCATGTCCTGGAGCTTAGACCGGTTTGGTCCTGGAGAAGGAGGCCAAGGAGGAGAAAAGAGAACATGGGAGACAAAAATCAGAGGAGGAAACAAAAAATGGAGTCAGGAAAAGGCGGAGGAGCGATGTAAAGAAAAGGAGTTGAGGAGAGAAAGATGAAAAATGCACATTAGCAAAGTGAAGGCAAAATAAGTCTCGAGAGTTCAAACTGTCACAAAGAGGGAATGAAACCAGCATGAAAGATGAGAACAAAGCAGAAGATGATGCAGCAGCAGCTCTGCAGAGGATCCGACAGAGAAGATAAAGCAAATAAAAGCAGAGAAACAAAGTGACGATATACACAGGAAGAAGAAGAATCTGCTCGAGAAGTGACACAGATGAAATGTGGCAGCTGCTGTTTGGTGAACTGCAGAATTCATCATCACAAAGACATGAAGAAACAAACAGGGATATGAAGAGATGCACTGATATCGTTACTGGATATTATCATGACGCATCAACATCAGTAAAACTGCACAACTGTGACATCAGGTCAACAGCATAATCCATTTAAAGTGCAGACGATTACTGTTGTTTGCACACATACAAGGATGACTGATGGATTGGAATGCTAACGGTTCAATAATGGATCAGAGTAAAGGATGAGGTGTGTGTCTGATATCGGGAACATAAATGTGATGGTGTGTCGGGAAAAGTGCAGGAAATCTACATGAAGGTAGAAAATATAAAGAGGATAATAAAAAACAACAGATAAAACAAAAGCGACAGACGACACAGAGACACAGACGTCCACACTGGATTCAGTCAAACACTAAACCTCAGAGACACAGAGAGGGAGAGACACTGAGACAAACTGTGTGTCTCAAATCACATACTTCCAGTAGTACACTATGTACACTATGCACTGCTTGTGTGGTGCGCTTATTTCACCAGGGTAGTGTTGTCTTAAATCACACACTGCTGTCTTGCCCTTACAGGAAGTGACAATAGCTTTTTTGTTTTTTAACCACCTCTTCCTCTTCTTCGTCTTCTTTTTAATCGACGAATTGCAAATCAAATAAAAAATTCGATTTGTCCTTGCATGTTCTGTTCTTGTTGATGTGTTCACAGACGTCTTTTAAATTGTATGCACTGTTTTTTTGTTGTATTTTAGGTAGCCTTGTGTAACATCTTGGCCAAGAGATTACAGATTAAAAATAGCCTCTTGGCTAATTCTGGCATTTTTATACCAAGTGTATTTATTAATCTGCACTGCCCCCTCTCAAATAAAATAAACTGAAACTGAAGGTGAAGCATTACTGCCAACATTTGACCGCTATCTCCGCCCACACATACACAACTTGCTTTGTAACAGTGTTTAGGTGGGTGGAGCGTGTCGAGTGGCATCCACATGAATTCAAGGACCACAGGTTTCCCAGCAGAACATTGAATTGTAACATGAAGGTCAGTGTTATTCACTTCACCACGGTTCAGTGTTTTGGCTGATCGGTGTATATGAGTTGGTCTATTAAAACTGAGGTCCTGCAGCTGCCTGAGTCTCCATCAGGCAGAAAACATGCTATTCTCTCCTTCTGCACCGGGTCGGGCACAATTAAAGATCAACTAAATGCGGGCGAGCAGCAGGTGAGAGCAAAAATGATCATAGATGCCTGATGTGTCTGTGGACACTCAGCAGCTTCTGCCTGATCTGACAAGTGACAAAATATGCAGAGGATGTTTGACAAAACATCATTTCACAGCCGCAGATGCAGCTGACTGATAACAACAGGGCGGTTACTTTGGATATGTGGACAGATGATTAGCGGAAAATCTGTTATCTTTGTGTCACTTTAAATTAAAGTAACAACCAGTGGGAGTTAACTGAGCGAGAGCTTTGCACATCTTAAAGGGACATTATGTAAAACAGGGTAACAATAAAAGGGTTTGGGGCCCTTCTGTGCGTGAGTTTCCTCCAGGTGCTCCGGCTTCCTCCCACAGTCCAAAGACATGCAGGTTAACTGGTGACTCTAAATTGTCCGTAGGTGTGAATGTGAGTGTGAATGGTTGTCTGTCTCTATGTGTCAGCCCTGTGATAGTCTGGTGACCTGTCCAGGGTGAACCCCGCCAGACAGCTGGGAAAGGCTCCACCCCCTGTGACCCTGTATGGTACGGCTGGGTGTCGCCACTGAAATCCTGAATCGATTCGATTTCAATTTGGATATTGATTCAATTAGGAATGTTTCAGTTACTGCTAAAACGTGAAAGAGATTCTCAGAGAGCTAATACTGTACATTTTACAAGGAATGATCAGAACAGCAACAACAGTAATATTAGAACAGCATATTAAAACTACTGGTGTGATTAACACGGTTAAATCTTCGCACATCCATCGGAAAAAGCGTAAATTAAAAGATTGATTGGATGAATCCACTGTTTTAACTCAGCCCTACTGAACAGGATAAGCAGTTACGAATAATGAATGAATAATTACAGGTAATGAGTCGGTTCTGGTACTGAGCTTTGTGGGTGCAGGCAGATTTGCAAAACTGGACCTGTGCAGGCCTCTGCTGTAGTGTGTAAATGTATTGGTTTTCTTTTACCAGACTATTGAAATAATAGCAAATATGCCAGATATAACTTATCGATTTTTGCTGCTACACAACACCAACAGATCGTTGAGTGTGTCGGTCAGTAAAAAGCCATTAACTGGCTGCACAACCCTGTAAGCAACAATGTGACTTTAACTTAAAGTACTTTAAGTAGTTGTAATGTGATTAAATGTTGTCTGACTTTTTAAGATACTGATCAACTTTCGCATAAAATGCTGATGGAAATATTAGCACAGTGAAGCCCTGAGAGACTGAGAGGAGAGGAAACATAAAAACAAAGAGAGTCAGAGGAACAGAAACCAAACGAGGATGAGGAGGAGGATGAACTGCAGGCCTGCTACAGGACTTACTCTTTACCCCCTTCTTGCCCTTGCGTTCCTTCCTGTACTGCTCCTTGAGCTGGGCTATCAGTCCCTGGTCCACGTCCCAGGCCAGTTCACCCAGAGGAGACTGCTCTTCCTTCTCTACAGGCCAGCAGGAGGAGGAGGAGGAGGAGGAGGAGGAGGAGGAGGGGGAGGAAGGTGGGGTAGAAACCTGTTGTAAGTGTCTGGATGCACTACAGTACATATCCAACTTTACTCTGACACGTCTACTGAGGCAGACGGGATGAGGAGGAAGAATCTTTTACAACCTGTTTCTGGGTCTTTTGTAGTTTTGGCCATAAAGTCTTTCAGATATGATAACTTGGGGTCACAGAGACTCCACCTAACTCATCTTTACACACAAGCAATCTAAACCACTGCTTGTGGAAAATGCAACTACAGACATATAGATAAAGTAATATTGCTTTAAATAAAGTCACTTTCTTCCCACGAGGTGAACGAGAAGTTCAGTCTAATTGCTGTGTTTAAAGGACAGTCCAGCCCCAAATCAAAAATTCATATTTTTACGACACACCAAGCCAATGGTCACCTGTCGGTTAAGGTTGGGCCGTTGGTGAGCACCTGTTACCGTGGCTTTTGCCGTGTGTCCTGTTTCTTTTTCAGAAGCGCCTGTCAGTGAATGATATCAAACTCATTTGCATATCAGCTCAGTGCAGGAGAAGAGAAACGGAACTGAGGAAAGTTAATTCATCACTGGATTGTGTTATTAATGTGCTAACGGGCTAACTAGCGTCAAGATGGTCTTCAAGTTTTCTTTATTTATATGACGATTGCAGACTACCGCCATCTGCTGGTACTACGAGTTATTTCCTCTCATGCAAGCACAGAACATGTGTGCTGGTTAGCTGTAGTCTTTGCGATGTGTTCATGTGCAACTTTTCAGTCGACACACAGGCACCGTGAAGCGGCCAAACAGTTGGCTTTCATTGCCGCTAGTTCTTTCGTGTCGGTTTGGTGTGTCTGGACCCAGGGACTCCAAAGAACTAGCGGCAAAGAACGGCAACTGTTGCGTCGCCTCACGTCGCCTGTGCCTCAGCCAAAAAGTTGCACATGAACACACCACAAAGACGGCAGCTGACAAAGAAACCAGCACGACTCGGTCATGATTTCTGGAAAGAGACTCTGATGTTGAGTTTTTCAACTGTATGTTTTGGCGCTTTCAACATCACAAGTCAAGTCCCTTCTAGTTCCATCTCTGCAGTCGATAATTCCAACACTCGGCAACTCACACCAAAAACTATCCAAACTGGGGATACTCAACATGCCTTGCTTGGGAGCAAGGAACAAGGCTAGCTGTTTCCCCCTGCTGCCAGTCTTTGTGCTAAGCTAGGCTAACAACATCCTGGCTCCAGTAAAAACTTCAACGCTTTTTTTTTTTTCAAATTAAACTGAGGCCAAATCTACAAAAGACACAATAAAAAGAATAAAATGCCTGTAATTTTCATCCTTTCTCAATAATTAAAAACCCTGGAGTGTGTGTACGACACAATCACCACTGTATTAGTGTGTGCTACTGATAAACACCATGTAATGAAGAACATGAAACACTGTCAATGACACTTAGGCTGAGTTCTTCATGTTACATTTTAGACTGAGCTGAGGAAACAAGAGGAGCACCAACACAACACGCTAAAAGTTTCTCAAAATGTCAAACAAACAAACATGAAACATAAAGAAGGTGCAGGAAATTCGTGCTGGTGAAAGGGAAAAAACACAAATGAACACAAGACGAAACAAAATGAGGCACAAGAAACAAACAAATGAAAACTAACAGCTGGAATCCAAATGGATCTCTGATGGTTCTCTGCAGTTCTGGAACTGAAACAGTAATGCAGGAGAACAACATGTTCTCATCACGATGCTATAAAACATTAAACTTGAACAGTGAAGCAAACAACATTTCACCAAAATGATCATGTCTCTCATGGGGGATGATCCTGAGAGAGACAAACATTTTAAAGTCTCAGCAGCAACTTTACAGCCCTAAAATCCAAAAGTCAGCTTCTTTACTGAAGTTAAAGAAGCAGCTCCATAACAAAGACACATGATGTCATTAATCTGAAGTCTCTGAAAGCAGCTCAGCCAATAATCATCCACCTGCAGAGCTGCAGCAGGTTCAGACATGTTGATGGTTAAAGTTTAACTGGTGCTAAACAGAGGGAAAATATTCATTCTCTGGAACAAGAAGAAATAAAGCAGCATATAATATCCACTGGAGCTGAGTGTGACACACGGATGCTTTATTCTCAAGTATTTTGTTTTTGCTACGTGGTGGTTAAAGTGTTAAGGCCAAGACACACCAAACTGACTTCAGAGAACTAGCGGCGACAACGAAGGCCCCCTGTTGCATCGCCTGATGTCACCATGTCTCGGCTAACACAAATTGCACGTGAACACATCACAAAGACTACAGCTGAGGGTCAACCAGCACGTATGTTTTGCGCCTGTGTGAGAGGAAATGACTCTTCACACCAGCAGACGGTGGTAGTTTGTAATCGTCTTTCAAAAAGAAAAACTAGAAGACTGTCTTGATGCTAGTTAGCCAGTTAGCACATTAACAACACAATCCAGTGCTGAATGAACTGAGCATATTTATCGTGCACCAGGGAACAATAACAGAAAGCATCAGGAAACACTTCTGCTAAAGAGCTCAGTGGATAAAGAAAAATAATCTGACGTTACATAACAAGTTTGTTTTAGTCTCAGTCCCTTGTGATTGAAGCTCTTTGTTTACTTTCCTCACTTCCATTTCTCTTCACATGCACTGAGCTGAACTGCCAATCAGAGTATTTCTGCCACCAATTCAACATGCTAAATTGGCATTGGCAAATTGACATGCTAAGTTTCCATCCTCACGGTGTGCCGGTGTCAGACGGTGGGTCGCTGCTGCTGCTGCTGGCTGTATGTGCTTATGCCCCGCCCACACACACACATTCTCATTGACTGATGAATTGGCGCTGGTTATTTATATTATTGTGGCGTATTGATTATGAATACAGTCCATCTGATGCTAGTTTTGTTTCATCACTATCCTCATTCAGATTTTAAGAAGCTACAAATTATATTCAGCCACAAAATAAGTCTGAAAAGCTGCAAATCAGAATGTAAGTACAGAGAGTTGTTGACTAGAGATGATACGCCGTCTCATGGTGGTCACTTCCTGTCAACGTTACAGATCACAAGCACAGAGAGTTGTTGACTAGAGATGATACGCCCAGCACACTTCCTGTAGGCTAAACTGCGGTTAATCTCCTTTGCTGTAGGTGGTGTAAGTGAGCAGGTGTAAATCTAGTCTGACGAGGACTGAACAGCTCTGGAGAATCAAAAAGTAGAAGTTCTCGTCTCTGTCTCAGTAAGTGTTATGAAAATAAAAATTAGAGATACAGATTTGCAGCTGTCACTTGAGTGAAAGGATTTGCCTATAACTCCTCCTGACAGCTGAGCTGGTGCTGAAAATAAACTGGGTGTGCAGATGGCCTGAGGGCTCATGAGGAGATCCAAAGATAAGAAACATGCAGAAATCACTGCTGCATAATGACTGAGCCGAGACAAACAATGGGCCTCATCATCCGTCCTGGTAGCCCGGGGCGAGTGATGTGTCGGGTCGTGGAGGTGGCGTGGGTTCAACAAGAAAAGCCTTCAGAAACCATAAATGTGTTTCATAACGCAGCCGAACACAGAGAGATTGTTTTTAACCGTGTGTTCAGCTGGTTTATCCTCACTGTCTGTGACTCCAAACAGCAGCGCGGCAGATGATTGTTTCACAGCTCAGAATAAAAAGATAGAGAGAAATCCACAAAGAGTTTTCCTCTCGGGGCTTTAACGCCTTGTGTGTGTGGTGAGACCTGCTGCACTGAGTCAGCACTCCTTTACAACTATCTGGACTGTGAAGTGTTGAATCACAAACTGCGTGGGGATGCTTTTTGTCATCGGCCGAATGACACTGGATGCGTTGCTAAGAAACAGTAGAAAAAGGGGGATTTTGTGTAAACTGCGGGGGCCGCCGGGTCGCCAGCTGGGAACTTCATTTTGTAAAGAGAGTTTTATATATATAGACAGGAAATGCGTCGGTGCAGCAGCAGCCTTGTGCTGCCACTCACGAACACATTTAAAATAAGATGTTTTAATTCTGCGTGAAGCAGTCAGGCTGACCCTGCAGATGAATAGCAGCATATTCACCTTGATTTATACGTCAATACAAAGTTTCTCTGCTCGGAAGATTTCAGGTTTGTATTGGTGTTTTTTTCTTTTTCTATCTGCTGCAGACTCTTGACTTTACACTTTTTATTGGTGCATTGAAATATAAGACATGAATGTGAATTTAATACAAAAAATAGTTAAATTCAGTTGCCATATTTAAAGGGCAGTGCGTAATGCCTGGCAACATGCTTTAAACTATTAAGAGGCAACTTTCCCCTCCAGCCAACTACAGCAGGACAGGAACACGCAAACCGGTAACCACAGCTTCTTTACGTGAGACGGTTTAAGCAAGAAAACAGCCACATTAAAGCCATAAATCAAAACTATCTGGGATGTTTTTCAGTACAGTTTGTAGTGTCATTAGTTGAATCATCTGAGCTTCATGTGTCCTCTTGACTGTCTTTGCCTAAAATCAAAAGATTTGGGGTTTTTGACCTCGCACTATTTGTCTGTGGGCGTATTTTAGCTTTGACCAACACATGGTGCACGATAACAATTAACATCACAGACTTGAGTGGGCGATGAGCAGTAAGCCTGAGAGCTAGTTTAGCCTTGCTAGCTTAGCTTGGCTGTATACCGGCGTAAAGTACCGTGGATTTCAGACCTTGTATTGTCTGAACTGGGACCCGTTCTTGGTCTTGTCTGAACAGTGAGCACTGACTTTGCTTTCTGCAGACGCTGTTTAGTCGAACACATTGCACTGAGTGAGCAGGAAGGGACCAAAGAAGGCTTTTCGAAAATTACGGGAAAAGAGGTATCTCAAATACAGATGTCAGCAGTTAACCATGATGTACTAACCACCGTCCAGAGGAGACTGGAGGGTGGACAGTGGGCGCCATGCTTCCAGCTGTTAACATGACCAGCTGTCTGTTAGCAAAACCAACAGAAACCAAAATAAAAGGCAAAATATTCACAACAAAAAACGTTATAATTTCGCCACCTGTAAATGGAAAGCACTTTGAAATGCAGTCCTAAACCTCACTGAGTCAACAGAGTGCTGCACTACAAGGAAAAGGCTCTTGTATTTCATATCGTTTTGCGTTGTTGTTTTTCCCCTTAAAAATTAACTGGTTAGTTTCCAGTTGATGGGTGTTAGGCTATCAAAAGAAAAATTAACCGTAAGTCACATCCCTAATCTCAAAGCAACAAAAACTACAACTGAACATTATACTGTCTTCCTCTCATGTTGGCTGTAGATAATGTTCTTTTTTGGAATGTTTAAAACTTAGATTCTGCCCATATCTCACACATTGCACCTTTAAATGTGTCCTGGATTTAATTTCCAGCTAATCAGTGAAACCTGCAGGTGTTTGGTGTAAAATCCTGAACGCACGATTAAAAGCCCGTCACCTAAATGTTTTTAATGTCCCCTCGTCTTACCCCACTCTCCGCTGTCCTCCCCGCTCCTGGACTCTGGAGATCCGTCCAACTCGTCTGGACTCGCCAAGAAATCAAAACCCTTCAGAGCCTCCTCCGTGTCGGGGTCGTCGCTGAGGTCAGAGGTCGTGGACGAAGGGGTGGACGACTGTTTCTTCCTCACCATCTGTTAAAAGTTACAAAAATGAGGAAGACTATTGAAAATCTGTCTCTTGTTGTTGACAGCATCAGACAGGAAATGAAATTACAGGTTACCACTGTCCTTCTTCAGAATGAGAACTGCAGGTAGAAGAATATTATTTTAACAACTGCACGTAGGAGGTGAACTCTGGGCTGCGACTTTGTTTGCTTTACATATTAAGAGCTGTGATTTGTGTTTACATTTCACGGTGAGGTTTAACAGAGTGAGTTTGTCAAAGGACTTAGTGTGTTAATGTCTTACTGTAGCCAGGTCTAAGATGGTCTTATCCCGTCCATCACTGTCCTCCTCCTCGTCCTCGTCGCTGAATTCTGCTGCAGCGCTCTCAATGAACTTGAAGGCCTCCAACACGGTGGCTGAGTCGGACATGTCGGGTTTACTGGAAGGAGAGATTAAAGAGAGAAGGTGAGTGTAGAGGTAAAAGCAGCGAGAAAATCAAAAAATCTAAAATAAATACGGTCTCATCTCACACCTGACCATGCCGCTGTCCTTCAGGGAGGACGGTTCGGTGCCGTTGACCATCGGCTCGACTTTCTTCTCTGAGGGTTTCTCTCCTGAGTCTCCGGTCAGACCGAGCAGCGCTCTCACTCTCTGAGACTTCACATCCAGGATGGTGTCTGTGTATCCGACCTCCTGCAGGTATCTGAGGGTGGCGACAGAGACAAGAGACAAGAGACAAGAGACAGGTCAGAGGAGGCTCAGGAGGCAATGTGAAGAAAAGGAAACAATCGAAGGTTTAATCATCTCATGATAAGCCAGTCAACATCAGGCCCTCAGGAGGTGCCTGTGCTTTGAAGCCAATTTCCATTGTGGTCAAACAGCGGTACTTCAATTTCCGGGGTCCAGCTCATGATGCCACTGAGCCCACAGAGACTTACACTGGAAGAGACCAAGTCTGTAAATCAGTGGATGAATATTTCTGAGCATCACAACCCCAGTGAAATGACTTGTTTCATTATCAGGATTTGATCCATTTGGTTCAATAACATTTCTAACGTAGCTGCATGATGAAATCATTTTATCCCCATTCAAGATAGCAGCGCACTAAACTGGAAGTAGACAGCCGGGCCGGTGGAAGTTTCTAATGCGCCTGCTCCATGGGACCAATGATGCAGAAACAGTGCTGATCATCTGCGTAATCTCACACCAATTCCAGGTCTTCATCAGATTACCAATTCATACTGGAAGAGTTCTGGCAGTAAAGACGAAGCAGGTCTCACCTGATTTTTATCTAAAAAGGACGATTCTTTCAAACGTGTTCATACTTTAATCCCAGCTATGACATATATATATATATATATTTTTAAATATGAAACTTTTAGGTTACTGTTACTAAGCCTCCTGGACAACTGGAGTTTTCAGTTGTATATAAATCTAATCTTTAAATTTTACTTATTTTAATTTAATATTCATAAATGGAAATCTATGGATAAAAAGCCATTTCATTGTAGTCACAGAGGATGTCAAACTGACTCAGCTCCTTTTACTATAAATCCAAAGAATGTACAAATTATAATCATAGCTCTCTCCTCATTAGGTGTACTCTACATTTGTTATATATCATAAGAAACCAGTACGTATTTGTATGAGTCAATGACTGAGGGAAAAAAACATAAACTTTTATGTTTCTATTTCTGAGATTTTAAACAAAAATCCAGCTGTTTTCTTTCCTTCCTGCAGAGTGGCGTCCCCACTGATGGATGCAGATTCACCTCATCTGCCCAAAACAAATTCTGATGCAGGCATGACTTGTATCAGAAAAATGTGGAAGACCTCCACACAGGAAGTGACAAATACGTGACGAGTAACAAAAACAAAAGACAAATAAGTGACAAAAAAATGCAAATATCCCAGCAGGCTGATCCAGATGTAAGATATTGGTATTAATGTGAACAGCGTTCAGTCTTCTCTGACTTCAGCAGAGACCTCCGTATAAACGTCCCTGTGTGGCCTGAGCGTCGTTCTTGATTCTGTTTTTCAGTGTCTTCCTGCAGCGTTGGTGCCTTGCTGTACCCGCTGAGCTACACAACACCACAATTATATCAATGGAGCAGCGTCTTTAAAGGGCAGTGCCACCAAGTTTAGGACCTTAGTCACACTTTCTGTCCTTCCTGTGGTCTGGTAAAGTTCAGTCAATGTTTGACAAAATAAACACAGAGAAACAAAACTGAGGAAATCTAAAATATTTGAAATAAAACTAACAAGAAACTTCAGATTTTGCTCAACTGACAATAAGTGAGGTGCTGGTTTCTTTGAGTGACGCCACAGTCACTCACCTTAATATCTGTTAGAAATGGATACAATAAAAAGACACGTTGAAATGTGCACCGAGTCAGTGAGTCAAGCTCTGTTTAAACTCACACTTTTCTGGCTGATTTTAAGCTTTAGTTAAGACTTCTTATATTTCAAATACTCACAAAATCCTCGAGCAGAGAAGTAAAGATTAGCCTTTATCTTACAGTATTCAATTGAGCAACAGGCCTAAAAGACGCAACTCAGAAGAAGTTCAAACTAGTCTTTGTACTGTACCTTCACCCCGGGACGCCAAGAAAAGCAGGAGCCTGCTGACCTGAGAGCAGCGTTTTATGGAGAGGTTTTATCCTCAGCGGACGGAGGTTTAATTCTGAATAACGACTAGTGTGTTTGTTCACAGAGACACAGAGAGAGAGAGGAAGGTCGGCCTCCCTCTCTCTGTACCAGCCTCTCCGATCGCAGGAGGCCTCGACGCCTCCACACAATCCTCCATTCACTGTCACCACACAGCCTCTGCTGAAACACACACACACACACACACACACACACACACACAGTCAAAAGGAAGAAGCAAAAAACACCAAACACAATCACAAACAGAAGCTCGCAGTTTTCTATTTCTTAACAAAAGTGTCACCTGGTTACATGTTGATATTTGTTATGTGTCACATGTCGCCAGGAGACGCCACTGTCAGATTTGTCAGATTTGTCAGCATTGCTGTGTTTCAACTCTCCAGAAAAAATACCCAGCTGCTTTATTGAATTTTTATGCTCAGATTGTCACATCCCGGCTCCTGTACTTTGACTTCCTGGTGGGACTGTAGGCAACTGAAGTTTTTAAAAAATCTTGACCTTCAGAATTAAAAAAAAGTCTCCGTTATAATGACCTTGGTGTGGACAACTGGCTAAATAAATATGAGTTTACAAAAATGTCCGTATACCTGTAGGTGCAGACAGGGTCTTTTGACTTGTGTGAAAAAGTGGCCTTTTTTCCCCAGAAGCATCTTAAGAACAAGATGATGTAAAATCCATCTTAAAACTACGCTTCCTTCTACAGAGCAGTGATGTATAAACAAACAAAATGGCAACCGCACGAACATTTGTCTGGAGTTGCTACAGTAAATCTACACAACAATGGGGAAGCGTTGATAAATTCAACAGGGTGAGCAGCACAAACAGAGCTCGGGAGGTCGCCATTGTTGTTGTGATGGTCGACTTTCTCGCGCATGAAGTGACTGGAACTGTAATGCGCATGTGCGGAAAGTCTCCGTTTTCAGAGGAACTGCATATTGCAAGTTTCCATGACAACGGAGACGATGCCGTTTCCAAAAAATTGTAGTCTGGAACCCGTTTTCAAAACGTTGTGTTTTCAGGCACCCAAAACGTCACTGTCGTGTAAACGATCGCCAAAATGCAACTAAAGTTTCCCGTTTGGGGTTGAAATCGTTGTCATATAAACGGGGCCTAAACTGTCCGTAGGTGTGAATGTGAGTGTGAATGGTTGTCTGTCTCTATGTGTCAGTCCTGTGATAGTCTGGTGACCTGTCCAGGGTGAACCTGCCTCTCACCCAGTGTCAGCTGGGATAGACTCCAGCCCCTGTGACCCAACAGGATAAGCAGTTCCAGAAAATTAATGTATGTATGAATGAACGAGGAACTAAACTTCAAACCCAGCGACACACAGGAACATGGGTTATAAAGGGCTGCAACTGTTCGCTGCACATTAAGCTTCATTTTCAAACTGAACAGTTCCAAATATGAAGCATTTCTTTGTGTCATTTATAACTCGCACGTTGTGATGTATTTTTAATAAACAACACGGCTTACAGACACTATTCAGGATTCAGCATCAGCTCCAGCTCCACAGACAGCAGATGTTAAGAGGCTCTTAACTGCTGTTTGGGAAACGTGTTTAGAAATTAAAGAGCGTTTGTAGACACACTTGTAGAAAACACTCTTAACTTGTAAGATTGATCGTTGTTGAGAGATGAGGACTGAAAGGATCACATCTGTAGTTTTAGATGTTTTATCAGAAGAAATGAAACAAACTGAAACCAATCTGGAGGGAGTGAAACTGATCCAAGAACTGATGGATGATTTACAGAATGGTCAGCAGGAATATAAACACGTGATTTGTTTAACCTCAAGCTAAAACACTGAAAGAATTCTGGTAAAATCAGGCACGTGTACAGATAGACCCCAGGTGGTTCTCAAGTACCTGCCCTTTTGGCCTCTGACGAGATAAATGCCCTGTTTTGCAAGACATTTTTTTCTAATTTTATATTTTAGTTTTTAAAATTTGGGCCATGGTACCACTTCTCATTTAGAAGCGTGTTTTAATTCTGCAAGGTCGCAAGAGCCCGTGCCGCTCCCTCTTCAACTTCCCTTGTCACAGCCAAGTTAAAGCATGCAAAGCTGGCTTCATGGACAGTCAGGTAATGATCGAGTTTGCCTTGAGCTTCCGTATCTTTCTAACTGTAGTGAGATTAAACAACCATTAAAACTTCTCAGTACAGCCAGACTAACAAAGGCAATAATTACCAACCATTAAGTTTAAAAACAAGTTAGCTAGTCTGGTGTAAAATCACAATGTCTGGCAGATTCCACTTCACCCGCTGCCCGGTGTGAGCGGAGACAGAGGTCCAATTGCTTTCCCACTTCCACTTAAAAAAACAATGTTAATTTGAAATAAGGTTTAAGTTTCCAATTACACTGCTTTATAATTAATTTAATCAAATCTGACACGGGTTTGGTGCTGCACATGCTGTGCACAAAGAGCGCAGAGGAGGAGAGAAGGAGTGTGAAGCTGCAACCCTGGTTATAGTTTAAACGTTTTCTGCCTCAACCAGACAAAACTTTAGAAGAACTTTGTGTCAATTTTGAAAGCTGTTTTAGATTCAGAGTCTTAAAATGAAAATGTTTGTTAGTTTTAGTCACATTTTAGCCATTTTTATCCTTCTAGGTTTAGGCGATGAAAATTCACATTTAGTAAGCTTTAAGTCATTACATTTTCTATATCTGTTTTCATCTCTTTCAGCTAACCCAGTGAGGCTGATTCATGGATCATAAATCAGAGTCAAGGTGACAGGTTGTATAAAATAATGTGTGTGTCATGTCTCCAGCAGTGTGTGACAGGTTTAAGGGCTGATTTACGAGCACACACTTACTGATCATCATCTGAAAAGCTCAACATCTCTCTATTTATGCTCTCAACAAATAACTAATGTGAGCCAACTAGGATTTGTCCCCAGGTTCATTGTAAACTCTGACTTATCCACGTGACTGTTAAGAAGCAGAAACATAACTTGTTTCTTCATGTGCAACATGTTAGTCTGGAGGTTTAAACTGGTGTCCTCTCACAGAGTTGCTGATTCAAACTAAACTTTCATCTCTGTCAGAGAAAACTGATCTGAGTTCAGACTGTTTACTTACAGCACAGCTACACTCACAGATAACTGAGCCTCCTACCTGCCTGTCAAACACCATCAACCCACAAACCTTCTCCAGTCCGGACTGAGTGGAGTCCTGCGGGGTGAAGCTGTGAAGGCTGCGAGCGGAGCTAGCTGCTAACAGCCACCGCTGCAACTAACAAACTCTACAGATCCATTCAGCAGCTCCACCATCCACAGTCAGACACACACGGCTGATTATTTACTGCTGAATTACAGCTCACAACTCGCACCAACCCAAAAATCCTGGTGCAGACTATTTACTGGAGTTTACAGCCTGTCGCTCATCAGGCATCTGAAGATCATTACAAGCACGACTGTTCTCGACTTTCAATGTCCGATAGTCCACCACAAACATTTTCATCTGATCTCATCAATCAAATCAAACATAGATTTTAGTTTTTATTATCAAGATCTATTTTTAGTTCATCATTGTCTTGTTTTGTCTTGGAAAAAAGGTTGTTGACAGAAAACCTTCATCATAGTTTTCATCAACAAAATTTACAGTGGAAGATCCCTGAAATGCACCTTAATGTATAAGTAAGAATAATATTATCAAAGCACTTTTACTTTTGATATTTTAAATAAATTTTGCTGCTGATACTTCTGTTCTTTTAGTGAAGTAAAATTAGGGATGCAGGACCTTTCTTTGTGTTCTTATAGCTTAGTATTAGTACTTTTACTTAAGTAAAGGATCTCAGTACTTCTTCCACCACTGTCAGCTCCAACTGGTCACAGTGGATTAGTCTGTTTGATTCCCATTAAAAGTGTTAATCTCCATTAAGAAGATTGACTCTGCCGCTTTCTGCTTTTTGTTCTGAGACACACACACACACACACACACACACACACACACACACGTAAACACACACACACACACAGTCAGCTGTCCCATGACACTCTGAGAGTCTAAATGAGTGTGTGTGTTCATGTGTGTGTAAACTCACTGTCTGAGCAGCTGGCGTCCTTGTTTCCAGCTGAGCTGATGGCTGCTGTTCGGAGGACTGGGAGCCTCACTGTCATTCCCCTCATCTGTGTGTGAGACAGAGAGAATTAGCAACATGTTTCTATCCATTCATTCATCCAGTCTTCGTTCTCCCCAGACGCATCACCCAGCTCCTCCTGGGGATCCTGACGTGTCCCCAGATGGGCTGTATAATCCCCCAGAGAGAGTTTCTGGTCTGAAACAAACTCTTCTGTTCATTAGATGAGTCCAGAATACATCCACAGGGAGGCGTCCAAGAGGCATCCTGATGCTGATCCACCTTAACTGGCTTCTCGCAACACAAAACTCATGTGAGGAGAGGACAGAGGCTGATCTTTTCATTCTTTGTGTGTGAAATCCTTAAAGCGTTCAGCGAAATCAACAGTTTGAACATCTAATCCATCTGCTGATGAAGACCATGTGATATGGTTTAAAGTTCCAGAATAAACCAGTAAGTGGACCTTGAGTTTAAATTGTTTTGGTGGACGTACAGTCATAAATAGTGGATAAATAGCAGGTTCTGCACCTGCGTGAGAGGAAATAACTCCACACCAGCAGACGCTAATCTGTATGCGTCATTCAAAAAGGGAAATCAGAAGACCATCTTGATGCCAGTTGGCACAATAACAACACAATTCAGTGTTGAAAGCATATTTACCATACACCAGTGAACAAAACACAAACCATCAGGAAATGTTTCTGCTAAAAAGGAAAAACAATCTGACCTTATGTAACAATTTTGTTTCGTTCTCACTCCCTCTGGACTTTAGCTCTTTGTTTACTTTCCTCACTTTTGTTTCTCTTCTTGTGCACTGGACTGACAGCCAATCAGAGTAATTTTGTTCACCGACAGGCTTTGCTGTCACTAGGGATGCACCAAATATTCGGTAACCGAATATATCGGACGAATATTGCAAAAAAACACACATTCAGTGTTCAGTGGAATAAGTGAAAAGCAAGGCTGAATAATAGCAGCGTGTTTTGATGACGCAATCAAACAGCATGCGGTGACAGACGGAGTAAAATGTTGGCAGTTGCGACTAAAAATAGTTTTGTGTGAGCAAAAGAAATCATTCAGGAGCAGTGTGTGAGTACAGATTTCAACCAGCAGCAGAAACGAAAGGCGAATCCTGCTGGTTGCTAGTTGAAGGGGGTCACAGACACAGACAGGAATGTATTCCTGTCAAATACAGTGGCCATACTGCTCTGTGGCGCAAGATAACGGCTTACCGGCGACAGAGAAGCCTGACAGCCGAGCCGTGGTGGCACACAGGTATGTGACGAGAAATGTGAACAGCTTGAGGAGAAACAAGCTGTTCACATTTCTCTCTTTGTGGCAGGTAACGGTCCACAAACCTCACCGCACTTTAGAGACTGTTCTTTACTTATGAAGGGACTGTTCTTTACTTGTCAGGGGAGGAGGGCGGCTGGTTGATTTTTATTTTATTTATTTATTTATCTTATTTTGATCCCCCCTATGTTAACCACTTATTGATGCTGTTTTTGAAGTATGAATAAGTCAATAAGTAATTTATTCCACTGAAATATCATTGATGTATTATAGTGATACTACTCAGAACCATGATACTTTCACTGGTATCGTACAGTGGGTCCCAATTTTGGTATCATGTCAACACTAATCTGGAGGAGGTTCATCTGCAAAAACTAATGAAAAACTAAACAACGGCATTCGGTACTCGGTATTTGGCCAAGCGTTTAATTTTATTCGGCTTCGGCCCCAAAATTTCATTTCCGTGCATCCCTAGCCATCTCCAATGCTGATTCAACATACTGATTCGGCCAAAACAAAAATAAAGAGGGCAGCCAGGTTCGACCACGACAGCTACAATCACCACTCAGAAGATCAGCAGATCATCAACAGAGAGAACAGAGACAGTTTGTCTTACCTGAATCATAACTCGGAGGTTTGATCTCTCCCTGGTTCAGTTCTGTTCCATATTTCAGCTTATGGTATTTTGCCCTGAAGGTCACACACACACACACACACACACACACACACACACACACACAATAAACTTCCTGTTAAATTATGTCTTTTTCTTTTTCATAAACTGCTCAGTGAACGACAATAACAATCACTGTGTGCATACAGGAATGACTGATCAACAGTGATGTAAAGATTTGTAATTAGCAAACTAATGGATAAACTAGAATCACCACCCTGTGGTTGTATGACTCCGCCCACCAGTCCAGTGTCTCTGACAGTCTCCATCATGTCAGTGAAAACATGGATGCTTCACACACAGAAGATCTATACAATCAGCACAGTTTCAAGATTAGAGTCACCAATTCAGTATCTGACCAAATGTCTCCCCTTCTGTTCCTGAGATATGACATTAAAACATGATGATGTCACAGTCAAGCTGACCTTTGACCTTTCGACCTTCATTGTTTTATCCTGTCAGACATTTGTGTCAAGTTTGGTCAGAATTAGTGTATGAGTTCTTGAGTTATGGGCAAAAACATGTTTTGTGAGGTCACAGTGACCTTTGACCGTCAACCACAAAATTCTAATCAGTCTAATTCAGTCCAAGTGAACGTTTGTGCCAAATTTGAAGAAATTCCATTGTGGTATTCTTGAGATATCATGTTCACGAGAATGAGACAGGTGAGAGGTCACAATAACCTTGACTTTTGACCGACATAATCTGTTCAGCTCATTGCTCAGTTTAAGTGAACGTTTGTACCAAATTTGAAGAAATTTCCCCAAAGTATTATTGAGACATCATGTTCACAAGAATGATGAGGTCACATAGACCTTGACCTTTGACCACCACAAACTAGTCAGTTCATTGTTGAGTCCAAGTGAAAATATACGCCATATTTGAAGAAATTCCCTCGAGTTGTTCTTGAGATATTGCGTTCACAAGAATGAGATGGATGCAAGGTCACAGTGACCTTGACCTTTGACCCTTAAACCACCAACATCTAATCAGTTGATCCTCAAGTCCAAGTGAACGCTTGTGCAAAATTTGAAGAAATTCCCTCATGGTGTTCTTGAGATATTGCGCTCAGGAGAATGAGACAGACAAGGTCACAGTGACCTTGATCTTTGAACCTTGACCATAAAAAAACAAATCACTTTCTCACTGAGTCCAAGTGGACATTTGTGCCAATTTTGAAGACATTCCTTTGAGGTGTCCCTGAGTTATTACATTCACAACAAGGGATGTACAGTACGTATGGACAACATGACAACATAATGCCTCCGGCCTCTGATATTGCTGGCGTGGAGGCAAAAAAACCAGAATGGTCCTTTGAGGAGCAGCTTACACTGAACCAATCGAGCTGAAGTGTCCCTTCACATCCTAAATTAAATTTCTCAACCTTTAAATTGGTTTAAATGTGGTAATATAATGTGTTCAAGCGCCTGACTGTAACACTGATAGACTGATATTTCAGTGACTGCTAAAGTTTTTCCACGACCCCCTAATCCTTCCCAACGCTTCAGTAAACAGCATCCAGACCTGACAATCAAACACTCAGACAACCACAGTGTGTGAAAATCTGTCGCCAGATTATGAGATTTATCACTAATAATTCCATAAGAGGATAAGCTGCTCTTTGAGGTGGACGGATCAATTTAACACTGATTATATTCATCAATCGGAGTCACTTTGATTCTATTGAATTCCTC
Organism: Epinephelus cyanopodus; assembly: GCA_026686955.1. NCBI lineage: Eukaryota > Metazoa > Chordata > Actinopteri > Perciformes > Serranidae > Epinephelus > Epinephelus cyanopodus. The sequence continues at coordinate 3,035,877 of CM048916.1, read as the reverse complement.
ATCGCACTGCATCACATTGTAACTGATGGTGTCAGCAACTCTGCACATTTCTCTTACTGTCAACTGAACTATGAACTGATTCTAATAAGTTTGAATTAAAAGGCAACGGTGTGAGAGTTAAATAAATCCGATTCTCTGACTGCATTTTACAGAAAGAAAAATTAAAATTGAGAATTGTCTCCAAGCTTAAAAACAAGAAGCAAGATTTTATTTTTAGTCTGAGTGTTCAAAGGACAGTTCACCCCAAAATCAAAAACATATTTTTCCTCCTACCTGTCACTCTGTTTATCAGTCTAGATAGTTTTGTTGTGAGTTGCAGAGTGTTGGAGTTACCAGAAATAGAGATGTCTGCCTTCTCTCCAATACAATGAAACCAGATGGCACTCAGCTTGTGGGGCTCAAAGCACCAAAAAGTACATTTGACGCAGAATTATCGCCTCGCAGTTATATGCCTCCACACACTGGCCGAGTTGCACTTAGAGTTAACATACAGGTCTGTAAAAACAAGGATGCTCCACACACATCTTGCCCCCCGGCAGCACAGAGATCTATACAATCAACTAGGGCTGTAACGATCCCTAGGGTTTAAAGGTCCAGTATCATCGATGCAAAGTGAAAACATCGATCCATATCATCATCTTTAGGTTAACTTTGCGCCTTTATTTTCAAATTCTGCGTCACCGTCAAACAGCAGCAGGCCGATGACAAGCAGCCGAAAGGAACACGATGAGAATAACTTTATTTTCTCTGGAATAAATTAGCAGCGTGGAACATTATCGATTATGGAGAAAATACAGGTCAACAGACAGAGCGCATGCCGAGTGTAAACAATGACGTTACATGATTAAACACGACGTAACAGACAGTCCTGAAGTTTTGGGAAACAGTTGATGGTTTGAGTTAAAATGAAAAGACTTCTTCCATAAAGGGTTAACTTGTCCCCTGTGCTGTTTTATCTGTGTTAGTGGAGTCAGTTTAAAGTAAGTGTTACTGCTTTTATTATTTATGAGTTGGTTTTATCTTTTATAGCCAAAAGTAAAAAAGAGGTGGGAGCTTCTTATGTAACTGATCGTGTTAAATGAGCCATCTCATATCACGTAATAATAATCATACTGAATCGAAAATGTATCATCGCAGACTTTGTAGTATCAATAAATAACACATCATTGTCCAGAGAATTAATATAATATTGTTTCATGATGAAACTGGTGATTTACACAATCAGCAGTTTCAAGATTAGAGTCACCAATTCAGTATCTGACCAAATGTCTCCCCTTTGGTTCCTGAGATATGACGTTAAAACATGATGATGTCACAGTCAAGCTGACCTTTGAACAGTTAGTATAAGTAAAAAACATTTTTTTTAGATCACACTGATCTTTGACCTTTGACCGTTGACCACAAAATTTTAATCAGTTTAGAACATTTGTGCCAAATTTGAAGAAATTCCATTGTGGTGTTGTTGAGACATCATGTTCATGAGAATGAGACAGGTGAGAGGTCACAGTGACCTTGACTTTTGACCGACATAATCTGACGTTTGATCAACAAATTTTAATCAGTTCATCCTTGAGTCCAAGTGGATGTTGTGTCAAATTTGAGGGATTGCGACATAGCGTTTGCAAAAATGAGACAGACAAGATCACGATCACTAATCGACCATTAAAATAATCGGTGACTATTTTAGTAGTTGACTAATCGGTTTGAGTCATTTTTCATAGAAAAGTACTATAGTGCCCCAAAACACTCTTACTGCAGCTTCTTACGTTCAGATATTGCAGATAAAACCCTTTGGCATGAGTACGAAACAAGACATTAGATGATGTAATTTTGGGGTTTGGGCGAGACAGACCGACATTTTAACACATTTTTTGATGAAATGATTAGTCGACTAATCGAAGAAAGATTAGTCAACAATGAAAATAATCGTTAGTGGCAGCCCTAATCTCAACAGTTCATTGTTGTCTCTAAGTGGTTATTTAAAGAAGTTCCCTCAAGGGGTTCTTGAGATATAGCGTCCTCAAGACCAGGACAGACGGATGTTCGGATGGACAACCTGAAAACATGATGCCTCTTGCCACAGCTATCACCATCGCGGCGGCATAAATACTCAACAGCAATGTCTCTTTTCAGAAAACATGACCCAGTAATTTGAGATAATCCACAGACTTTGTTCTACCAAACTACACCCACCGACCGTATCACCTTGCAAAGGAAGCATGCATCTACTCATGGATGAGACGCACATGCTCATGACAGCGCGTGCTGTACACATTAATGGTGTCCTCCTAGGCTGAGCCGTAACGTTAGGTAGCTAAGTGAGCTAGCGTTAGATGTACTTTTCCCTCGGTACAGGGTTGGCGGGTGTAGTTAGGTTGAAAGAAAATAGTTCCTACATGCAACGTTGGGTTTTTATTAAATTTTCAATTGTATTTTTTCAAGTGACATCTAGTCCCATTGTACTGGAGAGAAGGCAGACATCTCTATGGCTGATATCTCCAACACTCAACAGCTCAAACCAAAACTATCTAGACTGATAGACAGCTCTACAGGTGAGATTTGTAGTTTTGATTTTTGGATGAACTGTCCCTTTAAGGTTAGATGTACTCACCTCTCCTGTTTGAGAGCGTACTCCAGCATCTTGATCCGCCTCACCAGGTCTTTCTTCAGGTTCTCCTGACCTCGCCTCTCCCCCTGCAGGAAGGCGATCTGAGCCTGCAGAAGAACAGAGGGAACACTGAGTGATGATGGACGGCAGGGAGAGCAGTGGAAACGACATCTGAACTTTATTCTCTGACATCTTTTACCCCTCCAGTCATTAAGATTGGATCCCTGCTGTGTGTTTTCCATTAAACTCCAAAGTGCAGTTAATTGCATGAGGCTAAAAAACAGCAACACACAAAAGAAGACGGGACTAAGAGACAGTGTGGATGAGATTAAACAGAACCTCAGGGGGTCCATAAAAACATCTAATCTCCATTAAACATGATGATGATGTTAATGATGATGAGAAACCAAAACAAAATCACTGAATCAACAAAGTCTGAATCATTTTTCTGTCGTCGTCTCTGTCGCTGTAATTATTTGCCTTGATGATCCTCTGTGCTTTTACTTTCTCTGATCTTCGTCTCCGCTCTGTGACGATCTGACTCCCCCGCAAAGATCATTAAAGTTTTATCAAGTCTAATTCTGATTTCGTTTATCTCCACTTTGGTGCTCAGCTGCACCGCGGTCCCACAGAGGTTTGAGCAGCAGCAGCAGCGGTGGTTTAGTGGATTTAGAAAATGGTGTGATTTCTCTGAGGGGAAGTGGTGTGAAGGACCATGAGGGCTAAAATAACTCCCCACAATCACAAAGCTCTCGACAGCACGGGCTTCATCTGCAATGTCACAAAGTCCATTTCAATTTGTGGAGCATACAGATGGAAAATAAAAACATGAAGGAAGGACAGGATGGATCCGTCTCAGTGGTGGACTACAGAAGTGTATGCTAACACCACACTGTAACTTGAACAGTGCACTCAGTAAAGGGCAGATCTCCACCTGCCAGCCGCCGTAGCTGCAGCATAGATAAAACTGTTTTTGTATTTTCCATCTTGTATGATGCCTAACTAGCGGATCATAACACATTGAGCATACACACTGTATAAAATAGATGGTCCCCCAGGAGAGGTGGAAAGGAGAGGGACGTCTGGCGTACTTCGCCCGGTCTGCTGCCTCCACGACCCGGCCTTGGATCAGTGGTTAAAAATGGATGAATAGATGGAAATAAATCTGTTATTTTACGAAGTCCTTACAATGCTGCTGTTTTTTTAAGTGTTCATTTCTTTCAGGAGTTTGGTTTAAATTAGTTATTTGATACTATAAAAAGGGGGTCTGTCGACATGATTGACAGCTGTGTGTGCCAATCAGCGTGCTCACAATCTGCCTGCTTCTGGTTGGACCAGTGCAGGGGCGGGAACTCAACATGGCGGAGGTCTGGCTTCACATGATGTCACCAGTGCAAGATGGCAGGGACGGTATCCAGGATATTTTGGCTTCACTTTTGTACAGTGGGAGGACGCTGAGACACATTGTCTATCTTTAGATAGAGTTTACGATCAGGTGTGGAATTAATCTGCAGATGCTACAGTTCCAAATGAGACCAACCCTTTCCATGGATGTCAGTTTTGCGCCACAATGGAGATGAAATATGTCCTGCAGACAGTAACACTTGTTGTTTTTAGTCGAGCTAATTTCTGGAAAGCTCACAACCCCTACCAGCTGGTTATGAGGAGTCTGCAGTCAATGATAGTATAAAACGGGTACTTTATTTTTATCAATGCTCATTGTGACTATTTTAATTGAACATATGTTTAAGTTGATGTTTCATGTTTATGTTTCACCTTTTGTTCTACATTTGCATGTATGTGTGGGTTTCCTTTTCCTCTCTGTTAAATTTATTTCCCATTTATGAATGAAAATGCTTACATATCTTATGTACTGTAATTGCACTGTAAATTTCATATCTCTAAATAAACAAATCTTTACAAACAAAGAGGAGATTTGTCTACTCTCAGGTCAGCAGGTATCTGAGGCTCCCAAAGCCTCCTGGGAAATGGGACAGGAACTGAAAGGAAACTTGTGACCAACTAACACGTCGTGTCTCTGCGTCTGATCTGTCTTAACGTCTCCTCTCAGACATGGCTGGACGTGAGGCAGCGACTCAGTGAGCAGCGTGGGAACAGACGACATGTGACTGACCTGGAGTCAAAGTCAAATAATGAGGGAGGAGGAGGAGGTGAGCACAGCAGAAACCCACAGCTGTAAACTTTGTGTGTAATGTTGGTTCAGTTTGCTCCGAGTCGTAATTTATACACATGTAAAGAAAAAGTTTTCTGGTCTAAAACAATGAAATGACAGTTTGAAAATAAATAATAACAATAACAGCCTTCGTCCTTGACTGTGAGTTTGGGAGCTGCAGGCTCTGTGTGCAGAGACCCAGCTGTTTCCCAGCAGGATCCATGACATCAGCGCTGACATCACGCCCCCCTCCCCAGCCCCTCTGCACCCCTGAGGTTCAGCCCTCCTCTGCTTTACTGCTTCTCCTCCTCCTGCTCACACTGACAGTTGTGTGTACAGTCGCTATAAAAACCAGGTCAGCTGTTATATTTAATATGAGAGTTCAAAACAAACAGTTCCAGCTGGCAAGAAAGCTGCGACGCTGCCATGCAGGACTGTTTACCTCCCGGTAATCTCTGTAAACAGATATCTGCACATGAATGCAGTGTCTGTTGGCGACGGGACAAGACTCAGGTATCGGAAGTGTTCTGGTTTTAGTCAGTAATCCGAGAGGTATCGATCAATCACGTGTGAGTGTCACCTAAACAGACACATCTGAAACACTAAAATGTCGTCTCAGAACCCATCAGCTGTGATCTGACGATGATTTAGCTTTATAATGTTTTTTGTAAGTCATATGCAGATATCAGTTTATAGAGATTGGCTGAAATGACCGGCACACGGAAGAGGCTTTATTGTAGTCATTGGTTTCCAAGATTGACCCCTCGTCTATATTATAATCAGCACAGTTTCAAGATTAGAGTCACCAATTCAGTATCGGACCAAATGTCTCCCCTTCTGTTCCTGAGATATGACGTTAAAACATGATGATGTCACAGTCAAGCTGACCTTTCACCTTTTGGATATAAAATCACTTATTTTATCCTGTCAGACATTGGTGTGAAATTTGCTTATCAGCGAATTAATTCTCAACTTAAACAAAAACATGTTTTGTGAGGTCACACTGACCTTGACTTTTGACCACCACATTCTGGTCAATTAATCTTTGAGTCAAACTCAATATTTGTGCCAAATTTGAAAAAAAAAAAATCCCTCAAGGTGTTCTTGAGCTACTGCGTTTACAAGAATGACCTTGACCTTTGTCCACTAAATTCTAATCAGTTGATCCTTGACTAAAAGCAGATGTTTGTGCAAAGTTGGAAGAAATTCCGTCAAGGTGATCTCGAGATATCAAGTTCTTGAGAATGAGACAGACGAGGTCACAGTGACAATGACCTCTGACCACCAAAATCTGATCAATTCACCACTGAGTCCAAGTGGATGTTTGTGCCAAATTTAAAGAAGTATCCTCAAGGCATTCTTGAGATATAACACAAGAATGGGACGGACTGACGGACAACCTAATAATTATAATGCCTCCAGCCATGACTGTCACTGACATGGAGGCATAAGAATAATAAAGTTTATCAGACTGAAAATTAAATGTCTTGTTTTTGTACTGTATTTAAGTGAATATAGGTCACGAAGGATTATTGCATTTTGTATTTACACTTTAAACAGCGTCCCACCTTTTTGGAATTTGGGTTGCAGCGAAAATTTGATTTTTGGCCCTTTTCCCTAGAAAATGCTGCTCAAACTTTAAAACAACAAAATGAAACAATTAATCAGACATCAAAAGACTTGCTGATTCATTTTCTGATGACTGATGAATTGATTCATCTGCAAATTGTTTCATCTCTAGTTCAGAGATGAAACAATTTCAGAGCTCATAATATTCCAGAAAATGGAGGAGCAGATACTGAATACATTCATCTGTGATCGATTGTGTTGATCTGACAGATCGGACGCCGCAGGCTGCTGCTCTAACGCTTCCAGGCTGCTCTACACACTGACTGACTGGACTGCATGTTTGCAAACTAAACCCCCTCTAAACACATACACACACACACACACACACACACACACACACTGAGGAGGAAGTAGGACACTCAGCCCTTCATTCATGTCAAACACACATTATAAGTGGGTCGCTCCACACTCGAGGCGACTGCATGTGAAGTTCACTGAGATGATGACGGTGAACGAGACGAGCTCTCTGTTTGGAAACAGTTTATGTTCTCGGAGGAAAAGCTTGATCACGCGAAGCTAAACATAATGATGATTCCGTCTGATTCCAGAGTCACAGAGATCAAACCTCTCTGCACACATACAAACACAAATATCCCATGACTGCACTGCATTCTGGTCTTTTCTTGCTCCTGTCTGTGCAGTTTTTGTCTCTGTGACTCTGTGATGGATTTCTGGATGTATGACTGTTTGAAAATCAATGCCTTTTGATGACATCATCAACTGCTGTTGTGTTCAAGAACAATCTGACACCTGAGATATAGTGAACTGTAGTTTAAGGAAAGAAATGATCCAAATCTTACAACATATTTCAAGACGTTTCTCATGGTTTGTGTGTGATTTTTAACAATGTCGCTCATAAATTCTGGAAACTGGTTAATGACAGGGATGTTCCTGGCGACTTAACAAAAATTTTAATTGAGACTTATCGACGAGTCTAAAAAAGGAAAACAAAATTTCAAAATTTACTATTTAATAGTATCTAAAACATTGTCCCAAAAAATACTGTGTGCATTCAGAGCCCTTTGAAGCCTTTAATCACAATCTGCAACAATTTTAAATGCTGCTGAGACACTTCGGGGCGGAGCTAAGCCCATGGAAGCCGCTGACATGAAGCTAAAAACTGACGCCTGAAGCACTACAGATAAAAACTGAGTTGAACTCAACTGTTTTCAGCTCTTGAATGACACGCGAAGCGTCAACCAATCATATGTTGTTTCTAGCGGCAGCAGTGTTATACAGCTGAGTTAGCCGACACTGTGCTGGCTTTATGTGTATGGTTGCACATGGGGATGCCATGGGGCGGCCAAATGTGACGTTAAAGGAAGTGACCATTTTAGAATGAAAATACAGACAGTACTTACTGACCCTCATGCTGACAAGAAGTCCAGTATTTTTTAATCCGTAACTACGTTAATGAGCGCTTGAGCAACACTTAAACGCAGACTTGGCGAAAATGTAGCTGGTCACAGTGTAGCCCTGTTGCTCATTGTGTGATCGCAGCACAAGACTATTTTAGGCCCTTATCGCAGTTGGCCAGCAGGGAAAAAATGTTACATTGGACACTGTCATCTATGAATTAAACACACAAATCCCATTTTGGTTCCTTCCAGGCAGCAGTGACAGGTAACTAATAAAGCAGACAAAAACTCGCTCAATCACTACAAACTGTCAGATTCTTCAACCTCCATCACTTGAAACTTCTCCTCTCTGACGGACTTATGATCTCTGCCTGCTGACACATCCATCTGAAGCTAGACGTGCTTACAGAACAAAATAATGGTAAATTTAAACCAGAAAAGGGGCTGCAGTCGAAGTTCACTGAGTTTTAGTCGTGTTACAGATGTAAAGAGTTTACACGCTCGCAGCGACTACATCGTCTGAGTCCCTCGTCTGTTGCCATGGCATCCGAGGATGACGGTGAACTCGGTGGGATGGGTGATGTTTAACGAGCTCGTGTGTAGGAAGGCATCTGCAGCACGTCGGGGGCGTCTTAACTTATAATTAGAGATTTTACTGAAACATCTGAATGTCATGTTTTAGCAGCAGCCGGTGAAAAGCTTCACAGAGAGCAGAGCTGGATGTGGAGGCAGAGGAAACAGGCCAACAGCAGAGGTCACACCGTCACAACAACTCTGCACGATTGCAAGACTTTCCATAGATTTTCCATGAAAGCACTTTGTTGTCCTCACACTGCTCTTCTTCTCTGGTTCACTCATGTTGTTTTTCACTCCAGTTTCCACTCCAGTTGGGCCGAAAATCAGCTGATGCAGTGAATATGTTAATCAGGTTGGAAAGTACATTGTGCTGTACACTAATTCCCTCATGTTCTCTGCCTGGAGTATTCGCTTCAAAATCCCAGGATGTGAAACTCCACCAGAGAGGGAACTCTGGAGTAAAACAATGTATTATCTCACAATCAAATCTGACTGTTAAAACAACTGTGATTACATCAAAAAGAAAGCCACATCTGGAGACTTGTGACTCAGCACCCAAATGAAAACAGCAAACGAACATGTTTCTGCTTCTCTATTACACAAACCTGCATTATAAAACAGGAGATGTGCATATTTTCATTGGCAGGAAGAAAACTAAATCAGGTCAGTAAAAAACAGACAAGTGTTGCGGTCAGTTTGTGCAGGTTAGTCAGGGATGAGGGATGATAAAACCCTGTTGTCACCTGGTGTCGGATAAAAAAATCGATACAGCAGAGTGTTGCGATATTCTTGTGTGGCGATATCGTATCGTTACACAGATGCCAATTTTTATAGTTATTAAAGCAACACTCATCTTTCTGGAAATTTTATGCTTTTCTTTGTTAAGGTTAAAATGCTATTATTAAGCTGATGGCACACTAAAATGTAGGTGAATTCCACCAGAGATAAAAACCTATAATTATACCACTCTCAGGTTCTCAGAAAACTCCGCCCATTGAAAGAGACCAGAAAGAGAGCACACATCAATTTTAAAGTCTCTGCATTGGCTTCCTCTGTGTGCTTCAGAATTGATTTTAAAATCCTTTTATTGTTTATAAAGCTCTTAATGGTCTTAGTCCTACCTACTTATCAGATTTGCTTTTATCGTATGAACTCTCTAGAGCCCTCAGGTCTTCTGGTAGTGGCCTTTTAATCATCCCCAAAGTTAGAACAAACACTCACAGTGAGGCATCATTTCATAAGTAACTAGCCTGCCTGAAGACCTGAGGGCTGCAGAGAGTGTTGATATTTTTAAAAGCAAACTCAAGACCTACCTTTTGAGTCTGGCTTTAATTGAAGTGTTTTATTTTATTTTATGATTATTATTATCATTATTATTATTTTAATGTATTAAGTTTATTTTTTTTATTTTTTTTTATTTTGTATTTATGATTTATTCATTTATTTGTATTAATCTGTCTTCCTAGCTAGCATATTCTTCTATTTCGTCACTTTATTAAGTTATTTATTAACGGATCAAAAATTTTCCTGCCACGGGTGTTTCCCCACTCATGATAGCATTTCTTCAGTTCCTTAGTTCAAAAAAGCCTGTTGTAATTTAAATACTTACAATTACAGTCTTTATATGTGTGTGTGTGTGTGTGTGTGTGTGTGTGTGTGTGTGTGTGTGTGTGTGTGTGTGTGTGTGTGTTTTTATTGTGTGAAGCACTTTGTGTTGCATTATTTTTGTATGAAAAGTGCCATATAAATAAAGATTGATTGATTGATTGATTGATTGATTGATTGATTGATTGATTGATTGATTGATTGGCCGAGCGTCCTGTCTATCTTCCCCACATGGAGGCTTCCGACTGACGTAACCAGTCGCCTAACAAATAAATAATAAAGAAATTGTTTCTTCAGTCCACTGGACTCATGTTGCTACAGTAAAAATGAGTGAAGTGAGATGAGCAGACTGAAAACTTTTTTAGATAAAACAGACACTGACAAAGACTTCCTTTGGGGACATCAGAAGAAGTTTAAAAAAGGAAATAAATCACAATTTATCATAATATATTTTTATCGCAAAACTCAGCATATCACATCACATTTAAAATTGTAATAACATGGTGTCGTGACTTAAATATTGTTGATAATATTGTACCATGGGGCCTCGGGCTAAAGCAAAATAACCAAAACTGACATCCCTAACTTTATATACAGATCTGTTGACCATCTTTGCTGAAGTGCACATTTTCTGCCTCCAGTGTCTTACAAAGTCGGTGGTTACCATAAGACCCAGACTTGAAATCCCAAGGAGGAGCTTCATATTATGTGCTTGATTTTCATTAATGCCAAACACCCATTTCATCCTCTGTTTGTTTAAAACCACTCAAAAACTAAAAATCACTTCCTGTGCAGCAGAAACAACGACCACACAGAGTACGTTTAGAGCAGCTAAACAAAAGGTGTAGTTTTTGTTTCAGTAGCTCAGTGCACAAGTTTTAAAACTTCATGGTGGCTTTAAAGCAGGTGGAGGAGTTTGGGCCGGCTCAGTTTTAGAAAGAAGAACCATCTGTCAGAGGAGCCTTCACTCTAAATGCAGGACAAAGTGGGTAACCCACTTGATAAAAATTCCCATCAGCCTTTTCTTTTCTTTTTTCGGAACAAACCGGTGCTCCACATCAGATCACAGACGGAGCAGAAATGCAAATGTGCTGCTTTGATTCATAAAAGCTGCACAGAGAGGAGGAAGGTCCTTAACTTCTGATGAGGAGCTTTATGTTCAGAACTCCAGTTAAAGTGAAATAAATCATACAGTTGCAAACATTGTTGTCGTAAAAATATTAAATATAGAAACTTTAAGGAAAGTATACCATTAAAACCTGTGTTTTCAGACTGAGCAGAAAATCAGTGTTTCACTTTGTGCTGTTTAACGATCTAAAACATTTGGTGGATTTGAAGACAGCGACTCTGAGGTTAATCTACAGAAAGTGAACATTTCATCCTGATAATCATGTTTGCGCTCCGCTCTCCCTCACTGAGCTGCCGTCTGCTCACAGAGCGGATGTGTCGGACTGCAGAGTCTTACTTTGTCTTCTTTAAGACAACAGGGATTACAGGAAGATTAAATTGTGTCAGCCTTCAGTTGCCCTCAATACAGGAAACACCACACAGAGAGCAGGACGACACGGCAGCTCTGAGCTCCGACACAGCTCTCACTGTACAGTCAGAATATGACTTATACTTGCTGTACATTCAACAATAGCCACTGGGTTTTCACTGAGTCTCATCTTTTTCCTGATCAGCGAAGCTAGTTGGTAAATTAAACTTCTACCTTCTACAAACACTTCCTTTTGTTCAATCAAGCTTTCAGTGCAGCCATTTGTTCTGCTTTTAAAGAAAATGTACATTCCAGTTCGTTCAACACATTTACCATCGCAGTTTCAAAATCAGTAGCCATGTTGGTTGTTTACGAAATGCCTACACTCTGCTCCTTGTCCCTCCTATTCTGATGCCCGACTGATCTGCGGAGCGAAATCGAATATGAGCTTGCGAGATCAGGATGGTTTCACCAGGCTAGGGGTGATGTAGTCTCGCTCTCTTTCTCTTAACTCCTGGACGCTGGAGTGATGGAGCCAAGTCTCTGTCTGACTGCTGGCTTGAATTAAGTGTGTCTGCTCGTCTCTGTTGCTCTCTGTTTAGACACAACTGACAAATATGTGGGGTGAGTACACGATTTAACCTAGAGTACTGCTTATTGGTTGTAAGCCAGCAGCAGCACAGAGCGGCTAACATCCGACACCGAGCTGTTAAACAGTCCCTCCAGTCTCACATTGAAACGGCTCGGCTCTGTCGTTAAACCCTTTATTAACTGTGCGGGATGCTAGTTGAGTGATGCTAACAGTTAGCCCTGTTGTCCCGCAGCAGTTGTCTAATGATGTTTGCTGTTGGTAGCACAACATCCAGGAGGGATTGAAAGGAGGACTTCCAACCATGCATGAGAGCTTAATTTTCTCAAATGCACAAGGGACAGACCAGTCGATTTGTTCGTGAGGCTCAGTTAACAGATGCCTTCACTGATGCCTTTTGTTGAGGACACAGTTTCCAGATTATGATGAGCACAGGCCACAGCTTCTCTACACACTAGTGGGATGACAGATTACTAAAACTGATTTTGTTTCTCCATAAAAATCAATATCCACTACTGTACATTCCCACACACCACAGCCCCCCCGAGGAGCTGCTGACTTCTTCACCTCTGAAAGATACTGTAAGAAACAAGCAACACCTCCGTCCTGCTGGACAGGCAGCGTGGGAGGACACACAGCCGAGCGGCTCATCACAAACAACAAATCAATGCTACCTAATGTGATCTTAATCTTCTCAGTTTTCACAAGACTGAAACTATTTCAGTGGCATTTCTCAGGATATACCCTCAAGGCGTTCTTGAGATATCGTGTTCATGAGAACAGGACGCACATACCTACATGCATATGTTCCTATATACGGTAAGACAATCTGAAAACATAATGCCTCCTGCCGCAGCTACTGTATCACCAGTGCGGAGGCGTAACAAAACTATCAGACTTATACGGAAGAGACAAGAGAGGAACATGACCTGATGGTGATAGAGGTCACTGGTGAGTTTAGCTTTTTTTAGCTGGAAGGAATGAAATCTAAAGTCTGACAGTATGGTTTGGAAATCAGTGAGCAGTGATGAGCTGCAGTAAAATAACCTAAAACATGTACAAACAAACCTTCAGTTCATGCCGAGCAGAAAGGTCACACAGTTGTCTTTTCCCTCTTCATAATACAGTCACCCGAGTCTCTGTAAACCCATTTAACCACCTTCCATATTCATAAAACCCCACCCCAAAAACCCCATAATTTGCCCGACAACTGTGTATGACCCCCTCACTGACGTCGCATTAACGTTGCAGCAATATTTTGGGACACAAAGAAGAATCCTGTGGGAGGGGGATTTCCCGCTGCTTAAATCTGGAGCAGTGAGGGGATTATTCTTCCAGGGAGCCGGAGAGGAGGAGATGAAGAGACGGCGAGATGAGAGGGTGGAGGGGAGGATAAGCTGCTGAGAGAGAGGGGGGACGGAGGGGTGGTGGTGTGCTGCTGGGTGAAGGGGGGTCTGAGTCTAGAGAGAGCTGGAAGCCGTCAACGCAAACACGAGGTCAGGAAGGAGCCGCCGGTGGTCAAAAAGCGACTGAAGCAGCGTAAGATCAGAATTCTTCATCACTGACATTCGTCCGTCTGCGCTCGGCCGGTTGAAAGTAAATGTCAGACTGTAAAACATCGTGTGCTGTATATCCAGCATACATCACATCACTGCACCATGGCAACAAAACTTCCCTCAATCTAAACAGATGCTGGGTCGCCATAGCAACCGGGTAAAGTGGAGGTTTCTGGCACAACTTGGGCTGTTTGAGAGGTGCACAGAGACGAGACGGGGGAGCAGTCTGAAAAGGGTCAGAGCTTTGAAGCCGACACACGGCTGTGAGCACGACTCAGCTGGAGAGCTGTACGTCTCTCTACTCGCGCAAACAAATCACTTACGCCTTTCATTCATCTGATGCTCTGGTCAGTTGGGGTGTGTTCGTAAATACAATCAAGTAGAAGAGCCTGACTGATAAACATACAGTACAATGATGCTGGTGTTTACCTAACAATTACACAGGGAGGTGTTTCTGTTATTTAGCCTCACTGATATAAATGGATGGACGAGCTGCTTTATAAAACACTTTCCAACAGCAAAGCAATTTAAACACAGAAAGGCATGAAGCAAATATATAAAGGAAACATAAGGCCAAACAAAAGACACGTAAAGAGGATTCAAAAAAGAAATTAGAATTACCACGCCTCCGCAAACTGGTCAAGATGCACTCATGCTTCACACTACACAATATTTCAGTCTGTTCTAACAGTCATTGTCAGATCAGGCGGTTGTGGGGTCATTAAGTCGTGCCGTGACTTGGCCGACAGACATGACAGACTACATGTTGGTCCACCACCAATGACCCTGGTCATCTTTCACAATGTGTGTGATGACATCGGATTATTCTTTTATTATCTATTCTCTATTTTTATCATAATAAGTATTATTTCAGTCACTATGGCTGTTTATGTTCCGGCCGAAATGTTACTGTAGTAAAAGTGCCACCAGATGGGCACAGATTCTTTTAATTTTTAATGGGCACAGGAAGTGTTGAGTTTGAAAGTTGTTGACGTACAGTATCCACGGCAGCAGATCGCCTGTGCTCCTATTGGTCCAAGTGACAGCCGTGACGGGAGCAGTCGTGAACTACAAAAAGAAAATCAAACATTCCAACTTTCTGTCAGGACGTCCAGAGGTCTTATCGTCTACTATGACACACTACACAAGATGAAACAATGGATTATGGCATATGACACTTTTTGTTGTTCACGGTTCGAGCAGACGCCATGCGATGCTGCGTCAGGCTGTAATTGGGCTGATATCGTGTAGTGTGTACCTGGCGTTACACTTTACATCAGACAAGTCCAGCCAGGGGCCAATCACGGCCTGTGAACCAGCTCCTCTTTAAATAACCCGTGGCTTGTCTTTCAAAATATACTACATGTGGCCCTCGACACAATATTGATTAATCTGGTAAGATCACTTTGCTTTATTTCCTGTCACCTCACAACAGCAGGACGGTTACAGTTTGAGGACATGCGTCAAGGAGGAACTGCAGAGGGGGAGCTGTAAATGTGTTTTCATGAACAGGCAGTAAACCAGAACAAAGGGACAGTTATCTAAGCAGTAGCAGACATGGCCACAGCAAAGAACCCAGGCAGCTGAAACGACCTAGCCTTAATGTGCTAACTGGATAACTAGTGTCAAAACGGTCTTCTGGTCTGTTTTTGAATGACGATTATATACTACTGCCATCTGCTGGTGTGGAGAGTTATTTCTGCTCACGCAAGTGCAGAACATATGTGCTGGTAGGCCGCTGGCTGAAGCTTTTGCAGCGTGTTCATGTGCAACTTTCTTGCCAAGACACAGGCAACGAGAGCAGATGCAGCAGGGGGCTTTTGTCACAGCTAGTTCCCTGAAGTCAGTTTGATGCTTCTGGGCCTAAAGGGCTACTGACCGAACGTTGGTATTTGACGAGATAGCAGTAAGATGGCAGTAAGAATATGCTGACATGGTAAATTTTAGTTGGGTTTTCATCCAAATGTAGCGCAAAAATTGGCAAAAGAAAATGCTAATTTGAGCACTTTTCCATCAACTGCTGTTACGGGACTATTGGGATTAATTCTTCATTGAGTTTAGCAGTAAGTGGTGCTTATTCTCTAGTCAGGTACCACTGGAGAAAAGAGGGGCGCAACTAGATGGCGTAATTATAGGAGCACCAGTGAAACCTCAATAAGAGAGAGAACACTGTGCGATGGAAATAGAGTTTCAGAATTAATATTACAGTGGTGTGCTCTTATAAGAATTCTGCTAACAACCCTATGTGTATATATTTGCTGTTTATAAGCACCCCGAGGCGATGAAGAGGGCTCACAGTGACCTATGCAATTACAGTGCATCATGACTCAACATCATTTATTGAATTATTGAATATGAATTTTCTTCCTCATTTCATTTAGAGCAACTTCACTGCAGCCTCAGCTGGTGCGATCTTTATTTTCACCATTTCAAATTTCATGTCTTGTCATCTTCTCCCAGCACCACTCACAACCTCCACATAATCATTTAACACTTCTCTAGCAGAAGCCAGTATTTCTCTGTTTGCTCGCAGCACCATCACTGACAACTCCTCAGCGGCCTTGGGGAACACAACAAATCTGATTGTGTTTGTTGTGTTAGTGAGCTCTAATCTGTCCCGGACTGTTAGCTGAGTTATAATGAGCAGTGTTATGACTTTAATGCAAGTAAAATAACCTGGTAAAGGTGACAGTAGAAATGACTGCAGTATGGCCTTGATGAATGCATGAAAACACACCAAATTACATCGCAAGAGCCTCACTGTTATGTGTGCATGGCTACATGGACTGACTGGCTGACTGGTTGGTTGGTTGTTTGGTTGAAAGATTGATTAATGAAAGTGGATTTCTTTGTTCTGCATCTCCGTGGTTTACTACGCAGCTGTGATACAACACAGAACCTCCAGAGAAACATCCGGATTGTCATGGGGGATAATCGTGTCTAGAAGGAAGACAAAAACAAAGCTTCCTTAATACAATCCGCCCTCTGCTTGTTCAAGTAACAAGCTCATATTCCCCACAACCTTCCTTTCTTTTCATTTCTCTTCTGCAAAGGAGTCTTGGCACATCCGAGCTGCCACTGGCATCACCACAACGCCGCCAAACTTCACGGCTCTTGGTTTTACAACGGAAGTGAAGCGACGGATGGAAGGATGGGAGGCGTAAATGAGACAGAGGATGATGGGAGGAAGTCGTTTGATATGAAGCCCTGAGGAGCAGAGATCAAGCCAGAGACAGAGATGGGGAAGGCGAAGGGGGGGAGGGTAAGCGTTGGGATGAACAGGAATAGCGGCGTGACGAAGCCCCTTGCCCACTCACGTCTTTCCCTCAGGGAGCGTCGACGACACGCGTGCTCCTCTGAAGCCCAGAAGACTTTAATTAGAATAACATAAAGCCTTCAAGAGTGGAGCAGAGGAGGAGGAGGAGGAGGAGGAAGCAGAACAATGAAAGTCCTCACAAACCATCCAGTCTGTCTCAGCTCAAACTCATCACAGAATGTCTGCAGAGAGTTCTCGTCATGTCTTGCAGCGTAAAAAAAGAAAACAGCGATACAGGTTTATTTAAACATGCTGATGTGTATCCATAAACACCAGTTTAACTGACGTGTTACCAAACAAGGTACAAATTAGTTTCTTAGTTAAATAAAACTTTTATCTTCTCTCTTGTCACCAATAAAAGTAGCGCTAATTTGGCATGTGAGGTATGTATTTTGTCATACCGTAAATACCTTCCAGGAAATTCACTAGGGTACATGGTATTTGACTGCTTCTTTCTTTGAATTTGATGTGTACTGTATGTACTTTATGTTATCTATGTACTGTTGTGTTTATGTTTTATGTTGTTGTATTGTTGTAACTTTGGTTTGCTGCCTTTTTGGCCAGGGCTCCCTTGTAAAAGAGATGTTAATCTCAGTGGAACTCATTTGGTTAAATAAAGGATAAATGAAAAAAATAAAATAAAAAAATAAAATCAAATACGTCGGAGCTGTCAGTGATGGAATGATCAGAAACAGACCCGTATTTCGAATATTTTTCAAGAGTTTTATTCTCCTTGGACAGAAGAGAATGAAGCCTTGACTGAAACCTTTCTTGAATAACGTGTGACTCAACCTGAACTTAATGCAAACAACTTCTGACTTGATTTCTGAACTTTTAAATACTTTGACACTAGACTTTGGCTTGCCGGAGGGCGGAGCCCTCAATTTACCTGTCTATCTACATTTCAACTGTCACCTATAGTCATGAGCTTTGGGTTGTGAAAAAAGAATGAGAATGTGTTTACAAGTGGCCGAAACGAGTTTCCTCCGTAGGCGGCCAGGCTCAGCCTCATAACATTTTTCCACCAATATTAGTGCATGTCCGCAGGTTTTTCTGGAAAATCTGCTAAAAACAGATGATAGACTCCAATCACATTGTGAGTAGACCAAAGCCATGTACACAGATCTGCAGCAGATGAGTATGCCTTTCTGTTGTTGTTGTTTTTTGTCACGTTCAATGTCACGAACAGGTCGACAACAGTTTAGTAAACAGTACAAAGTGCATGGAGGCCTGCGAAAATGTTACAGTGGTTACTTCATTTTTTTTAATCTCTTACTCATTCAGTCTCTCTCTCAAAATCGCTGTTGACTAATTTGGAATGATGTTTGAATGCTGCTCAGATGGAGATGGATGGTATTCTGTGGTGACCTGTCGCTGTGCATGCAGAGGGGCTAAAATTGGGTGTCCTATTTCCATCACTGCCAATCAAAGCTGGAGCCAATAAATACCTGTGAGTATTTCATTGTAAAGCCCCGAATAAACAGATGAAAGTGAGTGGATGGACTTGGGCTTGCTATCACAGAATTGAAACTTAGGGCCCGAACATACTCGGACGGAACGTGCGTGGAGCGGACTCCGTGGAGGTCCGCGCGGACGTCCACAAGCCCTGTGTGCACAAAGCTCAGGTTTTACGACTGTGCGGACTCTGCTCTGCACACCAGTGACTGCTCGGCATGTATTTTTCACATCACGGGGATCTACACTACAACGCCAAAGTGCGCTTGACTATGAAAGCCTGAATGACTGCAGACATTCCTTCGCGGAGTCCACTCCACTTATAGTACGCCCAAGTATGTTTGGGTCTTTAGACATATCCCACAAGACTTAAAATCAGCTGTGCCAATATGCCAGAGTGAGCGTAGCATCACCTTAAAGCCCTTAATATCCACCAGAGAAGTGTGACTCTGTGAGACTAATACACACAGGCTGAAGCTTCTACCTCCTCAGGGACCGGAGGAAATTGGCTGTTTTGGCCATATTGGAGGTCGACACTGAGCCACAGTAAGAGGCAGTGATTTATCAGCATCACACTGCAGAGAAAAATACAAGAACGTGCCCTCATATCAGCTCCCCAGAGAAAGAAGGGAGAGAAATGAAGACTATTATCGTGCAATATAACACCAATCACCCCACAGGGACCATTTGCGTTTTATCTCATCTTGCTGTGCTGCGACTGATTTGCTGCGTACGCTTGGACATGTTAGAGGAGGGAGAAAATAAACTGCACTCACATAAATATTTAAGGTGCAGAGTATGAATGAAAACCAAGAATCAAGGCAGCAGGTAAGATGGTTTTCTGTAAGAGTAAGTAACAGTGAGAGCAACTCGCTGCCAAGCCAGCCTGATTATGTTGCTTCAGTGGGATTGAGGAGTAAATTGCCTTGTTTGCTTTGCGCTCCCCTCGGCTGTTGCTACTGGCGGTGTTATCCGCTGCCTCGAGACTCTGATCAGTGGCTGTTTGTCCTTTCAGCTGCCAGAGCTTTCCCGTCTGTGCCGAAGAGGTTTTGGATCGAGTGTTAGTTGAGTGATGATCCGCAGCATCATGACCAAAGTTGTTATGGGCTTCACCATTTTTCTCGCAGCCTATGTGTAAAGATGTGTGTCTATATATTTAGAGATATTTGTTCTGGGTCTCCCATAAAATTCATGTAGTGACCGTGGATCTGGTGTAGCAAGCAGCATCTGTTCATCTGCACCAGTCGACCAAACGTTAGTCGACCAGAAAGGTCATTAGACTGCAAGATCTCATTGGTCGTGTAGATGCAGACAAAAAAAAACAAGACACACTGAAACTCTATGAGGAGCTGCATCTTGTCAGGATAAATCCAAACCTATATGACTGGAGCATGTGGGAGTTTAATTTGAAAGGACAGACACAGGAAGTGTCCACGCTCAGCAGTCAGACAGGAGTCAGGTTAATCTCCAGGGCTGGTACCTGCGGTTATTCCACAGGCTAGTTAATAACATGTCGGGCAGGAAATCCAAAGTGTGGGATCATTTTGAGAAGGTGAAGGACGAACCCAAGGTGATATGTAAACTCATCTTCACTGGTCGACTACAAACATGACGTATCATGTGAAACATGGAAGTAGCTACATGCCCATTAGCCCACAGCGTCATTAACAGGCGGCTCGCTCAGTGTGTGACGTGCACTTGGAGATGAAATATAGGCCTATATTAATGAAGGTTCATTAGTACGGTTTTGTGTTTCTCTGTAATGTAGCACAGTGTTAACAATGTTACTGATACTATTCTTTCTCACACCTTCAACTCAAACCACCAAAATATATCATTTAATCATTACATTCATATCAGAAACATGCAGGAGACTAGTCCACTGATGGACCCTGATGAGGACTGTTGGTCCACTGATGGACCCTGATGACTGTTGGGCAACTAGGAACACAAATACAGTTTTCGGCCAGCAGCAGTTCTTTGGAGGTATAATGCTTCTTTCATGACTGAAAAATCCGTTGATTATTTTTCTAATTAATCTTTTGGGTAATAAAATATTTAAATCAGTAAAGCCCATGGTTAACCCTTCAAATGTCTCGCCTATCTAGCAGCTCAAAACCACAGAGTTTACAATAAAACAGCGAAAAGCAGCTTTAAACCCAGAGGCTCCCTCAGAGGAAATGTAGGTTTGAATATTTCTCCTTGACTTTGAGGCAGAAACCTGCAACTGTGTGGAAAGACTGTTATTATCCAATATTATTACCATCATTATCTCTTCTGATAAGCACCCTCATTAAGTGGATCTAATTTCAGCACTGTGTGTACGCACATTATCCACTGAGTCTGAGGCAGGCTGGGAGTCCTGCTCAGTCACACACACACACACACACACACACACACACACACACACACACACACACACACACACACGGCATCTATCAGACCAGAGGAATTCACTGTGTGTTTGTGTTTCAGCACTCACCCCAGATACCACCTACGCTTGACACTTTTAAACTCCACTTGCTGTGTATGTGTGTGTGTGTGTGTGTGTGTGTGTGTGTGTGTGTGTGAGTGTCTGTAACAGAGAGCCTGCCAATCCTCACGCTCACTGCTGAAAGTATGTGTGTGTTTGTGTGTCAGTGTGTGTGGGTGTATTGTGTCGTGTGTGTGGTGTGTGTGTGTGTGTGTGTGTGTGTGTGTGTGTGTGTGCAGAGCAGGCAGGAGAGCCCAGGAATTTTCTCTTCACACTGATACAACTGCGTGCGTGCGTGCGTGCGTGTGAGTGAGAGCTGTCGACACTTCCTGGTAATTCTCAGCCTCCCACTTTTGCCTCTGACTCCGAGCTGTCAACTCTCAAAGGTCAAAGGTCATTAAAGCCAAAAGATGACGATTAACACTCCTGATGTTACAATGTCTAACTGTTAACATCTAACTGTTGAACTGAAGCTTCAAGTTCACAGCAAAAACATCAGCACATCCGGCTTGAGACAACCTGCAGCTTCAGAATAAAAGCACCAGTGGTTCAGTTTTGATTTACTTCATTATAACATTTTCTAATTTAACTTTATTAGAGAACAGTCACAACTTAACTTTATTGCAACTGTAGTTTATTTAGTAGTTTAGTAGTCTACAGTAGTTTAAAGGAGATTTCAAAATGTCAAGATATATGTTGTGTATCCTGATCCAACCTAAAAATATTGCAGTATTATTCACTGGCCGTATCGCCCAGCCCTGGTCCAGATATTTGATAGATTTTACACAAAAGAACCATGAATTTCTCACAGAACATGTCCCTACTACTAACTGGCACTACTACTGATGAAGGATCCAGTCAGTTTCAGACTGATTTGACCCTTGTGTGTCGCCCTCGGGTCAAAACCAGAGGGCTTCCGCTCTCTTTGACCTGCATCAGCGCTGTGGATCCACAGTGGGTTTGATCTGTTCAGAGCAGGTCAAACTGGAATCAGGTCAGCAGTCTGACTGAATCAGTCATCAGAGCTTCACAGCAGTTTGGAGAGTCTGGTCATGGCTGCTGTGCATCCATGATGCCCTGCAAGATTTCCCACTGACTTACACTAAACGCCGAGTCAGATCCACAAGCTTTGCGACGAACACTGCTGGCAACACGCTCAGGAAGTGATACACAGCCACAGAGAAGAGATGACTATCCAGAGACACTCACAGTGAGCGTGACAGCAGAACAAGCTTCAGGACACCAAGACTAAGGACACATCTTCAACCTCAAAGGCTTGGAGTTTATATTTCTCTGTGATCATCCTCAGTTCAAACTGTTCATGTCTCTGATTTACACTTTCAGTGTTTCAACTTATTAGAAATATCAGTAAAACTACCACAAGTGTGAGGGGTAAATCCATTCACGCACCGCCATCCCCTCCTGTCGTCATGTGTGTATCACGTTGCTTCCTGTGCGTACCACACTCGAACACACTTGAATCGTGTTGGTCGTAGGTCCACAGTACCTGAGGTTTCACACAGACTTGTCTGACTGTGAAGTGCAAAACTGAGGCTTCTTCAAGAGCCTCCATGTTTGAAAATCTGTGAAAAACCACTTGTAAACAGGATATGAATAAATATCTACTCACTTATTTACTGCTGGTCTATTCGCACAGGATCAGTATTACCTGAGGTAATTGTCTGGGACCCTTTTACAGAAGGTAAAAGTTGCTGTAATCTTTACTGACATCGTGCGGTAATGAATACTGACATGGCACATTCAGACGGGACTAAAATCTCTGGTAATTATTACTTTACCCCACGTACCTATGTACGGTAAAACTAATCCCGTCCAAATAGGGCTTTAGATGCAGTGAGAAAATATGGATGATTTAATATTCTGTAGCCCTGACCGAACCAAATCAAACTGACTCCACTATTATTAACAGAACAAACACAAGGAACAGTTCTGACTCTTCATACCTGCCAACATCAGGCTGTGAAAAAGACAAATGGCCTGCCCTCAGTGCACCTGCCCCCATTTAACCCGACACTACAGATGAGCATAATAACACGGTGAGGTGTTGGGCAGGCAGAGATCAGACCCTCGGCACAATCCTGTTGTCTTTCTCTGGAACTGTGAAAGACGTCCACACCATGACATGTGTTCTTCTTCTTCTCTCTATTTACTTTGCAAAGCAAGTTTAAAGGTGCATGTACAGCCACCCATTGTGTCAGGTGTGGAGATGCTGCCCTGATTAAGTCAATCAAAGCAGTCTGGCTTTATATTTTCAGCACTGTTTATCAGCTATAATTTTAATTATGGGAATAACGCATAATAATAAAAATGTCCCCTTATTGGCAGGTAATTCATTTGCCTGATTGTGCATGCCTAACTCCAGGAGCATTCTTTGGACATTTACTGCAGTTTTCTATGCGCAGCCTCTTGTTTGTTTATGGCTGGCTTTGTGCGTTCTCATGGATGCCATGTACGAAAATCCCAACAACATCTGCATGCACCATGACAAGACAACACAGGAGCCAAACCGTCATTTAAAGTGAGGGACAAGTTACTGATTTAAGGCACACACCTGATCTGTGGAGGTTATTCTGTAAGAGACCAGCGAGTTCTTTTACTGAACCGGTTAATCTTGGGATGCAGGGCACGAAGCACACTCTTCACTCAAATAAGAAAAAAACAAAACAAATAAAACTGTGTTATCTTGTGCAGCAATCGAGAATAACATCTAGACGTCAAGTGTGTGATGACATCTGGCTGCTACCTGACCTGTTTTAATCCTTTTTTTACTTTTTAAACCTCACTTCTGGCCCCGCCGTGCAACCCTGGCCTGTAACTTTTACTGTTCTGGCTGTATCCACTCCCAGTTCATGTCAGGCTGCAGGGAAAGCGTGCTCATGTCACGGGAAATCTTGGCTGAAGGCCTGGTTAAACAAAGCCTGGTTACAGCGCTGAGGCGTGGCTCAGGGTGGCATTCTCCTCTGCTGTGGACGCCTGTCTGAAAAACAAGCAGGTGTGCATGCCATTCCTTATACGGCAGCTTTACACAGACAGACAGACAGACAATAAGAAAAGAAATAGTGTTGAGGAGGAAGAGGAAGGGAAGGAGGTCGTCCAGCTGGGTTTCAGAAACTTGGGCTGAGCCCTATTTGTGTTGTTGTTGCACAAAGAGAAGGAGGATTGTTGTCGCAGCTCGTCGGGGCTGAAGGCAGAGGATAGTCAGGTTCACTGGTTACATAAGACACTTTTCTTTCCTTCTCATGCGTGTAACTTCATACACTGTAGAAGCCTCCAGCTGCATTATTTAGATATAAAGCAGTAGAGTGGTGCTGTTGAGTGACGCTCTGCACTGGGAGGCTTCTGCGTAGTAAGAGGAGTAAAACTGGTTTGATATCATTTTGAATATGATTGTGAATCCAGAATTGACGCTGTTTACCAAGTCAAAACAAACTCTGTGCAGCTGAGAACATAAAGCAGTTTGCAGGGAGCACATTCACCAGACAACAGCCAGAACATTAAAGGTCAGGGAGGGACGGCCTCCCAGAGTAGGCATGGCAGAGTTGGTTAAGTTAACATGCTAATGTTTTGGAAGCAAAAGTCAGTCAGAGAGATAAGCTCCTTCAGAGGAAACTTGACATGTTGGCACAGAGAGAGAGAGAGAGAGAGAGAGAGAGAGAGAGAGAGAGAGAGAGAGAGAGAGAGAGAGAGAGAGAGAGAGAGAGAGCATTGGGTTCTCAAAGCTCTGCTCGGTCCAAAGTGGATGAGACAGTCCTACAATGGGATATGAGCTACTTAAAAGAGCCTGGAAAGCTTTTCTCACAACAATGAGCACAATGCTTTAATAATGATAATAATAATCATAGTTAAAGATAAAATAATTTCGAGCAGATTTAGATCAGTGAATCTGGTATTTTGCCGACTGGAAACTGGATGCAAAATGGAGCCGGCTTTCAGTGCTTCTGTGTTAGTGAGTGTAAAGTATAAAAAGGTGTGTGCAAGTTGGGCAGAAGTTGAAGTTACTTTACAGGATGAGCTCCTCCATTTTAACCTTACTATGATCCTCCACATGTGAGAATTACAGGAAGGAAAAATGATGAGGGAGTGGGCAGGGTTCTATGTGTCATGCAAGGCTCCTGAGCAGAACAGAAATCCTAAAGAACTTTTTCCGTGCTGGAAAGATGGTCTTTTCATAAAACGGGGCTGTCTATGTCTAAATTGAAGCTACATGACCAGAGAAAACAGACTTTAGTTACATTTGAGACATTTTTATCCTTCTAGTTTTAGTCGACAAAAATACATGACATTTTAACTTTAAGTCCTGATATTTTCTATATGTTTATTATCTTCAAACTGATCCAGTGAGGCTGATTCATGGATCATAAATCAGACTCAAGGTGACAGGTTGTATAAAATAATGTGTGTGTCATGTCTCCAGCAGTGTGTGACAGGTTTAAGGGCTGATTTACGAGCACACACTTACTGATCATCATCTGAAAAGCTCAACATCTCTCTATTTATGCTCTCAACAAATAACTAATGTGAGCCAACTAGGATTTGTCCCCAGGTTCATTGTAAACTCTGACTTATCCATGTGACTGTTAAGAAGCAGAAACATAACTTGTTTCTTCATGTGCAACATGTTAGTCTGGAGGTTTAAACTGGTGTCCTCTCACACAGTTGCTGATTCAAACTAAACTTTCATCTCTGTCAGAGAAAACTGATCTGAGTTCAAACTGTTTACTTACAGCACAGCTACACTCACAGATAACTGAGCCTCCTACCTGCCTGTCAAACACCATCAACCCACAAACCTTCTCCAGTCCGGACTGAGTGGAGTCCTGCGGGGTGAAGCTGTGAAGGCTGCGAGCGGAGCTAGCTGCTAACAGCCACCGCTGCAACTAACAAACTCCACAGATCCATTCAGCAGCTCCACCATCCACAGTCACACACACACGGCTGATCATTTACTGCTGAGTTACAGCTCACAACTCGCACCAACCCAAACATCCTGGTGCAGACTATTTACTGGAGTTTACCAGCCAACATAGATTGCACAGTTCATTTACACATACTACGCACAGTATTATGATACAAACTTCATTTAAAATTGGCGAGGTATCCTTATTGAGTCTATTCAGCTGCACAACCCTCAAAATTCAATATCTTAATATGATGTTTGGATCTCGAGGGAGTATACGTCAGCACAACTGTGTGCTGTATATCATCAGATATATGTGGCAGGTTTGTCTATTCAACTAACTGGAGCAGGCCACGAGAAAAAAAAAAAGCAAAGATACATTCAAAAATTTTCAGAAACATTCAAAAACATCTCACAATGTCGACAATCTTGGAAAATATTTCTGGTCCATGTTCTTCAGCCTCAACAGCCTAAATTTTCACAACATCTAAATCAAGTCTGTTCCACTGTCTGTGAAATATCATCAGCTAACAAACATTTTTTGTCGGGAAAAATGAAACACAGCAGAAATCCTTTACTTTCCATTGATGGTATTAATTCTCCATCTAACACCTGGATGTGCACACCATGTCCATTTAGTTGAGGTAGATGTTTTGTACGGTTTGTTTGTGCTGCACGGCATTAACGCAGCAAATCCACTGATACTTGCAGCACAACCTCAAACAGTACAGTAGATATCTCGCCTGGTTCCAGACCTCTGAGTCACCTCCCACGCCGCAGATATTTACAGTTTCCCTGCTCGGAAGGTGCAGATGAGTAACCTCAAAAACACTACAATACTATGAAATTATGAGCATCTGCTACATACAATGTCAAGTAAAACAATCAGGGGGCACCTCAATCACTGTTCTAACTATGAGTGTATTGAGACACAAATCAAGTTAAAGACGCTGCAATAAACAATGATTCTGACTTTTTTTCCCCCGTTTGCAGAATGAACACTCTCCAGAGCAAAACTGAAAATGAAAACCGAAGAAACACAGCTAAAAGACCTCTGCACTAAATTTACATCAGGTACAACACAGAGCGTGTGTGACGCAGTGTGTCTCCTGTATAAAGCACGTGCAGGGCTGCAGAGGCTGTACTGACACGGTGCGGAGGACTGTGAACAATGTGTCAAACTGTCTGCACACACAAGCACAATGCACACAAACAGACACAGAGCAGCAGAGGCCCGAACACATGAGCACATCTGTCCGCCTGTGCGGGGAAATATCATTTAATTAGTGGAGGAAATGGGCTGCAGAAACAAGGCAGCGGAAAGATAAGAGCGGGAGAATTACTCATCGCTCCAGCAGTGATGCTGCACATGCCGAAGGTCCCCCCACCCCCAAGACATCACATCCTTCACTATCTGAACACTTTACTCTGACGGTACGGTGGGTACGTGTGCAAGCTCGTCGAAGTACATCTGCTCTAGTGCTGCACTTAAAGGTCCAGTGTGTAGGACTTAGGAGAATATATTGGCAGATATGGAATATTATATAACACAAATGTTTTCTTTAGTGTAAAATCACCTGAAAAAAAGAGCAGTTGTGTTTTTGGTACCTCAGAATGAGCTGTTTAATCTCCAGATCCTTGTTTATGGAGATCACCACGTTGAACCGCCATGTTTCTACAGTAGTCCAGAATGGACCAAACACGAGCTCCAGATAAGGACATTTGCGTTTTCGCATCGTCCACTGTAGATAGCAGCCCCGTTGCAATGAGAGCATCAGAAAAACACTGATTTTCTAACTGCTTTATTCTGTGTTTCTATTGATTTAAATCACCTGCTCTGTTTGTTTCTGAGGAGGAAGACATCTCTGCAGATAACCCAGCTCCCAGAAAAAACTCCTAAACATCTGGATCCTAAGCTATCAGAGAAAAAGGTGAGCACACATCAGCAGGTTCTGCGCTAACAGCCCGTCTGCGACAAAGCTGCACATTTTAAAACACGTACACTTCACTAACATCTTCAACATGGCAGCACAGAAGATCTTTACAATCAGCACAGTTTCAAGATGTCTCTAATTCATTACCTGACCAAATGTCTTCCCCTCTGTTCCTGAGATGTGACGCTGAGTAATAGACAGAAAGTGTTTTTGCAGAACATTATGATGTCACAGCAAAGTTGACCTTTGATGTTAGACATCTGTATTAAATTTTATCATAATTAGCTTATTAATTCTGGCCAAAAACACACTGTGTAAGGCTACAGTGGCCTTTGACCTCTGACCACCAAATTCTAATCAGTTTATTCTTGAGTCCAAGGGGATGTTTGTGTCAAAATTTAAGAAATTCTCTCAAGGCGTTCTTGAGATATCACCTTCACGAGAATGAGACGGACGTGAGGTCACAGTGACCTTGACCGTTCTTAGTTAAATTCAAGCGCACGTTTGTGCCAAATTTGAAGAAATTCCCTCAAGTTTGAGCACTTGAGATATTATGTTCATGAAAATGAGACAGACAAGGTTATAGTGACATTGACCTTTGACTCATGACCATAAAAATTGAATCATAACACCCTTGAGTTTAGGTGGATGTGTTTGCCAAATCTGAAGAATTTCCCTCGAGGCGTTCTAGAGATAAAATGTTCACAAGACTGGGACGCCAATGACGAAGCTTAAGAATAAATAAAAAAAAAATAAAAGTCAGAACTATAATGTAACGCTCCGTCATGAGACTGTGACAAGCTGATAATTCCTGAACTCTGCAACTTGCACTCATTTAAACAGGGCAGGCACAACAGACTGCCTGAAATGCACCATGAAGGCACACTGCAGTGGGGCTCAAGCACTTTGACCACGTCAGCAGTCTCTACGTCGTACAGTATGTGGGGGTGAGGTCAGATACCCGCAGTGATTAACACTCTATAGGGACTGTTATCACTTCAGCACGGTCTGAATCTGCAGTGAGAGGCTGTCTGAAGAGGTTACAGCTGGTTACTGTCTCCTGGTGTTATCGTAACCACTTTGTGACAGGTGACTCTTCAGATGTAATTCATCAGGTGTGACCATGTCAGACGCTGTGCGCCATCACTCCATGTCTCCTCACGTCGGTGTGTCCTCGTCCTCTCGGCGGTGTATTTATAGCCGAGGCCGGAGAGGAAGGAAGCTGAGCGGCAAACATCCTGTGTGTAACCAACTCACAAAGCTCACGCATGACTTCACCTCAATGTCGCATCCCTGCACCACCCCCCGCCCAACCCACCACCACCACCACCTGCCCCCAGGGCCAAAACTGCTTTTTAGTTTGGTGTGAAATTGACCAATGATAATGTCCGTAAAGGTTTACCCAGAGTTCCTCTGCGCTCAGGGAGGGATGGTCATCTGTCCTGATACAACATCAACACCAACAGGTTTGATTTCTTTGTGAGAAGTGATTTTCTCACACTCCATTCTACCGTCACTCATGAACAAGACACTGAGATACTTGAACTCCCTCACTTGAGGCAGTAACTCTCTCCCAACCCAGGGGGACAATCCACCGGTTTCCGGCAGAGAACCATGGCCTTATATTTGGGGACGCTGACTATCATCCCGACCGCTTCAAACTAAGCTGCAAACCACCCCAGGTCATGCTGGAGGTCACGGTGTGATGAAAGCAACAGAGCCACATCATCTGCAAAAAGTTTTTAATTTCATAGACATCTAATATTAATGATCAAATTTACCTTTCTCTGTGTGTCTGTATTTATTTCTGTCTGTCTCAGACTGCGGCAACACTTGGATTTCCTCTCTGAGAATCAATAAAGGATTATCTTATCTTATTGCAGTTATACTGATATCAGTGTATATCTGCCTATAATATCTCTTTGAGGTAATTATCCATCTTGGTCACAACTAGAGCTGGGTATCGCCACTGACCTTCCGATACGATACGATTCCGATACACTAGGTCCCAAATCGATACAATTTTCGGTACGATTCGATACGATTCGATATCGATATTTTAGTTATAACACCAATTTTGCTTTGGTAATGGAAGAGATTCTCAAAGAACTAATGCTGTAAATTCAATTGTAAAAGTTACCCCCTAACCTGGTGCATTATTAAATATTAATATTTAAATTAAGAGAGAACTGACCATTGAACAAATAGTTATACAACATCTTGTACTTTTTATTGAAATAGCCATTCAATGTAAACAATAATAATAAATCTCAACAACAGACACTAGACCCAGACCACAAAAAGTAATACTGTAGTGTCCCTTATGAAAACACAGTACAAACACGGCAGTGATTGTCTCACAAAGCTTTGGTGCATTTTGAACAGAAATTGCAAAAACCCACCTCTGAACTAAAGCCTACATTTTCCACCACGCTGTATGGTTCTGAGATCCTTGCAGATAAAACTTGCCAGAGCCGACGTGATTTTCTCTGCACGCAGAGACGTGGACGGAAACTTCGCCCCAAATGCTTTCTCCAGCGTCGGTTGCGTCAGTGCCAGTGACCTGTTAGCGTAGCCTGGTTGTTGTGCATGCGGGTGGTGCCTCATTAAATGGCTCCGGAGATTGGTTGTGTTGCCATTGTATTTTACCTCCACTTTGCATATTTTGCACACAGCATTGTTTCTGTCCAGTTCCTTGCTACCTTCTCTTTCTTGAACCCAAAATGCCGCCAGACATCGGCTTTCAAATTTCCGGGTGACACAAGTTCTGCTTCCTTCTCCGCCATGGTTGTTCTCTCTGACGCGGATGGCATGGATCTCGCGAGATCTGACTGCGTTAATGGTGCGCGAAGCACTAAACCACGC
Organism: Epinephelus cyanopodus; assembly: GCA_026686955.1. Lineage (NCBI taxonomy): Eukaryota > Metazoa > Chordata > Actinopteri > Perciformes > Serranidae > Epinephelus > Epinephelus cyanopodus. The sequence continues at coordinate 3,005,345 of CM048916.1, read as the reverse complement.
GAGACTAAAGGGGTTAGCCAAACAAAAACACCTAACGGGTAAAATTTATTGCATTTTAAAATATCGATACTGGGCTTTATGTGTCGATTATCGTTTCTACACATGTGTATCGATACAATATCGAAAATATCGATATTTTTAACCCACCCCTAGTCACAACTCTATAAAAAACAAATTAAATAACTTTTATGTTTTGCAGATTTTCAAAACTTTCAATTAATCAGCCTTAAAAATTCAGAATTGGTTAGAAATCATGTCAAATGTCCCGATATCAGTGATCTTGTCTTCAAAGAGCAATCTGCACCAACTTGATCAACAGGTAAAGGTAGCAAATCTTCAACATCTCACACTGTCTGATCATTTTTCCAGACTTTGATCTCCAGCTCGTCCGCTCCTGAACAAGCCGGATCTGATCAGTCGTGACGATTAAACCACAGCGAGAATCAGACCGTACCTCCTCTCTCTCTCTCTTCAGGAAACTTCCTTCACACAAGATCTTTTCTTTGTTTCTGGATAATAAACTCAGAGTAATCTGTCCCGTCTTATGTGCCAGCTTCCCCAGTTTCCTCTTCCTCTTCCCTGCAGGGGATTACCTCAGAGGAAGTGACACTCATCTTCAGACGCTAATGACATGCAGACTGTCTGCAGCACCACATTCAAACAACATGGCAGCAGAACAAATGGATTTACAGCTGAAATTGGTTTCCAGCCCCGGCGGTCAGCCGGCTCCGTCACGCTCTGATCGGCTCCCAGTTCAATGGGAAGGAAAATTAAAAATCAAACGGTGCTGTAGAGTGGCGGTGTGACAGAGTCTCTGCTCTGTGGAGCAAAACTCCCGTTTCCTTTGGTACAAAAGCCCTCAAACGGCCGGGAGACACACAGGACGCTGCTCTGTGATTGGCTGGGAGGTGGCAGTAAAGGTAAATGGTGCACAAACGCCACATAGAGCCACTCGTCATTAACTCACAGGAAGTGATTCCCTTTATGGATGCACTGTCATCACACCACAGGTCGGCTGATGACTCTTACTTATGTAATATAACAGAGAGAGTGCTCCTTTTATAAGACCGCACGGAGCTTGAACACACAGTGGAACTACGTTTGGTCATCAGTGCATAAAAACCAAAGTCTCCTACACACTTTATGATAACAGCATAAATGTCTGGTGAGTTGCAGTGATAAGAAACTAATGGAAACTAGAATTGACAAGAATTACAGTTGTGTGTCTCTGCGAACTCGTCAGTCTCCATCCATGTCAGTGAAAACATGGATGCTTCACACACAGAAGATCTATAAAATCAGCACAGTTTCAAGATTAGAGTCACCAATTCAGTATCTGACCAAATGTCTCCCCTTCTGTTCCTGAGATATGACGCTGAAAGTATACGTATGAAAAATATTCATATGAATTCCTTAGTTACAGTCAAAAACATGTTTTTGTAAGGTCACAGTGACCTTGTCCTTTGACCACAAAATGCTAATCAGTTCATCCTCGAGTCCATGTGGATGTTTGTGTCATATTTGAAGAAACTCCCTCAAGGTGTTCATAAGATATCACGTTCACAATAATGAGACAGATGCAAGGTCACAGTAACCTTAACTTTGACCACCAAATTCCAATCAGTGCGTTGTTACTTACAACTGGGTGTTTGTGCCACATTTGAAGAAATTCTCTCAAGGTGTTCATGAGATAATGCGCTCACAAGAATAAAACAGATGCAAGGTCACAGTGACCTTGACCTTCAACCACCAAACTCTAAAAATTTCATTGTTTAGTCAAACTGGATGTTCGTGCCAAATTAGAGGAAACTCACTTAAGGTATTATTGAGATATTGTCTTCACAAGAATAAGACAAATGAGTCCCTGTGACCCTGAGCTTTGACAACCAAAATCTACTCAGTTCATTATTGAGCGCATTATTGTGCCAAATTTGAATATATATTTAAAAAAACTATCGCTATCGCTACAATAATAATAAAAAGGACGCCCTGTTGCCATGTTTTAAACAAACATTTTAATTAATGACCTTAGATCCGTATCAAAAATTCACATTTAATGTGGATACAGCAAGAACACTTTTAAAATCACTCAGCACTTATCTATAAATCAATATGACTGATTCTTCCAGTATCTTCTGTTCATAGCTGCTTTATAAATAATAAATAAAATAAAACACACCCTGAGACTGGCCACATTTTATATTGACATTATGAACTATCTGATCAAAGAATAAACTGTAAAGCAGCATCCCATGTCAGCCTTCAGTTTGGTACGTTGGTGCCAGAGAAGTACTGCAGTTTGATACCCTGCTGTAACTAGTTTATGGATTTACTGTATAAAATGGTGGTCAACACTTGGTTTTACTCTGCTTTAAACAGTTTAATGTCTGATATTCACCTGTGATTCAGTCTCTGTGATTTATCCCAAAAACAGGCTCCGTAATGAAGATCAATATTTAAAAAAATGTCAAGTACAGAAGGTTAGCTTTAAATGTTAGCTTTGTCGGGTCAGGACAGATACTCTGCTTGTGTTTAAGCTAACTTTAAAGTCGATGGTTTGAATTATTTTGCATCTATGTTAAAATTACCAAAAAAAAAAAGGTTCAGGAGAAAAAGAAAAGCTAAAATGTTAAAAAACATCTCACAGTGTCAACGATCTTTGAAAACATTCCTGGATCAAATATTCCTTCTTTTTCAGTCTGTAAACTAAACTTCCGCTTTTCAGTATCGTCTGTTGAAGCTCTCTGAGCTATAAACAGGACTGAAAACAGTTGTCCATGTGTTTATAATTATGGCAATTATTTTCACAAAGTTACAATAAGTTACTGTAATATTTCACAATAAATTGCATCGTTATCACCTTGAAGGCTACAACTGTGATATTTAACTGCATTCGTAATTTTATTGTGAAATTCCTGCAGGTAAATATATTAATTTTACAGACACATGTTGCTAAATCACAGTAATTTATGGAGTTTGTAAGATTACAGAGAAACACAGTAACTTCACAGGATCATACTGTTACATCAGTCATCTAACGCGCTCTCACTGTGAGGCTACAATGGAATATAGTCATTTCACAGGAGCATGCTGTTATATCACAGTAATATGCAGCCATAACTACAGTGAGATCACAGTATTCAGCTGCTATTTCACAGGAAGTTACTGTGAAAGTAATGCAACTAGTAGCTAGTAATTTACTGTGAACGTACAGACAAATACGTACAATTCAGTGCAGCAGAAATCCCTTTTTTTTTTAATTGTGTTCTCTATCTAGCACCTGGATGTTTATAGCACATAAGATGTTTTACGTGGTTGTCTCGTACACGACATGAATGAAGCAAATCCACGGCTACATGCAGCTCAGCTCTGTAGATAACTCGCCTGCTTCCAGACTTCTGAATCACCTCCCACGTCTCAGATTTTTAAAGTTTTAAACACATCCTGGTCTCCATGGTTTGCATGCCAGGTCATGATTTAACTCTTTCTTTCGTGTTGTTTTCCAGCGAGAAAAAGCACTATGAAGATATTCACACGATGTGTAGACACAAACATCAGCTAAGATGTTGAACATCATCAAAATCACATGAGTCTTTATTTAAATCATGACTTTCCTAAGAGATGATTCTGATTTTGTATGAATATAAATATGCTCTCCTGGCTGTGCTAATTCTGCAAAACAGTTTGTCACGTCATCTTAATCATCATGGCTACAGGACATCCTTTAAAAGAACATAAGGTACATTATGCATCATAATGAGTGTAAACAGCTTCCAGGCCTGACGCAGACTACCTGCCTCCAGAGGAAGCACTGGACCCGGTCAGCAGCCCGCCTCAGGTGGGTTGGCTCCTAATATAAACTTACAGCTGATACACCAGCACGCCAACGTTTCGTGACTCAACTAAATCACGCACTTCATGGAAATGCACCGTCCGTGCGCCCATTATCGGACACCTTCCAGCAGGACCCTCGTGTCGGGGCCCGGGCTCTGGATGGTCCCGAGTGTTTTGTTCCGGTCAACACATGATTGTTAGAAAGAGATTAAAGTTTCCCGGGAAAACACCAAAATAACGACACACACACACACACACACACACACACACACACACACACACACACACACACACACAGGTGATCGACCACAACAAGACAACAGCGCAGGTTGGCCGAGTTGTAGCTAATTATAAATATATAAGCTGACACTACAATGTCACACAACAGTGACGTTCACCAAGTCTGAAATCACAGCTAACCTGGTTAGCAGGTAGCGCAGATACAGCACTGAGTGAGGACAACATTGAGCCAAACAGTCATTTAAATACTATGTAATTATACGTCGTCAGGCTTGATATTGACACACAAACCTCGGGTACAGTGTTTGATGGATTTTCTGGGTGCACACGGGCCTGTCCTTCAATTCGGCATCAAAGTGATGAGCAGTTCAGCCCGTGTAACAACACAACTTCACATTTCAGAAATAATGTGCGTCATTCCGTGTGCAGACCAACGTGCACCACAACAGAGAGCGACACACGGTGTGAAGCGACACTAAAAGTACAAATGTTATAAAGCATGCGTTGGTTACTACATCACACTGATGCCGAATCAAATAATGAATGTTTCTCACTCAAACTATGTTATAATTGTGACTTTACCGGGAATATTTATCCACCGATAAGCGATGAAACAATAAATCCTCTGATTCTTCAATACGGTTTGGCGCAACATTCTCGCCACTCGGGACGAAGCTTAGCTAGCAGACCACACAATGTCCGACGATGGAAACGTGAGTGCGTGAGGCTGCTTACCTGCAGCTCGGCCCGCTCCACCTCCCAGTGTGACCTCTCCACCTCGAAGCGGGCCCACTCATGCTGGAGAAAGTGTAAAATCCCCGGGATGTTGTACTGAGCCCTGGCCGCCTCTCCGCCCCCGACGTCGCCAGTCTGCGGAGCTTTAATATTCCCAGCGCCGGGCAAACCCGAGTTGTTGTTGTTGTTGTTGAAGAAGACACCGGGGCCCGCCTGCTCGTCCATGGCCGGCCCGGGGCGGTGCAGCTTCTGGTTCGGTCCGGTGCTCTCAGCCGCTTCGGTAAAATATCCTGGAGAAGCAAATGTGGTCCATCAACAGTCCTGCCTGTGGCCGACACTCTGCTGCCTGAGCCAGCTGTCAGATGAAGAGGCGGCCGCCGAGCCACCGGAATCAACACACACATGGGACTTCCGGTGCCGCATTGCAAAATAAAACAACAGCGTCGACATACATGCCGCAGCAAAGCAATGTAGATAATTAAATACACAACAAGGACATACTTTAAAACACCAAGAGACTAAGACGAGTTAAAAATCATGTATTGTGATGTCATTGCGCCTTTTCGCACTTAGGGACTGTTCGTTATTTATTAGATGGTGCAAGAAGGGGGAGGCATGTCAAAAAAATTTAAGCACTGAGGAGGGACTTTTATTAAGTTCAGGACTAGATGTCAACATCTCATGCTTGAGACTGTGAGTGAAGGTAACAGTGCGTCTGAGGGTTTCTGAGTGGGAGCCAAAGCGCTAGGGGCCGCGCACACGCTGCGATTTTTGCACCCTCAAATTCATTGTTTTCAATAAAGCCGCCAGACGCTGACATGCAGCTAGTGCCCATGCATCCCCAAGCTCCAGTTTTGGCTGCCCTGAGATAATGAATGAATGAATGAATGAATGAATGAACGAACACTTAATTTGTCAGAATCACTGCTGAAAATTTTCTTGCGTCCAAGACACTTGTTTCCTCGTGACAGAAAACAACATAATATAACAGACAACCAGACAAAATGTCACATCAGACAAAAGCATCCCACCGAGCATTTTTCGGAGTCTAATGGTCCTGAGACGTCTGGGTTAAAATCGGTCCACCACTGGTCTAAAAATGAAAGTTTTTTAGCCGTCTAAGCTTAGACTAGCCGTCTAATAGACGTCTAAAAGACGACTACATCTATACGCCTCGTCTAATCTTAGACATTTAAATAACCGCTAATATACGTCTATTTATAGACGTCTAAAGTTAGACATTTGCCAGATGTTTATTTTTGAAACCAAATGTATACGCCTCATCTAATCTTAGACATCTAAATCGAGTCTAAATCTAAACTACGCTGTACATTGATCAATGACTGTTAAAAATGTTTTAATCCAACATTTGGCCATCATTTATACAACTTACAGTTGTTTTTTTGTTTAATATTTAATAATTAATGGATTACATTCTATCGTCTAGATTCGGGCTAAAATGTAGACCGATTATAGACGGGCGAATTTCGGTCTAAACTAGGCTCAGTGGGCATAAGAAAACATGACATGAGACAACCATCAGACATGTGACGTGCTGTATGTAACCTCATCAAAGTGGCTGCAGTGCCTCCAGGTCTCTACCCTAGCAGCTATTAAATGCCCCCCCTGCCCTGACAAACCCGACTGATTCAACATTTAACAGATTGAGGAATAAAGGAGTTCCTCAGTCTATCTAGCTATAGGGACTCTATATCTCCTGTTGGGTGGCAGCAACTGGTATTCTTCAAATAAAACATGTGTCAGGTGGGACAAAATATTGTCTGCCAGGGACAGCGTTCGTCTATTATATGCAGCTCTAAAAACTGGCTCAAGTGTTTGGCCTACAATCTTTGAGCAGATACTTAGCTGTCTCCCCAGTCGAGCTTTAAGTTGCACCGAGAGACAACTATGCTATGCACTGACTCCATACTGCACAACACTGAGATCAATAGATTGAAAGAACAATAACAGAACAGGCTTATAGTACCAAAAGATCTTAGTCTCCTAAGGAAATAAATACGTTGCTGTATTTTGCTACAGATATAATCGATGTGTACGCTCCAAACATAGTTTATCTTTCGCACACTGCACGTCATGTGACGAGGAACAACCAATCACAGCCGACAGTTATCTTTCCAATCCTCCATAAATAGGCTATCAGTCTGTTTTAAATATGGAGGAGTTGGTCATGTTGGCGCAGGGCTTCCCAGAGCTTTACATCTGCCCCACGGACGATCGGCCAACACACTTATGAACAGCTCCTGGAAGAAGATCAGCCCTGACCTCAGGGTTTCTGGTAAACAGGCTACAATACAGTCCTTGTTGAGACTGCTTAGCAACCTCAGACGCAACCTGCCGCCGCGCTCTTTAAAGCTGGCACAGAAAAGGCACAAGAGGTTGTTGAGGTCTAGGAAGGGTAAAAGCTTCACTGGGGTCACCAGATGGGTTCCGTCCTTCACTGGTGTTTCAACAACAGGCCCACAACACCTCCAGACTTCTCATCTGCAACACGTGGCGTCCCAGGTGTGCGCCCCTCTGCTTCTGCTCCCCTGTACCCTGCTGTTGTTAGAAGTGTTTGATGGTCCAAGTGGCGTCTTTCCTCTTAATCCATAACCACATGACCTGTCCTGCTGGACTGTGCCAGAGAAGGCTTTGATGGCCTGACGTTGGGCATTTCTTTAAGCAGCCTGGTAGCTGACTTGCCTACGAAGCTTCTGCAACCAACTTCAACTGGGCAAACCTTTGCTTTCCAGTCACGTTGTTGAGCTCTTATGTTGTGTTCACACTGGGCGTGAATAAAATGATTTGTGCAAGTGAATTACACATAAAGTCAATGTAAAGACGGGATTAGACGCAAAATACCCAAACTACGTGGTGTGTATAAAGTGAGTAACGTCATTTCGCATCATATGCCTTTTTGCAAGAATTGAAAAATCTGAGCTTCAGCAACTAATTCACGCTACGACAGCCAATCAGCACTGAGGTCCTCTGGGGACATGTGACGCCGAGGATGTTCCAACACAAGTTCACTCAGCGATTCAGCAATTTCACGCACATATGACGTGAGCTATTCGCATGTATGGAGTGAGTCAACACAAAATATTCTAGGGCCTCGTCCACAGCAACACCCCAGCGTACAGCGAGCTCAGTGATGCAGTATGTGTCCATTTACCGCAGCATGGAGCCATGTTTTCTTTAAAAATCACCAAAACTATGCCAGTTATCACAGCTGAAAACTGTAAAATCAGAATTCATTGTTTCAAATTTGCGATGGCCCTTGGAAACACGATGTGCAACAACGTGAACTTAAAATAGTGACATTTCATCAGAATAGCTTTATTCCACATCTCATTTAAAACTTGGCCAAAAATAAATGGTTTGCACAAATTAAGCAGAACGACAAGAGTGAAAAACGAGGCTTTATTCAGCCCCAGGATTTTGTTTTCAACTTTTAACTTTCAAACATCAAAGAGTAAGTTTGGAAAATCTAATAACTAATCTATGGTGGAGGCAGGGTCATGAACTCTCCAGCAGTCACTCGGTGAGGCTCTGGGGAAAATATCCGCAGCTTTGGGGAGCATAAAATAAAATAAAATAAAATAAAAATCAGTCCCTTATACACGCTCATTATCACACACTGCCAAACTCATCATTACAAAATAAAATGTGAGGGGTTTTTTTTGTACGGTTTACTATAAATGTATTTCTAGTTCTCATTTTCCCAAAAAAGTGTCAGATTATCATCAGAATACTGATCAGTTTTAGCTAATCTTAATTAATTAAAAGACTTTCAGTATTAAAACGATGATCCATTTTAACAATCACAGGACCCAATTTTTTCTCCGCTTAATACTTCGTCTCAAATCAAACTTTTATTTTGAAAGTACAATTGTTTCATTACCGGCATCACTGTGTCTAACACAAAGTCACTTGACGCACCTATGCGGCGACGTCAACCCCGCTTAGTCCCACCCACTACTGTAAATTCTCAAACACTATTGGCTGATCCAGTGAGTGACAAGAACATCATCAAATCAAAGAAGAGCGCGCGGGACATCAACAAACTTCAAAGTTTTGTGTGCAGCAGGTTCAAATATGGATCCTGTTTATCATTACAAATTATTTTTTAGAAAGTTTTTTATTTTCCTATTTTTGGTTTTAGAGTAAAAAATAAATTAAAATAAAAAGTAAATACAATTTCAAAGCCAAAAAGTCCAGATTTATTATGAATAACCAGTCACTGTGGTCACATCTGAGTAATTTGGCTTAGTTACAGTATGTACAGATAAATTACTTAACAATGTTGTCTGATATTAAAAATGGGCAGATATTCTATTAAATATTCATGTTTTCTGTTTGAATTAAACGTCCCAGTTGTTTTATTTTGTTGTAACTGAAGCATTTTAACATTGTGCCAATCATGTATTTTATGTCAGTCACTCAGGGAAACAGGTCTGACTTCAGGCGTTAAGGTCGGTCAAAGTCGGGCCGTCAGTGAGCGTCTGTCACCCTAATTTTTACGGTGTGTCCCGCACCATCTGCACTTTCACTTTTCGGCCGATTGAGCATGTTGAATCAGCGGCGGAGCTTGTCGGTGAGAGAGATCACTCTGATTGGCTGTTCAGGTTTTATTTCCTCGCCCCTGTAGCGAGTGAATCTGCCTGTAGTGAAACCGGGGCTAACCGGTGCTTCCTCCTCAGGCTCCACTTCACTCAGCTGCCCCACAGACCCGCTGCTTCTTCACACTTTAACCTGAATAACAAACCAGGGCTCGGCTCTCCGTTTGGATCCAACTGGAGCTCCGAGCCCGGTTTGTTATTCAGGTTAAAGTGTGAAGAAGCAGCGAGTTTATCGGGCAGCTGAGTGAAGTGGAGCCTGCGGAGGAAACACCAAGGAGGCTGGTGTTCACCTCTTTTGTGACTGTAAACCCAAACTTTGATCTTATTTCCTAAACCCAACCTTGAAGGAAAGAAACATCAATTCACCATGTTGTACTGATGTAGTGTTTTTATTTTGAAAGAGACTGTATGCAAACTGTACATTTTATTTTGAAAACAGACAATGCATGTAACAGGCTGAAGTTGACACAGCGTCCCAGAACACCCAGGGTACCTTGGACGCCATATGTGGACGCGGAAAGTCCATGAGCAAACGTGGACACGTGACGAGGTCACAGTGAGGATGAAAAATATTTGTCAAAAACAAAACATCACACCCCAGCAAGGAAGGACGGTCCCTTAGAAAACATTTGTGTACATTACAATATATTCAGTCATAGCCTGAGCTTCCATTTGCTGCTGGTGAGAATAGTCTAACAGTCATTAGTTCAAGGTCCACAAAGTTTAAAAAGTTATTTTTGCGTTTGGACATGAAACAGCACTTCAAAATAAAAGACCTGCGCCACATGTGGAGTCACTTCTGGTCCATTCAAAATGGACACCAGACCCACTTTTGGAGCGCGACCCACCAACTAGGAACCAGTGCACTAACATAAATTCAGCCAGAGAAATAAATCAGAGTGAGAAGTGTGCCAACCGACCCCGGTCTCCCCTGCTGTAACTTGAACACTGTGTGTGGGGCCTCTGTCCCCCCCCCCCCCCGTGTGTGTGTCTCTGTGCGGCCCTAATGTGATTAAACCCGCAGATGATTCACGCTGTGTCTGCGGCCATGTGCTAATCAGCTGATGCGCCACAGCCGCCTCTATTTAACTGCTGCTCGGCTCAGACTCATGTTCAGCCTGCTCTGCCTCTCTGCTGCTGCTGCTGCCTCCGTCACACACACACACTCTCTCCCTCCCTCTCTCTCTCTCTCTCTCACACACACACACACACACACACACAGCATGCCTCCGTTTGACAAAACCCAGCTGCAGAACAAACCGTTCAAACAGAGGAAGAGTTTCGGTAAATGTCTCAAACAACTGTCAGTAAACTCTGTCAGAACCCGACAGATCAATTATCTGACGCTGTTCATTTTCTCTGCAGCTACACGCAAACAAGAGGTTGCGGGCATCAGGCTCAAGTTCCCCAACAAGATCCCGGTGAGTTTTCTGCACAGACGTGTCAGAGTGAAGCTTTGCATGTGATGAGGTGTGTCCTCACCTGTCGACGCTGCCCGCAGGTTATAATCGAGCGGTACGAGAGGGAGAAGTTTCTGCCTCCGCTGGATAAAACCAAGTTCCTGGTGCCGCATGAGCTCACCATGACTCAGTTTGTCACCATCATCAGGTAAAGCTCACCTGTCTGTGTCAAATAGATCCGGCTGTAATGTGAGGCAGGCATGATGCTGCAGCCATGTGGGATATGACTATTTGCTGGAACAGTGCTGTTACACGGTTTTAATATTTTAGTTTGAAGTGATGTAACTAAAGATTATTCTTGTTTAGTTTAATGTGTTTTATTGTCTCAGTATTTAAAAGGTCAGAATATGGTGATAATGCATGAAACAACTTCTTTTTGTCAAACCAACCCTCCAAAACTAAATATGTTGAATATATTGTCTCATAAAACAAAGACAAGCAGCAAATCATCACAATTTTAAACTTTTTTTTTTTTTTTTTTTTTTTTTAAATTTGCCTATCAATTAATTATTTCAGTTTAAGAACAGTGTGTGATTTATTGTGGGGAAAATGTCTCCTTTAACTTTAGCTTCTTAAGGGGAAAAATCTGAAGGATATTCACTGCAAAGTTAAGTTTTTATCATTTTTTTTTAATGTCTTTATTTGTGATACATTTGCTAGTTTGCTGTGTTAAAGTGCGGCAGAGACTTAAAGATCTGTTGGGTCAGTTAGTGAGTAATCAGATGTTGGGATGGGGCTAATTACTGGAAATGTTAGGCTAATCTAAGCACCAAGCATCACGCTGAAAGCTGAACATTTTGAGTCCTCAGATGTTTGTTGGTCATGATTACACAGCAGAAACAGACAGTGTGTCCCTGTCAGTCCAGAGACGAGCATTCCCGTCATCTCTCTGGTGCCGCAGTCTGAATTATGTAAAGTTTAATTTCTTCATCATGTGGTGAACAGCTGATCACTTCGACACGGTCACTTCAGATTTTCTCCTCGTTATCTGTGTCAGAAAGTTCAGTCGTGTTCTGGTCTCTTATAGAACCTCTTTACTCTTAAGTAAATGGACCATTAACATATTTCACTTAATGTCACGCAGCTTTTTAATAGACTGTTTAATTTGTTAAATGAGCTCTGCATGGAAGCACGTGTCTCTAAAGAATCATGTTTCTTATCTCTGTATGCAGATAGTTTTGATTTTATTTATCATGCTGTCTGTCTTTGGATGTCTGCCCTCTGTTTTATTTAAGGGGAGGTAAATGGAAGTTGAAAATAATTATCTACAGGAGCCGCTGACACAGAACACCAAGTCCTAGTTAAGGTTTCCTCAAAATAAACTGGTTGCACAAAAAACCCTTAAGTCTTCTCACTTAAGTATTAATGGTTTTCTCCTTGTCTTGATCTTATACTTCAGGAGTCCTTAGCTGTTGCACAAAAGACCTTAGCAACCAAAGCAAGGTTAAAAAAAACAAGACAAAAAAAAATAACTAACCCACCCTGAGTGTTCTGCGACCAGGAGAACCTGATGGATATGTTTTTGATTTTACACTTTAGATTTGACTGAATTCATTTTTGTTGCAGTTTCTTCCTGGAGTCGTTTTCTGTTTCCTGGTATTTGGGGATCCAATTTGCTTTGCAGTTTGTGCTTTCTGTGACTGTTTTCCTCTAAATGTTAATCATTTCCTCACATGACCAATTTGGTTTTCATGTTTCCCTCCTTCTGCCATTTTTCCTTTAACTGTAAACCAACTTTGAGACACTAACAGGCGTCACAGACGTGAGTCCAAGCAAACAGACAGTCTCCATGAACTTATACGACTGTAAAATCTCTTTGAACACAGTAAATGACTCAAAGTTTTTCCTCAACAAAGGGGATTCTGTGCAACTGTAAATCCCTCAGCTAAGGAGAAAGTAAGCCTTAAAGGAGAACTTTGGTATTTTTCAACCTGGGCCCTATTTCCCTGTGTGTGTGTGTGTGTGTGTGTGTGTGTGTGTGTGTGTGTGTGTGTGTGTGTGTGTGTGTGTGTGTGTGTGTGTGTGTGTGTTGTGTGTGTGTGTGTGTGTGTGTGTGTGTGTGTGCGTATGATTCATAGATACAACTCGTTCTAACATTGGTTCAGTATTGAGGGAGGCAGATGCAGCCGGCAGCCACGAAACGAGCTAAAAAGGAAACGGGGGCAAATGCGTCCCGTATAAGTTTGCGCATTAAAATTTCTTTTTTTTTTTGCCACTGACCGGTTCAGATCGCCAGTGCTCTCTCTGTAAATAACATACTAAGCGTTTCCCTGACCCTTCGCCTCCTCCCCCAATTTCAGAACGAGTTGTACCTATGAATCATACGCACACACACACATACACACACGGGGAAATAGGGCCCAGGTTGAAAAATACCGAAGTTATCCTTTAATACTTAAGGGGACAACTGAAGGTGTTTTGTGCCACCAGTTCCAGGTTGGGGACTATTTCATTAGATGTCAGTGTGATGTCGGCCCTAAATGGGTTTACACATCCGAAGAACTTCTATAATAATGAACATCAGGGCGGCCGGACCAGGCCTTCATAACCAGGCTATTAGAGAGGACCAGGATTATATGTGAAGGTTTACAGTGACAGTACAGTAAGTCAGTGGTAAACATGTACACATGCATGCATATCATGTTTACCTATAAACAGGTTGTGTGTTTGTGGGGAGAACAGTTTCACGACAGCTTTCTTATCTCATAAAGGCAAAAACACAGAAAATAGTAAAACATGTTTCAGTGCTGTGAGCATTGAGGTGTAATAATGTAGAGACAGAAATGAATATTTAAGAACCTCAGTGACTGAAACCAGGACGACACATCCTCATGTGTGTCACACCATGTAAAAACCAACAGCTTTAAAAGACTTGAGTCAGCTTCAGCTCAGAGGATCAGATTCAGATTGATTCTTTGCACCCGTCATATTAAAGTGAATAGTATCTGAGCTGTTTTCAGCCTGAGCTTTTACTGGTCCTCAGGTTTGAATCTTTTCAGTTTCGTTGCTTCTCTTTGTTTCTGTGAGGTTCCTCATTCTGTCTGTGTCATGATTACACAGCAGAAAATGTGCAGGAGAAAAATCGTGTCCGTCTTCTGACACGAGTCAGATGGCTGCTCTCGGATCAGTTACAGCTTCAGGTTCAATTATAGCAATTATGTAACATGACTATACTGCAGTTACACAAGGAACAGATGTGAGGGAGAGATGAGAGCGTGTCCGTCCGATCTGGTAATATTCTCACCACACGACACTTTAACTGTGCCCCAAATCAACCCTGCGTGCTGACTGCTGCACACTGTGTATGATGTTCAGTCATTTGTATGACGTGCTGCCAGACGTTAGACGTGACGCTGGAATTAACTGAATTATGAAGTGGCTGAGTTTGTTTCCACATGAATCTGCTGAAGGAGGAAAATTTCTCCGAGCTCGCGTTAAAACGCTGAGTTGGACCTGCAGGATTTGTGACATCAGTTTGTTTGGAGCCAATCAGCGTGCAGTATGAAAGTGTGACGTGAAGTCGGACATTTTGCATCGTAGTTTAAATTACAAATGTTTTCATTCTGAATGTTTCTTTTAAAGGAAGGAGGAGTAAGAGTAATTTAAAACATGTCAGGAGTAGAGTGTGACAGTCTCGTCCCACTCCCACAAAAAAACCTCCTGCTCCGTCTCAATCTCAGGAGAATGACTCCTTCACATTCCTGAAAGAAAACAGTATTTATTTATATCAGAGCTGCACATCACTTTATCTTTTTTATTTTTGTATGATGCCCTTTGAACTACTTTGTGACCAATGTCTGAGAGAAGCTCTATATTTTACTTATTTATTGGTTAAAAACTGACCTACTGTTATAATTCCCATCCTGCCCACTCCTTCTGTCCCATCGCGTCCTGTTGGAATCTGGGAACCCTGAAAAAATGTCATCCTGTAGTCCAGTGATTCCCAACCTTTTTCTCAACCCTTTGAAACCTGGAGCAATGTCACTTTGCTTGTGCGGCTCTCAGAAGCAAACTGGTGCCACTTCTTTCAGAAGCATGTTGGGGGGGAGGCACCGAGCAACTTGGTAAGAATTGTTGCATGAATTGCAAAAAAAAGGAGCAGATTTAGGAAATTATTTTTAAAAAGCTGGGAAAAATTTATAATTACATTTTAAAATTATGTTAGAGTAATAATGATATTTTTAAGCACTCTTTCCAGGTCATTTGCTTAGTTCCTTTCTTTTTCTGTCTTTTTTTACTCGTTTTCTTGTGTTTAATCTTTTTACTAATTTATTGCTCATTTTTGGGAGTGTTTTTTTTTCTTTTATTGTGAATTACTTTCTTGCCTTTCATTATTTTAAAATCAAGCCAATTTGCTCAGTTTTCAAAGGGTTAACAAACTCCTGACTCCTGACATTTTATGAATATTTCAGTAGAGATACAGGATATTGAAATTTTTGCAGATATTCAGTGTGCCGATATGTAACAACTTATTAGGCTGATACAGATATAACCTCTTTTTTTTCTTCTCCTAATTTTTAGTGATCATCAAATCTCTTCTGTAGTGGAATTAACATCATATTATTATACATTCATCCACCAGCAGATGGAGACATATAATACTGTTCAGTGTCTAATAATCATTCACTGTGCACAATAAGAAAAAGCATGTTGGCTGATTCTGATATTTTAAAGCCAATAATGTAATGTTTCAAATGAAGACTGAATTAAAAGAAGAAGCAGTTTAGCCTCTTGTGTGCCGGCATCTGCTTATTTACTATCAGTCATTGCTGGATTAATCTCAACCTTGCGTTCAAAGTGAGTGTGTGTGAGTGTGTGAGTGTGTGAGTGACAGTGTGCCATCACGAGCACATTTAAGAATTGCACTTTCAGTCTGCATACTAACATTCTCACATTTTCCAATGTGAACACAAATACTTAAAATGCCCAGAATTCCTAGCGTAATCTGGAGCCAGCTGACGTGTGCAGCCGCAGTGGACGGTGATAAAACAATAGTCGATCCACGTTCGTGCTGAACCAGCGTCACATGTGAGAGGTGCAGGTATGTGAAGCAGCTGACGGTCTGCAGGACGTCCCTCATTAATGGCTGCTGTCTGTCCTCTGTCTCTCAGGAACAGGATGGCTCTGCTGCCCACTCAGGCCTTCTACCTGCTCATCAGTAACAGCGGGCTGGCCAGCATGTCTCTCACCATGGCTCAGGTGTACAAAGACCACCAGGACGAGGACGGCTTCCTCTACATGACCTACGCCTCGCAGGAGATGTTCGGACACTGACGCACAAACGGCGTCCTGCTTTAGATTTTATTACATGATGAAGGTTGCTGTAAATAGAAAAAATACTTTGTATATATTGTAATATTTGTTGTACATGTTGATTGTGAGACAGATTTTAGTTGAAGTATGTGGATCCAATAAATCTTAACTGAGAAATAAACAGGTGCAGTCTGCTGGTTCAGAACGATCACACAAACATCTGTTTTCACCAGTCAAGGCAGCTCTTAAATTTATTTTACGCTACAAATTGTTTAGTTTAAGTTGGTTAGTTTAGGAGTGTTTTCCTACCCAGTCTCGAGAATAAATGTTGGCATTGTACATTTCAGCGAACCATGGATATGTTAAATTTCTGCATAATGTAGCAGATAAGCTGAACCTTTGCCTTTCTTCAGTATCAAGTTCTTGCAGACTTGTGACACGTCATCAGTCGCAGCTCAAGTACTGTTCCAACTCAAAGTCCATCCAGCCATGTACAGTCCAAATGCCCGGATGCTCTGCTCGATCCATCGGGAGGTGACTTGTGTGGACTTTTGACAGCCAGGTATCCCAGAATGCATTTCTCACAGACCCGTCCTTGTCGAACTTGCCAAGTCCGAACTTGGCGTACTTGGTATTGAGAAACGCCTATGGTGTTAGAACAGGATGATGTCCCAGTCAAGCTGACCTTTAAACCTTCATTCACTATTTTGTCCTGTTAGACATTTGTGTCAAGTTTTGTCATCATCAGTGTATGAATTATTGAGTTATGGCAAAAAACCTATTTTGTGAGGTCACAGTGACCTTTGACCACAAAATTGTAATTCAGTCCAAGTGGTCACTTGTGCCAAATTTAAAGACATTCCCTCACAGAGTTCTTGATATTGCATTCACAAAAATGAAAGACAAGGTCACAGCGACCCTGACCTTTGATCCTTGATTACCAAAACAGTCAGCTCATCGCTGAGTCCAAGTGAATGTTTGTGCCAAATTTGAAGACATTCCCTTGAGGCATCTTGAGCTATCGTGTTCACAGTGATGGTACGTATGAACCCAAAACCATAATGGCCACAGCTGTCACTGGCGAGGAGGCAAAACAGCTGCTATCAGTGGCAGGAAACGCAGTGATGTCTGGGTAACAAAACACTTTTCGTGTCACTATCTCAGGTACAAACACAGAAATGCCTTGCTTAAAAAAAATGACCGAAAAATGACCCCGACAGGAAACAACAACAACAGGTTGCTACTAAACACCCACGTTTGATGCCTAAAAAGCTGCTGGAAACACAGCAGTTACATCACAACTGACCCGTGTTGCCCTACAGTAGGACAGTCGTTCTTTCTTTTTGAGACCTGAATGCTCTACAGTCACAGCACATAAAGTGTGGTGCACTGATAGAAACCAGACAAGTGTTGCAAATGTTTTATAGTGTGTATTAGTTAGTTTATACCTTAATTTATGTACAAAAAGTTGTTGCTGCCTCATGTCCATGAGTGTTTCAAGTCAAGGTGCCTCAAGAAATCTTTATTGGCATTAGGGGCGGCTGTGGCTCAGAGGTAGAGCAGGTTGTCCACTAATCGGAAGATCAGCGGCTTGATCCCCATTTCCCACATTTCGAGTGTGTAAAAACTGAGAAGTAGGTGGCACCATGTTTGGCAGCCTCAGCCACCAGTGCGTGAATGTGACTTGTAGTATAAAAAGCGCTTTGAGTGGTCAGATGACTAGAAATGAGCTGTACAAGTGCAGGTCCATAAAACTGGAATATGGTGAAGTCAAGGCTACGACTGAGGGCATGACCTCATTATTTTGGGTGATGTGTGGCCTCACTCACTGTCTCTACAGTAGGTGACATTGTCTGCGTAGGTCAAATGAGTCATCAGCTGATTCACAATCATCAGTAACACAGCGACACACCTTCTCTGTCAGCCTATCATCTTACAGCTCCTCATTTTAAATATGCTTCTTTCTTGCTGCAGTCGTGCGCGTCCTCTTCCTCCCCATCACCTCCCAGTCTTTAAGGACTCATCAGCCTCATATGCCTCATCAGCCTCAGAGTCATCAGCCACCACCAGTGTCTGGACTCCATGGAGGGGTTTATCCTGCTGCTGCTCAGATGTCCCTCTGTCACAAATAATCTCCCTTTGGTGTCCAGGCGCCAAAGACTTCTGTTAAATCTTAATCAGCAGGAATAATCTATATTAAATATTATCTTTACTTCATTCTTCTGTCCCTCCTGATTGAAATACCACTTTCTGTAAATACTGTTGAAAAAACCCCAACAACAATTAGTCACAATTTCAACATGGAAGCATTTTTTTCCCAAAAGCTCCAATATATCAAATGGTGGCAATAAAAATATAAAGTGCTTGAAAGACAAACATGAACGGCTCACATTAAATGTTATTAAATCCAAACATAATGGATTTAGTGTTAAATATAACTTTATATTTTCTTGGGCATGTGTCTCAGGTCTTGTGGTGGACGTACTGTATATGACTCTGTCAATAAAGTGTCAGGAATAATGAAATAATAAAACGCAAATCCTTCTGTTTAATCATAATCCATACCAAACCAGAAAAGAAACATTTGTTGGCTCTAAAAGTCACATGAAGAACTCATGACCTTAATATTTCTTAAATCCCTGTTTCCTCCTGAGCGTGGGGTTAGTTTGAGTTCACACAGTCTTCCTCCTGCAGCACTTCCAGAGCCTTTACTGCAGTAACAGTACTAACACCACACTGTAAAAATACTCCATCACAAGTAAAAGTCCTACATGTATCTAAAGTATTTAAAGTCAAAGTCATCAGTCGTCATTGATTCCTCAGTTGTTTGTCTCTCTGGTCACCAGGTGGCAGCAGAGATCAGCCAAACTGAACACAGTCTCCTTCAGTCAGAGAGAGTTTAAATGTTTGAGTTCAGACATACACTGAGAACATAACCTGTGAGAGAAGCTGCTTCACACCCAGCTGATCTGTGAGGTCTGTCCTCAGTGGTGGAATGAGTACATTTACTCAAGTACTGTACTTTACTATTTGTCCTTGCATACTTTTACTTACAGGTTCTGTATGTGACAGTCAGAGCATCAATGCAGCAGCAGCCACAGTTGTGCCAGATACAGTGGAGCTAACAGCATCCTGAGCAGACAGTGAAGTTACGCTCCGTCTGTGTGTGTGTTGTAATAGAAGCTCCTCTGTGGCTTGTAGTGGTCACACGGTACAGCTTCCACCACACATTACTGGTCGTTAACGCTGATATCAGGATGGCGTCATCGTGAAAGCATAGGGCCCACCCTCTTGATCTCCTCTCAGCACTGTTGCCAGATAGGAGGGAGGGATAGAGCTGTCTCGCCTTTAAGCCAGCAGGGAGGTCGTGACAGAGCCAAACCCTGGGCGCTGAGCAGCTCACCTGGTGCCCAGTGTTCAAATCTGCAGCAGCTGCAGGTTCAATTCCAACCTACGACCCTTTGCTGCACGTCATCTCCTCTGTCCCCCAGTTTCACTCTTAACACTGCTCCATCAGCCAAAAAAATAATCTTAAGAAAAAAAAAAAAAAAACAGCACCAAATTAACATCTGTGTAAAAGGGACAGCTGGCAGAACCGGACCATGAACGGGACAAGTATGGGGAGAATTCACAAGCAGCTAGAAACGGTTAGCAGCAGCTAACTCGAAGATTAAGAGCAGTGACTGAAAATGTCCCCAAACTTGGAAAACAATAAGTTCTTGGAGCTCCTTACCCTCCGAGCAGAGGACGAGATCAGCTACCATATAAAGGCCCCGACACACCAAGCTGACAGTCGGCCGTCGACCAAAGTCGGGCCGTCGGTGAGCGTCTGCCGTACTAGTTTTTGCAGTGTGTCCTGCACTGTCGGCATTTTGGCTTTGCGGCTGATTGAGCATGTTGAATCGGTGGTGGAGCTTGTCGGTGAGAGAGATCACGGCTCTCCGTTTGGATCCAACCGGAGCACCGAGCCCTGGTTTGTTATTCAGGTTAAAGTGGGAAGAAGCAGCGGGTTTATCGGGCAGCTGAGTGAAGTGGAGCCTGCGGAGGAAACACCGGGACCGTCTGGATGTAATAGTCCGTGGAGGTGCTGCGGTGCTCGGCTGCACAGATAGGAAACCCCTCGGCTGACAGGATGTACCACTCTCTCACTCCGCTCTCTCTCACGCAGGCGCAGAACGTACGTGCTACTTGGCCGTCGGATGTAGTCCGTGTAGTGTGTTCAAATGCAACTGACACAGGGCGACGTGAGGCGACGTAGACGACACAACAGTTGGCTTTGATGTCGGTTTGGTGTGTCCGCACCTTAACAGGTATAGTAAATGATTGTTATTGACATGTTAATGCCATTGTTATTGTTTATAAAGTGCTGCTGACACATAAGTTATATGTCACACTAGAGGCTGGTAACAGCATGGTGGTGTAGTGGTTAGCATTGTCGGCTCACAGCCGTTAATGTTTGTCTTCCTAACACGCAACTAACACGCTTTGAATTTTGTGTCCCTTTAAAGTAACATTTGCGATGCAGGACTTTAGCTTGTTATCAGTGGAGGTGTAAGGTGTAGTGGAGGGTAAACGCAGGTACACCCACCTCTTTTTCTGATGGTTTATAACACACTCACCCATCAGCCCAAACGCACACCCTTGTTTTGAAAGGCCCATAAGGAGGCGCTCTCTCCCTCCCTCTGCTATAAAACATGAAACAGTTTCATCTGTTGTGAGAGGGACGCGCACTGATTAAGTCGTTTCCCAGATTTCATTACCGACGTCATTAGAAAAGTTGACGACAGCGTGTTATTTTCCTCTCGATCCTACTTGCTCCTCAGAGTTGCAGAGAAGTTTGGGTGCTAGTTTACGCTCCATTAACTGTAATTGAATCAACAAAAGTGATTACGTCCCCTGAATCTCCAGCAGCTGCCTCACTGAGGAGGAAACACAGACTCATCAGCCGGCCATCATACAGCCTTTTATATGCAGGGTTTGGTTCCAGAGCATTTTAAATTTGAATCCTTTCTTTTAGCCTCATTTTGCAGCATTTGTCATTAAGTTATGTTAAAATTAAATCTCATAGATTCAATTTTGATCCGTTATCACTGATATGAACGACCCTGATTCCAAAAGAGTCAGGACACGTGAATCAAATCAGACTGCAGTGATCTGTAAATCTTTAGATGAATACAGTAGAGACAACATATTTAATGTTCAAACTAATAAACTTTGTTTTTCAAAAAATGAATATACACTCATTCTGAATTTGATGCCTGCAACATGTTAGAATAAAGTTGGGACAAGACAGGAGCATGTTTACTGCTGTGTGACATCACTTTGTCTTCTAACAACACTCACTAAGTGTTTGGCAGGGTTAGAGTTTTTTCCCGGTCTTGCTTAATATACGACTTATGCTGTCGTATTTTGTGTTTCATAATGTTCCACACATGTTCAGTGAGTGTAATGTTTTAGTACAACACTGGGACTCAGATGCAGTGAAAAACACTAAACACCAAGAACAGTTTTTCAGATCCAAGTCTGTACTGTGGAGATCAGGAGTCATACACGTGAAGCCAGTCAGCGAAGGCAGAAAAATCTGTTTAGGGAAATCACACAAGATGCAAAGTCCATAAATCCAAGCAGAGTCAAAAACCAGGGAATCAAATGTGAGGAAGAGGCTGGAGAGCATGAACATACTACAGCAACAACGACAAACAGTTAGATACACAGGAGCTGATTACTGACTACACACAGGTGAGTGGAACAAGACACAGGTGAAACACAGGAGGTAATCAACAAAGGCAGAAAACTCAGGAAGAAACACAATGAGAACACATTTCAAAATAAAACAGGAAGTGAACACAAACACATGAACATAAACTTGACAGAATATCACAGGGAGACAGGTGTGGACTGCAGGCAGGTCAGTCTGGTCCCTGCACTCTGTCACTACGAAGCCACGCTGCTGGAACACGTCTCGCTGGAATAAGCAGGGACGTCCCTGAAAAAGACGTCGTGTGGATGGCAGCATATGTTGCTCCGAAACCTGTATGAACCTCTCAGCATTTATGGAGCGGACCAGGGTTCGTTTAACGTGGACCAAATGGCACCAGTGTGACTGTGTCTTCAGTGTGATCAGATGAGCTTTCTTCATGAATTCAATGTGTTTCATTGCGAGTGATTATGATCCTCTGAGGGGGTGAAGTGTTCCTTTAAGAAGCCACACACGCCCAATAAAAAGCTAATTGATTTCTCGCTGTTGTTGCCTGGTGTTATTTTATTAGCAGCGTTAACAGGTTAAATAAAGGTGAGTCTCAGGCAGCAGAGCAGATGAACTGACTGATTCGTGTCAGAAGGTTAGTTAGGGCGGAATCTGTGTTTTGTTGGGAGAGAAACTTTGTTTAATGGAGTCGGAGGTTCTGCTTAATGTCCTGCAGCAATCAGCCGGTGACCGCAGGCCTCTGGAAAAGCCAATCGCTGCAGTTAATGAAGCCTGTTGTTGTGCAGCTGTAATGGTCCCAGCCTCGCACACACTCATTACGCCTGTCTGGATTCGCTCTCGTTTGGGAAATGGGTTTTGTCTTACTCATCAATTAACAGCGCTGGGAGCCTCTGGAGTTTAGAGGGGAGGAAATCAGGGAGTATAAACTTGTACATTAGAGACTTTAATTCTTTCACTTTAGTTTCCCAAAGTCAGTGAAGCCTGCAGAGCATCAATTTATGACTTTCTGGCCATTTAGTGCTGGCCTCCATCCAAGTACTGCACACAGTGATACAGTTAATAAAAATGATGAATAAATCAAAAGTTATAAAGCAAATTATCAGAAAGGGAGAGTTTAATATTTTGTAAAATGTGCCGGGCTGGGCGAGAGTGAGACGAGAATATTTGTATCAGTCTCATATCAGGACGTGATGGACAGTAACTAAGTACATTTATTCAACTACTGCACTCAAGTACAAGTACCTCACTTAATACTTCTGCTCCACTGAGTCTCAGAGGGAAATATTGTACTTTTATCAGACTGGTACCAACAAAGAGACGACTCAGAAAACACAAGGTCTTTACTGAAAGGTTTGTGCACAGAAAGAAAACAGTCCAAAAATACAAACAAAGGTTTCCAAAAGGCAGGAGGCGTAAGCAGAACACAAAAATTCAAAATTCAGATCAAACACCAAGAGAACACGAGGAAGAGACGACGACGAAGCACGTGGACTAAATACACAGGGGAGGACGTAATGAGGGACAGGTGAGACCATTCAGGGCGGGGCAGGTAATCACACAGGAGGGAAACACACGGGAAGTGACGTACCTGAAACGAGAGACAACGGTGAGTGTCAAAATAAAACAGGAAATACTAACAAACACTGAAAACAAGGAAAGCATGACCTCAGGGTGTAACAACTTTATTTTGAAACTTTGGTTACTTTGCAGATTCGGATTAATAATACAGCACTAGTGCGTAGCCACTGGCAGCTGTGTCACCTTCTACCTGTGCCAGTCCTCAATGCCTACGTGCAGTTTCATAGATTGACCACGTCAGTGAGCAGAAAAACGTGGGACACACACACACACACACACACACACACACACACACACACACACACACACACACACAGAGTTTTCCTCATTATACAGTAAGATATCACTAACAGATAAATAATGTTGTATCATTATAAGTGAAGGTGACACTATGTATCCCTGAGTGTAAACACATAAACTACCCACCAGTATGTAAAGTAAAAAACGAGCTCCAGCTGCAACATTAAAGTGATGCGTACAATAATCTATCAGTGATTATAATCCAGTAATTCTGCATAATGAGTATTTCAGGTACTCGAAGTATATTTTGATACCAAAACTTTTGTGCTTTGAAAATAAGAATCTTTGTGTTTTCGTGACCTTAGAATGAGACATTTAACCAAAACACAAAGATTCTTTAATGGATGTTGAAGTAAAACGTCTCCCACCTCTGCAGGACTTGGTTAGCTTAGCTTAGCATAAAGAGTAGCAGCAGGGCGACCAGCGAGCTCGGCTCCATCCAGAGTTAGAAAACTCACCGATGCATCTGACAACCTGCACCGCTGCTGAACAAGTCTGTGACTGAGTTATTGACATGAGAGTCACGTCATCAGCGGCCGATGGAGCTGTTAACTAAGTGTGTGAGGAGCATCTTAATACTGCAGCTGTGTCCACACACACACACACACACACACACACACACACACACACACACACACACTCTGACTCTAGCTTTGCCTTTACACACCAAACATTACATTTACAAGATTTTTAAAATCTTAATGCGTCAGATTTTATTTCATTTTTTGTGGTGTTGAACCATAATTAATTATTTAATCAATTAATTATCAAATTACAATTATTAAATTAGCTACAATACTGAATATGATATTATCACTGACAGAAATGTAGGAATGTAAATCCATCCTCATCTGTGAACGTACATGAAATATTAAATGATGGACTACCTATATCAACACACACACACACACACACACACACACACACACACACACACACACACACACACACACACATATATATGTGAGGTATGCAGTGTGCTGTGAGTGTTTTGTACCTTTTTGTCTCTGCGTCTCTGTTTAGCATGTTGTGATTATTTTGCCCCTTTGTGTTGTTGTTGTTGTGAGTCTTTTTGTGTCTCTGCAGCATTTTGTTTTATTTTGTGTCTCTTTCTTGTCATTTTGTGTTTGTTTTTTCATTGTTTTGCTTCTTTTTGTAGTTGTTGTGAGTCTCTGTGTCTCTTATTGATGTTGTTTTGTGTCTATTTGCAGTCATTTTATACCTTTTTGTGTTTGTGTGCCCATAGTCACGAGTCTCTGTGTCTCTGCAGTAGTTTTGCATCTCACTGTAGCTTTTTTGTGTATTTTTGGGTCACTTTATAGCTTTTTGAGGTTGTTTTGCCCCTTTGTGTTGTCATTGTGAGTCTCTTGTTGTGTTAATTTGAGTGAAACAAAAACAAGTGTACAAAAACATGGTGTTGATTAGGTGCAGGGAGGGAGGAGGTATTGACAACAGGAAAGGACATGAAGGGCCAAAGCAGACTCTACCTGCTGAGGCGGCTCAGGTCTTCCTGCTCCCAAAGACCTTCTCTGACACTGTGGTGGCATCAGCCATCTTGAGTGGTCTGCTGGGGCAGCAGCGTCTCGGCTGCAAATAGGAAGAGACTGGACAAGCTGATCAAGAAGGGCAGCTCTGTGCTGGGATGCTCTCTGGACTCTGTGCAGGTGGTGGGAGACAGGAGGACGACAGCCAAGCTGTCACCTCTGAGGACTAATGACTCCCGTCCTCTGCAGGAGGAGATAAAAGCTCTGAGAGCTCCTTCAGTGATAGGCTGATTCACCCAAAGTGTGTGAAGGAACGCTATCGCAGCTCCTTCCTGCTGCTGCTGTCAGGATACATAACCAGCTCTGCTCACAGTAAACTGCACCATGGACACTTTACTTTATGGACACCACTATAAGCATTGCTGTCCCCCGTGTTGTTATTTGCACATTCAATATTCACTTGCACTAAATATGTTCACTTTAATCCATTGCTCATTATTATTATTATTATTATTATTATTATTATTGCTGTTTCTTGTATCTTTTGTACTTTTTTCTGCATGCCTAGTTTTTTTAAGCTTTTTTTTAACATTATTATTATTACTATTAATTACTAATGAATATTATAATATTAGTGGAGGTATACAGTAATGTATTTGTCACAAATATACTACGAGATTCATGGAGCTATTTAATAATACATATAGAAGTCATTTTGTACAGATATATAACTTAATCTATGATGAACGTGGAATATTATATTTTCTGTAATTCATGGAGAAGAGGTGAGAGTATTTAAGTTTTGCTTCTTCTCACTCCTTTTCGAACATGTGCATTTTTTTCTCACTCTCTCTTTCATTTATTTATTTCCTGTTCATTTGCTGCTACGCTTCTGTTATTCTTGCTTTCCTTGGTTTTATATTATTTGCATATATTCGAAATAAACTTATCAAATGAAATCAAGACGTTCTGCAGGTGAAGGTCAGGCCATTCAGTCATCGTACTCAATCAAAGTGCTTCAAAGTGAAGCAGATGAGACTGTTGAATTCAGAGTGAACTCCAGTAACATGAGTGGAGTCTGCAGAGGGCTGCGTTCAGTTCAGCCACAGGGAGGAAAAGTGACTCCGTCCTTATTGATATTCACCCAACATTTAAGCCACACTTGATGAGCCATTTGCGGACATAAAATGTCCCATTTAACCTGCGGCTCATTAAAAGTTCATGTGTTCCCTTCACAGCCCCGCAGGAACCAGCTTTAAATATTCATGACGCACTCACCTCCACCAACCCACACTCTGTCCTTGTTTGGCTCCAGTTTCCTGCTCCTCGTCTGCTTGGTGTTTTCATTTCAGTCCTGTCTGTCTGTCTGTCTGTCTGTCTGTCTCTCTGTTGGGTTTGAAACCAACAAGTTGCAGATTCAAACTGTTGGCTGGTGAAGGGAGTTTTTTTTTAAATTTTATTGTATAATATTCTATAAGACTTGATTTGTTTCAGTTTCGTTTCTTCTTAGTTGCTTTGAGGGATCAGTGAACATTCAAACAAACAAATTAAAACCAAAAACTCACGGCGCTGTGTTGGGACACAGGAACGATACAGGAAGTTGAGTTTAAGGTTTGTCAAACACCAGGACTCTGCACAGGTTTAAAACAGGATTTTTCTGCTCTGGAAAACTGCAACAAGCCCTTCAAATTAAATGACATGATATATCATTTACCCATGAGCTTTAGAATGACACATGGAGGTGTTTTCTATCAGGAGTGTGACATCATTTGTCGAATCACTGTTGAAAAATAAGTCAGTTTTCTGTGTGAAAATACTCTGCAGACACCTGCGTCTTGAACACACTGCAAAGCCTAACAGCCATCTAGCGTGTACGTTCTGCGCCTGCGTGAGTTGAAATAACGCTCTCTAGAAACAGAGCGCAATGCGTAACACTCTTAAAACCATGCCGACCAGACAGGAAAACTACGGGCGCCACAGTGTGCAGCCAAGGACTGAAACTAATAAAATGCCTGCAGCTAGCTGAAACATTAGATGTCAGCATGTCAAAGGATAATTTTAGCATCGTGTCCACCAAAGGAAAAGTTACGAAATGATCCCACTGAAAGGCCTGAAGTGACCAGAACCACAACTTGTTCCAATCACCAGGTAAAACCTTCAACAGAGATTAAAACCAGGCCTTGCAAAGCTTAGTTAGGTTCAACCTCGACAGTGTGTCTGCGTACTGAGTGTCAGGATCTCACAGTGTTTCGTATCCTCCTGCTGATGCCTCACGTCTTATCGCTGAAAAGTTCTGTTTTCATTTCGGAAGCTTTGTCCCATATCGACGTTTGGTGGTGCACGTCACCCTGGGTGTGTTGGCTGTTAGGCAACAAAAGCACAAAAAGAACAGACTTTGGCTCTACAAACACCAGCCTCCTGGGTGATGTCACCGCCCCTCCTATAACCCTAGTTGGACCAAGCGCTGCTATTTGACAACTTTGAGAACAAAGAAGTGCACAAACAATTACGAACCGCTGCTGTTTTGATCTCACTCTCTCTTGACTTTAGTCATTTGCTCTCCTCACTTCTGTTTCTCCACCATCTCCGCCACCGATTCAATGTATGTATCGCTAATGAAAAGCAGACAAGGGCCGACTCGTGCCGTCAGTGCAGGACACACTGCAAAAACCAAGATGATAGACACTCAAGATAAGTAAAAGCCCTGTAATTAATATCTCATTGAAGTAAAAATACAAAAGTATTAGCATCAAAATATACTTTAATTATTTAAACTAAAAGTACTAATTAGCATTTGGTCACTTTCAGAATAATTGACATTATATTATTGGATCATAATCATAATAGGTTCATCATCTTAATGCTGCAGTAGGTGAAGGTGGAGTTCATTTTCATGTATCTATATATTCTACATATATTACTTTATACTCTGCCGGGTAGTTTGTGAATAAATGAAGTGTTATTAATATAAATACACAATAAAACACATCCTCATTTGTGTCGTTAATCTGAATCTGCAAAGTGACTGAAGTTAGTGTTGTACAACACTGACCTCTGAGATGTTGTCGAGTGGAAGTATAAAGCAGCAGGAAATGGAAATACTCAAGTAAAGAACAATCAGTACCTGAGTACATGTATTTAGTTACTTTCCTCTGCTGGTGACAGCTTGGAGCGAGACGTCCTGCAGTGTGTCAGAGATCTGCCGTCAAACCTCAATCTGCCTTCTGCTGAGAGGACAGACGCTGACACACACACACACACACACACACACACACTATGCAAATATATGCACCGCCACATGTTGTTTTTGCACATGTATGTAAGTAATGCATTCACATGTCAACAGAGATCAACACACACGCACACACACACACACACGCACACACACACTTTGGGGACAGTGTGTGTTTTATAAGAATCAATATGTTGATAATTAATTTTTCCAAAGTGTCGTCACAATATTCACAAACTGTAATTATTGAAAACCCTGATTTAAAGAGACGACACACGTCATGTTTGACATGAGCGTCATTTTGTTTTAATAAAACTAGACACACTTAAAGCATAATGCAGAAATGATTCAGTGATTATCACTTTATTTGTATAAAGTGTCATATACAACATTCATTTCACATTTCTACAGAGAAATGGTTGACAGTATATGAGCATATGGAGACTGTAGATCTTTGCACCAGAGAACAGTTAAAGGTGCGTCGTTGCTTGACAGCAGAGCAGCATGAAGGTACTGTAATGCTGCTGCAGCTCCTCGCTGCCTCTGCAGGGGGCGCTGTGGCTCCAGGCAGCACGCCGCTGTCCCAGCATCCTCTCTGTCTGACTGTGACAGAGGAGTGAAGTCTGTGACATCACATCTCAGTGGAGTTTCTCAGGAAAAACTGTGTTTACACTGAGAGGAAGTGACCTCTAAAACTCATCCAGGCTCTTCTCAGTTTTACATTTCTGCATCTGAGGTGTTTGACTGCAGCTTTCATTCAGAGCTCAGCTTGAGAAGTGCTTCAAGAAGGAGTCAGATCAAATGTTTACTGCCACTGACTGAGACTGTGTGGTGCTTTAGAACTGGAACAATGTGGGACTGCATTTGTTAGATTTCTTTTAGAGGGTTAAATTAATAAAGCGTCGAAGGTTGAAGGAGCTAAAATCACCTTTCCTTTGTGGAGCAGTTTAAGGTCAGGGGGTCCAGATATCAATGGATTCTTTGTAATTCATTTGTAATTAAAAACAAACCAAAATTCAACATGAAAAAGTAAAGAGCAGAGTGGGAGGGCTGGTGGATGGATCCAACTACCACGGACTTTCAACCAGGAGGCTGGTGTTCACTCCCCATATCAGTTTAAAGCCAAACCCTGTTCTCAACACCGTGCGTTTGTTGTTAAAGACAAAAAATGTCAGTTGGCGGTGTTGTACTGATGTACTGCTTTTATTTTGAAAGAGACTGTAAGCAAACTGTTTCCTGTGAAAACAGAAGCCCTTTTTACACTGCCAGATTTTCTGCGAATGTTGGGCCGTTTTGCTGGCAAGCTGCGAGCGTTTAGACACGCAGAGCTGGATTGGCGAGTTGATCCGAGGTGCCCAATTTTCCGCCTCGTAGGGTAGATATATTGGTGGAACCTTTTTAGTTTAAAAAGAACGAGGTGGCCTTCCGCAACAAAAGGTGCTGTTGATGACTTGTGGGAGGAGTTGTTGATGACGCTGCACGTGCGAGCCACTGGCGGTGGATAAACAGGAAACAGCTGATAGCAGGAATTAGCGAGCAGCTAGTAGCAAGAGGGAAACACAAACCTGACAGACACTGTAAAGATGAGCAACTGGGGAGACAAGGAATTGCGCGCCCTCCTTGTCCTCGCAAACGAAGAGGCCATTAACCGTCAGATGACGGGGACGGTGAAGGATGGGCCGACTTACGAGAGAATCGCCGAAGGACTGACCAGCCGCGGCTTCCCTCCCACGTCACTGTTTACGTCACACGCTGAGCTACACGTTTTGTTACTTGCTCACGCCCCCCATTGCCCCGAAAAAGGCACATTCTGTATAAACAAAAGCAGGCAGGTGGCATTTTGCTGCACTCCCTGATTTTGTTTTTATACTGCCAATGCTGAAAAAACACTGATTGGGCTTTCCTGCAAATTTGCACAATTTCTGTTTTAAAAAGGGCAAGACAATGCATGTAACAGGCTGAATTTGACACGGCGTCCCAGAACATCAACAACCAACACAGAGTCCATGACCAAACGTGGACATGTGACGAGGTCACAGTGGAGAATTTGTAGAAGCTAAGCTAAGCTAATCACATCCTGCCTCCAAAATATTAAACTATTCCTTTAAAGCTCTCAGAACTTTTTATTTCATCAGTGTGTTTATGAGATTATTTCTGCCTTCACAGCACTTTTCATTTTGAGTCATGCATTCAGAAATATAATAGCCTACATATTCATTCATCTTCTTTAATGTAATTCAGTCTCTCATTTATCCTCTCATGAGGTCATGTGGGGAAATTCTCAGATGATGAAAGCCTTTGTCCTCTTTTTCCTCTCGCTCTCTCTGTTTCCTGTTTACATGGTGGAGAGCTGACCAGCGCCCAGCGAGAGGGAAACTGTGATGATGCAATCTGACCGCCGTGACTCTCTGTCTCTGTGACACGCTCTCTCCCTCGCTCATTCACTCTGTTTTTTTCACACACCCCTCCTTCCTGTTTACGCTCTGAATTCAGCAACAGCATCAAGAGATAAATGAGAGGACACAGGGAGAGCTTCCTTTATTGATGTAGTTTGACTCTGAGGTCACACACACACACACACACACACACACACACACACACACACACACACACACACAGAAAGTGGAAGTGATGCTTTGCAGCCGAATGTATTTGGACGTGTGTCCTCTGGTTGTAAATCTAATGTGGCTCCTGGGAATCTGAGAGCATCATCCAAAACCTCTGTCATCCAACATGGCTGCTGGAGAGAGGCATCACCTCTTAACCAACTGCATGTGTCATCACATTTGTCATCACCACTATGTGCTTCATCACGGCTGCCTGAGAGGCACAACTGAGGGCAGGAAATTCCCAGACAAACACAAACAAGGCTGTTAAACAAGCAGCCGCTCTGTCAGAGATGGTCCCTCTTTATTCTCTAACTCTGACAAAGTGAACGGCGTCTTTTCAAATTATAACTCGTAAAAACCCAGCGATGGCAGCGTCAGCAGCCAGAATCGGGACCTTTGTTTGACCCGATTCTGGGGCGTAATTCTTGCTGAGTCTTGGCCAAGTTGGGCAACCGGACACGGCCTGACCAATTTTTTCTGGTGCATCATTCACACCGAGTCTTATGGCCAGTATACATTGTGCAATTTTGGGCTGTTCCAGACAAAAGATGGCCGCCGTGGGAGAAACGTGGCGATACCTTTGGTCGTGGCTCTAAAACGGAGGTCTTACGTCACACTGGTTCAGGTTCAAGGACGGCCATTGTCAATGTCTTGCGACCAAAGATAACCTGATGACTATCTCACGGAGGTAGAACGAACAAAAAGTGTTTGTAACTCCCAGAAAGAGGAAAGTTTGGTGGAGCTGTGGCAGCAGAAGCCTTGTTGATTTAATGTTTCCTCCAGCTGCTATCATGACCGCCAGGAAAAAGACGCTGCATGGAAGGAAATTGAGGAGGAACTGCAACTTCCAGGTGAGCAAGCTACCTGTGGTGGCGCAGATGGATGACGTACGCTGATGATGGTGCATATTGACGTACGTCGTAACCTGCGATTCAGTAGTAAACGGCCATCGTACAATCTGCAAACATCAAACCTGACGTCGTACCAAAGTTTATTAGATCCATGTCTCACACTGTGTCATGCGATGGTCTCATAAGATTGCTAAAATCGCACAGTGTATAGAAGACATTAGCCGAGTCGGGCAACTGGACACGGCCTGACTAATTTCTTCTGGCATGCTGAGTTTGGGCCGATGCTGGACCAGGTCAGTTTGGCTACCTGGGAATATTCATTTTGCACATCTTACAGAATTTTGCACATTGTACGTTTGCACATGTTTTAAGGGACTGTGTTTTATACTTTTCCTGCTTGTGGGGATTGACTCGCTCTTGGAGCCAGCCTCAAGTGGACATTAGAGGAACTGCAGTTTTTGGCACGCCCGTGCTGGCTTCACTTATCAGCCCGGAGGTTACTGCTTGTTGTAGATCTTTGAGTTGAGATGTTTGTCCCAACAGGTGTGGCAACACATTGTCACTCTCATCTGGTCAAATAGTGACGCCTGGTCAGTGGCTCCGCCCCTGCGTCTTCTCAAAATAAACTTAAATGTAGGCGTCACTTTCTGCTTGTTAAATGCATGCAGTCTTTTTTCTAAATCAACTAAGAACGTAGGTAGAAAATGTGGTTTATCCACCATATTCCTATCCCCCATGATACCTTGCGTGAGTTATGGGTGCTGAACTGAAACTGGCATTTTCCCCTGGAAACAGTTAGCTTACGATACGCACCTCATTTAAGTGATTAGGAATAAAACATACGGAAGACACCACCTGTTACACCTCAGATGGTATACGTGATCATACGTGATCATTTAACATAATTCAGTCTAAATTTCAGCTCCATGTAAAGTGAATAAACGTGATGTTCCAAGCTAATGCTCTGCTTGTCTGCCTTCATGACGCAGTTTACACGTTTTTATAACTGCTGATGTATTAAATCAGATTTCCACTGAGTGAAACGTAATGCTGAATTTAGCATCAGACGTCAGTAACACTGCAGCTAAAGGGTGCCTTGCTGTGTGATGATGAAAGCCACCGACCAGGCTGGAATTATAATCACTTCATCTTCACATTCTAGCAGGTTTAGTTTGGCTGTCTAAATTCAAACCCTTAAATTTAGATTCTCCAACTCTGGGAGTTGAACTTGGCATGTTTTGTATTGAGAAACGTCTCTATATTTATTTTCTGTAATCTGCTACTTATTGTTCAAAGTTATTATATCAGGATAGACCTGAGAATTACGAGCGGTCTCGAACATGTCACGGCAATCAGCAGCTGTGTTTATTTTCCAAAAAGCACAGAAGAGGAGAAGAGGCTTCATGTGAAAGACTTTCCCTGTTTGATGTCTTTATCTGAGATGTCCCGCTGAGCTTTGAAGTTTCTGCAGCCATGTTTGTTTTACAAATGAGCCAGCTGAACCTCTTCACCCTGCAGCAGTGGACCTCTCCTCCTCCTCCACCTCCTCCTCCTCTTCCTCCTCCTCCTCTCCTCCTCCTCCTCCTCCTCTCTGTGTTTTCCACTTTTTCTTCAGAGAGGAAGTGGCGTGTTGCATCGTCCTGACAGCGCAGGCGGCTTCGTGTTACACTGAGACCTGTTTCTGTTATTTAGTCCAGCACAGTTAAATCAAAGAGGAGAGACTGGATATTAAAACACCACATTACAATTCAGCAGAAACACAAACTGCATGAACTCACTGTTGAATCAACACAAACTGAACATTGTAACCATCATGAAGGAGGATCAATTTATTCCAGGACTGTTGTCTGCATCAGTTTTAGCTGGTGTATCTAATAAACCGGTAACTGACTGAGATCAAGTCGACATCAGATGCAAAGATGAAAAGATAGAATTTCATCATGTATTTATTTATTTAGCGAAGGTGGTGATGATGATATATGTACACAAACTGACTATATTCTAAATACAGAAGAGAAAACTGAATATAAGTAATGACAATAAATTCCAAGTTTCACAGATAAAGAAAATGTGCTTGGAGATACCTCAAGATGAAGGAGGTTGACGTTCTGGGTCTCTGCATTACAAAACAACATGGAATCAATCAGTAGAGTGTCTTTCATATTTAATAGTTAAAACCTGCAGCAGTTTTTGCCCCCAGTTTCACCAAATCTGCAACGTGCAAACTGCAACTTCAGATAATTTCCTGTCATATTAATTTTGACACAGTTAACTAATCAAAAGAAATGCTGTATTTGTGACCCATGTTTCAGCACGCAAGAGAAGTGACAATCAGGTTCTATCAGGTTTATATCCATCCATAAAGAAACGCACTTCCTTGCATTAACCGCTAGAGACATTATCTGTGTGTTTACGGACACTGGTCACTTACATAAATGGAAACTAGGCGTTCGGCTTCTTGTTTTTAGTTGAGAAGATGCTGAAAATGCCTTTTAATGTGTTTTAATCACTTGTGCCCTCTACTGGCTGGTTAAAGAGGAGTGAGGAGTTAGCTGCACTAAACTTAGAAGATTGCTAAAATCTCACAGTCTGTAGGAGGCTTAATGCCAATGATAACAGAATACTGACGGCAGATGATGTTGATATTCTGTTTGTTTTAAGTTGTGAATTCTTGTTATGTTTCCCTCAAAATGTGTCGGCTGTTTTAAATTAGTTGTATATAATAAATGTATTTTCTGGGGTGACAGGGTTGTTGCAGGGGACACAGGCACCAAACACACTTGTCATTAAAGTACACTCACTGGCCTCTTTATTAGGTACACCTGTTCACTTTCTCATTGGCTAATCAGCCAATCAGGTGTCAGCAGCTCATTAACATTGAGTCATGTAGACATGGTGAAGACGAGCTGCTGAAGTTCAAACGCAGCATCAGAATGATGAAGAAAGGTGATTGAAGTGACTTTGAACGTGGTTAACATGGTTGTTGGTGCCAGACGGGCTGCTCTGAGTATTTACTGGGATGTTCAGCACAACCATCTCTAGGGTTACAGAGGATGGTCCCAAAAAGAGCAAATATCCAGTGAGCCAAAATGCCTTGTTGATGCCAGAGGTCAGAGGAGAATGGCCAGACTGGTTCAAGATGATAGAAAGGCAACAGGAAGTCAAATAAGCACTGGTTCCAACCAAGGTCTGCAGAAGACCATCTCTGAAGCAACAACACCTTGTCCAACCTTGAAGCAGATGGGCTACAGCAGCAGAAGACCACACCAGGTGCCACTGCTGTCAGCTAACAACAGCAAACTGAGGCTACAGTTCAAAACTGGACAATAGAAGATTGGAAACACCACATTCAGATGGAAGCATGGATCCATCCTGCCTTGTATCAACACTTCAGGCTGCTGCTGGTGGTGTAATGGTGTGGGGGAGATTTTCTTAGTACCAGCTGAGCCTGGTTTAAACACCACAGCCTACCTGAGTATTGTTGCTGAGCGTGTCCATCCCTTTATGACCACAGTCAGAGTCAGTACGTCTCCAGCCGAGAGGAAGGTTTAATTCACTTCTGACCAACAACACCAGAAAAAGGAAACTAGTGTGGTTCAGATAACAACAGTTCACACATGTAGATACCCACATGGATAACTCATGTATTGAATATTAGCACCACTAAAGCTTTACTTTCCTTCTCCCTCAGTCGCACAGATTATTCATCACTGAGCAGATAAATGCTTCAGCAAGTGTTGAGATCACTGAGCTGCTGCATCTCAGACTGAGCAGCTGGACTGCAGTCTGAATCAATTGTGTCTTGGTTCACACTTTGACTCATTAAGTGTAAAAAAAGATGATATAAGAGGCAGGCAAATGTGTTTCAGGCAGAAAGTTGTAGAAACAAAGAGAGCAGCAGCAAACTGACGTCTGCGCACACAGAAGGTGGTGATTGGCAAACAGGAAACAGCTGAGACAGTCAGGTGTGTGATCAGCTGGTGACTCCCTGAGGTCACCGAGAGGACAGAGGAGGACATGCTGCAGGCCGTCAGATGTCGGCAGAGTTTAAACTGCAGCATGTGGATAAAAGTCTGGACAGCAGCTCTCACAGATGCACATTGTTATGATCTGTTTGCTCTCTGGGGAAACAAACTCACCCACTGGTCCTTGAATGCATCGTTCCAACAGTTTGTCCCTCTCTGATGTTTGATGCTCTGCAGCTGATGTAACCTGCTGCAGACTGTGGACATGAATCTGTCAGCACACGCAGCCCCTCCTCCACCCTGCTGGACCTCCTCAACCCTGCCGGACCTCCTCCACCCTGCCGGACCTCCTCCACCCTGCTGGACCTCCTCAACCCTGCCGGACCTCCTCCACCCTGCTGGACCTCCTCACCCTGCCGGACCCCTCCTCTGTTTGTCCCCACAGTTTGATGTGTTGTTAGGTGGAACCTCAGACTTCAGTGTTTCCCTCTGTGTGATTTATGAGGAGCGCTGATTAACTGTGACACCACAGTTTCATTATTTTGTTATTGGACTGGAACATTTGATGGAACAAATCCCTCCTTTATTATACGGTTCTGTTTTTGTTTTATTTTATAGTCCTGTTGTATTGTGTTGCATTAAATTGCGCAAATGTTCCTGTTATGAAAGTTTCTTTTTAAAGGAGAAAAGTCGAGTTAAAATGGACGATGGGAATATTTCACTATGAGCCACTGTGAGGGAAAAACATTTTTGGCAAAGAAATCAAAGTGTATGTTTTTTTGTTTTTTTTTTTAATTTCATGATGTTATTAGAATAAAGTCGTCATGTGAGAGGAAAAAGTGGTTATTATAAGACTAACTTGGCAAGTTTACAAGGAAAAGGTTACATTTTGAGAAAAAAGTGATTGTTAAAAAAAACACCTAATAAAGCACTCATAAAAAAGAAAATGTCTATCTTTTAGTGAAAAGTTGTACTGACACAGTAATGAAATAACATTATATATAAAAAATAATGACTTTTAAAAAAAAAAAAAAAAATTCA
This sequence comes from Epinephelus cyanopodus, assembly GCA_026686955.1. Taxonomy (NCBI): domain Eukaryota; kingdom Metazoa; phylum Chordata; class Actinopteri; order Perciformes; family Serranidae; genus Epinephelus; species Epinephelus cyanopodus. The sequence goes on along the minus strand of CM048916.1, from coordinate 2,968,437 downwards.
CAACAAAAAGCTGTAATATTCTGTGAAAAAAAACTTACTTCTTTGAGAAAAATATTTCAGTATTTCAAGAGAAAGTTTTATTATTTTGAGAATTAAGTTGTAACGTTAAAAGAAAATCTTGTAATACTTTGAGGAAAAACTGCTAATTTTATAAACAGTTGTAATAATTAATGACAACAATCATAACATACCAATTTTTGTCTGCCTCTTTCTTGCACAATAACATCACAGTAACACAATTACTTTATTATTATTTTGAAGATCTAATTGTGAAATTAGTAGTTTACTCTTATGGTTTGTCCCACATGACATTTTAAGACTTCACAAGTTTTAATAATATCAATACAGGTGTTTTTTATGACGGAGTATTAGGGCCATATTGCAGAAAAAAAATTCTGAGATTTCGAGAATAAAGTCGTAATTTAATGAGAAAAAGTCAGAATATTATGAGAAAAACTCGTTGTGCACTCGTGTTGAAATAAATTTACATTGTGAAGCAACCCTTGCTTGCACCGAATTGGAAATATTTTAGAAAAATACACTGAATTACAGAGAACAGTGTGCTACTGTAGACTTAACATGTAAGGTTATAATAGGTGGTGATCTGAAGTGGGCCAGTCTGAGGCATGAAACTCCAGGGCTGAAAATGAGCCCCACTCTGGCCCTGAGGCAACACACCTGAGACAAAGAGCAGCTGCCTCAAGCAGGTTCATCCTCTAACCCTTTCTGTTTGTTGTTGGTTATTTCCTTAAAAACGACGACTTCATTCTCGTAATATTTCGAGTTTTTTCTCAAAATCTTCCAATTTTTTTTTTCTTCAGTGTGGCCCTAATACCCTGCCGTAGTTTTTATCCTCTCCTTATATGTGATATTCTAAACTAGTTTCTCGTGTTGTCATTTCATGTTTTCCACTTAGAGAACATCATGTTCGTGAGAAGAGTTTATCTGCTTTGATTTTTACACGTCATGCTGACACATTTCTGCTTTTATGACCCCAAAATGAATTCTTCTTTGCCTTTTCATTAACACATCTGAACACGTCTGTCGTGTTTGAATTTATTTGGCATTTATTTGGCAAACAGCACTGCAAAGCTTTGATTTATTGTCAGACATTTTTCTGTGTGTGATGAAACTAGCAGCAAAACTCGACATTTAAAACTGGAAATAAAGATGATTAAAGTTAGATAAAAGAAATAAATAAAACACAGGAGGTGTTGAAGACATTTTAGTGGGCTAATGAGCTCCCAGCTGGTCACCACCATCATTAGAGCCTCGGCACCAAACAGTGTGAGGAGCTCAAGGAATTATTATCATTATTGTTATCAATATTATTACAAACAATTCCCAGTTTTTAAAGGCTTAAACATGCCCCCGAGTTGCACAAAGGTGCGAGGGCCGGTTCACTTGGGTGAATTTAGGTTGTGATGTTGGGTGACCAACATCACAACTTCTGACTTCATTAGACATTTAAAATATTGTCACCCTGACTGTCAATCCAAATAAAATGATGAGTTTGCATTCATAAGCGAATCTACGACTAATCACAAGTCCAAAGTCTTTAAATCTATGAATCTATAAATATAAACTACTTGTGAATCTGAGGCGATATTATCGGACTGTCGTACTATCGGATTTTTTCCTTCTTAATGAATGAGGAAACATGATTTCCAGTCTGAATATATAGTCATGTATTATTTGATGCTTAAAATAACTCCAGTCGCTCCAGGAGTCACTCTCACATCGTATCTCAACACAGTATAATCCAACGCCCACATGGAGGCCACACACATCCTCGTCGACATGGCAACATGCTGTCCTGTGTCAAATCTGGGTTGCCAGGTAACAGATGGGATTAGAGTGGGGGGGGGGTGTGAAGGTTGTCTGATGAGAGGATGAGGAGGAGTTGGAGTGATGAAGCTGCAGGAGGCGGTGGTGAAGTGAGGTGATACGACAGCTGGAGAAAGAGTTTCGGTCAGAATAGGAAATGTAATGCTAAAGCTTGTTTGTATTTTCTCATGGGTGCGGTTGTTTAAAAAAAAAAATAGTGCTCACTGTTGTTTATGTCAAATAACATAACAGGAAATAGTGCGTTTGTTGGGGACTACTTGCAGCGGCGGATTAATCTACATTTGGTGCTCTGGTGAGTATTTGAGGCAGACACGTAAAACACAATGCCTCCATGTTATGATGTCGGCTTCATTATGGACACGTTCAATGAAATGAACTTAAACTTGCTTGAAAACATTAAAACACTGTTTTTAATTTTGCTGCATTTTAAAAACTTTTAACCTCACCTGTTTTGGCCTGCAATAAATGAACCAAAAATTAAAATCTGCTCCATTTTCTTCCTTTATATTCCTCCTGGAGCTGATGGTTTGAGGTAAGATAGCTGGACTGTTTGTGTGTTGCTGCATTATGAGGTGTACTTAATGCTGCAGCCTCAGGGGGCGCTAGTGGGGACACAGCTTTGTTTCCATGAGCTGATTAATTACAGCTTGGAAGGGAAACTTTAAGAACCAGTCGTTTGTAAATATCAGAGCTGAAAATAATCCTGTGTCATACTGGTTCTGCTGGTTTGAGAAACCAGTTCAGTGTGACAGAGCCACCGCAGGCCATTACAGCCAACCACACCTGGTTCGCTTCAGAGTTCACATCACGTCACACATACCAAACATAACATCGTATTTACTGGGAAACAAGTGTTAAAGGGACAGTTCACAAACAAATCCAAAGTACATGTTTTCCTGTCCTGTAGTTCTGTTCAGTCAGTCCAGATAGTTTTGGTGTCAGTTGCTGAGTGTTGGAGATATTGACCACAGAGACGTCTGACTTCTCTCCGATAGAATGGAACTTGATGTCGCTCAGCTTGTGGTGCTCAAAGCGCCAGGAAATACATTTGAAAACATTTGAACATTTGAAAACAGTAATGTCTCTTTCCAGAAATCGTGACCTGGTTACTCAGGATAATCCACAGAGCAGAGTCCGGCACTGGGTCAGGTACCCGCGCTTCCTGACTAGCCCACAAAAAACTGTGAAATGGGTAAAAATCTGCAAAAATAAATTCAACAGGCAGCGACGGTCACAGCGCTTGAAACGGACATGTCTATTTTCACAAGTAAAGGGAGGAAAAATTTGTATTTTTGATTTTGAGGTGAACTGTCCCTTTAAGTGGTAATTGCATGCAGGAAGTGGGGTCAGCACATAGTGGCATTAAATAAACAGCAGAGGTGAAGAAACTATTCAGAAAATTGTGCATTAAAAGATGTGCTTAAATAAAAGTATGTATCAGCAAAATGTTCTTAAATTATGAAAAGTAAAAGTATTAATTGTGCAGTTAAATATTCCCTGTCAGTGTTTTACTGTTTGATGTTTTTTGGATTATTACAGATTATTATGACATAGAAATACTCAAGTACAAGTACCTCGAATTTGTTCTTAAGGCACTTGAATAGAAGTACTTTGTTCCATTTGCCATAAATTATTTAGTTGACAAACCTGCCGCAGTTTGTTCCTGATAGATTTTTAAATGTCTAAAGATGACGCTGAACATTTGAAGGATTTATTCTGTCTATTCTGCGTCTTTCACCTGATGACACACAAACGCAGCGTCAACAAGTGCAAACATTCCAGTGAGGTCAAACTGTTCTCCGACCTTTAGCTTCCAGCTGACACAACACGCAGCCACTCATCTGTTTTCAGAAGACTTGTTTTCTCTCCAGACGCCTGCAGGCTCTCTGACAGAGCGGACAACACCCACGATGAGCTCACGGTTTACACACTGCAGCATGTGTGACGGACACTTTGAGTCTTTGTGTCGAGTTCAGAGGGAGTTCTCCGCTGCTGAGTCACCGCTGCTGCTTCAGCCACATTTCACTGTTGGCAAACAAAAAGCAGAACCTGCTGCGGCTGATGTCACAACACCACAACACTTCCTGTCAGGAGATTTCACGTAGAGGCATGTATGCAAATCATGTTCAGTGACAGTTATGCCTCACTGCCTTCTGTAGCAGGAGCTCACGTACTCAGATTTGAGGTATTTGTTCTTTATGTGAGTCTTTTCTTTTCATGTCACATACTACTTCTGCTTCACTACATTCATCTGACAGCTTTTGTTACAGATTAAAAATGATTTAACACCCTCCACCCCCCCCCCCCCCCAACCCACACACACACACACACACACACACACACACACACACACACACACTTTATACAAGTAAAGCTGAATCAAGGCACCAGACACCAACAAACAACAAAGGCAGTTGTTTTTTAGTGACCCATCGCTGTGTTTCCAGCAGCTGTTTAGTCGCAGAAAGTGGTTGTTTATTCTAATTTTGAGCGAAAGTGGACTTTATAGTACAAATACTTTAGTGACATTTGCCTCTTTCTTTATATGACTAGTTGAGCATTTTGGGAAATGTGCTTAGTGCTTTCTTGAGAACAAGTTAAGAAGATTCACGAGGAGTGCCTGTGGCTCAGGAGGTACAGCAAGTCAGCAACTAAACTGGTCGATCAGTTGTGCCATCGTTGTGTGAGTGTGTGTGGATGTTAAATGCCGTGCGTGTTTTGTCGCGAACTGTTGCTATTTGTCCAGCAGCTTTTTAAGCATGGAAAGTGCTTATTTTAAAAGGGACATCTCTGCTTTCCTAGCAGGGAGTGTGCCTCCAAATTTGGGTATTTTAAGCCAAAACATGTTTTGTTTTTTTAGTCTCAATCAGTGTGAAAACTTTTTCTCTCAAATATTTTTTTTTTCTCTCAAACATTTTTTTCCCCTCTCATATCATTTTTTTTCTCGTATGTAATAAAGACACAAAAATAGCTCCATAAACATGATCCTTTTACAACCATAACCATAAATCACATATTAGAAGAGCAACCTGTGGTGTTCCGCAAGGTTCAGTATTGGGACCTGAGTTATTTATACTTTACCTAAATGTATAAAATTTGTAATATTTTTTGATGATACCAATTTATTTTGTTCAGGTGAGGACATGACAGAGCTAAAAAGACAGTAGAAAGGGAACTGATCATGCTGAAAAGTGGTTTGCTGTAAATAAATCATTGTTAAATGAAAATAAAACAAAATTTATGGTGTTAATAATAATAAATAAAACTGAATTTAAATGGTGCTGAAATGGGCATGATCATAGATCATAAACAATGTTGGATGCCACACATTAAACATATTAAACAGAAATTATCTAAATCTGCTGCTGTTCTTTATAACACAAGGCAGTTGTTGAATAAGAAATGTTTGTATATGTTTTGCTGTCCATTTGTAATGCCATAAATGCCATACTGTGCTGAAATTTGGGGAAACGCATATACAACAAATCTAGACCCTGTAATTAAACTTCAGAGCTTAAAGCTGGTTATTAGGAATCTACTAATCAGCTTTTTATAGCATCCTACGTCTTAACATTTCTCAATGTTGTGTATTTAAAACCATTCGAAAAGTTGTGAACAGTATGTCTAACTTGGAAATAAAGCAACGTTTCCAGATGTTGTTAATTTGTTTGTCAAATTTTAAAGCTGAATCAAAGATTGCACCAAGATTTCTGGCCCGGGCATGAAGGTAAGCGCCAGGGGCCGTAGGTGGTTTGCTATACCCCAATTGGAGTTTAGGGGCCAAACAAGACCACTTATGTCTTACTAACATTTAATAGAAGACAATTTTTGCAATCCAAGATTTTACATCTTGGAGGCAATCGATGAGGGACCTAACTGTGTTCTTATTTTTACCACCCGGTTCTGATGGGATGTAAAGCTGAGTATCATCTGCATAGCAGTGGTAGGAGATGTTGTATTTATGTAAGTGGAGCCTAAAGGGAGCATTTAAAGGGCAAATAATGGTCCCAGGATGGGGCCTTGGGGTACACCACAGGTGATGGGAGCAGAGGAGGAGAACAGGCTTCCAGTTTTTATGAAGAAGGACCTATGGCTGAAATAGGATAGGCAACAATAAGCCTTGAATTCAGCCTATTCCTTTTATGGTTATTGATTATGAGAAAATTTGTGTGAAATAATGTTTGTTTCCCAAGATGAATGTGACTGAAATAAAATTATTAATTTATGTATTTATTCATACATTCATTCATTCATAACTAAGCAGTTTTATATGCCTAACAACATGTTTACCACAGCGTTGTTAAGGTAGAAATGTAAAATGCCAGCATTTTTTCTGAGGATTGGGTTGAGCTCAGGTTTGTTCTTCTCCTGGTGCTCTATGGGTGATCTGCCGTCCTCCCACCCCAAAGAGATACATGCATTTGTTTGATGCCATTTCCCCTAAACAAGGCTCTGCAGTCAGAGCTGGAGCTGGACTGGTCACAGGCAGAGGACACGTCCACACTGCAGCTCTAAATCTGTCGTTAAACTCACCTGTGGAACCAAACCACACCCACCTGTCCTTCTCCTCCTCCACCTGCCCTTTCACTGATTCACAGAATGAAATGCTCCTCTATTAGCATTCAGGTGTGAGCACGATTCACACACGCACACACACACACACACACACACACACACACACACACACACACACACACACACACACACTGGTCATTGTGCAGCTTGCTCGCAGTGATCTGATTCCAGGCACGTCGGCCTGCGTGGCAGATGAATGGCCGGCCTTGTTGGAGAGAGCTGCAGGAGAGGATAATGGAGTCATTTGATGTGTGTGTGTGTGTGTGTGTGTGTGTGTGTGTGTGTGGATATGAGAGTTGGAGGATAAAATAGTAAAAGTGTGTTGGCCTTTTCAAATGAGTGACGACTCAGGAGGGAGCATGACCTCTCCGTCACCCACATGGACTGTTGGTCCATCAAGGACGACTCTGTGTGTGTGTGTGTGTGTGTGTGTGTGTGTGTGAACAGGATCTCTGTGTGGACGTGTTTGTGACTTGCATGTAATTACAGGGTTGAGCGTGTGTTTATTGTGAGGATGCCTCTGTGTGTGTGTGTGTGTGTGTGTGTGTGTGTGTTGTTGCTGTTCTTGTATCTCTGTGAGAACCAGTTTTCGGGTCTCATTCACGCCGATGGTGTTTATCTGAGGTGTGTGTGTGTGTGTGTGTGTGTGTGTAGGGGTGTGTGTGTGTGTGTGTGACGGGTCAACATTGCACAACGTACTTGTTATTTTGGAAACAGTCAACAATTCGTGCATCAGAGCAGATTGAGGTTAAAACATCCAGCAGTGTATTATGTGCTCAGCTGTTGCCAAGGTGACAGCTAATGTTTTGTTTCATAAGAAATATTTTACTGGGTGTTTATGGTGCGTTTTATGTGGCCAGTAGTTCCACTAAAGATACATTTTCACTAAATAGTCACTATTAGATGTTACATACCAGTCTAAAAAAGACCTGAGTGAAAACCAAATATTCAACAAAGCTTGAAATATTGCTGAAAAGTTTTTGCTTGTGAGAGGTGGAAAACTTAGTGTATCAATAAAAGGTTAATGTGACTCAATGTGGTTCAAGAGAAATAAATGATGACTGTCAGCACACAGACCACTGCGAACTCTCTTCGTCTCTTCAACCAGCACCGAGCTGAATTATTAGTTGTTCAAAACTCTCTATTTCCATCGTACATAGTTCACTTGGTTGGAAACCCACAGAGTGACTCACCATCACCTCCTGAGGCACGAGATGGTACTACAACGGAGGACGAGCGGGGGCTAGCTGCTTAGCATGCTAATTTCAAAAGATGTCTCTGCAACACAACACATACACTTGTTTGACAAAATGCCAGGACTGTTACTTCTTCACATTCTGTTGATAATGTTCATTTTCTGAATGTTTTAAAAATTCTGGCCCATATCGTACACATTACACATTTAAGTCGTGGAAGTGACTCACGTGGACCTTCCTAAAAGTCAATTCTCATTGAGGGCGAATATCCGCGCGGATTATTCTCACGGAAATTGGTTCTTATGGAAGTTTGCACACCGGGGCGGGATTTTCGTGCTGTGAAAAAAGTTTCCGTCCTGTTGACGCTTGTTAAACGTTAGCTTGCTAGCTCGCTGCTGCTGCTACTCCCGTCCATGTTTACACACACACACCAGTTGACACTGCGCGGAATTAGAACACAACAACACAAAATGTGTGTACGGTTTAAACGCGGAAAAGAGCTGCGCGAATATTCCGCAAATCCGGCTGCAGTAAGAATGAACCTTAAGGGCCGAGACACATGCCACGTCTTCAACCACTCAGAAAATATGAGGTCACACGCAGGTTGCTATTCTTGTGCTAACTTTCAAGGGAATGAAGACAGGTTGCGCCTAATGTGGCGAAATGGCAGTAATCAGCACAGTATCGTAGCCTACCTACCAGAAATCCTGAGTTCGGAGACGATCTTCTTCCAGGAGTGTATTAGCTCTAAAACATTGTCCGCAGGGAAGATTGACCTGCACTAAACTTCTCAGGTCCTCTTCCATAGTTACCACAGGCCGACAGTACAGTAGAAAGAAAAGGTTGTCTTCTGGCTGTGACCTCGTCACCTGACATGAAGTGCACGTTACTGTGATCCAAAAGTTGATTTTGGTTCATCTCATGATGCAGCTTTTGCAACCTAAGGGAATAAAGGTGTTTGGGAACACTTGCATGCTGCAACCATGTAGCTCTCGCTTTTCAGCTCACCTGCCCTGCTCTATTTATGTTTATTTTCTTGTATGTGTAAGATTCATTATGGTGCATTATTTAACCAGTGAGCACATCTGATTGCAAAGAACAGTTTAAATTAAATGATGGTTTTAATTCCAGGAAACAGTTTGATAACTGATTCTCAACACTGCAGCTTGCACGAGAGCCTTTCATCTGATTAGCTGCCTTCACAACCATCTAAAGTCTCATTTACGTGTGTTTAGTGTGATTACACAATCCAGATGTGGTTTGTTACACTGATGAAATCTCTCTGAACAACACGGCTGCTGCAAAATAACCACTAACCTCTTTGCTGCTGCACCAAACCTGCTGCTGTTGCGTCTCACGCTGCTCCGCGTGTTACAGCAGCGCCGTTCAGCTGCAGCTCATTCGGTTCCATCATTAACAGGAGGTGTGTTAATTGTGTTATGTCACTGAAGCCCCTCGGGACCGTCTGTTCCCGCCAATCCCCGGCTGGTTACCGGGGCAACAGCTGCGAGCGTCATCCATTTGGCCTGAGACGTCTCTGTGTAATGTTTGATTTGTATTCTGTGTGTTGAGGATCACGTACAGGATCATTAAGGGGGCCGACAGTTTATGTGACAAACACACAAAGATCATCAGCATCTCTGCGGCTCCACAGAGCTTTTCAGCCTCTTTTAGCTCCAAGTTTTGGTTTTACAGAACATTTCCTGTCGGGGTGACTCTCACACAGTGTCCTAACTGTATGTGAGCGTCAGACTATCGCTCTGCATCGCGGTACATCAGACGCTCTCTGTCCGCACTGGATCAGTTAAATATGGAACTCCGTCACTTCAGGTAAACAAACCACACACATTATGTGCAGAACTGAAACAGAATAAAGAGTGTATAGCTGTCGACTCTCAGTTTTTCAGTCAAACCCACTTTGTGTTATTCTGTATTAGATCTCAGTTTGCACAAATATTTAAATAAGCTATTCTGAAAAATGGTAATGTTCCATTTTCCCTCACCAAAATTCAGCGTAACTTTGGAGCATTATTTGACCCTCTTTCTGACCAAATAGCTCAACATGGTTGATACCAATAGATGCCGTAAGTCCTCTAGTTAAATACAATATGCTCAGTGTCTGCACTGTAGCTTTAAAGCTGAGCGAGATACAGCAGGGCTTTTTAACTAAAAATGAGTCACTTCTTACCTGTTGTACCTGCTGCTTCTTCAGATATTTTTGTCCAGATGTTTTTCCTTTCATTTTCTTGTTCTCTCTGTACTCTGACGTTTCTGTTAGGAGCTCCTGACTGGCACTCTGACTTATCTGATCAGGCTGCAGCTTACCTCACATGTTTACATCAGCGGTACCTGTGAGTTGGGCGCATCGTGCGCCTGACCCATGTCAGATGGACTGCATCATCTCACCATACCTGCAGGGGGAGTATCAGACGGCACACTGAAATGTGTTTTACTATAAAATTACATTTATTTATCAAGTAAATATAACTGGTCAGTGATGTCAGTCAGTGAGTATATGGTTGCACTTGATCCCATTTAAAGTGTATATTTCAGGTTGAACATTTTTGAGCTCATGATTAGGCCCAACTATACCCAAAAAAATTATTTAATGTTAGTGTGTTAGCTAGCTCTCTGTTTTATTCTTATTAGCTAGTTTTGTCCGCCTTTTCACATAATGGTGAGATACTGCGTTTGTGGAGGCTGCACAAACTCTACGGACTAGAGTTCATACTTTTCCCACGAATAGGAAAAGTGTCACTTTTCGTGTGTGGCTGCATTTTGTCCTGCTGAATCTGACTCTCTTTTTCGTGCCGTTCAGTCTGCAACAAAACGAGTGTTTAGCAGGCTAGTTCTTCCTCATACGCCGGTGATCAGGCACATGAAACGGTAGGTTAATACACTGTTATTGACTATATGGATTATCCTCCTAATTATATTATTTGCTTCCATTGTTAATATAAATGGTGAATGTTGGAGGCCCCTGTTGACACCTGCCTAGCTCTCCATTCATCCTCCTCACACCACAACTCTGTATCTCTGACCGTCATTTCTCCGAACACTAAAGGCTGCTCTGGCTCCCTTTGCCGTCTGGCTGGCTCAAGGTTGTAGTGTTGTGGCCCGTCATATGTCCCAGCATAAACATTTACAACCTCTTCACCGTCAAAGCCAGCCATCGCCTCGTTGTTTTACTGTACTTCGACTGTACTTGGAATTCAGGACTCCCCCATGCTATGTCACTTTCGGTTAAGCAATTTTATAAATACGGAAGTAACAAATATGACTCCCAAAGTTACAGTTGTGTATATTTTTTTAATTTATTTTTAATGACAGTTGAGTTCCTACACTATTTTCTTACACACTGACTCAAAGTGACCTCCAACCTGAAATATTCACTTTTAGGGTCAACCATAGACCTTTCCCGTGGCCCTGGGCCGGGGTCGTCTGTACCCTCTGACTCACCCCGACTGCAGGACTGGTCGTAATGAATCATTATCAGAACATCGCTGCCAGACTCTTCACAGGAACCAGTCGGCCCTTAATGGTCCGACCCGTCCTACATCTCAGACCGTCTAACTCCCTGCTCTACGCCCAGGTCCCTCAGGTCAGCTGACCTGGGGCTCCTGGCTGTCTCATGCTCCAGACTGAAGCTCAGGGGTGATCATGCCTTTGCTGTGTCTGCCCCCAAACTGTGGAGCAGCATCTCTGTCCCAATCAGATCTGCCCCCACCGCTGACTCGTTTAAGTCCAGACTCAAAACCTACTGTTATTCAGTACTGTTTGAGTCCCCTGATGCGGGTCTGTGTGAGCTGTGTACCTGACATGTTGCCTCTTGTGTGTGTGTTTTTAACATGTTATTCCTTTTGTACAGTGCTGTGGTCAACGTGAGCTGTTTTTAAATGTGCTTTACAATTGAATTTGAGTTGAGTTGGATCATGTTGCTGCTGGATGTGCAAACAAGCAGCTGTTTTCTCTGACAATAGATAATAATCATGTCGACAGCCTTCAAGAAACCAACAAATCAGTTAATGCTGGTTTGAGACGATCTTTTTGATATTTGTTACCTTTATTTTGACAGCAGAGACAGACAGGAAATGTGGTGAGAGATCATCACATGCAACAGAAGCACCACAATGTTTGTTTTGTGCCACCACAGAACAACATTATCTTTCAGATTTGTGTTGTTTGCCTCGGTGCTGATTGGAATACAATACAACTTTATTGTGAGTGGAAAACTGGGTCTTTTCTTTTTTCTGGCGTTTATTAAAACATCAAAACACACAACACACCACAAATTGGCAGTGCTGACAGTGTAGTAAAAATTCCAAGTAATAAAGTACAAAACAAAATTTAAGACACGCAGCCGAAAATAAAAAAAGATGAAAACTGAGTCTCTGGGCGCCAAAATCAGCCCGTTGAGCTTCACGCTTCAGGCTGATCATCACACCGCCTTTATTACTACATCTCTTATGTTACTTTATATTGTCTTCACTTGTCTGACTGTAGCTCGTTATTAATTTCATCTGATTAATGTTTTTAGTGTTCGTCCACTTGGTATCATCACTCTGTGTGTGCAGGGAGATAAAGCTCCTTTGTGTTGCATTCAAAACTTCAAGACTCATTTATAAACAAGTTTGGAATTAATTTCAAGTTAGATGTGGTCACTGAGGTCCTCTCAAGTAGAGTAATCCATCCATGTGTGTGTGTGTGTGTGTGTGTGTGTGTGTGTGTGTGTGTGTGTGTGTGTGTGTGTGTGTGTTGCAGATTAAGTTGAAGCGTGTAGAAAGGACAGCTCGTTGGTTTGCACAGCCACGCTCTCATTGGAATGCAAGTGCATATCTCGCTCTGCAGCTCGCCCGGCATTAAATACAACCCCCCCCTCCAACCACTGACACACACACACACACACACACACACATTCATACACGTCCTCCCTCCTCCGGGGGTTGTGACAGAAATAGCTCTGCGGCTACAAGTTGTTCTCAGGCCTCTCAGGAACATCTCCCCCCTCTGTCCCCCGTCCCTCTCTCAGCGTTGATGATGTAACGTCCTCGCCATCAGCTCCATCGCTGAAATTTCTCTTTCTAAAGCAGGAAGGAAAGCGTAGCTTTCTCAAGGAGCTAAAAGTTACTACTGCCACGCTGTAAAAATACTCTCAAACAAGTAAAAGTCCTGCCCGAAAATGTTCCTTCGATTTCAGTATGTAAGTGTGTAAAAGTAAGTATTTATCAGGTTTAAGTTATAGATCTAAAACTGTTCCAGCCACTCATTAGATGTCTTTCTCTCAAATTCTGGTCACAAGTGTGTTAAAATTCGTGTTAGTATGTTTCCTGTTTGATGCTGGAGGGAAGGTGGTTGACAATGTTCATGACATGGACTTAGTTGGAGACTAAAATCTTACGATAACATTAAACCAGGCACGTGCACAGATTGACCTCAGGTGGTGCTCAAGCAGCTGCCCTGTTGCTCTCTGTCTAGATAAGTGGGTGTTTCTCAAAGTCAAGGAAGGATCCTCAAACGGCCGAATCTGAAGGATGCTACGTCATCGACCCGCCGAAGGACTGTTCCAATGTCAAGGATCCTTCCTGATTATACTGAGTCCTTCTTTCGCGAAAAATCCAAGGATGCATGTGTGTATCCTCAGCAGGTGTAAAATCCCCACAATGTTCTCAATGCCGTCATCTTCAATGAAACCTGCGTCAGGATTAATGTCTCCACGAGTTTCTATCATACAAGCGTGAAAAAAAAGTTAACAGACACCTCACAATTTACACTTTCCAATGCAGAATGCGGGACTTTAAAACAAAGCAACAATAGAAGAAGTCACGTTGTTCTTCACTGGTTGTTGTTTTTTTCCATCTGCTGCTCGGATGTTAAACTTGTTCTTCAGTGAAATGACGTTCTTCCCTCTCTGACCTGAGCGACTGAAATGACTCAAGGATCAAAGTGTTTGTGTTCGGTTCATGGCAGATTTAAAACTTTGTGGTCGCCTACTTCTTCATGTGTATTTCCAACATGGCTGCCGCAGAGTTAATGGTTCATGTAAACACGCAGCCTCCTCACTCAGTTTCACGCTCTCTGCTCTATATTTAGAGAGGTCAGCCGCACCCGTGGTTTCTCTGCAGTTCCCATCATGCCTCAGTCACGGTCTGCCCTGTGGTTCTTTTGGTGGGTGCGCCCAGCGGACACGCCCTCCTGTTACGGCCTGTTTTATGAACCATGAGCTTCATGATACAAGTAGGTCAGAGCTGGGCAGGACAAACACAAGACGTCAGCAGCAAACACAAGGCTGTGTGTGTGTGTGTGTGTGTGTGTGTGTGTGTGTGTGTGTGTATGTGTCTGCACACATGTCCTCTAAATGGGCGGGTGTGTGTACAAACACTGTGCACAGATTCATTCACAACAAATCCAGTGCTGGAGTGAAGACAACAAACTTTATTTTGATGCATTTCGATGCACTCTGGCACCATATTTACATTTGAAGTACAAAAAAAAATCCCAACAGTTTAATTTCACTTTGAAATGGTAAGTGTTCAGCAGGCCACCTGGCACCCTTGTTTGATTACAACTCTCTCCTCTGTCTTCAACTCTTTGACTACTGTACGAGTCAGTCATCTGCGATGTAGAGCCAAAGCTCATGATTTATGTGCTCACGCTGTGCAGTCTGGTCGTCAAGCTACGACCTGAGAATTTACACTGTACGTGTAACATAAAAATTAAATGGCCCATCGGCCCCTGAAGACCGTTCTGACGCACAGACTGTATATAAAGATGGACGACATGACAGCTCCCCAAAAGTTTACAAACTCTCACACAGCTCATGCAGTTTAACCCAAGCCTCATTTATCCAGTTATGTGCCCAGTTTTCCCCAAACCTGATATCCTACAAAAATGCATGCACAAAAGTTTGTATGATATCCTACGAATTTGTGCTCTGTGCATGACGTTACGTCGTCAACTTAAAGTTACTGAGATTAGGTTTAGGCGATAAAAGTTGCTGAGGTTACGTTTAAGAAAAGAAACTCAGTGAAGGCATACCTTGAAGATTGACTCAGTATTCACTCATATCTGAACATGTGGCTCCAGGGGAAAGACCTGCGCAAACGTCTGTGACCCATCCACCACCCCAACCTGCCTTCTTACAGGTGCTCAGGACTGTTTCCTTGTTTACTGCTATCAGTGCATTTGTCACATAATTGCAGCCTTTCAAAGTTGTGGGATATGTACAGCCCTTTTTAGACAGGAGTTGTGCAGATTTGCAGGAAAGAACCATCAGTGTTTTTTCAGCATTGGCAGTATTAAAACAAAATCAGGGAGTGCAGCAAAATGCCGCCTACCTACTTTTGTTTATACAGAATGTGCCTTTTTCGGGGCAATGGGGGGCGTGAGCAAGTAACAAAACGTGTAGCTCAGCGTGTGACGTAAACAGTGACGTGGGAGGGAAGCCGCGGCTGGTCAGTCCTTCGGTGATTCTCTTGTAAGTCGGCCCGTCCTTCACCGTCCCCGTCATCTGGCCTCTTCGTTTGCGAGGACAAGGAGGGCGCGCAATTCCTTGTCTCCCCAGTTGCTCATCTTTACAGTGTCTGTCAGGTTTGTGTTTCCCTCTTGCTACTAGCTGCTCGCTAATTCCTGCTATCAGCTGTTTTCTGTTTATCCACCACCAGTGGCTCGCACGTGCAGCATCATCAACAGCTCCTCCCACAAGTCATCAGCAGCTCCTCCCACAAGTCATCAGCAGCTCCTCCCATTGCAGGAGGCTGCCTTGTTCTGTTTAAACTAAGGTTCCTTCAATATGTCTACCCTACGAGGAGGAAAATTGGGCACCTCGGATCAACTCGCCAATCCGGCTCTGTGTGTCTAAACGCTCACAGCTGGGCGGCAAAATGGCCCAGCATTCGCAGAAAATCTGGCAGTGTAAAAGGGGCTCATGAATTTGGGTGCAACAGCCTGTCCCGTACGCATGCAGTTTTGCTTAAACACTGTGATTTAAAACATGTCAGTACGGACAGTTTCGTGTTGGGGACATGCGCGTTTGAACTCTGCTCAAGCTCAGTCAGGGTGCGCTACTCACGAGGGAAGTGTTTTATATTATAATGTTGCAGTGAATGTGTTTGTGAAGTACTGAGCAAACGACTGGAAAAAATGAGACTTGGATTAAACTGCACGAGCTGTGTGAGAGTTTGTAAATGGTTGTTTTGATATAATTTGGCTGCTGTTAAACTGTCGACACAACGTGCACGACAGACAACGTGACGTTTGTGATTGTAATGACTTTTGACCGTGTTGTGCAGTGTAGTGTAGTAACAGGAATACGATGAGAATACATAGCAACAGGAGATCAAGTCGGTATATTGGAAGGACTTGGACTGTCGTTTTGTTAACTTGTTTGGATTCTGAATAAACCTTGTTTAACTTTTTCCCTGCATCACGTGAGCACTGTGGATCTTAAGAAAAGGAACAGAAACACGAGTCAAACCAAGACACCTCACAAACTAAGTGGCTGTTTAAACGGCCACTACAGAAACACTAATGGTCATTTTGCAGGTGATGTATTCTTTCCTCACATTATCTGTCTATTCCATTATTGATCTGTTCCTCACATTATTGTCTTCAGTGGTAGAATTCAACTAAGTACATTCACTGAAGTACTAAAGTATGATTTTGAGGAAGTTGAGTTGTCTTTGAAGTCATCAGAGTTTTGATGACTTTCGCATTTTGTGGTGATGAAGCCTAATTGTTGGCCGTGATGGACACTCACTCTGGTAGATCTGTATTGAAGCTAAGAGGAAGCAGTGCTGCCTGGAGAGAAGGAAACAGCACATTTGTAAAGAGGTCTGCATATACTATCTGTAATATATACAGGGCTGGAAGTTAATCAGCTAAAACATGCAAAACTGTCTGTATGGATGTTTAAATCTCTCCATTAGGCTCCATTTTGCATCAGTCTGGCTCAGCGGCTGACTGGTTGAATAATGCATTGTGGGTAATAGGATCTCTGTGGTATTTCCATTCAAGCAGAAAGTTCACATATTCCCCACACAGAGCTAACAACTCTCCTGGCGCTCCGCCGGCGGATAATCAGAGGCGGCCGACTGTGTGAGGTTCACTGACATCAGGGGATGAATTTTAAAAATCTGAATCTCTTCATGGAAAGCTTCAGTTTGGAGAGAGTGAGTTACACCTCAGCGTGTTTGACGAGCAAAAGACAAAGAGAGGAGCTACGTGGTTCTAACAGAACAAAGAAAGACGTCTGAGAACAGGTCATTACTTTTATCTGCTCACACTTACTCACTCTGGGTAAAATTATTAGTGGAAGTCTTCCCGGGTTAAACACTGAGTCATTTGTAGAATTGGCAAAAAAAAGATCTGTCTTTGTTTTATTGACACATAGCTTCTTGCTTTTGTACATGCTGTCTTTCAGCCTGCACAGTGTGACGTGGCCTTAAAGGGATAGTGCACGCAAACATGAAAATTCAGCCATTATCTACTCACCCATATGCTGATGGAGGCTCAGGTGAAGTTTCAGTCCTCACATCCCTTGTGGAGATCAGCAGGGGGAGCAGCTAGCACACCTAATGGCTGACGGCTCCCCAGACTTACGTCCAAGAACACAAAATTGAATCCACAAAATATCTCCATACTGCTCATCTGTAGTGACCCAAGTGTCCCGAAGTCCCGACATAAAAAGTTGTTTGGAAAAACGTCACATGAACTATGTTTTTAGCCTCACTGTAGCCTGTAGCTCAGGGTGATCGGTGATGCACGGTCTCAGCAGTTTCGTCAGTACTGATGTCCAGATTCTCAAGTGCAGGCGTCGCCAATTCCCAGTCTGAGCAGCAAAGACTTTCTCATCCGTTGGCATTGCTTTGCATTTGAAACAACTGCACCATCAGGTTTCCAGTGCTCCACTCCGGTATACTGCGGCTGGCTGAGGGTTAGGCTCATGAGCATTTACTTTCTAATGTTTACTAACCTTTTTTCAGGCCTGTCCGTGATGCTTAAACTTGACACACCTGTAAAAAACAAAGAAAGGCATGCTCGTCTGCAGCACGGCTCGAGTCTACTGGCACCGTGAAATGAGTCTGCAGCTCATTTCGCAGGTTTTCTAGTGTTTAATAAATCTGCATACAGAAGCTAATTTGGGTGGAAAAGGGGTATATCAGTCCTTCGTCCCTGGTTTACATTTAGCAGCGTGACATGCAACAGTGATATTTTGGTGGTTGTGGTGGTGGTGACGGCTTAAGGCCCTACAACGAACAAGCTACTCATGTTCTCCATGAAGGTACATGAATGTTTGTAAGAGCTGCAGAGTGGGGTACTTGGTAAGTTACCAGACGTCAGCTCTGACAGCCATATATATATACACACAGATGCTCCCAATCAGCATCAGGGAAAGAGGGCGTGAAACATTAGGAGGCAGCGCGACTGATCGCAGCATGTTTGTTTTCAGGATACCAGCTGTCAAACAAATGATCTTTCAGTCCGATGGGACATTTCTCAGACTATTGGTGTTTGGAATTATGAGCCGTTGGAACAATGGCACAATACACAGGGTGTGTTGGTTGTTGACATTCTGGGACACTGTGTCAACTTCAGCCTGTTACATGCATTGTCTGTTTTCAAAATACACTTCTGTTTTTTCAGAAATGTACAGTTTGCATACAGTCTCTTTCAAAATAAAAGCACTACATCAGTACGTTTTTTCCCCTCCAACAGCAAATGCGCATGGTTACGCTTAGCCAACACACGTGGTTGGGTTTAGGAAAAAAGAACAGGGTTTGGCTTTACTATCACACAGGAAGTGAACACTGGCGTCCCACATGAAGGTCGTGGTTACTGGACCCTCCCGCCTGCCCTACTCAGACTTTTGCCACCTTAACTTTCATTTTTGTCCGTCCATGTTTCTCCCAGACGCTGCCAGGTGCCATGACACAATAACAGCGACCAGCTGAATAGTATGCTGATGTTTTCATCGGTGTTGATGCTGGAATGCCGGATCACTGCCCAAGCCCAGTATTTGACAACTTCAGACTGAGACCAGATTGAACTGTGACCCCAAAACCAGGGTATGAACTGAACAATGACTTCTGTATACCATTACACACCTAGTAAACACTGAATGCTTTTAACTATAACCACCATCAACACTTATTAAGTTATTTCACCAAACATTAGAATAAAAAAAAATACTCCTTTGAGTCATTTTTGGCAGGCGCTGATAAAACTCCACCAGATAGTATTGCGGTTGTTTCAGCTGAAGACCGAAGTTTGAGCTGTTTGATTCCAGGGACAAATTATGAAGACAGGAAAGAATGATGTGATTCACATTTTTCCTCCGTTCAACCAAACATGAGGTTCAACCAGTCAGCAGGACTCAGTGGAAACTGCAGCTTTATTCCTCCGCGTCGGCCAAGTGGGTCGCACGAGGAGTGTTTATATGACAGCTTGACAATTTAGTTTCCATTCCTCTAATTTTTCTGCAGATTGGGCCAAAACTCTCACATTCACTGACTCACATTCAAACACCAAACAAAATAACTTGAGTTAAGTCAGCAGAGACAAGAGAGAAGCTACGGCCAGCAGAAAGAAATTCATTTAAATATTTGTGGATTGAGAAAACTCCTGGAGCACAATCTGTGCATGTCTTCTTCAAAATCTTTCCCTCCTTCTCATGAAGTCTGTGTGTGTTTGCAAAAAAAACCCTTAAACTTTCTGATTGACTGAAATGAACTACTCAGAGTGTCTGCTGACCTTCTGACAGCCTGGTGAAAAGTTGCAGTGAAATCAATTCATTTCAATCACGGCACATTTTCATGGGAGGCAAAGTGAATCTTTAATGTCAAGTTGAACTTTGGTGAACTCTGATGAGAGAGTATCTGTGCTCTCAGGGTTCTGTGTGTCAATATCCTCTTGATATGACACATATATTGAGATCGACCACCACTCCTTGGAAACTATGACCTTAAAGGAATACTCTGTTGATTTTCAACCACTTCAGGCTGTTCTCACAGTTTTTTTGTATATTTTTCTATGAGAAGCAATGGACCCAGTTCGTACATATCCCTGTCCGGGGGGCTCGGTAAGGGCTACATGTATACAGCACACACTTATCTGTGGTCAGGACACGGGGCAGCAGACGTCCCTCTCCTCAGCAACACTTTCCAGCTCCTCCTGGAGGACCCAAAGGTGTTCCCAGGCCAGATGAGATGTATAATCTCTCCAGTGGAGGCGCCCAGGAGGATCCTGATCAGATGTTGAACCACCTCAACTGACCCCTTTCAACATGAAGGAGCAGCGGCTCTACTCTGAGCGCCCTCCACATGTCTGACTCCTCCCTCTATCTCTAAGGCTGAGCCCAGACACCTCACGGGAGAAACTTATTTTGTATCCACGATTTTATTCTTTCCACTATCCAGAGCTCGTGACCATAGGTGAGGGTTGGGCCGTAGATGGACCAATAAATCAAAAGCTTTGCCTTGCGGCTCAGCTCCCTCTTCACCAGGACAGTCCAGTGCAGTTCTCGCATCACTGCAGACTCCATGCCAAACCGCTGATCCATCTCACGCTCCATTCTGCCCTCATCTGTGAACAAGACTCCAAGACACTTGACCTCCTTTGCTTGAGGCAGTAACTCTCATCCAAACTCACTCACTACCAGACTCCATGCTACAAATACACCTTTTTAATAAACTGTATGAACTTATATATGAACTGACAGTTAGGACATTTGTGTGTACCTTTGTGTTCATGTGGCCTGTCCTGTGTGTTTAGTTCCCTCAGTGTGTTGGTGTTTTAATTTTGAGCTGCCAAAAAAACTGCAGGTGGAAATTAGCTTTAAGTGAACTCATAAAAAACAAAAAAAGCCACATGGTTAGATATTGAACAGATGTGATGAGCTTTGCAGAATAAAACTCTTTTGAACACAAACTCTAGTTTCAGGAAAGATGAAACAAAACTTTACGCCAGGACCCTAAGGCCCAGAATCAGTGCGTTGACATGAAATTAGAGAAAACTGATTCATTGTGTTAGTCCGACTGATACTGGACTTTTGAAACACATCTAAACATGTTAGTCTGACTGAAATCTTACTAAACTGAATTTCTCAAAGTTGGACTAACACACCCAGATAATGTGTTTGGGAGTCAAATTCCTCCTGCATGTATACAGTCAGTCACACCTTAGCTGGCTGAGGCGCTCTGAGGATTTATTACTGTATAGAAATAGTCATTGGGTCTTCAACAGTTAATTATTGCCCGAGAACCCCCAAGCAGGTTAGTCTGACCCTGCAGGGCAGCGGAGGAGTGTTGACTCAGCTTCACTTTTTAAGACTGTAAAGTGTAGACAAACTCTACTAATGTAGTTGTGGTTCTACTGAGAGAGGAACCGTTGCAGCCGACTGGTTAGAGTCTGAATGAGTTGTTTTCTGTTTGAGAATGGAATTATTGGCCCTGAGAGGTTTGGAAGAACAATTTGAAAGTGTCTTTGGTCATCTTTAGTACCACAGAGATGTTAAATGAAGAGTAAAACTTGTTCAGGATCAGTCAGGCAGTCTGTTGTCCTTCTATTATCTCACAGTGTTTCCTCTTCCTCTCCTCTCCTACCTCTTCCTCTCCTCCAGCCCTGCTGACAATGTTCCCTCTCTCTTTGATGCTGAGGTAGACCTGAGCTCCACATATTTTTTTTTTTGCCTCAGCAACCAGATCCCTCTGAGAGAAGCCGAGCCGTCGCTTCACATGGTGTCGGGTCTCGGCCATATTGAATCCGAATGGGAACGGCAGTGTTGGTTTACGCTCCTTCCTTCAATAGCGGAGGGACAATGGGAGCGGGACAGGCGAGAGGCCCGGTCCTCCCTGGACACACAGAGGCGAGACAGTCAGAGCATTGAAGAGGATGAGGATCCATCAGAAACCAGCGCCGGCTAATGTGAAAGTCTCAGGTTCAGTGTCTGGAGAAAAGGCTCCTGGTTGGTAACAGTAGACAGGAAGCTTTGTGGACGCTGCAGCGTCTTTATGCAGCGGAACAAACTGCTGCAGTGTCGAGCTCCGCTGAGCCGACGTCTGACTGACCTGATTCTGACAAGTTCACCGAATTCACCGTTAGAAGTAGGACGATTAATGCACAGTGTTTGACTTGATCATTATTCGCTGTAGGCGTGTCATGATTCCTGAAAGTTAGAGTACTACACCAACACCAGAGATATTCCACGATCCTGTTACTCAGTGTGATCCTATGGTAAAAAACAAAATCACAAAAATGAATCCCATACACACATTAACCCCTTTATTATACACATTTACATTTATTTTGATTTAAATTACATTATTAATCCCAGATGATCCGCCTCAAACACAAAATGTATGTGTGTTCATGGAGCCCGGTCTCACTCTGAAGTCACTGGAATCTGGTGCTTGGGCAGTGACTTGGCGCGTCAGAAACCGAAGGAAAAATGCGTCCTTTAACATCGGCGGGATACACGGCTGGTTGCTGTTGTAGTATAATGGCACCAGGATGAGACCCAGCAGGACAAGGACACAAAGCATGATTAATAATTTCATGGTTATGTTTAGGAAACTCACATTAAGATTCGGGAGACTGTGGTCTTGGTTAAACTTTGTGCTAAAACAGCAGTTTGGTTTTTGTGTTTGCTGTGAACACACAGGCTCTGAGCTTGGATAAACATCAGCGTTGGGAAGACGGAAACGAGCAGAGAGGTGGTGACGACCTTTTCTTCTGCTGCCTTTTCCTGTAATTGTCCTCCATTGTTTAAAGACAGAAACTTCAGAGTGAACAAATGCAGGTTTGGAGGAGCAGCTGGTCACCTGCTGTCAGGGTGCAATGGCAGGAAATCCACCATAAAACACTCGCTCTGTGCTCAGCGGCGGCTCTGCTTAATGTCTCTCATCCCAGAGGACTTCGGACTGATTGGAAAAGCTTTTTTCCAGATGCTTTTTTTTTTTTGTTTTAAACAAGCCATTCATCCCGACAACAATGAGGTCATCCACTATTCTGGCTCTGCAAACAGGAATCCCTAAACAAAGTTCAGCTCCTTCATGTTTGGCTGCAGCGTTGTGTGTGTTCACTGGTGTGTGTGAACTATTATGGAAGGACATGAATGGGAGTTTGTGAATTGGACGGTGGCGGCCAAGTGACATCAGCTGGGAAGGCTTTGAAACAGTCGCCCAGCCTGGAAACTACCAGGAGGATGTTTAACTGTCTGAGTATTAACCAGGACAACAATTTCATTTTACTGCAGGCTGGGTAGTTTTCTCTCTCTTTATGTTCAGTTTTCTGTCCTGGTTTTTGTATCTTTGTCTGTTTTTAAGTGAGAGTGGCGCGGCTCACATCACAGCACTAACACGCTGACGATCTTCTTTGTTTGTCTTTTTAAAGTTTCTTTCCAAGTTTTTTTTTTTTTTTAATTCAATGCATCTAAGGCTTCTAGTGTGTTAGCATGCTAACATTTGTTGATCAGAACCCGATTATGTTCCAAAAACCAAGAAATATTGTAAGAGTGGATTTCTAGACTAAATGCACTCATAAAGAATTATTTATATATAATTTTTATTACAATATGTATGTGATATTTTCTCTGTCCATTCCAATAGACAGCAGCATGTAAGTGGAATATTTATTTTCATTAGCCATGTAAACAGTCTAGTAGTAATATTGTCTTTTTCGGAATGAGGGCAAAAACCAGAATGTTTTGCGCATGTTAACATAGTGACTGTTACCTACATTAGTACAAGGAGTACTGCAGGGCTCCAGCTGGGGTCCTCTTCTATTTGCTTACTTTTGGCTATATTATCAGCAAACATAACATCAGCTACCAGTTATGCAGATGACGCTCAATTTCTCACCTCATTGTCCCTGATAACTTTCTTATTAACTCCCTAGTCAGCTGCTTGGAAGGATGACTGGATGGCAGCGAATGTCCCTCAGTTGGATGGTCTTTGAGTACCTGAAGTCCATTCATTCATTCATTCATTCATTTTCTGTAACCACTTATCCTGTTGAGGGTCGTGAAGGGCTGGAGTCTATCCCAGCTGACACTAGTGAGAGGCAGGGTTCACCCTGGACAGGTCACCAGACTATCACAGGACTGACACATAGAGACAGACAACCATTCACACACATTCACACCTACGGACAATTTAGAGTCACCAGTTAACCTGCATGTCTTTGGACTGTGGGAGGAAGCTGGAGCACCTGGAGAAACACGGGAGCATGTACTCTCTGGAGAGAAGGGCTCCCCCAGCCTGGGTTTGAACCAGGGACCCTCTTGCTGTGAGGGTGCAGCATCATGCAGCCACAATAAAGAAGATTAAAAACCCAGGAGTAGGATGGTGAACCTAACTTTAAGCTATCGACAGCATCACAGAGGCTTCCTTTTTCAAACTCAGCAACATCTCCAGAATCAGAGGTTTTCTTTCCCAAACTTACTGAGAGAAACTCATGCATGGGTTTGTTATGATCTGGTTAAATATTACTGCAATTCTGCTCATGGGTCTCCCAACTCAAACAATCTATAGATTACACTCCAGAACTTGGCAGCATGAGTGCTAACCAGGACAGAAAGATCAGACCAGTCCTGTGAAACCCTTCTTTGGTTAGCTGTTGTTTTCAGAGAACAATTTAAAATCCTCCTCTTGGTTTACCCAGCACTGCCCTGTCTGGCTCCACAGTACATCTCAGACATGCTGTCTGTTTATAACCCCAGCAGATCTCTCTGGTTGCAAGGTGGAAATCTCCTCCATGTGCCTAGAACACTTTCGAAGCCTGCTGAGACAGGGTTTAGCATTTATGCATCTAAAGGTGTGAACAGTTTGCTTGCTGATCTTTGACTTGCTCCGACACTGAGCTCTTTTACAACCAAACTACAGACCTTCCTCTTTATGTTTCTTAAATGTATGTACGCATAGATGTTCCTGTTTATTTGCACATTTTTCATGTGAATGACTATGAACTGCTTTTATATGACCGCGCCGTACAAACACATCTGAATTATACTGAAGTGATTCATCAGATTTTCCTCCAAGATATGACAGGCCAGATTGCAACATTATTTGTCCATGGAGATATCTAAACCTGATTTGTAATCATTTACTGCTGTTAAAACACCTCACGTATCACACCTTGTGTGCCCTCGGTGTCCCTAATGTCTCACCAGCTCTGTCCTATTAATAGCTCACTGCTGAGTCCCGTTCAACAGTTAAAGGTTAACTCCTGCAGGAAAACAGTGACTAACATGTCGCCGCCCGCCCAACTCTCTGGAAATCTGGTGACACATTAAAGTCTTTCCTGGAGCAGGCGTTTACCCATAACCCCATGCTGTTGGCCCTGGGATTGCTGCGATAACAGTGTTTACCGCTGATGTCATGCAATGGGGAGACTCATTATTCATCACTGTGGTTGGTGGCCTGAGAGGCTGCATGATGACAGTTTAAATCATTGCCAGAGTTCATTATACAAACATCTGTTATCAGAAGGAGGGAATGTGGTATATGTGTTAAAAACAAAACAATCTTTTTAAATATAAAGCTAAAACTTTTTCTGTTTGCTTCTTCCAGTTATCATTGCAAAAACACACCTGTATAAAAAGGGTCGCAAAAGTTAAACAATCCTGTGAACCTCTGAAGACTTTAGAGAGATCAGGTTTTAATGGGCTTCATTTACGCATAAATATACATTTTTGCCCTGCACCTGATAAAGGTAAGGTACAATAACCTTTCCAACAGGGACATTTTTCAAAGTGGCACCATTATGTCAAAAGTGTTGTTGACTTTTTAGGACCAAAATATTAAAATCTAATGGATAGATTGCAATTAAATATGTTTATCACATTGCGTCTCCCAGAGGATGAACTTTTTAGAGCAAACTTTAAATTTTTTGGCTCTACAAGAAGTTAAATCATCAGGATGTATGTCCAACGAATTACATGGAGCTCTAGGAACTTTAGACTCTGACTTTGTTAGATACAGTTAGTATCTTTAGGTCATTTCTCGAGAACAGCAGCTATGTTGTTGCCATATTAAATTCGAGCAGGTTGCCATTACATGTGGTGTCCCCCAGGGTTCGATTGTGGAGCTTCTACTGTTCAACCAAATCATGCAATAGCTCCTTTGCAGTTATGTGACTTTTATGACACACAAAATTCAGATGGAGGGCAGGAAGTGATAAATCCATATACTGCGTGAATTGGAAAGGGAACTGACTACAGAAGGATTGGATGAACCTACAGGCATCTTCAGAAAATTTAAACTCAAGTTAAATGTGTTTAACAATCCTTTTGTTAAAGAAAGTTTGGGACTATTTAATCATATCATGCAGTTGCAAAACTTTGGTTTATGACAAACTCATTCCCATCAGCCAGCTGTACTTTGTGTTAAGTGCTAATTATCAAATGTTAGCCTGCTTACAACTTAACTAAGGTTGTGAACATACTTAAAATTATACCTGCTAAAATCAGTATGATAGCATTATTGTTGTGAGCATGTTAGCATGCTAGCGCTTAGCTCTCTAAAAGTCTTCCACGGGCGTTCCGGCTCAGTGAGCAGTTAGTTTTAGTTTCAGCCTGACTCACTGTTTTCTCTGCTGCCCTTCAAGGAGCAGATCATTCATATTTGTTCTTGGCTCTGTTCCCTCATTGTAGTGAAGATGGGGGAGGTTTGTCTTGGCACAGCAAGCTGCTGGTAACATTCAGCCAGGCAGCTCTCACCTGAGCTGCTGATCCAATCACCTGGCACCGTGCTGAAGGGAACAGGAAGTCAGTCAGACATCAGTACCAAGGTCACAACTCCCAACAGTGAGCCTTCTTCAGTTTACAAAGTACTGTGCTCCAGAGAGACACATGATACTTCACCATTTCAAACACGGCAGACTACAAAATAAAAGCTTGAAATTAAAACAGCAATTAAAACACATACTAGCTTTTGAGTCATTCCTGAAACAGTGTGCAGGAGCTGATAATTGTCTTTCAGTCATGGGTGGTGTGTAAAGCCTCCGTAAACTCAAGTTTGAACCCAAAACTGAGACAGGTTTACTCGAGGTCGAAAACAGCAAAAGCTAAAACCACACAGGTCAGAGATATGAGGCAAACTCAGCCAGTGGGGGATCAGGCCAGAGAGCAGGAGTCCAGCAGCCCGGCAGGATTTCAAAACAGGCAGAGAAAATGACCGAGCCACTAAAACAGAGGCACAACTGACGATCTGCCAGGGAACAAATGGAGGTGGGCCTGTGTATTTGCTACTGGGCTGATGGGGAGGTGTGAACAGGTGTGCAGGTGGACGGGGGGAGGTCAGGTGATGGGGGAATGGGGAGAGGAACACTGGGGTTACCGCAGGGCAGGTGTGAGTGGCAGGATCTGAACAGAGAGGAGAGTTGAAACATGGCAGGAGGGACAAGCAGGAAAATGTGAGATAAAGAATCAGCTGACATCTATGTGATCAGCCGAGTGGTACCTAACGTGCGATCCACAACGTTTTTTTGTTTGTTTGGATGAGACCATTTTCAACATTCTTTGTGACCAAGTCTGCAAATAACTGGTTATTAAATTAACTGAGTCCTGAGGATGGAAAGTTCCAGGTAATTAAAGAAATAATACTGACAAGACCAAAGCAAAGAGTGGACGAAAAAATAAATATAGTTTGTGTTGTAAATGTTTATTTTTGCATCCAAACCTAGAGGGTCCAGACTGCTTTACGGCATACGTCATATCCCTCTCCTCTCTTTAGAGTCGCGTAGCCGAACCGAGGTGAACAAAGTTAGATGTGGTTGTCATGGCTGAAGCGACAAAGAAAAGGAAGAAGGTGAAGGTGTTGTCTGAGGAGACAAAGAGAAGAAAATGAGAGAGCAAGAACAAGGATTAATATTGGCCCGGCTTTTACACGCTGGGTTTTCTGAGTTTCGAAAATGAATAAATAAATAAAGCCTAATCATGTATGTACAAAATGCTATAAGGCTACTTTCCCTGTTCTGAAGACATGATGATGATCGAGCATTACACGACCAGCTTCAGGAAGTTCAGTGCACGTGCAGAAAGATTTTTGCGACAGACAATACTGTCTTTTCGTCTATAGGGGAACCTGTGAGGTAAAAAGTGCAATCCTCCATTGTGTTGCTTCAAAGTCCACTGACCAAGCTGCGATTTATGACGACTTGGGACGAGCACGTGCTTTCCTTTTGCAGCAGCTCAGGACACGGACCTTAACTTAACTGCTCGCCGCAAACCCCCCAGCATCGGGTGTCACAGCGGGCTGGTTGCCAGCAACAGCGCCAGATCAGCTCACCTGTTAGCATTAGCGGCCGGAGTCGGGCCTGTCTGGTTCCCTGGAGCTGGCTGGATTAGGGTTGCTGCGCCAGCTGACTGGAGGTCAGTGGTGCATAGTGAAGCAGAGGATGCACTATGATTTGAGTCTCTAGGTAACATTAGCTACATAAACGTGAACATAGAGTCGCAGCCATGAGCCTTTGGCTTCGGTTAGCAGGGGCCAAACTGTTAGCAGCATTTTTCTGTGTGAAATGTTTTATTTTGACTCTCATTCAGACTTTCTTTTTGATAAGTCTTCCTGTTTTGGGTTGCTTTGCGGTGTGGGCAGTTGTTGCCAATGCTTCAATAGCAACTTTGTCTGCAGGATTCTTCACCATCTGACAGGATGTGCACACACATCTGTATTTGTAGAGCAGCCAGTAGGAACACCTCTGTGGAATGAACTGTGACCGGTCAAAGTCTCCTGTCATCGGCTAGATTTTCTAAAGTCTGAAAACAGAGCCAAGAGGAGGTGCTGATGTCTGCTGCTCTCTCAGTCCACTTGAATTACAATATGCTCAAAGGTTATAATGGGATTTTTTCCCATTCACGCCAAAATAAACCTGCCTACGCCAGCTTTACACTTCCTCAGGAATATTCTAGTTTTATATATCAGATAATAAATTGTGTTTTCTTTACTTGAGTCAGATTCATCAACATTACAGAGTAGATTAGTGGGACACTTCCTGGTTTAAAGTCGGGTCTCGGAGGGCAGGTTTCCTGTCTGGATGTTTCACTGTCAGCTGCTGATGAAGTAGCAGCATGTCTTGGAAAGTAACTCATCATGTGCAATGAGGTCATGTGGTTCCTCTGCCAAGTCAGCAGTCAGACGTTTCTGCCTCGTCCTTGCCGTGAAATGCAGTTCGGCGATGAGATCAGAGGTTACATAACCCAATCATCACTCGATCTCCTCTGTGAAGTGAGATGACACGACGGCTCGTCGCCAGCGCTGTGACAATACAGGGCAGTGTGTGCTGACAGAGAGAGGAAACCCCCTCCTCCTCTTCATCTCAGCCTGTAAACACTAATCCTCTCTGTCTCTCCATTCACCTCTCCCGCCTCGCTGTCCTGCTCTCTGTCTATTTTTGTAACCGGTATTCAACCAGTGCTGTTTTATCGAGGGCCAACACCCTGCTGACGAACCCTGCGTTCCCTTTTTATTCCTTTTTAAGGCCGTGTTGTCTTGTTTCTGTGCTCCATGACACGACTATCTGCATTTCTATTTACCTTCAGCCTACATGTTTGGTGTCTTTGGAAACTTTAAGACTCTGATTAAATGTTCTGCTGGTATAAAATATGATTGCAGTGAAGGATGCAACAATTCATCCAGAGTACAATTTCCCAAAAAACTTTTTTCATGCAACTTCTGTTTCTCATGCTTTTAGCAACATGAATGCACCAGAGCTGCATTCACTGAATATTTTGGCCACTCAGACACTAGAAAAGTTTGCACATTTTCTCGTCATTTTAGTGCGAAAATATCTGCATTTACTGGTCGCCTTCATACAACTGTGAGCTGTGAGTGTAAACACAATGATTAATAGCTTCTGTCATGGAGTCAAGAAAAAGCTTGAGTCTTTACAAGGTTTGTAGATGTTAATGTTACAGGCCTCACGTCTGGTGTGGCCAGTAGCAGGTGTGGTGTCCTGTTTTATACAGGAAAAGCAGAGACGTGAGACAATGGTTGAAGTAGTTCAGCAGGCTGTTCTCTGTCTTTAATAAACAGTTCATAAATCTCTCACTTTTCTCATCTCATTCCAATAAACTATTCAGTCAAATACACAATTTAACAAACCATGTCTGTCCGTTCACAGTTCACAATAAATCATTATTCAACCAAAAATCACAATCACACAGCATCTACATAACCACACAGGTCAATAAAGTAAAGTGCTGGGATGAACATAACTAATTATGAATGCACCAATCTGCCTTTACACAGAAAATGCTTTAGTTACCAGTTACTGTAGTAAGTTCTCAGTGTGCACTGTTACTCACACTCCATTACTGCTGCGCATTAGCTGCAGAATATATTTAACCAGTAGCTTTAACACTGTAATTAGCCTACTTCACCGTTTCATGCTTTAGAAACACATATGAAATATAAACACAGCACAGTAATAACAGAAAACGGTTTGACCATGCAAAATTACCAACGTTTTATCTCAACATATTTACAGCTTTAACATTGCATTATCTGAATGAGCGACAGAAACATTTCAATAACTACATAAACTCATTACTTCCGCTCATTTGACTGTGTTTTACCTCATATAATTTCACTCAAACTTTATTTAACCATGTGAAGCAAAGTATATATGCCGAGGAGCCGCAAGACAAAGAAAAACAAAATCTTAACGGAGGCTGCTTTCGCTGTTTACACCGGAGCCGCCATTATGATCGGCAGGAAACTTTCTAAAAGTTTCTAACATGTCCAAAACTAATACTTTTCACATACAACTTCGCCAAAACAACATCAGAAAGGTTTTAAAAGTCCTTCAAAGTGTTCTGTGATGAGATAACACACATTACTAACCTGTTTTATACAGGAAAAGCAGAGACGTGAGACAATGGTTGAAGTAGTTCAGCAGGCTATTCTGTCTGGGGAACGGAAGCCTCGCAGCCCTACTACAACTAGCGCTCACCCAGGTAGACACTCCCCCTTGTGGCAGAATTCAGGTACTGCACCTTTTATGGCGTTACAAAAACACATTGCAAAATGAACTAAATTTGGCCTTCTTCACACATAAACACATAAAATATCCTTATAATTGTGACCATACATTTGTAGGTGTCACACACTCCCAACAAAAAAAGAAAATGGCTCCTGGCATTTTACCTTTAAATATTCCACAGTACTTAACACGACCAAAATTCACAACCAAATCTCAAAATACTTCTCTAACATTTCCTAACATGTGTAGACAGGCTTTGCCTGCACTACTGGCAAGGTGTAGGTGTTTGACCAATATGGCGATGGAATGTGGTAGGACAATGGCATAGGGTATGGTGTGAAGGGGTGTGGTTGGATGCCCCAAAGTGCCATGTTCGGTGCTTCAAAAACTCCTACACAACTGACAGACGGATGTGTCTGAATAGAGGGTTGGCCTAGCGTATTGTATGTGAACAGTGTTGCTGGCCGCCTATCTCGTGTGGACCTTCTGAATGTCTGTTCATCAGTGTCGGGGATCAGGCCAGGGACAGCTGGTCTCTCCTCTGGATGAGGTCGCTCAGGTTCACCTCCATTCCTGGGCGGTGGGTTGGTGGCATCTGGCTCCTCGACTTGTAGGTGTTCCTCCTCTTCACTCCCACTGTTCAGCTCACTGTTCAGCGTAACACATAGTAGGAGCTTTCATCATCATCAGAACTGATCTCACAGTGCAGTTGTGGTTCTGTGTCTTTGTGAGCTGTTTTTGGTCGTTTCCTCCTCTCTGATGATGGTTTAGTTCCCTTTCCAGCTGCAGGTAGGTCAATAGGTAGATCAGTGACGAGATGTAACAGGTTACGGTGCAAGACACGTGATTTGCTCCCATCCATCTCTGAGACCACTTTGTAGACTGGATTGTCACCGATCTGTTCTTTCACCACATAGATGGTGTTCTCCCAGTAAGACCTCAACTTTCCAGGACCACCTCGCTCACTCAAGTTTCGCACCAGCACTCTATCTCCCTGCTGTAGCACGACTCCTCTTGTGTGTGGTCATAATATTTCTTCCACGAGCACCTGACTTTTTGCTGTTTTCAGACGCAATCCTATAAGCTTCAGTCATGCGTTCGGCCCATTTCTCAGCATAGCCTCGTGCTGTCTGTGGTTCCTCATTGGTGGACATTCTGAATAGCAGGTCAATGGGCAAACGTGGGTGTCGGCCAAAAAGAAGGAAGAAAGGTGAATACCCAGTTGATTCATGGCGTGTCGAGTTATGCATGGACAATCTGAGGTAGGTAGTCCTTCCACCTTTCCTTCTTTTCCTCACTCAGGGTTCGCAGCATCTGCAATACTGTCCGGTTAATCGTTCAGCTGGGTTTCCCTGGGGATGATAAGGCGTTGTTCGGGAGTGTCCCACTCCGCTCAGTTGCTGCAGTGTCCGAAAGAGTTCATTTTCGAACTCGCGCCCTTGATCGTGGTGCAACTTAGAGGGTAGCCAAATCTGGGGATGTAGTCATTGAAAATCCTCTCCGCTGCTGTTTTCCCAGACTTATTGCGGGTTGGGTAGGCCTGTGCATACCTAGTAAAGTGGTCTACCACTACTAGGATGTATTGATACCCTCCTTTGCTTGGCTCCAAGTGCAGGTAGTCAATGGAAACGAGCTCCATTGGCGAGCTGGTGGTTATGCTGGACATTGGGCTCGTATGTGTGTCACTGGCTTCTTTTGTTTTATACATGGACACTGTCTGGTGACATAAGCTTCAATCTCTCGCCTCATGTAGGGCCAGTAGAATCTTTGCCTTGCTAGGCTGAGGGACTCTTTCAGTCCCTACATGGCCCATGTCATCATGGAGGTGCTTGAGGGCCAAGGACTTAAAACTGGCAGGTAAGACTAGCTGGTGTCTCTCTGCTGTCTTTCGGTAAAGAACCCCATCTTTGACGTGAAACTTTGTCCACTCATGCATCATCTTCTTGACAGTGCCTCTCATGCCACGTTTTAATTCATCTGTTGGTGTTTTTTTGTCTCTTCATGTTGAGAATTACACTGATTTCTGGATCTGTTCTCTGAGCATTTGCAGATCAGCCAGATCAATGGGTGGCAGGACTTCCCTGCTGCTTGGTTCCAGCCGCTCGCCCTGTGTCAGAGCCATTGCAGCGACCCAGGCTACATCTCCACGCTTGCCTGCTCCACAGCCTTCCCAAGTGGCAGCAACAGCCTCTTTGGGGAGCTGCTTTGTGCACTCTGTGACATATGTGGCAATGTCGAGGGGACATCTTGACAGAGTGTCGGCATCAACATTGATTTTGCCGGGCCGGTACCGTATGTCAAATCTGAAATCTGACAGCTCTCCCACCCACCTGAAACCAACTGCATTCAACTTTGCAGTGCTCATGACATACGTCAAGGGATTATTGTCTGTATAGATGGTAAAATGTGGGCGTAAAACAAGTAATCCCTGAACTTCTCGCACACAGCCCACTTAAGGGCGAGAAACTCTAGTTTGCCAGAGTGTAGCCTGTAGTTTCTTTCAGCTGGGGTGAGGGTTCTCGAGCCATAGCCGATTACTCTGAGCATTCCATTCTGGCTCTGGTACAGGACAGCTCCAAGTCCCTTATCGGAGGCATCTGTATGGAGCACGAAAGGGAGCTCAAAATCCGGGTAGGCGAGAACAGGGGGATTTGTCAGCATGTCAATCAATTTACACAGTGCCTCCCGTTGTTTCTCAGTCCATTCGACTGGTGTCCGGACGGTAACTGTGCACCTTTCCCTTTTGTCTCCCTTGCTTTCCCTGAGACTGCTCATCTTTGTTTCTTTTTGGTTGCAAGAGCTCATAGATTGGTGTTGCCATTCTGGAGAAATCTTGGATATAGGAGCGGTAGTAGCCCAAAAAGCCCACAATCCTCCTCACATCTCCAACGGTGGCAGGTGACTCATTTTTCAGGGAGTAGACTGCTTCCAGATCTTTGGGATCAATGCGCACGCCCTCAGCTGAGACCAAACGTCCCACATACCTCACTTCTCGTTTGAACAGGTCACATTTTGTGGGTCGGAGTTTGACTCCGTGGTTCTGAAGGGCTCTCAGGACCTTTCTCATTCCTTCAACGTGGTCCTCAAATGTCTTGGCGTAGCACAGAATGTCATCCAAGTATGGAATGCAACACTCGTCTCGAAGGGGAGCAAGCATTTCTTCCATGCTGCGTTGAAATGCAGCAGGTGCATTGGTCAGCCCGAAGGGTATTCGCACCCACTCGTAAAGACCCCAGGGGTGATGAAAGCAGTTAGGTGGCGGGACCCCTCAGCGATGAACCCTTGGTGGTACGCCTTCCCTGGTCTAGAATGGAAAACCAACTGTACCCACCCAAGGTGTCTGTGAGGTCTTGAATTCTAGGCAGAGGATGGCGATCAGGAACAGTGCGCTGGTTCAAGAGTCGGTAATCGATACAGAGTCTGAGCGTCCCATCTTTCTTTCGTACACAGACCACTGGTGCTGAGTAAGGGACTTGGATTTCACAATCCATCCTCTGGCCAGGAGATCCTCAATGTACTCCTTCACTTCCCTGTAAAGGGGTTTGGGGATGGAAGTGTACGATTTTTGGACGGGAGTACTGTCTTTGAGGGTGATGGACATTTCCAGGCTGGGTATACACCCCATATCATCATCATCTCGTGCAAATGCTCCAGACTCTTGTCGTAACATTTCTTTAACAACTTTCTGCTGATCCTCACTTAGGTGAGTAACATCGACAGGTGGGTCCCACTGCTGTACCACATTACCCCCTTTGTCCTGCTGAGCTTCAGGTATATCATCCCTATCAACTTTCTGGACAACACTTGTGTTTGTTGGGTTCAGTTCATCAGTCTCTACGATCCTGGAAATTGGCTCAATGCTCCCAAGAGCAGTCTTGCAAGACAGAGTCACATCATGTTTGGTGTGGTTGCCAATGGGGACTCTCACATAAGGACTTTAGCCTGACAGACCTGTAGGAGACTGTTGCCAACATCCAGCTGGTGTAACTGGGGGCTGCTCTCACAGGGTTCGAAGAGCATAAGTGGGTTGGAGATGTCAAGTGTGGATGGGATTTTACACTTAACATATCTCACCTGGCCAGCTGGAATGATCACATCGTGGAATCCCACTTTCAGCACACCTTGACTGACACTGTGATCACTGGTGAGCTTTGTCTGGATGAAGTTGACCAATGCGGTGCTTTGTCTTCCTGGAGATTCATGGCACCCCGAAGCAGACTCACAATGGTTGGTATGAGGTTTGCATTCTCATTTGGCCCCAAGATCAGCTGTTCGATAACATTGAAACCAATCAGGGGAGGTCCATGGGTACACTGCTCACCAGGAAGGGGACTTGTATTGATAGGTTGGGGTCACTGTTATCTGGGAGAGTCACCATTGCTCCCACCCAACCATCATATGGTAGGGATTGACCATTAACAGCCAGTACATTGAGAGCCTGTTGTCCTATGAGTTCAGCCAGTGGCCGCACCTTGTGGTCGGGGAGGTAAGTCTTTACCCACTGGCGCTCAAGGATACTCACTTGGGCTCCACTGTCCAATATACAATCCACTGCATAGCTGTTAATGTAGCACTTGACCTTACATTTCCTCCCCACCAACTGAGCTACTTTTTCTTTAGCTTCAGCCTCTGTGTTAGTGAGTGAGGGAGTCACACAGTTAGCTTTGACATAGGCCATCTCGTCTGTATGTAACTCTGACTTAGTAGGGCACTGCTCTGTCCTCCTGTTTAGGGAGTGAGCATTAGCAGATGACTGGGTGGTGTTTTCACCTTGGCCCCGTTTGAGACATCCTACTGCCCTGTGACCGGTCTGTCCACATGCGAAGCAATGGTTGCACGAGCTAGCGCCTTTCTTGACACACTCAGAGCAGCCATATTGTTTTGAATTTGGTTTGGGCGTTCGCTTGGTTTGGGTGCACTGACAAGGTTGTTGGTGTTCTGGGCTCTTAATGGCTGAGAGCGACTCTACCACTTTAGTCAGAGCATCCAATTTTGCACTCAGCTCTTCCATTGCTTTATTTTTCTTTGCCTTGTTGTCAGGTGATTTTTCACTGTCTTTGTCAGGCTCTAGCTGTGCAATGTGGGCATGGGTTACCTTTTGCCGGGGACAATGTCCAAGTCTTCTTTGTCTCTCACTCTCCTCGCTAGACACTTTGTTGACTTGTCTTATTAACGCTTCATCTGAGACAGTGTAATCTGACAGGAGAGGCTTCAGTTCATTACGAATGTCACTGTATTTGGGAGAAGCCCCTGGTGAATGGTACGTAGAAACACATTCTGGATTGTGCGGGGCTCATACTCAATGTCCATGTTATCCTGTCTGGATGCAAATATGACTTTCTGTTTCAGTCCTATCATTCTGTATAAGAACTGCTGTGGGTTCTCATGTTCATATTGCTTGGTGCTCATCAACTCCTGAAACAACTCACTGCCACTCTTTTCACTCAGATGTGAACGCAGGAAACTTTTAAGCTCAGGAAGGGTCAAGTCATCCTTGTTGATAAGCATGTCCTTAAACTGTCCTGGTTTAATAATGCGGAGCACACCTTGGATGATCTCTCCCTCTGCATAGTTCACTTTGAGTCCCTCATCAATCTGCTTGCATAGTCCATGGTAGGTGATGTCTGATGTATTGTCCCCAACCTGACCCCCGTATACTTTAAACTCTCTTCGCTGGAGGAATGGGAGGTCTCTTAAGGAGACAATATTATCAGGCATGTAGTGTTTTTAAATCTGCTGTGGACTGACTCTTGCCTTTACTCACAGGTCTGGTGTCTGATGGCTGTGTAGCAGTGAAGGTAGGTGTAGGTTGTACTGGTGGTGTCTTAAACTCAGCTAACTTCCTACCCAGAGCTTCATAGTTAGCCATTAGCTTTTCATACTCAACTGCTTGTGGGTCAGTGGACTCGACAGGAAATGTGTCTGCAACATTATTCTCTACTCTTGTCTGTTTGGCTGCTACAGTGGGTGTGGATGTTGACGTCAATGTAACAACTTCCTCCTCTGACACTGTAGGCAGACTGACTTCACTAACACGACTGGAAATGAGCTGAGTAATAGCATCTCCCAAAGACAACAAGTGGGAAAACCCCTGGTCTTCTAAATCAAGCAAGGTTTTACAATTCAAGTAAGAGTATATATAATCAAAACAACTTTCCTCATCACCCTGAGTTGCAGCTGAATGATCAAGGTCTGGCACTGGTGCGATGGTCTCAACAATCTGAAAAAGTTCCTCCGCGGTCAGTGCATGGAGACTCTTCTTTATTTTCCAGGTCAGCTCTTTTCGTTCAACGTCCTCCATATTGTCTCTTGATCAGCAAGATTTCACAGTCCAGTCACCTCGAGCGAACTGCACGGCACTCCTCCAGCTAGGGTCCCCCCTCGGCAATCTGTGGTCCCGAAGCTGCCTCAGTCGCCTGGCTGCTGCCCCACCGGCTGGTCCTGCGACGTCTGCCTTGGGTTCGTGGATTAACGGATCAGCATCACCCCTCGTCAGATGCTGATCCCAGCGGTGCCTCCAAATTTCTGTTACAGGCCTCACGTCTGGTGTGGCCAGTAGCAGGTGTGGTGTCCTGTTTTATACAGGAAAAGCAGAGACGTGAGACAATGGTTGAAGTAGTTCAGCAGGCTGTTCTCTGTCTTTAATAAACAGTTCATAAATCTCTCACTTTTCTCATCTCATTCCAATAAACTATTCAGTCAAATACACAATTTAACAAACCATGTCTGTCCGTTCACAGTTCACAATAAATCATTATTCAACCAAAAATCACAATCACACAGCATCTACATAACCACACAGGTCAATAAAGTAAAGTGCTGGGATGAACATAACTAATTATGAATGCACCAATCTGCCTTTACACAGAAAATGCTTTAGTTACCAGTTACTGTAGTAAGTTCTCAGTGTGCACTGTTACTCACACTCCATTACTGCTGCGCATTAGCTGCAGAATATATTTAACCAGTAGCTTTAACACTGTAATTAGCCTACTTCACCGTTCATGCTTTAGAAACACATATGAAATATAAACACAGCACAGTAATAAGAAAACGGTTTGACCATGCAAAATTACCAACGTTTTATCTCAACATATTTACAGCTTTAACATTGCATTATTTGAATGAGCGACAGAAAACATTTCAATAACTACATAAACTCATTACTTCCGCTCATTTGACTGTGTTTTACCTCATATAATTTCACTCAAACTTTATTTAACCATGTGAAGCAAAGTATATATGCCGAGGAGCCGCAAGACAAAGAAAAACAAAATCTTAACGGAGGGCTGCTTTCGCTGTTTACACCGGAGCCGCATTATGATCGGCAGGAAACTTTCTAAAAGTTTCTAACATGTCCAAAACTAATACTTTTCACATACAACTTCGCCAAAACAACATCAGAAAGGTTTTAAAAGTCCTTCAAAGTGTTCTGTGATGAGATAACACACATTACTAACCTGTTTTATACAGGAAAAGCAGAGACGTGAGACAATGGTTGAAGTAGTTCAGCAGGCTATTCTCTGTCTGGGGAACGGAAGCCTCGCAGCCCTACTACAACTAGCGCTCACCCAGGTAGACACTCCCCCTTGTGGCAGAATTCAGGTACTGCACCTTTTATGGCGTTACAAAAACACTTTGCAAAATGAACTAAATTTGGCCTTCTTCACACATAAACACATAAAATATCCTTATAATTGTGACCATACATTTGTAGGTGTCACATTAAGAGCAGTCTGACATTTAAAAAATCCTCTTATTACTTTGTCTTAATGAGAGTCACAGATAGGTTAGTCTCGCTCACCAGACCTTCCTCAAGAAAAGAAATGTCTGGCTGTGCCGACTCTCGCTTTGAGATTGGAGAAAAAACGCCCCAGCTTTTTTTATTTCTTTCAACCAATCGTTCTGGGCGGTGCCACAGCAACGGTGCGCTTGCAAAAATATTGCCGGGGGGAAACAGGTTTTGGTGTAAAATCCCCACAACCATGGCAGAAAAATGGCTACATCCCCACAAGATCAAACACTGCAAAAGTTAGTAAAGGACGTGTTGAAAACTGCTACACAACCGGAGGTGGTAGGGCGGGACTTCAGTGGGTGGCTCGTTCCGCCCGATGAGAGGCTGATCTATGCAGCGAACTTCCACCCACTCAGACTACAGATAGGTCCACGACGTGTTTAGCTCAGCTGAGCACGGAGACAGAAAAAAATCCACTTTGACCAGATATCTCTGTATACACCGACACATTCTCACGCCCAGCTCATCAAATATCAACACTTGGTCAGCAGCCATACACATCAAAATATGGCGCGTTAGGTTCCCTCCTGTGTCAGTTTGGGACGTTCAATGTCTGCTTGTTGCAAACATCGTCTCTTTTCAAAATAAACTTATAGGTGCTGCATCGTAGGCAACTGGACTTGCTTGTGTTTCTCGAAGATGTTTCGCCTCTCATCCAAGAAGCTTCTTCAGTTCTTCAGAACTTCTTCAAACGTCTTCAAGAAATGCAAGCAAGTTGCCTGCAACATAGCACTTATGATTACCACGACCTGGATGACTGAGAATCTTCACCGACAAAATAAACATGTGTTTTCACAGGAAAGGAACAGTTTCTGTTTGTAACATGCACACAGTCTTTTTCAAAATAAACTAGGTAGGTGGAAAACTTCCTGTGAGTCAGGCGACAAAAACATGTGGTTAGGTTTAGAAAAAACATCATGGTTTGGTTTAAAATAATTTACTGACATCATGTGACATTCGTCATAGACATGGTTTGCTACACACGCTAGCAGACTGCATCACTATTTAAACAACGTGACTGACTTAATGTCCAGAGTTTGTTTGACCCATCCACTTCACCTCCCGTCTGCCCTGTGTGTGCCCTCGCTCTCTGTTCTGTGGTGGTCCACACATCCACACTGGAAACAGAAGCCCCTTTAACAGTGCTTGTTCAAGAAGGAAGGCGGGACTGTCACGCTGTCATGCCGCCTCGCCGTGCTGTTTATAAGGTACAATCACAGGAGGTAGTAACAACACCACTGATGTATAAACAGGACCGTCAGGGTTTTAATGTGATGTTCTCTTTCCTGTTTTATTTTGAAAAAAGTGTCCTGTCAAGTTTCGTCGCCCTGATTGTGTGATTGTTTTCACCTGTGTCTCGTTATTTCCCCTGTCAGAGTGTATATCAGTGTGTGTCTTCCCTTTGTCCTCTGCTAGATGTCTTGTCCTTCCGGTGTTCTTCCAGTGTGTGTTCCGCATGAGATCGACCCTTTTGTCGTATTTAGACCAGTGAGTTTTTGCCTGTTGATTTGGTTCCGTCTGCCTGTGTGCACTGACCCGGACTGTATTAGAACAGCTGAACTTTGGATTTCGTCTCAGTTTGCATTTGTGGGTCCACCATTGTGTCTGATAAGGACAGGCAGCAGGTTGGGTGTGACGTTTTAATGACATGTTATGTGCACGACCCACCTCGGGAGT
Source organism: Epinephelus cyanopodus (assembly GCA_026686955.1). Lineage (NCBI taxonomy): Eukaryota > Metazoa > Chordata > Actinopteri > Perciformes > Serranidae > Epinephelus > Epinephelus cyanopodus. The sequence goes on along the minus strand of CM048916.1, from coordinate 2,928,369 downwards.
TTTAAAAAGTAGCTGTTAGCGGCTAACTCAAAGAAGAACAGCGGGTCAAAAATGTTGGCAAAGTAGGAAAACAATAAGGTCCAGGAGCTTCTTACCCTCACCCTGTCTAAAATCTTAAGTCATGATGCCATTTGGTTCTGTGTAAAAATGCAAAGGCAGCATAAAGAAGGGACTTCGTAGCAGCTCTATAGCGCCATCTGTGTGTAAGAAGGGCTACAGTAGTTTTATAAAAGGTCTGTTCTGGCAAAAAAAAAAAAAAGCCCAAAAAAATAATCTTTAAAAAATAAAAAATAAAAGGTCTGTTCTCAGTGACCTAAAACACAGTTTGGACGAAAGGTCAAAACATGGACAGAGCTACGTTTTCAAATAAACCTGTGTACATGTAAGTGCTGATGGTGAAAATCAGAAGCAAGATTGAAAACAGAGGAGGCATATTTTGAAGGAGCTCTGTTTGAGTTTTATTTTGGTAAAGTTTTCGTGTCAGCTCTCTCTCTGCCTTCTCCAATTAGAGCACTGAGTCATGGGGTTGCACAATAGCCGAGCTGCGTAATCACATAAAGCCGGCTTATCTGTCTCGCCAAGGGCACCCAGTGTACTCTGACCCACTGTGTGTGTGTGTGTGTGTGTGTGTGTGTGTGTGTGTGGGTGTGTGTGTGGGTGTGTGTGTGTGTGCGCAGAGATAAGCAGCCTGAGTGCAGATCCATTAGGAGGAAGTGAAATGGAGCGAAAAACAGGTTGTAGAGGAGCAACGGAGCAGGTAGACGATCAAATCAAATCACATCCACAGATACAAACAGCAGACACAGACACAGCGTCAGGAGGAACCCAGAAGAAGATGTAACTAGATCATTTACTGGAGTACAAGTATAAAATATACTTAAAAGTACCAAAAGTAAAAGTATTCATTACCGTGTATCGCTGCATGTTAATGTTCCCACAGCTCCTGCAGTAAACCTGAGCTCAGTGAATAAAATATCAACTACATCTCTCCATTCAAATCAGCTTTATCGACATGCTCACAATGGTAACACAAGAACAAAGAAGAAGAGGAAATGTTAAAGCTCCAGTGTCAGATTCAGGGAATCTACTGGCAGAAGTGGAATATAATATAATCAGTGTTTTCTTCAGTGTATAATCAGCTGAAAATAAGAAGCATTGTGTTTTTGTAACCTGAGAATGACACGTTTATATCTACACATGGAGCAGCACATCACCGTGCTGCACCGCCATGTTTCTACAGTAGCCCAGAGCAGACAAACCAAACCCTGGCTCTAGATAGAGACATTCACATTTTCACATCAGCCACTATAGTTTACAGTCCCTCCACGACAAGCAGCATTGGAGAAACAGATTTTTTTTTACATGCAACTTCTTTATTCTCTGTTTTTACTGGTTTACGTCACCCGGTCTGTTTGTTTCGACTCTCTGTAAAAACCTGCTGAACGTCTGGATCTTAAATTATCAGATTAAAAAGGTGAGCACACATTAGCAGGTGGTGGGTGAAGGGCATGTCTCTGACATGCTGAACACTGTTGGAGAAACTGTTTTGTGACATTAAACTGCCTTTTACTGGTTTAAATCCGCTGCTCTGTTTGTTCTGGAGAGGAGGAGACCTCTGTGGATAACTCAGCTCCTGGTAAAAACTTCCTGATCAATGAACACTGAAGGAATTCTGACAAGAAGAAGTTTCAGCTTGTTGCAATCTGCAGCCCTCTAGATGCCACATGGGCAGTAAATCTCTGAATCATCAGACATGTGGAGTTCGTTTCAGGACTCAGTGATGTACGAGTGTTTTATTGTTCATAAAACTCGTTGTGTTTGATGTTGGTGTTGATATTTTGGTTATATGGATGGTCAGCTGTGTTCAAAGGTTTATGAGCAGCAGCGAAAATAGATAAAGGAACAGGAACAATGCTACACACACACACACACACACGCCATAAAGATAACCGTATGCAAATAAACACAGAGAAGGACGATGCTGTTTCCATCCTGCCTGATTGTTTTAGACAGAATCACGATAGGTGGAGATATGCCCCCTTTCAGCTTGTTAGTATTGGACCTTTTTTCTGTTGACCTATTACGTCACAGACCAAACAATGGACAAACAAGTTAGCTACGGTTAGCTAGCAGCTAACTGCTACCATGGTGGACAACTTTACAGCTCTGTACATTTGGTCCGTCCAAAAAGTCACGGCTCTGGATGTAGCTAGTTGCTAGGCTAATCAGTGTAAAATGCCATAGGCTTGTGCTAATAATGTTAGCATGTTGTATTTGTGGGGAAAATGTGTCCAGATAAAGACAAGTGTTTGTCTGTGAATGCTGCGAGTTATAGTGAAGCTGATTTGTGTTTGTCTCTATTAAGCCATGTTTAATGCGTGTTTAATGTGTGTTCACTTTACAGCATTTCTGTTGCGCCGACTGGTGTTTTGGCGTCTTGACACAGACACACAGGTATAAATGCTCACAGTGACGCAGGCTCTGCATAGAGCTGACACACAAGTATAAATCTGCCTTTATAGATTATTAGACAGCTCAGTCACCAGAAGAAAATGTTGGCATTGTACGTTTCTGCAAACCACAGCTATGTTACATTTGTATGTTTCATATGTATCATATTAACATCTCTAAAGTGACGCATGTACGAGCTGACTTTGTCATCAGGAGGTGGAGGGGATGGTGGATGGTGGATGGTGTATGGCGAGACACCTATAGGCGAGACGTCTTCTAAGCTTAAGACCAAAAAACAAAACTGGTTGTGTCATTGTGACTGTTGTGACCTGTCACTGTTTTTCAAGCGAAACCAAAAGTGGCTTCCAGCTGAAACATGATTGATTGTGCCTTAACTGAACCACACATTAACCCCAGTGTGATTAAAATGTTTCAACATATCTGCTAATAATAATGTGCATATGTAACATATCTGAGGTTTTGCAGAGCGTACGATGCAGGCCCGTTCAGGCTGATTAGATGATGTCTGGGTTTGTGCCTGATGCTGGATCGATCCTTTATCTTTTTCTTTACCTGTTGGGTTCGTTGTGTAATATGATTTTATATACAAGTGTTCTGCTACTAAACAGTTCATGCAGCAGTGAAAAAGGCCTCGCACTAAAACACTGCAATGATATTTTAGTAAAACACAAAGTCACAGCTTTTTACTACTTAAAGAATATTTTGATATTTTAAAGACTCCTCTTTTCGTTCTGGACTGCACACTTTTGTCTTTTTTTCATGGCTGACACTTGTGAAATCTCCCTCATCTCTGATCATGAAGACATCTGACCTATGAGTTTGTCAGATACAATGTTTTGCAGCTGCACTGAAGGCCTCCGTGAGCCTGTTGGCTCAGATGAATCTTCAAAAGCAACAAACGCCCTCTTCTCCTGCTGCCTCGAAAGATGTTTACTGTCTCTAAACCATCGAGGAGAAACTCCCTCTAATATTCTACCATCCGCCTTTCAGCCGGCGCTCGGCGGCTTTGAACTTGCGGCGAGCTCAGTGTTTGATGTCAGCAGTCTGGAAGAAGCCTGAACCTGTGGTTGGGTTGTGGTTTGTCGGGACGTTACGTAAACTGTCATTATTTGCAGCTTCTTGCTCCGAGGGCCTCGGTTACATCATGGTTGAACTTTGCCGTGTGGCGCTGATGTTATTTTTGGCAAAGCGGCGTTGTGCACCTGAATAGAGAAAGGCTGGCGCCGCACTCAGGAGGAAGAAGAAGGAGGAGGAGGAGGATGAGGAGGAGGGTGAGGTGACAGGAACGTTCGCTTCAACCAGCGAGGCTGTTAAAGACTCCATGAAAGTTAAACGCTCCCCTGCTGATGAGTTTAGCAGTCGGTCCCTGTAGACGCTGTCGGAAAGAATGAAGAGCAACGGGGAAGGAAAAAGTCAAGACGTCCAGTTTGGAGCGAGACTCCTTCAGTGACTGCTTTTACAGATTATGATATTCTTTTGAACTGAAAAAACCCCAACCCGTACAGTCTTTTTTGGACTTCGTCTCCTGCCTCTTAAATCGTCTGCGGTCTGGAAACGTTTTCCTGAAGAGAGGAGCTGGCGAGGCTCCGAGCTGCTGGACGGCTCCACTCTGCCATCATCATCATCGTCATGTCAACTCGGTAACAAGGCCGATTCCCAGGCACGGATGTCCTCCCATCTGCTTTTTAAGCTTTCTTTCCTTTTTTTTTTAAAACATTTCTTTCTTCCAGGGAAATTCCGATCATTTCCCCTCCTGAGGCCGGAGCTGCTCCTTCCTCCGAACTGCAGGGTTTATTTGGAAATCGGGTTAGACTCGAAGACCTGTCCTCCCCATCCCCCCTTCAAACCTGGCAACCCCTCGACTCCCACACACACACACACACACACACACACACACACACACACACACACACACACACACACACACACAGAATCCCCATCATGGCTGCAGATGTGGCACATCTGGCTCCAGCAGTGAGTCATTATTCTTGGCTCTTCCCTCTCTCTTTCTCTCTTATTCTGATTCCATGGCAACTGACGGATGTTTGGCAGGAAGTCGTTGGCACTGAGCCGGGCCGAACGAGTAAGAGCTGTGGAGCTCAGGGAGAGAGAAAGAGAGGTTTTTTTTTTCTTTGTTAGAGAAACAGAAAGCAAAAAAAGTGTGTGTGACAGAGTGAGAGAGTTAAAGTGTGTAAACAAAAGAGCGGCGAGCGAGGCGAGATGGGCGGGGCCTCATCCTGGCGACGGTCCAGTCCAACCATAAAGCTCTGAGTCTGGATCAAGGCCTCTGGCAGAACAAAGCTGTGTGCCACAACGCCATCGCCGCCGCCGCCACCGCTCCCGCTTGGCAGCCGCCACGTTTTCCCAGCAGCCCTTGCCTTGGCAGCTGGCCGACCTTTCCCCAGGCCTGCAAAGAGGATTAGGACGGGGGGGGGGGGGGGGGGGGGGGGGGGGGGGGGGGTGAAGGAAAAAGAGAGCCTTGTTGTTTTTCTGCTGTCCCCTCACTTCGCCCTCAGTGACATCACCACCGCTCGACTCCAGATGCGAGGCGTCCAGAAGTGTTTTTCCCCGGGTTTATTTGACTTGGCCATCCATTTTATACACGTTGCCGCGGGTGCTGTATCTCGGGGTGCTTTGGGGGAAGGAGCGCCCAAAATGGCGCCTCCTGCAGTCTGCAGTGTTGACAAAGACATCGAGGGTCTAACGATAGAGGGTGGTATGTGCAGGTTACAGACGTCTGAGGAAACTTTACACAGAATTAAAATCCTTCTAACAGGAACTAATTTGAGGTTCGATTTATTTGTTTCAGATTGTAACCCCCCCGTGAGGCAAACATGTGATCCGTGACACGATTTTAATAAAAAGCTCAACATCCACAAAAACCAGGCTGCCTTTATTTATCTTGCGCCTTCTGTTAGATGTGCTCCGGCCACGTCCCACTGGTAGGAGGCCCCGGGGCCGACCCAGGACACTCTGGAGAGATTACATATCTCATCTGGCCTGGGAACACCTCGGGGTCCTCCAGGAGGAGCTGGGAAGCTTGCTGGGGAGACGGACGTCTGGAGTGCTTTGCTCAGACTGCTGCCCTGCGACCCGGCCCCGGATAAGAAGATGAAAATGGATGAACGGATGAAAAAAATGGAAACCTGCTGCATAAACCAGATGCTGTCTGTAGACACTGTAGTGACCCTGTACCAGACCCAAACTGTGCCTGAGATCACATACTTCCATTAGTACACTTCAGTATACACTATGTACACTAAGTATTCCTTGCGCGATGCACTTATTTCAACAGGGTAGTGTTCTCAAATTGTGCACTTCACTTTTGCTTCTGTTTTGTTTTGGCTATTTCATTTTTGGCCACCTCTATTTCTTCTTTCTCGTCTTCTTTTTAAACGATGGACTGCAAACACATGGTGAAGCATTAGCGCTAACGTTTGATCGCTATCTCCCCCCCACCACACATATAAACCAAACGTACACCCCAATGTCAGTGCTGATTAAAATGTGCAGCCGTAGCTATGAGCAAGTTAGCTAGCTAGCAAATGCTAATGTATGCTGGCAAGCCGTACCAAATCATTACAGACCCAACAAACTTTACTGACAGCTTCAATTCAACAACAGTTTTGGTGCACATGAACTAACAGGCTCCTTGTTGTCTCTGGCTGCCATGTCAAAAGTTGAGAAGTTGAGAAAGATGGCGAGCCCTGAGGGTGAGAAGTGTCCATCTTTCCCATGACCAACTTTTGTACCGTTGTGAGTGTGCCAGTATTACACTGCATTTTCCTGCTTTATTAAATTAAATTAAATTCCCTTGAGGTGTTCTTAAGATGTCACATCACGTCACGTGAGATGGATGTCCGTATAAAAGGACGTCAGTCCCAGAATTGGACGGACGACCCACAAGCATAATGCCTCTGACCACAGCTATCGTGGAGGCATAAAATAGTCCACACTAGCCCGACATCACAGTCTGACATAGCAGCTACTTTGTTATTCAAGTAAAATTGTTAGTTTAAGATCTGTTGTCTCTAAGTCGACCTACAGTCTTTTACACACTGATGCCGCTCTGTAGCTAGCATACTATTTTAGAAGATGACGTCCTTAATCCTAATCCTGTCTGCAAAGCACTGATTGAGAGAAAGTCATCAATGGACACAACACCAGACCTCTTTGAATCACTGAAAACATTCAGAGGTCTGGAACCAGGCTGGAAGCTTTTATCCTTCTTTGTCCAATCACCTTCTGTTCCCAGCATTATTGATTTAAATTTATGTGGAGGTCTATCAATAGATCGGTGAGTCATTTCCTGAGTCTGTATCTTTGTCGGGAGGTAGATGCTTCCATCAGATGGGGATGTGTTTCCAGGCAGGAGCGTTTACTGCACGGAGCGGCCCGGCTGACTCTGTGAAGAGGCTGCCAGCATGTAAATGAGATGGAGATGTTTGTTGTTGAAATGGTAAACAGACTGCTGTTGGTCCTGCGCCAAAACTCCTGCAGCTGGAAGAGAGGGAGAAGACGAAAGCAACAGCAGCATCCCGGTAAACAGGAAGCAGTTCATTACTGCTAATATCCTGACAATAAAGTTATGTGCTGATAAGTGAGGAGATAAAAGTGCATCGCCCAGCCTCTGTTTACCATCCACAGACAGGAGGGAAACACAACACATCTGCTGGGTGGGGGGTTTACCCAGAAGTCCCTGCAGTCACGACTGCAATGCTCTGCAGGCGAGTTCTGTCAGAGCAGCAGCCTCCTCCACCTGCTAAATACCTCAAGAAAACTACAAGTGATTGGACAAATACACTAAATTTATATAAACTAGACTAAAAGTCAAAAAGCTGCAGGACAGAAGCCACAGAAATCCTTACAGACTCAAGAAACAATAAATAAATCAACACCCTGATGATTTATCTCTTTCTTAGGGCTCATTTATTCTCCCTTTATGCACAAAAATAGATGCATCCATTTCAAACGTTGTTAATGTCACTGCCTCATACGTCCATGTGTCCTTTATGTTGCCATAAATACATCCAACAGATGGCACTTGAGAGCAGAGTCAAAAGTTTCACACAACAACAACAAAGGTGACCATGAATAGGATAGTGAGGTTGTACCTTCCAAGAGAGGCAGTGTGGTCTGTGTGGCCACTGAATACGTCCCCATGTGGATGGAGAATTCTTTTCCTTATTCGTTCTGCCGTTGCTTGAATAACCCTGTGTTGAGTTTTGATGAATATCTGCTTTTTAAATTTCAACCTCAATGTAACGTCTATCCAACACTGAATGGTTGACGTCAACCCAACGTTGGGTTCTGACCGAGATTCGATTTTGAATTTCAACCACAATGCAATGTCTGTCCAGTGTTGGAGGTTGATCTCGAGCCAACGTCGGGTTTTGACGTTGACCAGATTTTCATTTCCAACTAAAATGCAACGTCTGTTCAGCGTTAGAGTACAATGTCTTTCTGACGTCAAACTTTGGAAACATTAAGACGTCAGAGATTCAATCATGCCTTCCTTAATTTCCAACAGAAAACATTCCTTCATCAACAGAAGGAATCCACACGAGTTCACAGGATGATTTAATGCAATATTCAACAAGTTGAAACAGGCGAAGGATGTTGTGTTTACAGCCAGTCAAACCTCCTCATGAGTCACTGGACGTTTGTTCTGCTGTTAACAGTCAGTGAGGCATCAGTGCAGGAAGCTCCAGTCAGACCCACAGTGAAGGCAGGGGCCTCTTAATAATTGAGCAAATAGCTTTGTAGTATTATCTTTGATGTGTTAAAACGGGTTTAATTTTTAAACAGAGCGTTTGGTAAATGAAGCATCGCTGCCACAGAGAACAGGCTTTGATGATGTGGAACAGATGATGCATTCAGGGCAAAAAAATAAAACACATTCTCTGTTTTATCTCGCCTCAATCGGAGGCAACTGTCAGCGGTCCAGATAATTAAGAATTGGCCTGGAATTCAAACAGAGAAACAGATTAGCCTTCGCAGTCCCGGTGGGATCGACTCTAAACACGATGTTTAATGAAAAGCCATTTGAAATGGTATTTACAAGCTTTTGGCAATTAATGATGTCTGTCAGTACAGACGGAGGAGCTGCCAGACTGTTTCTCTTTACGTCTCACAGCGTCTGAAGCAGTTTTACCTCTTTAATGACACAAATCAGCCTGCAGCTGGTAAATATGGACAAAAATATGTGGACAGCAGTGGGACAAAGGACGTACACTGAACACTGTGGTCCTGACTTAAATATCTCAACAATTTCTGGACAGACTTTGTGACATTTGCTGTTAAGATTCATAATCCCCAGAGGATGAATCGTCATAATTTTGGTGGCCATTCCTGAATCGCCACCAACAGGACAAAGCATTCACTTGTTCACAAGACACATCAGAAACTAAATTCACAAATTGGATATAACATTTACCAATAACATTCAAACATGCTCTCATCCCAACTCATCAAATATTAACGCTTTGTCAGTGACGTTTCACGTCTACATATGCGGAAGGAACCCTTCTGTGTTTGTTGCTGATGTTCAGGGACGTTTCTGCTTGTTAGATGCATACAGTCTTTTTCAAACTAAATCGTATCATGCCACCACAAAAGGAGGCTCTTGGCGTTGGTGTCTCGCACTAAAAATCACAGACAAAGTATCTGACAAGTTCAGAATGACATTATTTGGACAACAAAAAAGCTATTTCAGGGTCTAAAGCAGTGGTTTTGAACTGGTCCAGCTATGAGGTCCAGATTTCTTCTTAGCCACTTGTTCGAGGTCCTCACAGTTAAATACAATCAGCATCACACTTGTGTTGGCCATGCCGTCGAGCTAATTTGCTATTTCTGTTAAGTAGCTGTCCGTTAGTCACTTGCACCACAGCAGGAAACAATACTTCACAATAGTGAGTCCGTACTGGAAATTGTGCGTCTCTTGCAAGTCGCTCGAGGTCCATTCAGAATGGACGTGCACCCCACAGTTCAGAATGGCAATCTGAAACTGGCTGAAAGGTGGAAGCTGGTTGATCCTACACTACGACTGGCTGATCTGCATTTGTGGTGGGACACGGCAAAGGTTCAGTTTTGTGGCTGCAGATTCCTGAAGGTTATCCAGATTCCTGGCAGATAGTGCATCCCAGTAAATGGGCACTTGAACTTACCGCAATCAAATGACAGTTCAAAATCATCCCGCTTTGCTTTATGGAGCTTTACTATAAGTTTCAGCTCATTTTATCCATGTGGTCACAACTTTACATATAGCATAGTTATCAGAGAGAAAAGCTGTGTAAAACGCACTGTGCACTACCTGCTCAGAAGCAAACAGCAGACACAGTTAGACTCCAGCGTGTGAACACAGTGGAGCATTAAGCAGCTAAAGACACAGATATTTCCTGCACGAGTTTGGTGGAGACCAAAACAGAGCTAAAAGAGAGAGAATGTTGGACTGACATTCATCAGATGGACACAAACACAGAGATGAATGAATCATTGTGACACTCTGTAACTGTTTGCTAATGGGTTCATCAGCTTAAAGCTTGAACTTGTTTTCCGAGGTTTGAGGAAGTCTTGACACCATTTAATGGGATCCTTAATCTGCATAACTCAGAAGCTCAATCAGATGTTCACAGAGCTGACGACCCCCAGCATGACAGCCAGGTGGGGTGTGGAGTCACCAGAAGTCCTCTTGGTGAAGTTGCTGATGAACGAAGTGAAGGATATTTCGGTCCCAGGCGCTCTGTGACTGTAAATGGTTAATCATTCCTGAAGCTCCAGTTTGACCTCAGCGTCACCTCCCAGCTCTGCCTTTTCCTGGGCTGATTTCCCATCGTGGAGACTTCCTCCCCCATGTGAAACTGCTAAGCTGAATAAACTGCCTGGGTCGACCCTGGAGACACGAGGCCAAGTCTGCAAATCTCCCATCTGAGAGGCCCACGGGGAAGCTATTTAAAGACCCCGCTGATCAGGCGAAACACACTCGGCTGATGGAGCTTCATTAGCTCGTAGCGTCTCGCATTCTGCGACCGGTTTACTGTCTGATACAGTCACAGAGATGTTGTGTTATAAGTAGGAAGGAGGTCACACAGCTTTTAAAGGTCCAGTGTGTGGGATTAAGGGGTTTATCAGCAGTATGGATACATGTGTTTTCTTTAGTGTGTAGTAACCTGAACATAAGAATCATTATGTTTCCATCACTTTAGAATGAGCGTTGAGTATTTCTTTATGGGAGCAAGTCCTGGTTTCTGGAGATCACCACGTTGCACCGTCATGTTTCTACAGTAGCCCAGAATGGACAGACCAAGCGCTTTAGATAAGGGCCACCTGCAGCCCTCCTGTAACGAGCAGCACTAAACACTTTAGCACACACAATAGCAGGAGCTGTGTGAGCTGCCTGTCTCTGAGAGGCCAAACACGCGTACATACATACATGTACTGTGTCTGTGCAGCAGTGTTTCAGATCGCTCCATGTTTCCTGTGTCTGTGATCAGTCAGTTGAAGACATTAAGTTTGTGATGTAACGCAGAGATCCTGAGCTCCAAATGTTAAACTAACACCTCCCGTCTGTGTTTTGTATGTACAGTGTTTGTGCCGAGTGAATGATGTGGGAAACGTCGTCCTCGCTGTCAGTTCATGTTTGTGTTTCCATTTGGGAAGTGAAATCACATGAAGGATTTCCCCCCTCCCCTCCTCGCTGTGGGAGGCAGCGACAGGAGGATCAGTCAGCTGACTGAGGGGATTTACGGGGGGTTAAATCTGCAGGTTGTAAAGGGTCATTAGGAGGAAGGCTTCAGAGACGACCAGCAGCCGTGACAAACTCAGTGATCTGTAGTATCACACTAAAATGCTCTATGCAGCATAAGTGTATTGAAAAGTTGACAAAAGAAATGATGGCTAAATAAATAAAGTTATATTACTAAAGTAATATTTTCATTCATCTGTTTGTGGCTTTGAAATTGGACTTATAAATGATTCTAATTTAAACTTGAATTTATTTAACAGTTGGGGAAATGTGGTCTTAGGCAGGATTTATACTTCTGCATCAAATGGACACCGTACCTACCGTGACCACTACATCAACAATGTGACATGGTACAGCTCTGCTGCTGATCTGTGAATGTCATTTTTGCAGTTATTTACAATGGGACATTTATATCTGCAGAGCTGGGGCCATAGATGTATATGGAACCCAAAGACCACATCCATTCAGTCCACTGGATGGTGTTTCTCCCGCTGGCCCTGCCCGTGAGTTCCCACTCACTCATAGACTTTATTTAATTATGTGGTGACATCACAGGTTTTTAATTGCTTTTCTTACAAATATAAAATCTCCATGGATCGAAGACTCAGATGTCTCTTTTATGATGGTCTTTGGGGAAAAATGCAATTTGTGCTGCAGAGGATTTTCTGCTGAAATACCTCAAGTGGCCACTGAGAAGAATTGGCCACGAGGCGAAGCTGCTTTCCTGCATTTCCTGGGGTAGCGATGACATGACCCGCCCTACTAATCCTTACTCTGCCTCTGATTGGCTTACCCTGGTATAACCAAATTCACTCCTCCTGCCTAAACTAAACAATCTAACCAACGAAGGCAGCGAGTGCTAGCCAATCAGAGGGAGAGTCGGGCAGGTCACGCCTTCACCATCCTAGGAAACACAAATTTGATTCCTGGGCGCTTTCTTCCATGGAATCTGCCGTGTTGTTTCCACAGTAGCCCAGAATGGACAAACCACTGCTTTTGGCCAGTGTAAATGGAAATAAATAATTGTTTTTGTTTTTTTTTGTTTTTGTTTTTGTTTTTTTTATTATTATTCTAATATTTATTCAATGTTGTGAGCCTAAAGCCTTTTCACCGAAAAAAAAAAAAAAAAAGTTTTAACATTTAGACGACTAAAATGTGCATCATGTGAAAAGTCTGGCTGTTTTGATGCTGAAGGTTTCCGACACCTGTCCTACATGCGGGGGAAGTTTCAGCTGGTTGCAATCTGCAACCTCACCACTAGATGCAACTAAATCGTACACACTAGACATTTAACAGATACATTTCTTCTTCCAACATTTACACACCATGCATTCCAGCAGCCACGCTAGCAGCTCTGTGACGTCAATGCTAACATTACAATGTTAGGCTGGTATAACGTTAGCATGTTACTGTAGCGTGTTAGCATTTTAACATTTGCACATTGGCACTAAACCTTTTTTTTGTTAGATTACTATTTCATTGGGTGTTTGTTGGGGAAGTGAAGAGCTGCAGGTTAAGATGCAGATATGAATGTGTCAAAGATTTAAACTTTGCTTAATTCTTATTTGGCACGAGGTCTTTACTTTGGAAGAAAATCCTTTAAAGTCAATATTTGGATGTGATGGTTCATAGCTCTGGGCTGTAGACAAAAGAGCTCAGAGAGTCCTCAGCACAAGACTCTGATGTAAACTCTGCGTAACTGCCATGTAAAATACACTGAGTTCTGCTGTGTTACAGTGTCTGTGATTGAGGAGAAGACTTTACGTAACCCTGCTGTATTTCTCTTCCTCTCTTCTCCCTCTCCTGCTGTAGATTTGCCTAAAACGCAGCCTATGTGTGAACGCCGTCCAGGATGCAAACAGCTCGGTGCTCCTGCACATTTGCCTGCAGCGTCGCTGGAAAAACAGGATGCATTGTTTGCCACTGCCTGCCTCTTCCCTCCTGCTTCCTCTCCCTTTCTGTTCATCTTTCCATCAGCTGACTGAGCGAGCGAGGCAGGCCGTGACACGATGCCGTGAAGCCTGACAGCAGAGAGACGAGTGGAGACGGGCCTCGGCCTCGTCGAGGTGAGCAGTGATACAGGCAGTGAGTAAGAGATGATGATGCTGACTCACTGCTGGCCAGACACCAACACTATCACACATCAGTCGGCTGCTTTGTTCCCTGAATCCATCGTCTCGGCATCCTTTGACTTTTATACCAAAGCCTCTCTACTGCTGGGACTGTCTTTTACCAGGCCTTAAAATGATTTACACTCAAAAGAGAGAAAACTTCGTAGTTTGTAGTTTTCATCTCTAAATATACAGCTCATACAAAGATTTATTTTGCTGCTCAAGCACAAAAACCAGACTGTAACCAGCTGTTTGTTTTAAAGGTCAATGGACTGAACAAGTGGCCGGACTGTGAGTGAATGTCACAATATACTGTACAGAAGCCTGCAAGGACAATATACATGCTATGATCCAGGTTTTTTTATTTGTCTTCTTATTGTTAGGATTTGTCTGTTGGGTTTTCTGTTTGTGTTCTTCCTTGTTTTTAAGCTGTTTCCTGTTTTATGTCGTAGATTGACTCCTCATGTGTCATGTCTGCTTTTATTTCCTGTCTTTGTGTGTCTCCCGCCTGATTAGTTCCACTCACCTGTTCTTACTCCCCCAATCAGCGCCTCCCCCTCATTTACCATCTGCACACCTGCCCTGCGTCAGCCTCATTAGTCCTTCCCTGCTCCTGAGTTTTTCCCAGCCAATCAGCTCCCTGCATGTTCCTCTGCCTCATCACCTTATTCCCCTCACCTGAGCTCCTCCGCCCTTTTCCTCCACCTACACTTCATCACCTCATCAGACTAGTTTGTATTTAAGTCCTGGTGTTCAGGTCAGTCTTGATTTGGTCGTGTGATGTTTAGTTGCTGTTTCCCTGGAATAACAGTGACCTTTTGAGCTGCTGTGGTCTGCTGTCTCCTGCGTCCACACCTCTTAACAATACTGTGACATGATTAAAACATTAGCAGCACTGCTGCACAATGCAAAAAACTAAAACGCAAAGCAAAACAAAGGATAAGAATTACTGCCTCATATTGCCTCCACCAACCAGCCATGTTTGTCCAGACTCATATGTAGTCAAACTAAAGTCAAACCATGACCATTAACGTTTCAAATATGAATGTTGCTACAAAGAACGTACAAATCCTAAAACGTGGATGCTTCACACACAGAAGATCTATACAATCAGCACAGTTTCAAGATTAGAGTCACCAATTCAGTATCTGACCAAATGTCTCCCCTTCTGTTCCTGAGATATGACGTTAAAACATGATGATGTCACAGTCAAGATGACCTTTGACCTTCATTGTTTTATCCTGTCAGACATTTGTGTGAAGTTTTGTCACGATTAGCGATGAATTCCTGAGTTATGGCCAAAAGCTATTTTCGAGGTCACACTGACCTTGAAATTTAACCACCAAAATAAATGGATGTTTGTGTCAATTTGAGGAAATTCCCTCAAGGCGTCTTTGAGATATCATCCTCATTAAAATGAGACAATGTAAGGTCACAGTGACCTTTAGGGCCATGATATACTTGACGCTTGATCGAACGTACGCGTACACAACGTGCCGTGTCTAGCTCAGACACGGCGCGTTGTGTACGTAGCACCATGCAGCCAAAATGCACAATACTGGCGGTCACCACTTGGGACAGACAACAGAAATATAAACCCAGAAACCGTGAAGAATCTCATGAGAAGAAGAAGAGTACGTTACAAGAAGAAGTGTAAGAATTGAAGAAGACTTGAAGAAGAATAGTAAAAGAATAGTAAATTAAACAAACATGGATGTCCTTGATGCGGAAGAGGAGATTGTAATTTTACTTCTGTTGCGGTCTGATCATCTGGTCGAGTCACTGTGTTCATTCTCACCAGCGCCTCTAGCAGTTATGTGAATATTGCATCTCGCGCACGCGTCGCGTTACCTCGCGTTGAGATGTGTGTTCGACACGTCAAATGAACGCAGATCACGCGTGGCAGCCATGATGCAGTCGAGTTTGCGTTGTTTGCGGCAAGTATATCACGGCCCTTACTTTTGACCACCAAAATCAAATCAATTTATCATCGAGTATAAGTGCACGTTTGTGCCAAATTTGAGAAAATTCTCTTTGGCCTCCTTGAGATATCACATTCCCGAGAGTGAGACGGATGCAAGGTCATAATGACCTTGACCTTTGGCCACCAAAATCTAACCAGCTCTTAGTTGAGACAAAGTGGACATTTGTGCCAAATTTGAGGAAATTCCCTCAAGGCGTTTTCAATATTGTGTTCACGAGACAGACAACCTGAAAACATAATGTCTCTGGCCATGGCTATCACTGGTGTGGAGGCCTTACAAAATATGAAAACAAGTTAATAAGGTTATTTTTTGATTATTATTAATTTATTAAAGTCTTGTCCTCTGAAAATAACATCAAAATCTGGCAGAGCAGTGAGATTATTTCTAACTGTTTCCAACTGAGATGAACTTGTTTCATTCTGGGCGTTAGAACAGTCGGCTGCGGAAAAATTATGAAAAAAAAAGTGATTTCAGGGGTAATTGTGCCTTTTGTCACTTTTGGGACTCCGTACACACTCTAGCTTGATGTTTCCTCAGATATTTACAGCAGGATAAACTCATGTGAGTGTGTCCTGTCGGCAGGATGCGAGCAGAGAGACGTGGATCTGGTTCTGCTGTATGTTCAGTGTGCAAGTGCCAGTTTGTCCTCAGCGCGCAGTAGCTCAGCTCAGCTGCAGCCTGGATGGAGAGAAGGGGATTTACAGTCTGCTTGGTAACAAGGGCTGAATTCTGTGATTGGCTGTTGGGGCTGTGACGTCAAAGCCCCGGAACAGAGCCTGGAATGCAACAGAGGGATTTATTGAAGGCAGCCGGGCAGCAGCTGATGATCCTGCAGACTGAACAGCTGAACAGCTTCAACACTTGTTGCTTTCAGTCTGCAGAGTTGTTGCTGTCTCACACCCCAAAATAACATTTTCACAAACTGTGTCAAATGTATTATTTTCATATTTGGTGTGTGCTGTTAATGGAGAGTGAGCAAATGTGAGGAGAGAAACAACAGTGAGGAAAAATATGTAGATATATGAGTCTGAGGTCACAGCACTAAAAAAACTAAAAAACTAAAAAGCACATTAAAGGTGCGTGTGTGTGTGTGTGTGTGTGTGTGTGCAGGCTGTCAGCTGAGCTCCCTGTTCAGGGTTTTGGTATTTATAAAACCTCTTTGGTTCCCTGTGCGCAGAGAGGAGCAGACAGCAGTAAGAGCTCTCACTCTGCCTCTAATTCCAGGGATCCAATCTGGTGTTACAGTTTGGCAGTAAAGCCTGTTTTATTTAGGTGAAACCAGTACGACTCTTTCAAGTGTTTCACTGCCAGTGTTTCCTTTTTCACATTTATTTTCAGAGTCAAGGTTTATTTCTGATGCCAACATTTAAACTCACAGTCCTGACTCCATTACAAATTGTTATTATTATATTTTATGTAATATTTGGCGAGAGCTCCTGCCTCAAGTATCTCAGGGTCTTGTTCACGAGTGAGGGTAGAATAAAGCGTTAGATGGATCATTAGTAGGCAGAACACAGACCCAGACGGCGTCAAATCTGGACCCCGACCTGTAACTTACAAATGACTGAGAACTATTAATTAATTAATGGCGGCTCCTATTGCAGCAGTATGATACACTGCTGGATGGTGTCAGTTTGAAACACAACGGCGATGATGTAATATTAGGAGTTGTAGAGTCCCTGTAGGGCGGACAGGAGGGCTGATGGATGGGTCCAACAAACCCGGACTTTCACCCAGGAGCCTGCTGTTTGCTTACCGTATGAATGGTGTTTTTTTTCTAACCCTAACCAAGTGCTTTTGTTGCACAAGGAAATAAATGTATTTAAAAAAGACAAAATCCATGAAACAGGAATAAACTGACACACGGTCCTGAAACATCAACAACAAATGCAGTGCAGCTAGCACATCATACATAGACATAAATGCCACTGACAAAGCAGCAACATCTGATAAGTTGGGATTCGTGCATTTAGTATTTGACTCATTACACAGCGTCACATAAAACTCGTCAGCTTTCACTGTCTGAAGTCACCTGAAGCTGCTGCACGACAAGAAGTCCTTATCAGCAGAAACCACTAGGCTGTTAACACTGATGCTAGTTTGCTAAATTATGTTAGCATACAAGGTTAGCAAAAACAAAATCTGTAATACTGTCACTGAAAACTACATTTGGAAGGATTTTTTTTATGTTTTCTCATTATCTGGACTTTATATTAAAGTTAGCAGCTGTTTCTCATTTTTAACATTTAATTGTAAAAGTTCTGTGGACCAATATGTTTTTGTTCCTGCTACTTCTTTTTATTGATCCATTTACCAGAATATTATTTTTGATGATCGCAAATTCACAAATAGCATAACTACATGGCTTTTTATTTACTTTATTTGCGCGCACGTTTTACTTTGGTGCAAAGTAACTAAGTACATTAAGTGGTGTACCTGAGTTCAATTTTGAGGTACTTGGATATTTCCATTGTCTGTTACTTCACACACCCATTGTACTGCAGTACATCTCACAGGTAAATACTGTACTTTTTACTCCACTACTTTTATCTGACAGCTTCATATTATTAATACAAATGGATGTAATATTATAGATAAAACCCAGCAGTATAAAATAAAGTAATTTGTCAGATGGACAAATTATGTATGTCGTTCCTCGAACACAAACTGTCTTTGGTGAAAGTGCCTTTAAAGTATTCGCACCCTCGTCCTGGTGTGAGTTACAGAGACATTTTATAATAGATTACCTGCCAAATATGGAACATTTTAAAAGCAGGATTAAGGACTATTTGAGTACTGAATGCAAATGTGCTGTTACTGAGCGCTGCTGGTGATTATACTGTCTTGAAGTGAATTGCCAAATGTTTTGTAACTGTTTGTTTCACGACTGTTTTAACCTATTGTGTTTTTAGTGGAGCTATTATGCTGCTGTCTTGGCCAGGACTCCCTTGCAGAAGAGATTCTGAATCTCAGTGGGACTATTTCCTGGTAATATAAAGGTTAAACAAAATAAAATAAAATATTTGCTCCATCATTAGCAGCTGCAACATTAAAAAGTGATTAATGCATTAATGTATTAATAAGCTCAGCAGCAAGTTTTTGCCTCTCATTTTAATTCTTGTCAGGCCTTAGTTCAGCATCATTATTATTATTGTTATTATTGTTGTTATTATTATTGTTGTTGTTGTTGTCATTAGCTTCTGTTGGTGTTGCCTCTGAGGTATCTTGCCTCTGCTTTACTTATTTTGTCAAAGCAATTTGTAAACTTTGTTTTTGAAGGTGCGATATAAATAAAGTTATTATTATTATAAATCAGTAATATCTGAAATGCATGAAAACTTTTTACTTGTGGTACTTTCGGTATATTTTGATGCAAACATGTTGCGCTCTGAATAAAGTTTTGAGAGCCGGACCAAAGTATTTTTGCGCTGTAGTATTAACTACTTGTACTTGAGTAAATAAAAGAGTGACGCCTCTTGTCGGACTCAGACGATCTTCGGCTCCGGATAAAGACAGAGGCGCGGTGCGCATGCGCCCGAGGGGCCGTCGAAGAATCCAGTAAATAGAAGCCCGGAGCACGAGCCGAGTGTCGCTGCTGACGTCACGAGCCTACATTGAGAGCTCGAGCTGAATCGTAAGCGCGAGCTTCAGACGGAGGCGCGCGGAGGCGAAGACGCAACTAGGATGAGCTCGTGACGCTGCTGCTGCTTTCTGAAGGAAAATACAACGTTTTATTCTCACTGTCGCTTCTTTCTTCCTTCCGGCGACGTAAACAAACGGACGGACATTTTGGAGAGAGTTTGCTTCGCTCCGGGGTCACAACATGTCCTCCGCGGCGGTCGCTGCCTCCAGAAGGCAGTCGTGCTATCTGTGCGACTTGCCCGCATGCCGTGGGCGATGATCTGGGATTTTACCGAGCCCGTTTGCCGTGGATGTGTCAACTACGAGGGGGCAGACCGGATTGAGTTTGTTATCGAGACTGCGCGGCAGCTGAAGAGAGCGCACGGCTTCCAGGACGGCCGCTCTCCGGGGCCGGGGAAGCCCCAGCACGCCGGGAAGGAGATGAACCACTCGGCTGGAGACCAGGGCTCCCGTCCGCCGCAGCCTTTGGACCGCTACCCGCTGCCTGACCGGCCGCCCCGGCTGGGACCGGAGTACCAGGCGGGGCGGCCGGCTAACGGCCTCTCCCTGCCGAACGGATTTCCAAAACCCGACGAGCCTCCGGAGCTGAACCGCCAAAGCCCAAACCCCCGCAGGACTAGCACGGTTCCTCCCAACCTGGTGCCTTTGGTGAACGGCGGCATTCCGACCATCCATCCGCTCAACGGCCGCCCGACTCAGATGGGTCTGCCCGGGGTTCTGGCCGCGCCTGGCCCCGGGGAGCACGGCAAGCGTCCGGAGGAGCTGAAAGACAAACACAGGCCGGACAGCCTGTCGGACATGTCGGACAGCCACAAGGAGTGGATAGGCAAAGGCAAAACAGTCCGGGACCTGATGGCGCTGCACACTTTCGACAGCAGGTTTAAGAAGGACCACGCCGCCATGCAGCGGGTGATGGGATATGAGCCCAGCGCCACTTCCTCAAAAACAGGTAGGACTATTTCTGTTTTGAATCTCCAGCACTGGGGCATTTTGGACGGGCAGGAACCCTGAAAACAGGAACTGAACAGCACTGAAATTATGTGTCAGCATATTTCTCGCTCGGTGCTGACGTGCGTTCAAACCGACACGCTTGGTAACGTTAACGCCACGCTGCTGAAACGGACCCGTTCACCTCTGTGCACGCGGAGCTTTGGCAGCGTCATAAACAAAGCTTTATTCACTGGGTGTTGAGAAATTTCCTGTGTTTCATTATTCACAGAGCAGCGTGCTGGAGTGTTTGTGTGTAGTGTGGTTGTGTTAACCCTCCCTCTTCCTCTTCCTCTGCCACAGACAGGGGGAAGCACCCACGCAGCATGAAGAGGAAGGCCTCCCCAGAGCCAGACGGTGAGGGCAGCGCCCCCAAGATGAACGGTGGCGAGGGCCAGCCGTGGCTCCCCTCGCCCTCTGAGGTCCTGAAGATGCCCCCAGCTGCCCTTCCAGGCTTCTCAGCCGCTCCCCCTTCCACCATCTCCCCTCACTCCCGCACCACACCCCCCGAGGCTGCCACAGCGCAGAACGGCCAGTCCCCCATGGCGGCCCTCATCCTCGCCACAGACAACGCAGGCAACACAGGCTCACCAAAGGACGGCAACCAGGTACACTCCACCACAGCAGGCGCGCGGCGGAACAGTGGCAGCCCCCTGTCACCGTCCTCAGCCTCTCAGAGGAGGCTGGCGCAGAGGGAAGGGTCTGCGGGCTCCAACCCCTCTGCTCCACACGTGCCCGGGGGCATGGACCCCCACGCACCGCCCCTGCAGAGCATCCCAGACTCTTCTGTGCCGCCTGGCAGCGTGCCGCTGTGCTGCACTCTGTGCCACGAGCGGCTGGAGGACACTCACTTTGTCCAGTGCCCGTCTGTGCCCTCACACAAGTTCTGCTTCCCCTGCTCCCGAGAGAGCATCAAGCAGCAGGGCGCCACCGGCGAGGTGTACTGCCCCAGTGGCGAGCGGTGCCCGCTGGTCGGCTCCAACGTGCCCTGGGCTTTCATGCAGGGGGAAATAGCCACCATCTTGGCTGGGGACATAAAGGTAAAAAAAGAGAGGGACCCTTAAAATGTTCACCAGCTGTTTTTCTTGAACTCTTTTCCTTTTGTAATCCGACTACGGCAACAGCAGCAGGACATAAAGTAACACACAACTATAAATCACCCAGCAAGCCCCAGACAGACAGACAGACAGACTGACGGACATGTACATATTGGACACAAGGGAAGTGTATACTTCGTAAACATGGCTGTAAAATTTTTTGATTTTTCTTTTTCAATACATTGTGTTTCTATATTTTTGAAGATAAAGGTATGTACTCCTCATAACAGGCCCCATCACACTTGTTTCTTTTCAATCTGTTGGTGTACTTTAGGTCTGGAGACAGTCCTGTCAAACATAGAATGTGACTAATCTGAGCACTTGGCAAAAATATAAGAATAAAAAAAGAAAAAAATGCTTCTAGCTGTACATGTATGCACTTGTTTAAGAAAAAAAAACTTGCCAAATACAGTTTCAGACCTTGTAATAATACCTCTAGTGTCTCTGTGGTTTGCTTATTTTCCATAATCAGCGAGCCAGGAGTTGGTTGAGGAGTCATGGCCTGATTGTGATTCAGCCATGATGCAATACCTTCCAACAGGAACAAACCGGCTTCCAGGGAAGAGTGGGTGGAAGAAAAGCCGAGGAGAGAGGCAGGAGAGATAGAGGGATGAGGTGGAGGAGGAGGAGGAGGAGGAGAAAGAGGGGGGTGAAGGCCGGGGTAGAAGTGTGTTGCATAAACGTTTTGTACAGTAAATCACACGTAGGCGGGCCGAGGTCGCTCGCTGCTCAGCCTCGTGTCCAGCGAGTGTTTGGAGATAACGAGAGCCTAAAAATAGTCAGCAGTGGAAACGCGCGTGGCTCCAAGTGTTGCCAGCGAGGCGCTTGTTGATGGTGTCAGGATGACTCCCAGTGCTTCACATGCCCCGTGTGACAATGTGTGTCTTCACTGTTGACATGTTTGGATGTAGATTTTGTTGCTGACTCACGCTCCCTCATGGCACAGCACCAACCTGCCTCTTCTTTTATTTTTAAGAACAAATCCTGGCAGCAGATCAGGGCTGTTGTTGACTGATCCCACGCCCTGATTCCAGTGAAAGCATACAGGAGAAGTGAGGTCATGTGCGGCGGCGGCAGCGCTCAGTCTGCTGGGACTGTTAGGACGGGAGCTCGGCACCGGTTTTTCCACATAACTTGCTCTGTCACGCTGTCGGGATGACAGAGGCGCCTCTGGGCTCTGTTTTGGCCCCCGGGGGGACGACTCCAAACAGGCTTCCTGCTTCATGTGACAAAATGGCTGCTGTCAGAGGGGATTTGGATGAGGCTTAAATCTTGTTTATTTTGTCATATTTCTCGCTCTCATCAAAACGGCACATATTCGGCTCATGTTATTTAATACTGTGTGATTCGGCCACTTGTGGATTTTCTCTCGCCGTCACGTTGGGCTGGTTTTGACTTCAGGAGGAAAAATAACACCAAGAAGAAGGACGACAGAGGGGCCCCAGACTCAGAGTAGAGGGAGGATATAAATGCCTTGCTCAGGGGTCACGTGCTCCTCGGTGGAATTCCTGAGTCACTGTCCCCCCCCATCCCCCCTCCTTCCTCTTCTGTCTCCTCCCCCCCTCTGCTGCAATAACACGCCTTCCACCGTTCAAGGTTGATCACACAGCGAGCGGATGAATGGGGGCCTGTGTGTGTTTATGCCGGGGCCCCGTCGCTTTCAGCCGCCATTCAGAGCAGCAGCGAGGAGAAAACTTTAACCCGTTCCTGGCTCTCTGGCTCCTTCTCCTCCACAGACCGTCTGTTTACAGGCAGCGTCGGGTTTAAACCCCAAACTGAAACATTTCATTTAAATGTAAAAAAATATACTTTTTAATCATGCTTTTTAAAAAACCTTGAGGTTGCATATTTGCACGTGCTGCAAAATTGGACGCTGGAGTCGTTTCATTGGCTCATTGAAGACAGAGTGCAGGGTTCCCAAGGTCATGGACAACCTGGGAAACTCATGGAATTTCACAATTAGGTTATCCAGGCCTGGAAAAGGTCCTGTAAATAGTAAAAATAATTGAAAGGTTTGAAAAAGCCATGGAAATTTTATTGAAATTGTCAGCGTAATCTTTGGTGTATGACCTTCCATGCAGTGTCACATAACAGCAAATTAACTTTCTGTAGCTGCTGATGTACTGTAGCTCTAACGTGTCGCTTTGTGACGTTTTGCTTATATCACGTACATTTTCTCACTTCATTCCATCCCCCTCAGCAAATATGCCTGCTACCTGAAATCATGTTTAAACAGAGTTTGAATTTGATATGTTTGAAAAACGCCAGGCAAATGGGACGAGGAAAAAGATGTTGAGGGTCCTTGAAAAGTCATGAAAAAGTTTTTGCCCATGAAAATGTGCGGGAACCCTGAGTGAAGGAAACAATGGATTTTTCTGAGGAGAGCTGGAACACCAACATGTTTTTCGATACATTAGCTTTGGAAAATAATCATACTTTAACCCTTTTTGACAGAGTTCAAGCAAAAATATCAAATATCGTCCAATTCCAGCTTCTGAAATTGTGAGGACTCACTGCTTGCCTTTGTTGACAAGTTTTGGACTGTTGGTTTGAAAAAAACAAGCATTCCTTTTTACCATTTTCTGACATTTTATAGTTCAAACACTCAAAAAATTACAGACAGATCAGTTAAAATAATCTTAAATTGCAAGCCCAAACCAAATATGTCCAACAGTGAAGGTATGAGTGTTATATAGATAATAAAAACAAGCATTTAAACATTTAAAATGGCACTTTTGAGGTTTTACAGTGTTCGTGAGCCGGTGAGATTAAATCAGTCCAGGTCAACAGACTAACAGGCCGGCTGTGGTTTTGATTATGTAATGCTTTTTCCATTGATGATATTCCTCTTACTCTCTACGGTGTCTGACATGAAAATGTTTTTTAAACTCCTTAAATCTCACTTAATGAAACTCAGGTTATCATTTACTCCACAGACTATTTAAGATAAATTCATTCTTATTTAGATAATCAGTAAAACTGTTACTGTTATTAATAATTATATACAATGATGGGAAAAAGGACTCCTATTCCTTCAGTAAGATATTTTTACACTACAGTTAAATCCTGCATTTAAGTCTACCAAGATAAATGTACTTCTATGTGAAAGTACTTTCAGCTGTGTTTTATTGTTACAGGTTGACAAACGTGTTGCAACATGTTTTTATGGTCTGTTTCAAATGTAAAACTTTATCTTGGACAGTCACTAAACTGCAGCGGTTAGATAAAGTTTCCCTCTGAGATCTGCTCAAGTAAAAGTATGACGTGTAACAAACACGGTTCAAGTTCAAGCGCTGAACAAACTCTTAATCTGAATTAATGGCATACATCAACTTCTGTTCTTAAAGTATTTAAAACATTTCAATTCAAATGGGTTTTGTCAGATGTGTCGTAGTGAAGCTGCTGGATTTTGGACACAGTTGTCCCTCCTGTCCTCGACCCCCGAACTGGTCTGCTTTCCATTGTAACTCAGTTTGTGAGGGAGTTAGTCAGTTGCCTGGTCGAGTGTGACTTGACGATGCTGGCTGCTAGCATTAGCATCAGAGGCTATGCTAGCTCAGACATCCAGGTTCGCTGCTGAATTCTTTGTGTTGAGGTTTGAAGTTCCCTGACGGTACGAAAATTCCTTCTTGCAGAAACTGCAGAGAACGGTGCTCCTATCAACACTTCCACCTGGGCCTTTTTAAAATGTAAACGTTGCCACCGTGGCCTTCAATGACGCACCTGGTCAAAGCATTAGTCATGCTTTTCTGACGGAAGCATTCGTTGAACGCAATGTGTCTAAGAACAGTTGGAAATTTGAAAATCAAATGACAATTTCTGTTCTTACCATTTCTGACTGATAACTGGTGTCATTTGGCGACTTTTAAAGAAAACATTCCGTCTAATTCTGCGTATGTTTTCTTTAAATATCAGCATTACCTAAAAAATTATATATCAGATATTCCTTTATCCCAAATAATTTAGCTGCTGAGGGTAAATTTTTGACCTTGGAAATTCACTTTTTCACTTGTCTGGACCTTCATTTGTTTTTAACCACACAATATTGGCCTTACATCATACAGATGTTTTTTAAGTTTCATTTCCATCCTTCCAATCCTGCAGTCCTCTGCAGACACAAATTTCCTAATTACTTTTTAAGTCTCTGGATAAATGTCCAGCATTTAGACATGTCCAACAATGGTCTCTCACGTGAGACTTCTGATAATAGACAGGTCCCAAAAAATTAGCATTTAATTGTCCAAAGCGGCCACTTAAACACATATTATAACCAGATACAAACCAAATAAAGGTGCAAAATGACAATTACCATGTGTGACTCTTGGACCATCCAGAATATTAATATTTTGGGGCCGTATGTTCTTCCTTTGCAGCCATGTTGGCGCTCTGCTGCTGTACTGCCTCAGCCCACAATGCAACAGGTGTGACCCCCACACTCTGGTCATATGACCTTTTACTCTCCATCAAAAAAAACTTGCAAAAAGAAAAACATTTTTATTTAACTGAACAATTTTTAAAGGTGGTATATTTTAATGTTAACGTTTTATCTACCTGTTTCATACATTTATAATCAGTTTTAATGGCAGTGAATTTAAATGTTCATGAAATTATGACAGAAAAAAGTATTTCAGTGACACTGATAATGAAGTTTGATGAACATCTTTAGATGCAGCTGAAATCTTGAAAAAGTAAGTGAGTTGACCTTGAGTAAAGACTATCTAATCAAACTTGTAGCTCACAGTGTATTTAAATCTGTTTTTTTAACTTGGGTTCAGGGACCACCAGGGGCCCTTGAAGGGGTCCCAGAGGTCCCCCTGCATAGTATTATTGTTCTGTATTGAAAAGGAGTGTAGACGGCTGAATTCCACTCACAGTTTCCACTTTCACATTCCTTTAAACAAACAACAAAAACTCTCAGATGGGTTAAAACTTCGGTCTGCTGCTCCTTTTGATGTCTGCCAGCCAATCAGACGGCCGATCTAAACCAGATCCAGACCTCCGCCCTCCCTCTCCGTCTCTCTCCCAGGCCGGTTCATCTTTGGCGTGAGGTCGGCCTCAGATTCCAGCCGAGCCAGCTCATTTCTTTTCATCTGTCACCGAAACTCAACACCCAGAGGGCCCGAAGAGCCAGTGGCCCGAGATTAATGGGTTTGCTCAAATTACGTGGCACACTCAGAGAAAAACTCAGGATTTCATCCCCCTCCTGTTCTTCTCTCTCTCTCTGTTCCCTCTGTTTATTCAGCTGTCCCTCACCCAAAGCTCACCCCCTCCTCCTCCTCCTCCTCCTCCTCTTTCCTGACTCTGAAGTGCAGGATGGGGCTGGAGGAAACACGTCTTGAACTCATTGGCTGCAGAACAGCAAACACACAGCGAGCAGGAACAACAAACCTCAGCTGTTCTCACCTCGGTGAACGCTGCCAACAACAACACGATGAAAACACTGAAAATACGCCGTGATTTCATAACAACTGCCCGCAGCTTTACACCGATATTTAACAAGGAGTGATTCATTTTAAATTTACCCTGATTGACTTTACTCCCATGGTGCCCGTGTTTCATTTATTGTGCACTTAATAAGGCGGCAAACTCTACCTGGAGGGCTTATCCAGTTTATAGAAACAGAGTTCTGTTGCCTTCAACCAGGTCACGAGAGTTCCTGCAGGAAACTGAGTGAGTGAACATTTTCTAATTTATGTGATGACATATGAAAAGTACACTGAAGTAACTGGTGTGTTGCTGCTAAAAGGTTCCAGTGCAACCATTAAATCCTCTTGTGTGGCAACGTGGGGGGACTGAAGCTACTAAAGGTGCACTCAGAATGAACTATAAGTGAAAAGAGACGTGCAGCTGCAGACACGTTTGTGGCGTACACGACACACCCCTACAAACCACGCCCACTACTAGTGCAAGACAAACCCACCAACGTGATGGTTATCTGAACCCTGCGACAATGTTACTCTGTCATAAATAAATGAGAGTAAATGGAGCAATAATCCACCTTATAAATGTAGACATTATTCACTTTATAAGTAACTGTAATGCTTCATTGCTAATCGCTAACTTAATATTAGTAACAAGATGTAGCCTTCCTATTACCCTTAACCTAACCTTAAGCACCTCTCTCTTAACACAATACTTCACTGCTAACATTAGCTAATCACTAAATTAGCATTAGCATCGGTAATACTTAGTAGCCAGCTAATCACTAACTTAGCATTAGCTTAAGTAAGGACATGTACCCTTTCCTATTATCCGTACCCTAACCTGAGCTGCCTCTCCTTTACCATAGCGTTGCTAAGTTAGCATTAGCATAATTAACCACATGTAGTCTTATTGCGCTTACCTTACCAGTACTTCATAGCTATCTTATTGCTAACTTGGCAATTTCGTCGGGACTTTGGGTCATGTAGCTGCTCCAGCTGCAGTTACACCTACAACTTATTCAAGCAAAAACAAGGTGCCCAGATGCCCCGTATTGTCCTAACAGTGGCACTGCATTTTTTTCGATTAACGTTAGTTATGTAATGCCATTTGGCCCGAGAAACTTTTCCCCATTGACTTGAGTGGCAAAAGTAACATCTGTCAATAAGTGGATACTTTTCACATGTCACGACGCCCACAAAATGATTTCGTCATCAGGATTTGATTCATTTGGTCTGATAACATTTCGGAAGTCTAGAAGAGCCGCACAATTAAGTCGCACTTCTTTGGGCTACGCAGTGCGGAAGTAGCGCCGATCATCCCTGGATCATCTGGGTAATTTTAAACGAAGCAGTCAAACTATTTTGGCTTCAGAACTGTCAACTCATTGAACTCTGTTTCCTTCTTCAGTCTGACATTGTGTCCACTCCAAACAGTGTCCGTGGGAGAAGAGAATTCAGTTTTCCCTCATCAGTCACGAGAGGTAAATGTATCTGCTGATGCGCGCCATGCTGTGCCAATATATCTGTTTTACTGTGGTTTTAAAATTGGAGCGGAGCAAAATAAAACAACCCACAGTGTCAGGCAGCGCTGTTGTTACTCATCATTGGTTCCGGCTCACCGCTTGACATTGGTGTTTGTCCCTTCATGGAGCACCGAGAAATTCTTGTTTCACGCCACCATGCCAGACAGACCAGTCAACATGAACTCGGTCGAGTGGGCAGATTCAAAGGTCTGGACTCAGGCAAAGCTTTGCTGCCATTCTGTTCTTGAAAAATCAGAACAGCAGTAATATTTGACACAGATTCTGTTCACGATGGCTCGTATCCTCTGACTCTTTATCTAGCGCCTGCAATGACATTCCCATCAGCCTCAGCCTCTCTTTCAACAAGCAGCCGGAATCGGGCCAGCTGATTTTGGGAGCATTATTCACACTGAGTCTCAACCGAGTCAGGCAACCAGATGCAGCTTGGCTAATTTGATTCTGCATGCCGAGTTCAGGCCGATTCTGGTCCAGGTCATGTGGCTACCCGGGACTGGTTAGACATATTCAGTGTCTTTTCCAAATACACTTCTGTGTTCACTACTTGGATACATTTAGGAAAAGATTATTGTTTGGATTAAATTAAGTAAATTTGTTAAGTAACATTATGTACGTGATGTTAGTCAACTTAGTTATGTAAAATGAAACAACTCAACGCTGAGTAAAGGGGTGAAAGTCTTGTGTTTGACCCGTCCGTCCAACCCTCTCTTGCGTACAGTTTTGAATGCAGACTTTAACTTGCAGTGGAGTATTTTTAAGTGAACATACTGCTATTTTTACTAAAGGATCGGAATAATTCTTCCACCACTGTCTGTTGCCAGCCTTACAGCTCTCCACCGTCACCTGACCGGCACGCTGTTAAACCTTAGCAACAAGTGCTCCCCACCCCCCGTCCTGCTGTGTTGAGCTGTGCTGGCTTCAGGCTACAGGGTTCAGGCTTTAGGGTGGGGTGAGCTTATGTTTACCCCGTGCCCCTGGGTCACTGTGTCCAAACGAGGAGCCTCTCTTCATCTGGAGTGTGTCCAAATCCAAACGCTGTTCAAAAGGTCAGTCAGCCCCCGCATGAAAAACGACCCCGGCTCAGGCAGAACATGCTGCAGTCACACAATGATCGGCCTGGCCCCCGCCACGTCAGCACTTTCACAAATCTGCCCTGAGGCTCTAAAGACCTCACACACCCTCCACACACACACACACACACACACACACACAACAAATGTCAATATTGCTAGAATTTCTCTTCTACTTCAGTTGTTTACAACTATACTTTTAAATATCAAAATTGCCTAAAAAGTCTTTTACATCACAACTACTACTACTACCTAGATCTTTTACTTTAATAAAACTAGTAATCCCACAGTAGAAATACTCGGATACATGTTAAACTCCTTCATTCAAAATGATGCTTAAGTACAAAACTATTAGCATCAAAATAAGGACACGTTTATGTGCCAGACGTAAAAGTACTCATTATGTAGAATGACCCGTATCAGAATAAATATACATTAAAGACCCTGTTAGGGTCGACATCACGATGACATCATGTGATCAGCTGGAGGTGCAGCTGCCTCTCCCCCACAGGGCTGTAGGCTCCACAGGAGTGTTAACATGTGTTTGTCTTGTTGTGTTATTGGAGCCAGAATAGAAGGAGTCACGGCTCAAAACCAGCCGCCACTGCCCGTCAACAAAAACAAAGACAACTATGGTTAAATGTGATAAGACCAAAGGACTGGACGGAGGCCATCATCAAAAATGCTCACATGTGCAGCGCACACTTCATATCAGGTTAGGGAAAAAGTATTTCCTGTTGTAGGGATGAATAACGTTATGTGTATTAAGGGTTATCATGTCCACCTCATCAGAAACTGGGGAGGGATTAACTTTTTAGCACATTAGCTAACGTTAGCTTCCACAGCAAAACAAACAAGAGAGAGTGTCCAGAGTGCGCTCTGCCACTTTTTTGGTTTGACTGTTCTGGGCTACTGTAGAAACATGGCAGTGCACCATGGTGATCTCTGTAGACGAGGACCTGCTGCCTGTGTAGATATAAACGGCTCATTCTAAGGTGATAAAACCATAATGACTTTTATTTTCAGGTGATTATACACTAAAGAAAACACACTGATTATATTATATTAAATTTCTGCCAATAGATCCCCTAAATCCTACACACTGGAGCTTTAAGTACAGCATCTGAAATTGTCTGTAGTAACAGTAAAACTTCACTGTGCCAGTGGAGAAACTCTCCATTGCCACAATTACAATTATTCTGATTATATACATGAAAAACACAGAAGCACAAATCACAATTTGCCTCACAGGGCTTTACAGCATCCCTCTGTCCTTAGGACCCTCACAGCTGATAAGGAAAAACTCCCCAAAAAAATTAGCGTCAAGTGTCGTTCAGTTTGGGATCAAGGTGAAGATCACCTGCTCAGTCAGTGGTAGTGAGAACAGCTGGGTGTCATGGAGTCCTCCAGGCAGTGAGTGAGTCGATTTGGGTCAAACTGAGGCTGAACATTGATCATGGTTTTTTTGTCTTAAGTGTTTTTTTCTTCAATGCTTAAAATTGGCAACGTTTTGATTTCATTGTGATCACACGAGAAACATTTAATACCAGCTTTCAGTGACTGGCTGCTATTTGAAACACATTTGGGTCCAGCAGTATTGATTATACTAATAACATATTTCACTTATTTATTTTATTTATATTTCTAACTCATGTAAATACTTAACAGGGATCGTCCTGTGGATCAATTGAGACCCAGTGAGAACACAAGGCCCAGTGCTGGTGATCACTATTGATTTGTAAAGGAAATCAATGAGTGGTATTGTTTTCACCTGGGTTCACCTCATCACTGCCCTTTGTAAGCTCTTTGTGTCCATATATTTACAGATGAACCCTCCAAAATCCCCGACAGTCATTCCTGCTCGGACTGCAGCAGAAAAAGAACGAGGGATGGAAACATGTGAAAGGTGTGTGTGGTGTGTTGGGTGCTGGAGGAGGTGGTGTATGTGGCTGTGGATGGACGGCGGCAGGTCAAACCCAGCAGCTGCACTCTCTATAATTAGCTGCCGAGGCGGGTAGAGGCTCCTGTGCCATTAATCAGCGAACTCCCAGCAGCGAGCACCAAGAAAGGAACGCACTGCTGTGTTGACTCTTTATCTGGAAAAGAGGTTTACGGAGCGAAGGCCCAAATATAGCAGCCAGCGCCGAGAGCTGCGGCCCTGTTGCCTGGATATCCCTGCTGGAGGGTAAACAGAGGGGGACGCTGGATTTGCCACGTCAATGAGCTGGCAGGAAGTAAAGGCCACAGAGGGAGGAGGGGGGGGGGTGATCCCTTTTATCCTGGCTGATACTTTATAACCTGAGAGCAGCAGGCTGGACTGTTTGCTGGCCGCAGAGGCAGTTTTACAGTAGAGCTGAGGGTTTAGAGGCAGCGTGCACCTTATCTGGCCGACAGTTTTATTACACAGCAGACGGAGTCAAGCAAATCTGATATTGATCACATCAGACCAGCAGAAATAAAACCGACAGGAAGCTCTCTGCCGCAGCATCTGTCGGCCGGAGACAAGGTCCAAAGTTATAGCACGCAGGAGAGATTTGTCCGGCCAAGACAGGAGACGACACATTCACCTAAAATGACAAAAATAAAACCTGTATCTTCTGAACAACACAGATTACACGCTTTGAAAACAAAAAACAATTAAAAATAGCAGAAGATAAAAGTGAAGATCTTGATGATATATAATTTTCGGTGCCAACCAAGATCTTTTTTTTCCACAAAAGTGAGTCAGCCCTTAAGTTAAAACACCAAACAAGTGTGTCTGAGCACGTTCACTTTGTCTATAGATAAATACGATCTGGTCGGAAAGGTCCCGTCAAGGTTTCCTGGTAAAATGTCTGTACAACTAGGACAGAGCTGCGAGGATCACAGGACAGTAAAAAGGTTTGTCTTCTGAAAGAAAAACATCAGGAAATATATATTTTTAAGGGCTAAAGGCCGACATTTTCTTACTGTCAACAAATTAAAAGACCAAAGTAAGCAATGTGTTAGTCCATCTGTCACTACTTGCTGACTCTTCTGCTGCCTGTGCAACATAAATTATTACAAACTGTTTACAAATACATAGTTTATTTTTTAAAAAGGGTCAGTAATTTCCTTAAATGTAGTTTTTAGCTACTCAAACAAAAAGGAATAGTGCATTTATTCAGTGATGGATTAATACAAATTTGGTGCTCTAGTGAATAGGGAAAGTCTAAGAGCTGAATAGTAGAGAGCATTTAAGGCCGTAAGAGTGGAGGCAGCCGCATGGTGATAAAATACATCACCATAGTCTAGCACTGACAAAAAGGAGAAGGAAGGAAACAGGACTTGTTTCTGTACAAAAACCCCAGCTTAGATCAAAATTTCCGTGTAAGTGTATCAACGTGTTTTGAAAGTGAATTCATCATCAATCCAGATGCCAAAATATTTATAATGTGTAACTTGTAAATGTGCATTCTAAATGGTGCAGTCATTGAACAAGAGACATGTGGTTAATGTTTTTGGCGCTGGAGAACAACATATATTTAGTTTTGCCGGCATATAATACAGGTTTGAGATTTATTCATTTATTTTGCAGCACAATATAAAAAGTATCATCAGCATTTATTGATATTTCAGTTTTGCAACAACAGAGCTATATCATTTATATATATGTAGTGAATAGCACTGGTCCTAAAACTGAACCTTGTGGGACACCTTTTATTATTGGCAAAAACTCTGATCTAACATTTCCTGCTTTTACACACTGTTGTCTGCCAGAGAGGTAATTGGTGAACCATTTAATGGTTTGTGGATCAAATCCAGTATTTGATAGTCTTTTTGGGATTGAGTCAAACTGAGTTACTTGTGTGCAGTTTTTGGGACAAGACTGAAGCTCTGTGGCACAGAGAAAACAGCCAAGTGGAAGCATGTAGATAATAAACAGAGGAGGACCTAGGATGGAGCCTTGAGGTACTCCTCAGGTCCAATGAGCAGTTTATGATGTGAAACAAGTGACATCAGGCTCATGGGCTACACGGGTAATGCTTTTTCATATGAGCAGTTGTGTTTGGTTTCATTAATCCATCCATCCATCCGGATTGTGGGGGCAGCAGGCTGAGCAAAGTACTACAGACATCCCTCTCCGCAGAAAAACTTTCCAGCTCCTCCTAGGGGATCCTAAGGCATTCCCAGGTGAGATATATATATAATCCCTCCTGCACGTTCTGGGTCTGCCTCGGGGCCTCCTACCAGTTGGATGTGCCTGGAAAACCTCTAACGTAAGGCGCCCAGGAGGATCCTGATAGGATCACAGGAACACATCAACTGACTCTGAGACACAAGACTGCCGATCACGTCCTGTTTTCTAACAGCAGTTAATGATGGTTTCTGACTATAATCATTTCGGGACCTTAACCAAGTGGTTTATTTAACCATGATGTCAAAGGTCCCCTGAACTTCTTGAAGCAATTTAAATTCAAACCATGATCTTTCCATATCTCTAAAAATGTAGTTTTTTTTTCCCATGGCAGACGTTGTTGAGGGCAGAAGCAACATGTGTTATTAAATTTGAAGGACTTGATGGTGAATTACCCAAGGACTGCTGAGATCAGGATGACCGTGGACTGACTTTCATCCCTGAAAACATCTGAGCAAAACTTAAAGTAGGTATTATTTTATAAATCCCGGCTACTGTCTGTTTGCTGCCCTTCATGTTTGAGCTTTTCTTTTTGCTCACTTTGATTTTGATTAAAGAGCTTTTACAAAGACAAAACCTGACTGTGTCATTCATCCGGTCTGCAGAGCGTCAAGTTTTGGCAGAGCTTTTTTCTTCCTCTTCCCTTAAGCCTCGTTGTTTCATCTGCTTTTTGGCAAACGTCTCAGAGGTCTGCTCTTTAAAGAGGAGTGCGCCCATCCTTCCGGCCCCTCTGTTTAGCCTCAGCTTTGAGCGTTAGCTTTTAAATACAGTGTGGTTTGTGCTGCGCAGGGCGGAGCTGGGCTCTCAGCCGTGTTGGGGGGCCCGGATCGTCTTCCTCAGATCTGCTTTGTAATTAAATATCCCCCGCAGCAGCGCAGGGCCGCTTAAAGAAGGAAAGAGCTGCTTCCCTGCCAACCCTCTTCTGGTAAATGTGTAACAGCTGCTCAGCACTTCCAACCAGGCTTGCTCAATATTTGGGTTGTTTCCCAAATCAAAGTCCAACCTTTGAACCCTCCTCACCCTACTCCCCCGCCCGCCTCTCTGCAGAATGCTGCTATATTTGATCTGTGTGCGCTGACGTCAGCACACCTCCTCTATCTCCACTTTCACGAGCAAAAGATAAAATCTGTTTATGTCATTTGTGTATCACAGAGTCACAGAGCTGTTACAGCGCTTTAAATCCTGTCTCAACTGTAAACAAGATGCTCTGAGTTCGAAAATAGAAATTTAGAAAAAGTGGACTGTAGCAGGGAGAACTGAGGAGAGTAATTCAAAAGCAGAATCTTTATGCACAACAGATCTTAATTTCCAGTTTAAATGTTTTTTTTCTTTTAATTTAAAGTTTGAAGTTTCTTTTCAGTAACTGCTGTGCAACCCAACAAATACAGCTGTTGGCTTTTTAGCCACGTTCAGGCTGTTCTCTTGCACTGTTCGTAGGTTCTTCTACAAACAGTAATACATGAAAATTTGTACATGTCCCACATAACGACGAGCCAGTAATTCATGCGTAACCCACATAATTTGCAAGGCTGCGTCACGTGACTGAAGACAGCAGTCCTGTTAGGCTGGAGGTCGGGGTGGTGGATGGATCATGAACACAGGACTTTACTCAGAAGACTGGAGTTCAAAACTATTAACTCTGAGTGAATTCTGACTTTTATTTTCTTAAAAAAAAAAAGTCACTTCACTTGCCTAAAGCAAACCTCCGTAACTGTACGTTAAGGACGTAACGTCACCATTGTATGAGGATACATTGCCATGATAGCAGTCAGTCTGTGGGTTGGTCCACCACTTTGGTCCAGACTGAAATTTCGTGACTTTTACTACATGGATTGGCTCAAAATTTGGTACAGCCATTCATGGTTCCAATAGAATTGTGTTTAATCAATAGCTAGGTTAATTTTAAATCTATCCAAAACTTACTTTATGACCAAATACCTGCCAATGGCACTAACTAATGACATTTCTATCAGCCCCAACAAATGTAAGCACGCTACACCCAGGTTCCTCAGGAATTTTGCAGGTGGAGAGTAGGGGTTCCCTGACAGTCTGGGCCCCTGGGCCTGTACCCAGCAGGCCCGTTCAGAATCAGAATCAGAATCAGAATCGTTTTTAATCGCCAAGTACGTTCGCACATACAAGGAATTCTGTTCCGGCAGGTGGTAACACTCTCAGAATAAGGTACAAGTGATAAAGAACAAGAAAGGAATACGTAATAAGAAAACAGGATATGTACATCTATATACAAAAGTAAAAAAGTAAAGTTAAAAAATAGAATAGAATAAAATAAATAAGTAAAATAGTATGTACAAGGGTGGTGCAAAGTACACAAGATAGTGCAAATGATAGTGGTTTTTGGTTAGTGCAAATGATTGGTTGAAACCATTTATGAGCTGTTCATTAAAGTGATGGCAGTGGGGAAGAAGCTGTTTTTAAGTCGTGTGGTTTTGGTGCGCAGGGCTCTGTAGCGCCTGCCGGAGGGGAGGAGGGAGAACAGGTTGTTTCCCGGGCGGGGTCAGTAATTGGTATCCAGATTTATATTCATTGCTAAACTAAGATGTTAGAAATGGAAATCATTACACCTACACATCATGTTAGCATTGTCTAAGTGACCATATTAGCATGCTGACATTAGCATTTAGCTTAAAGCGGTTGTAAACTCTTAACTGGAGGAAGTGTTGTAGACGAAAGTGGACTGTGCGACATCTCGACATGTGAACCGCAAATTATTTTCACTTTATCACTGATTCGTTCTGTTTTCTTATTATTTAAATGTGTTTGTCGTCTGCTACGGTTGCGTCACACTTGGACTGTGCTACACTGCCTCCAAGATCTCCAGTGGTACTGCTTCATTTTGTCTGTCTGTAAGCTTTCAGGAAACATGCACAGCTACAGATGAAATGAATGCAGAGAACAGGCAGAAGGCTCCGTCCATCTCTGTCTCCGTATCTGATGTTGAGCGTAACGAGCTCGTAGTCCTGTTAGACTAAAGACAGATGTCTCCTGCCCCACATTGACGGCAAACTTAAGGGAAAGTTTGGCTTCATCGTATTTTGTATTTGACTATTTTCTGAATCAGCATCACCTGTTTTTTATTCTTACTGGGGAAAAAATCTCTCCAGCTTGTGTTTTATGTGCCAGTTTTCTCTCTTCTATTACGGTTCAGATCCTGTGTTGACAGGCTTGTCTACATACTTTTGGCCTCATACTTGATGCACTTTTTGCCTTGATTTTAACATGATAAAAAAAGTGAGTTTTCTTTTATGACATAAAGTGTGTTATCCTCTTGTTTCTGCAGCTTTTCTCTGGTGACCAGTCGACCTGTACTCTGAAATAATTACAAACCTTATCTTGAAATTACAACATACTTTATGTGGCAATATCTGTCATACTGAGAACTGAGTGTGTATCATGTGTGTATGTGTGTGTACAAGGCTGTTATTGAGACAAAGTCTAGAGTGGCTGATGTGCGTGCAGGGTCGGGCTTTGGTTAGTTGTACAACAACAAACACGTGGTGAGAGACGGTCCGCTGCTCTTTACACACAATTTAGCTCTGTGTCGGCCTGCTAACGCTGCGTAGAGCACATTTAGCCAAAATGTCAAAGTGTTTACACCATGTGATGTACGTGACTGTGTGTGTGACGCAGGCCCACATGAATTCAGGCCTTTACAAATGTCCCAGAGTGCATCCCTGTGGAACGCCAGAGATTAGACAAAACAAGCCGGTTTTATCCCTGCAAGCCGAAAACTGTAGATTTATGCCCCCCAGAGAGGAGGATGCACCGGATTAACATCCAGATGAGGAGGCGCATGTTGCTGCCGGGGACGAGGGAGAGATTCCCCATCTGACTGGCAGTCAGCTGATAGCAGGAGGATAAATGCAGGCAGTGTGGAGGCAGGGAAAATCAGGTCACTGCTGCTCCGAAACAAGGACACACATTTTATTTCCTCCCTGCTGCTGTTCCAAAGAGGGGAGGGAAAACGACTGGAAAACAGGATTTATAGTCTGGGTTATTTTCATTGGAGTCATGAGGTTTCCAGACTGCTGTTCTTCCTCGGCGTGCTCCAGCAGTATGTCACCTCGCTGACATAAAAGTCCACAAGCCCAGAGGGACTGTTAGAGGACTCTGAAGCACTGCGGCCTGCCGGAGGAAAACACCTCTGCTTTAAAAGTCTCACCTAACCTTTTATTTTTTTTGCCAAACTATTAATGAGGGCACATCATCAGGCGACATATCTTTGTTGTTTCCGACAGCACAAATCAGCAGGACATACGTCAGTGTCAGCACCAACTGCTACAACCTGTGGTTAAGGAGTGCTGGGAAAAGTGACAGATTTCTGGAGGCTTCAAAGGAAGAACAGATGTGTTTTCAGTCACGCAGACGTCTCCTGATCCAAACAGTCATTCAGTGCATTTACAGGCTGATTATAAGCAGTGGTTTCTGATTTATAATTTGGTATCTCAGGATTTCTGTTGCAGACAAGTCTTGGCACTTCAGGTGACGTTCCATAATATCAGTTTTGGTTTAGGATGCAGGATCAGTTGTGGTTTAGGAAAGGGTGAAAATACAGCTGGTCGCCCAGCCTCTCAGGATGCCTTGTGTCAGAGCTGCATGTAGCCCATGCTCACCGTCTGACCATTTTGACACTTCACATCTCAGAAAAAGCTCATAAAACCGAACAAAACTGACTTTCTGTAATGCATTTCAATGGACGTCCAGGCAGAGAATGTCCCAGTGTATGGGGATGGCTATACGCACTGTGATTGGCTCATCGCCTTAAAGGGCGGGGCTTAGCCACAGGTCAATTCTGCGCAGGCTAAAAAGCAGCACAGACTAACTCTCCCCGTCACAGGAACAATGAAAAACATGTTTGGGAGGGACAGAGATCTTCCCTGAGACACCATCGACACAAAAAGACGTCGTAAACTCACTATCAGCACATCACGGGACGCAGCCTGTTGTTTCCCTGATGATGCTACATTGTGAACAACAAATCTGTGTTGGAGGAGAGCTAGTTAACGTTAGCTGTTAGCTGTTAGCTGACGGAAGTTGCATTGAGTTACATTATGATGTGTTTAAGGTGTATTCAGTAAAGATGAGGATGAAGGTGAATATGCAGTGTGTCTCACATCACATTTGTCTGTTTCAAACACTTAACTCAAAACAGCCCAAAAGCTGAGTGTAGAATGATGGACACTTGTCACCCTCAACAGTCACCATCTTCTGCTACGTCACAAGCTCGTCAGCTTTTGACGTGGCGGCTGAGAACAACGAGCAGCCTGAGCTGGCCACATGAACACCGCCGTGTTATACAGATGTTAGTTAAACATGTTTTTTTCACTGAGTACCGATACTACTGTCGAATCAGTAACGTTTGTAGGCTCTGTGGTGATGCAGGGGCTGCGGTTGTTTCCGCTTCAAATACTCAGTGTTCACTCTGTTAAAGATGCAACGTGCTCAGATGTTACTGACCTGTACCGCAGTACATATCCACTGGATATGTGGGTCTCCAAAAATATTTGCCGGTGCTCCCAAAGGTTTATCGACATCAGGCGATATTTGATGGATTCAGAGATTTAAGGAACCAAATTACTCTGAGGCAAAGGTTTGGTACCACAAACAATTATACGTTATATGTTTTGACAGCAGTATAAACTATAACATGTAACATGTAAGGCCTTTGAATAAGTTATTAATATTTAAAATGTTATATATGTAAAGGAAGGTTATTTTAAAGGTTGTTTGTGCTCATTTAAAGACAATGTAACGGACTGAAATACGTTCTTTAATAAAGATGTTTTTGTTTCTCCGGCACAAAAGGGGGAATAAATAACGACAAAAACAAAATCAACAACAAAACATCAGTATCAGCTATCGTTGTTATTTATAGCATCTGTATCAGCCCAGGATTTCACAGTCGGTGCATCCTGATTTTGTTACTGTGCAAATAACAATAAAGCAGAGGGAAGGGGAGAAATCTGATTCCTGATCAGCTGCTCGTACAGTAAATGCAGATTTTACTGTCAAAGGAAACACGTTATCTGATTTCCCGCCGTAAAGAAGTGACCTCTTGTCGACTCTATGGCGCAATCTCTGTATAAAAGAGTTCAGTTAGAGTAAAAATAGACAGTGTTTCCAATTCACTGCTTTTGGATTAAAGAAAAAAAAATGGCTGAGTTGATTAAAATGTGATAATTGAAGCCACAGCTGGAGCTGCCTGATTGGCTGGTGAGGCTGCTGATCCCACCCATCATCATACCTGGTCAAAGATCCCAACGCACACATCAGACATTCATCTTTATCACCCAATCCATGTTTCTTTCCTCTGGAGGACTGAAGGAGGCTTTTCTTCTTCTTCTTCTTCTGCATGATTAATGTCGTCCTCTGCCACCACGCCCCACTGCTGTCTATTTTTAGAGACCCATGTCAGGGAGTGCCAGCATCCTTTGTTGGCCACAATTCACATGATGGATGAAATCATCTCAAAATCCTCCTCCTCCTCCCTCCAACCCCTCACACACTCTGTCATTCCCTTTTTTAACTCCCCCGCTGGGCTCTGATATCACCGTGAACTGGGGCACAGAAAGCCTCTTTTTTTATCAGGGAGGGAAAAACAAAAACAAAAAAACAAACAAACATAAAACTGCCTAAGCTGCCTCGGAGTGTTTTTTTTTATTTCTCAAATCCCCAAACTGGATTTTGAGTGACGAAGAGGAGGAGGATGCTGAGAGTGAGATTTCAAAACAAAGAGAAAGAATCAGCTCTGTCACTCTGACTTCCTGTCTGTCCCGGAGGTCTGTGATGACGAGGATCAGCTGACAGAGCGGGATGAAGGCTGAGAGGCGAAGGACGTGATGTTTTGTTCCCGGAGGACGTGACTTTATTCTGCAGGATCTAAGAAGAGAGGAGGTGATTGTCTCTGCGACACACTGACACACATCGTCCTGTGAAGGCCTCACGGGGGCTGCGGTTGTTTCCGCTTCAAATACTCAGTGTTCACTCTTTGTTAAAGATGCAACGTGCTCAGATGTTACTGACCTGTACTGCAGTAGATATCCACTGGATACATGGATCTCCAAAAATATTTGCCGGTGCTCCCAAAGGTTTATCGACATCAGGTGATAGTTGATGGATTCAGAGACTGAAAGGAACCAAAATTACTCTGAGGCAAAGGGGACATGAAATAGCAATTTATATACCACATTGAAATCCAAGGGCCCATCTGTGGGCCCTCATAAAGTTTGATTCGATGATTATGACACGTAAACAACTGTTGTGTCTGTTTATGTTCAAGTGGTTTACTCGTACGGCTTTAACTAACAACCGCCACAGCAGGTGCGATAAACACTTCTGTCAGACAAACAAAAATCAGCTATGACTCACCTGTGAAGTGTTTTAATCCACCCATCTATAAAATCCAGACAGAAGTGTTCTCACACACTCCCGAAGGTAGTGTGCATGTGGACCCTCACCAGCACATGGATGCTGAATCTATGCATTGGCCTCTACACATGCAAATGTATTAATAAAATAATAGTTAAAGTGTATTATATGACAATGGAATAATTATCAAATGTAATAATGAAAGGTAATTCTGCAAGTTCAAAGTAACAATATGATATTATTCCTGCTGAAATGTATTTATATTTTAATCAGGAACACTGTCTCTGTTCTGGGGCCTCTCTGCCCTTCCATGTGCATACGTGGAAAGCTCACGGCAGGGAGAGCAGCATCGATGACAAACAGAAATGACACTGACAGGTCAGACACAGCATGAAAAGGAGGA
The DNA here is from genome assembly GCA_026686955.1 of Epinephelus cyanopodus. Taxonomy (NCBI): domain Eukaryota; kingdom Metazoa; phylum Chordata; class Actinopteri; order Perciformes; family Serranidae; genus Epinephelus; species Epinephelus cyanopodus. Next base: position 2,887,353 of record CM048916.1, on the reverse strand, counting down.
GCTGGGGTGGAGGCAGCTTGCAGAGGAAGCAGCAGCAGTTGGCAGGTCAGAGCAGTTTAAATAGGGCTCCCTGAATGAGATTCACCATATTGTTTGAATAGAAGGGGATCATGTGATCTATCAGCTGACTCCCCTCATCAATCAGCTGCTGCATCTGTTGATTGGGCTGCTTGAGATCAGCTGATGTAGCTGAGATATGAGCTGAGCCTGACATCATGTCCTGTCTGATCTAACACTGTGCTCACTATCTCCTCACGACAGGGTCACTGTAACTGAAGTAAACCTAATTATCTGCAGACAATAATTCTCTGTGCTTTCATCACTTCAAATTTACCTTTTCACATCACAGTCATTTGATCGGTCGTTTATATAAAAGTATTGATTAGTGCAGTTTTAGCTTTGTGAGTGAACAGACGTGAGAATACAGCAGCTGATGACCTGCTGACCTTTAACCTCGGCAGCTCCAGCAGCACCTCACCGTGTCACTGAGGGTGTCATCACTCTGCAGACCTGCACTTCATCTGTGTGTGTGTGTGTGTGTGTGTGTGTGTGAGACTCACACAAAGCTCAGTGTGAGTGTGTTATGTAAGTCACACACACACACACACACACACACACACACACACACACACACACACACAAACTCATGTATTATATCTGCATCCTCCCCGTGTAAAACAAACACTTGATGTCCTGAAGCGTCACATGTGTGTGTGTGATGAAAACTGGAACACTGCTCTCTCTCTCTCTCTCTCTCTCTCTCTCTCTCTCTCTCTCTCTCTCTCTCTTTCTCTCTCGTCGTGTTTCTCTTCTGCCTCGTCAGCGGCGTTTCATCTGGCGGCGAGGCGGAAGTGCAGACATGTGTTTCTAATCCCGCCGCAGGTCAGAGCCAATCAGCCGGGCCGGCTCTGATCATTTCAAAGGCTCTGACACAGTAAACACCAAACACACACACACACACACACAGAGCGAGATGAGGCGAGTGTTTACCCTGCAGCTTGTTTCACTTCACGTCTCTTCTGTCTGGAGGGTGGAGCTGCGACGTGTCCGTCAGACATCAAAGAGCAGCGGCTGTTTGGTTTCTCGACCTCCATCACCTTTTGTTTCTGAGGTGGACCGCTGGGTTGGCTGCTGAGCTGGTGACCTTTGACCCCGAACTTCCTGTCCACTCTGGACTCTGAGCGGTGTTTTTCTATTTCAAAGATTTACTCAGACTGAAAGATGAGAAACACTGTTTTGTTATTTATTAGTTTGCAGCTTTAATGTGAATATTATTGTTTAGCATCTTTTCATCTTGTAAATATGAATCATAAGTTACATCGTCGCTGACTCTGACCTGAGCCAACCCTGGTTAGTTGTGAGGTCATTAAAGTGAAGAGCGCTGAAGTGAAGAGTAATAAATTAACAGGAAGTGAGTTTAAGTTAAATGAACTGAAGTTACATTGACCTCAGTCTGAGCTGAAATGAATTTAAGTGAACTGAACTGAATGTGACATGAAGGAAGTGACATTACACTTAAGTATTTAAGGTAAAGTGAACTTAAGTGATTTTAAACGTCCAGTGTGTAGGATTTAAGCCTGTTTATATGGATACCGATACAAATAAAAACAGATTTTTATTCATCCTGTATAAAAAAAATTCCGGGTTTACACGATCAGTTGTGAAACAATATCCCTGTTTACATGAAAACGCAAAAACAGCAGCTTTTTCCTGCAGTTAGCATGCAAGGCCAGTAGGTGGCGATACGCCAGATGTCAAACACCACAGAAGAACATTGTTTTCCTCTTGCACTAGTGATAAAAACAATGATAAACAACAATTTAACCTTATGTAGCATAGTTAGCTGCAATGCTATTACTCATATTGGGCACAGCAGACGTCTTTGTGCGCCAATGTAGCGGCGATGTTGATGCAGCAGCTCGTAAGTCGTCCCAAAGTGCTAACAAAACGTAAACAACCTGACATATATCCGCCATTGTTGTTGTGGTTCCCGGGCGCCTAATGGGCATGTGCGAACTGGGTTGTAACATCATCGTTTTCCAAAATCTCCGTCTATCCTGTTTACACGTCTCCATAGAAACAGAAATTTTTAAAAACTTTCACTTCGGAAGCTTTTTGAAAATCTCTGTTTTTGTCTAGAAAAACAGTGGTAACATGTAAATGATACGTGCAAACGCAAAGATAAATACCCGTTTTCAGAAGTATACAGAGCCGCACGAACAGGCCCTTAGGGGGCTATATCGGCAGAATATAATCAGGAATGCACAATACTGGAGTTTTTGCCGATGTTTTTCTGGGAGTTGGTCTTAAAGAGACAGGCGCTAAAAGGGAGCGTCTCAGACAGCAGGTGAATGCAGGTGTTTCAGCACAAACAGTTTAATATTTTAACTTCAGTGAGATCTCATTAAATAAAGTTAGAAATAAGTTTTGAAAAATGTTCCGGTCTTGTCGGAGGTTGAAGAAAAACTTTTTCACCCATCCAGCTATTACATCCGTCTGATTCAACTTTGACCTTCTGTACTTGTCCTGACTGATGGGACCAAAACTACAACAACTCTCAGCTTGTAAAGAAACAGAATTTTCTCAATGACCTTTTTTCTAGCATCACCTTTGTGTGTGTCAGCAGTAAAACAAGAGGCCCGCAGGTGTTAAAGCACAGCAGAGAGGGGCAGAGTTAGTGACGGACAGGCGTCGTCTGCTACTCCTGCTCTTATGAAACCAGCCGCCTGTGAACAAAACTTCCTCTGAATTTTCACCATCTTCACAGATCAAAGGCTCGTCCCTGTTTTCTGCTGCAGGCTATGAAATATGACTTTATTCCTCCTCCCACACTCCGTCCATGCATACCAATCTGACAGCTCTACTATTAACCACTGTGTGTGTGTGTGTGGGTGTGTGCACGTGTGATTGTGTGTTGCGTAGCCTCCGGCTGCAGCTGTATATATCTTCCAGTTCTCAGCTCGGAGCGTTGTGTTTCTAAACTTTGGGTGCTCTTCCCGTCTCGTGTTGTGTAAGAGCTGCAGCCCACACAGCCGAGCTGAGAGCCCAGAAAATGAACCCCGCGGCTCCCAGAGGGCCGGGAGGAGGGAGGGGCAGACGACTTTCACCACACTTAAAGGAGTCACCCGCAAAACTCATTTCTCATTTCTGCTCCGGTTTCAGTGCGCTGGACTCTCCCACTGTGGGCCAATTAAAAATGTTCTCACCAGCCTGCATCACCTCTCCACAGCAAAATATCTCAACTACTACTGAAACGATTCCCGTCACATTTGTTTCATGTATTCAAGATCTGTCCACAGATGTAAAAGGTATCCTGAGTACTGAAAATCTGTACACGAGTAAAAGTCTAATCATGCCCATAGAAAATGACTCGAAGTGGAAATGACCCCTTCAGAAACTGCTCAAGTGAAAGTAAAAAAGTATCTGGTTAATAAATTATTCAGTCACTTTCTATTTGAATATTTTTAGGGTGTGCGGGCCAGTGCAAAATAATTTCCTCAGTTTAAAAATAACCTGTTTTGATGAAGATATGTGAATTCAAAAGGCCAACAGACCCCCAGGTACACGATGAGTTAATGTAATTATAACAGTGATTAGTATTACACCTGAAAAATTCACATACCCGTAGCTAACGTTAGCTAGCTCACTACATTTCTCTTACAGTGTGTGCAAAACTTTAACGTGCTTGCAGAGATTAGGAGTTTTTAAAAGTGAAGTTCTTCATCATGAAACTTTTTGTCTGGCTGTCCCAGACGAAAGATGACCGACGTGAGAGGGATGTGGTGAACGATGGTCCGACATCAAACAGTGAGAGAGGTTCAAGGATGGTCGTGGTCACGGTCTTGCAATCAAAGACAGCCTGGAATAAAATTCTGATAGTGTCAGAAATTTGGGATGACCATCTCACTGTGTGACTGCTGTCACCACCATCGTCTACTAACCAACCAATAGAAATGCAGCATGAAATGAAGCACTGGCGCTAAACCCAAACAAACAGACAGAGAGCAGCTCGCCATGGAGGCAAAACTCACTAAAACAACCCGTTCTCACTCCAAGGTCATCGAAAACCGTGACTTCCAGCGTCAGACACTAAGGATAAAAGCCATCATTTCACATCAGCATGATACGCGGCTGTTACTATTTAATGGTGGTAAGCGGCTGTCTGAGGAAAAATTGCAGCGGGACAATGACCAAACTTAAAGCCACAGTGTGTAGGAATTTCTCCCATCTAACGTTGAAATCATATATTGCATTCAAACAGATGGCGCACTCTAGCGCCTCACTGTTTCAAACACGTATTGCAACAACTGTAGCCGCTGTGCACCAAAAAGCTATGATAACACTGATGAAACCATGTCATCCGATACTACATGGAGTATTACTTCAGGCTCCTACACAGACACACACAATGCGAGTTGACAAACCCCCTCCTCACCATGCTGGCTGTGTTTACAACGTAGGACTGTTGGGGCGGATGTAAATTGAAACAGCTGATAGTGGCAGCGGCACTACTGCCGCATAACAAAGTCCCACTCTTTGAGCATAATGCAGCATCACGGGAGACGGAATCCTTGTCGCCAAGACAGTGCAAAAGGGAATCAAAAAGGCAGCGTGACGGGCGAATTAAAAAAAACAAGGGTCAGCATTGGGGTTGCCTTTCCCAGGTGGAGAGAGCTGCTGAAGGTGAAAGGTAATACAATCACAGGCTAGCGCTAACGGCGGCTAACGGCTAACCACGGCTAACACCGGCTAACGGCAGCGCAGTGATGCGAGGAGAGGGATGAGGCTGTTAGCGACTGACCGCTAACACGGGCTAACAGTCAACAGCAGCGCCGGCCTGTGATTACATTACCATCCTCGCTCAGCAGCTCTCTCTACCTGGGAAAGGCTACCTGGATGTGGGCCTTCGTTATTTTAATTCGCCGGTCACGCTGCCTTTTCTATTCCATTTTGCGCTTCCTTGGCGACGAGGATTCCGTCTCCCATGATGCTGCAGATGCCTGATCCTGCTTTATGCTCAAACAGTGGGACTTTGTTTCATATTTATCAGGGTTGTAGCGAAGCGCCTCTTGCTCCTCTCCTTCGGCTCCTCAGTCACGCAGTGCTGGCCTGGCTCTCAACAAAAACGCCGAAGGCGGTGCTGTATGTCCCTTGCTGGTGGGTGTATTCTCAAGATGGCGAACCGTAATGGAACCCCACAGACGACTTACCCGCACAATGTACAAACAAATCCGAAATTCTCCTTTTAGGAGAAGTAAGTCAGATTATTGGTGGACGTAATAGTACACCAGTGATGACATATTTATGAATGCAGATATCAATTTTTGCCAATAAACAACGGAAAATGTTACACAATGTCCCTTTAAGGTAGTGGAATTCTGAGTAGGGTGGGCCGATTGGGTCCAACAACCACCGAATTGCAGGCATGAGGCAGGTGTTCACTTTCCATAAGGTTGTTCTTTTTTCCTAAACCCAACCATGTGTGTGTGTGTTGAAGGAAAAAAACATAATTTTGTGGTGTTGTATCGTAGAGATAACAGACAATGCATGAAACCATCTGTTGATCATCTAACACTAAACAAAGTGACGCTTACAGTCAGTAAGTTAGTGAGAGATTAACATTAGTAACATGATTCATCGCAGAGGTTCAACTCCTCATCGTTAATGTTATCGTCAGCTCTCACTGTAAATCAAACGTCGGCTGCTGACTCGTTAACTGTAACATTACCGTAAACATCCAGCCTAACAGTCTGACGTTAACGTAAATATGAGCAAGCTTACCTCACTGAGTTGGGTTCAATTCCCCGTGAGCTGCAGCTGTCCTGAGGTCAGAGGCTGCAGCTCTGTGCTGTGTGTGTGCAGTCGGTCACTGTTTTTCTTTACTCTCAATGCTGCTGTAGTTCAAAACACACCTTAAAATACACTTTTCCGGGTTTAGCTCCGTCATTGGTAACTGCAGTAGAGGTGCTCCTTGGTTGCTCTCCACCCTACACTCACACCTGCCCTGTTTGGTTCAGTTCAGCCGAACTCAAGCTGGTTTGACCCTCAGTGCGGTTCGTCTGGGCAGGTGTGAACACAGCAGTCACACTGTGCACCACAACAACCGGACTGAGGCCTTCTTGAAGAGGTGGTCAACTCTAGGTCTGAAAGCACCCTGAGTCCTCGCTCTCAGAGCAGACCCGAAGCAATAAACTGTGAATGTAGTGGAAAGTAGAGAACTGGCTGAAAAATATACTCAAATAAAGAGTATAAGTACAGTTTTAAAAAAGGAACAGAAAAGTCCATGTTCTTCACAACAAAATACTTTTTTCCTCATGTGTCACCTGTAATGTGTTACCCACCTCTGCCTCTATGCCTGCTACTTGTGTCCTTTGTCACGTTCCAGCGGCCTCCTCAGGTCCCTGTCACCCACTCTATGTCTCCAGATACTTTCCTTTAACATTGTGTGTAATGTCTGTAGTTACCTGTCTGTATTGATCTGTTGTGGCTGCATGTCTTGTCTTGGACCAGATTCAGAACTTTAAACTTCCTTTCGGTTATGAAAAAGTGAGTCGGGGTCATGAGTGCTGTCTTATCTTGAAAACTGTAATTCATTTCTCAATAATGTCATAATGTCTCGGTGACATCACGTCACATGATGCTGTCCAGATGTGATTTAACATGTTGCAAGTGTTAACTAGTGCTGTGGTTTCAGTGGCGACATCCTAAATCCATTACATCATAAACTGAATGCAAGAAGATCGCAAACAATTCTCAGTCTTGCAGAGGGACCATGATGCAACAGCCTCGCACTAAACAAAATATCTAATCTTCCCTTTCTTTCAAAGATCCTTGAGGTAGTCGCAGACCAGCTGTGTGATTTTCTCCATGATAATAATTTATTTGAGGAATTACAGTCAGGATTTAGAGTGCATCATAGCACTGAGACAGCACTAGTTAAAATTACAAATGACCTTCTGATTGCTTCAGACAAAGGACTCGTGTCTGTACTTGTGTTATTAGATCTTAGTGCAGCGTTTGACACTATTGACCATCAAATTCTGCTACAGAGACTGGAACACTTAATTGGCCTAAAAGGTTCTGCACTAAGCTGGTTTAAATCTTATTTATCTGATCGTTTTCCGTTTGTTAATGTTCATAATGAATCATCCTTACATACTAAAGTTTGTTTTGGAGTTCCACAAGGTTCTGTGCTCGGACCAATCCTATTCACAGGGGTTTTTGGGGGAGTTTTTCCTGATCAGCTGTGAGGGTCCAAAGGACAGAGGGATGTCGTATGCTGTAAAGCCCTGTGAGGCAAACTGTGATATTGGGCTTTATAAATAAAATTGATTGATTGATTGTTAATATATGTCCGTTAAAAGTGTTTGTTTTTGCCACTGACAGGCTCAGATAAATATTCTTAGTGTCGGATCATCATGATCCTGGTAGTTGTTTATGCCCTGGTATCTCGTGGACTTTGTTTTGTGGTTTTCTGTTTTCTTCCTTGTTTCATGTTATTCAGTCATGTTTAATCTGCTTCTCGTTTTATTTTGTAGATTCTCTCCTCATGTGTTGTGTCTGGTTTCACTTCCTGTCTTTGTGTGTTTCCCCGCCTGTTTTCTGCCACAGCTGTCTCGTTAGTCCTTCCCTGTTCCCAGAGTCTTCCCTTCACACCTGTTCTGTATTGGTCGTCTGCTCCACCCTAGTGTTCCCAGACACTCCCTTGCTGTCAGACAATTTCCATTTCCCTCCTTTAGCCTGTGTCCACCTGCTCCAGCTGTGTCTCGTTCTTGTCATCATATATACCTGCGTTTCACTTTGTTCCATGTCAGTTCATCTGTGTTCATCGCCATCTTCGTGGTGTCATTTCCCGCCTGGTCTTTTGTGGTCTGTTTTGGATTTCATCTCTGTCTTCATTGTGCCTCCCGGGATTGTTTCAGCTTAGTTCTGGTTCTTCTTTCTTTCGGACTTCAAGAGTAAGATGCTTTAAGTTTAATCTTTTAATTTACCAGTTAGATGTGAAAACATGCTGCCGCTGTACATGCTACAATTACTGTTTATTTAAATGGAGTCTGGTGGGTTTGGTGACGGTGACTTCACGGCTGTTTCTGGTTAAACTAAAAGGATCTTACTTTCTTACACAAAGCTCTATCTCTGTAGGGATCCTTTCATACTGTGTCAGACTGTGTCTGAGCCTGTCAGTGACAAAAACACTTTTAATGAATGTACATTGACAATGTGGTTTATCACAGCCTGTTTCGCTGCTGGCTGCAGCGCTCTCTGAGAGAGTGGACCAATTTAAAAAATGATTGTTCCCATCAGTCACTTTGACACGGAAACATGGAAAGTTTCCAGGCTGTACTACCTTTATGGCAAAGTTGTCACAGTGAAATTTAAGGTGTGCTGATGGATTCACGTCATCAACTCATGCATTGAGTAACATCACAAGTTAACGTTCCACCTTAAAAGTTGCCGGCAGTCGGCCCAGTGAATGAAGTTATTCAGCTGCTGTGAGAGGCAGCAAAAACATCTTTTCATTTTATAGTTACAGTTTACTAATAAAACTCTCCACAGTATGAACAGTGGTTACATGAGCCTCAAAACCAGACACAGCTCAGCCCTGAGCAGAGTGACCGTCCTCTACTGACCAAACAAAAAGCACCAGATACTATCCACCACTCTTGCCATTGTAAACCAAAGAGAGCAAGTCGAGTCGAGCTGAGTCGTGCCGTGCAGCGGAAATTAGGCATATTTTACTGAAGTTCTTCTTTGGGAGAAATGAGATGTAAGTGATGCTGTTACCGACTGTACAGCCTCCACCTGATCCTGCTTCATTCGCTCATTCGTTGAGTCGTCCCAGAGGCGGAGCAGCATTTCCACCTCGACCCTGACAGCTTCACATGCTCTCATCTTTTTCCCAAGCTAAAAAAAAAAAAAAAGACCCAACCCTTCTCTAATAACAGCCTGTGCATGGTAGCTGAAATCCCCACAGGAGCAGGCAGAGGCAGAGACTTCTCCCTCTGTCATTGTTAGCTGTGAACATCTGGTTCCCAGCCATGATTCATGGAGGAGCGTCTCCCTCCTCCTCCTCCTCCTCCTCCTCCTCGGCCGTGGTCGGGGATGGGATCGGGTTTTGTGGGAAGGGGAAAAAACGCTTCGGTGTCAGTCACAGCCTCATGGAAAGTTATCCAGCAGGCCAGGGGCAGGATATGTTTAGATGGTGGCGGTGGTGGTTGAGGGGGATGAGGAGGGGAGGAGGAGGAGGAGGGGGAGGACATATTTGTGAGAGGGGATGTTTGAGTCCAGGCGCTTTGCCAAGAGAGAAGAGCGAGGAGAGAGCTGGAGGGAGGAGGAGGGATAACATAACATCTTATTTTAGGATGACTTTTTTTCTTATCAAAGATAAATAATTTTGTTGCAGCAGATTTATGATTTTGAAGTTAATGTTTTAGATTAGATTATGATATTTACTGTATTTTTTAGCTCAAGCTGACAAGAAATAAGACCGTTGTGCCAATTAATTTAATCATGTACTAATCTCATGTTGTGGAAGTGGAACTAAGTTCTGTTTGCTAAGAGGTTTACCTTTAGAAGATGATGATATGTGAGTGTTGTGTTTACAGCTAGTTGTGCTGCCCCCTAGTGCCCAAAAAACAAACAAACAAAAACAAACAATGAATGTCGGTTTATGGCAGCGAAGAAGTGCAAACACACGGACTTATTTCAGGGTTCATAGAGACGTCGCTGCAGGCCTGTTTAAGAGAGACTGGGTCAAAAGGTTTGGTGCTTTGCATATGTTTGAGGGATAAACAACCTGCGGTGCCGTGTGATTTATTACCGTCAGGTCAGGGTGGACGGTTGAACATATGAAGCGTTTGTCTTTGACCCAGGAAGAGGCAGTTTGCGCAGTGCAGTCGCCAGAAGAAATGTTGACTTTGCACATTACTATGTAACGGATATATTAAACTTAACATTTGTCAGCAGCGTCATGCTTAACGTGGTTTAGACACAAAAAACCAACACATTCTCACTCCAGCCTCTTCACATATTGATGATATGGTCATGGACTTTCCTTGTCCACATATGACGTGCATGGTACCCTGGGTGTGTTACGTGTTGATGTTCTGGGACGCCGTTGTCCAAGTTGTCTTCTTTCAAGATACGTGTCCCTTTTCACAGGAAACTGAACATTTACATACAGTCTCTTTCAAAATTAATGCACCTATCGGTACAACACCGTTAACTGATTTGTTTTTTAGGAATGTTGTTAGGTTTAGGAAAAACGAACAGGGTTTGGCTTTAGAATCTTACGGGACACAAACACTGCTCTCTCGGGTGAAAGTCGGTGTTGTTGGACTCATCCACCACCTCCGCCCTCCCCACTCGGACTTTCGCTGCCTTAACTTTTGTCTTTGTCCCGCTGTGTTTCCCCCCCTGATGCCAATGAGTGCCATTAAACTTTAATGTAAAGCGGTCATGTATCATACCGACGTTAAAGGACACATTTTCCATTGGTTTCTGACACAAGTCACTGCCAAGGGCCACATTTCGACAACTTTGAAGAGAATTAGCCCAAAAAAAAACAAAACACTCTGTTATGGCTATAGTAAGGAAAAGATCATGTTTTGGCTTAAAATACTTACTTCTTGTGGCACTATCCTGGCTGGAAAAACACAACGTTTGGGGGCTTAAGAGCTGGTGGAAACACGACTCGCTAAACTGCAGCTTGGCAGTCGACTTGCCTTGGTTGTTCTCTATCTTTAACCAAACTGTTTCTTGCTTGTATTAACTTCTACTTTATTTGCCATGATGTCAAAGATTGTATTTTAAAATCACTTCAGAACAAAAAATAAATTAGTCTGACAAAACAGAGCAATATACGACAATTATTTTAGACAAGAACTTTACAGTGAGTTTAGTCTGAGTCTTGAAAATGTTTCAGTCACATTACCGTCTTATTTAAATTTTAGTCATTATGTTTTCTAGATGTTTTTTATCTTTAATCCAGTGAGGCTAATTCATGTATCAGAAATTAGAATCAAGGTGACTAACCAGCGGAGCTAGCTGCTAACAGCCACCGCTGCAACTAACAAACTCCACCATCCACATCCACCCACACACGGCTGATTATTTACTGCTGAATTACAGCTCACAACTCGCACCAACCCAAACATCCTGGTGTAGACTATTTACTGGAGTTTACCAGCCTGTTGCTCATCAGGCATCTGAAGATCATTACAAGCACGACTGTGTCCGAGAGTCCACCACTAACATCCAGTACTGTCAAAAAAATTAAACATAGATTTTGTCTCAGTTTTTGTTATCAAGATCTATTTTTAGCGCCTCATTGTCTCATTTTCATCGTGGAAAACAGGTCAGTGACAAATTATTTCCATCATAGTTTTGTTAACAAAATGAACACTGATCATAGTTGGTTTCAGTCACATGTTAGTGTTTTTCCTTAGTTGAGATTTAATCAGTGGAGCTCAGTTCTAATATTAGTCAGTGTTTTTTCCAACATTACCAGGGACTTTTCTCAGTTTCATGGATTTTGCTCAAGGACTTGTTGTTAAGGCAGACAAGTGGAGCATTATCTGGAAAACATCATATTTATGTACTTTACAAGGGGCTAAAATTAATACTGAATTATGCTGAATGTTTGTCAAACAACTCTGATTATAAGTTGTAAGACACATAGTAAAAATAATGGATGAAGCTAACGTAACGTCACCCAGTGGTTTGTGGACTCTTAATTTGAAATTTAAAGGGATAGTGCACCCAAAAATGAAAATTCAGCCATTATCTACTCAGCCATATGTTGAGGGAGGCTCAGGTGAAGTTTTAGAGTCCTCACATCACTTGCAGAGATCCAAGGGGAGAGGAGGTAGCAACACAACTCCACCTAATGGAGGCTGACAGCGCCCCAGATTCAAACATCCAAAAACACATAATTGAAACCCCAAAATATCTCCATACTGCTCGTCCGTAGTGATCCAAGTGTCCTGAAGCCCCGACATAAAAAGTTGAACTCTGTTTTTAGCCTCATTGTAGCCTGTAGCTCTAACTGCCTCTCTGGGCCACACCGCGCTCACATGTGCCGTGAGATCAGCGAAAGCATGTGAACACACTTGAACGCGGTGCTCCTCCATAAGTGGAGTTTTGTTGCTACCTCCTCTCCCCTCGGATCTCTGCAAGTGTTATGAGGTGTCAGTTGATATTTAACATCAAATCAGCACTGATATGCAGACAGTCACTGTAACGTCAGTGTTAGTGACAAAACGAAGACAGAAATAATGTTGACTGTGATTATTAAGAGCCTGCAGCAAGTTTCAAGTCTCTGCATGTTGATTTTTTATAGAAATAAACTGAAACTAATGTGTGCCTAAAATGAAGCATTCATCAGTCCACCCCACACACCCACTGATGCTCATGTGTGTGTTTTCTTTTCCTGTGTATCCTCACAGAGTCCGGGCATGCAGACTGAGGGAGCTTTTTCCTCCTGCAGAGAAAACCCAAAGTGAGGACGCGTCTACGAGGAGGAAAGCCAAGCTTCCACTGTGGTCGACCTACTTTCACCAAGAGCCAACCTCCATCGAGGGGAAAATGGCAAAAAAAAAAAAAAAGTATGGAAACCAATCCTCAAACGCTGCACTCAGAATCTGAGTTCAGAAGAACTAGAAAATGGGATTTAAATTGCTCTAAATATGGGTGTTTGGGAGCTCTGAAGTCTTTTTGGGGTTGTGTTTGTGCATATTTTACCTTACACACACTGAGATGCTTTTGATTCCAGTTCAGTTTTTAACTCACCACTTACACTGAAAACACGGCGCCACAGTCAGAGGAAAACACCGAATCCTCAAAAACTTTTCAGGGATTTCCAGAATGGTATCTTTAAAAGTGAAAGTGAGGGAGTGGTTTCATTTGCCCTCTGATTACAGTTTCACCTGAAGCCACACCCAGTGATGTCACAAGTTCTGGAGCTCACCTGACATCACTGCAGCAAATCAAGGAGTTACACCGCTGGAGGTCAGTAAAATAAAAGTGGAGTTACGTTCATATTTAAAGCAACATTACGTAACAGTTTCATGTGCCTGAACGCCTGTTGTTGCAGGCTGTGACCTTAATTGTGTCTTCCCTGCCATTTGGTCCTCATGCAACCAAAGTGAGAGCTGTGTCTGAATATTTGGCACAAAGTCAAACACGTTCTCAGCAGCTGTTGGCCTCCGCCAGGGTTGTCCCTTGTCCGTGATAGTCATGGACAGGATCTCAAGGTGCAGCCACAGGAAGGAATGGGTCCAGTTTTGGGACCTCAGAGTTGCATCTCTTTGCAGATGATGTGGTTCTGTTGGCTTCATCACACCGTGACCTCCAGCATGACCTCCAGCATGACCTGGGTCAGTCTGTAGCCGAGTGTGAAGTGGTCGGGATGAAAGTCAACACCTCCAAATCTGAGGTCGTGGTTCTCTGCTGGAAACTGCTTTAGCTCCTCTATCACATCCTCTGGGGTCCATATCCGCTCAAGTTAAAATGACCGCAGTCTGTGTGTTCGCTTGCTGTGGCAGGTTCTCTGTCACCGCTGAGCCCCCCGCGTCTGTCCTCACGGGTTATATATGAAATAAAAAATCATGTAAATAAAATATCTCTTTAGGATCAGAAGTCTGAGGACCTGAATGTTCACAAGGAGCCGTCAGGACATGTTGGTGTGACGGAGGGACAAATGGACGCTCCTGCATCACCATCCTCAGACTAAACAGGGGTAAAAATAGATTCACGATACACACCAGCACCCCCTCTCACTTACCCTGCGCCCTGAGAGGGCAGAGAGGGTTGCTGGGTAGATTTGGTGGCTATACTTATCCACAGGCACAGTGGGAGTTTATATATGTATGTATATAAATATATGCATGTATATAAAACCACCTGTGTAAACCCCCTCCTCTAACTGTGTGTGTCTTTTTCTGGATACTTCAAGTTATATTTAAAACAAATATCTGAACCCCGACCCAGTGAAACTCAAAACCCCTCTTACCCTTTACACACACACACACACACACACACACACACACACACACACACACACAGATTTGTACTTCTGTACTTGTGAGAACCTTCACTGACTTAAAACATTTCTCAGCCCCTAAACCAAGTATGACCTTAACCCTACACCAAGTCTCAACCAGACAAAATGTTGTCTTTCTATCCCAGAATGTTCTAATCTGTACACACTGACAACATGTTGTCACTTTCTAAAAGTTGTAAAAATAAATGAAATATCCAAATTTCTAGACTTTTTAAAAACTGCATTCCCTCACTGAAACATCATCACCTGACAAAAAGGATCTAGTTTTACAGAAATGTCTTCTGCTTCTGAAAAATCTCCTGACATTTAGAAAATGTCCTCACTTTTCAAAGTTGTCTGTCTATTCAAAAATTTTTGCAATCTGCTAAAAATGTCCTTAATTTTTGAAAAAGGTCCTTAGAGAAAGCAAAATGTGCTCACTGCCACAAAAACTACTTTTTCCACAAATGTCTACACTTGCCAGTGATGTTCTCACTTTCTAAAAAATGTCCACGTTCATCAAAACATTCTGCATTAATCAAAAATGTCCCCACTTTCAAAGATGTTTTGAACTCACAAAAATGTCCAAATACAAAAAAATGGGCTTATGTTTTAAAAATGTCCTCAATTTCCAAAATGTTTGGTCATTTAAACAAATCTTCCTACCAGAAATGTGCTCACTCTGCTAAAATGCCTTCAGGTTTGGGAAATGTCCAAAATGTCTTGTTTTGAAATAATAAGGTCCCCACTTTCCATTTTGTTTTTTACTTTACAAAAACCACCTCACTTGCCAAAAATGTCCTCTCTTTCCCAACATTTCCTAACTTTCCAAAATATCCAGACTCACCTCAAAAACTATTTTTCCAAAATGTCCACACTTGCAAGTGATGTCCTTACTCCCCCAAACGTTGATCTTTTTACAATGTCCTTATATGTTTTATATATAAAAAAGGTCCCAACATTCCAAAATGTTTTCATGTTACAAAAATGTCCTTGCTTGCCAAGAATTAGTTATTTTAAAAATGTCCACACTTTTCAAAATTTCCTGTCAATTTTGACAAATCTTCCTACTTACTAAAAATAGGCTCACTCACTGAAAATGTCCTAACTTGCCAAAAAACATTTACCCTCTACAAAATGTCCCCATTTATTTTATAAAAAGGTCCCCACTGTCCAAAATGTTTTTACTTCACAAAAATGCCAAAATCTTCCCACTTTTTAAAAATGGCCTGTCAGTTTCAACAAAGCTTTCGTAAAATCTGATTCCCCAGCAAAAAAAAGTGGTCACTGTCCGAAAATGTCCTCAAGTTTAAGTAATGTCTTTACCTGCCATAAAAAGTTATCCTTTTACAAAATGTCCTACTTTTTTACGACTGCCAAAAATGTCTTCACATTTAAAAAGTTCACAGTTCCCACGAAATTCACTGTCAAAAATGTTTCCATGGTCAAAGCTGTCCACTCTGTCCTTACTCTCCAAAGGCAAACAGACACGTCAGAATTGTCCTTTCCAAACATCCACAGTTTCCAACAATATGGAAACAATTTAAGAAAAGGAATAAATGCCAAAATGCCCTCTCATTCTCTAACAGCATTTTCACTTCTTCACAAAAACGTCCTCACATTTCAGTCTGTCCTTCTGTCCCCTCAACATTTCAATAAAAAAATGTCCTCACTGCCCAACAATGTAAAATGTCAAAGTCCAATTTGTCAAATGTTTCAGCCTTTAAATCCAGTACAAGGTTTCATTCGTCCGCTCGAAGACAGCACAGCGTCCACTCTGAAGGTTAACAAAATAGTCATCAGATAAAGAATGATCATTTGAACATTACGATTTTATAAAGAAAGAAATAGGTGAAATAAAGTTTCATCCTGTTCTGATTTATATTTTTAAATAATTTTAAATGTTGTGTTTTTTAAAGTTCCTCGAGTAAACAGAGTCTGTTTACTTGCTTTGCGCTCTGCCCTACTTTTATATCATGGAGGAGAAGCTGATTTATTTTCTTCCTTTTAACATCAGGCCTGTGTCAAACGCTCTCAGCCTAATTTTGTCCTCATTTTTAAAGCCTGGCTGCTTAAAAAGTAAACACATATCAATAAATAAATAAACAGAGACGCACAATGCAAACATGAAAGGCTGAAAGTGAAATAAGCTGGAGGGAAATCACAGTGACTGTTGAACAGCAGCAGAAGAGGCTTCTGGTGTTGTGTTGAATGTGGTCGACATCAGAACTTTACACCTCTGACCTTTGAGCTCCTCTGATACTCCGGCGACGCTCCTATGAAGACCATCAGCAGACATTCCTGAAAGGACGCTGGTTATTTTTGGTCCCTTAAACATGTCGAATGTGAGCTTTTACATCTTGATTTTATATTTAGAACCCAGACGTCCTTTATTAAATATCTTTCCTGAGCTTTCTGCCAAACATCGTCATGAGGAGCTACAGATCACAATCCTGTCTTGTTATATTTTCCCTTTTTTCTATTTGTTTAATTTTCTTTGTCATTATTATTCAGAATGAATATTTATCAGAATTTTGCTTTGACTCTTGATCTCATGACTTGTCCATTGTCGTCTGCATCAGATAGCAACTCTTCCATTCTTTGTCTTCGTGTATTGTTTTGGCAGTTAATGCACTTAACTGACTTGAACATTCATGGATGATAAAGATCCAGTGATTTATCTAATTTTAAGCGTATTCTAACAAATGCACCACACACTCAAAAAAACAACAACAAAAGTTAGCATTTCATGTTTCTGCAAACCACAGATACTTTACTTTTATACATTATTATGTAGCAGATACATTAAAACTTAAAGTTCAACAATGCTGCTTAGGTTTAGGCACAAAAACAACTTGGTAATAGTTAGAAAAAAACATGTTTAGGCTAAAAAGTACCCAGTTTGGGTGGAATAATTCTGGCTGGAAACACAACAGTGTCTGTGGCACTATCCTGGCAAGAAAAGCAGCAATGTGTCAGTAAAAAAACGGCCGCTTTTTGTGACAATATCTCGGCTGGAAAAACAGCAACATGTTGCTAAAAAGCTGCTGGAAGTGCGACAATGCAAAAACACAACTGCTTTTCAGTGGCTCTATCCTGGCAGGATAATGAGCGACAGGTCGCTAAAAGGCAACTACTGTGTGTTCGGTGGCTAAACAGGTGCTAGAAATGCAACAATGTCTTGATGACAATAAAAACCCTTTTTGTGGCTCTACTCTGGCAGGAGAAGCAGCAATGTTTCAGTAAAAAACAACAGGTTGCTTAAACACGACCATGCTCAGTGGCTAAAAGCTGCTGGTAGCCTAATGCAATGATGTCTCATTAAAAACACCAAAAACAGCTGCTTTTTATGGCACTACTCTGGCAGGAGAAGCAGCAATGTCTCAATAAAAATCACTGCCTTATGAGGCACTATCCGGGCTCGAAATGCAGCAGTGTTTCAGTAAAAAACAACCACTTTGCATGTCACTATCCCAGCTGGAAAAACAGCAACAGGTGGCTGAAATATTGCATCATTTCCTGTTTATATGAAATGATGAGATACACTGATTAATGTGTGGTACCTACATAATGTGATTATCAGTGTATAGTGTGTTTAAAAAGTGTCAAGAGAATGAATCCAAAATATTTCTACTGAGTAAAAACTGTAGGATTCTTTGTTTTTATTTGTATTTGTAGTTAAACTATCAAAAACTACGACCACAGATTATTTCAGTCACTCTGCAGCATGCGGCTGAAATTCCTTGAATGTAATGGAGGTTCAGTGCAGTGCAGTGACATCCAGACAAGTCTGGACTTGTTTTTCCACCATCGTCACACCAGTGCACAGACTTTTCTTTTTTAAATCTGCATGTGTGCAGCTGACACAAACAAAGCAGCCAAACTCAAACGTCCACGTGTTTTCCTGCAGCTCGGAGCACATGGCCCGGTGTGCGTCCCCTGGATCGGGTGTCTCCGTAACCAGAGACGCCTGACCTGTGCTCATGTAAGCCAGCCGTGAGTCAGTTATATTTAGACCGTTGGGGGGGGGCAGTGCTGCCTTAACCCCTGCAGCTACACAGCACGCTGCCAGCTCCGCCTCGGGTTACAAGCTGCTCAGTTTAGAACAAACAATGTCGGGGAACTGGACGGCGAACGGAGAGGATTTATTGCGAGAGATAAAACAGATCGAGTGTCGCTCAAGGACACTTCGCTCTGCTCTACGTGACACTACGACGACCCGAAAAAAGATACGGGGAGCGCCGAGGCAGGAAACCCAATCAGGAGCGAGAGAACGACGCCAACATGTTGACTAAGCAGAGATGTTTGGCTTCCTGTCGCTGCTCAACTGAAGGAGGCGAACAAACATACTGAGAGTCGACCTGGGACCTCAGTATGTTTAAAACTGACAGGAAACATCACATTTTGCTGAATATACTGCTGTGAGAGAGAAATGTACTTTTGGTATTTGTCATACTGTCTGAAAATCAATCAGGAGACTCTTTAAACTTTGAGGTGCGGTAGCCACACTGTAAATCCTCACAGGTGTTTGGCTGAAGACGCGTCTGCACAGGTTAAAGTCGGTCAAAGCTCTGCGGGGTATGAAGGTCACCAAACTCACCGGACCACTGAGAGAAAACTTGTTTGAAATGAGCCTTGCACGACACATGCTGGTTTGCTCCTGTGTCACACTGATGCAGGAAATTAATATGATATTTATGATGTGACCAGGCCCCCAGTAGCTCCGCTCAGCCTTGTACCCAGTTTTTCCTAGTGACCACTTGCCGTATTGCAGCAAACAAAATCCCCTGCAAAGCATTTTCCCCACAGACCACAGACGTCTGTAAAGCTGCTGACAGGACGCCTCCAGCTGCAAATAAGCTCAATAATGACTCTTTATTCTGAATTTCTGATCAACGGAGGTTTTATATTTTTAAAACTTTCCTGGAGTCGAGGATAGCAGTTTAAAAATATATGACATCATGAACTTGGAAACACTACTGTGCATGTTCAGTAGGTTGCATACCTGGAAGGAAACCTGAGCACAGACTCCTGGGTGCCCCGCGGGCAAGGGCGTACGTTTGCATATGGACGGTAGAGACATGTCCCTACCAATATTTTGGGAAGACACAATTGTCTCTACCAATATAAGCAGCTGCTCTCATTCTAAAGTTGTCAAATAATCAGTGTTTGTCAGTGATTTTGAAGTCAGACACCGACGCTAAAAGCCATCTATCGCAGTGGTATAATAACCACCAGTTGGCCGGGGGCATCCGTCATGGCGGCGTCAGTTTGAAATGCTGGTAACGACTTCATATAAGGAGCTGGAAAATTCCCATAGAGCAGGTGGGAGGGTTGGCGGATGGGTCCAACAAACTCGGCTGGCTTTCAATGTCTGATAGTCCACCACGAATATTCGTCATGTCTGGTTATGAAAATGAAACATTGATTTCATCTTAGTTTTTATGATCAAGATCTATCTTTAGCTCGTCATCGTCTCATTTTCGTCATGGACAAAAGGTCGTTTTCGGAGGTAGTTTTTGTCAGCCAAATTAACACTGGTGCCTTTTTTCCCCTTTGCATCAAAATAGGATTTTTTTACTAGGACTTGTTGGACTGTGTGGACACAGCCTCCGTCTTCCCAGGTGGGACAGACTGTTGTCACTGTTGGACAATGTGTTTCCAGTGTCAACCCGTCAGCGTCACAGAGCGAGGGCTTTATTAAAAGCTTGTAAAGCTGCAGTGTTGATCTGATGTTCATTAATCATCACTCACAGCAGTGACAAAGACCAGACTGGGCACAATGGGATGTGATCAGAACTGATCAGGGATCAGCTGTCTGTGCTCATGATGTAATTAAAGAAATAGTTGGGAGGCGTTCAGGGGAGTTTACAGAGTGACTAACTGTCATGGAAATATATGATGCAGGCTGAGGGAAAGTGGTGGTTACAAGGCTCAGTTACAGAGTATTTCCTGGGAGGTGTTGAGGATCTGATGGTGTGTAACCGAGGAGGAGGATCAGAGGAGGATTTCTCCTTTAAGGTCTGATCCACCTCTTTAATCTGATCCCACGAAAAAACTGCTGCTCACAGCGTTACAGATAAACCAGACTCCTCACTTTGACTGCTGCAGCCGACAGCTCCACAGGGCTGCATCCACACACGCTGCTGATAACAGGGCTCATTCTGTAAGTGTGTGTGTGCGTGCGTGTGTGTTGTTGGGTTTCCAGGAAACTTCCTGCTGTGCCTGATCAGGAGCCGCGGGGCAGCCAGCTCAGCAGATTGAGCTGTCGTTGTGTCCGTTCGTCCTCTCAGTGTTCAGTGTTATTCTACACCAACGTGTCAGCTCCACTGGACCTGAAGCCCTCACATCAACTCAGAGGAGATGAGGACGAGGACGAGGACGAGGAGGAGTCCTCAACAATTCTGCCCTAAAGTTCCACTGATCTGATCAAATGTCTGTATAAAGTCAGAGAATCATCTCCATCTCTGCAGCTCTACGGAGCTCTTCAGCATCTCTCAGCTCGTGCCGAACCTTCAGTCTGGGTCAAGATTTTAGCTGCACGCTGTTAGCAACATGTGCTGAAGTTAGCACAATAAGAAGTCACAAGTGCAAATGAAATGGTGAAGCTGGACGACCCGCCTGCTGGTTCTGGGTCAGCTACAACAGCATCAACACATTCTCGTCCCAGCTGGTCAAACACTGACACTGGCTCTTGCACATCCAGCTATGACACTCCAGGTATCCTCCTGTGTCAGATCGAGACGTTTCAGCTGCCCGTGTGCCCTGGAGGTCCAGGAGTTAATCTTGTTTGTTCTTTCACTTGCCTGTTTGTTCTTTGTGTTGCAGGTGGTTTCATTAATGACTACAAACTGTCCGTCAGTTTGTGGTGCTGCTGTTGGGTTCTTAACACACTCATGACACTAATATTAATGTAAGTAGGGTTTTGGATTTGGAGTGTCTGCACTGGGATCTGTGCTAAGCGGAGTTCTGTCAGAAATACTGCCAACACATCAGATGTGTTGTGCTTTATCTTAATGAGTCCTGTGCTTTGCCTTCCCACAGGAGCTGGACTGATGAGTGTGGTGACAGGAGGGTGTGTGTCTGATGATATGTGACCCTCTGATTGATCGAGGCACCTCCACATTGTTGCTTTCCCCTTCAGTTATTGCTCCAACAAGCGTTCACAGACGCCAGGTCAGCTGGCCGCCCTGCAGCCTGTCCTGTCACCGTGCCTCCATCATTGATCTCCACAGATATCAGGGTTTGATTGGTGACATCTCCAGCTGCTCTGTCCCTCTGATTAGCCCCGAGTCCAGGCCCGTTGGCGGTGACGTTCAGCCCGGGCTGACGGTGCGCTGGCATCGCCACTCAAAGCCAGAATACAAGCGTGTAATCTCCTAAATGAGAATTGACTGTCGCTGTCAGAGTTGATGTTATCCCCGGGAGTCCGTGGACGGAGCTGCCATTATTCTAATTAAAGCAGGCCAGGGGAGGTGTGAAGACAGCAAGGGGAGGAAGTGACAGGGCATGAAACACACAGAGAAGGCGTCATTTTTATTTTTATAGCAGAAACAAAAGAGGATTAATGTTTAAAACCTGAGACCAAAAGACGAGGTGATGAGTGGAGCCGGCAGCAGGCAGAGGAGCAGATTATCTCTGCGCTCGGACGCTATTTCTGCTGCCAGCAGGATGATGTACGAACAGAGAAAAATCTGAAATCATAGCAGGTTTTAGGTCTGATCTACTTCTGCCGATACCAGTTGGTCTGTATGTCCAGCGTGAGATGTTTCAACTTTTTCCATGAAATATGGTGGAACAATAAGAGAAGGAAAGAGGAGAAGATATTTTTATGCCTCTGCGCCAGCGATAGCTGCGGCTGGAGGCATTGTGTCTGTGGGTTGTCTGTCTCATTCATGTGAACACGATACCTCAATAACACCTTCAGGGAATTTGTTTAATTTTGGCACAAACACCACCTTTGACTCAGCGATGAACTGATTAGATTTTGGTGGTCAAAGGTCAAAGGTCTATGTGACTTTCCATACATCCTATTTTAATCAACGCAATATGTCAAGAACACCTGGAGGGAATTTCCTCAAATTTGGCACAAATGTCCGCTCAAGAATTCATACACTAATTATGACCAAATTTCACACGAATGTTTAACAGGATAAAATAATGACGTGATGACATTTAAAATTGTGAGTAAAATGATTCTTATCATGTTTCATAGCTCGAGGTGATTTCATAAATGTGCATGTTTTATTTTAAGATATTCTGTTTAGTATCAAGTATGACAAAGAAAAACAGCTGTTAACAAATACTGTGTACTAACTATTATCAAAGTAGTTGCTTACTAAGTTCCTTTTGATCTACTAATCTATTAATTGACTAATTGCAGCAGCACAACAACGACGTCCTGGTCAGAAGATCAGCACATTCACACTGTTAGAGGATCAAACTTTAATTCGATGAAGCAGAAATCTGTTTTCTGTTGACAAAACATTCTCGCCTCAAGGTCCATTTAGTGGCTGCTCTGGATCACATCACATGATCTTCATCAGCAGGTAGAGTATGCAGGTTGTTGTATAACTGTAGATGTTTGAATGTTGAATTGTTGACAGGACGAGAAGTGCGTCAAAAAATGGAAATTTCAATAGTTTCTACGATTTCGCAGCAGCTGAAAAAACTTCATCTGTTGATGAAGATGATGAGTTACAATCAGAAGCTCGAGAGAAGTTGCTAAATGAAACCTTTGCTTTTTTCAGAGTCGAGAATTAACTCTTAACCTCAGCGTTTCTCTACTCTCTGCTCCTGTTAATCCTCTCTTGACCAGTGTTGGGCAGTAACACGTAACAGTAATAATGTTACTGTTCCAAGTAATGAGTAGTGTAATAGATTACTAATCCACAGATTCGTCTCTGTAATTGACAGTCAATTCAGTTCAGTTCATATTGTTTCTGTCTCCACAGTAAAGTTGTGGATGGTCCCAACAGCAGCGTCCTTAGCGTCCCCATGTTTGGTCCCCCCTCTGTTGGGGCACCTAGCACACAGATCTGGTACTAAAAGGTGGAGCTAGAAACCCTGCAGTCTGATTGGTCAGTAGAGGACGGTCACTCTGGTTTTATGTAACCTCTGTTCATACATCAGTAAACTACAACTATAAAATGAAAGAGAAAAAATAACTTCATTCACTGGGCCGACTGCCGGCAACTTTTAAGGTGGAACATTAACTTGTAATGTTACTCAATGCATGAGTTGATGACGTGAATCCATCAGCACACCTTAAATTTCACTGTGACAACTTTGACCAGCACTTTTTATATGACACACACTTTTAGTAATGACTTTAAAAATATAGATTAATTTGGAGCGGATTATGTGAAGGTCATATATTCTAATCCTCACTTCCTGTGGGCTACAGCAACACTAAACCCCTGAGCTTGCCTGAGAAGGACTAAATGCACAAAGCTGCTATTTTTAAATATCCCATGGAGAGAGACTCTCACTGCAGCCTGTTCTATTTTGTTCTGAAAATGTGGGCGTGCAGCCTCGTTCTGTGGACGATAAACCAGGTGCAGACTTCCATCTGTGTCACCGCTGATGAGGAAATACAGCGAGTGCTGGACGGAGCAGTGAGTGACAACAACCCCGCCCACATTTAAGAGACTGTCTGAACACACCGAGGGTCTAGGTACCATGTCTGAAGGCTCACTGCTGGTTCCAAAGGTGCTGGACTGAAAGGGTTTGGTGGAAACAGGGCTTCATTTACGTTGTTACTGATGGCGTTCCAAACTGACGCTGTCCAGCGGTGATATAAACTTACACCAACCAGTGGTGTAAGGTGCCTATTTGCCTGGATTTCTGACACTGAAATCACTGACAAAACGGCAATATTTGACGTCTTGAGAACGAGACCAGGCTGAATATTCACACAGTTCAGACATCTCACATGCACCTGTGTGTGAATGTGCATGTGAGATGGTGTCCTGGAAAGGTAATGAGTAGTATAATGAAATTTGTTGGCGAGGAGAAATAGCCTAAGAACAGCAAGTTTTGATAAGAGCAACAAGTAATGGGAGTAAATTTGATGAGTAAGGAGTTCACTCTGCTCCTGACCCCTCAGGCTGGGATCCAGTGCTCCAGGAGCCAGAAAGTGGCTCAGAGAGAGTTTGCGCTGAATATGATTTGTTGCTGGGGAGAGGGACATCTGGGGTGCCTTGCTTGGCTGCTGCTCCACAACCCAGCCCTGGATAAGAGGATGAAAATGGATGGATGGATGAATATGAGGTGAAATACCATAAAGCTTCTGTTAGTAGCTCGTGCAGATTCCTGCTCATTTCGCTCAATGGAAGACAAAAATGACTTGAAGAGAAAACTGAAGTTGCAGGACAGTCATGTGTGTGTGTGTGTGTGTGTCCATCCCTCACTCGCTGTTCAGGGGGACGGCCAGCTGGTGAAAGCCTGGATACAGCGCACGTTGCTGGGATGCTTTCGCAGGGCGAGTGGGTGCAGAGTGGAGAGCTGTGCTGGGTGTTAACCTCAAAATAGCCATCAGATCCCATTCAGACCCCCAGCAACAGCCTGGTGTTTACCTGCAAACAACTCGCACAACGCCTGGTGACGACCTTTATTTTACCTTTTGACACGCAGGCACACACGCACACACACACACACACACACACACACACACACACACACATTACAAACATGATAAAACCTGTCAGCCCAGACGTGGAAACATAAACACTCCTTCCACACATTCATGTACACAAACACACACGTACACATTCAAATGAATTCTGCTGGGAGGAAACATGACCTGTGAGACGACACACACACACACACACACACACACACACACACACACACACACACACACACACTCAGTGTTTATATTCAGTGCAATCCTCCTCCACTAAAGCAGAAGTGTGACAATCACCCTGCAGGCGTCTTACAGCTGTGAGTGTTGAGCCATAAATAAACTCAGTGACAAAATGGTACACACATGTGTACACACACACACACACACACACACACACACACACACACACACATGCACACACACACACACTGCAGCCCCGAGGCCTTCTGGGAAGTTTGCAGACATGAAGGAGATCAGGTGAGGTCTCATATTAACACACTGGATTTCTTTCTTGTCTCAGAGGAAACTGTTTAATAAAAATAGAAACGCTTAAAGGGAGCGTTCAGTTTTTTTTAAAGTGGGGCTGCATGAAGCACTAATGTGTGTGTCAGTCCATCGTCTCTGCCCAGCAGCCCGTGTCTCTTCAGTTCGGTACACGTTTTTTGTTCCTTCGCGTCCCCATGTAGCACACAGATCTGGTACTAAAAGGTGGAGCTAGAAACCCTGCAGTCTGGTCCTTGCTTCTTTCTTCCCACCTGTTTCCTTACGTCCTTGGTTTTTATTCTGTAAAGGAATATTTCACCCACATACTGACCATTGGTATAACAACCACTCACAGCTTGTTACACCGAAATCACAAAGATAATTCTGTTTTTCTGGCATGCCTCCAAGGTGAGCAAAGAAAACAGAGAACGTTCTTGATGAATTGAAGTCGTAGGCGACCGCAGAACATTTACAAACTCTCACACAACTGGCGCAGCATAATCCACCTGGGTAACGCGTCTGAACTCGGCTCGTGCGTTCACTGAGCAGCGTTTCTCCTCTCCATCTTTAGTCGCTCCTTTCTCCCACCTGCCTTTGCTTCCTTTCCTCCTTCCTTTATATGTCTCATGTTTCTACCCCTTTCCGTCCATCCTCTTCCTTCCGTCCCTTCATTTTTCCTCTCTTCTGTTCTTTTCTCGGTAGTTTCCTTCAGTCTCCCTTTGGTTCCTTCCAATGCTTTTTTTTCTTTTTACCCTCTTCGCTTTTTTCTTTCCTTTCCTCCATCCATCCTGTTGCTCTCCTTATTTATCGTCCTCTTCTCCTTATTTATTCCCTTTTTTGTTATTCCTTTTGTCCCACTGGTTTCCATCACCTTTCTTCCTTCCTGTCATCCCACTGTACGTCACTCCTAACCCCGTTCCCTCTTTCTTTTCTCCTTTTGCTTCTTTCCTTCAATTCTATATATCTGTTTCTGTCAGTTTTCTTACTTCCTGTCAGTAATCTCTCTTCGTTCATTCTGCCCTCCTTTTATCATGTTTGCTTTTCCTCATTCCTTCCTTCCTTCCTTTCCATAGTCCCTCTTTTCCTTGCACTTGTCTGTCCTCGGGGATCTGGCTTGATCTGGCTCGCTCGTCTTTTTTATCTCCTCCCTCGATCGCAGACATCCAGTCCTGCCAAATCTCTGTGTTCCTGGTTGGTTAGATAAGAGACACAGTTTGCCAGCAGCCCCGCCTCCCTCTGAACAACACCCTCTTTAATCTCAGCCGCCATCTTCCCTCATCTTTCATCCCCCCCTCCTCACATCCCTCGGTTGTCGCCACACGCCACTGACAGCCGCTCGCTTTCAAAACTGGGCGTCCCTGCCAGACGACGCAGTGTTTTTCTTTGCAGCGTCGAGATGATGGTGTTCACATGTGTGGACACAGGGGCCCAAGTGTTCAGGGGGCCATAAACGCAAAATGACCACAAAGAGATGCAACACGACCACAAAGAGAGACACTTTAATCCAAGGAGACACAAAGTTAGCCCGAAGAGATGCAATACAACAACAAAAGAGATGCAACATGACCAAAGGCGCAACACTACACTAAAGAGATATAAAGCAACTACAAAGATGAACAAAAATAACCAAAAACAGATGCAAACCAACCAGAAGGAGAAACAACGTGACCATAAAGAGACAAAAAGTTACACCAAAGAAATGAAAACAGCTCCAAAGAGACACAAAGTTAGCACAAAGAGATAGAAAACAACAACAAAAGAGATGCAACACGACCACAAATGACACACAGAATGACTGGAAGGAGACACAACATGACCATAGAGAGACATTAATTATCCACAGAGACTAAAGGACCATAAAGATGCAAAAACCAAGTATCCACAGTGTGATTTTGGGCTGTCCCAGGTGAAAGATGACCAACGTGAAAGAAACGTGGCGATATCTTTGGTCATGGCTCTAAAACATTGGTCCTACGTCGCACAGTGAGAGAAGTTCAAGGCTGGTCGTTGTCACAGTGTTGGAATCACAGACAGCCTGAGATAAAAATCTGACAGTGTCAGAAATTTCACCTACGTCTACTAACCAACCAATAGAAATGCAGCATGAAATGACGCACTGATCAGCGCTAAACCCAAACCAACAGACAGACAGCAGCTCGCCGTGGAGGCAAAACACGCTACAAGAAATGTGTGTGATTCCAGCAGAGAGGAAACCCTTGTGAAGCCTTGTCTGTGTGATGTGTCCTCCAGCTCTGACCATGATCGCGTAAGGAAGGAAGCATGGAAGGAAATAGAGGCGGAGCTACAGCTGCCAGGTGAGCAGCTAGCAAACACACGCAGTATACAGTGTCCAGAAAACAGTCGGAGCAGTAATAACCCTGCAGCATCACTCAGGATGTGAAGCTGTTGCATCGTACGTCGTAGCCTGTGACTCAGTAGGTGCTGTCATACAGTCTGCAGACATCAAACCTGATGTTTATTAGATCCATGTCACACAGTGTAGCTGCACTACACTTATAGGTTTGCTAATATCTCACAGTCTGTAAACATAAAATAACACAAACAGAAGCACAAACGTCTCTCTCAGTCTGCGTGTCTTGCTCGTGTGTGTGTGTGTGTGTGTGTGGAGGGGGGGGGGGTGTCGACGTTCGTCTCACAATCTGTCAACGAGCATTTGCCGTGTTTTTTTATAACAAGACAGAGATTTGTTGACGTGATCAACAGCAAAGTGCGTTTGGACGAGACGCTTCTCCGATTGGTTAAGTGTGACGATGAGAGATAAAATTCTCCTCTGCTTCACCTCATGCGGGGTGAAGCCGAGCATCAGTCTGTTTTCCCCCCTCTCTCTGTCTCTCTCCAAACTTTGTGGCCTACTTTTTGGGCGCTTTGAAAAATTGTCTTTGGCGAGGGTTGGATGAAAGTTGTCGGGGGGGCGGCTGGGCAGAGGAAGCGAGTGAAGGCTTGCCCCTTTATCTTCCTGCCCAGACCTCCATCATGTCTGACTCTCCCTCCCTGCTTCTATCTTTTCCTCTCTCCTCCTCTCATGTTGGGAGATTACTCATCGACTTAAATTCTTGCATCTAGAATAAAAAACAACTCTTTTTTTTAATGTGACAGACTGCTCTGAAAATGTGATGAAACACAAACAGTCTCTTTGATGCTGTTTCAGATCAAGTGGTGATTTTCAGACAAATACAAATGAAATTTTAAACAGAAGGTGTGTATTGTCACTAAAGTAGAGCAGATTAACACACTGATTATCTGCTGCAGACGTTAGCATGTTCAGCTAACTAGGTGTAACCACCAAGGAGCATTTGTTAACTAAACGTTTGGCTCAACAGGTTATGTTAAAAATTAAAAGAAGAGCCCCGTCCATGATATCGTGTTGGCAGACAGCATGTTTACATGACTTCAGAGGAAATGGATTCATTGTGTTAAGCCTACTTTACACTACGTGGTTCAAGTGACCCAATTCCGATTTTTTCCTCTCGAGTGGCACAGATCTGTAACATGAACGTGTGAACAGGAAAAAAAAACCGCATGATATCGGATATTGTCAGATCAGATTCAGGCCTCCTTCATATGTGGAAATATCTCGCATATGAATCAGATATCTGCCAATATTTTTCTTTCTGTCAGCGACATACACTCCTAACACAGGACGGGTTGTTTTTATTGACTGAGTTGATTATTAAGCTATCGTGATGCGCAGATCGGCTCTGATAGCACCTGAATCAGCATGTACGCATCAACCACCCAGCATCACCCGTCTGCAGCTGCACAGACACTTCCATCGCTCTGTGTAGGCTAAGTTACCTTTTAAATTATGAGCAGCACCAGCTTTCCAGGTGATTTATTTAACGATAAACTTCGAATATTTAAAGTTAGTCCTTAAAATTGCTTTCAGTTATGTTAACATTTCCGGGCAGTAATGTCACTGTAGCAGATATCGTGGGACATTTACATAGTGGTCAAGAGTGCTGGACCGGAAGTGTCGCACAAAAAACGGAAGCTGGCTGCGTTCTGTTTTGCCTCCGTGTCTCCGTGTAAAAAATGAGGTGAATAGAACATGTAACAGCAGTCAGGAAAAATCGGATATAGGCAACAAATCGGAATCAAGACATGGCAGTGTGAAGGCAGCATTAGTGACTTCTGTCGAACTGTTCTGAGGAGTAAAATATTCTCAGCTCTCTCAGAAGTGGAATTGATCAGTTTAATCGGCCGACGTGCTCTTTAAACAGTCAGCAGGCTGCGCGGCTCGTTGGTCTGCTGCCTGACTCATTGATGGATTGATTAATTGGTCAATTGATTTTGGGTGGCCGTGTCAGCATGTTCGCTTGTTGCCGTGTTGTTGCGGAACTCTGCTCGTAGGCTGACAACATGAAGCTAATGAGGCGCAAGATTTACACGCCTGCCTCCTCTGTGCTGAGGCAGCAGCCTAATGGGCTCCAACTGACCTCTGTGACCCCTCTAACACACACACACACACACACACACACACACACACACATGCATAATGACTACATGTTTACATCATGTCCTGCGTACTGTTAATGCAGGTCACCAGCTGGTGAGACTCCACCAAGCCTTTACTCACACTCAGTGCAGTTTATGCTGTATGTGTTGATTTCTGTCATAAAAAACTCTAAATAGTGAAAAAAATATATTTATCTTGTATTCCAGTCATCTGTTAAACATGTACACTGTAGGTTTCATGACTCTGACTTAAGGTCCACTGGCGTCCGCCCAAGTCTTCCCTGGTTATTTAAAGAGGTGGACATACAAAGAGCTGGGAAACAAATGAAGCATTATGAAATACAAGTCTCCCAAATAAACACAAGCAGTCCAAATAAATAAAATACAAAGTGGGAAACAAAAGCGATTGGCCCTCATTTTATGTACCTTCAGTGTTGAAACAAAACCTACACCCTTGCAAGTCTTAGTAAGTAAAAAAAACACTTGCTGTGCCTTTGTATTGTTGCCAGGCAACCACCCCATCACACCCCACACCCTAACCTTCCTGTGTGATCCGTCTACGGTTTATTTATCTTATATATCCTGCAGTAATCAGTGTGTAGCTGCTGCCATGTTGAGGCAGAGGGTCTGTGTGTAGCTCTGGTTGAGGGTGAGAGGCTGTCAGCAGATAAACAGAGATCTGTGTGGGTACATGAGACCCTAAAAAAGAGGCTGGATCATGGAGAGAACCACCAGTTGGTCCAGGAGCTTCTCCTCCATCATGGACGTTTACAGTACTGCACTTATCTGCTGTTTTCTATTGACATGCTGCTAACTGTGCTTTGTAAAGTCATATAGCTCTGAGTATCCAGCAGCCACTACCACCAGTTTCTCCTCCATTGTTTACCAACTGTAGACTGGTTGTCATGACCACCACAGAAGCCCCGCCCCTCAAATCACCCCACTGGACAATGGGGAACAAGCAGAGATGACGTGGGGCGCCGTTCGGCTTTGAGTTGAAGTTTTTGCAGCTCAAGCAGTTCAGAGCGCTCCTGCAAAAACGCCAGGCACCTAGAGCACAGAAACACGAGGCGAGTAGCAACGTGAAAACAGCGAGAAAAAGCTTCATCCTCATTAAAAACAATATACAAAAAGCTGCCTCCAGCTGCTGAAACACTTCCTGTGTGATCAGACCTTTTGGATTAAATAAAGGTTACAGAAACAAAGACTCCAGTCCAGCATCCTGGTGTATTTTCATGCCGACTCACTGTCACGCCATTAATGTTGTTAATGCTTTCCTACTATGACAAGTCACATCTGCTGGGGAAAAGGTTTGCAGGCTGCGTTTTATCTTTTAAAAAACTGTATTGATTCTGAACATTTTCAGAGAATAAAGGCTGCAGCACCTGCAGCTGTGGGAGTGTCACATGTTGTTGAGTTAGTTTGTCAATGTGCTTTGTCACACTGCAGCTCACTCCGCTCTCTCTTCCTGTTTTGGTTGCTGTTGCTCGGCTGAAGAGACGACCGTTTTACTACAGGAAGTGAGACAGGAGTTGGTTTGTGTCATTTTTTGTTTTTTTCTTAGACCGCAGCGTGACTGAGAGCTGAGTTCACCGCGGCTGAGCAGGAAGCGTCCGTTGGATTTGTTTTCATCGTCTCACGTCCTCTGGCGTCCCTCAGAGCTGAGCTGCTGCTCACTCACTTCTTCTTCTTCTTCTATGTATACCAAGTTACTTTGCAGCTCGGGATGAGTCTGTGACTTCCTGCTCACACTGTCTTTATGCAGTAAGACTTTTCTTAGGTTTTAATGGTTCGATCCAATTTAAATCTCTTTTTAAAGAAGCTGGTAAATACTAAGAAACTTAGGATCCATGAATATCATCATATATGGTCACTTCTGGCTCTAAAAATACAAGATGGAGACGGCTGAAATGCCAAATTTACGACTCCAAAACGAGAGTCCACAAACTGGTGGGTGACACCATGATTATTACGTCCATGTGGTCGTGCACATGTGGTGCATTGTGTATGTTTTAATATTAGGTTAGGTAATAATGAGCGAGACAAAATGTGTTAAATGTCTGTTTAAGCGCTGAAAACAGTCAGGCTAGCTTATATTATTATTAATATTTCAATTGGGTGAAAACTGGGACATTTTAGAGTTTCACAGATATTTATCAAGATACGAGACGACTCCTTTGAAATCAGGACAATCCTGGACAAACCAGTTTGTCTGGTCACTGTTAGAAAACCACCAAATTAGTGAGTGAGGCGTAACTTCAGAACGTGTTCCTGTGGTACGCCCCCATAACTGTGTTGTGTACATGTTTATTATTTCTTTATTTCTCTACAGGATGTTGCATCATCTCAGTGATGTCAATGATAGTCACTTTTTTTTTTAATATTTCAATTTTAGAAACACAAAATGCTGAGTCGTGCCAAGTAAGCTGTCCGCATACACAAGGTTGAGCACGTTCTCAGTGTGCGTTGGCCTCCACCAGGGCTGCACCTCGTCTCTCATTTGTTTGTGATATTCATGGACAGGATCTCAAGGTGCAGCCGGAGGTTCAGTTTGGTGAGCTCGGAATAGCATCTCTGCTTTTTGCAGATGATGTGGTTCTGTTGGCCTCATCACACCGTGACCTCCAGCGTGTGCTGTGGTGGTTTGCAGCTGAGTTTGAAGCAGTCTGCATGAGAGTCAGCACCTGGGTGTGGACTGCACCCCCTGGGTTGGGAGAGAGTTACTGCTTGAAGCGAAGGAGTTCAGGTATCTCAGGGTCTTGGTCACGAGTGAGGATCAGGATCTTGTTAGAGGTGTTACAGGCATGTCCAAGTGCTAGTTGGCCCAGGGCTGACCCAGAACATGCTGGAGGGATTATATATCTTGTCTAGCCTGGGAACACCCTGGGGCCCCCCAGAGTCTGGCCCGGGGCTGGACAGTGTTGCTGAGGAGAGGCACGTCTGAAGTACTTTGCTCAGCCTGCTGCCCCCACAACCCGGCCTCGGATAGGCAGATACGGTGGATGAATGGACAGAAAATGCTGATTTTTATCTGCAAGTCAAACTTTTTATTATCATATTTGTAGATAAACTTCACATCTCTGTGATCGCCGTGACACTCAGGTCCTTCAGTCTCTTTTTTTGTCAGCCTCCTGTCACTCGTCACGCAGAGGAAGTGAGAGTCGTAGTAAAGAAGTGAGAGTGTTTCTGAGGTGAGCTGATGACTTCAGTTCAGATTTGACGGTTGCAGGATTTTCCCGCCTCAGTGCGGCGGCGCTCAGGGGTCTCTCTGTCTCTGTTTGTGAAACGTCTGCAGATGACAGTGTGGTTGAGATGTGTTACACACTCTCTGCTGCGTCCTGTACAGTCTAACCACAGAGAGCAGAGCGGACTTACACAACAACTGTAGCACAGCGTGCAGCCGCTCGGCTTTAACCTCCGCGACAACATGAAAGGGGAAGTCAGACATGAATAATAAAGACTCAGCGTGTGGAAAGTTCACACTGTTTACTGGCAACAACCAACGCTCTCAGACAGAATGAGATTAAAGATGTTAACGCATTGTTAGGTGTCATTTTATTAATAAGGAATGACAGAGAATCTCGTGTTTATTAAAGTGTCGGACAGAACAAAGAACGTCCTGATGATTTTTCTGTTCTGACAGCTGTGCAGTGCAAATTTTGTCCTGAGGGTGGCGCTAACGTCAGGCAGTGTTTTAAATCTTAAGGTTCGTCCCCTGAGGAGCAGGAATGGGGTCAGAAATGTTTGGTTTGTTCAGCAGTTTTTTGTTGATTTTCACTTACACGTACAGTGATGCAGCATATTGGAAATGAAAGTGTATACATGAATGGGACAGCAGCGTTTCAATTTTGAAGGGGACCCAAATCCTCCTGAAGTTTTGCAAAGAGTCTACGGCTGTGTCCGAAATCACTCACTACTCATTATGCAGTCCACTATGATGTGTGTTCACCCTTTTGTAGTGCTGTCCCAATGTATCATGGGAGTTATTATTCCCTATAAAGTGGACTCAAAGTCTGTCACACTGCACCATCAAAAGTAGTGTCGAAGTGTGTTTTTTCTTGTCACAGATGAGCTCACTGTATGATCCTCTACACAGGACTCCCTGTATAACAATGAGGAGTGAATGAGTGAATATTTGGACACAGTCTCCATCTGATTGGCTCAAATTCTGAAAAATCCAAAGTGTGTGTGGGTGCTTTCAGGAGAGAAAAACAAGATGTCTGACGTCATCACTTTGGGACACAAGTAAAACACTGTGTGGAAATACTAAAGGTGCGTTAGACATCAATTAATTGTCTTATTTCCAAATTCTAAGAATTACTTTCAGTGATATAGCTGTGTGTTACGGTGCTGCAGCAACCTGTGTTTTCTTTGTCTGTGTGTGATGGTGTGGCCGTGGTCCCTCGCCATGGTTTCCAGCTCTGCTCTTTGTACTCACCTGTCTGCCATCAGCTCATCAACATGCAGTATTTCACCTGCTCACCACACTTCCCTGCGCCGTCTGCCCACGCCAGCTTCACCTCAGCCTCCTCCACTCCTTCCCCTGCACCCAGGACGCCACCAACATCCCCATCCCATCATTCCTTGTGGTAATACACCTTTTTGTATCATTCCATTTCTTTCCTGCAGATGTTTTCCCCTCGTGTTCATGACAGCGTGCACCTTTACATGCACAGTTAAGTCGAGCTGTTGGCGTCTCTACAGTCCATGAGTCACATCCACCCGACGCTCATCCACAGCTCCACCCACTTGTCCATATATGGTCACTTCTGGCTCTAAAAAACAAGACAGTGATGGCTGAAATGTTAAACTCGAGGCTTCGAAACGGTCGTAAACTGATGGCTGACGTCTGTTATTTTATAAACTTAATGGTTCATGCTCGTTGCATTACTGTAATCATCACCATTTTGACAGAAGCTGAAGTTATACTTTAAAAGCAAGTCATTTTCCAGGGATTCCCTGAATAGTGTGTGTGTGTGTGTGTGTGTGTGTGTGTGTGTCTGCTCCTCCTTTCAGTCACTACAGCTGTGACTGAAAGTTTTGTTTGGGGCCTAGAAAGTGATTTTAGCATCTGTTTATGTGCTTCACTTGCATGATCTTAAATTCGGATGCTTGTCTGCAGAACGAGCGCTGCCAGAGGTGTTTGTAGCTGCGGACAATCAGGAGAAGCACCGGTGAATATTTGGGTTTAGTCAGATTGAATCTGTCCCTCACACAGTGAAACATGAGTTACTAGTAGCTATTGAACAAACCACACTTCAACAATCAACCTGCCAATATCCATCTGCGGTGGCTCTATATTTCTACACTTGGATGTAATCTTAGACACACTGGCGGGAGATCGAGCCTGCACAGAGAGCTGCTGGAGCTGGGAGAAAGGACGGCAGGCATGGCGTTATCCGTCCTGTGTCCTCCTGCAGCTCTGTCGTCTCTTGCTGCATTCACTTTTGCATTCATCTCTGACTAGCCACAACTTTTCATACATATTATTTTAATTAGATTGTCCAAAACTGAGGCGGCAGCTGAGGTCGCAAGGTAGTGGGCAGCTGCCACCCTATGGCAACCAGGCAGCTGCGCCCCTGGTTAAATGGGCATGGAGAGAAGCTGTTCTTCAGTCCGGTGGTCTGTGCTGTGATGCCTCACACATGCTGCTTTCATCTCTCAGAGGTGAAATAAGTCAGTGTTATATCAGTCTGTATTTGATTGTACAGTCCTTGAAATGTGTAATGAGAACGTGTGGACACAGAGACTGAAAACATTTTACAGTTCCACATCATGGAGAACATTTGACATGTCAGATAACGGCTTTTCTGAGCAGCTAACTTCCGCGCAGTGCTCTGTGTCTGCTCAGAGTTACTTCACCTCAGCGTTCGTCCTCTGTGACCTTCTCTCGGATGGTGATGATGATGTCTGTGGTCAGATCGGCTCCAGAGTCGAGAGGAGGAACAACCTGATCTCTCTCCTGCGGCTTCCAGAGCCTCGCTGACGGCCAGAGAGGGACTGATGTGTGATGGAGTGTGGGGTTGTGGGTAATCCTATAGCCAACACCGGAGAGTTCTGGATCACCATCCCAGTATTTCTACTGTACGCTGGCAGCTGCTCTGCTCAGATGCTGTGAGAGAATTGCATTATGGGAAGGTGTACAAGTGTTGAAGTTCAGCAAAGATACAGGAAGTATTTAGACAATAAGAGCAGAGAATAAACAAGATAAGCTAATTTGCTGTCAGTAATATGTTGCACTCCTCCTCCTCCTCCTCCTCCTCCTCCTCCTCCTCCTCCTCCTCCTCCTCTTCCTCCTCCTCCTCCTCCTCTTCCTCCTCCTCCCTCTCTGGTTCACAGACAGCTGCCGCAGTGTGTGTGCGTTAATGTCTGAACCTTGTTAACATCTGAACCGTCTTAACCCCCGTGTACAGTCACCGTCGTCCCCGCCAAAACAAAGCCCGAGGCCGCGGCTCTGACTCACTTGTTTGCAATCCCCCCGCCACAACTTCCCACGGCCTGATGACAGCAGCAGAGCAGCTCGCCGTCACCCGAGGCTAATACCTGCTCCCTGATAGCTTCATTTACTCTGCAGAAGAAATGATTTTCTTTTTTAACCTCACTAATCCCTGTTAGGACATGCCTCTGCTCTCTCTGGAGCCCTGTTCGGACGGGATTAGTGTTACAGCGAGGAGGCGGGGAACTGTAATCATCACCGGAGCATGTCTGTCATTTTACTGTTGTGTAAATCTGCCATGGTAATAGTTTTTACAGACTGTGCAAGCTATCAAATTCCAGCCTGTTTTACCTTCTGTGAAACAGAAAGCTGCAGTGAGAGTCTTCCAGTCTGAGCTGCATGACTCAACGACAGCAGGGCTTTGAGTTCACATGCATCAGTCAGGACGTTTACATGACATCAGAGACAATGGATGTATTGTGTCAGTCTGACTGAAACTGCACTTTTAAAATACATATAAACATGTTAGTCCCACTGCAATCCTACTAGTAGTGGGACTAACAGGCCCAGATAATTGGGAGTCAAATTACTCCGACACCTTAATCCTGAGGTCACGACTGTCGAAATGATTTTAAGCACAACTTCCTGTGAGACAGAGGAAGTAGCAGCGAGCTAGTTAGTCCCATAGACTGTCTGTGGTTAGTCCTAGTGGCTACTCTCAGTGGCTAACCGCCAACGCTGGTTCTTTTGCAAAGTCATTTGCCTTCAGTTTATTTTCAAACAAATATTTAACTAACGTTAACTCAGCATTTTCTAAAATGTCTCTGTGGAGCTCTGGTACCTGTCGCACTGTCCGTGTGTGTGACGACTAACAACCAGTCTGAGCTACATGTTTGTGTTGAACATGTGACCAGAACAGAAAGGGATTGTTCCTGTTGCCATGGTTACCGTTGAAATCCTGATACAGAAACGAGTCCCCATGACATCACGTGTCGGACCCGCAAGTTGTAATTTCATGTTTGGCCACTATGTAAAATTGAATTACAACCATAAAAACGCAAAATAGTCGTATGTGGTTATTTCGCATGAAAACCATTCACGCCAAAATTATCTGAATGAGTCTGAGTTGCCTTTGGTAAACACCTGTAGTGTACAGGGCTTTTATTGTGAAAGGTAAGAATGGAAGAGTTTGTAATTATACGGGCAACTTATTTGCATGAAAAACTGGAATCACCGCCCCGTGGTTGTATGACTCCGCCCACCAGTCCACCCTGTGGTTGTATGACTCCGCCCACCAGTCCACCCTGTGGTTGTATGACTCCGCCCACCAGTCCAGTGTGTCTGACAGTCTCCATCATGTCAGTGAAAACATGGAGGCTTCACACACAGAAGATCTATACAATCAGCACAGTTTCAAGATTAGAGTCACCAATTCAGTATCTGACCAAATGTCTCCCCTTCTGTTCCTGAGATATGATGTTAAAACATGATGATGTCACAGTCAAGCTGACCTTTGACCTTTTGACCTTCATTATTTTATCCTGTCAGACATTTGTGTCAAGTTTTGCCATAATTAGCTTATGAATTCTTGAATGAATAGTTATGGCCAAAAACTAATTTTATTCTTCAGTCCAGGTGGACGTTTGTGTCAAATTTAAGAAATTCCATTAAGTGTTCTTGAGATAACACATACACAAGAATGAGACAGACGAGGTCACAGTGACCTTGACCTTTGACCCTTTATCACTGAAATCGAATTAGTTCACTGATGAGTGCAGGGGGGCGTTTGTGTCTAATTTGAAGAAATTCCCTAAAACTGTTCTTGAGATATTGCATTCACAAAAATTAGACAGACATGGTCACAGTGACCTTGACCTTTGACCCTTGACCACAAACATCTAATCAGTTCATCCTGAAATCCAAGTCAACCTTTGTGCCAAATTTGAAGAATTACCTTGAGGTGTTTTTGACATATTGCATTCACAAGGACGGGACAGACGGAAAACCCGGAAACACAAAGTCTCGGTCACGCCTGTCGTTGGCGCAGAGGCATAAAAAAGCCTCTAGTGTGTTGAGACCTTTACAAATGACATGGAGAGTGACAAAGACACAACACACACATGACAAATGCTTCCACAGTGTGGGAGTCTGTAACATGAAGACAGCCCAGCCCTGTGTGAGGAGTCTGAACCAACACACTCTACATCAGATGATTTAATGAAGCTGTTAACTGTCTCGTCTGTAAACGCTCACACTGAGCACATGAACTCTCTCCTGACCCTGAAAATGACCCACTTAGTGCCGTCGTCCCTCCATACATGCAGCTGCTGAACCCCCCAGACACCAATTATTATTCACACCACATACAGCAGTGTGTGTGTGTGTGTGTGTGTGTGTGTGTGTGTGTGTGTGTGTGCGTGTGTGTGTGTGTGTGTGAGGCTAAAGCTGAAGGTGAAATTAAAAGATAACATGAGTTCATATCACATCTGAGCTGTTATCTGTTGCACCAACATCTCCCCTCACTGACAGGCTGATTCACATGTGAGTTAGATATTCCTGCTCTCCAGAAGATAAACCTTGATTCTGAAAATGATTTTGGTGACCTGTGTTTTTTTTGCGATTTTTCGCAAGTCCTGATGTTCTGTTTTAATATATAATAATATATAATATATATATATGTGTTCACACCAGGCGCGAAAATAACAATTTGGGCGAATGAATTCCCGCCGGGCGGCACAATATACACAACGCGAATGTTGCAAATTACGCAAATTAAGTGGCAGGAATGGAGTGAGCGGTGCAATATTACGTCAGACACGTACTTGCGAGAGCTGAAAAACCTGAACTTCAGTTTGTGCCAGAATAGCCAATCAGCATTGAAATCCTCCAGAGACATATGACACTGAGGACGTACCGGCAGAAGTTCATTTGCTGATTCAGCGATTTCACGTGCGAATGACGCGAGTCAATACAAAATATTCTAGCGTTCGAAGGCTAGAATACTGTGTGAGCTTCCTCGTCAGTTAATTGACTTCATGCATCACGGACGGATCAGACATCTTTCCATTATCTTACATCAGTTTGAATTTTATGCATGATAGTTATACTACTACTAATAATAATTATAATAATAATGAGTAAAATAATATTCTGTTTGAGGTGTAGCAGCAGAACATGTTGTCACGTTCAGTGATCGTTCAGTGTTCTGTTGTCTCCGTCTCCTCTGTGGTCGTCTTGTCCGTGTGTCACTGTCACAACATGGAGATCCTGTTTCGTCCCACCAAACTTGTTTGTTTCTTCGTCCAAATAAGATTCAGAATGTTGATCACAACAGGAAGTGTCAGAGTCTGAGTCCATCAACGTCTTCACAGGTTGCGCAACCGTAACTTTTCCATCAGTGTCGGTTTACAAGCTGCTACATTTCTGTCAACATCTTCTGGTTTCCAGTGCTGTTCTACTTCACAAGATGTGTAACAGCGCCCCCTGTCTTATAACAGGGAGAACACAGATTGGCGGGGAAAGAGTTAAAATGTTTTAATCACATTCAACTTTCAATTTTAAAGCTACTTCCTTCATTTTGTTCTGTACTGACTTTAAAAGATAAATCATCGTCTGTTATTCATATAATTATCTCTGTTTTAATCACATCACCATTTGCTTTATTTAAATTTAATGAAAATACTTAAGTAAGTTTTTCCTGTGTGTGTGTGTGTGTGTGTGTGTGTGTGTGTGTGTGTGTGTGTGTGTGTGTGTGAGTGTGTTGAACGAGAGCCGACACTCAGGCAGAGATGACATCACAGCGTTGGGTTAATAAAAGCTGAGCTCATAATGGGAGCTGATGGATTTCAGGGCTCAGACACTCTCACCTTAAATAAATCCGCTGCACTCCACTTCCTGTTTGAGCCGAGGATGAAATAATGAGCTCGCAGACAGACACTGAGCGGCCGCATGACATCAGCGTGTGAAGCGCCGCAGCAGGAGGAAAAACTGATTATTTAATGGATGTGAAGAACATCTGGGAGAAACCACTTTACCTCCACCGGGTACGTTCTGTGTTTTTGAGTTCAGTGGTATTTAAGGAAAGTTTGGATCCATAAATATCTGCTGTGTTTATAGTGTACACAATATGGCGGCACTGAGAGCTCAATAAACTGAAAAAAACCCCATAATCAACAAAAAAATGCTGCAAATAGAGAAACCAACCAAATGCAGAAATGTGCTGCAAGAAGGAACACAGACTGTTTCCAGGGGACACTAAAAAGTGATGCACACATCATGTTATCTGCAGCCAAATGCCATGTTTTTGGTTTAGAGCCTGGAAAATGTCACCTAATGTAGAGTGCGTCTCAAATCTCATGCCTCTGTTAGTACACGTCAGTGTAGTACACTCTGTGCACTTCACACTTCTTGTGTGGCGCACTAATTTCAACAGGGTGGTGTTGTCTCAAATCGTACACTGACATTTTGCACTTACTGGAAGTAACGATTGGCTTTTTATTTTTCAACCGCCTCCTCGTCTTCTTTTTTAAACAGCAAATTGCAAACGGGAGATGAAGCATTACCTCCAACATTTGACTGCCACCTCCACCCACACATACACCAAACTTACGCAACAACAGCAGTGCACAACACAAGCTAACAAACATTACTGACGGCTTCTATTCGACAACAGTATTGGTACTTAGTGCAAAACACATGTGTAACTAATATGGCTAGCTGCTATGTCAAAAGTTGTAATGTTTTTTAACGTAGTTTCCGCTTCATCACAAAGATAGTGTTCGTCAAGGGTGAGGAGTGTCCATCATTCCACACTCAACTTTTTGGACTTTTGAGTGTGTCAGTAGTTCACTGCATTTTCCTGCACTGTGCAGTGTGAACGTGTAACATGGTTAATAAGGTCGAGGCTACATACAGCTAAATTTGATAAGAGTGCCATTATGTGTGACGTCTATTCATTTTGTGGATCTAAGATCTTTCCGCTGCTGAGATGTTTAAAGGGATAGTGCACCCAAAAATGAAAATCCAGCCATTATCTACTCAGCCATATGCCGAGGGAGGCTCAGGTGAAGTTTTAGAGTCCTCACATCACTTGCAGAGATCCAAGGGGAGAGGAGGTAGCAACACAACTCCACCTAATGGAGGCTGACGGCGCCCCAGATTCAAACGTCCAAAAACACATAATTGAAACCACAAAATATCTCCATACTGCTCGTCCGTAGTGATCCAAGTGTCCTGAAGCCCCGACATAACAAGTTGCACAAGCGCACACACGTGAGCGCGGTGCCCAGAGAGGCAGTCAGAGCTACAGGCTACCATGAGGCTAAAAACAGAGTTCAAATGACATTTTTCCAAACAACTTTTTATGTTGGGACTTCAGGACACTTGGATCACTACGGACGAGCAGTATGGAGATATTTTGGGGTTTTGGATGTTTGAATCTGGGGCGCCGTCAGCCTCCATTAGGTGGAGTTGTGTTGCTACCTCCTCTCCCCTTGGATTTCTCTGTGAGGACTCTAAAACTTCAGCGAGAGCTGCTCGTAGGATTGTCAGAAAGGCAACTCAAAACCCTTGTTTGACTGCAAAAGACTCTAGAGTGGTGGTGCACTGTGCTACTGTGCAGACACACCTGGACAAATATGAGCTTCATGGAAGAGTCATCAGAAGAAAACCTTTCCTGTGTCCTCACCACAACATCCAGCGTCACGAGTTTGCAAAGGAACATCAAAACAAGCCTGATGCTTTTTGGAAACAAGTCCTGTGGACTGATGAAGGTAAAATAGAACTTTTTGGACACAATGAGCGAAGAGAGTGTTAAACACGGGGTGGATGGATGATGCTTTGGGCTTGTGTTGCAGCCAGTGGCACAGGGAACATTTCACAGGCAGAGCGAAGACTGGATTCAGTTAGATTCCAGACGTCACAGCAAATGCAAACCTGAAAGACTCTGAGCTGGACACAAAAGGTGTTCAGAAGCTGTGATACCTGCCAGAGGGGGCGCTACTGAGCCCTGTCCATGCAGACTGACCATGCAGGGTGCCCACACTTTTGCTTCAAGCCCTTTTCATGTTTTGCCATTTTGAAACTGTAAAAGATTGAAATTAAAAGTTAATCTTACTTCAAATACTAAAGAAATGTTTCAGTTCATCTTCTACTCACTTAACTATTCACAGTATCATGTTAGTTTTACATGACATTTGAAGGGCCTGCCGACACTTTTGGCTCCTGTCGTCCACATGGTTGCAGACCGAACTGTCTCGTATTTATTTACAAGCAAATCTTTCAGGAGTAATAGCTGCAGGTCTGGTGGAGCGACACTCTGAGAGCTGTCACCTGTAGTTCAACTGTGTCTTGGTTCACTGCAGCTGGTTTTCTGCTCTGCTTGCTGTGTTTCAGGTGCGGTTGTGGGTATATACAGTTAAAAGAAAGTAACTCAGAGCGGAAAGCTGATTGGTCCTCCCAGCATGTGCTGATGACATCACCCTGAGGGTTCGGTGCTGTCAGGTTTCACATGTTTCAGTCCGTGTCTATTTTCCCTCAGATTGAGGAATGAATTGGAAACACCTGATGAAACTCTGATGCAAATGTTCAGCTCTGTGCTGCTGGAGGCTCTTCTGGCAGAACTACACAGCCTGCGTGTCTCATCTGACACGTTTCACCAAAATAAAACCCCGTTTGATGCCGACATGCATCACAGGACAAATCCAGCGTGACTCTGGTGTTTTCTCATTTGATGTATTTTACAGCCCTTTAATGTTGATTCTGACTAAAAGATCATTTTAATCAGTTTAGTCAAACCTCTCCAGCTCATTCACTCCCATTCAGTTCCAGTCAGCTCTCTAAACA
Source organism: Epinephelus cyanopodus (assembly GCA_026686955.1). Lineage (NCBI taxonomy): Eukaryota > Metazoa > Chordata > Actinopteri > Perciformes > Serranidae > Epinephelus > Epinephelus cyanopodus. The sequence continues at coordinate 2,844,447 of CM048916.1, read as the reverse complement.
ACTGGAGACTAATTCAGTCTGTAGTCCGTCATGTGAGAAACCAGCAGCCAAGTTGCATCACAGCAGTCGTGTCAGGATGTAAACATGTTTGAAAGGAGTTCATCAAACGTCTCAGAACGCGAGATGAAAATTAAACCAAGACCAGAAACAGTCAGAGTTACTCACACAGCTTCCACACACAGAGGAGATGTTTTCCTTTCAAATGATTCACTGCAGTGATTTGTGACATTGAGTTTGATAATGTTTCTCAGGTGCTTCTGTGTTTGGATTCAAGATGTGTTAATATGATACAAGAGGAATGGAACTTAAAGCAGCTACAATCAGTGGCTCTCGCTCCTGAAAGGTTTATAAACCTGAGTAAATTTCATAAATCGTAAATCATAAACTGACAGTGTGCTGCTGCTAGTCAGCAGTTAGCCTCCGCCCATGAATATCCAGTGACACCATGTATGGAGGTGATAATTACTGTGCACAGGTGCATCCTGTCGACCTGTGAACATGGAGCAAACAAAGAAAGACAGAAAGAAAAAACTTTTCTGGCGCAGACAGCTTTAGGCCATGTTTACACGAAAATAATCCACTGAAAACAGAATCGTTTCTCATTTTCTTTAGACGACATTGTTTTGATAACAACCGTCGTGCACATGGATCTGCAAAAATGACCAAAACGCTGCAGTATACATGCCAGGCCAGTAGATGGCGGTGTGACGCTTACGCTTCCTTCTACAGAGCGGCGATGTATAAACAAAATGGCAACCGAACAAACGTTTGTCTGGACGGATGACGTAATTGATTGATTGACATGCATGATTGAGCTAACTGGAGCAGTTTCATGTCGTATCCGACAACGGGAGGCTTTTAACAGACGACGTCCTGATGTTAGCTTTGCTAACTGTCCCTGTCAGCTGCAGCCACTGATGCTTTCTAGACATCGTGATTTCCCATAACTGAATAAATACCACACAATCATGTTGTAACTAAGATATCCGCTGGAAAAAATATTTTATTCACGGACCATTTACTGAGTTATTACCTTATTTTTATACAGTCTATGGTTATTACAGACACCGCTAACGGCTAACGTTAACAGCTAATCTACGATAACCATGTTATTCATTACCAAACGTGCACACAGAAATAGTAATGTTTGTTTAGTCACTGTGTTTATAGACTTAAACATCAGATTCGTCTACACGGTGATATAGTGACGTGAAAAATGTGACATATAGCTAAACTCTGCTGGTTTTCTACCCGAAGTATTTGTAAACAACGTTGCAATTCCCTGGGGCACCGCCGGAAGTGAAGGGCGTGAGCGATCGCTGAGGCCCCTGCACTTCTGTTAGTCGAAAAACTCCAGGCTGAGCCTCCAGAGGTAAAGGAAGAGGAAAAAAAAGGTTTTTTGTTTTCCAGATTGTTAACTAGCTAATCACCAATTCCCTGTGTTGCATAAACTTTAAATAGAGTTACATTTCTTTGTACATTTCTCATCAAACCCAGAAATTGGACTCTCTGTATCCACTGTGCACAAATGCAATGAAAATACTTAAAATGATATAATGATATCGACCCTTCTATAAAGTCCTGAAGCTTAAAGCCAAACAGTGAAGTAGCTTTTTTCTGGGACTGTTGTTTTACAGACATCATTGTGTCAGACAGCGTGCGGGTCTAACATGTAGATCTAAATAGAGACCAATGAACACAGAGCACGCCTGTGTCCATATTGAGAGTTTTTATGTGAAAATTTACTCACAGATTTATAAACATTTCAGGAGAGACACCCACTGATTGTAGCTGCTGTAAGTTCCATTTCTCTCGTATTGTGTGTGTGTGTGTGTGTGTGTGTGTGTGTGTGTGTGTGTGTGTGTGTGTGTGTGTGTGTGTGTGTGGCGATGACAGAGTGAAGTCATCAGTAGAGACGAGCAGGTTCACAGCTGCTTCACCGCAGGAAGCTGCTGAAGACTGTTTTTCCTGGACGAGACCTTCACAGGAAGACGTGACCGTCCTCGACACTTCGCTCCGTTTGCTTTTTCTCCCGCGAAGCAACAAGACGTTCACTCCCCCAGAAACAGACTCCACTGCAGGGGAGACAGAGGGGGAGTCACACCGTCACCTCTCATCTGTTCATCCTACTTAGTGCTTTCCTCCCACCCTCCGTCCTTCCTACCTACTCATGTTTAGAAAGTGAGGACATTTTGGTCCTGTGGTCCTCTGTGTGTGTGTGTGTGTGCGTGTGTGTGTGTGTGTGTGTGTGTGTGTGTGTGTGTGTGTGTGTGTGTGTGTGTGAGATGGAGTCAGTGTGTTTGTTCAGATGCGGGGTGACAGCGGACATGAAAGGCCGGCTGGATGCCACAATGAACTCGCGACACCGACCTGCGAGCATCACCTTCTGACACCCAGCAGTGTGTGTGTGTGTGTGTGTGTGTGTGTGTGTGTGTGTGTGTAACAGCAGGCTGTATGTGGGTCACATTCCCAACAAAAAAAAAAAGTCTCTCTTCACATTTTCGTGTGAAGTTGGGGGTTTGTGTTTTTTTAAATCCTGGCGTGGTGCGTTCAGGGTCACGCTGCAGGACGCATCAGTAATGAAGAGACATTCCAGTTACAGATACGACCAGGGTGGAAGACACCCGAGGTGTCTGGTCAGTGTCTGCACAGTCGTGTCTTTGATTTCAGTGATAAAATGGAAAAGAATCCTACATCAGAGCAAATACAAGACACGACCTCTGAACAGGAAACACGTGTTCATGTGAACATGTTCACTATGTTTCACAATAAATGTGGTGAAGTTGACTTTTGAAAGGCAGACGGCTCGACAGCTGTAATCACTGGGTCATTATTGTTCTCACTGATTGATCGACAGCTCGTCAGCCGCTGCAGACGTGTGGGGCAGTAAAAATGAAGAGTGAGTGCACACAGAGGATGATGGAACAGCAGGTCAGTGCAGACTGTTAATGAACGAGCGGTCAGTGAAGGTGAACAGCTGCAGAATCAATCTGGTCAATGTGTTGCAAATTGCAGAAATGATCCACAGACCTTGTTGTGAGCAGTTTCATGTTGGAACTACTTTATTTCTGCCGAACTCCACCCACCAACCGTATCACTGCACAGAAGGAATCCTGCATCTACTCATGGACGAGAGGCTTGTGACAGCGCGATATGTAAACACTGATGGCGTCTCCTCTGCTGAGCTCTAGCGTTAGATGAGCTAGCAGTAGATGCAGACTTCCTTCTGTGTGGCGATACGGTCGGCAGGTGCTGTTCAGTAGAGAGAAAATAGTTTGAGACGTTGATGTTGAGTTTATCACACACACGTATCTTACTATACAATGATGAAAAAAACTCTGTGTGTGTGTGTGTGTCTGTTCCACGTTTTTCTCCTCACTGACTTGGTCAATCCATGTGAAATTTGGCACAGTGGTAGAGGGTCATGGCAGGATGCCAATGAAGCAATATTACATCAATTGGCCAAAGGGGGGCGCTATAGCAACCCATTGAAATGTCAAACTTTGAATGGGCATATCTCATGCCCCGTATGTGGTAGAGACCATATGGATTTTTACTAAACTTGGTAGATATGTAGAACAGGACGCTTCAAGGTGACTGGAGAAATTTAGCTCTAATTGGCAACTGGGTGGCGCTATAACAACAGAAAAATGCTTCAAAATGGCTAAAATGCGACCGATCGCTGTGGCTCCCCCTGTGGACCAATGTTGGTGTTGTTTTAAACACTTCGGCTTAACTATCTGCCTTTCAACGTGCTACCCCAACTACTAATGTACAGTTTTAGCCCACTAACTATCCCACTATTGGCAATGGTGCTACTGTACTTTCAATAAAGCGATCGTACTATCAAACTCACAAACACTCTGTCTGAACACATTGCTCTTCTTAATGGGTTCAGTTGACTATTTAATCTGTAATTTCCTGTGACCTGTATCCCAAACACACACCATGTGAAACTCAATGGGTATGGACTAGTATACATATATATATATATATATATATGGGCCATTTTTGGCCAATAATGTCTCTTTTAATAGTAAAGGTTGCCGACCACTGATCCAGACTGATATCAGTCAGGACAGACTAATTTTTTTAGTGAAAAGAATATTTATCATGAGTATGAAAAATGTGAAGTCTTTGGTGATTTGACCCCTTTGAGATCTTGTATGATTTAAGGAGGGGTGATGAATCCGTCGTCAAATAGGAACCCGCTATTTGTAAAGTGTAAATGTTTTGAACTAAAGGCTTATTTTATTTATTTAATTTAAGATGATATGAAACAAAGAAAAGCTGCAAACAGGAGAAACTGGATCCAGCTGCTGTTTGTTCTTCTCACCAGAGACTAAACTACAAATCAATTCTGGAAATAATGGTTTGGAAAACATGGTCGTAGTGTTCAGTCTTTAATGGTGAAAGCTGATCTTTGGCTGCTGGAGCAGAGCGGTGTGATGGGTGGAGGTGCGGATGGGGACGGAGGCGTTTGTGGCGTCCTCTGGTCGTCCTGCTGTTCATCAAAATGAAACGAGCTCATTAATCTGAACGACACGTCGCCGCTGCAGGAAGTGGCTCACAGGCGTTGGAAGCCCAAACGGCTCCAGTTTAAATGGCGGAGGATTTAAATGTGATCGGTCGGCGCTGTGGGAGCGCTCAGCGGCTGGCAGGTTTACGACCCCCGCCTGCTGCAGCCTTCTGTTGGAGGTCTGGACCGGCTGAGAGGGGCCGGTCATCAGAATGAGTGATGCCTCAGGAGTTTAAAGCGGCCAAGCTGCAGGTCACATTCAGGAGGAAGCAGCAAGTGTCACTTCCTGTGTCACCCTGAGGTCAGAGGAACATGTCTGGAACACGTAGAGCGTCATGCTGACGGATGGCATTTTTGTCTGTGTTTGACACCTGACCTCAGAGTTGCATCTCCGTTTTTTGCAGATGATGTGGTTCTGTTGGCCTCATCACACCGTGACCTCCAGCGTGCACTGGGGCGGTTTGCAGTCGAGTGTGAAGCAGTTGAGACGAGAGTCAGCACCTCCAAATCTGAGGCCATAGTTCTCTGCCAGACGAAGCTGAGCTGGAAGGGGACGCTTTCAATTTCCTGGTCCATCCGCGTCCCAACCCTCACCTACGGTCATGAGCTCTGGGTAGAGACTGAAAGAATGAGGCCAAAATGAGTTTCCTCTGTAGGGTGTCTGGGCTCAGCCTTAGAGATAGAGGGAGGAGTCAGACATCTGGAGGGAGCTCGGAGTAGAGCTGCTGCTCCTTCATGTCGAAAGGGGTCAGTTGAGGTAGTTCAACATCTGATCAGGATCCTCCTGTTGTAGGTGTTCGTCCCACTGGTAGGAGGCCCCGGGACAGACCCAGAAACACTGGAGGGATTATATATCTCATCTGGTCTGGGAACATCTTGGGGTCCTCCAGGAGGAGCTGGAAGGTGTTGCTGGGGAGAGAGACGTCTGGGGTGCTTTGCTTCGCATGCTGCCCCTGCGTCCCAGCCCTGGATAAGCAGATGAAAATAGACAGATGGATAAACACTACAAAAAAGATTTTAGCGTGGAGTTCCTTGTTAAGATGGCAGCAGGTCGGGGAGGATTCAGTTGTTGCTTAAAGTGGCTGTTTGGGCCAAACTATAATATAATTAATTATAATATAATTAGTGCAGCTTAAACGTGACTTGTGGAGGTTTTGATCATTGAATATATCAGTGTGTTTTCACTCATGTGTGTATCACATGCTGCAACATCATACACATTCCTGCTGTCAGCTGCTGCCGATAACACACTGAAAACATAACAGTGTAGCAGACGGGCAAAATAAACGACTGCAAGTGAGCAAACATGGACGTAAACAAAGCAGGATTTAAAATATCTTTTGACAAATGGACTTTGCAAATGTTTTGTGAGGAAGGAAATGCATTCAGCACATTTCCATGTATCCACTCATCACTCTGAGGAAAGCAAAGGCTCATGGGAGCTCTCCAGCCAAACTGAGCCAAGTGACCGTTTAGCCGTGATCCACGCTGCTCGCAGAAGAGACGTTTTCTCTCTGTGGGGGGGTTCAGAAACACGACACAGCTGCCATCTTGTTTTTGTTGTTGTGGGGAGAAAGCGAAGAGCGTCCAGCCTACAGGGCGGGTCAGAGGTCAGCCGTCAAGATAACAACGCTTTCTTTTTCACAAACACAAATAAGAGACAGATGGAGATTAATTTTTCATCTTCTCAGGAGCCGGGACAGTTTCCAACCGCGCTCCATCAGCGTAACGATAAATATAGCTGTTATTATTCTGTTATTACTGGACGCTCCATGTGCAGAAAAATGTTCTTCTTTTATCCTGCAGGACTGTTAATCATTCCTCAGCCGAGTCAACGAGAGAACGGTGGGAACTCAACTCAGACCGGCAAAAAGTTCAGACTGATATTTAAAGAATCCATCACAAACTGTGAGTCATGCATAAACCATGCGCTGATTATTCCTCATCACTTTAATGGCTCTAATCTGCAAGAAAAACAGACGGATGGAAACCTGACTGATGTGTCATTTTGTTTTTGCCAGTAACAGTTTTGTACAGTAGTTACAATAGGCCCCGTGTGTTCGAGGCACTAGTTTTGTATAGTTTATGTAGAGCAGGTATATCATTTTGTTATACACTTACCTGCCACTTTATTAGGTACACCTCTCAGCTGTTCGTTAATGCAAATATCTAATCAGCCAATCAGGTGTCAGCAGCTCGGGGTTCTCTCACCAAAACTGGACAATAGAAGATTGGAAAAACATTGCCTGGTCTGATGAGTCTGGATTTCTGCTGCCACGTTCAGATTGTACTGGGGTGTAACTGGGACTTGACTTTTTATTGAGGTTTTACGGTATATATGTCTGTGGCTGCTCATGCTGATGACTTGATGTGATGATGAAGGAGGCAGATTGTTGCTCCTGCAGCATCTAATAACCTCAAACAGCCGTCAGGTCGATACGGCATCATCCGGCCGGTCAAGGATGCGCCGAAAACACCCATTTTACAGCAGTGTTGTCATGGAGACGGCATTGATTTCATCGCGAGGTGGCCGCTCTTTCTTTTGACAAGATCCTTGTTAGTTCAGCGGTTATAAACATGCAGGAGACGTCAATGCCGACTCCGTTTCTGTTTATAGCCGTCTGATGGAATCAACACTCGCAGCTGGTCGCACAGAGAAAATCTATAAATGTAAATGTTTGATTCTGTGAGTCACAGGAGCTTTTAGAAACTGTTTCCACCTGAGACATTGAGGCTGAACAGCAGCCAGACAGCTTCATTATTATATATTGTTCATAAAATGATGTTTTGATCGAATCAGAGCTGAATTCATGACTTTAAGCAACAGTCTGACATCTGGAAAATATACTAACACTGTTTGACATCACATGAATCTGAATCCAAATGAAGTGTTTAAAAAAGTATCAGCTCTGTTAATTGGAAAGCAAATGTCACTCAACAATCTGGAGTTTATTCTCTTTTTGTTGTTATCTTAAAGATACACTTTGAGATAATAAATAATGTCAGGCTTTAAGGAAGGAGATAAAAAAACAAACAGAAGGCAATATAAAAAGAGAAAAATTGGATTTTGTGGAAAAACATGGAGAAAATACAAGATAAGAAGACAAACAGTAGAAAAAAATCTGGTTTGTTCCATAACAGTGATTGTTGCTCAGTTTTAAAAGTCCAGTGTGTCAGATTTAGGGGATTTAGTGGCATCTAGTGGTGACGACTGCAGATTGCAACCAGCTTAAACTTCTCCTGGGAAGAATTCCTTCAGTGTTCATTGTTCAGGAGGTTTTTACAGAGAGCTGAGTGATCCACAGAGGTCTCTTCCTGTCCAAAACAAACAGACCAGCTGATTTAAACCGGTAAAAATTTAAATTAAGCAGTTTCATGTTAAAAAAATCTGTCTTTTTCTTTCATTGCAGGTGGGCTGTTAACTAAGTTGGCCAACGCGAAAAAAATACAAATGTCTCTATCTAGAGCCAGTGTTTGGTTTGTCTGTTCTGGGCTACTGTAGAAACATGGCGGTGCAATGTGACATACAACACACGTGTCAGCAGCACTTTATGAATATGGCATCACATAATAACAATTATTTAGCGTCCCTGTTATATCCTCTGCTGGGAGGGAAGGAGCTCCTGGACCTTATTTGGTTTCCCAATTTACAGACCTTTTCGGCTGCTGTTCTTCTTCGAGTTAGCTGCTAACTGCTAACAGCTCCTTTTTAAATCTCCCGCAGTGGCTCACACACACAGCACATCGTCAAAATGTCACGTCATCCATGGTCCTTCCCGCCAGCTGTCCCTTTTACACAGACGTTGATTCTGTGCTGTTTCTAGCCTCGCTGCCACTTTAAAGGCGAAACAACTCTGTCCCCCATTCTGTAATTTTACCGTTTATAAAAAATGGCAAGGCGACATAACATTCTGAAGTCATCAAATACAGCAGCTTAAACACAGTGTTTCCCTCTGCTGCTTTACCTGCCTGAAGGTGGTAAAGGTCAAAGGTCAGCAGGTGGCGTCCGTCTTGTCTCCTGACCTCTGAGCGACCTCATCAGCTGCGGGGAAACACCGACTGAGACGCTGCCATTCGTCCTTGTTACCGCTGAGCCTCTCAGACAGCCTCTCGCTCCTCCTCACCCCTCCTCACCCCGCTCTCCTCCTACGGCGCCGCTTCCGTCTCGCGATTGGGTGTGATCCCGGCTGGTAACCATGGCGACAGTTGCTGGGGCCAGTCAGCCAGCGGCGGCAGAGGAACTCAAACGTGAGGACTGTTGAAGGACGGTGGATGGAGTGAGGAGGGGTGTGATCTGTTGGTAGGGAGTCTTAGAGGGGAGTAATAATAAGGAGGTGTGTGTGAGGTGGAGGGAGGGGTGAGGGTGAAGATGAGGATGAGGAGGGGTTCAGTAGGTGAAGACAGCCAGCTGTGTCCTCGGAGGCAGGCCACAGGTGTGTGTGTGGATGAAATAAATGAGATAATCCACAGGGAGGTGTCAGTGCTGCTGCTGAGCCTTCTGCTTCACCTCTTTGTCTACACACAGTTTTACATCATGAGAGCGCCGCCGAGTTTAGTTCAGGAGAAATATTTCAGCGAGAGAGTCAGAGGCAGCGTGAAAAAATTTTTAAGTTTATCTCTCCTGTTTATTTTTATTTTATTTCATTTATCTATTTATTTATTAACTCTCTTTATATTCTGAGGAGTTCTAATAATCTTTTTTTATTAGTTTGTTCTCTTTTGGTTGGTTTGCTTTTTTTAAATATTTAATTGTCTTGTTTGTGTGACTCCTGCTGGCTCTGAGGTTTCACTGCCGTGTGTTTCTGCTGTCGGCCCCCGTGTTGAGTCACTGCTTGCCTGTTCCAAATGAGGGTTTTTTTCTTCATCGTGAGTGCCGTCAGTCAGACATGTTTTATTCAGGTGATACTATAAAGTGCATCGTACTAGTTGGATTAAAATCCAAGGATAAACACATGTGAATATACAACGTTCCTCAGACATCAGTCGTATTCATGTTCTGGGTCAAAAACTGAAATATGGCCTCTTTAAAAGTAGACTTTAAACTGTTACCTCTGACAGACTGTCAGTAACACAGATGCTGTGACGTGCACGAAGAGTCCGCTGAGATAAACGTCTCTCTGACTCTGTATCACGTTCTGACAAGCAGCCGCCGTTGAAGCGAGCTCTTAATGTGATAAAAATCTGTCTGTGCGCTCAGAGATGGCAGCTCGGGTCAATAACCGCCGATCGGCTGGAGACGGTTTGTGTTTGAAGTCCTCAGAGAGCAGCGGCATGCTAATCTCTCCTCTAAAACTCCAGCAGCTTCAGTCTGACGCCCCGTGACGTTATCAGCGCAGACATCATCTGTCAGCGTCAAACTCTCAGTGATCCGTCCTGCATCCCAAAACTCGCAGCTCTGACACGTCCTGGTGGGCTCATATTTAATGCTGTGTAACCATGACAACCCGGGGTCAGATCTGGTCCACGTGTACCCGTGTTGCCTGCAAAGCAAACAATAACACAATCATCAACACTGAAAGATTTATTCACCATTCATCTCTGTATCTCCACTGTATCCTTATTAAGGACGTGCGGGACAAAGTGTGTAAAGAAATTTATATTATTCTTAAGAAAACAATACAAGCTGGTTGTCTTGTGCACAGAGGTTTGCTCTTCTTCACTGAGTTCAGATCCTGTCCCTACAGTTTCAGACTGGATGCAGAGCACTATGGAACCTTTACCTTTAGAGGCTACAAGCTTTTGGCTCAAGAAACAGCCCTTCAAGTTTTTTCACTTTTGGGACCCTTTTCTGGACAATACTGGGAATGATGTTATTTATTTATTTTTAAGTGCAGAGTGTGTGTTCTGCTCTGTGTTAGTTAGGAAATAAGTTGGAAAAGAGGACGTATATGAAGAGACGTACATCTGCCACGCCCTGTATTTTGTACTGTCATGATCCTCATCTCAATAAATATAATCTAACTAGTCCATAACCATTGGTAGCTGTGTCACCTTCTACCTATGCCAGTCCTCAGTGTCTATGTGCAGTTTCACATAGATTGACCACGTCAGTGAGTAGAAAAACGTGGGAATGACTGACTGACAGAATGACACCTTGAGGCGTCCTGTTCTACATATCTACCAAGTTTAGTAAAAACCCATATGGCGGTTAGGCCTAGATAAGAAATGAGCTCTCTAGCGCCCCCATTTTGTTTGATGGGGTCAATAATGGAGGGGTCCCCTCAGATTATGTGTGGTCATATGCCTACAAAGTTGCGTGGTGATGGGTGAAACCCTTGAGATGTTATACACCTTTATGTGATGAGCCACGCCCTCCGCAATATTCATTGCCTTATAGAAGCTCAGTTTTAGGAAGTTTTCCAACTTTTGCCAAGAGGGAACTTTAGATATTGGTCCCTAGATTATGTTCACCCAGTTTCATGCAGATCGCTCAAACTTCCTAGGAAGAGATCCATTTGAAGTGTTTTTCAAAAACATTCAAAATGGCGGAAAATCTATATAAGTGGAAGTTATGGGTTCTTGAGGCAAATGTGTTCCTCATGAGGAGAGACATCTCTGTGCAAAGTTTCATGTCTCTACCACATACAGGGCATGAGATATGCCCATTCAAAGTTTGACATTTCAATGGGTTGCTATAGCGCCCCCCTTTGGCCAATTGATGTAATATTGCTTCATTGGCATCCTGCCATGACCCTCTACCACTGTGCCACATTTCACATGGATTGACCAAGTCAGTGAGGAGAAAAACGTGGAACACACACACACACACAGAGTTTTCATCATTACATAGTCTGTGAAATAAGTTTCACGTTTAACCTTTTCTAAACGTCTTTTTTTCTTTTAAAACTCCTTTTAAATATCAAAATACTCAAACTGTAATATTCAAGCTGGAGTCGACAGACGCGCTGGTGCATCCAAATCACATGACCGATTTAAGATGACGTAGCAGCAGGAAGCAGCCTCGCTGAGTCTGTTTCAACGTCTTCAAACTGTATACCAGTGTTAAATTGTATTTATAGGCCAAGTAAAACCAGACTTATATAAAATAATTTACACCATGCTTTTTCCTGAATATTATCGTCACTTTGGTGCGTGTTTGTTGCAGGAACAAACTATAGAATCAGGCTATTCTAACAAAAATGTGTGCAAGCAAAAAAAACCCCAACATGACAGCCCCTCTTCTATTAGTGGTGTTTTTGTATGATTTTAGGTCCAGTGTGTTAATACAGTATTTCAAAATTTAAAAAAATAACTATAACGTCACACAGGTGAGGTTGTGTTGAAAAAAAATGACATCAAACAAGGTAAACAGTTGAAATCTAAAGGTAAAATAAAAAAAGTAGTAGAAAAGTAGATTATAAATACAGAACACAGGTGATTGTTAGACAAAGAGGAAACACTGAGAACTGGATCATTATGTATGTATATAACATTATGTGTGTTCAGACACAGACACCATTAAAAACAGCTGTTAATAAAGCCTCCTGACAGCTGATCCAGCTCTGATCAGCTGTGATCATCACAAACAGACGTCGCTTCACGTGATGCTTCAGATGAGACGTCTCATTTCTCTTGAGGCATATTTCCGTGTTTCTTCTCTCCTCGCATCTCTCCCCGTGTCCTGCGAGGGCGGAGCTAAGACGTGAGGAAGAGATACAAGTCAGGTGTTGGGATGAACCCGCCATGTTTTCAGAGTTTGCTCCCACTTGCCCCTCAGTGATGTGATGCCAGCAGCAGAGAGTAGAAAAGCACAGTCAAGGTCTCAACCACAATCCCAAATCCTGCGTCTGGTGCCTCCTTCTCTCTGCGTGACACTCCTCCACAGAGAGCCTGATTAGGTCTGAATGGGCTCCAGGTGTAGCTCATTGATGCTACTCCATATAAACAGCCAGCAGCTCGTCAGTCTGCAGAGACACTGCTCCTCATCCTGTGCTGAGTTATGTTGGAGACGATGTTCAAGCCGTGTCTTTGTTTGACGCTTCTAAAGTTTACTGATGTTTCAGTGTTGTAGGACAGATTTTCTCTTGATGTCCAGCACTCTCCCTCAGTGTGGTGCCTGTCTGAAAGACAGAGCTGATTTAACCCTTTTCATGACTGTTGAGGTAAAACTCTCCTTTAATTTACCTCCAAGGAGCGATATTTGACACCGTCATTTGGTTCTGTATAAAAAGCGAAGGCAGTGTAGAGACAGGACTTCTCTCTACCAGCTGTGTGAAAAGAGCTGATGTTTCTATGAAGTGAGGTGAGAAGGTGTTAAACAAGTGTGTGCAGCCCACATGATGTTTACCACAAAACTAAATAGATTTGATCAAATGCTATCAAGTCAAATAAGTTGTGATAATGAGTTATAAGCAGCTTAAACTGACGTCAGCCGTTCAGCACAAACTGTCGGCTGCTGAATTGTTCAGGAGCAGCTCTGGGCTGAGCAGCACCGTGTGAGGAGCTGTTTATTTACTCAGTGACTCAGTTTCTGTTCGGCCTCTGAGGGGGTGTGTGTTTTTCTATCAACACACACACACACACACACACACACACACACACACACACAGAGCTACATTTACTATTCAGACCGGACACTGTGTTCTCCGTTCGGCTGTGAGCTCTCTCTGCTCGTGTGGGAGTCCATTTGTAAACGTCTATAAATAGACACGCTGTGGTTTCTGCTCCACTTGCAGTTTGGTGTTTTGGTTCCAACCAGAACACTTGGATATAAAACTGAAGACAGACATCTGTTTTTTATTCTGTGTCACAGCTACTGAAGCTACTCTGCTCCTCATCCTGCAACCCAGCCGCCAGAAGCAATGCTGGGGTTGTACGTTTCTGCAAACCACTGACACGTTACATTTGTACGTTATTATGAAGCAGATAACTTGTAAATTTACATTTCAACAATGCTGTGGTTGATGTGTGGTTACATTTAGGCACAAAGTCTTCTTGGTTATGATCAGAAGAAGATCATGTCTTGGCTTAAAATATCTGGTTTTGAAGGCACAATCCCTGCTGTAAGGCAGCGATGCCTACGTAAAAAAAAAAAAGCTTTTCGTGGCACTATCCCCTCGTTTTCATTTCCAGCGTTGTTTATGCCACAGAATGTGTTTTTGTGACCTGTCACCACATTTGTAGCAGCGTTTGTGCCACCGAATGTGCGTGTCTTTGCAACCTGTCGCCACGTTTCTAACAGTGTTTGTGTCACCGGACATGAGTGTGTTTTTGCAACCTGTTACTTCAACTTTAGCAGTGGTTGTGCCACTGAATGCATGTTTTTGTGACCTGCAGCCACATTTCTAGCAGCGTTTGTGCCAACGAATCTGCGTGTCTTTGCAACCTGTCACCACATGTCTAGCAGTGTTTATGCCACAGAACGTGAGTGTGTTTTTGCGACCATTCACCATATTTTTAGCAGCGTTTGTGCCACTGAACATGAATATGTTTTTGCTGCCTGTTGGCTCAACTTTAGCGGCGTTTGTGCCACTGAATACCAGTGTGTTTTTGCGACCTGTCATCACATCTCTAGCAGCATTTGTGCCACTAAGCGTGATAATGTTTATGTAACCTATCACCACATTTCCGGCAGTGTTTGTGCCACTGAATTTGAGTGTTTTACAACCTGTCAGCCGTGTTTGTGCCACCAAATGGAATAGTGTTCTTGTGACTGTCACCACATTTCTTTCAGTGTTTGTGCCACAAAATGTGAGTGTTTTTGTGACATGTTCTCAACATTTTCCTGGTGGCTAGGCTGTGGAGGGAGCCTGCGATCTGAGATTTTCATAGCCAACAACTGCCTCTCTATAATTTTTGTGCATTTGACACTTGAAATCATCCTGATCTAACATCGTGGTCACCGCCCTCGACAGCTCTGCTTCTCACGCCATTGAAACCACGGAAATAATCTTTGACACTGGTTTCTGGTTTTTAACGCTAAAAGAAGTGACTAAACACTAGAAGGAACACAAGCAGAGACAGTTAAGTAAGAGTCTGTGTTATTTGTTGTTTGCAGCTTTGGGAAGATGCTCTGAGACGAGTCCTCCATCACATCACAGATTAAACATTTACAGTGGAAAACAGAGACGACTCAGCTCCTGACTTATTCAAATGTCAAACGTCTCCAGCAGACTGTTGTGTCAGAGGAGACACTGAAGGGTTAAAGCAGAGAGCGGCGCAGACACCTGTCAGGGATCAGGTGACCTGCAGCGCTGGCTTCCTCCCTCCTGTCTCATCTCTGCAGGCTGGATTACAGCGTGTTATGAGTGTGGGAAAAGGGGCTTGGCTGTTGAAGGGTGTGGTATAAATGTTGTGGTCGCCATGCAGGTAGATTTGTGTTTCAGCTGCTTTTTGGTCTTTATGGTTTGTGCGTCAGGTTTTCCCTCGATCTATGACACGTTCACATGAAGTTCCTCTGAACAGAAACCCCTCGAGGATGATGTGTAAGCAGAGAGATCTGATCCTGAGAGGCATTAGCATGTGTTCCTGTATCGTCTGGGGGCTACACTGACTGACACCTCGACAGTTTAAAAAAGACAAACCTTCCACAGTTAATTTCAGTTTCCTTTCTTAAAGGAAGCTGAACCTCCAAACTCATCATCCGTGTTTGTTGTCGTAGGGCGTGTGTCCACACAGGGTTTTCCTTTAGCAAAAGTGGTGGCAAGGCCCTTCAAGTGCTTCGTTTAAAAAAAAAAGCTATCTGTGGGTTTTGTTTCTATGACGATATCTTGCTTTTATCTCCATTTTAAAAGCACAACACTCACCGATCTGCTGACTTGCGTTTCCGTCTTTGTTGTGACAGTTTCTGACGACATATGGCACAGTAGCTAAAGGGGCGGCAGTGACATCACCAACGTTTTTCTAAAGCCCAGTTCAGGCCAAAGATTTGGGAGACGAAACGTAGCAGAGAAAAGTTTAGGCAGGCAGGCGTCACCTGCGACTCGGCTTGTGAAGTCGCAAGCAGCTGGTTTAGAACATGAAGCACGTCACCTGTCTCAGCAGCCAATCGTCTGGTAGCAAAGTCTGCTGGCCAATAAGAGGTTATTGAGCTTAAGAAGGAGGGGGATTTTCTGAACACATGAAGGAACACGTCACCCTTCAGTCAATCACAAGTAGTGACGTAAAAGTACAATATTCACCTCTGAGATGAAGGAAGAGGAGAGAGTTGTATATACTGTGATGGAAATACTTTGAATTACCTTGAATTTGTTCAGTACTCGAGGAAAAGTACTCAGTTACATTCCACCACTGGTGACCTCCAGCTGCAGGCAGACATGATTCTGTCGAGGACAATCAGCTGTTTCATCTCAACTTGACTTTAAACCTCATGTGAGATGAAACTCATCAGGGTGAATGTGTGTTTCCTCAGCACGCCTGATGTGTTGCGACAGACAGAACGAAGAAGATGAAAGGGAGTTAAAAGCTCTTTAGTTCTGTAAATTAATCTTTTCTATGAAGTGAGGAGAAGAAAAGACGGCCAAAGGGACACAGCTGGAGCAGCTTTCATCCGCTCGCCGCCTTCTTCCTCATGGAAATCAGAAAGAGGAGAAAAAGCTGTTCTGTCCTGACTTTAAACTGATAATTGTTGGAGTCTCAGTTAGAGGCTTCAGTGTTCTGTTAATCCAATAACTGTTTCATTTATTGGTTAATTGTGCTGCTTGGATGGTACAATGATGCTTCTCCGACTCCTCTTTGATGTATGTCATTTGTGTTCAACATCACTTTAACTTCATGTATGTTGCCGAAAGGATCACACAGATGTTTCTGAATGTTTAAACCCATTTACCACAAGTAAATTTGGACTCGCCAACATCTATATTACATCAGAAACACGCTGGACTCTTCGGATTGACGTTAACATTTGGTTGGAATTAAAACCGGGTTGATGATATTTTAAGTGTCTAATGACATCAGAATTTTATGTATCGTTGCAGGCTGTTCTCACAGTTTCTTGTATGTTTTCCCATGAAAAGCAATGCACCCAAATTCATACATACCCCACGTATTTCAGAAGGCTGTGATCACGTGACCAATGTGCTGACGGCAGTAAACAAGGAAGCAGTCCTGAGCACTTGTGAGGAGGCAGGTTGGGATCATTAACAGATGGGTCACAAGAAAACAGACATTCGCCCAGACCTTCAACTGGAGTTGCATGTTCGCAGCCATGTGAACTTTAAGGTACGTCCTCATCATGTTTCTTTCCAAACCCTAACCTCAGTTACTTTTATTGCCAAAATCTGACCTCTAACTTTTCTGACCTAACTATACATTAAGGACATAATGTTATTCTTGGGGCACAAATCTGTAGGATATCTATGAACCGTTCTATGAGCATTCGTCGGCAGATGTTGGGTTTTGTTCTCCGTACTCCGTACGACTGAACATCATTTTCTTTGTCAGGATTTCGGCATGAGACGTTTGGAAGATGCTGGATTTTGTTTACTTCACAACACAACACAACAGTATTTCCCCCTAAATCCTTCACACTGGAGCTTCAAGCAGCAAAAGTCAAAACTGTAGTTATAAACTTTACAGAGGAAAAACACAAAACTTTTATCTCCCGAAATGAAGCTATGCTGCTCCTTGTGTATAAACACTCATAGTGGGAGAATAAAGTCTTATTTTTTATGTTTTGGGTGAACTGACCCTTTAAAATAATGAAAGTGAAGCTGAGAAAACGTAAAAATCCCCAGATGGTGAAAAAAGAAAAAAAAAACACAAAGCGCTGGTTCTTCATGTTTGGTGACACACAGACTGATGACGCCTCCCTGCAGACATCTGGGCTCGTTTGTTCACCGTCGTGTTTGTTTACAGTCGGTGAAAAATGGCTGTGGGTCTTTGATAGCTCGCCGCAGTGTGTTGATCAGTAATGTACACATACACATTAACTGTGAATTATTTGGTCATGGCAGCATTTATAAATCACAGAACCACCCACGTCTAATGTACATTTTCACCGCAGCGACGACTGATTCATAACATGCACATGTTCATCAGCTGTGTAAACCTTCATGTATTTTGCAGGAGAAAAAAGACTTCAGCAGAAATGTGCACCAGGACGCCTCGAAATGAACCTTCACACAGGTGCTGTGAATAGCAGAAGGTCAGCGTCTTCACATGCGATTCTGAATCTTTTTGAAGCTCTGAATCTTTTTTTTTGGCACATTTATATTTTACTATCACCTACAGACAAGTTCCAACAATTCATAATAATTCATAATCCTTGTTCACTTTTAGCTGCAAATTATCTTTCACAGTTTACTGGAAATCTGAATATCTGCACACACAGTACCTCACTGACGGTGAGGAAGTTAAAACTCACTACACAGCAGCATCCCACATTTCATTTTGATAACTTAGATCATAACTTAACCTTGTACTTTATGGATGTGCACCGGAGATAGTCGTGTCCAGAGACATGGTGTCTGTCTGTCTGTCTGTCTGTACGTCCCATACTTGTGAATGCGACATCTTCAGAATGCCTCAAGGGAATTTCTTCAAATTTGGTACAAATGTCCACTATTACGACTCAACGATGAACTCATTCGTTTTTGATGGTTATAGGTCAAAGGTCAAGGTCACTGTGACCTCATCTGTCTCATTCTAATGAACACAGTATATCAAGAACAACTTGAGGAAATATCTTCAGATATGGCACAA